>JAECWO010000027.1:1210000-2487419 GCA_018150735.1 Drosophila sp. 14030-0761.01 | reverse complement strand
CACATATTGCTCATCAGATATAGTCTCCACTTGCTTTCCGATCGTCTAACGCTTGAGTTGTTAACCGTTTTGACCAATTGTTTGTTTGCTAAGGTTAAGATTGAAGAGAGGAATTTACATTTTGGGGTCCGCTTTGGTTGTCCGTTTCAAGCCGACCAACTCCCCTGGCTAAAGTTTGAAGTTTCGATTTAAGAAAGGGATTGAGTTATAGGGAGTAGGAATAGAAGTTCTTGTAATGTGTATTGAAATTGTAGTATTTGATGTACTGGGTCCAGGGACGTTGGTTGGCTTTGAATTTGTTTATAACATTATTATATTTATTTTCATGCGTTTCCGAAAGCTTTCAAAGAGATGTGTATTTGGTAAAAAACAATAATATTAGTGTTAGTAGCTTAACGGAGATGTGTATTTTTAAATTTCTAATGTTCTAACAGACTATATTTTGGTTCTCATAATTTAAACCTCGCGCGCATTGGGAAATTTCCTATCAACCTCTTCATCAAAAATGTAAGGAATATTCAAATCATAGGGGTATCGGCATATATATTAAAAATATATATAACTTTTTGGATACACGTTACGCAAATTAGTAGAAGTAGTTAAATAATAATTTAAATAGTTATTCGTTTATAATATTGTTTTTATACATTCATAATATATTGCATTTTCATTTCGGGTTTAGCCATCTTAAGTGTTCTGAAGAATCATGCTCATCACAATTTCCTGACATCTAACGCTATTGTAAGAAAAACACGCATTGAATATGGCTGAAAATTTTTCATCAAATCATCACTGTATGTCTCATTAATTAAAAATGTCCGCATTTCGATAGTGCTGTTGATCCTAAAACTATATTTGTTTCAAAAACTAACTGCGGCCTATCTATAAATATTAATACGTTTCATCCGTTTGTGTTTTTGGGGTTGTGTAATGTTTAAGCTAATTCATCCAAAAACTAGAGCTAGAGACATTTAATAAAAATGCTGACCTGACTTTGTGGATTAGACTTACTCACATGTTTATATGAAAGGTGAATTAAAAATACCTTGGCAATTTGGATGTTGATGTTAGTGGCAGTGGTGTCGTGGTTGTTGTTTTTGAAGGGTCGTCGCAACCTTAACAGATGGTGGGACGATAGAACTCTTTGTCGTACTGCTGCGCTACTGACGTTGATTGTGTAAGGGTGGAAGGATTCGTGTTTAACTTTTTGTTGAACCTACTATGTTGCCAATTAGGTTATCGTCATCCGTATCCGTAATTGGATTATTTTTTACTGGAGTACGCTCACTTTGATAATAATCCTCAGACAACCCGTATACATACTCCGCAGAGCTAGAGTAGCTATAATCAGCTTCCTTGAAGCCCACTGATGGATTTGGAGTGGTAAGCGTACTGTAGTAATTACGAGCATCATTTGGATGTGCTGTTGTTGTAGTCGTGGTGCGCGCTTCTAATCTCTGTATGGTCACCTGTTTCGGTCTGATAGATAAACGTATTGCGGTTTGGTGTATTGTGTTGGCAAAAGTAATTTTTGGAGGAAGTGTATAATGGTGAAAGCTGATTTGAATTTGATGCAATATATATTGTGTATTTGTAAGACTATGTAATTACGTGTGTGATGGTATCTTAACTAGCCAACTAGCAATCTGAGCTTGGGACAGGTTTTGAATATTATTTGTCTGGTATGTTCTTTGATTTGATGGGATATGCTAAATTTCGGCGAGCAAATCAACTTATGATTTAAATTTTTAAAGCTTTTGATAAACTCATTGTATAATAGTAGTGATTATTACTTACCTCTGCGGGGTACGCGTTGGCTGGTCATATGTATTTTCGTGTTCGATCTAAGACAATCAACAGTAATTATTAACTATGGAATATGTTTAAATTAACGTACTAACCTGAGCGTTAAGATCCTCATCGTAGTCAGTGCTATCTCAACGTAGGCTCGTTGTTATATGACGCTTTTTGCGATGGTGTCGGTGAAGCAAATGGTTCTAACGGACGGTATGTTGATTGTGGTTGCTGTGGGCGTAGGTCAGGCTGATATGCGGGCAGGGGCGTTTGTTCTTTCTGCTGCTGCTGCTGATACTCAATATCCCTGTATAAATCAGTGTCATCGTCATAAACAGAATAATATGATGGATCATAGGGATTTGGGACTGTTTGTGCTTGCTGTTCTGGTTGATGTTGTTTTTGTTGAGATTGTTGAAATGGTGTTGGCTGCTGTTGGGGCTGTTGTAACTGGTAGCCGCTCCCTTGATTAAATATGGTTGATGAGGCATTATAGCTGTTACGGTTAGTTGCTAACAGTGGCACCTGGCCTTGTGGCGTTGGCTGTACAAATATATTAGCAGATGTTGGCGTCCCAAGTCCCGATGACGGTGAAGATGATTCAACTCTGTACACATTGTTGTGATTGTGTGATTATTTACATTGGCAGATATGTATGTATAATACATACACATATTGAATAAAACATTAAAATAGAGATGATATTTTTTATAAACATATGTAAAAATTATGTATAATAATAATGATATGATAAATTGAAAGAATAATTAAGATACAATCAAAATAAAAGATCATCATTGAACCATTAGTAAAGTGAAAAAGATGAATAGGTTAGGTAACAGATAAAAGTGAAGTTAGCGAAGCCCAGTCTATAAAATAATTGTTTAGTCAACGATACATAATTGGCAAGTTCAATTCGTTATTTAACAGTCGGAACGTAAACGTATAAAAAGTATCGCGGGGCTGCCAGTGGACCTGGGGTTCAAGTAGATATTAGGTAAATATATACATATATATGTACATACATATATTACTGTAGCTGTTGTAATTCTGTTACTTATATTACTTTTTGTGTTGTTGTGTAGTGGCACAAAAAATTGATCAGCGTTTTATGGGGCACCTATTATAGATACCTTGGTCTTTCGGCGCTCAAGTTGACATGTATTGAGTTTAATTGTAGACCGCCTATGCTGTTTTGCTTTCCATATCCGAGCAATGAGTTGCTGTCATTCTTCAATCGTTCCGTAAAGTTTTCTATTACGACCTCAGCCGAAGGAGAGACGGTCCATTTTTGCTGGCCACGCGGTCTTTGCGGCCGTACGGTGTAACGTGCACGAATTGCAACAGGCGTCGTACCTGTTAGTGTTGTATTTAATGTTAGCCCATTACTCTCCAATATTGAGTTAGACGAACTCGACTCATGGAGTAAGGGTAGCCGATGCTTAAGCTCTTGGAATATATCACTAGGAAAGGTAATAATAGGAGGCACACCATTTCCCGAATTCGAGTGATTTAAGCGTGAAAAATTATGAAAAGGTCGTCTTGTTGTTGTAGCTTCCATAAAGCCGGTTTGAAAATTTGGTCGCGAAATTGCAGGTTTTACAAGAATGGGGGCTGCGGTAGGAAGTTGTTGGCGTGGTGGCGCCATAGTCTCTGACATAGGCATATAAGGGGGCATATTCGATGGCGGTAATATTTCTATATCTTCCTCGTAGTCCTCGTCGTAATAATCAGTACTTTTTAGTGTGGTTGTGCTGATTCTTGTTGGAGGAGTTTTAGTCATCGGTATTGAAGCCGTTGGTTGGGTGTTCTGTGTGTCGATTTGTTTCTGAATACCCTTAATGAAGCTTTCATAGCCCTTTAAAACATGTGTTGTTGTTGGTGTGCTTGAAGTATGCACTGCAGTTGCTGATGTAGACCCAATTGGTTTGCGTTTGGTATTTGTTCGCAGTGGCTGGTAGGACGCCTTTGTGCTGTTGTTAAGTGGGCGCCGAATTACTGATGCATTTTTCAAATTGGCATTTCCTTCGCTGCTTACTTTCTTAAAATACTTAATAAGCGGATTGATTACGGGATTGACACTAGCAAGATCGCTTGCTTTTAAGTTCTTCATAAAGTCATTTATATTAAATTGAAAATTTGCCGTCATAGGCTTTGGAGTAGTCGATGGAGATGTGGGTATTTCTGTAGAGCTGATGGATTTTGTAAAAGTCTGATATGATTCAGGTAAGGTAATATTGTCTGCGTAAGTGATGCCCACAGGTAAATTTGAAAATTCTCGAAAATGTACCTGCTGCAACGTACTAGGCTTGTTGTACGCTAAGTTGGGAGCAGAGACGATGTTAATATTTGGTGTTACTTCCAATGGTGTGACCGGTGGGCGCACCTTAACTGGGATGTGTCCAATTTGATTTGGTGTTGATGTAGTGTATGCACCCTTCATTTTTTGGTTGGCTATGATATTGTACTGAAAGTAGTTACTTTCTGTTGTGCTTTTTTGTTCTGCAGATGTACCGATACTGTAGTGGGAAACAAACTTTCCAGCTTGATTATTGTAAAATCCACCCATTGTGCTAAAATGGCCTTGATTGTTTGGTTGAGGTGTTGATGGATAAATATCGAAAGGTGTCTGTGCTGTTGTGGCCGGCTTCGGTCCAACGCGCTGATTGTCCAGATGAAAATAGGCGAAGTTTTCAGTTTGTAAATGCTTGCGTCGTTCCTTCAACTCCCTCAATTGTTGAATCAGATAAGGTAGCAGATCTCCTCTATTCGCTTGCAATGCCGGTGTTCTTAAAGTAGTAGAACCCAAGCTTGCCGCACCATAGTAATTGCCAGCTATTGGTCGAAAATCGTCTTCTAGTGGGGGCGGCGGTAAAGAGAGATTGTATCCAGTATATACTAATTTGGGCTTTTGGTACACAGGCGAAATTTGTTGCTGGGGGTATGCTTGATAGGCGGGATTCAGTTGATTATAGTTGTGAGTACTGCTGGGCGGCGTAAGATACGGATTAAAACTTCCAAAACTAAAAGCAGTTTGGTGTGGATATGATAGTGACTCTACTGATCGGTAATTGTTTCCCGGCAGTGGTCCTGGCCATTTTGCAGATTCATGCGCCAAAGGTCGTAATTGTCGGGGTTGTCGCTTTGACTCACCCGTGGCAACATCCCCCTCCATGCTGACGTCATCGTCATCGGCCACTTGCTCGACCGAAGCTAGGTATTCGAATCCAATTGGTCCCTTAATGCTCTCATCTGGTTGAGTGATTTTTGAGGAGAACTTCATAGGTTTTTTTTCAAGACTGACAGTCTTGTTATATTGATCTTCCTCATTAGTCGAGCTTTTTCGAAAATCATCAGTACTTAAAAGTGTGCCTAATCTTTGTGGATCTGTTAACTCACTAGAGAAGTTTAAGTCACTTGACTTTTTTGCTGTTTGGTTTATACTTCTTTTTATAGTCATTTCTTTTGTTTGACTACTTATATCACGTCGTCTTCTTAGTCGATTGTGGGAAAGTTCGTGTTCATTTGTGACGTCTTCGTTTAAGCTTTCGCTGTTTACGTACAGTTTTAGGCCAAAAGCGTTATAGTCGTTTGGTGTTGTAATATAGATTTAAAGGTAGTGCAGTATGCAATGTATGAGAGAAAAGAGTGTGTAATATGATAAGTGGCAGAAAATTTAAAATACATTTTTTTCAAAGAAAGATAGCATTAATTCTTAAAAAATTAGTTCATATGAAGCGAAAAAATGTAAACAAGGATAGCAGATTAACGTGCTTACCGATAGGCAGTTCCAAAGGCATATGAGCCAATCTTTCCCGATTGAGGTATAGCGTTCAAACTGGCTTGCTGTAAAATGCCGTCTCGATCCCGCTGTACCTGGTTGACAGTACTTGGCTGACCGCGATAAACACGCTGCTGACGATCGCTATCCTCTTCCTCAAACGGCGGAAGTGATTCTTGTGCCTCAGCGTATAACTAGTGTTCAAAAATAAAACAATTATTTTTGCTGATTTAAAAAACCATTTGTTACCTTTGCAATATCTTCCTGCGAGTCAAGTAATTTTGGCTGTCCTCGCGATGTTATGATGGGATTGGGTGGTTCGCGGAGCTCTGGTGGTGGAGGTATATGCTCTACTTGTGCTTGTATTATTTGCGGTGGGGAACGGTGGTATTGTGGCGGAATCGTAGGTGTTTTCGGGGACGGTGCGACGGCAGGACTTGAAAAAGCAGCACCAAAACGCACCCGACTGGGAACATGCTGCTGAGTCTGAGCTCGCGCGGTTCCGCGTTCAGTAGAGGTGTCTACCACCTCACAGCCTACGTTTCGAGGCCAATCGCACGTTTGAAGCTCGTGCGAATACATCAATCCACCGGTGCAACTTTCAAGTAGAGCTCCACCAAAAACGCATACATAGTATTGTGTGCAGTCCGTGGCATTTTTAAGATTCTGTTTTAATAAAGATCATGATAATATTCAACTTTTTTCAAGTTTAGAAAAACATTTTAGAAAGAAAAGTATATGCGATCACATTGTCTCACCTGGTAATAATTGAAATACTAAATTAAAGAAAAGTATACTGAAGAATACTTATCTGAGCTATTAAAGCTTCTTGATTCATTTGTACAAAATATTATAATTTATTATATAAAAATAGACCTCATATCTATCAAGAAGATACATACTTGTTTTTTTACATGTTTCTTGTACTGGCCATGTTGATATTCTATACCACTTGATTTATTATGAAAGTCAGAACCAGCACCGTAAAAAGCGGGTTTTTTGGCGGTACCGAATCAGAGAGTAAAGTTTGGACCTGCGATTAAAAGAGGAAGAAAATTTTGTAATCTGTAGGTTCTCTCGCTTGCGAGATTTAAACATTGTTTTTTAGGTTTTTAGCAATGGCACAGCAGCATGGTTATTATTTCTAAAAGTATTTTAAATTTTATTTAGTTATAAAAATTTTTGAAATCGGTTGAGAATTGTATAAAATACAGCCTAAAGAAAATCAGAATTTAGGCCAAAATTACAAAATTCGGACCTGCTATTAAAAGAGGAAGAAAGTTTGGTAATTAGTTTCTTTGGCTTTGTAGGTTCTCTCTCTCTCGCAAAGATTTAAACATTGTTTTTAAGGGTTTAAGCAACGGTACAGCAGCATGTATATTTTTTCTAAGGGTATTTGAAATTTTGTTTAGTTATAAAAGTTTGTTTCGTAACACCAAAAAACTAAATTTTATTTTTGCTACTGACCAGTATTTGTCGTATCTGCTGCTGTATTTATCGATTCTTAATAGCGATAATCGGGCGCCTCAAATGTCGGGATATCGGGTTTCATACTAATGATTTTTGTCATATTCGGCGCGCTATTTTTGACGTTGCCGTTTCCAGATTTGAACGTCAATTGATAATTCATATTTAAAGCAGTAAAAATGACATGCGTATTTGAAATCGGTTGAGAATTGTCTAAAATACAGCCTAAAGAAAATCAGAATTTAGGCCAAAATTACAAAATTCGGACCTGCTATTAAAAGAGGAAGAAAGTTTGGTAATTAATTTCTTTGGCTTTGTAGGTTTTCTCTCGCATAGATTTAAACATTGTTTTTAAGGGTTTAAGCAACAGCGACGTTTGAGGCTTACTGCACATGTCATGCGCTTTAACAAGGACTACAATCTGGTTAAAGTATATTCCAATCCTCCTTAAAACGGCCAAGTTATAAAGACTTTTGTGTTTTATTAGTTTGTAATGTAAGACTACTGTAATAAAGTCTTTAGGAATTTGTATCTTTTAAAACGGGCGCTGCTTGAAAGATATTATCTACCCTATATTTTGGTACAGATGATTATACCTAAGAATATATTGTACGCAAACTAGAATTAAGATTTGGTTAAGTTGATGATAAGAAGATCAATTAAGAAAAGTAAAATGGGGAAGTAGCCACTAAATAAAAAAAATTATCAATAGTTGTAGAATGGATGCATGAACTATAAAGTAATTCACCTGAGCATCGGCAGCTTCATTTTCGTTGTTGGTTTCAAGTCCGAGTGAAAGAACAGTTTAGGGTAGTGCATTACTGCTTACTGCACATGTCATGCGCTTTAACAAGGACTACAATCTGGTTAAAGTATATTCCAATCCTCCTTAAAACGGCCAAGTTATAAAGACTTGTGTTTTATTAGTTTGTAATGTAAGACTACTGTAATAAAGTCTTTAGGAATTTGTATCTTTTAAAACGGGCGCTGCTTGAAAGATATCTACCCTATATTTTGGTACAGATGATTATACCTAAGAATATATTGTACGCAAACTAGAATTAAGATTTGGTTAAGTTGATGATAAGAAGATCAATTAAGAAAAGTAAAATGGGGCAGTAGCCACTAAATAAAAAAAATTATCAATAGTTGTAGAATGGATGCATGAACTATAAAGTAATTCACCTGAGCATCGGCAGCTTCATTTTCGTTGTTGGTTTCAAGTCCGAGTGAAAGAACAGTTTAGGGTAGTGCATTACTGCTTACTGCACATGTCATGCGCTTTAACAAGGACTACAATCTGGTTAAAGTATATTCCAATCCTCCTTAAAACGGCCAAGTTATAAAGACTTGTGTTTTATTAGTTTGTAATGTAAGACTACTGTAATAAAGTCTTTAGGAATTTGTATCTTTTAAAACGGGCGCTGCTTGAAAGATATCTACCCTATATTTTGGTACAGATGATTATACCTAAGAATATATTGTACGCAAACTAGAATTAAGATTTGGTTAAGTTGATGATAAGAAGATCAATTAAGAAAAGTAAAATGGGGCAGTAGCCACTAAATAAAAAAAATTATCAATAGTTGTAGAATGGATGCATGAACTATAAAGTAATTCACCTGAGCATCGGCAGCTTCATTTTCGTTGTTGGTTTCAAGTCCGAGTGAAAGAACAGATTAGGGTAGTGCATTAATGTGTACATATGTATTTATGTTTAATACCAACACCGACTGTGCTGAACAGACTTCTTGACTCTTTCAAGTATCTTTTTTCTGCTTATTTCTCCATATCTAAAACTGGAAATTAAACGGACACTATGTATGTCCTATCTTCAATAAAATTTTTTTTCAAAAGTAACTATGAAGGAAATTTAACGTAAAATCACTAACATTTTGGTAGCACCGCCTGACTGCTGAATTTTATTCCTCAATGCTATCTAAAACTGTCAACTTGTCGGGGATGCCTAATTTTTCCTTTTTTGGAAAGGGTGTACAAATTTTAGTTCAAGAGCAGATTTAATAAAAATTTTAGTAATATAAATTGTTTATTAGGTCTTGGACTTGACTTCCTGCCTCGTTAGTCTAAAACAGTCGGCTCTATTTTGGCAAAATTAATCTACGTTAATTTGAAAACCAAAAATTATATTGCAATTAATATATTTCATAAAATTATCTTTTATTTTAAAATGATCTAATTTTTTTTTTTAATACATAGGTGTTGCTTTTTACAATCATCAGCACAAAACACTTAATTCACTCGTTTTATTTACATACATATATAAAAATTTGTTGCATTACGCGACAGTACGAATAGTTGCTTCGTAGAATGTGCCGATGATATAGATTGTTTATAATGTTAAATCTAATTATGTTAATTTTTTTAATATGTATATTTCAAATTCATTTAATACTTTGTATACATCATGTATACATACGTAACATGTTAAACTCATGCATATCTAATAGGTTTGCAAGTGCGTATTGACTGACGCAGTGATTTTATATAAAAGCGGTTAAGTATTGGAAAAAATTGGTTTCATTATTTTTAATTCTGATTTCTTGTAAATATCGTAAGGTAATTATGTATTTTGTAAAAGATCGTAATCACGTTTTAATTATGTGTATGTATGTTTAATTACATTGGCGTGAAAAAAATTAATCAAAATAATTCTTCAATTACTGTTAACACTACAAGAAGAAAGGTGATGCAAAATTTTTGAAAGCTCATACTTTAGAATACATATATTAAAAATGCTTTACAATTAAGATGACATTTTACTACGAAAAAATGTTAAACAAAACTGATATGTATGTATATGTGAATAGGAAAATTATATAACATGCATATATGTATTTGTGTATATCTTTAAATATAAGCACAAATCAACGCATGCGAAATTGCACATTGTAGTCTACATAAGGGATGGTTTCAACTCTGATACAAACATATGTACATAATCTTCTAGATTAGTTTTACTTACAGATAAATGTTCCTACGGTACTTTTTCAATTATAAAAAATTCAAATAATAAACATATTACAAAAACGAAAGGCATGTATTCATGAAAACTATATTGTTAAACAATTTCAAGTAACATGTGCCAAAAATTAACTAATTTATTTTTTTGCTTCGTTCACAACATTTAAATTATTTAATTATAAGCTTAAGTCATATCTACGAGTGAATAATGCATTTTGCGCTAGTGATGATATTCTGATGTCTAAGATTGCAGACTATGTGCCCGACAAGGGTTACACTCTGTGCTTATCCCATTTGAAATGCCAACTTTATGCTGCCGCTTCCTCGGCATCATTGTCAATACGAGATGATCGTATACCTGATTTACCAGTCCACGGATAAATATCAGGGCAAGGCTGGCACGTTTTCATATAACGTACTCCGGATTTGTGCCAAAGGTTGCATACTTTGGGGTTGTTGCAGCGTTTTGGACGATCCTAAATAATGACAAGATTGTTAAGCAGAATCCTTTTTAAATTATTGAGAACATTCACATACCGAATAATCACACTGGAATGGTTGAAATGAATTAATGCGGGTTGTAGGCGTAGGATCTCGAACCCATTGTAGTGCTTGCCAGTTGGTGATGACCCAAACGTCAGGCATTGCGTTAATGGCGTCAAGGAATTTAATGAACCCTTCCTTGTGATGCGGTTGGGTAAACCATGCGGCATGGTAAAATAATCCAAAGGGAGCTCTAAAGTAGAAAATTTTATTTTAATTAAGTAATAGAGATTTTTAATTGTTTATTAAAACGAATGTTTTACGAGGTAATACATGGGTCAACATGTGGAACATGATAGATGTTATATCATATATATTTAATCGTGAGCCTACCTGTTAGTTGTGTAATGTCGTTCAAAATTCTTCATAATCATTTTGGTAACCCCATCAGCATCACTTGGGTTTGAGCAGGCGTCGCCCATAGAACAACGGCCCCCATTTAAATCTTGCCACATTACCATCGGCACTTGCCAAACACCTGGATAGCTTCGTGTTGGGCAGGGAGGAATCATGCAATCATGAAAGATTTTGTAGTCCAGGGTATATGGCCAGGACGGAGGTCGATTCTCATACACAGGCATCGATGAGTCGTAAGTGAAGTTTGAGTCGTACAGCATTTTATACATTTTGTTGCCTCCAACTGATAGAAACGGGGCTCGCATGCCCCTTACATCTGACAATTTAACTCCACCATAAGCTGCAAGAATTTCTCGCTGACCGGCAATTTCACGTGTCCATTTTTTTGGGAGAACTGTTCACCAAAGCTGTGACTGTAGATTGAAGCAGGGTGAAATATTACAGTTCTTTGAAATATTATAATTTTTTAATAAAAATATTTGCTAAATGGCTGGGCGTGTGGATGGTAGTGTTGTTCTGCAGTTAAATGTTTTTTAGTGTACGTTGTATTACAGCGGTTCAAATTACCGTGCGCTGTTTCTATATAAGTAACGGCTACTTACGAGACTGTATGTGAAGCCATTTCATGTCCATCGGAGTACAAGTTTTGAACCTGACTGTAGTCGGTCCATTCGTGAGAAACATAAAATGTAGCTGTTATAGGACAGCCGTTAGGATTGACCCGTCCCTTTTCAAACAGATCCGTATACAATTGTTTATTCAAATCATTAACAGAATCGTCGAAAGTCAAAAGAACAATTTGTGGTATATTGTCAACTGGTAGTTCGCCTAGTATTAATGATGAGAATGTTCAGACATTGATGGGGTAAATAGAATAAGAATATGGTGCAGATAAATAAAGAACTTATTACCAAAGCATATAAAATAGGAAAAAAGTAATACGATCATGATTTTTATATGGACTAATGTATGTTGCGCTCTTCTCGCAATATCCACCGATGTAGATATTCTCATGAAGTAATGAAAAGCAAAGGCCAAGCTTAACTTACGAAACGGTATGGGACGCCATTTCATGTCCATCAGAGTAGAGGCTTTGAACCATGCTATAATCTGTCCATTCGTGAGATAAATAAAATGTGCCACGCCAAGGACAACCATTTGGGTTCTTGAGCGATTTGTTATTGAACAGCTCTTCGTAAAGTTCGATATTAATTGTGTTGACGGCGTCATCGAACGTAATAAGAATAATTTGTGGTGTATCCGTAACGCTTAAGCCGCCTATAAATCGGCAAGCCTTGCACTGTGTAGTCAATATATGTTAAGTTAATGAATTCTCACTTACCAGGTATGTCCTTGCCTCCGCAATAACAATCAGGCAGCTGGCACACATCTTTCCTACACTTGGCTGCTGTCTTGTCGGGTGTGGGTTGAGGGTAAAGGGGATCTGGTCGCGTCGGCGGATATCTATATATATCCACAAACTCTTGAGCTTTAGATACAATTGTTCCAGAGGGCTTTAGCGTTGGTCGTGTTCTCCTATAAAAATAGAAAGCATGTAAAACCAATTTGAATATTTCCTTAATGAATACTAATGGGAATTTTAGCAATGGAAGCAAGCATTTGGTATTATGATAATTCTAATATAAACTATACAACTTACGGGGGATGTGTTCCTCGGTTTGGTGTAGACACGGGCACTGCGTCACGGTCCTGACTGTATGTGGAGCTACCTCTGTTTCTATTGCTATTTCTGAATACAAAATAATTTTAGGTATGAAAAATAGTTTGTAAATGCCAGTACAGATCAGTAAAAAGTTGAAAAACATTTTGTGCGAAACAACTACACTAGCAAGCACGGATTAGGTTATAATATTCGTCTTGTAAAATATACAAGTAGTCTTATATGTATATGCACTTATGTACGCATACATACACAAGTTAGAATTAAAGTTAGTAGCCACAGAAATTAGAATTGTTGATGTTAATTATTTTATCCACAACCTGCTAAGTATTTTACAAAAATATATACATTTTAATTTTGATATAAAGTTATTCAGCCAAATTTAAAAAAAAACCGATTTATGTAAATAGTGAGAACCGAAAAGCTATGAAGTTTACTTATGTGTCACTTGTTTGGGGTTGGACGAATCTGGAATAAGGCTAAACTGAAAGTAAATAAGGAAGTACATTTTGATTGCTCTTGTACTTCGATGCTAATGAGGATTTGCCAAGCCTATGCCAGTATACATTGGTGCCTAACACTAAACTAACAAAGTCTTAGTGCAACAATTACTGTACGATCACACAAGAGACTACTAAATCAAAGCTTGGTAAAACGTCGTTTGATCTCTTAACGAATATTTTTCTTATATCGCGCAATCTGAGTACTTTTAGTAAAATGGCTGTAACAATATCCATTTACACGACATGAGAATAGTATAGTAACCAAAATCTTACAATCTGAATTTGAATTCGTGTCCATGCACAGGGCAGTACATTTACAGTCCGAAGACGCAAATTTCTGCAATCTTTCACACTATTATACTCTCTGTAAAAATGCGTTCTTTCAATTGAATAAAAATACGGCACAACGAACGATATTCCGACCCATTTTTGTAACGTGAAACTGTTACTGCTAACTTCTTTGTTCTCACATTTTCGGTAACAAATTATAGTGTAGCAAGTGTACGTATGTTTTTAAATTCGTGCACGGGGCTACATATGTAAATAAAATTAGGTTTGGTTGGAAATTAAAAATTGAATAATACAGACTACTTCTAACAATTATAAAACTAATTAAAAAGAAATTCTAAGGATTCTTCAACTTTAACTGGCCACCACCTATACATCTGCAACTTATGTATACAGTGATCGATTAAACTTTAATCATTAAAGAATCAAAATACTGCACTGTTTACATTTTATATTTCATGTATAGTTTTTTTTTTTTTTTTCATTTTACACATCAGCTAATATTTAGTAGATACTTGTGTGATTTTTGCACTAAATTAAAGTGAAGTTTAAGTGGCAACTTGAACAAATCTAGGATAGTTTTATGCATATTGAAGGCAGAATAATAAAAATCCAACACTTGACATCAACCAAATAACTATGTATACATAAGTGGGGATATGGGGGTAATGAAAAACGAAAGCTAGAGAACAATACAATTGTTGTTGGGTAAGACAGACTATGACTGTGTTCAAAAACGAAATTACGGTGAGTTCTAATAGAGAGAGATAGGGAGAGTGATGATTTAATTTAGGAGCGTTAAGAAGGGGTCGGTACTCCGACCCCGGTGGGTCGGTATTCAGTATGCTATCAGAACACTTCACCGAAGAAGACGGAGCAGCATTCACAGAGGTAGAAGCGACATTTTTGTTGTTGTTTTGGAGTTGGTAGCTATTATTGTTGGTAGGTGTAAAACCGTATAGAAATTTATTAGCTCGAGCTGCAGGCTTTTGTAGTTGACTACTAGAGAAGCCAGCTGGGAGCGAACTAGATGGTTGGACTGCAGCAGCGGCAATTGACGATTTTATTACGTTATTTACCCTCGAAGCACGTGTTGTTGTCGGTGCAAACACATGTGGGATATTTGTTGTTGCAATTGTTGTCGATGTTATAGGGAGGATTTTGGCAGTAATGGTATCAAAAGTGCTTAATGTAGTTTTTGGAGTAGGGGTAAGATCAGTAATTAAAACACTCAAAGTAGAGGAAGGATAGTTATCTTTGGATTGGTTGGGGATCAATTTAGATGACGGTTTTGTGGATTGAAGGGAAGGGGGAAATGTCGAAGGCCGCCGAGTTGTTGTGGTCGTGGTCGTTGGTATATAAAGCTGTTTTATTTCATCTACGGCCGCACGTATCTCTGGTACGGAAAATTCATTGACGAATTGAGAAGAGCCACTCTCATTGCTATCAGTGCCGCTTCCATAAAGAAATTGTTGAAGTTGTTCTAGCACATTGGCAGCTCGGAGTTTTTGATTTCTGCCATTTACTGCAGCTATATAGCCTGCATTCTGCAAACTATCTGCTAATGTGCGCTCTGCTGTTTGCTGGCGATACTTGTTTGAATAAAGAAACTTGCTCGACGGACGATCGGCAATGTCTGCACTCTGTTCTGTGGAGCTCGATGCATCTTCCACGATGGTGCTCAGCTCTATACTGTTCTCTTGCTTTACTTCAATAGGTCTCTCGGCAACCAACGCTTCTGCTCGGGGGGCATCGGGTTTAGTAGCAGCCTCATTCTCTGATGGTTTACGTTTAACTATTTTTTCTGGTTTTAAAGGTAATATGGTTTTCAGCTGACGTTTGTTGCTCACCACCCGAATGCGTTGTGCCTTGCGCTTTGTATACAAATTAACCGTTGGGCTCGACAATATAAAATTATTGGTCAACTTTAACTTTGGGGCATATGTTGTGGGTTCGTCTATGTTGTCCAAAGTAGCGGCCGTAAAGCGAGAGCGACCTCGCAGGCTTGCCTGGTGTTGGGGTTCTAGAAAAGATGTCGCAGACTGGGAGAGATTCATTGGCACTGTACTTCTTGATACAATCTGGGTTGTAGTTTGAGGACTAATTGTGCTAAGAATTAGGTCACTGACGCTGAAATTACGGCCAAATCCAGCAATCGTAGAAAAACTTTTCGAAGGCCTGTGTGTAGTCTGCAAGAAAGTTGCAGACGCAGAACCATGAGCACCCATGTAACGTGATCTGTGCGGGCTTTGGCGTTCTTCGTGCAGCAAATTCTCCAAACTCTTGTAAGGCGACACAAAACGCATTGCGGGATTCGCAGTAACGCGATTAAGAGTATCTTTAAAATTGCCGGCACGGGCAGTATACACTGAGGTTTTTGTAGTAAAACTGAATTTCTCAGACGTGGCTGGGATTGTAATAGGAGTTGTAGATATAATGGATTGCTGTTGAATGGTAGGTCGCCCATTGCGCCAAATTCTTAGCGGTGGCGCATATGTTGTGGGTACAACTTTACCAGAAATTTCTGTATCAAAAGTTGTAGAAGCAAGGGGAGATATTGTTGTAATTTCACTAAAGTCAGACAATGCTTCCTTCTCCGGCTTGTCCGCACTTAGTTTTAATCCATATAATCCACTCTGTACATTGAGCTGATACGCATTATTGGTTTTCATGGTGCTGGAATTCTCTAATATTTTAATTGGTGTATTTCTGTTTTTGGGTATCTTGAAGCTTTGAGGCGCTATTTCAGACTGTACGAACTTTTGTATGCGCATATCCGGCATCACGACAGAAATGGATTCGCTTGAATTTCTATCTTTTAAGCCTTCTGTGTTAGACAATTCTAAGTTTTCAGAGGAGACTTTCACAAGGTTTCCTTTAGGACTAGTGCCATATGCCGCTGCATTAATAAAGTCCAAAAACCTGGGAGATGTGCTTGTTTCAAATGAACGACTTCGGCTGGTGGGAGCCTCGTCTGTCTGTACTTGCACATATTGGCTCTCATCAGATATAGTCTCCACGTTTTCCGTATCTCTAACGCTTGAGTTGTTAACCGTTTTGACCAATTGTTTGTTTGCTAAGGTTAAGATTGAAGAGGAATTTACATTTTGGGGTCCGCTTTGGTTGTTCGACACAAAGCTGACCAATCCCTTGGCTAAAGTTTGAAGTTTCGATTTAAGAAAGGGATTGGAGTTATAGGTAGTAGGAATAGAAGTTCTTGTAATGTGTATTGAAATTGTAGTATTTGATGTACTGGGTCCAGGGACGTTGGTTGGCTTTAATTTGTTTATAACATTATTATATTTATTTTCATGCGTTTTCGAGCTGTTGAAGAGATGTGTATTTGATAAAAAACAATAATATTAGTGTTAGTAGCTTAACGGAGATGTG
Source organism: Drosophila sp. 14030-0761.01 (assembly GCA_018150735.1). Classification (NCBI taxonomy): domain Eukaryota; kingdom Metazoa; phylum Arthropoda; class Insecta; order Diptera; family Drosophilidae; genus Drosophila; species Drosophila sp. 14030-0761.01. The sequence continues at coordinate 2,470,633 of JAECWO010000027.1, read as the reverse complement.
TATTTTTAAATTTCTAATGTTCTAACAGACTATATTTTTGGTTCTCATAATTTAAACCTCGCGCGCATTGGGAAATTTCCCTACAACCTTCATCAAAATGTAAGGAATATTCAAATCATAGGGGTATCGGCATATATATTAAAAATATATATAACTTTTGGATACACGTTACAAATTAGTAGAAGTAGTTAAATAATAATTTAAATAGTTATTCGTTTATGTCATTGTTTTATACATTCATAATATATTGCATTTTCATTTCGGTTTAGCCATCTTAAGTGTGTGAAGAATCATGCTCATGCGAATTTTGTGACACCTAACGCTTATACTAAAGAAAAAACATGCATTAAATATGGCTGAAAATTTTCATCAAATCGTACTATGTAGGTATCATTAATTAAAAGTAATCTGCATTTCGATAGTGCTGTTGATCATAAAACTATATTTGTTTCAAAAACTAACTGCGGCCTATCTATAAATATTAATACGTTTCATCCGTTTGTGTTTTTGGGGTTGTGTAATGTTTAAGCCAATTCATCTAAAAACTGAGCTAGAGACATTTAATAAAAATGCTGACCTGACTTTGTGGATTAGACTTACTCACATGTTTATATGAAAGGTGAATTAAAAATACCTTGGCAATTTGGATGTTGATGTTGGTGGCAGTGGTGTCGTGGTTGTTGTTTTTGAAGGGGGTCGTGTAACCTTAACAGATGGTGGGACGATAGAACTCTTTGTCGTACTGCTGCTTGCTACTGACGTTGATTGTGTAAGGGTGGAAGGATTCGTGTTTAACTTTTTTGTTGAACCTACTATGTTGCCAATTAGGTTATCGTCATCCGTATCCGTAATTGGATTATTTTTTACTGGAGTACGCTCACTTTGATAATAATCCTCAGACAACCCGTATACATACTCCGCAGAGCTAGAGTAGCTATAATCAGCTTCCTTGAAGCCCACTGATGGATTTGGAGTGGTAAGCGTACTGTAGTAATTACGAGCATCATTTGGATGTGCTGTTGTTGTAGTCGTGGTGCGCGCTTCTAATCTCTGTATGGTCACCTGTTTCGGTCTGATAGATAAACGTATTGCGGTTTGGTGTATTGTGTTGGCAAAAGTAATTTTTGGAGGAAGTGTATAATGGTGAAAGCTGATTTGAATTTTGATGCGATATATATTGTGTATTTGTAAGACTATGTAATTACGTGTGTGATGGTATCTTAACTAGCCAACTAGCAATCTGAGCTTGGGACAGGTTTTGAATATTATTTGTCTGGTATGTTCTTTGATTTGATGGGATATGCTAAATTTCGGCGAGCAAATCAACTTATGATTTAAATTTTTAAAGCTTTTGATAAACTCATTGTATAATAGTAGTGATTATTACTTACCTCTGCGGGGTACGCGTTGGCTGGTCATATGTATTTTCGTGTTCGATCTAAGACAATCAACAGTAATTATTAACTATGGAATATGTTTAAATTAACGTACTAACCTGAGCGTTAAGATCCTCATCGTAGTCAGTGCTATATCTCAACGTAGGCTCGTTGTTATATGACGCTTTTTGCGATGGTGTCGGTGAAGCAAATGGTTCTAACGGACGGTATGTTGATTGTGGTTGCTGTGGGCGTAGGTCAGGCTGATATGCGGGCAGGGGCGTTTGTTCTTTCTGCTGCTGCTGCTGATACTCAATATCCCTGTATAAATCAGTGTCATCGTCATAAACAGAATAATATGATGGATCATAGGGATTTGGGACTGTTTGTGCTTGCTGTTCTGGTTGATGTTGTTTTTGTTGAGATTGTTGAAATGGTGTTGGCTGCTGTTGGGGCTGTTGTAACTGGTAGCCGCTCCCTTGATTAAATATGGTTGATGAGGCATTATAGCTGTTACGGTTAGTTGCTAACAGTGGCACCTGGCCTTGTGGCGTTGGCTGTACAAATATATTAGCAGATGTTGGCGTCCCAAGTCCCGATGACGGTGAAGATGATTCAACTCTGTACACATTGTTGTGATTGTGTGATTATTTACATTGGCAGATATGTATGTATAATACATACACATATTGAATAAAACATTAAAATAGAGATGATATTTTTTATAAACATATGTAAAAATTATGTATAATAATAATGATATGATAAATTGAAAGAATAATTAAGATACAATCAAAATAAAAGATCATCATTGAACCATTAGTAAAGTGAAAAAGATGAATAGGTTAGGTAACAGATAAAAGTGAAGTTAGCGAAGCCCAGTCTATAAAATAATTGTTTAGTCAACGATACATAATTGGCAAGTTCAATTCGTTATTTAACAGTCGGAACGTAAACGTATAAAAAGTATCGCGGGGCTGCCAGTGGACCTGGGGTTCAAGTAGATATTAGGTAAATATATACATATATATGTACATACATATATTACTGTAGCTGTTGTAATTCTGTTACTTATATTACTTTTTGTGTTGTTGTGTAGTGGCACAAAAAATTGATCAGCGTTTTATGGGGCACCTATTATAGATACCTTGGTCTTTCGGCGCTCAAGTTGACATGTATTGAGTTTAATTGTAGACCGCCTATGCTGTTTTGCTTTCCATATCCGAGCAATGAGTTGCTGTCATTCTTCAATCGTTCCGTAAAGTTTTCTATTACGACCTCAGCCGAAGGAGAGACGGTCCATTTTTGCTGGCCACGCGGTCTTTGCGGCCGTACGGTGTAACGTGCACGAATTGCAACAGGCGTCGTACCTGTTAGTGTTGTATTTAATGTTAGCCCATTACTCTCCAATATTGAGTTAGACGAACTCGACTCATGGAGTAAGGGTAGCCGATGCTTAAGCTCTTGGAATATATCACTAGGAAAGGTAATAATAGGAGGCACACCATTTCCCGAATTCGAGTGATTTAAGCGTGAAAAATTATGAAAAGGTCGTCTTGTTGTTGTAGCTTCCATAAAGCCGGTTTGAAAATTTGGTCGCGAAATTGCAGGTTTTACAAGAATGGGGGCTGCGGTAGGAAGTTGTTGGCGTGGTGGCGCCATAGTCTCTGACATAGGCATATAAGGGGGCATATTCGATGGCGGTAATATTTCTATATCTTCCTCGTAGTCCTCGTCGTAATAATCAGTACTTTTTAGTGTGGTTGTGCTGATTCTTGTTGGAGGAGTTTTAGTCATCGGTATTGAAGCCGTTGGTTGGGTGTTCTGTGTGTCGATTTGTTTCTGAATACCCTTAATGAAGCTTTCATAGCCCTTTAAAACATGTGTTGTTGTTGGTGTGCTTGAAGTATGCACTGCAGTTGCTGATGTAGACCCAATTGGTTTGCGTTTGGTATTTGTTCGCAGTGGCTGGTAGGACGCCTTTGTGCTGTTGTTAAGTGGGCGCCGAATTACTGATGCATTTTTCAAATTGGCATTTCCTTCGCTGCTTACTTTCTTAAAATACTTAATAAGCGGATTGATTACGGGATTGACACTAGCAAGATCGCTTGCTTTTAAGTTCTTCATAAAGTCATTTATATTAAATTGAAAATTTGCCGTCATAGGCTTTGGAGTAGTCGATGGAGATGTGGGTATTTCTGTAGAGCTGATGGATTTTGTAAAAGTCTGATATGATTCAGGTAAGGTAATATTGTCTGCGTAAGTGATGCCCACAGGTAAATTTGAAAATTCTCGAAAATGTACCTGCTGCAACGTACTAGGCTTGTTGTACGCTAAGTTGGGAGCAGAGACGATGTTAATATTTGGTGTTACTTCCAATGGTGTGACCGGTGGGCGCACCTTAACTGGGATGTGTCCAATTTGATTTGGTGTTGATGTAGTGTATGCACCCTTCATTTTTTGGTTGGCTATGATATTGTACTGAAAGTAGTTACTTTCTGTTGTGCTTTTTTGTTCTGCAGATGTACCGATACTGTAGTGGGAAACAAACTTTCCAGCTTGATTATTGTAAAATCCACCCATTGTGCTAAAATGGCCTTGATTGTTTGGTTGAGGTGTTGATGGATAAATATCGAAAGGTGTCTGTGCTGTTGTGGCCGGCTTCGGTCCAACGCGCTGATTGTCCAGATGAAAATAGGCGAAGTTTTCAGTTTGTAAATGCTTGCGTCGTTCCTTCAACTCCCTCAATTGTTGAATCAGATAAGGTAGCAGATCTCCTCTATTCGCTTGCAATGCCGGTGTTCTTAAAGTAGTAGAACCCAAGCTTGCCGCACCATAGTAATTGCCAGCTATTGGTCGAAAATCGTCTTCTAGTGGGGGCGGCGGTAAAGAGAGATTGTATCCAGTATATACTAATTTGGGCTTTTGGTACACAGGCGAAATTTGTTGCTGGGGGTATGCTTGATAGGCGGGATTCAGTTGATTATAGTTGTGAGTACTGCTGGGCGGCGTAAGATACGGATTAAAACTTCCAAAACTAAAAGCAGTTTGGTGTGGATATGATAGTGACTCTACTGATCGGTAATTGTTTCCCGGCAGTGGTCCTGGCCATTTTGCAGATTCATGCGCCAAAGGTCGTAATTGTCGGGGTTGTCGCTTTGACTCACCCGTGGCAACATCCCCCTCCATGCTGACGTCATCGTCATCGGCCACTTGCTCGACCGAAGCTAGGTATTCGAATCCAATTGGTCCCTTAATGCTCTCATCTGGTTGAGTGATTTTTGAGGAGAACTTCATAGGTTTTTTTTCAAGACTGACAGTCTTGTTATATTGATCTTCCTCATTAGTCGAGCTTTTTCGAAAATCATCAGTACTTAAAAGTGTGCCTAATCTTTGTGGATCTGTTAACTCACTAGAGAAGTTTAAGTCACTTGACTTTTTTTGCTGTTTGGTTTATACTTCTTTTATAGTCATTTCTTTTGTTTGACTACTTATATCACGTCGTCTTCTTAGTCGATTGTGGGAAAGTTCGTGTTCATTTGTGACGTCTTCGTTTAAGCTTTCGCTGTTTACGTACAGTTTTAGGCCAAAAGCGTTATAGTCGTTTGGTGTTGTAATATAGATTTAAAGGTAGTGCAGTATGCAATGTATGAGAGAAAAGAGTGTGTAATATGATAAGTGGCAGAAAATTTAAAATACATTTTTTCAAAGAAAGATAGCATTAATTCTTAAAAAATTAGTTCATATGAAGCGAAAAAATGTAAACAAGGATAGCAGATTAACGTGCTTACCGATAGGCAGTTCCAAAGGCATATGAGCCAATCTTTCCCGATTGAGGTATAGCGTTCAAACTGGCTTGCTGTAAAATGCCGTCTCGATCCCGCTGTACCTGGTTGACAGTACTTGGCTGACCGCGATAAACACGCTGCTGACGATCGCTATCCTCTTCCTCAAACGGCGGAAGTGATTCTTGTGCCTCAGCGTATAACTAGTGTTCAAAAATAAAACAATTATTTTTGCTGATTTAAAAAACCATTTGTTACCTTTGCAATATCTTCCTGCGAGTCAAGTAATTTTGGCTGTCCTCGCGATGTTATGATGGGATTGGGTGGTTCGCGGAGCTCTGGTGGTGGAGGTATATGCTCTACTTGTGCTTGTATTATTTGCGGTGGGGAACGGTGGTATTGTGGCGGAATCGTAGGTGTTTTCGGGGACGGTGCGACGGCAGGACTTGAAAAAGCAGCACCAAAACGCACGCGACTGGGAACATGCTGCTGAGTCTGAGCTCGCGCGGTTCCGCGTTCAGTAGAGGTGTCTACCACCTCGCAGCCTACGTTTCGAGGCCAGTCGCACGTTTGAAGCTCGTGCGAATACATCAATCCACCGGTGCAACTTTCAAGTAGAGCTCCACCAAAAACGCATACATAGTATTGTGTGCAGTCCGTGGCATTTTTAAGATTCTGTTTTAATAAAGATCATGATAATATTCAACTTTTTTCAAGTTTAGAAAAACATTTTAGAAAGAAAAGTATATGCGATCACATTGTCTCACCTGGTAATAATTGAAATACTAAATTAAAGAGAAGTATACTGAAGAATACTTATCTGAGCTATTAAAGCTTCTTGATTCATATCAATATTTATGCAACAAATGTCAACGTCTTTAGTAAAACATCGGAGAGGACAGGTCAGATGCCGTTGGACAATTAAAACTACTTATTCTGGTATTTTGTGAACAAATTTTTATTTTCTGTACAAAATATTATAATTTATTATATAAAAATAGACCTCATATCTATCAAGAAGATACATACTTGTTTTTTTACATGTTTCTTGTACTGGCCATGTTGATATTCTATACCACTTGATTTATTATGAAAGTCAGAACCAGCACCGTAAAAAGCGGGTTTTTTGGCGGTACCGAATCAGAGAGTAAAGTTTGGACCTGCGATTAAAAGAGGAAGAAAATTTTGTAATCTGTAGGTTCTCTCGCTTGCGAGATTTAAACATTGTTTTTTAGGTTTTTAGCAATGGCACAGCAGCATGGTTATTATTTCTAAAAGTATTTTAAATTTTATTTAGTTATAAATATTTTTGAAATCGGTTGAGAATTGTATAAAATACAGCCTAAAGAAAATCAGAATTTAGGCCAAAATTACAAAATTCGGACCTGCTATTAAAAGAGGAAGAAAGTTTGGTAATTAGTTTCTTTGGCTTTGTAGGTTCTCTCTCTCTCGCAAAGATTTAAACATTGTTTTTAACGGTTTAAGCAACGGTACAGCAGCATGTATATTTTTTCTAAGGGTATTTGAAATTTTGTTTAGTTATAAAAGTTTGTTTCGTAACACCAAAAAACTAAATTTTAATTTTGCTACTGACCAGTATTTGTCGTATCTGCTGCTGTATTTATCGATTCTTAATAGCGATAATCGGGCGCCTCAAATGTCGGGATATCGGGTTTCATACTAATGATTTTTGTCATATTCGGCGCGCTATTTTTGACGTTGCCGTTTCCAGATTTGAACGTCAATTGATAATTCATATTTAAAGCAGTAAAAATGACATGCGTATTTGAAATCGGTTGAGAATTGTCTAAAATACAGCCTAAAGAAAATCAGAATTTAGGCCAAAATTACAAAATTCGGACCTGCTATTAAAAGAGGAAGAAAGTTTGGTAATTAATTTCTTTGGCTTTGTAGGTTTTCTCTCGCATAGATTTAAACATTGTTTTTAAGGGTTTAAGCAACAGCGACGTTTGAGGCTTACTGCACATGTCATGCGCTTTAACAAGGACTACAATCTGGTTAAAGTATATTCCAATCCTCCTTAAAACGGCCAAGTTATAAAGACTTTTGTGTTTTATTAGTTTGTAATGTAAGACTACTGTAATAAAGTCTTTAGGAATTTGTATCTTTTAAAACGGGCGCTGCTTGAAAGATATTATCTACCCTATATTTTGGTACAGATGATTATACCTAAGAATATATTGTACGCAAACTAGAATTAAGATTTGGTTAAGTTGATGATAAGAAGATCAATTAAGAAAAGTAAAATGGGGAAGTAGCCACTAAATAAAAAAAATTATCAATAGTTGTAGAATGGATGCATGAACTATAAAGTAATTCACCTGAGCATCGGCAGCTTCATTTTCGTTGTTGGTTTCAAGTCCGAGTGAAAGAACAGATTAGGGTAGTGCATTAATGTGTACATATGTATTTATGTTTAATACCAACACCGACTGTGCTGAACAGACTTCTTGACTCTTTCAAGTATCTTTTTTCTGCTTATTTCTCCATATCTAAAACTGGAAATTAAACGGACACTATGTATGTCCTATCTTCAATAAAATTGTTTTTCAAAAGTAACTATGAAGGAAATTTAACGTAAAATCACTAACATTTTGGTAGCACCGCCTGACTGCTGAATTTTATTCCTCAATGCTATCTAAAACTGTCAACTTGTCGGGGATGCCTAATTTTTCCTTTTTTGGAAAGGGTGTACAAATTTTAGTTCAAGAGCAGATTTAATAAAAATTTTAGTAATATAAATTGTTTATTAGGTCTTGGACTTGACTTCCTGCCTCGTTAGTCTAAAACAGTCGGCTCTATTTTGGCAAAATTAATCTACGTTAATTTGAAAACCAAAAATTATATTGCAATTAATATATTTCATAAAATTATCTTTTATTTTAAAATGATCTAATTTTTTTTTTTAATACATAGGTGTTGCTTTTTACAATCATCAGCACAAAACACTTAATTCACTCGTTTTATTTACATACATATATAAAAATTTGTTGCATTACGCGACAGTACGAATAGTTGCTTCGTAGAATGTGCCGATGATATAGATTGTTTATAATGTTAAATCTAATTATGTTAATTTTTTTAATATGTATATTTCAAATTCATTTAATACTTTGTATACATCATGTATACATACGTAACATGTTAAACTCATGCATATCTAATAGGTTTGCAAGTGCGTATTGACTGACGCAGTGATTTTATATAAAAGCGGTTAAGTATTGGAAAAAATTGGTTTCATTATTTTTAATTCTGATTTCTTGTAAATATCGTAAGGTAATTATGTATTTTGTAAAAGATCGTAATCACGTTTTAATTATGTGTATGTATGTTTAATTACATTGGCGTGAAAAAAATTAATCAAAATAATTCTTCAATTACTGTTAACACTACAAGAAGAAAGGTGATGCAAAATTTTTGAAAGCTCATACTTTAGAATACATATATTAAAAATGCTTTACAATTAAGATGACATTTTACTACGAAAAAATGTTAAACAAAACTGATATGTATGTATATGTGAATAGGAAAATTATATAACATGCATATATGTATTTGTGTATATCTTTAAATATAAGCACAAATCAACGCATGCGAAATTGCACATTGTAGTCTACATAAGGGATGGTTTCAACTCTGATACAAACATATGTACATAATCTTCTAGATTAGTTTTACTTACAGATAAATGTTCCTACGGTACTTTTTCAATTATAAAAAATTCAAATAATAAACATATTACAAAAACGAAAGGCATGTATTCATGAAAACTATATTGTTAAACAATTTCAAGTAACATGTGCCAAAAATTAACTAATTTATTTTTTTGCTTCGTTCACAACATTTAAATTATTTAATTATAAGCTTAAGTCATATCTACGAGTGAATAATGCATTTTGCGCTAGTGATGATATTCTGATGTCTAAGATTGCAGACTATGTGCCCGACAAGGGTTACACTCTGTGCTTATCCCATTTGAAATGCCAACTTTATGCTGCCGCTTCCTCGGCATCATTGTCAATACGAGATGATCGTATACCTGATTTACCAGTCCACGGATAAATATCAGGGCAAGGCTGGCACGTTTTCATATAACGTACTCCGGATTTGTGCCAAAGGTTGCATACTTTGGGGTTGTTGCAGCGTTTTGGACGATCCTAAATAATGACAAGATTGTTAAGCAGAATCCTTTTTAAATTATTGAGAACATTCACATACCGAATAATCACACTGGAATGGTTGAAATGAATTAATGCGGGTTGTAGGCGTAGGATCTCGAACCCATTGTAGTGCTTGCCAGTTGGTGATGACCCAAACGTCAGGCATTGCGTTAATGGCGTCAAGGAATTTAATGAACCCTTCCTTGTGATGCGGTTGGGTAAACCATGCGGCATGGTAAAATAATCCAAAGGGAGCTCTAAAGTAGAAAATTTTATTTTAATTAAGTAATAGAGATTTTTAATTGTTTATTAAAACGAATGTTTTACGAGGTAATACATGGGTCAACATGTGGAACATGATAGATGTTATATCATATATATTTAATCGTGAGCCTACCTGTTAGTTGTGTAATGTCGTTCAAAATTCTTCATAATCATTTTGGTAACCCCATCAGCATCACTTGGGTTTGAGCAGGCGTCGCCCATAGAACAACGGCCCCCATTTAAATCTTGCCACATTACCATCGGCACTTGCCAAACACCTGGATAGCTTCGTGTTGGGCAGGGAGGAATCATGCAATCATGAAAGATTTTGTAGTCCAGGGTATATGGCCAGGACGGAGGTCGATTCTCATACACAGGCATCGATGAGTCGTAAGTGAAGTTTGAGTCGTACAGCATTTTATACATTTTGTTGCCTCCAACTGATAGAAACGGGGCTCGCATGCCCCTTACATCTGACAATTTAACTCCACCATAAGCTGCAAGAATTTCTCGCTGACCGGCAATTTCACGTGTCCATTTTTTTTGGGAGAACTGTTCACCAAAGCTGTGACTGTAGATTGAAGCAGGGTGAAATATTACAGTTCTTTGAAATATTATAATTTTTTAATAAAAATATTTGCTAAATGGCTGGGCGTGTGGATGGTAGTGTTGTTCTGCAGTTAAATGTTTTTTAGTGTACGTTGTATTACAGCGGTTCAAATTACCGTGCGCTGTTTCTATATAAGTAACGGCTACTTACGAGACTGTATGTGAAGCCATTTCATGTCCATCGGAGTACAAGTTTTGAACCTGACTGTAGTCGGTCCATTCGTGAGAAACATAAAATGTAGCTGTTATAGGACAGCCGTTAGGATTGACCCGTCCCTTTTCAAACAGATCCGTATACAATTGTTTATTCAAATCATTAACAGAATCGTCGAAAGTCAAAAGAACAATTTGTGGTATATTGTCAACTGGTAGTTCGCCTAGTATTAATGATGAGAATGTTCAGACATTGATGGGGTAAATAGAATAAGAATATGGTGCAGATAAATAAAGAACTTATTACCAAAGCATATAAAATAGGAAAAAAGTAATACGATCATGATTTTTATATGGACTAATGTATGTTGCGCTCTTCTCGCAATATCCACCGATGTAGATATTCTCATGAAGTAATGAAAAGCAAAGGCCAAGCTTAACTTACGAAACGGTATGGGACGCCATTTCATGTCCATCAGAGTAGAGGCTTTGAACCATGCTATAATCTGTCCATTCGTGAGATAAATAAAATGTGCCACGCCAAGGACAACCATTTGGGTTCTTGAGCGATTTGTTATTGAACAGCTCTTCGTAAAGTTCGATATTAATTGTGTTGACGGCGTCATCGAACGTAATAAGAATAATTTGTGGTGTATCCGTAACGCTTAAGCCGCCTATAAATCGGCAAGCCTTGCACTGTGTAGTCAATATATGTTAAGTTAATGAATTCTCACTTACCAGGTATGTCCTTGCCTCCGCAATAACAATCAGGCAGCTGGCACACATCTTTCCTACACTTGGCTGCTGTCTTGTCGGGTGTGGGTTGAGGGTAAAGGGGATCTGGTCGCGTCGGCGGATATCTATATATATCCACAAACTCTTGAGCTTTAGATACAATTGTTCCAGAGGGCTTTAGCGTTGGTCGTGTTCTCCTATAAAAATAGAAAGCATGTAAAACCAATTTGAATATTTCCTTAATGAATACTAATGGGAATTTTAGCAATGGAAGCAAGCATTTGGTATTATGATAATTCTAATATAAACTATACAACTTACGGGGGATGTGTTCCTCGGTTTGGTGTAGACACGGGCACTGCGTCACGGTCCTGACTGTATGTGGAGCTACCTCTGTTTCTATTGCTATTTCTGAATACAAAATAATTTTAGGTATGAAAAATAGTTTGTAAATGCCAGTACAGATCAGTAAAAAGTTGAAAAACATTTTGTGCGAAACAACTACACTAGCAAGCACGGATTAGGTTATAATATTCGTCTTGTAAAATATACAAGTAGTCTTATATGTATATGCACTTATGTACGCATACATACACAAGTTAGAATTAAAGTTAGTAGCCACAGAAATTAGAATTGTTGATGTTAATTATTTTATCCACAACCTGCTAAGTATTTTACAAAAATATATACATTTTAATTTTGATATAAAGTTATTCAGCCAAATTTAAAAAAAAACCGATTTATGTAAATAGTGAGAACCGAAAAGCTATGAAGTTTACTTATGTGTCACTTGTTTGGGGTTGGACGAATCTGGAATAAGGCTAAACTGAAAGTAAATAAGGAAGTACATTTTGATTGCTCTTGTACTTCGATGCTAATGAGGATTTGCCAAGCCTATGCCAGTATACATTGGTGCCTAACACTAAACTAACAAAGTCTTAGTGCAACAATTACTGTACGATCACACAAGAGACTACTAAATCAAAGCTTGGTAAAACGTCGTTTGATCTCTTAACGAATATTTTTCTTATATCGCGCAATCTGAGTACTTTTAGTAAAATGGCTGTAACAATATCCATTTACACGACATGAGAATAGTATAGTAACCAAAATCTTACAATCTGAATTTGAATTCGTGTCCATGCACAGGGCAGTACATTTACAGTCCGAAGACGCAAATTTCTGCAATCTTTCACACTATTATACTCTCTGTAAAAATGCGTTCTTTCAATTGAATAAAAATACGGCACAACGAACGATATTCCGACCCATTTTTGTAACGTGAAACTGTTACTGCTAACTTCTTTGTTCTCACATTTTCGGTAACAAATTATAGTGTAGCAAGTGTACGTATGTTTTTAAATTCGTGCACGGGGCTACATATGTAAATAAAATTAGGTTTGGTTGGAAATTAAAAATTGAATAATACAGACTACTTCTAACAATTATAAAACTAATTAAAAAGAAATTCTAAGGATTCTCCAACTTTAACTGGCCACCACCTATACATCTGCAACTTATGTATACAGTGATCGATTAAACTTTAATCATTAAAGAATCAAAATACTGCACTGTTTACATTTTATATTTCATGTATAGTTTTTTTTTTTTTTTCATTTTACACATCAGCTAATATTTAGTAGATACTTGTGTGATTTTTGCACTAAATTAAAGTGAAGTTTAAGTGGCAACTTGAACAAATCTAGGATAGTTTTATGCATATTGAAGGCAGAATAATAAAAATCCAACACTTGACATCAACCAAATAACTATGTATACATAAGTGGGGATATGGGGGTAATGAAAAACGAAAGCTAGAGAACAATACAATTGTTGTTGGGTAAGACAGACTATGACTGTGTTCAAAAACGAAATTACGGTGAGTTCTAATAGAGAGAGATAGGGAGAGTGATGATTTAATTTAGGAGCGTTAAGAAGGGGTCGGTATTTATACCTTGAGGGAATTTCGTTGCATTTCGGGCTCAGTATGCTATCAGAACACTTCACCGAAGAAGACGGAGCAGCATTCACAGAGGTAGAAGCGACATTTTTGTTGTTGTTTTGGAGTTGGTAGCTATTATTGTTGGTAGGTGTAAAACCGTATAGAAATTTATTAGCTCGAGCTGCAGGCTTTTGTAGTTGACTACTAGAGAAGCCAGCTGGGAGCGAACTAGATGGTTGGACTGCAGCAGCGGCAATTGACGATTTTATTACGTTATTTACCCTCGAAGCACGTGTTGTTGTCGGTGCAAACACATGTGGGATATTTGTTGTTGCAATTGTTGTCGATGTTATAGGGAGGATTTTGGCAGTAATGGTATCAAAAGTGCTTAATGTAGTTTTTGGAGTAGGGGTAAGATCAGTAATTAAAACACTCAAAGTAGAGGAAGGATAGTTATCTTTGGATTGGTTGGGGATCAATTTAGATGACGGTTTTGTGGATTGAAGGGAAGGGGGAAATGTCGAAGGCCGCCGAGTTGTTGTGGTCGTGGTCGTTGGTATATAAAGCTGTTTTATTTCATCTACGGCCGCACGTATCTCTGGTACGGAAAATTCATTGACGAATTGAGAAGAGCCACTCTCATTGCTATCAGTGCCGCTTCCATAAAGAAATTGTTGAAGTTGTTCTAGCACATTGGCAGCTCGGAGTTTTTGATTTCTGCCATTTACTGCAGCTATATAGCCTGCATTCTGCAAACTATCTGCTAATGTGCGCTCTGCTGTTTGCTGGCGATACTTGTTTGAATAAAGAAACTTGCTCGACGGACGATCGGCAATGTCTGCACTCTGTTCTGTGGAGCTCGATGCATCTTCCACGATGGTGCTCAGCTCTATACTGTTCTCTTGCTTTACTTCAATAGGTCTCTCGGCAACCAACGCTTCTGCTCGGGGGGCATCGGGTTTAGTAGCAGCCTCATTCTCTGATGGTTTACGTTTAACTATTTTTTCTGGTTTTAAAGGTAATATGGTTTTCAGCTGACGTTTGTTGCTCACCACCCGAATGCGTTGTGCCTTGCGCTTTGTATACAAATTAACCGTTGGGCTCGACAATATAAAATTATTGGTCAACTTTAACTTTGGGGCATATGTTGTGGGTTCGTCTATGTTGTCCAAAGTAGCGGCCGTAAAGCGAGAGCGACCTCGCAGGCTTGCCTGGTGTTGGGGTTCTAGAAAAGATGTCGCAGACTGGGAGAGATTCATTGGCACTGTACTTCTTGATACAATCTGGGTTGTAGTTTGAGGACTAATTGTGCTAAGAATTAGGTCACTGACGCTGAAATTACGGCCAAATCCAGCAATCGTAGAAAAACTTTTCGAAGGCCTGTGTGTAGTCTGCAAGAAAGTTGCAGACGCAGAACCATGAGCACCCATGTAACGTGATCTGTGCGGGCTTTGGCGTTCTTCGTGCAGCAAATTCTCCAAACTCTTGTAAGGCGACACAAAACGCATTGCGGGATTCGCAGTAACGCGATTAAGAGTATCTTTAAAATTGCCGGCACGGGCAGTATACACTGAGGTTTTTGTAGTAAAACTGAATTTCTCAGACGTGGCTGGGTATGTAATAGGAGTTGTAGATATAATGGATTGCTGTTGAATGGTAGGTCGCCCATTGCGCCAAATTCTTAGCGGTGGCGCATATGTTGTGGGTACAACTTTACCAGAAATTTCTGTATCAAAAGTTGTAGAAGCAAGGGGAGATATTGTTGTAATTTCACTAAAGTCAGACAATGCTTCCTTCTCCGGCTTGTCCGCACTTAGTTTTAATCCATATAATCCACTCTGTACATTGAGCTGATACGCATTATTGGTTTTCATGGTGCTGGAATTCTCTAATATTTTAATTGGTGTATTTCTGTTTTTGGGTATCTTGAAGCTTTGAGGCGCTATTTCAGACTGTACGAACTTTTGTATGCGCATATCCGGCATCACGACAGAAATGGATTCGCTTGAATTTCTATCTTTTAAGCCTTCTGTGTTAGACAATTCTAAGTTTTCAGAGGAGACTTTCACAAGGTTTCCTTTAGGACTAGTGCCATATGCCGCTGCATTAATAAAGTCCAAAAACCTGGGAGATGTGCTTGTTTCAAATGAACGACTTCGGCTGGTGGGAGCCTCGTCTGTCTGTACTTGCACATATTGGCTCTCATCAGATATAGTCTCCACGTTTTCCGTATCTCTAACGCTTGAGTTGTTAACCGTTTTGACCAATTGTTTGTTTGCTAAGGTTAAGATTGAAGAGGAATTTACATTTTGGGGTCCGCTTTGGTTGTTCGACACAAAGCTGACCAATCCCTTGGCTAAAGTTTGAAGTTTCGATTTAAGAAAGGGATTGGAGTTATAGGTAGTAGGAATAGAAGTTCTTGTAATGTGTATTGAAATTGTAGTATTTGATGTACTGGGTCCAGGGACGTTGGTTGGCTTTAATTTGTTTATAACATTATTATATTTATTTTCATGCGTTTTCGAGCTGTTGAAGAGATGTGTATTTGATAAAAAACAATAATATTAGTGTTAGTAGCTTAACGGAGATGTGTATTTTTAAATTTCTAATGTTCTAACAGACTATATTTTTGGTTCTCATAATTTAAACCTCGCGCGCATTGGGAAATTTCCCTACAACCTTCATCAAAATGTAAGGAATATTCAAATCATAGGGGTATCGGCATATATATTAAAAATATATATAACTTTTGGATACACGTTACAAATTAGTAGAAGTAGTTAAATAATAATTTAAATAGTTATTCGTTTATGTCATTGTTTTATACATTCATGATATATTGCATTTTCATTTCGGTTTAGCCATCTTAAGTGTGTGAAGAATCATGCTCATGCGAATTTTGTGACACCTAACGCTTATACTAAAGAAAAAACATGCATTAAATATGGCTGAAAATTTTCATCAAATCGTACTATGTATGTATCATTAATTAAAAGTAATCTGCATTTCGATAGTGCTGTTGATCATAAAACTATATTTGTTTCAAAAACTAACTGCGGCCTATCTATAAATATTAATACGTTTCATCCGTTTGTGTTTTTGGGGTTGTGTAATGTTTAAGCCAATTCATCTAAAAACTGAGCTAGAGACATTTAATAAAAATGCTGACCTGACTTTGTGGATTAGACTTACTCACATGTTTATATGAAAGGTGAATTAAAAATACCTTGGCAATTTGGATGTTGATGTTGGTGGCAGTGGTGTCGTGGTTGTTGTTTTTGAAGGGGGTCGTGTAACCTTAACAGATGGTGGGACGATAGAACTCTTTGTCGTACTGCTGCTTGCTACTGACGTTGATTGTGTAAGGGTGGAAGGATTCGTGTTTAACTTTTTTGTTGAACCTACTATGTTGCCAATTAGGTTATCGTCATCCGTATCCGTAATTGGATTATTTTTTACTGGAGTACGCTCACTTTGATAATAATCCTCAGACAACCCGTATACATACTCCGCAGAGCTAGAGTAGCTATAATCAGCTTCCTTGAAGCCCACTGATGGATTTGGAGTGGTAAGCGTACTGTAGTAATTACGAGCATCATTTGGATGTGCTGTTGTTGTAGTCGTGGTGCGCGCTTCTAATCTCTGTATGGTCACCTGTTTCGGTCTGATAGATAAACGTATTGCGGTTTGGTGTATTGTGTTGGCAAAAGTAATTTTTGGAGGAAGTGTATAATGGTGAAAGCTGATTTGAATTTTGATGCGATATATATTGTGTATTTGTAAGACTATGTAATTACGTGTGTGATGGTATCTTAACTAGCCAACTAGCAATCTGAGCTTGGGACAGGTTTTGAATATTATTTTTCTGGTATGTTCTTTGATTTGATGGGATATGCTAAATTTCGGCGAGCAAATCAACTTATGATTTAAATTTTTAAAGCTTTTGATAAACTCATTGTATAATAGTAGTGATTATTACTTACCTCTGCGGGGTACGCGTTGGCTGGTCATATGTATTTTCGTGTTCGATCTAAGACAATCAACAGTAATTATTAACTATGGAATATGTTTAAATTAACGTACTAACCTGAGCGTTAAGATCCTCATCGTAGTCAGTGCTATATCTCAACGTAGGCTCGTTGTTATATGACGCTTTTTGCGATGGTGTCGGTGAAGCAAATGGTTCTAACGGACGGTATGTTGATTGTGGTTGCTGTGGGCGTAGGTCAGGCTGATATGCGGGCAGGGGCGTTTGTTCTTTCTGCTGCTGCTGCTGATACTCAATATCCCTGTATAAATCAGTGTCATCGTCATAAACAGAATAATATGATGGATCATAGGGATTTGGGACTGTTTGTGCTTGCTGTTCTGGTTGATGTTGTTTTTGTTGAGATTGTTGAAATGGTGTTGGCTGCTGTTGGGGCTGTTGTAACTGGTAGCCGCTCCCTTGATTAAATATGGTTGATGAGGCATTATAGCTGTTACGGTTAGTTGCTAACAGTGGCACCTGGCCTTGTGGCGTTGGCTGTACAAATATATTAGCAGATGTTGGCGTCCCAAGTCCCGATGACGGTGAAGATGATTCAACTCTGTACACATTGTTGTGATTGTGTGATTATTTACATTGGCAGATATGTATGTATAATACATACACATATTGAATAAAACATTAAAATAGAGATGATATTTTTTATAAACATATGTAAAAATTATGTATAATAATAATGATATGATAAATTGAAAGAATAATTAAGATACAATCAAAATAAAAGATCATCATTGAACCATTAGTAAAGTGAAAAAGATGAATAGGTTAGGTAGATAAAAGTGAAGTTAGCGAAGCCCAGTCTATAAAATAATTGTTTAGTCAACGATACATAATTGGCAAGTTCAATTCGTTATTTAACAGTCGGAACGTAAACGTATAAAAAGTATCGCGGGGCTGCCAGTGGACCTGGGGTTCAAGTAGATATTAGGTAAATATATACATATATATGTACATACATATATTACTGTAGCTGTTGTAATTCTGTTACTTATATTACTTTTTGTGTTGTTGTGTAGTGGCACAAAAAATTGATCAGCGTTTTATGGGGCACCTATTATAGATACCTTGGTCTTTCGGCGCTCAAGTTGACATGTATTGAGTTTAATTGTAGACCGCCTATGCTGTTTTGCTTTCCATATCCGAGCAATGAGTTGCTGTCATTCTTCAATCGTTCCGTAAAGTTTTCTATTACGACCTCAGCCGAAGGAGAGACGGTCCATTTTTGCTGGCCACGCGGTCTTTGCGGCCGTACGGTGTAACGTGCACGAATTGCAACAGGCGTCGTACCTGTTAGTGTTGTATTTAATGTTAGCCCATTACTCTCCAATATTGAGTTAGACGAACTCGACTCATGGAGTAAGGGTAGCCGATGCTTAAGCTCTTGGAATATATCACTAGGAAAGGTAATAATAGGAGGCACACCATTTCCCGAATTCGAGTGATTTAAGCGTGAAAAATTATGAAAAGGTCGTCTTGTTGTTGTAGCTTCCATAAAGCCGGTTTGAAAATTTGGTCGCGAAATTGCAGGTTTTACAAGAATGGGGGCTGCGGTAGGAAGTTGTTGGCGTGGTGGCGCCATAGTCTCTGACATAGGCATATAAGGGGGCATATTCGATGGCGGTAATATTTCTATATCTTCCTCGTAGTCCTCGTCGTAATAATCAGTACTTTTTAGTGTGGTTGTGCTGATTCTTGTTGGAGGAGTTTTAGTCATCGGTATTGAAGCCGTTGGTTGGGTGTTCTGTGTGTCGATTTGTTTCTGAATACCCTTAATGAAGCTTTCATAGCCCTTTAAAACATGTGTTGTTGTTGGTGTGCTTGAAGTATGCACTGCAGTTGCTGATGTAGACCCAATTGGTTTGCGTTTGGTATTTGTTCGCAGTGGCTGGTAGGACGCCTTTGTGCTGTTGTTAAGTGGGCGCCGAATTACTGATGCATTTTTCAAATTGGCATTTCCTTCGCTGCTTACTTTCTTAAAATACTTAATAAGCGGATTGATTACGGGATTGACACTAGCAAGATCGCTTGCTTTTAAGTTCTTCATAAAGTCATTTATATTAAATTGAAAATTTGCCGTCATAGGCTTTGGAGTAGTCGATGGAGATGTGGGTATTTCTGTAGAGCTGATGGATTTTGTAAAAGTCTGATATGATTCAGGTAAGGTAATATTGTCTGCGTAAGTGATGCCCACAGGTAAATTTGAAAATTCTCGAAAATGTACCTGCTGCAACGTACTAGGCTTGTTGTACGCTAAGTTGGGAGCAGAGACGATGTTAATATTTGGTGTTACTTCCAATGGTGTGACCGGTGGGCGCACCTTAACTGGGATGTGTCCAATTTGATTTGGTGTTGATGTAGTGTATGCACCCTTCATTTTTTGGTTGGCTATGATATTGTACTGAAAGTAGTTACTTTCTGTTGTGCTTTTTTGTTCTGCAGATGTACCGATACTGTAGTGGGAAACAAACTTTCCAGCTTGATTATTGTAAAATCCACCCATTGTGCTAAAATGGCCTTGATTGTTTGGTTGAGGTGTTGATGGATAAATATCGAAAGGTGTCTGTGCTGTTGTGGCCGGCTTCGGTCCAACGCGCTGATTGTCCAGATGAAAATAGGCGAAGTTTTCAGTTTGTAAATGCTTGCGTCGTTCCTTCAACTCCCTCAATTGTTGAATCAGATAAGGTAGCAGATCTCCTCTATTCGCTTGCAATGCCGGTGTTCTTAAAGTAGTAGAACCCAAGCTTGCCGCACCATAGTAATTGCCAGCTATTGGTCGAAAATCGTCTTCTAGTGGGGGCGGCGGTAAAGAGAGATTGTATCCAGTATATACTAATTTGGGCTTTTGGTACACAGGCGAAATTTGTTGCTGGGGGTATGCTTGATAGGCGGGATTCAGTTGATTATAGTTGTGAGTACTGCTGGGCGGCGTAAGATACGGATTAAAACTTCCAAAACTAAAAGCAGTTTGGTGTGGATATGATAGTGACTCTACTGATCGGTAATTGTTTCCCGGCAGTGGTCCTGGCCATTTTGCAGATTCATGCGCCAAAGGTCGTAATTGTCGGGGTTGTCGCTTTGACTCACCCGTGGCAACATCCCCCTCCATGCTGACGTCATCGTCATCGGCCACTTGCTCGACCGAAGCTAGGTATTCGAATCCAATTGGTCCCTTAATGCTCTCATCTGGTTGAGTGATTTTTGAGGAGAACTTCATAGGTTTTTTTCAAGACTGACAGTCTTGTTATATTGATCTTCCTCATTAGTCGAGCTTTTTCGAAAATCATCAGTACTTAAAAGTGTGCCTAATCTTTGTGGATCTGTTAACTCACTAGAGAAGTTTAAGTCACTTGACTTTTTTGCTGTTTGGTTTATACTTCTTTTTATAGTCATTTCTTTTGTTTGACTACTTATATCACGTCGTCTTCTTAGTCGATTGTGGGAAAGTTCGTGTTCATTTGTGACGTCTTCGTTTAAGCTTTCGCTGTTTACGTACAGTTTTAGGCCAAAAGCGTTATAGTCGTTTGGTGTTGTAATATAGATTTAAAGGTAGTGCAGTATGCAATGTATGAGAGAAAAGAGTGTGTAATATGATAAGTGGCAGAAAATTTAAAATACATTTTTTCAAAGAAAGATAGCATTAATTCTTAAAAAAATTAGTTCATATGAAGCGAAAAAATGTAAACAAGGATAGCAGATTAACGTGCTTACCGATAGGCAGTTCCAAAGGCATATGAGCCAATCTTTCCCGATTGAGGTATAGCGTTCAAACTGGCTTGCTGTAAAATGCCGTCTCGATCCCGCTGTACCTGGTTGACAGTACTTGGCTGACCGCGATAAACACGCTGCTGACGATCGCTATCCTCTTCCTCAAACGGCGGAAGTGATTCTTGTGCCTCAGCGTATAACTAGTGTTCAAAAATAAAACAATTATTTTTGCTGATTTAAAAAACCATTTGTTACCTTTGCAATATCTTCCTGCGAGTCAAGTAATTTTGGCTGTCCTCGCGATGTTATGATGGGATTGGGTGGTTCGCGGAGCTCTGGTGGTGGAGGTATATGCTCTACTTGTGCTTGTATTATTTGCGGTGGGGAACGGTGGTATTGTGGCGGAATCGTAGGTGTTTTCGGGGACGGTGCGACGGCAGGACTTGAAAAAGCAGCACCAAAACGCACCCGACTGGGAACATGCTGCTGAGTCTGAGCTCGCGCGGTTCCGCGTTCAGTAGAGGTGTCTACCACCTCACAGCCTACGTTTCGAGGCCAATCGCACGTTTGAAGCTCGTGCGAATACATCAATCCACCGGTGCAACTTTCAAGGAGAGCTCCACCAAAAACGCATACATAGTATTGTGTGCAATCCGTTGGGTGCGGATAATAGCCGAATTCCTCTGGACAGTCAAAGCTGATTCCACTTGAGCTAGTCGGCTTCACGTTGGTACCAAAACTTCGGGAGCTTGTGATTCGTGAAGAACGCTTACTTTGAGCTGATACAACTCCTGACAAATAGAAGAATGTATAATTTAGAGTAATACATAAGTATATTCTTTCGCATGAGACAATAGCAGGAGCTTGTGATTCGTGAAGAACGCTTACTTTGAGCTGATACAACTCCTGACAAATAGAAGAATGTATAATTTAGAGTAATACATAAGTATATTCTTTCGCATAAGACAATAGCAAATAATTACCATCTCGCGAGCACTTAAGAAAACCTTTAATACACAATGTTTCTATGTATAATTTGGCTATTATTCCGATTTTTATGAAATTTGTGTTGATAATAGTGAAGGAAAAGAATTAAACGTATGAATTTAGCCGCAATGCTGCTAATCGGTCAATCAATGTTTTTGCCTCACTACATAACAGCAAAGCTAAGTTTAACCCAGATGTACACTTCACTGGCGCTCTTTCCCACAATCAAACAAATAAACATTAGATTCACTTTGACAAGATGTAATAATGTGTGGGAACAAAACAGTTTCGTTGTAAATTCAAATTAGGCTATGTTCACACTTGGCAGCTTAGAGTTTTATTGTCTGCCCGAATACTATTCACTTGGGAAAAAGAGGGAGTTACAGACGGACATGGCTATATCAATTTCTCCTCTCATGCTGATCAAGAATATATATACTTTATAGGGTCGGAGATTCTTCCTTCTGCCTGTTAAATACATTTTGGCGTCTTTAATATGGATGCATAAAAAACCCTATTTTTAATACTCAGTAATCGTGTCAAGGCTGCTTGAGGAGATCCATTTAGCATGCAGTGGCAACGGCACGCTCTGCAAATTGTGTAATTAACAGTCACAGTCGTAGTCTGAGGTCTTCAACTGACCGAGTCTAAGTGATATACTGCGGTGGTGGTGTACAATGAAAGCTAATCACGTGCCAACGGCGATTGGCCGTGCAAAAGCCTAGATTCGCCATCAGTACCAGTTTGGATGACATTTGTATTTGTATTAGGCAGCGTCACAGTTGCCACGGCATATTTTCTGATTGTTTGTTACTGATTTTTTTTTTTCTGTACTGCTATTGTGTTGTACTTTCTGCTCCACTGAGCAAACAATATGTATACTACAGTCGATGTGTTCATGATGCATGTATGCGCATAAATACATAGATACGTACGTATGTAAGTAGTGCTACTCTTAGTTGGTCATAGCTAAAAGCTTGTCTTGGCTGAGCTGTTATGCAACGCTCAGTAATTCGGCCGTAAGGCTGATTGGCTTCTTTGCAAGTTTGCATAGAGCTTGTCATTTGCTTTTGTTAGTGTTTTGTTGTTCAAAAAAAGTGCAGCATATTACTATATTTATACCATGCATCCATAGGATGAAATGGTATATTAAAGTCATCAAAATGTATGTATTTAACAGGCAGAAGGAAGAATTTCCGACCCTTTCGTCTCCGGAAGAAATTTTATTGATACACACATACATAGACAAATAAATAAAACGGAACTAAATTAAACATAAACATCGGTGGTGTCAAAGGGTACTCACAATTGAAATGATACACGTGACCCACTTTTCTGGGCAACAGTGAAATTGCACCGACGCGAAATTGTCAGAGGTGACAAGAGTGATGCATTTTATTGTCAATTTATTTAACTGGAACCCCCTTAAATGATGTTCAACAAATCAATAAAAATGTATAGATTAAACTCATTGAATATTTCAACCGCAGAGAAACTAAGTCGATATACTTATCAATAAAGTAAGTAAGTCGCCGGGCCGACTTGGATATACCATGACGCGTCATATTTGGTAGCTCTATCTTTTATAGTTTCTGAGATCTGTGCACTCTTACGGACGGACGGACATGGCTGTATCGATTTCTCCTGTCATGCGGATTAGGAATATATATACTTTATACCATAAAGTTTATATGATCGGAAATGCTTCCCCTTGCCTGTTACATACATTTTAACGACTTCAACATACCATTTCATCCTATGGAGGCATGGTATAATAAAGAAGTTATTAGGTCTGTTTTATTTAATTTGTAATCATATTTGGTAGCTCTATCTTTTATAGTTTCTGAGATCTGTGCACTCTTACGGACGGACGGACATGGCTGTATCGATTTCTCCTCTCATGCGGATTAGGAATATATATACTTTATACCATAAAGTTTATAGGATCGGAAATGCTTCCCCTTGCCTGTTACATACATTTTGGCGACTTTAACATACCATTTCATCCTATGGAGGCATGGTATAATAAAGAAGTTATTAGGTCGGTTTTATTTAATTTGTAAAACATGTTCGATGTGAAAGGTGTTAACTTATGTTAAATTCGATTAGTGCTTAACATTTTGAATGACTTAAACAGAAGATGGTTCCATATTTACTGAATATTCATATTTATCAATAGACTAGAACCTTTCATCTAGCTAAGCCTGTTTTATACCCCTGCAAAACGGATATATAATTCCTGATCAAAAATATATAAACTTTATTGAATTAATAAATTTCTTTTCTTAAGTGAATGCTAAATCAAGGGCTGACGTGGTTTTCTCAAAAGAAAAATAGACTTCTTTTTATAAAGGTCCCGACATTTATTTAACATTCTTATTTCTCTTTTATAAGGTTATATAAAATGAGTGCTGCAATTTATCTTTCAAAATGGGTAACAAATAACAATCTCGTGGACTAGCTCTGGATTCGTTGGGTGCGGTCCGAAATTAAACACACACGCTTATTTACCTACCTGGCAAGGCGGAAGTATAAGTCATTGGTCAGACTGTAGGTCTTGGTTTTATTTTTGATTTATCTGCTCAAATCAATGAGAGGGTGTTGTATCGTTGAACAACGAATCGCAATGATGGTAAAACCAGAACCAATTATTGCTCTTGTTGAATTTTAGCGTAATTGTTTTTATTTTTTTTTTTTTGTGTAAAAGCATTGTCTTTTCAGACAATCAACTTAACTAACGGCAATTGTCTAACAATCTCTTTCCATGCCCAGGAAGCTTAAGTCATCTTTTGATTTTGGGATTTCCTTTTTAAAAGAGTGCAAACGGACTCAACATTATAGCGAATTTATTTTTATACCATGCATCCATAGGATGACTCGTATAGCGTGTACTCTGATCAAGTTTAGTTTATTTTTTGCCATGCCCTGAAATTTGCTTTTGCTATTGAAAGAACAGGCTTAAACGACTTAAGAAAAACCCTGAAAACAAAACCAAGTTAATAATATTGAGTTAAAGCGGCCAGTGAACAATTGTGTGAAAGTACCACAAAACTGGAATTATTCAGCACCTGACCATGGTCTGCTTTCTTCTTCGGTGAATGCTATTTTTTATGTATTTTTGGCTCAAACTGCAAGCGCTTTTGAATGTTATGTAAAAAGTCTATTGCTAACTGGCTCAGCACATGAACCGAATATGTATGCATTATACAACACATAAAAATACCAATACCTGCAAAAGTAACACGTCTGCATTTATACTCGAATGTATACATATGTACAAAAAGGCTCTTCAAAAATGTATTACGGACAGACGTGTACGAAAGTCAAAAAAGTAAAAGTATTTTGGAAATCATCATGTCGCTCTAACTCTGGCGGCTTTTATAATCTAACATACTCATATTTTGAGCGATCATTGGTATCTCAAGCTTAAACAGTTGAAGAATCAGACCAGTATTACCACTAAAACTTACTTTGCAAGTTTTTCAACTATATATAAATATATATATAAAGGTTAGTGAAGTTCCATTCTAAATAAATACTCAGAAATATTTTATACAAAGTGTAAAAACATTAATTAGCGTGATCGTGGCAAAAAACTAAATTTAGTCTGGGTGCATACTGCACGGATCTATTCTTCAAATAAGCTATATACTTTTATAGTTCCTGAGGTCTCTGCATTCTTTTGGAAGAACAGACAGACGGGACAGACAGATTCTCAATCGACATGGCTATTGATACTGATCAAGAATACATATCTATACTTTATAGGATCGGAAAAGCTTCGTTCTGCCTGTTACATACATCTTGGCGACTTCAATATACCATTTCATCCTTTGGATGCATGGTATAATAAGCGCAAGTTTCTAAGCAAAATAGGAGCAGAGTGAATGTTGTTTAGACAGAGCAACAACCAAAATTTGGCGACAAAAAACTTCGAAATAACAAGCATGCATAAGTGGGTCAAACTAAGAGAATGTTGCATAACAGACAACACTCACTAAGCCCCGTGTTTCAATTTTTTTTTTAGTTGCAGCAGCTGGACCACGCGCCGTACCGTCGCCGCAAACGACAGCTTTGTGGCGCAAGGCCTCAAAAAGTGCATTTAAAATGCAGAGCGCAGCGCCACGCCTACTTCAAAATCGATCACTTTCGCTTACCTGGGTTGCAACGTATATATACAGTGTATATACAGTGTGCACTAAAAGTATTGTATGTATGTATGTATCTATGGGTTTGCGCTTCGTGTGTCGCATTCACAATAAGTAGACACTGGGTAGTATCTCGTTCCCTCTGGTTTATTATAGGCCAGGCCGTGTCGTACTTAGTCAGTACTCAGCTTTAGTCTATATGTGAATGGGGTGCAACCGCGATTGGGTCGCGTGATCTACTCCATAAATATTAACTCATTTTGATGTCGTAAAATGCTTCGGGGGGCTTTTCCTACAATTGGACAATTGTATTGTTTTGCAGTACATGGGAGTAGTTTGTTTTCGTCACGGAGCCTGTGGCAGTTGCTACTATCTTTTTTTTGCATGCAGAGCGTATGAATTGTGATCAAAGAAACTGACGTTATGTAGACTCCAAGCCGAAAGGCATTAGAAAAATGACGGGCCGACTTGGAAATACCATGCACCAGGTAAAAATGCATATATTCAATTTCTTTCAAATGCTCTTATGTGGACACGAGCACTTTAGCGCCCCCCAAAACGGTGATTTATAGCATATGCTATCTCGCTCACTTTTGTGTCCATCGCCCTTGCGCCGCTTTGAGTATGTACAAGACTTTTAAAATTAAATTAAATTACGATTGTGGAAGAAAATCGAATTTACCGAATTTCGGAAAAGCTCCATTCTGCCTGTTGCATACATTTTGGCCACTTTAATATACCATTTTATTCTATGGATGCATGGTATAAAAACTTCATAGTTCGGACAACTTGAATTTACATACAACAGAATAAGTATATGCATCAGTGGACAGTTACAGCTGCAGCTACATACGACAAAGCCCCTGGCTCGTCTTAGAGTTCAATTCAATTTGAAAGGAAAACGCCCCACCGACAACATCAACAACGCGGATAGGTCAAGGTAGCTCATAGATAAATACACAATCGCGTTGCGGTGCTTCGCCAGCTCATTATAGCTTGTTAAGGTTCGCAGCGAAAATTTTTACGATTTGGATGATGTTGGCCATTGGATAACATAATGATTATATATGTACGTTACACTACAAAACAGAAAATGTATCGCATCAGTTAACAAATAGCTATAGCATTAATTTATAAGATATGAAGTTATTTTAAGAAAATCTAAATTTCATTGTGGTTTGTTGTACAAATGGGTGTATTTAAGTAGTCTACAAATATATTTTATGATCGATTAAACATTGATTAGATCTTCATCAAAAAACTTTTCTTGCGACTTAAAATGTTTTTGAAACGACCCGTTTTCAGTTGGCATGTAACAATAATTTCCTTTCACTTTTCATATGATAAGCACCAACTTACAACAGCTTTAATAATGAATAAGTGTAATACATACAACGCGTGTCCGAGTTGCCAACAATGTGATCATGCCGGAAATATTTATAGAAATAAGTATGTACATATACATATGTATATATGCTTATTTCTACGTATCGACGGCTTCGGAAATCTAAAATCATAAAAGTTTTATTATTGCAGCGACGGGTCAGGACGTACCACTGCTATGCACACATCCAACTGAAATAATGTGAGTAAGTCGACGGGCCTACTTGGATATGCATCAAGTGAAAATCCATATATTAATTCTCGCTCGCATGCCACGACTTCTAACACATGCTATCTCGCTCACTCTTATTTGCATTCTCAACGTTTTTCTGCACTATCTGCTAGTTGACATTTCTGTCAAACAATTTAACCAGATATGAATTATTGAAACAATAAAAGGACTGTACAAACATATCTTGTTATGAAAGTAGCACGTCGTTTGAATGCGGTGACTCATCTGTCGCAGTTTTAAATTGCGGTGCAATTTTATGGCGTGTCATGGTTTTGTTCAATAGTAGTTTTGCCAAAAGATGAAAAAGCTGCATCGTTTAAGTTCATTACCTAGTGCCAGGGGCCAAGAGAAGCGCTACGGATTTCATGCATATTATGTGAGCGGTAGCAGGGACAGGGACAGAACAGGGGGTGCAGAGCGTTGTAGCGCGAAAGATTTGCGTGAAGTTTACAACGATAATATTAACAACGCGTTATAATAAAATAATATAACAAAACGCTGTTTGCAAAGACTTCAAAAATTATTCTTAGTCATATTTCAAAATACCAGCACACAATTGATCGGCCAATTGATTTCGTTTCGCGTTATATAAGTGAAATTTTGAATTCATATCTGCCAAGCTTGTGTTAGTTTTTTGCACCATTAAAAGTGCTCTTCACGATTACGTATGTATAAGCAATTTTGTGAAAACGCACAAACATTTTGGTCTTCCGTATTGAAAAAATATTGCGTTCCATTGTCGCTACACAATATTTGCGCCCATCTGCTTAGGCGACGGGAAATTCGTAACTGATTTGTTGTTTTGCTTTTTCCTACAAGATGAACATATTTTGTACGGCCCACGGGCATATTTGGGAATCGTGACTGCTGTCATAGCAAACGATGCCACTCTTTGCATTCCCATCTCTGACTGCGTGGTGCGTGGGGTTGGTGTGACGTGTTTAGTCGAAGTAGTAAGCTTAAACTAAACGATAGCTCAACGTTTCAAAAATTTCAACTGCCGCATATGCAACTAGAAAGTCTTTGCTTAAATCAATTAGGTTGTAAGTAGCAAGTCAGGTGATACATGTAAATGATTGTGATACTTAAACGTATAATGTAATTAGCATTGCAATTTTTGCTCATATGTTAAAGTAAGCGTTTTAATTATCAGAAACTTAGTCGTCTTAAAATTTACAACAGCTACCTCAATGATTTTTATTGGTGCATTGGTGGAATGAGAATTCCGTCACCGATGAGGCAAATCATGAATCTTTTCGTTGTCATTACTTTCTGAACATGCAGCACGGCGGACTACCAGCATTGCTACTAAACTTCTTTAGTCTAAGCTACAAACCTAAATACCAAAAGTCAAACAAAGGCCACTTAACCAGACAAAATGCTATGTTTTAGAAATTCGAAGAAAGATCTATCATATCAAAAGGATGGTATATGAACTGAATGCAGCCTATTTTTGGAAGCTTTTGGTGTCCTAATTATACCATGCATTCATAGAATGAAATGGTATATTAAAGTCGCCAAAATCTATGTAACAGGGAGAAGGAAGCTTTTCCGACCCTATAAAGTATATATATTCTTGATCAGTATCAATAGCCGAGTCGATTGAGACATGTCCGTCTGTCTGTCCGTCTGTCCGACTGTCCGTCTGTCCGACTGTCCGTCTGTCCGTCTGTAGGATCATCGAGATCTCGGAGACTATAAGAGCTAGAGCTACCAAACTTGGCATGCAGACCCGTTTGCTCTGCAGGCAGATCGAGTTTATTTTTTTTTTCGCCCCGCCCCCTTCCGCCCCCGCTATTTGAAAAACAATATTTTGAGCCTCCATATCTCGGGAACTATAAAAGATAGAGCTATCGGATTTGGACATTAGATGCGTGCAGTATGCACGCAGACCAAGTTTGTTTCAAATTTTTGCCACGCCCCCTTCCGCCCCCGAAATTCGAAAAATTCGCACACTAATACATGTCACGTATATCTATCATCCCACCAAATATCACAAGAATCGGAATAAAAATGGCCGAGTTATACATAGAAACGTTTTTCACTCATAGCGGTGCAAGGCAGATGCACGCGAAAAAGAGCGAGATAGCATATGCTGCAAATCACCGATTTGCTCGGGGGGCGCTAAAGATATATATCTCTTCACCTAATGCATGGTATATCCAAGTCGGCCCGGCGACTTACTTACTTTATTTTAGATTAGATTTATGTATGTGCATTGCAAAGCTGCACAAGAAATTGTTGTAAGTTGGCATTAAATAGAATCTAAAAGTGAATGGCTTGCGAATATGGACCCACAACATATTTTGGGTGTGCCATCGATTTTGGCTTCGAACTGAAACCAATATATGTATAAGTATATATATATATATAAAATACAGAATATGGAAATAGTTATCGAACAAAGATCTACAATATCATATCAAAAAGACGGTATTTGAACTGAATGCAGCCTATTTTTTGAAGCTTTTGTGTCCTAATTGTAATTATATTAAATAGATTAGATTTATGTATGTATATTGCAAAACCCACAAGAAATTGTTGTAAGTTGGCATTAAATAGAATCTAAAAGTGAATGGCTTGCGAATATGGACCCACAACATATTTTGGGTGTGCCAACGATTTTGGCTTCGAACTGAAACCAATATTTGTATATATGTGTATATATTCAAAATAACACCACAGCATTGGTTCACTGCCTTGCATGTTTTGAGATATATTATCTTAATGATCCTTGGCACATTTGGCGCGACTTAGTTAAATAAAGCTCCCAAAAAATTAAACTTTGTGCCCGTCACAGTCCAACTACAGGGGGAAACCTTTTACCTTACGCTGGCTAGTTATTCAAATGACATTTTAATAACGTTGTATGTATGTATGTAGTTATTAAGTAGATTAAATATGCTTTGTTGCTAAGCATTATTGAACAACGTTCTCAGAAACCAGATCTAGAAACCAATTCAGGGTCACTTCAACGCCTCAGCAGAGCAGGGGCCTATAAATGGCGATAGTATCGCGAGTCGCGGTGATTGTGCAAGAGAACGACGCCAACATACTCAAAAAGACACAAACAATCATTGTCTCTGCAACAAATAGTCAGCCAGTCCCAGTCTGTGTCGGCGTTAGCATTGGAGCAAAGTTGGAACTGCGCTGACGTGCTCAAGAAAAACTGCTATGACAAAAAGTCTTTAAAATAATAACACATTAACAAACCGAGAAACGCAACAAGAACTAAAACGATTTTTTATACCTATGGTATAAAATCTTGAAATGGTGTATTAAAATCGCCAAAATGTATGTAACAATGGTAAGGAAGCATTTTCAACCCTATAAAGTATATATATTCTTGATCAGCATGAGAAGCCGAGTCGATTCAGACACGTTCGACTTTCCGTCGAGAGCTCAGAAACTATATAAGCTTAAGCTACCAATTGAAATGTAGAGTCGTGAAGTTCGTACGCTGGTCAAGTTTTTATACCCTTGCAGAGGGTATTATAAAATTGGTCAGATGTTTGTAACGCAGAGAAGGGATCGTTTCCGGCCCCATAAAGTATATATATTCTTGATCAGCAAGAGAAGACGAGTTGATATAGCCATGTCCGTCTGTCCTTCTGTCCGTCTGTCTGTCTGGTGCTGCGCGAACTAGTCCCACAGTTTTAGAGCTATGGCATTCAAAGTTCGTATATAAGCTTTTCTATACAGCCACATGCACATCTGCGATTTTGAATAAGATCGGACAACTATATCATATAGCTGCCATACAAATACAAACGTTAAATGCGAATAACTTCTCTATTTTTTGAACAATCTTATCCAACCTGATTATGTACATAAATAAAAAGGGATTACATCATATGCGTGAATTTGAAAACAATCGGATAAACATAAAGCCTGATTTCGACGATATAAAATTTGCCTATATGTATATACACACACGCATAAGCACTGCTTATTAAGCAGTGAAGCACATATATGTGTCAAAATTTCGATTGTGTGTGTGTGAATATGAATATCAATCGCTACATTGTCTTGGCACGCTTACTATTTGGCGATTGGCTGGCCCCAGCCAATGTATTTAAAATATTTCTTTATTGGATTAAGAAACAAAAAATTTTTTAGGAAATAAAAGGTAATGGTCAAGGGTTGTAAGGGTATACGAACTTTGGCATAGCCGAAGTAAGCTTCTTTGATATTTTTATTTAAGTCGGGTATTAATACTGCCGTCTATTTTGGAAACTAAAACAATGCATTGAAACAAGCGTATAAAAAAAAGTTCTCATTTTATGGAACTTTATAATTATTATCTATTTTTATCCTTGTATTATTTTGCTGGGCAATCTGAGCGAAACATGTTGTTAGCAGAGTACAAATTTTATTAAGCAATCAAAAGCGATTGCCATCGACTGGTATGACTCACAAAAAGTTAAAAGCCTTAAACAGCATATGGTCTGCTTGATTGCCAAACCAAGCGATTGAAACAAAATCGAAAGCTTGTCCGCCCTGGTGCCAATTGTAAAGTATAAAGTAACAGGGAATTGTTTATAATAACTATAGTTATTGTATGTTATGTTTTGTTTCGCTGTTTAACAACTTTTATATCAAATTGACCCTGGAGACGTCAATCTGATAGAGTTGGGCAGAAACTCCCTTTTATTCTATCTGACTGAACATCTCGAAGGAAAGAGTTTACCTTTCTCAATTTCAAGGAGTGTCTAGGGTGCATTATATTCTTACAAAAAATGTGCTAACTGTTTATATAGCAATTAATAGCATGACAAAAAAATACATTTTAGTACAGTGACCTTACCTAGCTGACCTTTACGTTTGAAGCGATGATTATCATCAACACTCTGTCGATCAACAGTTTGATCATTAACATGAAATTAAATACGGAAAATATTTTATTCAGAAATACTTCAAGTATGCTATTTTTCATTCGAGCCTACGTGGTTTTAATATACATATCTGCAATTTTAAAAATCGCAGAAGAAGAAAGTTATCAGGCAATATCCAGACTGTATAGTTTTACCGTTGAACTTGAACTGTTGAAGCTCGTGTTCAGTGGTAACAGGTAAAATCAGTCAACACCTCAACAATGACAAAATGGATAAAAAGCCAATGCCGAAAAAGCAAAAATAGCGTTTTCCATGATGCTGTGTTGGCTTTCTGGTTTGCCTGCAACTGGTTAAACCACTGTCAATTACAACTTCAACCATGATGCTTTCATTTGGGGTCATATACCTATAGCATCTGGGTAAACAATAGTCGGATACCCACTTTTATTTTAAACGGATGGGATACGTTTTGTGTCATTAGTTTGTGAACTCGGAAAAGCTTTTAAGCACAGCAATTAAGAACTGTGAAAAATACCCGATGATGCAACTTTTTAGTTGTGCCCATAACAAAACTACAAAAAGCGTTGAACAGTGCATTTGGACACTTTAAGATGTAGATAATCTTTATCATAATCTCGCCACATTACGTTCAACCAAAAATAATTAGCCCAATAAATACATGTGTTGAAATCTTCAACAAATTTTCATTAATAACTTTATATCAAGTTGTTCAATTGACAAGACAAACGCTACAAAGGCAACAATATAATAAAACCGCAAATCGCATACTCAGACATATGCATGCATATGTACAGATGAAAAAAAAACCAAATAACATAAACTAAAACTACACAGCTGAAAAAATATTGATGTTAATCAAATTAATTGTGCTTAAATTCATTTGCCAACTACTAAACAAATTCACGTAATGCTAACAAAATATATCGATTTTTCAATATTAGTAGTCGTATTCGAGCACCGTGTGAAAAGCCAAAGTCAAGGCCAAGAGCTGATGTTGGTAATCATCAGTGGGGGTCAATTAAAGCTTGGCTTCTTCTGCATCCTGCCCTTGAAAGACAAGTTCCTTAGGCTGCTCGTATACATAATTTTTGTATACTCGTGTACGAGTACAAAACTTTGCATCTTCGATTTGGCGTGTTTGGGGAAACCACTTTTTTCATTGTCTGCTGGTAGAAGATTTGGATTTTCGGTTGGTATCGCCATCTTTTGTCGCATCTTTTAATAACTCGATGACTAACATGTACCTTGCGTTCATTAAAGCAGACAACATTTTGCTCAAAGTTATTCGGCTTTGGACTTTTATCCGGTTTGCTTTATTGCGTTTCGTTGATCGTTGATCTAGCATTTTTAAGACTTTTTGATTTAATATGCGAAATTTAAAACGGCAATTCAGCGTAAAGAAGTAGTGCCACTTCTTAATATCTTGATATGTCATGTGACCAACAAAGTATTTCAAGGCAAGTATTTAATCTTTGATTCTATTCACTCTTCTGCTGTAAAGTTAACTACTCCAATAACTTTGTCTTGTTGGAAAAGGACACTGTCGTCGAGATCAACATCACTATTCACTGCATAGCTGAAAATCAGCGGAACATGTACATACACATGTAACGCATTTATCGGTGACACATCTGCCAAGTTAAGCTGGTATACCCACTTCACTGTAGAATGTCAGGGCAAAAGTTAAAGAATTCGGGCGACTGTGGGTAGCTGTCGCATATGACGCACGTAAAAAATATTGTTGGCTTGTAATCAGGGCAATAGGATCACATAAACTACGAAAAGGTGGGCTATACACAAAGACTCGTCTGCGAATGCAATTGCCAGTAAAGTGCGAGTCCTACGCAATTCAGCTATAATCCAACAGCCTACGACGGGGACAGACTAATTTATAGCCATCTACCACTCGTGACGTTTCCAATATTGTTTATTTATTCATACATGTGTCAAAGGTTTATCCTTTTTGCGCTTCTGAACATCCAGAGTACTTTTCGTTAATATAGTTTGAGTTGTAACACAATCATTAATTCATTGTCAATTTTATCAGATGGGTGTGTTGCTTTGTCCGGCAAGCGCAAACAATTTTCCCACGCTACAAGTAATTTGCGGGATGCAACCACACCCATTAGCTAACTCACAGGTTAGCAAGTAAATTCTCGTTATTCACAAATAGTGCTCGGTCAAAGCTTTTTTATTATGGACTATTAGCTAGATCTTGAAATTTATGTACATTACATAAATTACTTGGATTTTGTAAATATTGCAAACAGTACCATTGTATTCAAACCAGAAGGCCGGGGTAACTACTGTGTTACTAAATCCCTAAATAGAGTTATCTAAATGTAAGGACCTTTGTGTAAAAATCCGTAAATACACGCCATAGCACGGCACGCATACATATGCATGTATGTAGATATGCAGCATGCAAGTTTTTTATTTGTTTGTATGACAGCTATATGTTATAGTCATCCGATTTTGAAAATTTGACAGGAGTTTAATTTATTATGTCCAAATGTTATTTATTAAGTTTGGTGGTGGTCGCAAGAGAAACAAAAAAGTTTTTAAACGCAAAACTATTTTTGGTCCGATTATTTCTATGGGAGCTATATGATATAGCAGTCCGATTAACGGTTTACATTGTGAACATCCTTACTATACAACCGTTAAAAATAGCCAAGTATATTAGTTTCCTTCCCAATGGCATCGTTTCAAAATGTATGGAGACAGTCTAAAAGGGTTTGTTTGGATAACTTTTTGTTATAAAATTGTTTAATTATTTTAGATGTTCAACTAATGAAGTAAATCACAAATAATTAAATTCTGCCCTGTATATATTTTTTAGCTCTAGGCATTCCATTATATGCACGTTAAGAACTGCTTGCCCATGGAACCCTGAAATAAAAATCACAAAAAAAACAACGTCCGAGAGAAAAATAATAATAGCCAACTCAAGGTTTCTGCTTTAAATAACTGCAAAATCCAGTTTATTAAATGAAAAGGCGTCTTTGATTTCTGTATTGCTTTCTCAAAGGTGAGTCCTGGTGTGGAGACAAAATCAACAACAGATTTTTTACACTTCTAAATATAATCACAGTAGCCGAAAACTGAAATATTATTTGAATGTATGAACTAAATTAGCCTTCCACCTTTTTAATTGCTTTTGTATCAATGAAGTCAGCGTTTTTGTTTCTTTCATTTTAGGTCAACTGTGGACCTTGCCACATGCATATTATGCACCGCCAACAATGTCTAAGCATCTTGGAAACCATCGAGTATAAGTTTACCTTTCTATTTTACTGATCTCTGTGCATGTGCACTAGCGACCTTGCCAGTATTGCAGCTGTGCGAAAGGCAAATCAAGAAAAGTCAATGCATTTTCGATGTTTAAAATAACCTACTATAAAATCATTAATAAATTTCTTGAATACTACTGCATATAGCCATGTTAAGTTTCATGATAGTCGGGTGAAAAAGAACGAAGTTGTTGATCTAAAACTCTATTTTCGACCGATGGTTCCTATGGGAGCTATATGATATAGTCGTCCGATCTGTATGAATCCGAGATACACAATTGCAGCTCTGTAGCCTTAGCGGTCTAGGAGGAGTTGCAGTTGCAGACATACAGACGGTCAGACGAACAGACAGACGGACAAATGGATTTGAACTCGTCTTGTCATGCTGATCAAGAATATATATACTTTATATAGTTGGAGATAGAAGTGTTGAACTGATAGAATTGGCAACAACACGTGACTCCAATTCTTTTTAATGTGACAAAGTTATAATATAAAGTCACTTAAGCCAGATGTATATGTGTCAAAGTCTATGGATGAGTTAAAGACAACCATCCGTAAAAGTAAAATACGCATAAAATAACCATTAAAATGAAAAGTCTTTTACGCAATACACGTTTTGAACGAGAGAAAGACGCTGATATGTGGCAGAGGCAAGTATAAGAGTGTTTAGTGGAACAGAGTCTAAAGTATCGGCGTAGTTCAATGCTATAGACTCTCTATAGTATAGAGACATGAAATACTTCATCCATAATTCATCGGTTTTCTGGGGAACCAAGCTTGGACAACGTCTTTAATAGCTTGCTCATTGCAAAATGAAAATAATTTGCTGTCATAATAATAATGAATGTTTGTACGCTCAGTTTAATGCATTTCAAGGTGAATCGGTTGGTTTTAGTTGCATGTGTGTGTGGGTGCTGCAATCTATTGTACGATGAAATATTTCCAAATTTGGCGGAAATTAACTGTAGCCATTCCAAATTCAGGGACTGTGTAAGAAAATTTGCAACTTTATTCATGCTCAAGTTCGTTGCCTAAGTCTTTTGTTTCGCACTGTTTTTAGTGTGAAAACGAAAGTGCACTACCTATAGTTAGTTGCACTGAAGCCAAAGTTGCACCATAGTAGCATATACATATATATGTGTGTGTAAAAAATGTTCAAATTACAACTATTGTCGGAGTAGCAAGCTATTGTTGAAGTAGTAGCTAGTAACCAAGTAATTTTATGCCAGTCTTCCGCATGCGCCATCACTTCACACGGTAGGCATTGACATCGCCACCAACATTATACTAATATTACTATTGGCGAAAAAAAACCAATAATGGGTATTTTGCGGATGTTTTTTTATTGCAAGAGTTCATTTGGCATTGACATACTGTGCTCCAACGTAATCGGATCCCTTTATATAGATAAAGTTTTGGGAATACTGTAACGATTCGTCTTCAAAATTGAACGCCAAAGCAAACAGAAATTCAAACGAAATATACAAATGTTCCGTTGTAATTAACCACATTGTTATTCTTAGTTGTACTTTCGCTTTAAGATTTCGCCATTACTTTCGAATGACCTGGTGACAATATCACCTACATTACTTTATTGACCCGCATTTTCCATCCACTCAAAAAATAATTTCTCTGCAAGACTAGTGCGTGAAAATATTTCAAACTGAGTCAAAGTCACAACGCTTTTTAGTTTTCTACAATCCTCGACAACTCAAAGCCAGCGAACCAACACACCAACCGACCTTTCGTTAATTTATAAAAATAACAACAAGTTTTATTTTACTCGACGAAATGAAAGTATTGTCACTGCCCTCCTCTACAATATGTTATGTTTGATAGCTTTCTTTTTGCCTTTTTCCATACAACTACTTAAAAATATTATAAAATTTACTGTGGCCTCACAATAAAAAATTTGTTACGGCCCGATTATTACAATAGGCTGTTTACCCATTTATATCGTGGAACGATAAGAAATACGATTGAAAGGTTTAAAAACATTCTTTCATATGCATATGTCCAAATTTGTGTTTTTATGTGTTGTGCAGTTTTGGCCATTCGACTAATATCATAGTTGAATAATATTATGCGTCTATTCAAAGAAATTGGCGTAAAAAAATCACTTTCACACTCAAACATTCTCTTAAATGAGTGTGCTCAATTTTATAATAAAGAATAGTTATCTTACATAAATTGGTCTTGTCTGTCAGGGGCTTTATATTTCTACTATTACTATGCTCAAAGGTTGAACGGTATATATATATCACGCTCCTATAATGTATTCTCGGGACTTCGGGAACTATATAAACCGAATTCGGAATGCTGACTCGTGTGTTATTTACGCTGGTTAAATTAATATTTTGGCTCAGCCCCCTTACACTGCACTGTGCTAATAGAGTGAGTGAGATAACACCTACTTTTATTTTAAATAAGTATTGAATGAACAAGGCATAAATCTTCTATGTAGAATTTGTATAATTAAGTATACATAGACCATAGATTAAATATTTGTGAAGTAGTTAATAAATAATGGTATTATCATTAACGGCATTATCTGCAGCATAATTTTATCTGTTTTATACATTTGTAACCTAATTTCTCCAAGTGCATATGTAACTTTTTGAATATAATGGTATTTGGCCGAAAAACTGTTCCAGACAACAGCTTGCTTTTGGCATATTTAAATACACAACAACAATTAAGTGAGCTGTTTGTAAATTATGAACAGTTATTATAGCCGCAATTTGCTCGGTGATATAGACAAAGCTACAGTCACACTCACTCGGGCAAACACTTATTCAACTCATTCAAGCCAATCTATATATACATATGTATATGTACCTACATATATATACTTATATATACACATATTGTGTATGCAATTAATATTTGTGTCATAAGCTGGTTGACTGATTGGCATAACTTACATAAGTCCACTACCATTACCCAGCACAAAAAGAAAAGTATACAAAAGTGGAGGCTCCGACTTTAAGATACCCTCCACCAAACAACAACTACAATTCGGAACGTTATCCACTTCGAAAAGTTAACGCCACTGTTCAATAAATTAAAATATCTTCTCGATTTGTATAGCGTATATATAAACATATGAAGGTATAGTATGTACTATATTTCCGATTTCATCCAAACATACACCTATAGTCTGCATGTTCTATTAGCTCGGGTTCTTAAGCTGATCGAAAGAATAAACATAATAATTAGCATTGAAATGCTTTTCATTGACTTGTTACAAACATTTGGTCTAAATTAACATACCCTTATTTATTATGATAAAGTGTACTTTTGTCTTGTTATTATTATGTTAAATATGTTTACATATTAGTAAAAGCTTTAATCTATTTTTTTAAATGATCGTGCTTCTTTGACAATCCATTAATCATGGTTCATTTCATGACTATTCAAAGTATTTTCAAGCCTCGTTTTTTAAATTATATACTATTCAGCTGGCAAGATTCGAATTAACACAGCAAATAGAATAATATACAAAATATTCGTTTACAATCTTTGGCAACATACGTATTTATAGTGTGTAGAGGAGAATACAAAAGATTAAAAGATTTTTGGTTGATATTGTTATCGCTGATCACGCTGTAGTTTTACTGAAACCAGCTTGTTTTCTTATTACCCTTGAAAGAAGGGTATATTAATTTTGGTCAGGCATATAAAGTATTTTTGCACATTATAAATTATAATCCTGCCAAGTTTTATCATGACTATATCATATAACTGTCATACAAACCTATGAAAAAATTGCATGCTGCATACCTGTGTCAGTATTATGGCGGGTCTATACGGGTTTCTACACAAAAGCGTTGCAAGGGTGTATAAACTTCGGCATGGCCGAAGTTAGTCCGACCTTCTGGTTTTTTTTATATCCGTAATAAAGAAAACATTTCCATAATAAGAATATTTTAAAGCTAGCAAAGAAGATTTGGTGTTAGTTTTGAGTGAGACTGAGAATAATATGGATATTTATCTATTCATTAATTAATGCATATAATTAATGTTTCTGTTTACATTTTCCCAACGAAAGTTGGGAAAAACATAATCGCGTGTATTCATTTGATACAATTTTTGAAATATATGCACATGTAAAAAAATTTCAGGTAAACGAACTACTTTTATATGTATACATACATACATGCTGTGGTACTATAGCTTTGCACAACACTTTAAGAAACGTACAAAAGGTAAGCTTAAACGAAATTAAATTTAAACTAGACTACAAGCTCTGATGTTGCTGCTGGCCAGCAATTGCAAGTTCGTTGACCAAGAGACCACTGCAAATTGCGATTGCAACAAACACCTAAACCGATTTGATTGTTGTTTGTTGGGTAAATTGAACAACATCCGTCAAGTGCTTGCCCAAGTCTGTGGCTTGTACCTACTTATATTTATGTGTGCATGAGTATGCATTCATTTTACACAATTTTCTGTGTGGGCTGCGCTCAAGTGCTATTAGAATATTTTCATTTTTGCATATGGTGATTCAGCTCTTTCTTTCTAAACTAAGTCTTAATCATATTGTTTTTTAACTTACCCATTTTCAATAACAATAAACATAATCCCACCATCCAAAATAAACTCAGTCGATGTGTTGAAAACGTCATGTCGGTGCTGTTGTAGATGTAGCGCGTCGTCGTAACTGTAACTGTAAATTTAATTGATGTTGGTGGTTGGTTACTGCACTTGCTTTTTGAGATTAGTTCACAAAATGTAAAATACCAAAGCGACAATGCACTCCAACAGCAGTTGCAGTAGCTGAGAAAAGCTCAGTTGCAATCGCAAATAAAGCTATATTAAACTCAGCAAGAAGGCAATGTTGCAATCTTGCAATACAGTTTTTGCTTTTTTTCTTTTTTCAAGCTTTCGTGTTACAATTTTGTTGGTTGTTGATTTTGTTTCAGCTACGGCTGCTGCTGGATTTTATTTTTATTTATTTGGCTGCAGTGACTGTCCCTATTATTGGGGCTTTCATTTGCGGTTTAAGACATAACGCCAGTGGCGGTGGCAAAGTTCACACACATTGATTGCAACACTTGGCCCTTTTTCTGTTATTTTTACATACAAAGTTGTTTTTATTTTCTATTTTTTATTTTGGGCCGCTGCAATATCCGACAGATGCTGCGGAAAATAGCAATAGGGCAAACACAACACAGATACAGATGTAAACCAATTAACTATTTAGTACATACATATTTCATGAAATTCAGATTTTCCAAAAATACCGAGTCGTCTTGTTACTCGCAGGCAAAAACAATACATAAACGGAAAACTATGCGTGAGCGGGTCTATTCACATATATCAAGTACATACACTTTTACATTGGCTAGTGTAGATGAAGAAAATACGCAGTAAAAAAAAAACAAACTTGCACGTTTTGTTTTTTTTTTTTTTTTAGTTTGTTGCTGTTTTTACATTTAGCAAAACTTTCTTTTTGATTCAAAGCGAGTCTGCTCAACGTTTGCTCTGAACTACAAAATGCAGTTGGTGCTTTCTTTGTGCACGATGTATTAGACGAGTGCAATAGTCGCGTTACTGCTTAAATTACCAGACAAGAGTATTCTTAACTTCTGCAGTTCAACACTTCGCAATTTTTACTTAATCATTCTTTAAACTTTTCGTATGTCTTGCATGCTGGCACGATGCTTGATTCAGTGGGTTCGCGGTAATCGTTTCTTACCATGCGCAAATGCTACCACACGTCCTAATCCGAACAACTTCAAAACGCGACTGTGCTGTGGCAATTGTTTCGGTGTCAAGCCAGGCCTGACTTAAGGCTGAATGTGAGCTAACAGAGCTGTTTTTTTGCTTCGTTTCAAACTTCGGCTTTAGCGATGTCTCTTAAGCTTTTGAAAGTAAGAGTAAAGCGTGTTTCATTACAAGCCGAAGGTTTGTGACTGAGTTATGTGGCCATGTACAAACATTCATGCAGAGAATGGAAAACAGTTTAAGTTGCTCTTAGTGAACAGTGATCAGACTAAAAAAATTGACTTACATTTTATATCATATTTTATGTAAATGGATACCTATACAATCATATGTATACAGTATACACATATATGTGAAATGCGTTTTTATAAATTTGTACTTAGAGCCAATTTTGAACGCATTCCATTTACATTGCCTTTATTTGGATGCGATTTGCATTATTCTTTCGATGTCCAAGATATGTGTTGTTTGTATTCAGTTTTGCCGCTCCCGTATAAGATTGCACCCACTGTCACCGTCGTGAATCGTAATGGAATATTTTGCCAAATTTATGCTATTACTTGTATAGCTGGGCCGGTTGCTTGGGTGGTTTTCCTGAGCACAAACGAAAACCAGCACAAGCACACCTGCCCACTTGCCCGCCTGCCCAGACAACTGTTTGCCATGCGCCTGGTATTTTCAATAGGAATTGCGAAATATTGTTACAATTTAAACATTTTGCTTTTGAATTTGAATTACAGCTTACTATTGATTCCGCAGCAAGTCTGAGAATGCCCGCGATAGACAATACGTATTTCTAAATGTTTCCTTTTTTTAGTGAGCTAAATAGTATGAATTTTAAAAAAAGGCATTGTGTCTAAGAATATTCCAATTCAGAAGTGTTGAACTTACATAGTTGAACAGTTAGCAAAGTAGAGGTAATTTTGAAAGTGAAACCGTGGTCAGTACAACACCAACGGCCAAGAACTGGGCTAACTCAGTCGACCAAATCAGAAATCAGAAAATAACCTAAGCCAAGAATAAGTAAAAGTCTATTTGGTTGGTGAGTGGCAGCCTAGGCTTGGTGATTTTAATAAAGCACAATGGGCAATTCTTATTAATTTATTTATTAACCGCTTAACTTGATTCACACGATTCGTGCAAACTAATAAAAAAAATATGGGATATATGTATATATTTAACTATTTAAAATGTATATATTTTTTGCTTTGTTTCGGAAACTGCCTTGTTTTCACAGTTGAGGTAATATGAGGTCAACGTATGACCTTCACAATAGACCCAATAATTTGCCTACATACTTAGAATATCTCGTATCTTTCAGTAGGAATGGAATTCAGGAATATGTATGGAGTATGTATATGTGTTACAAACATGATTTTATTCCTGTTATTTTTTACAGTTGAAACCAACCTTATTAGCAACTCCGCATTTAACAATTTATGTTGATTAACGAGGTCTCCCAGGTTCCAATGTACCAAAAATTTGTCATAGTTTCTACCAAAACAGTTATAACTTATAGTGGACAATTTCACAAACGAATTTTTATATTGCTGCTTAATGTCTTAATTGCGAAACTTTAGCTAACGACAGTCAAAACCTTTATGAGGGGCTTACAAACGTCTTAGTCGTTTTCGATCTTTGTTACGCGGACAATTGCATTAACTTACACATCGCCCCTTTAAATATATACATTCACTTTATACATAATTAGGCGGTACAAATTTATCAACTCTTAATAATAATGTTTCCGCAAAATATATCCATAAATACTAAATACTTTTGCTAAAAACATTTACAACTGAAAATTAGTGCCTAAGAATGATGGGACTTAGGGTCTTTTTTTGTGTCTTACTGCATAAAAATCATTGAAATAAAATAGTGGCATTGAAAGCTCGTCTCCAAAGCATTCGGGATATAAAGAGCTTATATGTAGAGTTGAAAGCCCAAAAAAACTTCCAAATTTATTTGTACTTACTTACACATAGACATTTCATTTGTAAAGGCCTTCATATCTAAAAATCGGAGACATATTCATTAGTAGATCACTTCAGAAAAGCCTGCAAAATAACGTATCTTTATTTTATGATTTTTTGAAATGATGATACTGTCTATAAAAGCGTAAATGCAAATATCAAATATAGCACAAATATAGCAGGGCGTGGCAAGAAAATATTACCGACTTAACTGTGTAGACTTTACTGGAGGGTAAAAAGGTGGTGTTATGGAATAAAAGTGTGAAAAAATACTATTTTTTGCTGTGGGTAAGAAATCAATCAAAATTGGTTAGTCAGCTTTTATTTCAGCGCGCTGGAACTTAAAATATATACACTTCCAGCTACATTTCTAAAAGACTGTTGAAAATAGGCCCCAACTTTTCGCGATATTTGACTTTGAAGCTCACCACATACAAAAGTATGTTAATTGACTTGCCCTTGTCAATACAATTGGCTTGACTTTGGACACTTGTATTTCAATTTATTGCACCCGTTATTGCGGTAGTGATACATATAGTCCACTCACAAACTTTGAGGCGTGAAATAATATCACATACATACATAATGCTTTTATGGAGAACAATCAAACTAATTTTCGGTATTTGCCTTTCTAATGAAAATTAAATTATGGATGACGACTTTATACACACATAAATGACAGGAAGTAACCGTACATATATACATACGTAGTCTGTACAATTTATTTAT
The DNA here is from genome assembly GCA_018150735.1 of Drosophila sp. 14030-0761.01. Taxonomy (NCBI): domain Eukaryota; kingdom Metazoa; phylum Arthropoda; class Insecta; order Diptera; family Drosophilidae; genus Drosophila; species Drosophila sp. 14030-0761.01. Next base: position 2,426,501 of record JAECWO010000027.1, on the reverse strand, counting down.
TAATTAGAGTATTCACCCTTTTTTTTTTTGTTGAAATAAGACTCAACGACTTGTTAAAGCTGGGATTTTAAGGCATCATCAGACAAAAATCAGAACTGCAACAGCAAGATATAACAACAATAAAAACGGTAACCGTTGTGAATGCAACGAATGCTAAACAAAGGTAGCTTAAATCGACTTGCTGACCTTCTCCTTCTTTACTGTGTGGCGTGACGGTGTCGCAATCAGCAAAAAGTAAGAACTGGAGGCACTGCAATTCACGTTTTGACAACAGCAATAGTGGAGCAGAGAGGCGGAGGATCCGTGTGGTAAGAGTTGTGCATTCATATATGATTGTATATACGGTCGTATGTACATGTAGGTACAGACAAATACCTACAGATATATATGTATACACATATGTATATGGAAATTACACACCCATGCATGTAGTAAGCTAGCGCGCCATTTAAATGGTAGCAACTAGAACTAACGACAACGGGCAGGGAATAGCAGTTAATACAACTGGTTCAGTTTACCACGCCTTGTTTTATGACTTGTACATGTTGAATGATATTTAATTTTGTATAGACGTTTAACTTTTACTTTTTTCTTAGCTAGACACTTTAAATGTACCGATTTGGTCAAAAAACGAAAAGACAAATACTTGTGGTAAGACACTGAATCTAGGAAGAGAACCATATTCCTCATGTTGAGAGTCAATTTAATAGACTTGTGTTTTGTCTCTGCGAAAATAAAAACAGCTGTCACTCCATTTTTAAAGTTATAGCTGTTTTAGCCATATTGTCACACTCTCTCGTTTCAAATTAGGAAACAGAGCAACGCTGTGGGTTCCAAAAACCGGATTCCATTACCACAACTATAGCAATTTTCAACTCCATTATACAGCCACAAGCGTAGCCATTTAAAAATTAAGAAGCAAAAGCTTATTACGTACACCAAGGTCGTTTGCCAACCTGGAAATCAGCTTTATAACGGGCGAAACCCTCTGTAGTAATAAACAGGATCTCTTTCTATCTGTTCCGCTAGTGTCAGAACACCATTCGATGAGGAAGTGAATTTATCTTCCAAATTAACTAGCGACAAGGGCAACATAGCAAGCCCCGTGACAACTAATTGGTTAAATTCAACTACATAAAAACATACACCTATGTACATAAGCTGGGCAAGGCTATAATACGGGCCATTATAGTTTAATTAAAGAATACAACATGGTCAACAACGACGATGTCAAGCATGATTTTGATCCGGTTTGCGGAGGCGAATTTGATTTGCTTTCGTAATGCACACAAAAGGTACTTGTATGGTTCACAGTCAATGCATGCTAAATCATTTCCCAAACGTACTGTCCATGTTTGTATCATAACTATAACGAATGAGTGTTATTTTTGTAGAAAGGCAGGCTCCACCCACGATCAGGCGTTTGTTGAGTCTACATTCTGCTTCGAAAAATCGCCCATAGTTTAACGGCACAACTCTTTTTTTCATTGTGAGTTTGTGGTTGCTCGTGTTTTAACTGCGTTTAGGTCAGTATTTTGTTCAGCAATTCATTTCATTGCTATAACTCGTAACTGTAGCAAATTGTAAATCAAATTGCTGAAATGTTTTGTTGCGCTTTGTGTGTGGCAATACCAAACTGTTTTAATTTAACCGGGAGCATTTCGAGGGGTCACGGCGTCCCTCTCTCTCTCTCTTTTTGCCTTGGAAATAAAAATACCAAGTAAAACGCTGGATTAAGAACGCAAAAACTAAATTTCTTTTGGACAAACACATAAATTTATTATTTGGAATATGCGAACGTTTAAACTAATTTATATAAGCTTTTATGCAAAGCGAGAAAAAAAACCAGAAGGCCGGGCTAACTTCGACCATGCCGAAGTTTGTATACCCTTGCAAGTTCATGCGTTACTCAATCCCTAAATGGAGATCGCAAAATGGAAAGGGTTTTTGTGTGAAAACCCTTATCTACACGCTATAGCACGGCACGCACACATATGCATGTATGTAGATATATGTATGCTGCAGTATGCAATTTTTCCATCTGTTTGTATGACAGCTATATCATATAGTAATCCGATTTTGATCAAATTTGGCAGGATTATAATTTATTATGTGCAAATGTTATTTGCTAAGTTTGGTGATAATCGCAATAGAAACAAAAAAGTTTTTAGAAGCAAAACTATATTTGTTCCGATTGTTCCTATGTGAGCTATATGATATAGTAGTCCGATCTTGATCAAATTTTGCAAGGACGTAAAGATGTATAGTAAACTGCCAAATGTTAAGTTTTATAACAATCAGATGAAAAACAACGAAGTTATTGATCTCAAACTCTATTTTCGACCGGCGGTTCCTATGGGAGCTATATGATATAGTCGTCCGATCCAGATGAATCCGAGATATACAATGCCTGCAATATATACAAGACTTCGTGCAAAATTGCAGCTCTGTAGCTATAGCGGTCTAGGAGGAGAAGCTGTTGATCCAGACAGACGGACAGACAGACAGACAGACAGACAGACAGACAGACAGACAGACAGACAGACAGACAGACAGACGGACAGACGGATTTGAACTCGTCTTGTCATGCTGATCAAGAATGTATATACTTTATATGGTCGGAGATGGCTCCTTCTATGCGTTGCACACTTCTGACCAAAATTAATATACCCTTTTTGCAAGGGTATAACCAGTCAAATCTATTTACTCCACCCCCTGACCTTTTTCAATTCACCACCACCGCCGCGCTACATTTAGAGCAAAATCGTGAAACCAGCGACAGCAGTCGCGAAAGGCACCCTCACGTTTCCCAAGCCATAACCATAGTTTTGGGTCGGTCTTTGAGCCACCAAAAACACACAATTGTAAGAAGTACATGTACTTCTTGTTAGTCACTTTGTAGTCGATGAATTACCAAACCCATTGCTTGGACAGTCAGAGTATAAATATACATAATATAAAATGAAGATCGAGATTCAGGAAAAAAGCTCAAATAATTTTCAGATGTTCTACACATATGTATTTTTATACCATGCATCCATAGGATGAATTGGTATATTAAAGTCACCAAAATGTAAGTAACAGGCAGAACGAAGCTTTTTCGACACTATAAAGTACATATATACATATATTATTGATCAGTATCAATAGCCAAATCGTCTGTCCGTCTGTAGGATCATCGAGATCTCGGAGACTATAAGAGCAAGAGCTACCAAATTTGGAATGTATACTCGTTTGTTCTGCAGGTACTCGTTTGTTCTGCAGGTATGTAGATCGAATTTATTTTTTTTTTGCCACGCCTCCGCTATTTGAAAAACAATATTTTGAGCCCCCATATCTCCGGAACTATTTTAGCTATAGCTATCGTATCTGGACAATAGATGCACGCAGACCATTTCGCTTCCGAAATTTGATAAATTTGATTTTCACCCAAAATATTTATCGTATCGTAACTAATACTTCATTTTTTTAAATCCCGTCCCTGCTTTCTGTCGTCGTTCGTTAGGTCTGTAGTACCATGCTACATAAGCACAATTGATAAAACTTTGCATTGGACAAGAACAAATACAAATATTTACGATTCTCAAAAATGTTCTTTTGTTCATTAAATCGGTGCAACCGTAAATATACTCTTACCTTTCGGCCAGATTTTGAAAATTGCATACCTTATACATATACATACATAATAGGAAGACAACGCAAACACGTATTAAAGATTTAACGTAGTCATGTAACTGACATAGGAACTTCAAAGATTTTCAAGCGATTGAAATTGAATTGATTTGAGATTAAAGATGTGAAAATAGGATGTCTTTAATTTATAATAATTAGACCGCTGTTTTGTCAATGTAGATGACCGTCGATATGTTGACTTGGTGTCTTTTTATACCCTTGCAAAAAGGGTATATTAATTTTGGTCAGAAGTGTGCAACGCATAGAAGGAGTCATCTCCGACCATATAAAGTATATATATTCTTGATCAGCATGACAAGACGAGTTCAAATCCGTTTGTCCGTCTGTCTGTCCGTCTGTCCGGCTGTCCGTCTGTCTGGATCAACAGCTTCTCCTCCTAAACCGCTATAGCTACAGAGCTGCAATTTTGCACGAAGTCTTGTATATACTGCAGGCATTGTATATCTCGGATTCATCCGGATCGGACAACTATATCATATAGCTCCCATAGAACCCGTCGGTCGAAAATAGAGTTTTAGATCAATAACTTTGTTGTTTTTCATCTGATTGTTATAAAAGTTAACATTTGGCAATTTACTATACATCTATACGTCCGTGCCAAATTTGATCAAGATCGGACTACTATATCATATAGCTCCCATAGGAACAATCGGACCAAATATAGTTTTGCTTCTAAAAACTTTTTTGTTTCTATTGCGATTAACACCAAACTTAGCAAATAACATTTGCACATAATAAATTATAATCCTGCCAAATTTGATCAAAATCGGATTACTATATGATATAGCTGTCATACAAGCAGATGGAAAAATTGCATGCTGCAGCATACCTATATATCTATATACATGCATATGTGTGCGTGCTGTGCTATAGCGTGTAGATAAGGGTTTTTACACAAAAACCCTTTCGATTTTGCGATCTCCATTTAGGGATTGAGTAAGGCATGAACTTGCAAGGGTATACAAACTTCGGCATGGTCGAAGTTAGCCCGGCCTTCTGGTTTTATCCTTGTTTTTGCCCCAAAATTATCTATAAAATCAATGTGGAACCGACACCAACCTTTCAGCCATCAGCTAAACAAGAATTTACAATGGCAGACAAACTACGAAGTCCGCTTGCCCTCCGGTTTTAAAATAACTTTCGGCATTACAAACTTTGGCATTTACCTATAGTGCTCCACGCCCCTTACCCTGTTCGATTTGCATTTCAAATAAATTATAAGTTAGTACATAAGCCATGTACAAGGCGGATTGTACAACGTCCATGACTCGTGCCATATTAACAGCATTGGAAAACAAACCGAATGTGCCAAAGGTTCAGATTCTGCGATTATATCAAATTCAGTTCAATTGTTTATTATTTATGTACCAAATTATCAAGCATCAAATGACTTCATCGTGGGTGTGGCATGCTCTTAATGTAGTTAAAAGTAATGAATTCATTATGCCCTATCAAAATCGGATTACTTTACATTTAAATAACTCTAGTTAGGGATTTAGTAATACAAGAACTTGCAAGGGTATACAAACTTCGGCATGTCCGAACTAAGCCCGGCCTTCTTGTTATACCCTTGCAAAAAGGGTATATTAATTTTGGTCAGAAGTGTGCAACGCATAGAAGGAGCCATCTCCGACCATATAAAGTATATATATTCTTGATCAGCATGACAAGACGAGTTCAAATCCGTCTGTCCGTCTGTCTGTCTGTCTGTCTGTCTGTCTGTCTGTCTGTCTGTCTGTCTTTCTGTCTGTCTGTCCGTCTGTCTGGATCAACAGCTTCTCCTCCTAGACCGCTATAGCTACAGAGCTGCAATTTTGCACGAAGTCTTGTATATATTGCAGGCATTGTATATCTCGGATTCATCTGGATCGGACGACTATATCATATAGCTCCCATAGGAACCGTCGGTCGAAAATAGAGTTTTAGATCAATAACTTCGTTGTTTTTCATCTGATTGTTATAAAACTTAACATTTGGCAGTTTACTATACATCTTTACGTCCTTGCCAAATTTGATCAAGATCGGACTACTATATCATATAGCTCACATAGGAACAATCGGAACAAATATAGTTTTGCTTCTAAAAACTTTTTTGTTTCTATTGCGATTATCACCAAACTTAGCAAATAACATTTGCACATAATAAATTATAATCCTGCCAAATTTGATCAAAATCGGATTACTATATGATATAGCTGTCATACAAACAGATGGAAAAATTGAATGCTGCAGCACACATATATCTACATACATGCATATGTGTGCGTGCCGTGCTATACCGTGTAGATAAGGGTTTTCACACAAAAACCCTTTCCATTTTGCGATCTCCATTTAGGGATTGAGTAACGCATGAACTTGCAAGGGTATACAAACTTCGGCATGGTCGAAGTTAGCCCGGCCTTCTGGTTTTCATTTAACTTAATATTTTGAAAGAACATACATTGGGGACATTATATTTTCAATAAATAAAAATAATTGTTATTAAATGATTTCGAACTATACGTTCAATGTTGTAGTTGTGGATTGCGGAAGGGGGCGTCGCAAAAAAAATAGCTCTATCATTTATAAGTAGTTGCTGAGATCTTTGCACTCTTACGGACGAACAGATGGACATTGCTATATCAATTTCTTTTCTCATGCTGATGAAGAATATACATACTTTATAGGGTCGCAGATGCTTCCTTCTACGTGTTATATACATTTTGGCGACTTTAATATACGATTTCATCCTACGGATGCATGGTATAATAAAGCCTAAAAGTATGCATACTAGTCAAATTTTAAAGTTTTGAGTGCAAAATGGTAAAAACATGGTCTAAAATCAAAAAATTAAGTACGCCGTTGTGCCCACTTCGCAGACATTGTAGTGCCTTTGTTTGAACATTGTTTGAGAGTTGGTCAAGCTAATACATCTTCACTTCAGCTAATCAGCACGTCGCTACGAGTTCAGAGTTCGTCTGTCTAGATCGACAAAAAACTGCAAAAGCAAAACCGGAGTAATTTGCTAGTCCGTTGGAACTTGTCTGGGGGTTGTGTATGTGCGAACTAATCTATCTGAGTTCTTTTTGTAAATAAGTATTTATTATTGTTTTAACAATACCCCATACACATGTGATGGAAACTTAGCCCAAGTCAGTAAAGTTTATTTTTAAACCCACCAGGATATCTTAAAGACATCGAAACACATGTATGTACACAACATATGTACATATGTATGTAATTCCGAGTTTTTGTTCTTCCTGCATATTTAGGCTGAAAAATAAGAAAATGAATTTATTATGTTGCATTTTTTAGGCCGGTCGATAAATTCAGTAAATCAGACGCAATATAATTTGTGCAAGCCATTTTACCTATTTTACTATTGATAAGTAAAGTAAAGTATACTTTTAGGCATTTTTGAAAAAATTTTATAGCCGTAAAATTATGGGAAAAATTATAGCGCTTTACGGCCAAATTTTTAACGGCCAAAATGTTAATTATACCCTTGCAAAAAGGGTATATTAATTTTGGACAGAAGTGTGCAACGCATAGAAGGAGCCATCTCCGACCATATAAAGTATATATATTCTTGATCAGCAAGACAAGACGAGTTCAAATCCGTTTGTCCGTCTGTCTGTCTGTCCGTCTGTCTGGATCAACAGCTTCTCCTCCTAGACCGCTATAGCTACAGAGCTGCAATTTTGAACGAAGTCTTGTATATACTGCAGGCATTGTATATCTCGGATTCATCCGGATCGGACAACTATGTATATCATATAGCTCCCATAGAAACCGTCGGTCGAAAATAGAGTTTTAGATCAACAACTTCGTTGTTTTTTATCTGATTGTTATAAACCTTAACATTTGGTAGTTTACTATACATCTATACGTCCGTGCCAAATTTGATCAAGATCGGACTACTATATCATGGTTTTTTTTTGCCCAAAACAAGAAAGTGGGCTATATATTTGTCCTTTTCCAGGCATTCTGCAAATAAATATAAATCCTTGAACAGAAAGGTTATATATCAATCGGCCAGTATCGAGCTAGAAAACAATGTTAAAGGGTTTTAATGAATTATTTAATAATACAATATGTATATTAATTATAATTATTGGATATCATGATCATTGCTTACAAAATACAACTTTTGTGTCATATATACATACATATGTAGTTATATCCGTAAAATGTTGTTAGACCGTAATGAAAGTTGGAATGAACGATGAGGAATCTGCCTACATATGTACATAGATACTTAGATATGTAAACCAGTGTTCACATAATAATTGGTGAACAATGTGAATGAAAGCATAAGTTTCAGCATAACTTTTGCGGTCTTACAAGCTGCAACGTCGACACTATGTTTATCAAACGTACACATTATTATATACATATGTATGTACATATGTATATATTATTCCACAATTTTACTGCTTACATACATATGTATGTACTCTAAATACATACACATATAGTACATACATGTGTGATTTTGAAAATTAATGCGAATTTGGAAAACAATAATCATTGCATACTTTTCATTTTCCCCTTAACGATGTTTTTGCGTCAATATATGTACATATGTATATGTATGTATGTACATACATACAAATGAACATCATATACGATCAACGGTAAAAAAAAGCAAGTCTGTATACATGCATACATATGTACATACATATGTATGTATGTACATGAATGTATATTTTAAATAAAATCATACGAATGCTTTAATTTATGAAAAATGTGAATAATGAATGTTTGTCTATGTATGTATGTATGTATATAAATATGTCTTTAAGTATGGATCTGCGTATACATATATGTATGTACATACATACATATACATATGTGTATGTATGCCTATGGCATAGCAAACTAACACAGAGACAACCATTGGGGCCACACGGACAGAAAACTGGCTGGGCGCCATGAAGCGACAGAGAAACACACACAGACGTTTACGCACACAAATGGAAAAGGCAAAACATCATGAATAGAAAGAATGCGAAGTTAGGTGGAAAATAAAATGAGAAAAAACACACACACATTTAAACTACATACATACAACCAAAGGCCAAAGCAAGCGAGGCGAAAGAGAGAAAGAGTGTCTGGGCGAGAGAGCGAGGCTAGGCAGTATTTGTGCGAGAGAGTGCATTTGCGAGTATCTGTGTGTTTAAGCGTTTGTGCTGTGTGTGTGTGTGTATGAAATGAGTGTGTGAATGTAACAACGGCGTTTTTTTCAGTTTTCTTTGGTACGTTCGTGTAAACGCAAGTGCGGTAAAATCGCTACTTTGTGGCAAAGCACGAAAATTGTAAATAACAAATACAATAAATAAATCATAAACAATTTTTGAATGTTCTAACAAAGGAGACAAAACTTTTTCGTAACCAAAAAACAGAGAGCAAAAAACGTTGAAGAAAGCAATATCAGAGGGTGAGAGCAAGAGCGACAAGGAGAAGAGATCGGCTGCGCGTTCTCTCTTTTCTTACTTGTTCACATTTTTCAATCCAGTTTGTTATTATTCTCTCTCTTTGAACTGAACGCGCGACTTTCACGAAATTGTAAATGTAAAGTTGAGTAAAAACCTACATAGTTAAAATAAAGGAAAAAACCATGACAACAACAACAGAGCGCGTGTGAAGTGATTGGACGAAAGATGCAATTCTAAATTAGTTTTAGCAAGAACAATTTTGAAAATAGAAATAACCTCTGAAATGGATGCCCAATTTGAGAATTTGTGCCGCATTTGTGCGGCCAATACAAAAAAAAAGGACAATTCTGTGGTCGAAAGCGTTTTTATATTGAAAACAGCCGGTTTAAAGGATAAAATATCACGACATCTGTATTTAAATGTAAGTCAAATGCAAACTACGAAAATATGTTTTGAAAAGTGTATTATTATCGTAAACAATTACGTAAAAGCCAACGATTTGCAATAGCAACAAAAAAGCGTCAAAGCTTCTAAATATAAAAACGACTTACAAAAGTAACAACTACAGGCACAAAGAGACCCCACTCATGGCTACATATGTATGTACATATATATGTACATATGTGCAAACAGTATATAATTTATCATATATGGATACATACATACATAGGTGGATAAGTAACATTACGGTAGCCATGTGGCTGAATACATATGTATGTATGTATGTACATACATATGTATATGCTTCTCTGTATGTGTGACGGCTGAACAAAGTAGGCAAAGGAAAATTTCAACAAGCAGCTACCGTCGAATCTCCATTTATATACATATATGTATGTATGTATACATATGTATATACATGCATAAAAATATTGTATATATGTATGTATATACATATGTATTGGACATGTACGTATAAAACTGACGAAATTACAGTTGAATACCAACTACAACAAAGTAGGCAAAGAAAAATTTCAACGGCCGTCGAATCTCTATTTCTGTATATGTACATGTGTACATACATAGACATGCTGTATATACATATGAATTGTGCATACATACATACGTATGACACTGAAGAAAAATCAGTTGAATACCAAGACGAATACATATGTAGGTAGATAGAAGTATGAACACTGACACAAAATCAGTTAAAGACGACAACTAACAGGCAAAAGGCAGTATAAATCTCCACAGGTGTTGTTGAAAAATTCGAAAAATTATAATTAAATTAACTGACGTTATGGATAATTGCGTATTTTTGCACATAAGTACCTATGTATACATATACCTCCATATGTGTTTATTGATTTACGGCTAGTTGAAGAGAATACTTGGAATGGTTTTCTTCGCCTAAAAGCACACTTCACCTTTTTAATTTCATTACCCGTCATTAAAGAAATCCTTAACATTTCAGGTCGCCGAGGATGATCTACTTCCAAAAGTGCTTTGTAAATCCTGTTATCGACAAGTGGAGGCCACTGCGTCGCTCTCCAACATAGCTAAACACACGCAGCTAGTTTTTCGCGACTTTCTAATCAGCACAGTGGTAACTAAATTATTGAAATTAAATGATCTCTTCTTACAATTATTTCTAAAATTATTTCTAGCCGAAGGCTGTGCGCGAATCTGCAGCATCGCACGTCATTGTGGAGGAAATTCAAGGTGATAGTACTACCAATCCCGAAAATCGTCGCAGCAATACAGGAAACGACGAATTTCGACCAATTTTGTTATCGCGTAGTACAGAGGCCAGCATCAATTTGGCTCCTGTAAAACAACATGAAGACATTCTCAGTCAAAAGGAGCAGCATTTGATGACTGCATACCAGTCGGGGCAGAGTTCAAGCTCGAAAACTGACAATCTGAAACTCCCGGGACGTCGCAATAGTGTTTTTGTGGACTCACGCTATGGTTCAACACCAATGTCTATAGCACAAAGATCAATGCAACAGCTGCCATCTTCTTTGGCCCCACTCCATCCGGAAATCACTCTTTTAAAATCAACTAGTAAATGTAGTCCAGAGAAGAAACATTCACCTGCGGGTGTCATCAACTTTATACAAACCCATGGTCGAATCACAGGGAATGCTGCGCCAACTATCAGTTGCGGAACTCAGGGTGAAGCCAAGAACATTGTAAGACATGAAAGAAATCTCCCATCTACTAGTGGCAGCCTATCCAATCTCTCTAACAATATCCTGCAACAGAAACGTCGAAATCTCAAGAATGCCTTAAACAACATCAAGGCCAAACACAGTGGACATGGACAGGTTTCGTTATTAAAGTCCTCACAACCAAATCCCAATCGCATTGGTCAGATATTAGGAAAAAGTATTCAACCTTTGGTTACTACAACGGTCGTCCCACATCAATCTTTGTATGGGTGTGAGACATCAGTAGAGGAAGTTTTGCCGGAACACATTATTATAGCGGCACCAAAAAAAAAAAAAGAAAAAACCGAAAGGTCTCAAATTCAACGAACACCACAAAAGCCACAAACTGAACCATGCCCAACAAAATCCACTTTATCAACAGACGCAGTACCCGTGACTGTCGACTTAAGTCCGTCAACGACTAAAATGTCATCTAATGTCAATAGCCTTACAGATGCGATTTCATTAGGAAACGTGATACGGGATCCAGATCTATTAAAGCTTATACTCAAAGCGCTGAAATGGCCAGTTTCATCTGACAATTGTGAGGAGCAAATGACGCGTCTAAAGAGTTCAAAATTTGCTGTCATTATGTCTGACCGCAACCTTTTGCAGGACACCGATTTAACCCAATTGCTTGGACCATATTTAGGCCCAATGTTGGCAGTGGCTCAACAACAACAGCAGCAAAACCAGTCAAGTTCAGCTGTAGTTGTCACAGCTCCGGCTAGTCCGCCTAAAACTTTAACAAAAGATACTGTAAGCATGACAGACTTATCTTGCACTATGTCGTATAAACTGCCCCCAGAGACTTCATTGCAATTAGTCCCATCGAGCCCCACAGAACTGGAGCCGCCGACGAATGTTAACCGGACACAACGCATGCCGCGTAACCGTGAACAATTTGCTCCGGCGGACGAAGAGTTTGGCTCAAATACATCGAATGCTGCGCACGTAGCTAATGAACTGCTTAACATTAACGCCATGCTACTGTCACAATTTGGATCCAATCCGGCCGATGCTTTAAATGAGGCACTCGTCTCCATGCTTAAGCAACAAGAAACAACAAATGTTCAAAGTAATAATTCCCGCCGTCGTAGTGCCTCTAATGTAAGCGCTGGAGTAATAAATTTGGAAGATATTGTCCTTGTTGAGCCACAACCGGCGCTTGAATCACTAACTGTGCAAGATATGCGACAACATTCTAACAATGTAGTGGAGCAGGAACCGTCGTCAATATCATCCCGGCCCATTGTAAAGCGACGTAAAACGGTTATACAAACATCAAAACAGGTTAAAATAATTGCTTTACATAAAGAGTGCCCGCAAACGAGTCGTCAAGTCCAACCTCAGAATGAGTGTCCAATACCTGGAAGTCTCAGGTCTGTTGAACCCCCACATATGACAGAGGAAAGTAGTCGACCTCCTTGTTCTCAAGTTGAAGAACTGGGAGTAGAAATACCACAAGCACCAACAAGCACCGTATTAGAGGGCACGAATTCAAAAACGGAACAAGAAAGAGATGGTACTGATGGCGAGACAACGGGCGCAAGTGGTATTGGCGAAATTAAAGCCATTCGAAAATCTGATGTCAAGTCTGCATTGGGACAAAAACTCCTGGAAGCCATAGGCCTGCCACAACAAGGGAAGGATGTCCCACCTGAAACTTCAAGAGATTCCTTGCGAAGCGCATTAAAGCGTTCGCTTAAGCAAGCCCAGGAACAACAACAGCAATTGAAGCGCGTAAAGCAAGAAGAGCCAGTAAAACAAGTGGCTGATTCAACAACCAAACCAAGTCTGGCCGAATCTGCTGCCGAGGAACATAAAAAAGCCATTGCCGAGCGTGAGCTGGCACTTCTCAAGCGCAAGTCAAAAGTATCAGAGCAAAATAAAATGTCGGTAAAAGAGTGAGTATCCCATTACGACGAGCTATAGAATTTGTATTATTTTGCATTTTTATCAATCCAGCGAAAAAACCGAGCGCGCAGATGTAAGTTCATCGTCTTCGCGTAATCGTCGGAATCGTAAACTCAAAGGCGACAACAACGAAGATGACTCAGGAGGTGAGGACAAAAAATCAAGTGAGCGATGGGACGAGGATGATGACTTGCCTTTAAAAGCAGATGGAGAAAAGTTAAATCGACCAACACGGACAAGCAAAACCATGTCAAAGTATTATAAAGGGCCTGCAATGGCGACCCGTTCAACTAGGCAGCGTTAAAAATGGCACAGAACTGAATTTTCGTTCATACTTCTCTGGCATATCAAATATATGAGATATATGGCTTAAAAGTTTCCAATTAGTTTATTAGTCCTATGGCAAAACCACACAAATTTCTAAAATGGATGTACTTAGAAGTTAACACTATTGAAATTTAACATTAATGCTGATAATGGATCGCTTTTGTTCGTGAATAGTCAAACTATTCTATTAAGCAATAGAACTAAAACTTTATTTTGTTTTTGGTATGATAAGTACTGATGAAGATGGAACACCATGAAATTGTTTGACAAAATTTGTAAATTCTACCTTGAATTATAACTTTTATGAATTCAGATTACTATCAAGTGCACAATTTGTTTATACGACCACCTAATAGTCCACACAAAGAAGGCATTAGTATAATTAATCTATTGAAATGGCCAGTTTATTTTTATAGCAGCATACTTTAAACAATATGCGCAAGTAAAATCCGTTGCATATTCACAAAGATTATGTGAAAGGATATACACATGTAAGTTAGAAACAAAAATATATTTCCTTTCCATATACAAAATAAACATGCCACTATAAATTTGATGAACATTTTATAAGACAATATCATATCACAATCCGTTGCATGTTCATAAAGATTATGTGAAAGGATATATAAATTATAAACAAAAATATATTTTCTTCCGATATACTTACATGCTTAATGGGACTATAAAATTGATAAAAATTTTATAAGACAATGTCATATTGGCCCCACCCATATAAAAACACTGGCTCAATCATTGAATATAAATGAACAAGGTTTATGGCAAAAAGCATTTAAAGCGAAACATTAGTTGAAAAGTGACCGCGACGTGCGACGGTTGTTGGTGTGGATCGCTACGTTTCCTCACTTGCACGTATTTTTAGCTAAAAATTGTCTAACCAGACTCTGTACGTATGAGCAATATTCCGTGGTTTAGTCTGCGTGTGGAGAAAAATTAGTATTTTGGTGTTATGAGTTTTATCTAAAGAATAAAAAACAACTCGCATTAGCTGATATCAGTAGTGATAAATTTGTGGTGCATTGTAGCGAATTAGTTTAGTTGAAGTTATCAATCTTATGAGTAACATGTTCAAATTGGACTAATAATGCGTTGCTGTTGTGGAAAAGGAAAGGGGGATTCTGGCGCAGAAGAGGAACATCGGCTACATGTTGTCTCGGATAATGTGAGTAAAAAAAAATGAAATCTATTCAGTAAACAAATAAATAAATACAAACATCCTTATTAATTTATACAATGCTTGCAAAGGTGCAATAAGTTCCCATATCTATAAAATACTATATCACTATCTATGCATGTATGTATGTATATACGTACATATGTATATATATATGTATACATATGTACATACATATGCATATGTATGTATGTTAGCCGACAAAAGCTTAGTACTTAGTACTGTTCACTTTTAGACTAACACTTTTAGCGTGTGTCATCAGACAGTTTATTTTGAGTAGTGCGGGCTCATTGCGCATAGAAAATAATTGCGTGTCTATCTTTATACTGGGATACATATAAACATACATATGTACATACATATGTATGTTTTGAAACACAAACTTATTTACATAATTGTCAGCAAGTTTTCTCAGCGAGAGTATTTGCGAAAACATCCCGCGTGCTGAATCAGAATATACAGAAAAAGAGAACACATCAGAGCAAGAGAGGTCTCGCGCTCCCCCATTAACTCGTATCGGCATCGTGAGAAGAGAAGTGCTGCTGTCATTTAGTTAACCCGTTTGGGACTCTCGTTAGTATGACGGCAATAACCCTGTTAGTCTGCCACTCCATTCGCGAATTCTTAGACTTATCGGATGCATTTTTGCGGAACGCATTCAACTTAAAACGCAGTTTAAGATACTACAGCAACAAGCGTCGACTGCAGTTGTTCGCATTTCATTGTAGGAATCACTGGTTGCGTCAGTCTAGTGACAAAATTGACGACATGCAACGTAAGCCAGACATCGATTTTGCCGCCGTCGAGGCGCACGCAGAGTCATTCCAGGGCATTGATGATTTTTATGAGAGCGGCCGTCAATATCACGCCAAATTTCTGAGTGCCGAGCGCCAGCAACTTGGTCCAATTAATAACTGGGACATCGAAGTAATTGACGGGAGTAAATTTAACGTACGTAACTGTAATTTTATTGTGCACCCTGCATGTATTATCAATTTTATGATTCCACGGTGTATGTGTGGGTGAATTTTTGACGTTCTCTCGCTCTTCGCGCGAAAGCTTTCATCAGCTGTTTTACAAAGTGGTGGCCTAAGAGCAACTGCCAAATGCTCAATACAAAAGTGTCGAAAATATTTTCCCCTCTCTGCACGAATTTTTCTTAAGAGTTTACCATTTAGCCACTTATGTACATATTTTGACTTCATATCTGTAATTGTTTTCGGATGACAAGTTTCTGCCCAACATACATATGTTTACCTTTACAGCCATACATATGTACATAGTATGTACTTATGGATGTTTATCGGCACACTTGTTTTTACATCAATTACATTAAATCGTACACAGTATAAGCAAAAGCTTTTCAGCTTTGTCATATCGTTGTTATTGTTAGTCTCTTTGTACGAGTCATTCGCGAAATGTGAGAGGAAGTAATCAGGCAAATAGAAACATTAGTGACAAAGTACATATGTATGGATTTAAGGCATAAGGAAAATCAAATCCGAATTATTCGGGAATCGAAAATTTAAGCCATCCATATAATAAAAATATATATTTTAAAGTAAAAGCAAATATATTTTAAAAAAAACGGCCCGTGACAACCAGTGAGGAGTAAATGTTGGCAACAAATTACTCAAAAAAGAAATAAACAAATACGCTTCCTTGAAATATTTTCGTTTTTAATTTGGCATTCCATTGAACATGTTTAAAAGTCACTAAAAACTTTTTTCTTTGCTCCCACAACACCTTTCAAACAGTATACAAAGTGTTTGCCAAAAATGTTCTTATGTTAAATGCCTGTGCTGCATTGTGATTGTTTAAATACCCTTCACACTTCTAGCGTTGTCGCATAAGCAAAAAAAATGTGTTTTAAGGTTTTGGGTAGCAATCTTTGCTGCTGCTGTTGTCACGGGGCAAAGAAGGGCGGACTGAATGAGGTAAGCAAGCATTTAGGCTCAGAAATAAACAAATACGCTTCCTTGAAATATTTTCGTTTTTAATTTGGGATTCCGTTAAACATGTTTAAAAGTCACCAAAATCTTTTTTTTTTTTGCTCCCACAACACCTTTCAAACAGTATACAAAGTGTTTGCCAAAAATGCTCTTATGTTAAATGCTTGTGCTGCATTGTGATTGTAAGCAAAAAAAAATGTGTTTTAAGGTTTTGGATAGCAATCTTTGCTGCTGCTCTTGTCACGGGGCAAAGAAGGGCGAACTGAATGAGGTAAGCATTTAGGCTCAGAAATTACTTCGAGTTATTGATTTTTTAAAACCAAAGTGTCTTAAAGTCATTTGGGGAAAAGGACTAATAAAAACTTTGTTTATTTTATGTTTTGTGAAAATCAAAAATGTACTATGTTTTTAAGTAGTAATCTGTTTTTAAATCATCGCGAATACGGAAGCAGTCAAAACAACCCAATATAGAGCCTGCTGCCATAAAAGCTAGTTTCGGATACAAGTACATATGTACATATGTATGTACATACATATGTATGTATGTACAAACTTATGTGTAACACAAAGTGAGGAAGCTTATGATCAGTTTGACTATAGTATCTACTAAAAGTGAGGAAGCTTATTAGTCTGACTATAGTATCCACTTGTTTGACTAGTGATATGTGAATATTAAACTATACTATTCTCTTTCAACTTGTATGTTAAAAAATAAGTATAATTGTCGAAACGAATATCTAATAAATACATACAATTTTAAAAATTTACATTTTAGGCCTCTTTTTACGAATATACAGATCCACTGCCTAAGTACTGTAACGATCAAATTGGCACTTTAGTTGAAGGTGTAAGCTTTACGTTCACTGGAAAAATACCTATTAACTGCGAAAGGTAAGTGACCTAAGATTTGTTTACACGAACAATTATCTGTCCCTTAAACATTGATTTACTTGTATTTTACAGGTTCTCCATAAACTTTGTACTTGATAATGAATCACAGGATGTAGCTTTACACATCAATCCACGACTACCTCAAAACTATATTGTTCGTAATACAAAGGTCCATACAATATGGGGCCCTGAGGAAGTTTCCTCAGCTCTTCCTTTTTTGTTGATCCGAGGCAAAAGATTTTCCATTCAAGTTCTCGTAACTAATGCTTGTTATATGATCTCAGTAAATGGTCATCACTTTGCTGAGTATGGCCATCGAATACACTATAATGAAGTAAAAACCATCGAGGTTAAGGGCGACGTGGAAGAGGTGGAAATGCTGCGTACTGTAGTTCAAAGTTATCCGGAACGTTTGCCTGAGTCAAAGACCAGAAACATAGAAATCCAATTAAATGGAGACATGTGTGATGAAATTGATGCCAGCGCCGAGGAGGAGACGATTAACATACCCGCTGAATGGTGTCTTATCAACGCAGCTACCAAACAGATTGATCCAATTTCCCCTAAAATTGCACAAAGCTTACTGTCCTTACAATCGGACACGGGTGACGTTCTTACATTGCCCTATTATGGAGCTCTGCCGCCGGCATCATTAACAGAGGGCAGATGTCTAAAAATCGAAGGCCGCGTTCGCCTTCTTCCGCATTCATTTTACATAAATTTGCAGCAGGGGCAGAATATTTGGCCTCATCCAACTATTGCATTCCATTTTAATCCACGTTTCTCGCAGGCGAGCAGTGGTCCAATGGGAAAAGCTGTCGTATGCCGTAACTCTTGGTCAGCTGGCAGTTGGGGCGAGGAAGAGCGCTCTGAGCTTGATACAAACTTTCGACCAGGTCGGACATTTAGTTTGGTCATTGTTTGCTCGAAGGATTCATTTGAAGTGTATGTCAACAAGAAGTTTATTACGGAGTTTAAATATAAAATCGCGCCAGCTTTGGTAGACACAATATACATACAAGGAGATTTGAAGCTATGGAATGTCACTCTCGAGCAAAATGCAATGATTAGGGGCAAGAACGTTCGCATATACCACAATCCCACATACACGGAGGAATATTAGCATTAGTCTGCTGATCTAATGATTTTGTTGGTTTTGTAGCCAGCAGGAAAAGGGTTTAAGGACCTGTATTGCCTTTACTATTTAGCGACAATAAAAAAAGTGTTAGCACGTTTTCATTACAATTGGGCATAATTGTGACTTTAGATTTCTACTTTCGTTCGATTTCATTTTTATACTCTTTATATATAAATTTTAGTTAGAAGTGTGCATAAAAGATATCAATCTCCGACCATATGAAGTATGTATGTATGTATGTACACACAAACATCATGATCAGCACGCCAAGACGAATTCAACACAGCCATATCTGTTTATCTCCCCCTCTCTGGATCAACGCCATCTTTCTAAGTTTCTGATATGTGTGTGTATTTTCAAACGATATACACACGAGAATTACATGGTGATGTGGCAGAAGTTCTGGTAGACAATTTCTACGTAAACTACAAAACAACGATTTTAATATTTCAGTCACACATTAACTTGCCTCTTAATCAAAAATATATTGGTCGGAAACGCTTTCACCTGTCTGTTATACATTGTATATTTCGACAAAATTAATTTCGATTTGTTTTAATTTTGTTGTTCGATTTCGACTATTAATATGAACAACGATGTGCCTGAACATTTTTCCTGGAGCCCGCACTATCGCTCTGCGACGTGATCTGGACGCTATGTCAATTTTCTATGAAGAACGGGGTGCCGCCAATCGACGCAAACACTATAAATTAATGGAGGCGCCAATGCCGGGTCTGAGCTTCTTTTTCCATGGACTAATACTCAGTGCTTGTGAATACTTCACTATTGATTTCATCACAAGAGGAGATCAACTAAGCCAAGTCAGTACTGTTGATGGGGAAGGTGATGTACTGTTGCAGATCGCTGCGCGTCTACCACAAAATTATATAGTTCGGAATTCTCGCTTAATGGGTAAGTGGGGCATCGAGGAGAATTCGTCCAACCTTTCCTTCCAGTTGATTCGGGGCAAGTCCTTTTGGATGCAGGTCCTCCTTACAGAGGAATCGTTTTACATTTCAGTAAACGGCTTCCATTTTGCGCAATACCATCATCGCCTACCCTACAGGTGGATGATGGCCATAGAATTACATGGTGATGTGGCAGAAGTTGTGGTAGACAATTTCTACGTAAATGAGTATCCGATTCGCCTGTCTAAATCTTTAGCACGCACTTTACCACTTGTGTATGACTCGCCCGTAATTCAGTGGGTTCAAGACGGACGTTTTCTGCCGTGTGAATTGCTGCGGTCTAATGCTTCAGCCAAGATGGGGAAATTGAACAGAATACA
Organism: Drosophila sp. 14030-0761.01; assembly: GCA_018150735.1. Taxonomy (NCBI): domain Eukaryota; kingdom Metazoa; phylum Arthropoda; class Insecta; order Diptera; family Drosophilidae; genus Drosophila; species Drosophila sp. 14030-0761.01. The sequence continues at coordinate 2,406,530 of JAECWO010000027.1, read as the reverse complement.
TCGATCTCAACTTAAGCTTCCATTTTACGGACGAATGCCTCAGAACGAAAAACTCACTGAAGGACGGGCGGTACGCATTGAAGGCAGAGTATGCTTAATGCCACAGAGTTTCAGCGTAACTCTCCAACGCGGTCAAGAGATTTGGCCCCAGCCCACCGCAACGTTCTACTTTAGTCCTAGCTTTCTACGCAACAGCCGCGACAAGGTGGGTAAGGCTAGAATAACGCGAAGTGCTTTTTTGAATGGGTGTTGGTTGAATCGCGAAGTATCCCGTATGAATACAAATTTGCGGCCTGGGAGTGCTTTCGTCATTATCATTGCATGTCGTCAAAGCTACTACGAGATGTTTGTAAATAGTGAAAAACTTTTAAAGTTCAGGCATCAGATGAGTCCGGACATCGTTGATATTGTGAATATTCGTGGAGACATTAGACTATGGGACGTGGTAATCGAAAGTACTACTCATTCACAAAGTAAGGGTAAGAACTGTCCTTTGTATTAAAAATGAGCTCGTACCCTTTATTCTTTTTTGTCGATGCAGCTTGTTGGATTCTTAGGCGTGCCCTTTCCACATTTCGATAAATATATCAATATTTGCACTCACGGTAACCTGTCTAAATTCGTGTTGAACAAATTTATGGAAAATCTTGATTCACCGCATGCACTGAGAACAATGTAAATAAATTGGCGTATACGCTTAGGAAAAATTTAATTCAGGAAATATTATGAATGATTCGAAGCCTTTATTTTCTCCGAGTGTACATTTTCGGACTATATAAAACGGCTGTAGAATCGCTTGCCACGTACGTTTTAAGTAGATTTATGATTTCATCGTTTCCCAACATAGGATTCTGCAATTAAAATAGCTCAGCCTAGGGATGGTCTGTGCGCTTTTCCACGGCGCTTCAACTCATAAATGTCAATGTGCTCTTGCTGTCAACTTCTACTAGGCAACTGCCCATATGCAGCAGCAACATACCAGACCCGGCCCAATCGATCGTCTGAAGTCTCTCTGAAATTGATTATTAAAAATGATAATCGATTAAGGACGCAGCTCTCCAGCGGGCCCAGCATGCTGACGTTTATGTCTACATATGTTTAGCAAGACAGTTGACATTGTTTTGGAATGGCCAACAAAAAAAGGTAAATAAATAAAAATGCAGCAGCAGTGTCAGCGAAATGGCAATGCCGAAAACGTCCAAGTGGACGGCAAATATTTCCCAAGGCTTGCAAAAGGAAGTCCAAGACAGCCTGCCAAGGAGCAAAAAAATATTATTTATGGTTTAAGCTCGGACGTGCTACGCATGCCTTGGTCCATTTTTACAAATGAAGTGGATCATTGATTGCCCGCTTTGGCTTTCATTGTCCCATTCCCATTCCTATAGATAACTTTTCCCAGTTCCTGATTACATAGCTGTAAATTCCACCATATGTATACAAATCCACACTTTTTACAAAATGAATCAATGCTTTATATTCTTAAACGATACGAAACCAATCTTCAGTCACAATAAATACATCTTGATCTATCTCAATATACCTTAGCACATGATTTTATTGATATCTGATACTCTTTTCATCTGATACTCTCTTCTCAACCAAGTCACCTTGCGCCGCTTTGATTACAAAACGTTTCTACGCATAACTCGGTCAATTTTATTCCGATTTTTATAAAATTTGGTGAAATGATACATTTATAAAATGTATTAGTATGCCAATTTAAATAACAATACGAAATAGCGTATATGCTACATTTAAAATTTGGCAGCTCTAGCTTTTATAGTTCCTGATATTTTTGAACGGACAGATGGACATGGCTATATCAATTTCTTTTCTCATGCTGATATATGTATATAATTTATGAGGCCGGAGATGCTTCCTTCTGACTGTTGCATATATTGTGGCGATTCAATGTACCATTTCATCATAAGGCGATGGAATTAAAATGCTGGTCTTTTTCGTGCAAAAATGCCGATCAGGACTTGTCTTGCTACTGCTTATGTTGGTTAGCTGACTGCACCCGTTTACTGTAATTAATCAAATTCGAAATTAAATATGCGCACATGGGAGGCAGTAGCAGTAGATTGGCCTCAAATTCACTCGAGTTTGCAGCATTGCAATTAAAATGTCGTCGTATCCCAAAAAAAATTAAATTCCACAGTTTATGTCGGATCCCTAACATCACAAATGCTTGCTGCATCACCCAGCTCCAACTCATGTGGTCGTTGTCCCATGCGTGCGGTAATTATCTCAGGTACTCGTATCAACTTGCCATGAATTGGCGTGGACAGTTACTGAAGCTGCTCTTGTTTTTGTAGTTTCGAACTGTTATTAATTATTGATTTCATATTTAGTAGGTAACTCGTGCTGAGACTGCAATATTTTGTCTTTGGGGCGCCTCACTTTTATCCGTTTTCGTATTTTATTTTACACATACATATGTACATGTCTTGGCCAATGTTGCAATTTGTCGGGACTGATTATGTCATTAACTTGAGTGGTGCTTGATTTTTTGCTTACCCTTTATCAGATACGTCTTCTTTAGTAAGCGGATGGCGATTAAAAAATATTTTTTTTGTTTATCCCTATTAAACTCATTGTTAGAATGGATTTGCATTGCAAATTCGAGTTAACATGGGTTTTACAGCATGAACAAACACTACTTTCCAATGCAGGGAATCACACTATAATAAGCTGTTTAAATTAAAAGTGCTCAGCTACAGAGCGTGCAAAATGGTAACAAATGCATTCGCACCAATTTACAATAGCCTCCGCCGGGCTTATCAATATTCCAACAGTGTTCACAGAACGCGGTCCAATCGGCAATCAATGCCACAGTAGTGCGGGAACAAGCACAGTCCAAATTAAACCGCAATTCCGGCAGACGCAACGCAATTGCGATTTTTTGAAATGGTCATTGGAATGCAACCAGTTTTGTTGCTTGCCGCCCGAATTACGATCCGTCACCGTCTTCAAAAACAAGTTAACGAAATATTCTTAAATATGTCTATATACATTATTTATACATATATATAAGTATATATGTACGTAGGTACGTATATACACACATCATCAGTATATATTTATGTGTGTATAGGTGTATGTAATAATAGGATCAACTACATAGTGGCAAAAACTCACAAAATCAGTCACTCATTACCCACTGTGTTCAATACTTGTGTCAGTGTTAATCCCATGAATTTGGGAGGCTGTGAAGCAGTGGCTGAGACCAGGCCAGCATTGTCACAAACAATTACGCTCTTATAAAGTGCCAACACTCATCAGTATGCGTTGTATACTACACAAGGATGTTCTTTGGGTGCTTCTTTTTGTCCATGGCCACAATATTTGCGATCAAATTAGATTTAAACCATAGGCTTTATATGTATATGGTGTGTATGGCGTATGCTTCTCCTAAGAGACAAGTGAGCCAATGGTACGCTAACCACAAGCTTTCGGTTTCTCAGAATATCGCCCAAGATCAATCTTACACCCGTCTGATTGCATATTTATACCATGCATCCATAGAATGAAAGGTATATTATAGTATCCAAAATGTATGTAACAGGCAGAAGGAAAAACTTCCGACCGTATAAAGTATATATATTCTTGATCAGCATGAGAAGAGAAATTGATATAGCCATGTCCGTCTGTCCGTCCGTAAGAGTGCAGAGATGTCAGCTACTATAAATGATAAAGCTACCAAATTTAGAATGTAGGCTCGTGTAGTATAGACGCTGACCAAGTTTATTTTTGTTTTTGCCACGCCCACTTCATCCTCCGGAATTTAATAAAAAGTGATTTTCTCCCACAATATATATCGTATCCTAATTTAATTTGGCACACTTGTACCAAATTTCATAAAAATCGGATTACAAATGGCGAGTAATACGTTGACACGTTTTGCACTCAACTCGGTGAAAGAAATTCAATATATGAATTTAGTTTTATAAATTCGAAGTAGTTTTTTTTACCTTGATGCATGGTATATCAAAGTCGGCCAAGCGACTTACTTTATTCCACCAAGTTTCATAAAAATCTGATTAAATATTGCTGAGTTATACGTTGAAACATTTTGCATTTTGCACTCAAAACGGCGCAAGGGCGGATATGGCCGGTGGGGCGCTAAAGTGCTCGTGTGTATATAAAGCGTGATACCATTTGCTAGAAATTGCGCATGCGAAAGAAAGTTAATATTTTAAATTCGAAGTAGTCTTCACTTGATGCACGGTATAGCCAAGTCGGCCTGGCGACTTATTTACTTTATTTTATATGGTAGTTGGGCACATCGTTCGTCTGCATCCTTTTTCGGTGTTGTCGTCGCCAGCCATCAGCGGTCGGCGTCTCTTTCTTTATTTTCCCTTTTGTCCCTTTTGTTTTGTAATCATTTTTGAATTTTGGTCAGAAGTGTGCAACGCATGGAAGGAGGCATCTCCGACCATATAAAGTATATATATTCTTGATCAGCATGACAAAACGAGTTCAAATACGTCTGGCTGGATCAATAGCTTCTCCTCCTAGACCGCTATAGCTAAAGAATTTTGCACGAAGTCTTGTATATACTGCAGGCATTCATTCCGATCGGACAACTAGATCATATAGCTCCCATAGGAACCATCGGTCGAAAAAAGAGTTTTAGATCAATAACTTTGTTCTTTTTCACTTGATTATTATAAAACTTAACATTTGGCAGTTTACTATACATCCAAAAGTACGTGCTATATTTGATCAAGATCGGACAAATATATCATATAGCTCCCATAAAAAATAGTTTCGCTTCTTACAATTTTTATACCCTTGCAAAAGGGATATATTAATTTTGGTCAGAAGTGTGCAACGCATAGAAGGAGGCATCTCCGACCATATCATATCAAAAGTCTTGATGGTATGACAAACTGAATGCAAAGCCTATTTTCCGCCGCTGTTGGATCAACAGTTTCTCCTTCTAAACCGCTAATTTTTTTTTTTTTTTTTTTTTTTTTTTTTTTTTTTTTTATTTTATACCATGCATTCATAGAATGAAATGGTATATTAAAGTCGCCAAAATGTATGTAACAGGGAGAAGGAAGCTTCTCCGACCCTATAAAGTATATATATTCTTGATCAGTATCAATAGCCGAGTCGATTGAGACATGTCCGTCTGTCTGTCCGTCTGAAGAATCATCAAGATCTCGGAGACTATAAGAGCTAGAGCTACCAAACTTGGCATGTAGACCCGTTTGCTCTGCAGGCAGATCGAGTTTATTTTTTTTTTCGCCCCGCCCCCTTCCGCCCACGCTATTTGAAAAACAATATTTTGAGCCTCCATATCTCGGGAACTATAAAAGATAGAGCTTTCGGATTTGGACATTAGATGCGTGCAGTGTGCACGCAGACCAAGTTTGTTTCAAATTTTGGCCACGCCCCTTTCCGCCCCGAAATTCGAAAAATTTTCACCCGAAATACTTATCGTATCGTCATTTAATTTGGCACACTAATACATGTCACGTATATCTATCATTCCACCAAATATCACAAGAATCGGAATAAAAATGGCCGAGTTATACATAGAAACGTTTTTCACTCATAGCGGTGCAAGGCAAATGCACGCAAAAAAGAGCGAGATAGCATATGCTGGAAAACACCGATTTGGTCGGGGGGCGCTAAAGTGCTCGTTTCCACAAAAGAGAGATAGCATTTGAAAGAAATTTAATATATATCTCTTCACCTAATGCATGGTATATCCAAGTCGGCCCGGCGACTTACTTACTTTATTATACCCTTGCAAAAAGGGTATATTAATTTTGGTCAGAAGTGTGCAACGCATAGAAGGAGGCATCTCCGACCATATAAAGTATATATATTCTTGATCAGCATGACAAGGCGAGTTCAAATCCGTTTGTCCGTCTGTCTGTCCGTCTGTCCGTCCGTCCTTCTGTCTGGATCAACAGCTTCTCCTCCGAAACCACTAAAGCTACAGAGCTGCAATTTTGCACGAAGTCTTGTATATACTGCAGGCATTGTATATCTCGGATTCATCCGGATCGGACGACTACATCATATAGCTCCCATAGGAACCATCGGTCGAAAAATGAGTTTTAGATCAATAACTTCTTTCTTTTTCACCCGATTATCATAAAACTTAACATTTGACAGTTTATTATACATTCAAGCATCCATGTCAAATTTGATCAAGATCGTATTACTATATCATATAGCTCCCATATGAACGATCGGACCAAAAACAGTTTTTCTTCTAGAAACTTTTTTGTTTCTTGAGCGATCATCGTCAAACTTGGGAAATAACATTTTCACATAGAAAGTTATAATTATGGCAAATTTGATCAAAATCGGATGACTATATCATATAGCTGTCATACAAACATATGAAACCAGAAGGTCAGGCGCCGCCATGCCGAAGTTTGTATACCCTTGCAAGCTCTTGTGTTACTAGATCCCTAAAAAGATTTATCTAAATGTAAAGACCCTGGTGTCCGTTTTTACACGCCATAGCACGGCACGCATACATATGCATGGATGTAGACATGCAGCATGCAATTTTTTCATGTTTGTATGACAGCTATATGATATAGTCATACGATTTTTAATAAAATTTACCAGATATATAACTTTCATATATGAGAATGTTATTTACCAAGTTTGACGATGCATCGCTTAAGAAACAAAAAGTTTCTAGAAGAAAAACTCATTTTTGGTCCGATCGTTCATATGGGAGCTATATGATATAGTAATCCGATATTGATCAAATTTGGCATGAATGTTTGGATGTATAATAAACTGCCAAATGTTAAGTTTTATGATAATTGAGTCCGGAAAAAGAAAGAAATTATTGACCTAAAACTCATTTTTCGACCGATGGTTCCTATGGGAGGCCTATATTATATTACGATCGTAAAATTGGGATGAATCACCTTATTAAATATCCGGACGAATGGCCGTGGCAAAAAATAACATAGACTTCGTGCGCCAAAATTGCAGAGCTACATCTAAATTTAGCAGCTCTAGCATTTATAGCTGCTGAGATCCAGTTTACAGACAGACAGACGGACGGACGAGGACGGACGGACAGACGGACGGACGGACAGACGGACGGACGGACAGACAGACGGACAAACGGATTTGAACTCGCCTTGTCATGCTGATCAAGAATATATATACTTTATATGGTCGGAGATGGCTCCTTCTATGCGTTGCACACTTCTGACCAAAATTAATATACCCTTTTTGCAAGGGTATAAAAATTGCATGCTGCATGTCTACAAACATGCATATGTTTGCGTGCCGTGCTATGGTGTGTAAAAACGGATTTTTACACCAGGGTCTTTACATTTAGATATCTCTTTTTAGGGATCTAGTAACACAAGAGCTTGCAAGGGTATACAAACTTCGGCATGGCCGAAGTTATCCCGGCCTTCCGGTTTTTACTTGTATTTGGACCCGATACAACGCAAATATTTCAATAATTTCATTGCGATCACATTGTTTGCCTGGATCTGTCTCTTGTTTTTGTTATGTATGAGTGGTTCGTTTTTGTTATCCACCTTGAATACAAGTTGAACCTGAGTCGTTTTGTTCTATTGAGGTATGGAGACTGATTTTCAAAAATTGGCAACATAGTTTCGTTTCATATGTTTATTTGTCGTCGTGAAAGAGTCTATATTGCGTAAACTACAGAGATACATTTTTATAAGTATGTTTTCGTAAGAGACCAAAGATCTCATAAAATTCGATAAAAACTAATTTTCTTGCTTATTGCATCCTTATTTAATATGGCACACTAGTGTGATATGTGTATCTATCATTCCACCAAATTTCATAAAAGTCTTATAGATACTATGGCAAATCCTACGCATCTAATAAAATCTGTCCGTCGAATATTTGTATTGTTGCTAACTAAAAATTAATTTAAAATACTCTGAAACTTTCTGTTCAATAATTTTGGGAGCGTGGACATTGTATGCAAATTTTGAAAAAAAAAAAAAAATAGCCTGTCTTCGAATGCGGACATCTAACTCATCCTTTCGCAATTTGAAATAATCAGTATGAACGCCAAATACCTATTTGTAGCTCATACCTCATTTAATACGTAGTTAAAGTAACTAAAATTCTTAGATTTATTATTCCCTTTAGTCTTATTTGAATTTAACTACATGGCGCCCCCAAATCAGTTTTGTGAGGTTGCAGCCCAGGTACATATGCATGTTAGGTTCAGTTACTTCCTTGTGTTAATAGACGTACAAATATTTAAAGGAAACATTTAGAATAGGTGTCACTAAATGCTTTTGACTGGAACTGAAAACAATGGACGTCATCTATTTTTAGCCTTACTGTTTCAATGAGTGCGCCATAGTAGTAAATTTTTGGTTAATTATCAGATTGGTCCAGTCAAAACACTGTGTTAATTTAAGAACGCTTGGTTGATGAGCAGATCACGTTCGTACCTGTTCTTAGACATGTGATACCAAGATGATGACATGTATTTTGCTTTCTGCGTATGACTTGTTTTCACCCCCGCATGTCTAATGACGAACGATACACGCGCAAGTGTTGCCCCGAAATATCGTTTGGTAGAATCACCTGTACCAGGTGCGACATTATTTGAAATTGTCGTCTGCTGTTACTTAAACTTCGTTTCAAACAGCAAGTACACTTAGCTGGGTTGGATATATTTTTAGACACCTTTTGAATCAACATTTGTACAATAATTTCTCGGATTGCTACCACTAAATCAACATTTTCTTTATGACATGTGATCTTTCGGCCTGCCATGTTATGTTTGGTTTTCATACTCTGTAGCTCAGAAGGTGTATATAAAAAAAGAAGCTAATTAAAATCGCTAAGACCATTGTCTTTGGACGAAATTTGTTAAATAATGTATTTGGAATTGGTTGTTATACCATGCATCCATAGGATGAAATGGTATATTAAAGTCGCCAAAATGTATGTAACAGGGAGAAGGAAGCTTTTCCGACCCTATAAAGTATATATATTCTTGATCAGCATGAGAAGAGAAATTGATAGAGCCATGTCCGTCTGTCCGTCCGTCCGTCCGTCCGTCCGTCTGTCCGTCCGTAAGAGTGCAGAGATCTCAGCAACTATAAATGATAGAGCTACCAAATTTAGAATGTAGACTCGTGTAGTCTTGGCGCAGACCAAGTTTATGTTTTTTTTTGCCACGCCCCCTTCCGCCTCCGGAATTTAATAAAAAGTGATTTTCTGCCGTAATATTTATCGTATCGTAATTTAATTTGGCACACTCATAGATCTTATGAACATCTATCATTCCACCAAATTTTTTCTGCCACGCCCCCTTCCGCCTCCGGAATTTAATAAAAAGTGATTTTCTCCCGCAATATTTATCGTATCGGAATTTAATTCGGCACACTTATATATGTTATGGATATCTATCATTCCACCAAATTTCATAAAAATCGGAATAAAAATGGCCGAGTTGTGCATTGAAACGTTTTGCACTCAAAGCAGTGCAAAGGCGGATATGGCCGGTGGAGCGCTAAAGTGCACACACATAAGAGTGAGCGAGATAGCATATGTTAGAAATCGCGCATACGAAAGAAATTTAATATATGAAATAAGTTTTATAAACTCAAGGAAATTTGTTTTCCCCTGATGCATGGTATATCCAAGTCGGCCCGGCGACTTACTTACTTTATTTTTGTGTTGATCCAATTGTTTACAAAAATTTCATTGGTTTTTTGTTGTTTTCGTTAAAAAGCCCCTATGGACCTTTGATAAAAGTTTTATATCTCGGGACAGAGTGAATTTGGCAAGAATGGAGACTTGACATACATATACAATGCTGAGGATTTAGGAGCAGCAAAGATTTTTAAAATAAGAAAAAACCTTCTTATTAATATCAGTGAGCTTCGTTTAAAATTGCAACATCTCATATCCTCTATAGTTTACTATGTTATGCGTTTTGTGTTTGTTGCGTTGGCGGAATACGAAATAAGTTCGTTCTGTTGCATTTTAAATGCGTTCGCAAAATTTATTTCATTAAGTTTTTATGATCTTTAGATGACTGCATCAAATATTTCGCGTTGAGACCAATTCTTAAGCATGCACCCAATACAAGTCACTCCGAATGTCAATCGAGATAAATATCTCGTTAAGTCTTTTAGCTAGGCGTAGTTGAAGAACTCGACTCAATTGGTATTTAACCATATATCGAACTGACGTTGTCAATTTACAAAATATATATCGAAGCATCACAAGAGTACTGTCATATGGCTTAGTAACGAATAGTAGTACCAGTCAATGAACTCGCATATTGCACATTCTGCAAAAAATTTTTTTTTCATTATAGGTACAATTTTTTAAAGAATCCCTAGTGCATAATTAATGAATATATTGTTGATTGTTTTTAATTAAAGCTCATAAATCAACATATTTAGTCGTAATCATTTTGAGAGAAAAAAGTATGGTGAATAGAATTCAATAGAAATTAAAACTTGTCATGGCAGTTTCACTACAATGAACAATATACGACTTATTGGCCATGTGTAAACCCGCAATATAGTGGCCTAATTACATCAGCTAAACTCTATGCAAAATTCCTTTATGAGCGCTTAGATTGAGTGAAAATAAAAGCAAAATAGACCAATTAGAAGAAAATGGTTGCAATCAATTGTTGGCAATCCGTACTCAGGGTACTTAAATACATATACTTTAACAGCTGTAACAAGAACGAATCTAGTTTTAAAAGTACTAATTGGTGATGCTTTCAGTTGGAAAATATCATAGACCAGTATGTGCAAGTTGATGTAAGGAAGATAATTATTAAAACGGAAACGTTACCGATTGAGATGGGAATGGGGATTCAAACTTGTGATGACGATTTCCAATTCCTCAAGTTACTCTTTCTCGGTTTTTTTTTTTTATTTTTTTAAAATTGCAATTCATTAGACATTCATCATTTGACCGATAACCTGTCCGTAACATTTAGTACATTCATACATACATACAAATGTTTGTGTAATCACGGGACTACGAATATGCATATATACTAAAAATACTAAAAATGTACATATTTCTGTACGTAACTGTCAAGTTGCTGAATCATTAATGCTGCGATTTGCACAAAAACAGTTTTATTGAGTAATTTTTCCATTGTCAAAGTCAAAATAGCAGTTTCGAAAACATGGAGCACATAACCAAGGATTTGTTCGATGTGAACAAACATTCCAACAGTTTAATAGTTGCTGTATAGAACCACCATCATTTTAAATCAGAGATGACAGCCTCTACCATTACAAATAACCTGTTTACAATTTACAGAAGCTGATGTAATTTGAACTGGCTATTGCACTGGGTCAACGAGATGGTACTTATAAGCCTAAGAATAGCAGCACGGATCGAGTCAAAGTACTGGGTGCACTTGCACTACGCCAACTAACTGTGTGACACCGATATCGTAACACTTTTTGCCTGCTCAGCTAGATTAGCTGACAAATTTATTTCTGAACCTGATAAGTGGGCGCTAGTATGCTCTATGGTGTGCCAAAACGCGTTTATGACAGCGACAGCTCTCGGTGCATTTGAACCGGCCCCGTTTGCCGTCTGTTGTTATATCGTTATGTGCGCACCTGTTGAGTTTCGATTGGGTTCTCGTGCCCTTCTCCCAATTCCCTCTCACAGCATTGTAGCACCAAATGGCTTGTTCCAAACCGATAAGATTATTTAACGTATAAACATAAATTACCCTACACGTCGTCGTCGAGGCTTTCGTACCTGATGACAGTTTTTGTACATTTGAGTACGCACGCACTCAGGTGACTAATGGGTCAGCCCCATTCCCCTCAAAGGTGATCCAGAAACATACCATAGCAAAGACATATTTTTCATATTACAGTCAGATTTGTATTTTTGCTTTCTGCTTTTATGGCACTTATCTTATATACCTACAAACAATGAGATTATAACTGTAGTACAAAGGACTATATTTGTTTACATATAGGATTAAATATATAAAATCCTTGCATATATTTACATATCTATATGTATATGCTTCATATTTCATTTCATTTCCCGTGGGCTCATAGTACATACGTATATATTTTGAAATCCTTGATTTAAACTAAATGACTTGTGGGAATTCCTGACTTGGATTTTTTAATTGATTACTTATACTAATGGATACATGTATCTACATATATCCATATACATACATAGTGGCTATGTTGTGTGTAAATAGAAATAGGTATTATTGTCAGTTTCATGATCTTTTTTCATATCTTATTTGTATCATTAACAGTTATTGTCTTTTAAAAAAATTGTATATCTACTGGTATTTGGCATTTCCGAATTTGTACTGCCCAAAGACGTTGCGCTGATCCATAATCAATTCTAATAAGAATCATGAATATAAATTTGTGTTGCATTAAAAGCGATTTTAATTTAAGATCACATCGATAGATTTACATTCGAAGAAATATGAATTTTGTTTTAATGCGCATCGTTATTTCCCCATTACTTAAATTACAAAATGTACATATTTTTTCTTTTTATATTTACAAAGGAAAGTTTGAAAACTTATAAAGCTATTCGGCCACTCCGTGACCTCAATTGACTGTCATTCCGCGAACTACCAAATGCTAGATCCCTCTATGCACGATAAAATTCAACGACTAATAGTAGAAGTAACTTAGTCAAAGTCTTAAAAACATACAAAAACATGACAATCTAATCGTCCTTCTTCCTCTTGACCTTTCCCTCAGTTTGAATCGTCGAAGTGACAGATTCAATGCACTCTGCAATTGATGGTTCCGACTGATCGGCACTGTAGTCCTGGCCAGCCATCCGACTCAGTGTTAATATGTAGGAACAAGCCACACGTAATACAGATAGCTTGGATAGTTTTTGGGAGCTGGCATATGCGGGAACAGCGTGGCGTAATGTTTCGTATGCCGCGGAAATAGTGTGAACTCTGGTACGCTCCCTAGCATTGGCCTCAATACGGCGTTCACGGGTCATATTCTTGTAGTTACGTTGTTGCGGACGTGATGTGGAAATATCTGAACAGGAACCAATTTTACAGATCTCCTCTTCGAATTCTTGAGTAGGCGACTTCGGAAGTTTTTTGTATGATGTCTTCTTTGGAATCTCCAAGGTACTGGTACTAAGTATCCCAACCTCAGATTGTGACAATCTTTTCTTTGCCACCAAGGCCAGCGGTTCCTGTTGTTCGTCAACTTCATGATCCAGTTGTTCTAGTGAACGATGCAGTGTGGTAACGCCGGGATGACGAACAAAAATATGCGCCGGATTTGGCATAATTTCATGGGGTTCCGAATGAAGAAGATTGGAATTTGCATTCCACGCAATTATAGATGGCTGACTACTACTGCTGCTGCTAGGGCTGGGCTGGGGTGAGGCTAGTATTCGAGGTGTCAGCACCACGGCTGAATCCGCTGAAGAAGTATAACGAATACGTTTTTTCAAGGGACCAGTAGCAGCACTGCATGCGGATTGATTTGTGGTTGTCGACGCATCTACAAATTTTGACGGCTCGGTGCTTTTACGTTTATTTCGCACTAATAGTGCTATTGGTTTTGGCTCAACCGTTTCTGTTCGATCCATTTCCATTGGCCCTATACTTGAGGCACGCTCTGCCAACAGGTCGTCTCCGCCCTCGCTTTCGGAACTGGCGGAACAGAAACCTGCATCGCGATCGTTCGAATTGGGTGAATCTGAAAAATACAGTAAAAGACGAATTATTAAAAATCTTCTACATATTTTGAACAACCGGTTTTTTATGTTTTCGTTTTTTTGCAATTTTCAGCTTTGGCAATAAGAAAAAACCCCCGATTTCGTGGAATCTACGGCAAACTCTTTTGACAGTCCGCTATTGTAATACCTTTTAGTATGTACGTATGTATGAACGAATATTTCAAAAACCGGACATTTCTCGTCGGCTCCCATTAAGAGTTTGATATCAAGTTTATTTTTATTCTCAGACAAACCCTTTAGGTGTATACATACAAATGTAGTTCGACCGAATCTTATATAAACATCCTTGCGCACTGTCTATGTCCATTTCTATTCCAAATATAAAAGGCAAGCAATTGTGTCATACTTTAGTCCAAATAAATAATTCCCAAAAATGCAAATTGAAGTTATGTACCGCGCATCATGACAATGAAACCTGTTTCCAACTTCGCTCTGGCCGCTACACCAACCACTGACCTCCACAGGTATTTAAAAAACGTTTAAGCGCAGCTTACTTGCTGAATATACGTAATTTTTTAGCGTCTGGCGAATAACGTCAGTTCAAGTTCAGCAGCAGCCACTGCACCAGAAGTAGAAGCCAACAACCCGGTAAGTAATTAAATGAAATCCAAATTAAATAAATACTTATACATATGCACATATAAAACATATGTGCTGCATTTCCAACTTGACACAGCTTGAGCGGCACAAAATTTCGGAATAAGGATAACAATAACTACAAGGTAGACTATACCCATATGAGTGTGTGTGTAATAATATGTATTGAATTACCTTTCTTCAATGTTAGTCTTACTCGCGATTTACACCTTCATACATACTGAATATTAGCAAATAGTCAGTAATAGCAGTTTATCTTAACCGCTTACACACACATGTGACTGATGGTAGACTTGGTCGGTTTTGCATGTTGACACAACTATTTATAAGCATATTACCCTGCTATCTTTGCTAATTTTAGACAGGTAAACAACGAAACGAAATTCAGCAACTGACTGACATTGCAGCGTTTCGAAATCAGGCTGTACAAATACAAATAGCTCCAGCAGCACCACCAGCTCTAGCCCTCGTACTCCGCGTTATAATTTATATTTAGACAAATGTTTGCTTTAACGTCGACGTCGGTATCGTCTAAGCCAAAACACCTGTGAGCGCGTCGTCGACAGCTACAGTTGCCACAAAGACCTATAAATTATAAGGTGTCTGTGTATATGTGTTGTGTGTGTATGACACCGATTCATAATGATTGGAATACGGGAGCCAGAAAGGAAACGCAGTTGTCCTACCTCTAACGTTAAGTAGAGTTAGGAAAAAGTATGTGTACTTCTAGCACCAGAATCCCCAAACCAATGCACTCCGATTATCTGCCTCAAATGCCGACTTTACTATGTGAGAATTATTTAATTTATTTTCTTTTTCAAGTGCATAGTTCTTTAGCTGCGTTTAGTTCAAAATAAAAATGAAAATTTACCGTTTAACCCATCTGAAGCATCTTTAACCCATAAATCGTATGGCGATATTTTCAATTGGAAATTCGAAGTAGTTTAGCTGTTATGGGCATTTCTTTCCAAGAATGAATACCCTGATGTGAAAATCAGCTAAAACCTATTTAAAAGCGGCGCACACCAACTGTCCGAGACAGTAGAAAATCCCGTATTCACGCCAAAAGTCAACCGAGGTTATCATTGGTCCACTGGGAAGCAAGTCAGCGTTCCGTGTGTGGGAAGCGATCACTTATCGCCAAACATATACAAAAATGATCAGTGTAAGGCATTAGACTGCGATCTTGTGTATAATTGTAGTAAAATGACGCGACATTTTTATGAATGAATCTCGGCAGCAATAATAACATCAATTCCGATTCAGAGCATTTTCGAGTCCAGGTAAAAATAACACAGAGCCACTATTCCATTATTCCGATCTATATTTACAATATGATATAAATATGTTGATTTGAGTAACGCCGACTTTGATTTAATAACTAAATCGTTTTATTAATCTTCCCGGCAAACAGATAACACCCACAGAAACGGTTAACCCATCAGGATATTGGTATTTATATGGATGGCTACATTTTTGTTGTCGTTTTTGCACAGAACAGATGGCGCCTGGGCAAAGAATCTAAAACGCACAACGAGATGTTTCGGAGAGATACATAGATAGAGATAGAGCGAACCACAAGCTACTACCACTGTTCTGCCAGAACCACGAGACACGACGCCTTCGGACAGTGACGGTGCCAACGAGCATGGGGGTAAAGTACTTGCCAATGTGAATGCCAAATGGCATCGAGTCTTTCGGACTTTAGTACACTTACAATGCAAAACCATCTTGCATGAGTTATTTAAACTTGCCAACCGAAAGTGCGAACATAATTGGCGGCGCTTGTACATACCTAAGATTAAATTTCTAACGAAAAAAATATAAACATTTTCCACAATAGCGATCAGAATGCAATTGTGCGAAAATATGTATATATGTATCTATATGCGTACAATATAATGATTATGTGTATATACATCAATACAGCTGGTGTTGTTGTTTGTCGGCAGAACGACGAATAGAAAAACGCTTAGCTTTGTCTCTCTTCAGTTTGATAGCGAACGTTCTTGCCGTTTGCCAATTTTCCTTTTGCTTTCTGTCGTCATAAATTTGAGTGCTTTCTAACTGTATCCATCGCATTGTATGTGGAATTGGACGGGAATGGGTGGAGGAGCGGATGGCTATATCTGCTTCTCCTTGTTTGCACGCTCTCCAGGGCAAATGGGGCCCAACTATGCCACGACCACAACGCACAAATTGCCAATATGTCTGGCGACATTGTCTCAGCCTCTTCTTCCTTTCCCGATGCTATTGGTGTAGGGGGAGTCTGGGTGTTTTGACATATGCGTCACAAAACCGACGCAGATGTAACAGCAAATAGCAGGGGCGCCACATAGCCTCCATTAGCAGATATATACATATGTAGTTATCACCCACCCTCTTTCAACTCTAACGGCGAATCCTGTTTATGATGAATCTCCTGCTGTAGAAAATTGCGACAGACTGGAACTGGATGTGTGTAACAGTAGCATGTGCTACCATAAAATCTCTTGTCATTAGTTAGATCTAATTTATATGATTTTTTATTTAAAGTTTGTGCACAGTTGTTTTTGGTTATTTTTTCTAGAATTTTTCTAACCCAAATGTTTCGTGTACAAACGTTTATAGTTCAAAGATTTATTTCAATGCCCAGTGCCAAAAGGAACCATTTACAATTTACGTTCGATTTGTAACCAACAAAACAACTTTTAAATTTATTTTTTAAATGACTTCAAAAATATTTCAAACGTTAATTCCAATATTGAACAAAACTAAAAAGAAATGGAAGATCAGAATAATAACAACATCTATAAATCGATAGCCATCCACAACAATATTTTATTCAAATGAATGAAACTGACGAAGGCGTCAGAAACAAATTTTCGTCAATAAGCTCAAACCGCATCTAAATTTTTGAGTACTAAAGAAAGTGGCAAACAATATGAAAAACAGATGCTAAACTATTGCGACTGGCCATATTGCCTACATATTTCTAGTGCTTCACGTTAACAATTAACAGTAGACTCCGCATATTTCCCCCTGACAACAGGTGGTCTATGGCTGTTTACCCAGAATATCATCCAATAATTCTAAATGACACTCACCTTTCATTATTATAGCCGCTAGCTCCGCCGCATTTAGATGCATGTACAGTTTGTTCGTTTCCATAGTCTATCCTTGAAGTACGCGTAATCCAAAGGGGTACGATTAAAGAGGTTTTTTTTTTGCTTTTCTTTTTTTTTTCCTTTTTTGGAGTAATTTCACTTGCGAAAACTGATAAGATATCACGGCTTAATTGATATCTACTAATTTTTATACACACTTATATTTGAGAGGGCAAATGCACTAGGTTCTGATCACGTCACTCAGTTAAGCAAATAAAAATATTTTTTAAATATTTCCTTATTTTATAATTTTAAAATTAAATCACTTTTGGGCCGCCCATACGCAGAGCAGAGAGGCAGCACGACCGTTCAGTACGAAAGTATCTTGCGTTTTGAAAGTATCTTGCGGCCGGCTTCATGCTAAACAAAAAAAAAAAACAACACGCGGTCGAACCGGGTGCTTCGGAATACTCGTTCGGTTTAGGTTCGTAAAGTGCTCGCGCAAATTCATATTGAGATACTGCTGCACAGATGCAGATACAAACCAGAGAGCTAACTTGTGCCGTGCCGAAGTTTGTGTACCCTTGCAAGGTTTTCCTTCAACAAATTACGGAAACATAATAACCTTGCTGGGAAGATTCAAAAGGTAAAGACCAAGTGTAAAATGTGTAAAATCCAAATTTCTAAGTAATATTTTCCTATTAATTCAACCCAGATTACTGTCCCACAAAACAAGCAATTTTATTTGTTATTTGTATGACATCTGCTCGATTTTGATCAAATTCTTTGACTTAAGCAATAATTTATAATTTAATTTTAAACTAATTTGGAAGTATGTGTTAATCCACACAGACGAATGGACATGCAGTCATGGCTTTATGAACTCAGCTTGTGGTGCTGAAAAAGAATACATGTATTTTGTCCGGTTTTTTAAAGCATTGCAAACTAGTGATCACGATTAAAATACCTTTTTGTGGCAAGAGTATAACAATGATTCCCAACTGCGTTCGAACATGTTCGATTAGCGTTTATGAATGAATTGTCTACATGGATTTTTAATATGAAAATTCACTTACCACCTTAAATCTCCAAGTAATGTTTAATTACACAAATGTATCTAAATACATTTATCTATCTTGATTGTTAACTTCTCAGTGTTACATACATACATACCCAATACAGAATATACAATTTCTAAAAGGTAACACAAAATTTTGAATTTGCGATTCGCAAATTGTACTCGGCAGCAGTGCTGCAATGGCACTTCACTTGATTTGGGACCAATGCATACTCAGTGTCTAAGTCAGATGCTGATGGGAAGGGTAAACACGAAGCAACCGCTTTGTCTGCTGATGCTGCTGCTGCGGCGCCAGTTCTGTCACATATTTCCCCCCACTGCGTTTGGGTGTGTGCTCCACTCTTTTATGTTCGAGCAAATAGACGCCAGCGACAGGCAGACGAAAGACGTGCACAACTGGCACTGGCAAGATGTCTGGAATTGGCTTTGGCCTGGGTCTGGGTCCATGCAAACGAGTTTGAGTTTCAGTTGTTGTTGGGTCGTTATTGTTGTATTGCTGGTTGTTCACACAAGTGAAATGAATTCCGCATGCAATAGACGTTATTCTTAAAGAAAAAAAAAAAATAGGATTGATTGTGCGGTTTTCTGCACCCACATAAACCCGCGATGATCTAAACAACGCGATTGCATCGTCTACAAAGATGGCCATGTCCATAGAAAAAGGACTAGACAGATTATAGTGGAACAATGCGAACTCAACACGTGACACTATAGCATATTTCAATAGAAAACTAGATGGTTAATTACGAACTATAGCAATTTTAGGAAAGTTGGCATTTCGACTATATCTATGTACATGCATTGCGAGTATTAACTTCGAAAAATCTATGCGAGCATGGATAACTAATGTAAATTTTTAAATGTGAAATTAAATTAAAATGAAATTTTGATTTTTTTGCTTTCCAAATATCCTAAAAGAAATCTCCATACAATCTATACATTAATGAAAAACAGAATCAGAGAAATGCAAATTAAGTGACAAGAGACCAATCGGCTGTGCATTTCCAAAATTCCAAAGAGGACGCGCTAACGGCCAGACTCCAAAGGCTATGCCTCTGCCTGGTCTTGAAGCCGGCTATTCATTAACATTTTACCAATGCCAATAAACGAGTTGCAACAACACGAGTGAAAGAAAAAGGTATCAAAGGTAGCGGTCGGTGTGGTATTTTGGTCTGTGGCCGGTATTCAGTGGCGGCACAATCGCCATAACGTGCCTCCACTCGTGATAACCGCACAATACATGCAACAAGTCAGGTATATTGGATGTTAGTGATGAGGATCATCCGGTACTAGCTAAGCCGTACCCAAAAGAACACAATTTGTAATTAATACACAATAAAAAACAGATCTTGGGTACTTTCCTTTACCCATATACCCCTTTCAAAGTTACGTATGTATGTTGAAGAAGGGTCTATGAGTCGTTTGTGGTTTTAAACTACAAGTGACCCAATAATAAAAGAAAAAGAGATGAGAAATAACACCGATTGTTTCCTCTAGTAAGCAGCCTTTTTTAGGAGTTCGATTAACGATAGACCTGTTGTACGCTTTTTTGAAAGGCTCAGTAATTTCAAAAACCTTATGGGAATGTAATATGTCACATCCTTTAGTCTTATACGCTTCGTTCCTCATCAATTCTAGGTATAAAGAGAATTTCTAGGAAAATGTTTAAATTTCGCATGATCATGCCTTCTTGAGCAGCGGCAAAAAAAGCGAAACAAAACCTGTCCAAGTATGGGACCGCAACAGAAGCGGAGTTGAAGACGGAGACCAAGCCGGAATCACTAAAATCGCTTGAGCTCTCCCCACCTTTGTGTGCACTCTGGTTGCCGTCTGCCCAATTCCTTCGACAAACAGTTTTTAGCAGATGTATCAGTCTGTGGATGCAATACTTTTTGAATGATGACTTACGTTTTAGGGACTGCTATTGGATTGCTGTTTCGTTGGTTAACCTGTTTCATTGTTGGAGACGTTACCCGCACATGCCATTACCGACTTTGCAGTCCTTTGCGTTTCTTTTCTCTTGTCTTTTCATTTTTGTCAAACTGCAAGTTCAAGGATAACCCAGTCAGCAGGTCTGGCTTGGGGCTTCATCAAGTTGGTTTGTTTGTGTACGTGTCGGCGAAATTTGATCGGTCCTTTTGAAAAATCAACAGGTTTTTTTGCTATCGACATCCCAGCTAGAATTACTCAAGACATTTTTGTTAAACTTCTTTGGGCAGTAGCAAAAGTTGCCGTAATTGATTTGGCTTCCTTATGCATCGATTGCCTGATTTAATACCATATCTATATATCCTTTGCTGATGTGCCCACATTCATCTTTCAACAAGGCAGTTCCCAGTTTATAGTTTCTACCTGTTGCATCCACATAGACAGTACGTCGCTTGTTTATTAGTGTACGCTGCAAACGCTAATTGTTTTTAGTCTGCTTTAACTAATTGCCAGCGTTTTTCCAGCAGTTCGATTGATAGACTTTTCAGTGTCACCCATCCAGCCAGGTAGGCCTCACTTCTCAGAATTTCCTTAGCTAATTTTACAAATGCAATCGAACTGTTACTGCATTTACTGCACAGTCGCATACATAACTAAATTCTGACGGCTAAGAGCGCATCAAAACTAACAGCATCACTTCTCTATTCATATGTCCACTCGACCACAGTAAATTAAAATTGAGCAAATCAATTTTAGGTAGATAAAATAAAAAGGCGCAATACTTTTGCACCTGATTATTACGTATGTATGTACATATAAACATAGCAAAGGAGTAGCCTTTCGAATCATCCAAAATATATACTTTCTGCATTTTGCCACAAACAAGCCCTATCCAATGTCTGAGTAAGCTGATTGTCGTAATAGGCACATGTTCATCCATGAGTCACGAGGAAAACAGAAGGAGTGAAGAGTTTAATGGAAATCGACCATCCCTCTTTTTGTCACGTGTATAGTTTAAAGAAAGATTGTCAAGCAATCGACGTGAAAGTACTCATTTAAAAGCTGCTATCGAAAATTGGAAACAAATCACTAAAAGATTACTTCACCTAACAATAAATGTACATATGTAAGTCGCATTCAAAGCAAGTTAAAGTATTAATCTGCTCCCAACGCTACCAACTTTCCACTACAGTGTAATTGGTTTCGAAATTTTTCCAAATCTTTTTTAGACCTCAACGAAGTCGTATGTATGTATATTTAAGAAACAAATTTTGATAGACAAAAAAAGGATTGCTTACAGCAGCAGACGTCGAGTGCGACTTCCAACAGGAAGTGGTTTGAAATGAAAATTGAACACATGGCTCACTTGAGCTGCCAACACATGGCAATACGGAGCCGACCTTCAAAGGCGTCGGCTTGACTCTTGCGATTTTTCATAGAAATTGCACAGTCGGCGGCGGCGACGGCGACGACTAATGGCACATATGGTGACCAGAAGAGGAGGACCATCTTCGTTGTGTGTGAAATTTACACCCAAGCTGGCGACACGTTGTCTTAGTAGAGATTTTCTGTTATGCGTGTGAGAATATTTTAGGAAAATTTCAGTAACCCCTGGGTTTGGGAAATAGGAAATACGTCTGTATTTATGTATTTATGTATGTATGTATGCTTAGTAAAGGCAGTCTCATCACATGGGTTTTGGTCATTGCAAATCTGCGAATGAGACTTAACTCTGCAGAAAAACGAA
Source organism: Drosophila sp. 14030-0761.01 (assembly GCA_018150735.1). Lineage (NCBI taxonomy): Eukaryota > Metazoa > Arthropoda > Insecta > Diptera > Drosophilidae > Drosophila > Drosophila sp. 14030-0761.01. Next base: position 2,384,347 of record JAECWO010000027.1, on the reverse strand, counting down.
ACCAAGCACAAATCATATATGAAATTAAATATATGTATGTATACTTATGTATGTATGAATATAGGTACTGTTGTATAAATGTTAGTATGTCTAAAATTATGTACATACATATGTATATCAGACAAAAAGTTCAAAGCACTAGTGCGTCGTATGATGTATTGCAAATTAGGGACTTCATTTCGAGCTCCAACTACCCCAAACAACAACGTGACAGCCGCAAGCAAAACGTAATCAAATGCATGCGAGCAAATATCTGCTATGTATGTATCTGCATATATGTACATACATTCATATACCAGCATCAGGCAAATAGGAGACAGAGACAGACACGGCCACGAAACACAATAAGATAACAAAATTCACGCTATTAATGTCAAGAAATGCACAAAATCAAAGCAGACGAGACAGTGTGCAGACGCAGACGTTCCCTACAAATTAAATTTTTTGATAAATTTGCTGGCACGCAATCCGATGGACAGAGATCGGAGAACTTTCCATAGGGGCATTGATTTCCCACGCCTCTTAGTATGAGAAACACCCGCAAGCTGAACGAATATCGGCAACAAAAAAAAGTTTGTACTTTTCAGGCTTTGAAAGACCATGGCTACTGTTCGCCCCCAAGTATCACGTAATAAAATTACACAGGAGCAAATTGTTAATACGAAAAACGAGATCGCTTTTGGGCTTGAAGATGGAAGAGAAGTACAAGACTTAAAAGCAATCACCTTTAGAAAAGTTGAAAGCAATGGAGCTGATTGGGGATAGAGCATAAGAATGTCAACTTACATATGTATATTTAAATTATAAAAGAAGAGTAAAGCAAATTTTCAAAAGATTAAACTTTAAAATTTGAATTATGTACGACCAACCATAGTCCTTATGAATTTGTTATATTATTAAGCTTTATATTTTTATCGATGCGAAGTCTTGGGCTCAGCATGTGGTAGCACAGTTTAGCTCCACCTATCAGTTCTGTCTATTTCTGTACGCTTGTATAGTATCTCTAAAACTGATGAGTGTTGGAACTTGCTAGCTGTACGTACGGACACACTGGGTTTGGTTGTTTTCTGATATTTTGTATGTTTAGGATAGGCTATTTTTGTAATCGGTTTTTCAAGTATTTGCAAGATGGAGAGAGCTAAATTAGTAAACAATAGAAGGGATTCCCAAATAAAGGATTCCCAAACCAAGGAAACCTTTAAAAAATGAAGCGATCACTGCTATTGTTGTAGTCTTAAAGACGAGTTAAAAAGTGCATTTAGTACCGGAATATTACACGTCTCCGTGAGTGAAGATGTAAATTATTATAAGCCAAAGAATGAATTTTAAACACTATATTTTGGTACATGTAAATGTTATGTGTACCTGCCAGGGAGTGCGCGTTGAACTGTTGACCTGCTGATGCACTTCCTGCCTGGCCATTAGCTATTTTGTTATTGTCAAAGTAGATATCCTTGCCATAAAATATCATTGTTCGATTACCTTTTGTTGAATAGACATTTTTATTTTTGCCCTAGGCACACAAAAGGCCAGACAGAAGACTGAGTCGTAGAAGGTTTTCTGTAAATTTTCGACTGGCGCCAGATGCACGGTTGGTTGTCTTTACAGCAATAACAGTAAAAGTATGAAATTTTTGTATCTGTGTCTATTTGAGTCTGTACCATAAAAGCAACAATTAAACCAATAGGACTGGTGGGTAAAATCGTTGCAATGCCAGACACTACACACCAGACGCAAGAAACGATGAATTTTTGCGCCAAATGCCAAAATAAAAGCCCTAAAAACCACCACTGAACCAGGCCAACAAAAAAAGCCGCCAGCCAGATGCGTTTGCTGTTGTCGCGCGGTGACGTTGACACATGCCACGCACAGACCAAAGGAAAGAGGAGTCGCTGCGGCTGGGGTATCGGCCACTCATTTGCCACTTGTCGCCGTCGCTTCAACTGGTTTGAATTCTTCATTTGCGTGCCGATTGAGAGGATATATGTGTGTATGTACCTACATACAAATACATTCACACTTTGCATCTGTGTATGCATGCTGCCTTCTTGGTATTAGAGTTGGGAAAACAATGTTCATATTGCCAAAAATGATCAGTTACTCAATTATAACTGAATGAACAAATTCGCACAGTACTTTAAGTAGTTCAGTTTTAGCTTCCCGTATCATTTTTCTATATACATACATATATTTGAGCAAAGTGTACAAGCAAGGAAACTGAGCAAAACAGAAACGTTAAAGAAACATATTCGCCTATTCACTGAAATGATCAGTGATCATTTTGCTCACAACCTCATGAGCAACACAACACTACTTGGTATGTATTTTGTTATTTCGAGAGTCCAAACAGACGCCACAAAGCACCGTCACAGACCGCCATTTGACTGAAAGGTGCAGGAACAACTGCTGCCAGTGTTGCTACCACGACGACCGATACGCTGGCGGGCATGTCGTCTTGTCCTTTCCTAAATTAATAACTGCTGCGTGCGGTTTGGGTTTTGCGTTGGCTTTGGGTCTGGATCTGTCAGGTGCTTTTGTAAAAGTTCAGTCAGTAAAAAACGGCTGCAGGTAAAATGACCCTGACGAAGGAAACACAGAGGTGAAGTGTGAGCCACATTTTGCAAATTTCCTCGAAAATTAAATTCAAAAATTTTTATTGACAGTTGTTGCAGCTGTGATGCATTACAAGCAAATTATGAAATGCATTTTGGTATTAGCATATCGATATCTATACACATCGCAACATAACTGTAGTGCGGGTTCAGCTTAGTCATAGCACAGGTTGTTAGCGCTGGCGCCAGAGTCTCAGCGGGTGGTGCCTCGGTTTGCTGGTGACGGTTTCTAAGCCGTCTGGCACTGGCCTGGAGTCAGTTTTAAACAGATCAGGAAAAATCCAAGGGTCAAGAACAGCAGCACAAAGGGTTGGTAACCTTGAATAGAAAATCTGTACGAAAGACCAATTCTGAATCCCGAAACAAAAGCCCATACGGCTAGGTAAACCAAAGATAGACAATTAATAAATGTTGTTGTTGTCCAAAAGTGCCATAGTTCTTTAGCTTTTGCTTAAATGAGTTTTCTTAAATGCGCAGTGGCACATGCTCACACTTCGCACCTTTGCCTCGAGTACTCCACCCAATTCTATAACCAATTCCAGAGCCGACACCTCGAAAGGTGCTAGACAGACAATTAAAATGGTTTTTTTATGCCCCGTTGGCTCTCACACCAACTCCTATTCCCCAGTTGTCTATAAATAAAGCAATATCAAATAAAATAGAGTGCGATTTACACTCATACACCAAACATATAATTTCGCATAATTTAATTTACACTTTACCGCAACATTTGGTACTTGTCAAGGGGACGTCAGAAGATACAAAATTTTCAATTTAAATTTACCGCAAAATACGACGATTCCGTAAATAGTTTCAGATCTAAATATGTATTAAGTAACCCTAATTTTTATTGCTATTTGCTACATTTTTATTTGTTTGCAAAATGTCTGTAAGTCCTAAAGATGCTAATTGCCGACCATAGCCACGAGAGCCAGAGGCAAATGTTATCTGTGTGAATCAGAAGATCAACGATGAATACATTCTTTGCGTTTAATAAGGACGGAACTAGATCGAAGATCCTCATGCATATATAAAGTTTTTACCATTTTAGTTGTAGACATTCATCTTATTGAGCTTATGGTCGAAAGATGAATATATGTTTATACATATGTATGTACTGTATATACATACATACATATGGTTGTCGCAACTTTTCCAATTTGCTTGCTATTCAAATCGTAATCGTATTCGTAATCGTTTGCATTGTACTACAATATCAGCACAGCTGTTATTTATTACCATTGAGAATGAAAAATGTTGATTTAGGTTTCAGCAACGTTTGGTTTTGAACTGCTGTGCAAATAAGCCCAAACAGCCGGTCTCTAACGCATGCAAATGTCGAACTACACTTCCGATATTATACGATATTGGAAATTCAATATTTGTTGAATTACAAATAATCAGACATAGTTATTATGGTTTGCGAGTACATACATATGTATGTATGTAAGTATAACAACTACTTGTTTGGTTCAGGTTTCTTGCAAAGTGAGAAACGTCAAACATCGATATAAAAACTTTTCAACAATTACACTTTTTGTTGTGTTTTTCAAAGCTGTTAAAAAATCCTACGTATGGGCTAAGAACTTAGAATACGAAATGCATATCGTAAATTTCATATTCCAATAAAATGTAATTGTGTCTTGAAACAGCAAGTTCATTGATTTTAGTTTTCAACACTCAAACCCAAAAAGGTGCTCTGTAGTATATAATATTCTCATTCGATCTGTATCGAAATTGGTTTGGCCAAAATGTCGATGTTGAATATTTTAGTCGTACAGAGAAACATTCAATTAAGTTGTGCCAAGAAATCAAATGAAAATTTAACTAAAAATTCATTCACAAACTACAAAAATGTGCAAAAAGAAAATAAAAGAATTCGATACAGAATCAGAATCAACTGCGAGTGAAAATGCAAATGTCATTCCCATTCCTCGTGGCGAGAAGAAAATTGGCGCCAGCCGTGAAAAATATGTAGACAATTAGAAAAAGTTTTTCGCTTTGTTTTCCTCTCTAAATGATGCACACATACATATGTACATATGTATGTATACATGCCTTCGATTTTATGTATGTACATAAATAACCATGTATGTATGTATGTACATATATGTATATGGATAAGTGCGACGCCAGGCTATGTGCAACAGCTTGTCAGATTGTCACTAATTGGACTTTGTACACAGCCAATATTTTTGGCAACGTGTTTCCTATGCGGAGGTAGTCCATGGCATCTGTCGCTCAAGTGGTGGCCAAATGAAAGTCTTGAGTTTCTGCAACGCTTCTAGTTTCTGGCACAAAAGTTCAAACGAATTGCGAGGAGGTGTGTCTGGGACAGCACCGTGATCTTCTATACATAGAAGAATTTTGGTATGCAAAAGTTTAAGTTTGTTCATTGATGGACGGGGTGTCTTCCAAAACGGAAAACTTTTCTATGACTCCAAACAGCCTAAGCTAGTGAAATCGAACTGTACTTTCAACGAAAGATTCATTTGACAAGTCACTCACATTAGAACAGTCAAGAAGAATTGAAGGGGAATTTATGTTGTCCTTCGTTCAAATGGCCCCAACCCAAAAACCAAACGAAACGTTAACGGCCAATAAGAGGCAACCCTGGGTTAAAAAGCGCATAAACAAAAGAGCACTGTCGTCGCAGATGTCCGTGTATGTGCAAACTCATACATACATATGTACATGCGTACAAACATACATACATATAATATGTATTTACATACATACACATGGAAATTATGGCCCACAGTTTGTCATAATTTGTCGGCGACCAAGGTGCCACCGATTTGGTCACATATGAAAATGGATTAAGCACAATTAATAAATACTTATAATGCGTATTTAAGAACTCATTAAAATTGTCTCCGCAAAAACCAGAGGCAGAAAAAATCAAGCAATTTAAATCACATAAAGCTATTACATTTTTGTAGCACCTTCTTAGTGGTTATTGTTGCTGAAATTGTTATTATACTTTTACATTAAGAGATTCTTTTGCGGTGACAGGTTTAAATTTGCTGTCGACGTAAATTCATAAGAACGAAAATGTAAGGTTTGTGTTCGAATCAAATAGCTTTTGTGATAGGATTAGTGGACAGTGTCGGTCACAGAATAGATCATAGCCCATAATTTGTTCAACACCCACAGCGAAAACGCACAGCTGTCAGGCTATACCATCCCGCCCACTGCCTTTGCTCTACTCGGCTGCGATCGTAGAAGTGTAGCATTCTCCGGGCATGCCGGAAAATCAGAGGAATTCTCGAGACGTGTTCTAAATCTATAAAAATCTCATTCCTATACTCATGATGCCTTAGCCCGTCTCTGCTCCTGCCCATTTGCTCGTTGAGTTCAGTGCAGCTGCTGCCGTGCTTGTGAATGTGGTTTCTTAAATGGAGTGGGGTCGTTTGTTGTTGTGGGTGAAAGTGAAAACTTGCACCACATGTCGTTTAGCCGGAAACGCATGCAAATTCAAATAAACTGCCATGTGGCTTTGCTTCTTGATAATGAGTTCATATCACATGGACCAAATGTGTCTCAAAACATGAATAAAAAAAATTACGAAAAAAACGTAAGGCTGTTGGCGGCTCATTAGATTAATGGGTGCTTTTGGCCGGAAGTTTTGGGCGACACAAGTTTTTGGTGATTTTTTAATTGAAATTTTAAATTTTTGGTGTGTTCACTGCGAACGGAAATTCGTGGGTTAAGCACGAACATTTATAGCCAGAAGCACCGGGTTGTGGCCAATATTAAGTACACTACGACAATTCTTCTTAATGGCATGTAGACCCGTTTGCTCTGCAGGCAGATCGAGTTTATTTTTTTTTTTAATATATATCTCTTCACCTGATGCATGGTATATCCAAGTCGGCCAAGTAAATGGCGTCTATAGTGTCCAATCCATTTTTACACAGAGACAGTGTATAGCAATATAAACATAGAGAAGAGACTTACAGTCAGATTGGCTTATAATACATAATCCATATGTATGTATGTGCTATTATATATTATTATATATTACAGTGTATAGCAATATTAACGTAAAGAAGAGACTTACAGTCAGATTGGTTTATAATACATAATCCATATGTATGTGCTATTATATATTATAAATATTTTTAGACGCCACACATGTTTTTAAAACTTTGGTGTTTTATATTTTCAAAACATTTTACCTAACCCTATGTCACTAACAGAGTCTTAAAAATCAAAAAATTGGGGCACCAGACGTAGATATTCCCTAACAATATTACGATTAATATTATAATAATAATAATAATTTAGGAAGGATATATGTACATATATATATGTATGTACATACCTGTGTTTGGCAATTGTGCTGACCGACAAAATGTCCTCCATACACCTCACACTTTGTCTTCCGTTCTGTTTTTTGGATGTGTGTTATTCCATGCCGCTGGAGGCTAAATTTGATTTTGAAATTTTTTCCACATTTGCACGACCACATATACATATTCATATGATATGTATATGAACATATTCATATACATATTGACGCACACATACAATTTGTATCGACGAAATCGTTATGTTTATCCGATTATCCTAAACTAAAAGGCATATGATGTATTGCGTTTATATTTATATACGTTATCAGTTTGGAAAAGATTGTTCAAGAAATAGAGAAGTTATTCGCACTTAAGGTTTGTATTTGTATGGCAGACGGACTGACGCACAGACGGACATGGCTATTAACTGGTCTTTTCTTGCTGATCATGAATATATAAACTTTATGGGGTTAAAACAGCCGATTCCGAGTTACAAACCAATTTTATAATATCTCTGCAAGGGTATAAACACTAATATTTCACTTTAAATTTTAAAATTTGATGAGCAGCTTTTGTTCTTCTAGTGTCAAAATTAACGAGTTAAGATATCGTCCATCAAAGAATCCATACAACGGCAAGTTAAGATAAATTCATCATCAAAGAATGCAATGCAATGAATGGAATGAGTGAAATATGAAACAAAATAAAATGTACATAATGAATGATGAAATTGGTCGTTCCACATCGTTCATGTGATTCCACAGTGGAATCTATGTATATATATATGCGTTTTTACATTATAAGTAAACTGTATATAATAATAATAATAATAAATATATATGCGTATCTGGCAATAATAATAACAATAATAATAATTAGATACTCTGATTAAATATTAAAAAAATATCGAAATATCAAAAGGTATTAATGAAATTGATGTAAGAACTAGTTTCTAGTTGTAATGATCACCAACTGAAAGAACTAGTTTAAGTTGTACGTTTGGCCACATTTTTATTTATTTTGTTTTGTTTATTGCACAATTTGGAAAGGAGAATGTGTTGGGCATGGTTATCCTTAGAAGTGAGTGGAAATAATTTCAAATAGTAGAGATATTTCAGTTTTCAAGCTCCTTTCTTTGTTAAATCTTCAAGGCGGCTAGGTCGAACTTTATCCAGTGCTCAAGGATCGATTCGATGCCAAAAACCCAAAAAACACAAGGAGAAGACAGGAGATCCTTTCAAATTGCAGTCTCCAAAAATGGCATCCATTCATGAATCCGGCCAATCATGAATCATAGTTTTGGAATTTGCCTTGGGAATGCGATATAATCTATGGGTACCAAAAATGCAGTCAAACCTGATGCTTCACATACAATGGCATGTGTGCATGGCCGCCTCAAAAGGAACTCCTTTGTTTTCAAATCGTAGGTAGCACGTGCCTGCCCAGAGCATTGGTGCCATGGAAAAGAGCATTGGAAAACTGTTGTTTGCCCCTATTTTTTAATAGGGGGCGGGAATCTGTAAAAATTTATTTGCCTACTTGCAGGCTTTTTTTTATAAATGTCAGTCTTATACTTATTTAATTTAAGGAAAAATGTATATATAAATACAAAAAAAAAAGCGAAGCGAACTTGCTTCCCAACTTTTCTCCCAATTTGTTCCCTTTTTCACATTGTTGTTGTTTGCCCCTATTGCAAAGAAATTTCAGTGTGACCAGAAGTGAAGAGAACGAGAACAAACATAGAACAGCGAAAAATAGAGGAAACAACAAAGAAGAAAACAAACATACATACATATGTATACTTAAACAAAAAACAGGGTGAGAAATTAAAACAAATTTTCAATTGAAGAGTGTTTTTCTTCATCCATTAGTTTGTTTGAAACTTTATCCTGCAGTAGACAAAATGTCGAATACACAGCGTTCTTTTGCGCAAAGAGTATCCAAGTAAGTGAAATCAATAATTTTCTTTTCATAGACAAGCCCATCTGTCTCAAGCAGCAAAGACTATGTACATATGTATATCTGTCTTTTAGATTGTTTTTTTTATTTTAAAGTATGCGACTAAACTTATTTGCGATTGAATTTTCATTTTAATAGGCAACCAGCAGCTGACATACGTAAAAATGTTATTAACTGTCACATGCAACCAAAGGCTATAGAGTCGGGATCCTTGATGTGCTTATCCACAGTATGTAAAGATAAAATCATTTGTACAAACAAGAATGAATAATCAATCCCGATTTTATTAGATTTCTCTTACAGATCCCATCGACTATGAGGAATTTCTGGGTCAGCACATGAACTTAATCAATCGAGATCCTCTGAAGAATATTTTAGATTTTCCCCCCGCTGATGTCATTGTAAAAACAATACCGAGAAAAATTCGAACTATAGATCATATTGTGCCCAAGGAGAATATGTAAAAGCTTTTGTAACTTAGTTTTGAAACGTAGATCTTTTAAACTTTCATCTATTTACAGACACGATTTGCCACAGCACGTACAGGAATGTCTAAACTGCTACACGCGTCCATGGAAAATAGTCGAATATGCCCAGCGGCACTATTCCAGCTCGTGTTGTACCCGCGAACGTATTGATCGGGGTACGATCAGCCCTTCTGCCTACCAACAGGAATTTGAAATCGACAAAGACTTGGCAGCCTCCTTTGATGAGACCCTGACTATTGGGGAGAGCTGCATGTCCAGTTCCCGACAATCGATGGCCAGCTTGGCTTCGGTAAGCGGACTCAGCTCCTGCTGTACCGACACCTTAACACCGACACCGCGCGGATCATGGGCCAGCTTCGATTTAAGACGTTCGGTTAATGATCCATTGATACCCAACTTGCTAGACAATGTCCCACCAGAGCACATTGATCAAACAAATGAGATACGGAGGCAAGAAGATCGTCAAGATACATTGTTTTCGCTTTATCCAGAATCTGGGTACGAATCAGATGTGCAGGGATTTCAACCGATTGAACGACGTCTGCCCGCTGAAGTGCCCATGGAACACATGGGCCATCGCATCCATGTAAAATGCCTTCAGTTGCGCCTGGAACTTGAGGTGGAACCTATTTTCGCCTCGATGGCCATCTATGATGCTCGAGAGAGGCAAAAAGTTTCTGAAAATTTCTACTTTGATATGAATTCGGAGAGTCTGCGCCGAATGCTGACGGGACATGTGGGTTGTCCGGACGTTAGCACGCAGAGTCATGCAGCAATCTTTGAAATTTCACAGCCCAGCAATGATCTGTTTTTAGTAATACGTTTGGAGAAGGTGTTGCAAGGCGACATCAACAACTCGGTGGAGCCGTATCTTAAAGATGATAAGGAGAAGTACAGGGAAAAGGTCAAATCCAACGCTGCGGATTATTGCGAGAGATTAGGGAAAATATCGTATGCCGTTTGCGTGGACGGGAGTTTACTTGACGAATGTTTTCAATGGTGAGAATTTTGAAGGTAAAGACATTGGCTCGCAGGATACTGGACAGCAAACTAGCCTGGGCACAGCGCCAACAGCCAGTTCCAACAGTCTGGATCGCAAATCATCAACTAGTAGCTTCGATCAATTGCGTCGAAAGGCCAACGACATGAGTGGCACATTGACACTGACAAGACGCGGTTCACTGGAACGCAACAAAGATACCAAACGCCGCCGTTCTTGGTCTCCGGACGATTTTGGCAATGTCGTTGAGACTTTCCGACCCATCACATTAACCATTTCGAGCTTCTTTAAGCAGGAAGCCGACAAAATGAAGGACGAGGATTTGTATAAGGTTCTGCCTGAGTTGAAGCGACCAAGCTCATCGCTGATGAAAAAATACAAGTGTATACCAGGATCAATAAAGTTGGAAATCTCACCCTGTGAGGATTTGGTGAAAAATTCTCTTTCACCCGAGTTGGCAAAAATTGAACCTCAAACGAACGCCAGCTGCGAAGTAGTGCGTCCCGTTAAAGAGATACTAGAGTTCCCCACAGTGGCTATTTACAATCCTCACTACTCTTATCGCAATCTACTGTTCGTTTCGCCCAAGGAACTTAATTTTTCGGCCCGAGCCGGCTCGGCTCGAAACATTGCCGTGCGGGTGCAATTGATGGCCGGCGAGGATCAGAGCGAGGCTGTCTGTGCAATTTTTGGTAAATCATCGTGTCCCGAGTATTCGACGGAAGCCCTAACGGCTGTTAACTATCACAACAAATGCCCATCTTTCTATGACGAGATCAAAATGGCCCTCCCGGCAGCAATTAAGCAGAATCATCATTTGTTCTTTACCATTTACCATGTCTCCTGCCAGAAAAAGCCGCAACATCATGAAATTCAACAACCAGCGTCCGTGGAAACTCCAGTCGGGTACACGTGGCTTCCACTGCTCGAGGATGGAAAGTTGCGAGTAGGAGAGTTCAATTTACCTGTCATGGTAGAAGAACCACCTGAAAACTACTCTTTTATTCCTCCGAACGTTCACTTGCCTGGCATTAAATGGTTAGACAATCATCGAGCTGTTTTTACCCTGCAGGTGGATGCCGTGACGGCTATTCACACATTGGATCCTCATCTTAATCGTTTCTTTTTGATTTGCGAATATTTAGCCTCTCGGAACATTCCTTCGCACATTGGTGAAACAAATCTCGAAGGCGAAATGAAGAAATGCCTCCTTGATATTGAGCATACAGACCGCGAGTCATTGGTGAAACATTTACCTCTCGTGCTAGACAAACTTATCGAGCTGCTGATCACCACCCACAAACTCAATTGCGGCCAGACTATGTCGCTAGGATCTACAGTGTTTGAGGTCCTTTGCCTAGTTTCGCAACACCTGGCCATACTGCAGCAGGACGATGAGCACTTGGTTGTAGATCAGTACGGGCGCCAAAGCCTGCTCTCCACCTATGTGCAGTTTCAGAGTAAAATAGCTCATCCGTTTCTGCCGATTGCTAATTCAGCCCCTGCCAGTCCGCGTCAGGTTCGGCTTCTGCATGAAGAACTAGCGTTGCATTGGGTTGTGGCCAGCGGCAAGGCCGCAGATCTTACCATGACTAATTCCTGGTTTCTGTTTGAACTGATGGTCAAGTCAATGATTGAACATCTGCACAATACAAATACATTAAGTTTCATAACCCCGAGGAAACAGCGTTTTCCCCACCAATTTAATGATGATCTGTCCACTTTAATTCATCTGGTTACAACTAAGGTTGTGGGGTATCACAGTACGAGCAATGAGCCAAAGCTGGCCCAATCGTTAAACGCTAGTCTTGCATTTTTTATTTTCGACATATTGAGTATTATGGATAGAGGATTTGTTTTTGGTCTGATCAAAATCTATACAAAAGTACTCATCTCAAAGAATGCGTCAATTCCAGATTTAATGAACTACAAAATTGATTTCCTTCGCATAGTATGCAGTCATGAGCATTTCGTAGCCCTAAATTTGCCCTTCGCAACATCATACATGACCATTACCAACTCTCACTCGGCTCCATGCAGTCCCACACCCAGCACCACATCAAGTAATAGTCAAACATCATTTGGCTCAGGCTCTGGATCTATTGAACGTCCCTTGCACGCTGAGTTAAGTCAGGAATTTCGACAACAACATTTTCTTGTGGGCCTTGTGCTAAGTGACTTGGCCAGCGTAATGGAAGTACCAAATCCCCCAATTCACGGCAAGGCTATTCGCTGCATACGCAACTTAATGACCTCACATGATCTAGATGCACGGTATGAAAAGGAAGCCCGGGCGCGAGTGGCGTCGCTATATATTCCGCTATTATCAATAGTCATGGACAATATTCCTCAACTGCATCAGAATGATCACGATCAGATGCACGATCGCCTACAACAGATTGGGCATCTCGAGGACTACCAAGGACCGCATCAGTCAATCGCCACAACGACTATTAGCCCAGAGGTTGCATATGCTATTTCGGGTAGTCAACAGTACAGCTACCTCTCAGAACAGGCGAAAAACAAATTGCCATTGAGCATCGAGAATTCGCGCCATTTGCTGGCATGTTTTCTATGGGTGCTAAAAAATGTTGAACGCTCTATTATGTACCGTTGGTTATTGGGTCTGAGTCCCCAACGAGTTCACCAAATGTTGCAGGTACTCAATATGTGTTTGAGAACGTTCGAGTACACGGGTCATCAACAGAAGCGCTTGCCCACACTGAAACGAACTAATACACAGAGCTTTCGCAAAAATGCTCCGTCTTCAGACGTTAAGGAAAAACTTGAGGAGTGCATTCGAGGCACAAATTCGGCGCGCTATGATTTGATCAATCGTCGCAAGGATCGTAATTCAACCGAGAAATTGCGCTGGCGTAAGGATCATATGCCGCCATATCGTTCACAGTACGCACCGAGTGGAAGCGGAATGAAGACCACCGATCCAGAACTGGAGTTGAGTCACTTCATTGAAGGGTCTTTGGCTACTGAGATTGCTCTCGTCATACTGGATACTTTAGAGACTATAGTCCATGTTGCGACTAATCTTCACCACAATTTACTTGGCACTGTACTTAAAGTTTTGTTGCATGCCCTCTCCCGTAACCAGTCTACTTTGGCGCTGCAAAATTTATTTGCATCTCAGCGTGCGTTGATTTTCAAGTTTCCAAATCTGTTGTTCGATGAGGAGACTGACATCTGTGCGGATCTTTGCTTGATTCTATTAAAGCATTGCGGATCTCTTTTGCCCGGCATACGGTCGCAAGCTGCTGCATCGCTATACCTCTTGATGCGGCAGAATTTCGAGATTGGGAATGTAAGTAAAAAAGAAATCTTACATTTATACTCATATTTCCAATTTATATACACTTGTATGTAAATTCCCTTGAATGTGCATACATACATATGTATTTATGTGAATATTAATTGATGCATTTGTTTGTTACTATCTTTTTTGTCTATCCAGAATTTCGCTAGAGTTAAAATGCAGGTAGCTATGGTTTAATATTGTTGGTCATCATGATCACTGTTTTATTAATATGGGGTTTATCGTTTTTAATAGGTAACTATGTCCTTGAGTTCGTTGGTAGGTACTAGTTCCGCTTTTAGCGAACAATCGTTGCGTCGTGCTTTGAAAACCGTGTTGGTATATGCTGAACTGCAGGATGCCGAGCTTCAGAACACATCCTTCCCCGAGCAGGTGCAAGATCTACTGTTCAATTTGCACATGATACTCTCTGACACAGTTAAGATGAAAGAGTATCAAGAGGATCCCGAAATGTTGCTGGATTTGATGCACCGCATAGCCAAAGGATATCAAAATAATCCGGATCTGCGGCTGACTTGGTTGGAGAATATGGCGAAAAAGCACAGAGAGCGCGCCAATCATACAGAGGCAGCTATGTGTTATGTTCACGCGGCTGCATTGGTGTCAGAATATCTCAGCATGCTGGAGTCGCAGACGCATTTGCCAGTTGGCGCCGTAACTTTTCAACGGATATCTCCAAATACTCTAATGGAGTCCGCCGTTTCGGACGATGTTTTAAGCCCAGGCGAAGATGGCATATGCCTGGGAAATCATTTCACGGAGACGGGCTTAAAAGTTTTGCTGGAGGAGGCATCCAACTCCTTCCAAGTAGCTGGCATGTATGAAGCCATGAACGAAGTATATAAGATATTGATTCCCATCTGCGAGGCCAACAGAGAATTTCAAAAGCTAAGTAAAATTCACGGAAAACTACAAGAAGCATTTAATCGTATAGCACAATTGCAGGTAAGAGATAACTAATGTATGCGTAAAAAAATCAAACTAACTGTCTATTTTCCTGTTCACATAGGGTAAACGTGTATTTGGCACATATTTCCGTGTTGGATTCTATGGAGCTAAATTTGGGGACTTGGATCAACAGGAATTCATATACAAGGAGCCCACATTAACCAAACTGCCAGAAATATTCAGTCGTCTTCAGGTTTGAGTCAAACCGCTAAGTGATCTGCCAAATGCATCTCTATTTATGTATATATGTTTCCTTTTTAGAATTTCTACACAGAACGATTCGGGCCAGACTGTGTCCACATTATAAAAGACTCGAATACCGTTGATATCAATTCGTTAGATCCAGAAAAGGCATATATCCAAATTACTTATGTGGAACCCTATTTTGAAACCTATGAAATGAGAAGTAGAGAGACTTATTTTGAGCGTAATTTTAACATACGTAAGAATTCTTCCATAAAGCAAAAAGAAAATAATCAGCGGTCTAAGACAAACAAATGCATATATATTGTACATTTCTCGTTCAGAACGCTTTATATATGCCACACCCTTCACTAAGACCGGCAAGGCCCATGGAGAACTTCCGGAGCAATGCAAGCGAAAAACCATTTTGACCACAGCAAATCATTTTCCTTATGTCAAGACTCGCGTAATGGTGATAAGTCGACAACAGATTGTCTTGGAACCTATTGAAGTCGCAATTGAAGTGTGTAAAACCTAATTATATATTTCTGTACCAGGCTATATATGTAAAATTATATATATATTTTATAGGATATTCAAAAAAAAACCTTAGAATTGGCTGCCGCTACAAATCAGGAACCCGCTGATCCCAAAATCTTGCAAATGGTCCTTCAGGGCTGCATTGGCACCACTGTCAATCAAGGGCCCATGGAAATGGCCACTGTTTTTCTCTCGAACCTATCTGACGGCATCACCATACCCACAAAACACCAAAACAAATTACGTTTATGTTTCCGAGAATTTTCCAAACGTTGTGCTGATGCTTTAAAAAAAAACCGCAATCTAATACTTTCCGATCAGAAGGACTATCAGCGAGAATTGGAGCGCAATAATGAGCGCTTCATAGAACGGTTAACTCCTCTAATAACACTAACTACAGTCCAAAACCAGGGCGTTGTCAAGTAAGTTCGAGTTGGAACTTCTTTCGATAATACTCCTCCTAAAATATGTACATTTTTTTTTTAGAGCCAACGCATATTACAATAAGAGCACTCCCTTGAAATGGTAATTTACGGATGTTAATTGCCTTGACCAGTTGTATTATGTTCTTTCCTTTTACATTTCATGTCTAGCGTTGCGGATTATTTTAGGTGATTTTATGTTTAAGTCTTGTATTACATAAAGCAGTTAACTTGGTATATGTACACCGCAAAACAACCCATATATATATTTTTTTAAATAACAACATTAATATCATTGTTATTTCCAAGGCTATTTACCTTTTGTCATTATCGTAGAAGTTTTTATTCGAGGTCTAAGCAAATGCCTCTTATACTGAGAAGGGTCGAAAGGTAAAAAAAAAAAAATGATTGGAATTCCATAAATTTGATCGAAACTTTCGCTTTCACATCTTATATTAATTAATCCTACTCAAAAACATACTCCTCCATCCTCTCAATCTCAATGAAGAAATCATCGATTCCAATCATGTACTTATGAAAGTCGATTTCATTTAGATTTACGTCCTCTGCCGTGTTGGTAGTACGATTCCATTCAGTTAAATCTAATTCAGGATTTTTCACATTAGCTTCATTAATTGTGGGTTTTAACATAAAATGACAGTGTTCCAATTGTTTCAGGAACCGAACTAAAAAAAATGATGATATACACATTTATAACCATATATGTATGCGAGAATAAAACCAAACTTAAATAAACGGCAATTTTATACTTACGATGAATGCGCAGAAATCCCAAACATTTCGCATGTTCTGTCCACCAGCTACATATTAGACTCAAATAGTGCTTCGTGGTTTCTTCCGAGTCCCTAAATAGACAGGTAAGATAATTTTCCCGGAAGATCAGCTTAAGCAAATGCACAGCGCTTTGTGAAATTTTCCCAACCTCTCCTGTGTCTGTATCTACAATAGAGAATTAGACATGATTGACATCTATATGTCCTAAACCGTAAGACACTCACTCACCCGTCTTGTAGTCTTTCAAAATCCACTGATGCATAAGTTGGAAGACGAGAGTGACCACGCTAAGGCACAGTTTCACATAGCACTCACAGTCACATTCTTCCAGCGTTTTAGAACTTTTCTCACACTGCTCCGAAGTAAAAGTGAAATCAGAGGCAGCCATGCTTATTATCGAACTTGTAATTGCGGTGCCTCGATTGACCGCCGTCGCCTCAGTCACCTCATCCTCATCTTCTGCATCACCCATATATGGCAACATCTTAAGTATAAAATCTGGAGGATTTTGAAAGCATTGGTAAACGAAGTCCACATGGTTTTGGCATGTAGACAACAACAATTGGAAGTGACTCGGTTCTAGAGGCAACTCACTGAAAAAGCATAGCTCTATTAGACCAGCATAAACTTGAATGAGACATGAGTCTGGCCCAAACCGATAAATCGAACGCACGCGATCAGAGATAAAGCAATCTCTGGGACTATTGACGCACATCTGGACCATCAGATGGTGCCAAGCGGACTTTTGAGAACACGCCAACATGCATGAACTCAACTGACCAAACACCCAAGGACTTGGACGGGTAAACACCAATTGTTTAAGCAGGTCAAACAAAGGACCCACCACTTCTTGTGTAGATGCATCCAATGCACTTCTTAGCAAACTACTTAAAAATGCAGCAAATGCCTCTAGCAGTGCAAAATGCTCTGGAAGGTCATGAGAGAACCCCAAAATTTGTATAGAGTCGCTGGCTATTTGCAGTAAACTTAATTCACCATGCTTAAGCTGTAGCAAAGCATTAGCTATGGCTCTGTTGTGGGTGCACATCAGAGACAATATGGCCACATACCGACGAAGAAAAATCAAGCGTTCGCCACAATACAGAGCCAGCGGTTGATACAGATCACTTAGTGATCGCAGGTCCCCTCCTTTTAAGGGGTATGAATGATATGGATATACCTGCCTGTTGGGTAAAGATTCAAGACTATGGGCATAAGACCAAAATTCAGCAAAAACTTTGCAAACCGAATTAAGGATTTCTGGATGTGCATGTTCTTCAACTGATTTCTCCTTCTCGAGATGTGCATAATTAAGCAACAGCTGCTCGAAATCATTTTCAAACAACGCACCAACCCTGCTTCTTAAGCATTTCTTGTTCTTTCCCAAGATTTGAACGGGATCCTGTTTATAGATACGATAATTGTCAGAGGCCAATGATAAATCCCTTGCAGGCTTGGATTGTATCTCCAACGTTTGCATGCTTAGAAAATGTCGCGGCAAACTCATGCCTTCATGCTTGTAGTAGTTTTTGATGTCATTCGCAGACTTAGCCTGATTTAGCTTCAGATTTCTGAACATAGCATTTTTGAGTTTTAACGCTGCCCCCTGAGCTGAGACATGCTTGGCTGCGTCTACTGATTTTTGATCGGCCAAAGCCAGTTTCTCCATTTTAGTGGTTTTTAGCTGCTGGCGTACATATCTCAATTCATCACGAAGCAGGCTCACCTAAAATGGAGTGGAATTACTGCTTTAACTTTAACTATAACACTCCAACTATATTAGCACTCACCTCACCACTTTTAATCTCATTAAGATCATTGCTATCACTAACTTCTTTTCTCAACTTTATATTATCTCTCTCAACTTGTTTCAGACGCTCCATTAGGAAGTTGATTTGTCGCTCCTGGGCCAGCTGGTGACGAGCTTCAGTAGTTTTCTGGCTAAAGTTACTAGAACCAGGATCGTTCAGATCGGCGGAGGCTATAAATGTTGACAATGTCGTTTCCAACTCAAACGTTTCAGTGTTTTTAAGAAGGCAATTTTTTTCAATCTCATGAGGATTCTGTGTGCTTGTCCTACCCTGAAGAGCAAACTTAGTAAATGTGATTGTGTTTTCGTCAGATTTGCGCACGGCCTCTGCCGCCTCAGCCATTTGGGTGGCCATAAGGATAACATCATCGTCGTCATCATCCCAGAAATCAACATCAATCTCATTTTTGCGTAAACCTGCAGCGGCTTGGCTAAGAAGAACGTGGCGGAACCCAAAAAAAATTAAAAATTTAACTTATTAAATATTTACTTAAAATTAAAATTTAATTAAAATTATTACAAAATTATGAAATCACACTGCATTGCCAACCATTAGTTAGTGACTTCGTTATTAAAATTACAAACATACGTGCTGTTCCCAGTGTTAGATTCCCTCTTCGGACTTCCTGGACGGCCACGACTTACACTTATGTCCAGCTTGGGTTTCTTAGCCCGTGCAAAGTTTTTCATCGCAGAGTAGCGTTTTGAAGACATCTCCCAAGGGCTACAGACTCAGTTCAGCAAATCAGATTTTGATTTTGAAATAACATTACGCCGTCTGTTCACATTGCGAGTGACATCGGGAAAAGTGTTAGCACTTACGAAAATAGTGTTGGGAAATACGGACAAAAGTGTTGGAAAATTCCAACAATAGTGTGTTCAATTTTTCCGTAATTTCTATGCCGATGTTATATTTCTAAATTTAAATAATTTTTTCTGGTTAAAAGTGAGGTAAGGAATAAACATACCTATATTTTTATAAGTGCAATAACTTTACGCTCTTGTATAGCAAACATAAACACTTGCACAAATATCTATTCTATTCCAGTTTACAGGCATCATAAACAAGAGCAGCTGAATAACCTTATAAAAGAAAACTACGCAGCTTGACGCTAAAATGCCTGAAAAACTTTTTAATTAATATCTCAATCAAATCCCATAGTGGTTTTGATCAACACGGGATAACACGTGGTGGTAGAAAACAGTCTGTCAATTCGGTCATTTGGCGTAACCTGAAACCAAAGAATAAAAAATGGTAAATGTTATGAAGGGAGTCCTTGTAAAATGGTGAGTCTTCTTTCTCAAGTCTCTCAACAATTAATACTCTTAATATAAGATTGCTTTCTGCAGTGACCCGGCTATGAAACAATTTCTTCTGCACCTGGATGAAAAACTAAGCTTGGGACGCAAGTTCATCATACAAGATCTCGACGAGAATCACCTGTTTATTTCGACAGACATTGTGGAAGTCCTGCAAGTGCGTGTCGACGAGTTAATGGATAGAATCAGTTTTCCATTGCACGATAAGAACGCCTAAAAATACCTCAAACACCAATCATTTAAGACTACTATTGACTTACACAGCGAAGATGACAGGCCGGGAATCAAATCGCATCAAAGACGCAGAAAAAAAACGTGTCCTAGATTCAGCTGCCCGACAGAGACGCGCACGTAAAGCTCTTGAAGCTCTCGAGCAGGACAATTTTCACGATGATCCTCATGCCGATTTGGTCATGTCGAAGAAACTACCTAAATTTCAGGAGAGCATAAAGAATTCTAAAGAGAAAAAAGGCAAACGTAAAGGAGCTGAATATTTTCGTGCCAAATATCGTAAAAACTTCCAACAATTACTTGAGGAGGATAAACAAAAACCAAATTATGAAAGCGCCGCTGCTCCAGCTCCTAAAAATCCACTTCGCCACTTGTGTGCTGTTTGTGGAAACTTCTCAAACTACTCCTGCACAGCTTGCGGGACACGGTACTGTCGCATACGTTGCCTACAAACACATCAAGACACGCGCTGCCTCAAATGGACGGCCTGATTTGCTACCCTTCTTATATGGTTGTAATTTAAGTATTTTGTAAATATAATTTTTCTCTCAAAATTACCTGGAATAGTAATTTATTGCAATTCATTTATTTGGATACTACTTGGTTTGCAGATATCCATGATATAAACGACGACACCTGCACATAGACGGAAGGCGAATTGGCCTGACCGCATGGCAATTTACCCCATGAAACAATGCCGATAAGCACGTTGTTTTGAACCAAAGGGCCACCAGAGTCTGAGGTACATATGCTAACGCCGCCTGTCAAAGGTCCTGTACACAAATTCGTAGAATGGACATCGCTTCCTTTAGCGCCAAGAGCACTCTCACAAGAACTCAAAGTGATGATTGGTATATTGGCAGCCACCTGTAGGGTACTAGGATACGTCGCGGTATTTGTGGTGCTGGTGCTGCCCCAGCCAAATAAATTCGCTGTTCCAGTAGGAACCATCCCTGATACGGGTAAGGTTACAGGAGCCACTGCTGAGGACCAAATGAAGGATGTCGGCGTATATAACAGACCTATATCATAAGGAACTGATCCTCCGGTGTAGAGATCATTTATTACAAAATATGTAATGCTACGCTTTTGAGTAGTGGTTGCTGATCCCGCCACTGCAAGAGAGCCTGCCACTAAAGTAGATCCTAATACTTGGGCACTGTTTGTGAGGCAATGGGCGGCCGTCACCAACCAGTTAGAATTAAGGATACTCGCAGCACAATAGTGTGTTCCGCCGTACTGCATGGAAACTGCATAAGGAGCACTGTTAGTCGTCGCCGCTACTCCGCCAACAACACGTCCATTTGGCAAGGGATCTAGATTAGCAGCGGGATTGGCTCTTGTAATTGCTGCGGAGACCTGGCAAATAGCCAATATTAGGCAACAGGCGACTTGGATGCAGTGTCGGCGTGTCATTGTTTGTCCGTCAAGTGTCATAGTTTCCGAGGAACTGTTTACATATTCTTTTATCGAGGGCTGTTTAAATTAAATCGTGATACGAAATTATTTCGCTCGACTGATAAGAAATTCCAATTTACGTTGCATGTTTTCCAGATAAGCGCTTATTTTAATTTGTAGATTAATTATACCGGTGAAGGGGATTCTTATACATCTTGACTTCTATTGGTAAAAACAAAAAAAACTAGGCAAATAAATTGCGTCAAAGTGCCATGATAAGGACGTAAAGGCTTTAAAGAGCCCTCAATATTGAGTTAATACAATGAAGACGTTACTTTTTAAACTAAAATGTTTTATCGATATACCCACATGAAAATTTTGTACTAGGGTTAGTATCACATTAATCGTTTATTTTCCGCCTAAGTTGCTTGTCAACATTGATGTTTTGAAGAAAACATCGATTTCTTTACATTGGTATAAAAAAGTATATATATATAAATATACTGAGCTTAAAGGTTAAATTACAAATAAGTTTTTTTTTTTTTTTTTTCCTTTTTTTTTTTAATTTTTTTTTTTTTTTTTTTTTTTTATTTTTAAAATATTACTTTTTTTTTTTTTTTTTTTTTTTTTTTTTTTTTTTTTTTTTTTTTTTTTTTTTTTTTTTTTTTTTTTTTTTATTTTTTTTTTTTTTTAAAAATTTTTTTTTTTTTTTTTTATTTTTTTTTTTTTTTTTTTTTTTTTTTTTTTTTTTTTTTTTTTTTTTTTTTTTTTTTTTTTTTTTTTTTTTTTTTTTTTTTTTTTTTTTTTTTTTTTTTTTTTTTTTTTTTTATTTTTTTTTTTTTTTTTTTTTTCTTTGTTTTTTTTATTTTTTTTTTTTTTTTTTTATTTTTTTTGTTTTTTTTACCACTTTTTTTTCCTTGGTTTTAGTATTTTTTTTTTTTTTTTTTTTTTTTTTTTTTTGTTTTTAAGCTTTGTTTTTTCTTATAATTTTTTTTTTTTTTTTTTTTTTTTTTTTTTTTTTTTCTTCTCCTGCGGCGGCGGAATAATCTTATTTTTTTTTTTTTTTTTTTTTTTTTTTTTTTTTTTTTTTTTGCCCCGGGGGGGGGGGTATTTTTTTTTTTTATTTTATAATATTGGTGGTTGTAATTTTTTTTTTTTTTTTTAATTTTTGGGGGGTTTTTTTTTTTTTTTTTCCACCCCTGGTCTTTGTATTCTTCCCCTTTTCCCCCTTTTTTTTTTTTTCCCAACCCTGGACCGGGGGTGGCCTAGTAAACAATTACCCAAATAAGTATTTATGATAATATTTGCTATACAATATTAACATAATATGTAGAATCTCTTCACGAGTTGGTCATAAGGTAAGTGTTTAAGAATACCTTTAATTTTTAGTTCTTATTAACAAACATCAATTTATCAATTGCTTTAGATTTAAGAGCATATCGGAAATTTAATTTGTTTACCATAAATTGCTGCAAAATAATTGTAGTGTTGAAAAAACATTGACGTTTTACTTTTCACGGAAACATCGATGTTGTCATCGATGTTTTTCCAGCTCTAATATGTGTCTGACTCACTAGGAATTCGGCCACAAAACCGTGTAATATACGTACATATTTGTTTAAATAAAAGGATAGCACTAAGCCTTTTTTCGCAAGCACTTGAATGCAACTATTTGAAACGCGGAAAGAAAAATTAACGGATTGGGATAAGGAAGCTGAAAAGACCCAGCCCCAGAGCCAAGAGAAGTATCAACAAAGAGAGGGTGAGAGCAACGCAAGTGAGCGAGCGAGAGAGAAAAGAGAGGTCAGCAAACCCGCAATTAAGAAAAAGTAGACACGTACAAAAAAGAGTGCAGTAAGTTCCAACGAGTAGGAAGCAGTCCACGACTCCAACTCCAGTATCATGTCATCCGGCGACTTTGGCAATCCGCTAAGGAAATTCAAATTGGTCTTTCTGGGCGAACAGAGTGTAGGCAAAACGTCGCTAATTACACGCTTCATGTATGACAGCTTCGACAACACCTACCAGGCGACCATCGGTATTGATTTTCTCTCGAAGACGATGTACCTGGAGGATCGCACAGTCCGCTTGCAACTGTGGGACACGGCGGGTCAGGAGCGATTCCGTTCGCTGATACCGTCATATATTAGAGACTCCACGGTAGCTGTGGTGGTATATGACATTACCAATACGAACTCATTCCATCAGACATCCAAGTGGATCGATGATGTCCGTACAGAGCGTGGCAGTGATGTCATCATTATGCTGGTGGGTAACAAAACGGATCTCTCTGACAAACGACAGGTATCCACAGAGGAGGGCGAACGCAAGGCGAAAGAGCTAAATGTGATGTTTATTGAGACAAGTGCCAAGGCCGGGTACAATGTAAAACAGTTGTTTAGGCGTGTGGCAGCTGCGTTGCCCGGCATGGATTCTACTGAGAACAAACCCTCCGAGGATATGCAAGAGGTTGTGCTTAAGGACTCTCCTAACGAAAGCAAAGATCCTGAAGGAGGTTGTGCGTGCTAGAAGTAGGGAGGAACCCTATTTGAAGTATTCCTCCACTCCCTCTAAACCTCCGCTACAACCTCTACGATGACGAAGATAAAAATGATGGTATTGATAATGATGAACAACATTTTTGACACGCTGGCAACGAGTGTTTTGTAGGTGTATGTTTAAGATGACATGAGACCGGAACAGAATGCAACGGATCCTTTAAAACTCACACACATACACAAAATTTTACGTTTAAGTTTATTTATAAAGTAAAACAAATGATGATAGCAAACGAAAAAGGAAATAGACTAAACAATTAACGAAATCGGCTAACAAATTGAATATGTTAATTGAAATAATGCAATATTAAAATGATGAATAATCCTAAACTAAACAAAAAAAAGCAAGCAAATATATATATGTATTAACAGGTTTACACGAAGTTAAAATAATACATTTTAAAATTTTCCGATATTGACTGAGACTAATCTCATTAAACTTGTTTAAGATTTCTATCATTAATCCTGTAAAGAAATTGCAGTGTTTTCCCACAGCAAATATGAAAACTATTTGAGGATTCCCGTGTAAACTATATATGAATGTCAGATGACGTAGTGTTGTGCATTTTTCACAATTTTGTACTTAGCCCAACTATGATCGAGCACTCTTTCACATTCCAGTTGCCATGCCCTTTATTTATAGTCGCCCCTTGCTTTATGCTACTCCATTTCCTTATAGATACTTTTCAGCCAGACGGTGTTTTTAAAGTCTCCGCGTATTTGAATAAAAGGAGAAAAAAAATGTAGGACAAAAGTTCCATTTTTAACAAATGGGTAACAATTATTTATTGCATGGTTCTGTTTTGTGCCTTTTGTTTTAACAGCATTTTCAGTAGGGTAGCCACAAACTTAACCATACCTTTCTTTTGTTGCCTTTTCTTGGCCATGTGCATCTTATGAATAAATATATACAAATTATGTATTTTTATGAAACAAGAAAACAAAAGCGGAGTAAATATTAAATAATTTTTGGCTTCGATTAGCGAGATTGTGCATGATTTTACGCAAAACAAAGCTTTTTTGTTAAAAATCGAAAAAGATCATAAAAAAAACACCACTAGAATTTTTAATAAAACACCACTTCAAAGTATGAAAGATACCTAAATACATATAACATTAGTAATAAACAAATCTTTAAAGCGCCACCTTCTCTATAAATTCCCTTATGACAATGCTCATGGTAATTATGGTAAGTTCCAATGGGCTTGGCAGCAGCCAAAAAATTGCTCAGCAGGCAAATTGGGGGTTAACGATATCTTATCGAAATAAATTGATTCTGCTTTTTGGAATGCCAATGACCAATTCTTCGCTTTTTAGTCCGTTAAAAATGCATAAGCGTTTGTTGCATAAAGTAGTGCATATATACATACATACATATGTACTAACAATTGTCAGTTTTTAAATTTTTCAATTCCCTACACGGCAGTACCTATCCAATTTTTGGTTTGGAGTTGTGTGCCGACTCAAAAACACACAAAAAACACTTCAGGCGAAACAGTATCATGAAACTAGATTTCTTCAATATATTTTTTGAGGATATTCTCGGATTTCATGTAAGCATAAATACATCAAGAGTGAAAATTCAAATGCCGACCGTCATAGCTGTTTGCTTTGCAAAGATGAAAGTTTTAAAAATATATATAGTAGATATAAATATAATCAAGGAACAGACGAACCCCTCCATCGACCTAGAAATTATCTTCGTTTGTAATAAACTCATCGCGAATCTTTTGCAATTTGGAAATGAGTTCAGCAACAGAGACTTCGCCATGGACCTTGTTGTCGCGCGTACGCACATTGACGGTATTGGAGGTTCGCTCTTTGTCGCCCACCACAAGAATAAAATTGAACTGCGCCAATTGAGCATTACGTATCTTCTTGTTCATCGTATCGCCAGCATCGCAGTCGGCTTCACTCATAAATCCGGCGCCATGGAGCTGTTCACGCACTGATTGGGCATATTCATCATATGCGGGACCTACTGGTACGACCATCACTTGACGTGGTGAAAGCCAGAAGGGCCATTTGCCAGCATAATTCTCAGTAAGAATGGCAATCATGCGCTCCACAGAGCCCAAAATGGCTCTGTGAATAATTACTGGACGCCTCTTCTCACCATCATCGGCGATATAGTTAAGATTGAAGCGTATTGGCAGTTGAAAATCCAACTGAATAGTTGCGCATTGATGAGCCCGCTTCAACGCATCCATAATGGTTATATCAATTTTGGGACCATAGAAGGCACCATCACCGGGATTTTCTTTCCATGGAATCCCAAACTCATCGAGAGATTCGGCCAAAGCCTTTTCAGCATCATTCCATTGTTCCAGTTCGCCCAAATATTTCTCGGGGCGAGTGGACAATACCAATTCGAAAGAGAACCCAAAAATGCTATAAACATGATGCAAAAAGTCCAGACAACCCTTCATTTCACTCTTGATTTGATCAGGTGTGCAGAAAATGTGGGCATCATCCTGCTGGAAGCGACGCACGCGAGTTAAACCGGTAAGAGCTCCAGACAGTTCATTGCGATGCAAGACACCAAAGTCTGCCATCCGCAGAGGTAATTCTCTCCAGGATCTGTTACGATTATCAAAGATTAAGCAATGACCAGGACAATTCATAGGCTTTAACGCAAACTTTTCCTTTTCCACCTCGAAAGAAAACATATTCTCAGCATAGTGCTGCCAGTGACCCGAGGTCATCCACAATTTAGAATTGTAGATGTTAGGCGAAATAACCTCCTGGAAGCCACGCTTTCTATACTCTGCCTTCATAAAGTTCATCAGTGTGTTGTAGATATGGGCTCCACGCGGCTGAAAAAAGCATGATCCTGGCGACAATTCATGGAAAAAGAAGAGCTCCTGCTCGCGCCCAATTTTACGATGATCTCGTTTCGCTGCCTCTTCCTGCAGTTTTTCCCATTCTTTTAGTTGCTTGGGATCTGGGAAAGAGATGCCATAGACACGCTGTAGACTTTCCGCATCAGCCTTGCCCTCCCAATAGGTGGAGGAGTTTTTAGTTATCTTCAAAGCCTTTACTTTTCCGGTGTGGCGCACATGAGGGCCGCGGCAGAGATCAATTAATGATCCACACTTATATACTGTGGTGCGGTCGCTTGTCACCTTCTCGTTGAGAATGCGTACCTTGAACTCATTGTACTTGAACATCTCCAGCAGATCAGATTTCTTCATTTCTAAACGCTCAAAGTTCTGCTTCTCTTTGACAATTTGTTTAACCAATGACTCCATGGCACCATAGTCATTCGTAGAGATGCCTTCTCCCTCCAAATGCATATCATAATAAAAGCCACCGTCGATTGGCGGACCATAGCATAGATGTCCACCATATAAACGCTCCATAGCTTCGCCCATAATGTGGGCAGAGCTATGCCAGAAAACGGCCTGAGCCTCGGGATCATCGAATTTGAGTAGTTGCAGTGTGCAATTACCTTCCAGCACACGATCTAAATCCCAGACTTCGCCATTGACTTTCGATATGACAGTGTTATCAGCCAATCCCTTGCTAATGCCACTAGCAACATCGAAAGGCGTGCTTTCCCAAGAGGTGGCATCCACCTGTTTGCCATCGGGCAAAGTTACTTTAATGGCCTCGCGCGTTTTAGCAGCCAATTCAGCATCATATTCAGCTTTACATTTTTCCCAGTAGTCATTGCGCTCCTCAATATACTTTGGCAATGGATTTAACTCTAGAATATACAAAAAAAAAAAACATTTTATTTTAAATTAGTATCAACCGGATGATACGATACAATTAATACAATAATGTGTTATTTACTATTTTTCTTCATTTTCGCTTTCTTACCTTTGCGAGTGTCTCCTCCGCCTGCAGCAGGTTTCTCCTTCTTTTCCTTCTTCATTTTGGCTGCCTACAAGGTGAGAAAATAAAAAATCAATCAGAATTTAATTTGAAATATAGAATCATGGCTACGTAAGCAGGCAATTGCTCTAAATGTTCTTTTCGTTATCTATTGTTAATCAAATGCTATTGTAGTTGCGGAAACAACTGTTAACGAAACAAAAGCAATAACTAAAAGTCTTTTGCGGATCTTTATCGTATCATACATTAACTTGTTCTGTGAATCTTAAAACAACTCAAAAACTGATGCAATGGCCAAGCGATATTAAGTCAGTTGACAAAATGAGTAAGCCAAATGAAGTTAGTGACGTCACACAGAATTGTTCATTTCCAGTAGCCTGCGCAGTATAACTGCTTTCAATTGTAGATTGCCATGATTCATTTTTATAACATATACAAACGTGTTCGATTCATGTTTAGATTTGGGGAAACTAATTAACAACAAAAGGGGGTACATAACAACACCAACCAAAGTAGCGTAGCACCGATAGATTCCTGGAAAATCTTTAACAGTTTGTTGTAGTTTTCTTTGGTAGGGATGCTGCTGCACGTCTTTGCTGTTGGGGTTGCTGCATGCGCCACTGTCGGTATGTTTTAGGCAATTTAATAATATTCTTTTCCTATGGTTGCCCACTGCATTTAGCAATTTCAACATCACTCACTAAACTTAAGTTGGTTTTTTAAACTTTCGTAAGGATTTGAAAATTAATTAACCTGCCTTTTGGCTATTTAAATCCAAATTATTTAACTCCGGCACCACGTTGTCAACCATTATTAAGATTCCAGTGCTGTGTAGGTGGAAAATTGTTTGAGTTGGTCAAATTGTTTTTTGCCTTTCCAACACTGGACGCTGAATCTAGTCATTGGAATTGCATACTTATTTATAATCAGGGTGGCAGCCCTTCGCAACTTCTAAATTTCGATATTCCGCACAAGGGCGTAGCGAGAGGGATTTTACCATGGGCTCACCAAGGGGGCTTTGTGTGTAAAATAAACCCCCACTAGTAAGTTGTGTATAATTCAATTCAAATTAGTCGTTTAAGATATCTCATTTCCGCAACAACAAAACTATAAATGAAAATATAGAAGTAAAATACGTAAAAGAATTAAGATTTCAATTGGATGCATTTTTCAATTCCTGCTGCTTATGTATGTATGTAGATAGAAACCCAAACCGTTGCATATACTTTATTTCAATACATACATACATTGTACATATAAAAAAGCTTATGTAAAAATTTTTATTTGTTGCCCAAAATAAACCAAAACTGTTTTGAATAATTTATTTACGTATTTTGTACATACATACATATAAAGAAAGCCGGCAAAATAATTACATTTGTATGTACATACATATGTATGTATGTAAAACAGTTTGGTTCATTTTGGGCAGCAAATAAATAAGTTTTACATAAAAATAACTGATTTTGACTGACTCTGTCTGAGACATATGTATGTATGTACATACATACACACACATGTATGTATGTTTTTTGTGAACTTGCTTTATCTACATACATATGTACATACATATATGTATACCAAACCCATTTTATATACATACATACATATGTACATACTTTATTTCAATGCATACATACATACATATGTATGTACACATTTTTGCCCTAATGTACATATGTATGTATGTATGTACATATAACGAACGCCCGCCAAAACATTAAAGTTATTCTTATGTAAAACCTTTTTGTTTGCTGCCCAAAATGAACCAAAGAGTTTTATACACTTTATTTACATATGTATGTACATATGTAAGTATGTACACACATACATATGTATGTATATTTTTTAATTACAATTATTATTTGTTGCCCGTTGGTAAATTTTCTTTTTACGGCCACCTCCACTCTTTGCCTCAAGCCGGCCCTCGTTTTTGGCGCGATTAATTACATTGTATGTACATACATATGTATATGTACATATGTATGGTTTTCCTCGACACCGAAAACATTTCGACCAATTCTGGAACAGATTTGCCCAACTGGTGATTGTATAAAATCAATTGGACTACGTCAAAACTTAAACGCTTTCCTGGCATTTTAAAAATCAATTATTCAACTCAATTCAGTCAATTATTCAGCTCATTCAACAAAATTTCGCGTCAAAATAATGAGGAACGCAAAATTAAAGCTGGTTTAAGAAATTCTGGAAGCATACCTAACGGTGAAGTTCTTATATTTCTAAGAACGAGAGCAAAACAGTTGGCAACAATGAAATGTGTAAACACTTTCTTGACAGTGTCAGAAATGTGTAATCGCAGTTTTGGTTGTATGTATGTATGTACATACATTTGTATAAAGAAATATATAAAACAGTTTGGATCATTTTGGGCAGCAAATAAACAAGTTTTACATAAGATTATGTAACGGTTTTGGTTCACATTGGGCAACAAATAATAGTTTTACGCAAAAAACTATGTATGTATATTTCTGAGGAGCCGCTGGAGGGCTGTCTTATTGATGTATGTATGTATGTATGTACATACATAAATACACATGCATGAATATATATGTATGTATGTATGTGCTTACATATACATTTGAATGAACAATGCCAAAAAAAACACACAATTTGAAGTGTTTTTGATTGCACGTTTTGCATTACATGCATAAAATATAGTTTCTGTCAAATCTGACATATGTACATACATACATATGTACATATGTATGTATTTATATACATATGTACATAAGTAAAGTATATAAAACAGTTCTGATTCATATTGGGCTAGAAATAATCAAATGTTACATTTACAAAAATCTGTTTTTTTGAGTGATTCTTTCTATGTATATTCTATGTATGTATATACATACATACATACTTATGTTTGTATGTACGTTTCTATAGACATACATAAATGCATTGATTAAATTCATCATTCTTTTACATATTTTATGTATGTACATACATACATATGTACATTCTCATTTATAATTTCCTTGTTTTAAATTTTGTAACATTGTGTTAAGTTTAACGTCGTCGCTAATTTGACGGAACTGGATACAATATGTCTCTGCTGAAATGCAGTTCATCTGCATCATATATTGTCACAATATGTAAGACCACTGTTTATAATGCACCCCACTGTGTAAAAGTCAACTTCCAGCTGGTTGAGCTCTGGCGCCAACTCGAATTTCGAAATTGACCTTAATTTTCGTGCTGCCTTCGAACCAAGTATTGATTTTTACTTTTTGCTGACATAATTTCACGAGCTCTTACTGTTTACCTTTTAATTTTCCATAAAATATTTCTTCGAAAAGGGTTTGTGAAAAAGCCAGCAAAACTGGAGAATCCTTTACATCATCAAACACCACCGGGTGTCGAATTTGAATTCTACAACGTGGCTTCCAGCAAAGTCCATCCTAGCCCCGGGGGGGCGGCAGCCCGCAGCATATGGGCGCTGCCCCTGACGGCCTCTTCTGCTTCTTGTAATATGGTCGAAGAGGATGGTCACCACGATCATCCAGATGACGGGGCGCTCAGTGGCGTTAATCAAGAAGATCACGATAGTGTTTTGATCTTTGAGGGTGTGGGCGGAGCAACTGTCAATCTGGATGATATATTCGATATTATTAAAAATGGAGAGGTCAGTGAGGTTGAGAAATTAGTGGACAAATTTGGTATGGAGTGTTTATCGGCTCGAGATCGTCATGGTTATACGCCAGCCCATTGGATAGCCTTAAACGGACATGTTCAACTGATGCGATACTTGATTGAACGCTCGGCACCTATAGATCTACCCTGTCTGGGTACTCAGGGACCACGACCCATACACTGGGCCT
Source organism: Drosophila sp. 14030-0761.01 (assembly GCA_018150735.1). Lineage (NCBI taxonomy): Eukaryota > Metazoa > Arthropoda > Insecta > Diptera > Drosophilidae > Drosophila > Drosophila sp. 14030-0761.01. The sequence goes on along the minus strand of JAECWO010000027.1, from coordinate 2,352,778 downwards.
GCCGTAAAGGCCATGCCTCAGTCGTTCAGGTGCTGCTTCAGGCTGGAGTAGCTGTCAATGCGGCGGATTTTAAAGGATTGACCCCCCTGCACTTGGCTTGCATGTACAACCGGACAGCGACAGCAGCATATTTGCTGGGAATGGGAGCTTTGAACAATTTGACGGACATCAATGGCGACACAGCACTGCATTGGGCGGCCTACAAAGGACATGCAGATCTAATGCGTCTCTTAATGTATTCGGGAGTGGAGCTCCAAAAAACCGATAACTTTGGTTCAACACCACTACATTTAGCCTGTCTCTCGGGAAATATGACATGTGTCCGGCTTCTGTGTGAGAAGTCTCAGCTGGACTTGGAACCAAGGGATAAAAATGGCAAGACTCCCATAATGCTAGCCCAGGCCCATCAGCATCAGGATGTTGTACGACTTCTGTACGGAGAGGTTAAAAAGAAATCGCGGTGGATTCCATCAGTATCAGAGAGTTGGGGTTGGATCTTTGGCGGCGCCGGCGATTCCAAGGGTCCCCTATTTCTCTTTCTCTTCTCCGTGCTTCTTTGGGGGTATCCCATGTATATGATACGAGCCCTACCGATAACATGGAATATATTGAGACGTTCGCATTATTGTTTTATATATTGGAATGCCGTTATGTGGATCAGTTGGGCGATAGCCAATCGTCGAGATCCTGGCTATATACCTTTAAGCTCCGATACCTACTATAGGGCTATTAAGCAAATTCCGTACTTTGATAAGCTTAAAAAAAGAAACGTTATGCTTACCAGACTGTGCCACAGTTGCCGCTGTCTGCGTCCCCTTCGGGCCAAACATTGCCGTGTCTGCAATCGCTGCGTGTCGTATTTTGATCATCACTGTCCTTTCATCTATAATTGTGTCGGCTTAAGGAATCGGATGTGGTTTTTCCTTTTCGTTTTATCGGTGGCTATTAACTGTTCATTTACCATATATTTCGCTTGCTACTGCGTGATGATCGAAGGATTTACATTGCTCTATGTTTTGGGGCTAATCGAAGCAGTGGTTTTTTGTGGTCTGGGCTGGATTTTAACTTGCACTTCGGTGAGTCATTCCTTTAATACCAATATCCTTTTCCATAACTCTTTCAATTTTTGTTTAGATCCTTCATGCCTGCATGAATCTTACCACGAACGAGATGTTTAATTATAAACGATATCCATATCTGCGCGATAAACGCGGTCGCTATCAGAATCCTTTTTCACGTGGACCTATTCTCAATTTGCTCGAGTTTTTTGTATGTCTACCAGATCGGGGAGATGACAACGATTTGCTTTTGGAGGATAACATTTGATTAAGAATTTAGGAGCGAGCCCCAACACGGCGACGTAAGATGACTGTGCGTGGATAATATTAAGCGAAACGGCAGCATATAATATAAATTTGTGTATTCATGATTGCTGCCGATCATTTGGTTTGGCTCCCACTCTCAGGCTTAAGGCTTAGGAATAACTAATGATTATCGTGCAAGACAGACAGTTACATTTTTAACAATTACAAAACTATTTAAGATTTTCATATCGGTGCTTTTAATAATGTCGGTTTTTTTTTTAAATTATTAGAGGTATTAATAATTTAAAAAAAAAAACACTAAGTGAAAATCAAAGCACATAGAAATATTTTACGTTATACTTTTTACTATAATAGACCAACATATAAGCTGGACTAGACTTTTAAAAAGTTGCATTCTCGTCATTGCTTTAGAAGTTTTTTGTATCCTATGAGCAACTTCGGCTTGCCGAAGAATATAGCTAGCTAGCTTTTCTTACCGTCTTTATCAAATTGTAGCCTTAAACAAAAAAAGAATGCTTGTCTTGTTCTAAATGTTTTTGTACAAAAAGTGTTATATATTAAATAAAATATGAAAATATGTCATCAAGTGAGTATAGCTATAATATAAACTAAATGAAACTAATAAATTCTATGTAAAATGATTACTAAATGGCTGATACATAGTTTTTTGTTTGACCATTTGCAAAAATGCACAGGTTATGCTAAGTATAAGAAAAGAAGGTAATCGAATATATCAAATGATTTACACTTTGGCATGTATATTCATTGAGGCTAACAAGTATGTTTTTGTTAGCCTCCATAAACTTTTTAACTTTCGAAACAGAAATCGTAGTTATCTGGGTCTGTTGGTATGGGTGGAGGATCTTTACTAATGTCCACGCCTTCTGTATCGAGCAGACGCAATTTAATTTCCATGGAAAGCAATGTGTCAAAATCTTCATTCTTCTGTTTGCTTGTCATTTCCTGACCCAGCAATGCATTGATACCATCTGTCCAATAGTTAAAAATACTTTCATCTGGTGCTACAAAATCCAAAGTGGAATGATCCGTATTTTCAAAACTAATCGAAAATGCCAAATTCACAGCCGATTTTCGACGAGTCTCCTTCATATGTGGGCACTCTTTACCTTCGAGCAGTTGTTTAATTTCGCTAATGGGTAACTTTTTTGGCAATTCTTCGAGAGTGGGTATATTCTTCTCATCACAATCACCATAATGAATTACCTTGTGATTTGGCGATAGTCGAGCATACCAGAATTTATCCTTGGTTCGATTTCCACGTGAGTACTTGGAGAAGCGGGTGCCTGGAAATGAGGAAACTAAATGAGCATCTCCAATTTTTATATAAGGTCAAGTGGGACGCACCTTCTACCAAGAAGGATAGGCGCTGCTGCTTAATTAATTCCAAAATATGGGGCGATATTTTTTCTTTTAGCTTAACAATAGCCGATGCCGTAGAATCGCATTCTTCCTTTGACGTACGCTCCTGTTGACGCAACGTTGTAATCTGTTGATATGTCAATAATGCTATTTTACTTCTAAAATCCTCAAGATTCTCTGGGCGGCCCTTTAAAGTTCGTTGGATTTGCTCACGCACCACACTAAAGGTGGTACTAAAATCTTCGGCAGTCGCACGCATATCCTTCCAAGTGCGATTTAAGGTAATAACACAAATGCAGAAGAATTCCTCAAATGGTGAATCATGAGTGAAAAACATGGGCTGAAAGTCACCAGATTGTTCGGCTGGCGGTTCACCAATGCGCAGAATATCACATAAAACCTTTACCAACTCAATAGAAGTGCGTCCAAAGGGACATTCATGCTCATCCGCACGACAATTTTCGTGCACTATCTTTGCATATTGTTGCGTATAATTGCGTGCGAAGTAATACATGCAGTCCAAAGCTAAGACGCCTAAACGCGGAGAAATTATGTTTAAAAATAAAAATTTTTAGTTCGGCACTGTTAACCACTCACCTGGAGGGGTTTCCATAAAGTCTTGAGTTGGATTTATATCGCATTTAAATCCCAATTTTTTATAATATTGGGAAAAGTTAACACTGCCGCCACCAGACCCGCCACCGCCGCCGCGACGTAAATGCTCATCATTCAAATTTAACGATCCAGCATAATCATCAAAGGCTATACGTCGCAATTCTTTGATTTTCTCATGTGCATCTTGATCCTGCACATTCATTTTCATTCTCATACGTTTTTCTAAGAGACCCAGTGTCAGAGTCTGCAGTACATATAACTGATGGGTCATTTCAGTGCTCAGGCCATTACCTATCAAGGCCAAACGATATTGCTTGGCACTAATATCTTCGGCAATACGGCGTCGTCGTGATTCATCTGCCTTTATAAATAAGGCGTTCAGCAGGGCTATGGCATTCTGACGCATAACTGGTGAATTAACCTCCTGTAGCAAGAGCAGGATATCATTCAATTTGATTTGCTCAGCCACGAGCACACATTTACTGCTAGCCTGAACAATATTCTCCAGATTTGACAGTGCACTTTCTGTACAATTTGTTGGGTATTTCTGAAAATATCTCACAATTTCAATATTACGACAAACAAATGAGTTTTCAGGGACCTCCCAAGAGACAGTGCCATGTTCCATTAGTTCTACAAAACTTGCAAGACTATATTTTAGAATCTCTTCATCTTTCTGTTCCACATCTTCGATCATTTTAATCAGAATATCCAAACCCTTTTCCTTAATAAATTCCAATGCAAAAGTATGATCCATGCTTAAAGATCTTAATTCCTTTAGACGTTGGACTTTATCCTGGGAATTGCCATTAAGTAGGGTTTCCAAAGCATCACTAGCCGTTTTTGAAGGTGAATACTGGAGGCGCAATACAGAACCATTTTTTATTTCGTTGCGATTCTTTTCGGTGACATATTTCTGATTATTGGGCTCACAGAACTGCAAAGCATAATTCTGATGGTCACTGATGGACCAACCATTACAGATTTCCTGGATTTTGCCTGGAAAAGTTAACATCCGTTTAGTAGTAAAAGTAATGTAAAGAAAAAAAGGGCGTTGTTTTTCGTTTTCGTTATTCGCTTTTGTTTGGGATTCGTACTTAAAGCAAATAGAGAAATGCTGCATATGTACAAATGTACATCGCATGTATGTATGTATGTACATACATATGCATCACCGCTATCCTTGAAGTTTCAATGATGTAGATACATAAAACGTTTATATTTTTTTTTTTTAATCTTTGAACTTACTTGCTAGAGGATGTCTTTGATCTAAATTTATCAACTGGGCCATATGGCTCTCACGCTCTACAGCTATTTTGACAATGTGAGCATCCTTAACCGGCATTTTTTTGGGTATCATATCGAGGCCGGATTGAATTTAAGTATAATCTGTAGTATAAATTTAATGTTTTCGCAATCTTATTTGGTTGATTAATTCAATTAGCGATGAGCAAAAGTGCAGTAGAACCAAAACAGTTTACACCGCTAAGAAGCCAAAAACCCGCTAAATTCTCAATAGAGTTCTGACGAATTATTCCAAATAAAGGTTAATCATGTTCCACCTTTTTTGACAAATAGGAGGTAATAATATATATAATTTTATACAAATTCAGCTTATAGATATTTTACACAACTTGAGGTTAAATGTATTTGGCAGACAGCCTCATTGGGATAACGAAAATCAATAGATACCTTTTTCATAGTGAGTTTTTAGAGTGACCATAGTTTGAAATTCAAAAAGTTTATTTATTTATTATTGATGTTTCGTTGTCAATAATTTAATCAATTCACCCACGACTTTAACATTAATACTATTGCCTAGCAAACGATATTTTTGTCGGTTTGTTGTATCTGGAGGAAAGTTAAAACTTTCAGGAAAACTCATCAAACGAGCAACTTCTCTTGGGGTGAAGTACCGCAATTTAAGTTGTCTCAAAATAGACAATCGTTCATTTGGATCATTATCAATTTTCTTCACAATTTCAAATAAACGTTGTGATTCTTCTAGAAGGAGTGGGGTAAACGCTGACCCCGTTCCTACTGAGTAATGGGTGTATCCTTTGGTAAAACACATCGAATGATTTTGACTGGAGTGTACGATATCCATGACCAAAACACGTTTGGTTAAGACATCATCGGGCACTAAAAACTCTGAGGTGGAAACATTTGTCTCAAGTAGAGAAGAGATTGGGGGGTTAATTTTATCGGTTGCTACTGTTTCGAAAGGCATATGCTCCCATATTTTCCCTGCCGGAAAATCAAAATCTCGATCCTTTCGTGCTAGGCAAAAGTAGCGATGACGCGTATTTGGAACTTGGAATTGTGAGGGTGTTAACATAAACTCTCTCCAGTGGAATTTGGCCTGCTTTAAAGACTCAATGAATTGCTTGCGAGCTTGTGAGCATTCAAACCCCTTCACGTTTTCCATGAGGATATACTTTAAAGTTTTGCATTTGGGCAGTAAGCAACATATTTGGTTCAAGGCTGAGGAACGCTTGTCTTCCGTGTCGCGTTGTAGACCCTGACGAGTGTGTGGTTGGCATGGTGGTGACATAAGCAGCATATTGACATTAAGTTTATCAACTTCGTTCTCACTTAAGCTTTGAATATTTCGGGTTTTTAAATATTCGGGACTTTTATAATTATACGCATAAACTTTATTTGCAACGGTGTTAACATCTAAGGCGGCCACGACTTCTCCTCGCAGTTGGGCATCTGCAAGCAATTATAATTAGACTGTGTATTAGAAATGGCAAAGTTCTTACAATTAAAGGCATAATGCATGCCACCAATGCCACTAAAAAGTTCAAGAACACGAAATTCCATTAAAGAGTGTAGTTTATAATATCAGCATATTATAAATTGTTGATAATGATTTATTTTTTGCAACACTAACTACTCAAGTGAGATAGTGATTTATCACATGAAGTAACAGTAACTGCTACTCAAGTCACAAAAAGGTTTAAAAACTTTCCACCTTAAAAAAATTCTATTTAAATTATTCCCTTCGAATTGTGTGTGATGCACAATAGTTAATTCAATGCAGTTGTTACTTTACAGTAATTACTTAATAATGAGACTTATTCTATGAGCATATCAATTTTCACAAACACCCTTATTTCCATGTATGTTTTCCAATACTGCAGCAACTCCTGAAGTAAAAATTATCAACACGTGCTGCGTGAAGAATAGTTCAAGTATGCTTAAAATTAAAAAAAAACAATCTCAACCAGTGGTAGAAGAAAAATCCGACAGCGATTCCAGCTTTTCTGAGGATCAGCAACAGGAGGCAACAGATGTCGAAGTACAAAGCGAAGCACCAGTTACCGATAGCAGCGACGAAGATGAGTCGTCTAAAATAAGTATAAGTTTGAAACCAGAAGACTCTGAAGAACAGGATGAGGAATTTTCCGATGATGGGGACGACGACTTCGAGGATGACGATGGTGATAATAAGGAAACTCGCTTGCCGGTGCTTAATCCCCTCAGCTTAATGAAAAACAAAGAACAGCGTATGGCGCTGTATCGCAAGATAAAAAAGGAGAAGCATAAAAAAAAGATGCAGGAGCGACGAGCCCGACGCAAAGCTGGGATCCCTGCCAATCCTGGTCATACTATTGAGAGTCTGCGTGAGAAAGATCAAACCGAAGTTGCAGATCTCAATGATTCGGAGAATGAAGAGTTACAAAAGGAATTGCAGCTGGACGATTTTAGTTCATATTTCGAGCGCTCCTATGAGCCCAAGGTCCTAATCACCTTCGCCGATAATCCAGTTACAAGGACCCGGAAATTTGGCTTGGAACTGTCACGCATCTTTCCCAATGCTCTTGTTAAAATCCGTAACAAATCTTCTGTAAAGAAAATCTGCAAGAGTGCCGAGCGGGAGGAATTTACCGATGTAGTGATAGTGAATGAGGACCGAAGGAAACCAAATGGTTTATTGGTAATACACTTGCCTAATGGTCCGACGGCTCATTTTAAGTTGTCAAATGTGAAGCTTACATCGGATATAAAACGTGATCACAAGGAGATTACCAAGCATAGGCCGGAAGTGATTTTAACAAATTTTACCACACGTCTAGGTCTGACTGTAGGACGCATGTTGGGAGCGTTATTTCATCATGATCCGGAGTTTAGGGGCCGACGAGCTGTGACGTTCCATAATCAACGTGACTATATATTCTTTCGTCATCATCGCTATGAATTTAATAAGGAGGGGAAAAGAGTTAAGTTAAGGGAATTGGGTCCCAGATTCACATTAAAATTGAGATCTCTGCAAGAGGGCACATTCGACAGTAAAACTGGTGACTATGCTTGGATTATAACCAACAAACGTCATGCAATGGAATCCAGACGTAGATTCTTTCTTTAGACTAACCAATTTGTTTTGTTAAAATAAAACGAAAGAAACACTTGTATTTTTGAAATAACCACCACAAATATTTTTTCTTTTTGTTGTCTGGATTAAAAATAAAATAGAATTATATAAAGAATTCCTTATGGGCTAAACAATGTGTAACACTCAACAGTTAACCATTAGTAATTGGCACACATCACCATATTTCACCATACTCTCAATTCTTCACATTGTGGGGCACTGAGGATTTCCGGGCAAACCGCCAGCACCCGCTGCTGTGGCATCACCAAATGGTAAATCTCCACTAGTTTCTGCTAATATCTCTGCTGGCGGCTGGCCATAGTCTTGCAATTTTCGCATATCATCCAAAACCACGCGGAATTTCTCCCGCTTTACGGCGGAGGAGTCCTCCGGGCTTTCGGCTTGCAGGTGACCTTCGATAATCTTGTAAAGCTCCATCTGTTTTTGGAATCTAACAAAAAGAACAGCTAAATAAAATATAGTTTTCAGGATACAAAATGGTTTACCTTTCCTTGTCCTCAGCCGACAGTTTGGCATCGTTTTCTTCCAGATATTTTGGGTACTTTTCCAGCAGCTCTTTGATGCTTGGTAATAAGATCTCAGCCGAAAGCAGTGTCTGCATCATACCCTCCATGAAAGGTAAAAACATATTTCCATCGGCCTCACCGGACTGTCAGTTTTAAATACGTTAGTTAGTCCCTTAAAGCAGTTACCCTCAGTGGCGGATTTATGCAAGGACAAGTGGAGGAATGGTCATACTCTACATTTAATTTAATGTTTTATCAAAAAACAGCATAACTATACATATACATATATGATGATTTTTGTAAAACAGTAGTACTTTTTGGGGTCTAAAAATGCGAATCGTCTTTCCACAGCAAAATCTGCCACTGATTATTTTCTCGATACAATGCGAGCTTACCCCATCTCCCAAATTAAGTGAACCGAACATACTGGCTATATCATTATCGGAAGCTGGAGCACTTAGATTCTCACTGCCTTCCTGGAGGCCCTTTAGGGCCTGTGAAATGCTATCTGAATACTTGCTGACATCGTCATCTGTAGCCGAATTTTCGCCACTCAAAGTCAGAGCAGCTGCCTCAGCCATTTTTTTGAATCCTGCCATTATCTGGTCGGGATCCTGAGGTAATGGTGGTATATCGCCACATGGGGTATCTGGGCCACCAAATAGTGTGTTCATGCGATCCGCCAACACTTTAGCCTGTTCACTGTTGTAATGAGGATGGCAGGGGAATACAAAGTTCAAGTGGTTTGAGTTCAAATTAATTTAGGTTTTGTTACATGAAAAAAGCATCAGGATCTTCATCGCCCTCGCTGGGCGTGGCATCGGTAGCCTTGGACTTTTCTTGATTGGCGCTGCCGTTTTCGCAACTTTTTCCCTTGTCGAAATCCTGCAGAGCACCTGGAAAAGAATGTGAAAATGAGTGTAAGAGCAAGGTTCATTATATAAGGTGAAAAAGGTATTGCATCTTTTTTTGGAGCAGCACTACTTACTGTCCAGCAGATCATTCAATTCATCTCCATTTTGCTTTTCGTCTGACATTGTGTAATTTTGCTTTGTGCCTTTATTTTCTAATTGTTTCCAACTTTGCTCCCGTTTTGGGGGTGGGCGGCAGTGTTATGAATCGAGTGAAAGAGAATAAATTTTTTCCCGTTTTTTTCACTTTTTTTTCGTTGCGATACAAATTTCGGTCAGTGTTGGAAATCGGTTCTCTTCTACAGTGGGACAATACATATGTATGTTATTTTGTAATGCTATTGTTTGATTGTTAGAATATCTGCATTTTTTAGGTACATAAAGTTAAAATGTTTAAATTAATTTTTTTATATATGTATATGTATGTATATATAAAAGACTCGTTTATGCTCTGTTCACTTCAAAAATGTTTGCTGGGATGGAGGATATACATGTATGTACACATATGTACATATACATACATACATACATTTATAGTCAAAAGCGCTTCCTTTAATTTTATTTTACCCTGCAAAATAAGCGTAGCAGATATGTACATACATACATGTGTACATACATACATTAATATCGATGTGTCTGCGGCTCCCTGGCTCAAAAATGAAACACTTCGATTATGAAAATGCCTTTAAGTCTTTCAAATACAACACATTAAAAACTAAAAGGATTCATGGCGGAGTTTGTATACCCTTGATAATGCAGTACCACTATATACATATGTATGTAGATACATACATGCATAAGTACATACTTATGTCTAAACATTCCCTTGGTGTACTTCTAATACTTGGTGTACTAATAGATATTGATTGAATAATTCAAAGCATGAAATAAAAATACGATTTGTTAAAAATTGCGGTAAAAATTCTGATTTTTTTCAAACTACTGATCATTTTATTCAGCTTGATGTAGGTGTTCTTTCTGACGAAAGGACAAGCGGACATATGTATGTATCGCAGTCGATTCGGATGGTGATCAAGAATATATGTATATGTATACTTTTTAAGATCGGAAAGGATTCTTTCCGCCTGTTACTTACATTTTGGCGACTTTAGTAGTATTTTCACCAAATGGGTACAAAAATAATTCCCTGCCTACATCCGTAACGATATTGGGAGATTTGGGTCAGGTTGTCAAAAACAGAAAATTCGTATTTGAATTAATATAACATGTAAGTTTAGTGAACTATGTATATGTATGTACATCAAATAAATAAAGTGGTGGCCAATTATTTGGCACAAAATTATGGTCGTTTTTCAATTCAGATTTTTTCTAGTGTTAAACAATTCTATCAATTCTATCGTTCAAAGCTGTTTATCCAGACAGACAGAGAAACGGATTTGAACTCGTCTTGTCATGCTGATTAAAAATATATATACTAAATATGGTCGGGAATGCCTCCTTCTATACGTTGGACATTTCTGACCAAAATTAATATACTCTTTTAGCATTGTAAGCATTTTCATCAAAAATATTGGTAATGGTAACTTAGGATCATTATGTTTGTATTGCCAAACATATCCAGTATTTCTTTTTAATCTAAGTGTAAATTCAAACAATCCAAGGACATTAGCTGAGCATTATCTAATATAATCACCCAAAATATTTATGACTATTCTGCGAAACATGTAAGGCCATGCACCTCGCTGTGCAAGATCGGCGACCAAAATTTGCGACCAAAAACACAAACCGCACATCTACAGGCGAATACTTTTCACCAAGGTTGCTAATGCGAGACTAAATTCCGTAACCAGAATGTTACCGATATATCCAAAATACATGCATATGGATTTTGTCTGTTTCAGTAGGGAGTCCAAATTTTAGAATTGCCTTCAAGGTCAGCGCGGAACCCCGCCAAGTTTCTCGAGTCCTTTTCACTCGGTCACATGGTCATTTGGTTGGTTAAAATTTTATCCCCTATTTTAACCGCACAGTTTTACTGAAATGCCAAGACGAATCGAGAAATTTGATACGCCCACGCAGCAAGTTTTGTGGTATTTCATTTTATAAAGTTGTGCTCTTAGTTTTCTTTTTGAGGGGCGGAGTCTTTTTAGGAGTATTTGGGTTCTTGCTTGAATTTTTCGTTCCCAGGAATAGTAAGGGCGGGGCTTGAACGAGAAATTATGAGTAAATTAGAGTTTCAATTGGGCAAACTAAGTTCAATTTATTTTTAACATTTCAGTCTTCGCTCTTTTTCACATCATGTTTAACAATGCAAATTCAGAAACGGTATACCTGTCCCTCTGGGCGCATGCTATGGTTTTTCGAGAATATTGTTAAATCGGAACCCGGCACCATCATAAAAATGTGCATTGCTTGTGTTTCACTTTCCTCTTGGTACATTCCACGCACATGAATTTATTTTTGGTGTTAGAATTTCCGCAATGCAATTTCACGGTCGCTGATCATAGTTTGTTTTTCCTTCCACGTTGTTAAATATCCTTCCAGTGAAAAAGTAAATATGTACTTTAATGATGATATGATCACTTCATACTTTGTAATTGACTATGATTGCGGTTTTATATGCACAAAAGAGTATATAAATATCTGGCGTTTGTCTTCCCTTTTATTATTTTGGATCCATTGCTAATTGCGTTTATGGGGCTGGAAATAATTCCTGGAATATTTCCCTTTGAAATCTTCCTACTGACAATCTGATTCTCTTCCACGGTCCTCTCTTATGGGCTATTGCACAATGAGGCGAGTTCCTCTTCATGCTCTGACACTCATCGGCTGTTTTATCAAAGCGTATGTAAATGAGGCCTTCCGTCTGTTGTAACTTTCTCTTATTTTATTGGGGATGTTGTTGGGTCGACGTCTCGAGATGATGAGGGCCACCTCTGGGTGCTATTCGGGTGTGATTAAGCGGAAATTAAGTATGCGGTTGCAGCCACTGCTCAATTTGTCATGGTTGCTTCTGCTAAGTTGGCCGATCAATTAAATGTATCATATTTTGAGACAATGTACATATTTATAATAATATAATATGTACATAATAAAAAATAATGTATTTAATGTAAATCAATTTTTCGTTTCGATAATTAATTAATTTCGACAGACCGGTTTATGATAGTTCTTTTTATGGTTTCATTGCCTTCTAGAGGCCATTATTATTATATGGGCAGATCATTTTCCATTGGCAATGCACTTTCGACACGAAAACGCAGCGTTCAATGCGTTTTGATTGATGAATGCTCATGTTGAATTAAATAATTTTATTTAAATTCGCATATATCCGATGGCGAAGCGTGGCTAATAGACAAACGCCGCCAAAAGATCAACTCTATTGACTGGATCGCTCCATTAAAAATAATAGAAATAAAAACGAAGAAACTGAAAGGTCGGTGAGAAAAATGCCACCTACTTTTGAGAGAAGCTAATGATGATGCTCTCGCTATCTCCATGATGATCGACTATACAAAGCAGAGCAATTACAAATCTGAGTGGAAGTATGTAGAGGCCGGGACAACAGGTTCTTGACGGGAGTCAGAGAAAACAAATTAATCTTGTTGACGTTTGACTTGATCGCCTCGCACTTCAGCACTTTCTTAGCTAGCAACCAGCATGTATGTATGTAGGTTTTGTTGGCCTCACTTCCAGATGTTTGATTTCTGTTGTTGTTGGACAACGATGTTGCGCCTTCTGTTTAATGATCAATTTGTGCAATGGCCTCTGATCTTTGCCGACAACAACGGCGTTTAGTTAGATTGAGTAAATGAGTTTACAATATTGTTTTAAAAAATGTGGGTGAATTGTCGGTCCCGTTTGCCCTTACTTTGACCCCTTTCTTTCTCAGAGAGTGAGCCTAGACAAGTCGACGGCAAAATACGTATCACTGAGATCTATGCCATGACAAATGTACGGCCAACCACGCATGTTGACCTATGCGAGTACAATACGCAATCCACTGAACTGAGAATTCAAAAACAAGCATTGCTCACCCACAAACAACTAATGCCTTAATTAGGCTCACTAAAGGAGCAGCAACAACCGGGAAATGCCCCTCGGCCCTCCTACTTCTCCGGCTTGACGGAGGGGCGTTAGCTGCGTTAAGCCGCACTATTTTTCGCTGTTCAAGCTACCTGGCCATGCCAAATCGTTTACAAATGTTGATCAATATACCTTTTTTGAACCTATAATGCGATTAACCGCTATAATCGTGTTCGAAATCTGTGAAGATCGACACTCGAAAAAGTTTTGTGCAAAATATTTGTCAAAAGTCATAGGATCATGAAATCTCTTTAAGCTGGTGCTACTGGTGCTATTCTTAATCTTGGCATTTTGCTGGCATTTGTTTGCATGCTTAGCGGGGATTTTGTTTGGTTTTTATGATCCTTGGAACTGGAACTGGCTGTTGCTAGTCCAACATATTGAGTCCATGTTGAGGGGTTGTATTCAAAAAAAAAAACTTACTACGGATTAGACGTAAAGTCAATCTCAGACGGAAATATTGAGGAACAATCAGTAGGATATGGGAAGAGTTTTAGAACAATAATCTTGGCTGGATTATTTGATTACTACTAGATTGAAGAGAATGCAATTTTTATATCATGCGTTAGGATGACATAGCATATTAAAGTCGCCAAAATGTAAGTCACAGGCAGAAGGAAGCATTTACGACCCTATAAAGTCGATTGACCCATATCCGTCCGTCCGTAGGAGACCAAAGAACTCATAACTATAAAAGCTAGACCTACCAGATTTAGAATGTAGATTCGTGTGGTATATACGCTGGTCAAGTTTCTTTTTTTGCACGTCTCTTTTCGCCCCCGAAATTCGATAAATGGTGAGTGGTATATTCAAGTCGGCCCGTCGTCTGACGTTATAATAAAATAGTTTATCTACATTTAGAGCTTTGGACTTCGTTTTTATACCATGCATCCATAGGATGAAATGGTATATTAAAGTCGCCAAAATGTATGTAACAGGAAGAAGGAAGCTTTTCCGACCCTATAAAGTATATATATTCTTGATCAGCATGAGAAAAGAAATTGAGTGTAAGAGTGCAGAGATCTCAGCAACTACAAATGTTAGAGTTACCAAAGCTCACTTATACATGTTATGGACATCTATCATTTCACAAAGTTTCATAAAAATCTGAATAAAAATGGACGAGTTATGCATTGAAACGTTTTGCACTCAAAGCGGTGCAACGGCGAAATTGGTCGGTGGAGCGCTAAAGTGCACACACATAAGAGTGAGCGAGATAGCATATGTTAGAAATCGCGCATACGAAAGAAATTTAGTATATGAACTTATTTTTATAAACTCGATGTAGTTTTTTTCCCCCTGATGCATGGTATATCTAAGTCGGCACGGCGACTTACTTACTTTATTTATAAAGTGTTGAACAATGTAAGTTTAAATGGAAATGGTTTGTTTTTAAGTAAGTAAGTGAAGACTTTTAGAAGCCCACAGATGAAAGTCTTCCCTCATATATGAACATACATATGCATACTTGGAGTCTATTCAATAATTTTACTAGTAATAGACACTGATCAAGGTCGTTGTAATGTGTGACAACATACGCTTTTATGTCTGGGCCAAATCGAATCGATTGACAAACAATAACACACAAGCTAAAAACACTAGCAACAACAGAGAGAAAGAGAGGAAGAAGTATTGAAATGCATTTTTACAATCATTGCATGACGGTTGATAAGAATTGAGCAAAATAGGCGTAAAGAAGCAAAACTAAAATGATTATTGATGGGACACCTGCTGATGTACCTAAATATGTAAAAATATATTGTACATACATATGTATGTATGTATATCGAAAAAGGTGGCGAGCTTTTGATTGGACGAATGCGACAGGGCCAAAGGGCAAACAATACATAAGATTATTTGTCACGAGCAAGCATCAACATACATAAGAGGCAGTTACGCAGGTACGGAAGGACCTGGTGTAGCGAAAGTCATCGGATAATTGATATTTTCATTCATAGCGCCCTAGGTGGTCATCATATAAAGTCTCTTAGCATCTTCCTTTATTCATTTCATAGTCTGAATATGTACATAGACAATCTTACACTAGACTTTTCGTGGAATTAAAAATGGACAAGTTTATGGCCGAGTCGCTACCTCCTACTGTTTCTACGGTTCTTTGGTGGTGCATACCAAATCCCTCCCATTCTATGTATCTTTATATTTGAACCTCTCTCACACAACTGCTATTGCAGTCTTTCTCACTTTTCTTTTGCGTTGATCGCTCAAAATTAGCGTTATATGAGTTGCCTTTGTTTTAGATCATTGACGAAATCAAACATAATCACGATGTTCAACGAGTATTTGACGTGGTAAAAGGTGTAGAATGATCTGATTAGTCGGTGTTGAGCTTTATAATTAACTTAGTTAAGAAATACTTACATAGTTACATCAAGGTCACACATTATACATATGTACATACATACACACATAGCTTACCTTCGGGGCGTAAATCTTACTTTATACTCCCGTTGATTTGGTATAAATGAACAACCAACCGAGCTGTAAAAGCCTCCTTCTTTTGTTGTCTTGTGGCCTGCGTTGTCCCTGGTCCTAAGATCAGGGCCAAAAACAGTTGTAGGAGTAGGAGCTAAAGATGTGGAGAATTAGTCACGTCTCCTCAATTCTAATTTCCTCGCTGGCGTTTTACAGCTGGACATATCATTAATTCTAACTCATAGAGCGCTTTCTCTAAGGCTCTTTCAAGCTGCGGTGGCTTTGATACTTTTTATTCTAGTGTTTCATTTGCGTGGAATTGTGTAATTAATCAAAAACTCATATGGCTTAAAGAATGGTGTAAAAAACAAAAAGACGCCACTACTCTAATATTATGAACAGCGTGACAAAGATATGGCTATAATTGCTAGGGAGTACGGAGAAAAATATTTGGAAAATATTGGAAATAAAAACTTTTACAAAGAAAACTTTCACGATTATAAATAACAAAACAGAAAACATGCTACTGGATTGATTTTAACTAGATATGTAGTTACGTACATTCTATTAGTTTTACAGTCTGATAAATATGAAATATTTCTTCAGGATTTTTCTTTTCCTCACTTTCCGTATTGTTCAGCATAGGTAGATCTTTTGGACTGTCCATTCGTACGAAACACAGTATTCATTTTGATTTATTTCGCCTATAATCAATTGTGTGTACCTTTAATGAGGTATCAATAAAGGATATATTACGCTTGTAAACTATTTAATGCATACTCGATAGCATTATGCGTGCCCTCTGACAGAAAAAATGTAATACAAATAACTAGGCAGAACCGCCGTATACCCATGCAAATCTTTAAAACAATAACTATGTAGAACATAGGCAATGTCTGATTAAAGCATGGGTTGAGCTAGTGATTACCTCATTCTAGATTTATCTCGTAAACTGAGCTTCGACGACTTTAATAATTAACAATTCAAAGTAGAGAACAGAGAAAATTTATTTTTGCATTTACCAATTACATAAAATACAATAACATAAAATACATGATGCAAAGTAACTAAGTCAATTTCATATTCAATTATTTTAATCCATCGGAATTTACGCGATATAGTCTCAAAATAGACTCGACTTATGCTGATTAAGAATATATAATTATATACGTTGACACATTTACACTACTGATAATGGGAAAAATACTTAATGAGTTCCATATAATTCTGTCCTAAATCTCTTAAGGATCCAAGCTCTCTATCCCCATTGGCTTATGAACCACTGGCCTCCATTTCGTACATGTAGTAGAATGCTAACAAGACGCCCCCCGTGTTAGACGACTCCAACACGAAAGCGACGGCTGCTGATCTTAAAGTGCGAGAGAGAACGAGAAGGCAAGATGTTGCGTGTCGCTATTGGTCCGCGTACTTATTACCTGCCAAGCGAATGGCTTCACAGAAAGGCATGATCTCTTTGCCGTTGGTTTTTGAGAAGTCAGTTAGGCACTGGCTGCACAACGAGGCACACATGCCATAATCGCGTCTTCCTCATATTTTTTGCCTACGTCGAAATAAATTTACGTATAAGTTTAAAATTTAACTACAAAAATAACATATACCGAAAGTGACAAGCGAATTTAGCAAATTCGCTGAAAATATAAAAATTCAACGCTAAAGACATACTATGACTGTGACTGCTTATGCCATGCACAGACCATTCTTCAGTGGATATTCTTCAATGCAAGGTAAGAGTCCTAGGTTTTCCATTGCTATTCCTAATTTTAATAGCCATTATGACCTTCGCTAGTTTCATACCGGGAAGTCAATTGTGTGAAGAAGTCGTAAATCAAGTGACACGCGCACTTTTCCCATGTTCTTTATGTGTACGTACCTAACTGACCGATTTCCTTGTTGTGTCTTCTCTCTTATTCTCAGATATGAACAGCGGCCAAGGACGTGTAAATCAACTGGGTGGTGTTTTCATTAACGGGCGTCCACTACCCAATAATATACGCCTAAAGATAGTGGAAATGGCCGGCCATGGCGTTAGACCCTGTGTTATCTCGCGACAACTCCGCGTCTCTCATGGCTGTGTATCAAAAATTTTAAATCGTTATCAAGAAACTGGCTCCATACGTCCTGGAGTAATTGGTGGTTCAAAGCCCCGCATTGCAACACCAGAAATTGAGAATCGGATTGAGGAATATAAGCGCCATAATCCGGGAATGTTCTCCTGGGAGATACGTGAGAAATTGATACGTGAAGGCATCTGCGATCGTAGCACTGCACCTTCCGTATCGGCTATATCGCGCCTGGTGCGCGACCGTGATGCTCCGGCGGATGATGGGGAACAGCTCTCCTTGGCTTCAAGATCAAACAAAACCTCATCGAGCTCTTGCAGTTCGGATTTAAACCACAGCAACAATACCAACAGCAAACCATCTGATGAGGATATTTCGGATTGTGAGAGTGAGCCAGGAATTGCCCTCAAACGTAAACAGCGCCGGTGTCGTACAACCTTTTCAGCTACTCAATTAGATCAACTGGAACGAGCCTTTGAGCGTACCCAATATCCGGATATCTATACCCGTGAAGAACTAGCACAGCGCACTAATTTGACCGAAGCTCGAATTCAGGTCTGGTTCAGTAACCGACGTGCTCGATTACGTAAACAAAACACTTCGATATTGGGCACCACGGTGGCTGGAGTGGGAAATTGTGGTGGCTCCACAACTCCGACAGGTGGATCCTCCATTATAACATCTTCTGTCGGTGTTGTACCTAGCGTGGCCAGCATGGCCTTGATGCCCTCGACCATTGATGCCGTATACCAACACCAATACGACTTTTATGGCAGTTCTGTACCCCCAGCTACTGCTGTGGGTAGCAACCTCTCGCCTGGCACCACAGTATCCAATACCCCTCCGCATCATCATCAGTTCTATAGCCCAGCTAGTTCAAGTACAGCAAGCTACATAATGCCCAATACAGCTAGCAGTGTCAGCACCAACCTCATAGTGTCTTCCTCCAGCTATGAGTCTCAACTAAGCTCCGTTTACAGCACTGAATCTGAACCACATCAGACAATGCCACGTAACGAGAGCCCCAATGAGTCGGTATCGTCCAGTTTTGGACAATTACCGCCCACCCCCAACAGTCTATCGGCTGTAGTAGTGGGTACGGGTTCACTTAGTGGTGCAACTAACTCAGCTGAGTCTTCGCAATCGCTGGCCAACGTCAGTGCTGGCAGCGAAGATCTCTCTGCTGATTTGAAAGTGGAAGCAGGCGATCTGGTGGTAACTACGCCTGTTGTTGGCCAACAACAGCATCAGCTTTACAGCAGCTGGTCGTCCATGCGCCCAAATGCCCCTCTATCACCGGAGGATTCGCTTAATTCTATCAGCTCAACAAGTCAAGTTTTGGAGATGACGGCAGCTCATCAGATGTTTCATCCATATCAGCATACAACACCACAATATGCTCCATATCCTTCAGCAACTGCACATCCCCATTCACATCCCCATGGCCATGTGCCGCCGCCACATCCACACTCTCCACATCCACATCATGCGCAATACGCCAACACAGGACATCCACACTATGCCCCAACGCCCACGACGCACTTTATGCCACAAAACTTCAATGCAGCAGCCGCCGCATTCTCATCACCCTCAAAGGTTAATTATACAACAATGCCGCCACAAACGTTCTACCACTCCTGGTACTAGAATGTGAAATGCTGATGATTGATTGATGCGTCGCCAAAGATATATATTTTTAAGTTATATTATAAGAGGAAACTATGGGTATTTTTGGTATTTTTCTCGTAAAAGACTTCTAAGTTAATAATGTAGTTAAAATTTTCCTAACAGGCTTTGATAATTATAAGCTTGTTCCTAAAAATAAAATGCAAATCTCAATATCTGAAATATCAAAGAAACTCTTTTGCTCTATCTCTCTTTCATTCAGAAGACCTTGACACGCTTCTGTTCTCAGTTGGGCGTCGCAAATCACCTTTGTACATTAGAACCTTTAAGTAGCTCATGTCTATTTCCAAAAACATGTCTGGAAATTTCAAATAAACACCCCAGGACATTCGACGAATGGAACTCTCTTTTTTCTGTTAAGATAACCTGGTGAGCAAAGACATCATTTTAGTTCCTAGTTACAGATTTCAACATTATGTGCTAGGTGTTAATTGCCTAAGTTAATTCCATCAAATTGGAAATATTTGCTGTATTTAAAAATGTACCTTAAATTTACAACGCCCTTGACCAAATGAAGGAATTTGCTAAGCCAAATTTCGAAAGGAAATAAAAAAGAAAATAAATTATGGTACTTAGAGCACTGCTTAGACCTGCTAGATTCTTAGAACTTTGCTTGAACTAAAAAAATTCCAAATTCTTTTTGCGTTCTGTGTGTGTTTTTTTTTACAATAAAGATTGACTTGAATTTAGTATTTTAGGTAAGTATCTGAATATTTGCTCTGATTGATACCAACATGCTTAATCTGTTCTTATGTACCCCTTCAAGAATTCCAGTCAATTGTAAAACAAATGTATGAAGGAACTGCAATTTGTTACCCACAGCGCAACAGAAATATTAGTAAGTACGGTAGCCACTAGGAAAAAAATTAGTGTCTGATGTAAAAATTTCAACTGTTACGCATTAATTTTCGGAAGCGATACTAAATTACAAAAAAAAGTTATTAATGTCTGGTTCAAAACATCGAAGGTTAAATACCCTATAGATGAGCGCTACAAAAATTAATGGTAATGATATACATATGTAGTTTGTGCAAGTTTTTTAAGTAGACAGTTCGATTTGCATGGTTTTCCATTTGAAAGATTTGAAAGATTATAATCATGGTTTTCAATATCCAATTTCCTTTACAA
The DNA here is from genome assembly GCA_018150735.1 of Drosophila sp. 14030-0761.01. NCBI lineage: Eukaryota > Metazoa > Arthropoda > Insecta > Diptera > Drosophilidae > Drosophila > Drosophila sp. 14030-0761.01. Next base: position 2,332,267 of record JAECWO010000027.1, on the reverse strand, counting down.
CAAATTTGAATTTTTTTGCACAAATTTTCAACCTGGAAATGAAACTTTAATATATTTTTAGACTGACTCTTTAATTTTTTCGGGTTTCCTGGTGGACTTATTCCTTATTCCCTCTTCAATGGTTTTGAAAGATCTGGACTTTTACTTTGGTGGACCCGGAGGAGAGCTGGGCCAAGATGCCTCAATGATTGTTGCTGTTGATCTCTCCCTTTTTTTGATTAATGAACTGACAAAAGTGTTGAGCATCGAAAAAGGTAGGAAAATAGTAATTTTCAAGTCCATAAGATGAAATTTAATTTAATTTTATTTTATTAATGGCTCTCTGCCGATCTACCTGTTGCTGTCTTCTCTGAAAAACCAAAATTCTCTACCAACATCAGGCATTACTGGTGGCATAAGCAGCGCAAAACCTCAAATATTGAAGGAGATTTGCGAATAAAATGTCATTTCCAAGAGATTATCTTCGGTCCAAGGATTTGTGCTAGACAAGACGTAAACAAACTACGATAACCAGGTCGAAGACGATGAGGATTGGGATTAGATAGTTTCGGAAATAATCCTTTTCTGCCAGGAAGCATGCAGAGCCAGAAACAGAACCAGGTCTGGTTTCACATTTCAAACAAATTTTATGATAGACCATAAAGTTTTATTTGCTGTCATTCTTCAAGGCATGCGCAGGACACGACTCTCATCCATGACACGAACCCATTTTCGCTTACCCAAAGTGGCAAGAGTTAAGAATAAAGCGGAGAAAGGCTTAGCTTTTAGTTTTGCCTGAGTCAAAGACAGGTAGAAATGCTAAGGCAACCTCAGGTACCTACATACATGCATACATATGTACTTTGGCTTGTGATAATCCCGTGCTAATGAGGTGTTCTCTTTGCGACTGAGAGTGATACATTCTATAAGTGAAGGATAATCGCCTCACAATTAGATAATTTTTATTAAAATCCATTTGATGCTCCAACAAAGGGATTGTGAATTTGTCGGATTAATTCAAGTTATGTTCAGTATAGTTTGCAAATGCATGAATGCAAATTTTGCATGAATATTTTTTGTTTAAACAATTTTGACCCAACAGACTATTGAGAAATATTTGGGTTTTACTTGGGTTTTAGGCATAAACTACTCATACTGAGTCCCAGCGTCAGTTTCAGCTGACGTCCCAGCTATCCCACTGGTTGCATCGTCACCGACTTTGTCGAGTTCTCTGGCATGCTGTTAGCTCACAAATTGATTTGTCAAAATTTTGAAGCGCACAAGGACATTGCCATCATTAACGATGATTGCCAGGATGCGCTGGACTGAACGAAGGTCATTGCGCAGTCGGTGCCAACTAGGCAATTGTCAACACTTTGTATACCACCTAAGGTTTCTGTCTCTCTATTTCCTTGCTATCTCCCTTTCTTTAATACATAGTTGGAGTTTTGTTTATTTAGACTCGGACTCTATGTGCGCTTCTCTATTTAATCTAACTCAGAATAATACGTAATCGATTTGGAATGCTTGGCGGGACTAGGGGCCTAATTCCATTTTGTTGCTGCTACTTCTTTTATGGTTGAACTTGTCAGCAAGTCTTCAGCTTCCTTTTGGCAACGTAGCCCAGCAAGATCCTCTGTCTGTGTTTCGGTTTCTAAAGTGCAAAAAAAATATACCAACTTAGGTGGAAACGTTACGGTGCTTTTAAGCAATTAATAGAGGTCGTTTTTCTCCCGCAATATTTATTGTATTGTAATTTAATTTGGCACACTAATACATGTTATACACATTATACCATTATACCAAATTTCATAAAAATCGGAAAATCGGAAAAAATGGCCGAGTTAAAAATGCTAAAGTGCTCGTCTTCGCATAAGAGTTAGCGATATATGTAGCGTTTGAAAAAATTTAATATATGAATTTTTACCTGATGCATGTATCCAAGTCGGCCCGGCGACTTACTTACTTTATTTGGTTCTAACCTTTGCTTAAATATTGTTAAAATCGTAAAACATGGGTTTCAGTTAAGCTTCAGGTTAGTTAGTAATACGAACAGCTATCTAAACTATCTGGCTTTCATTTCCAGTAAACCGGGCAACTACATTTGTTCGAGCTCCATTCCCCAGATGAGTGTGTATATCTTATAACTATTAGTAGTGTTAGCCATCTAATTCAACATTGACCAATGCCTAGTGCTTAATTTGTTCGCCTTTTATGCCGACATTATAATTAATGACAAAAATACGTCCAAGTCCATGTTCCAGTGAAGGGCAACCATAATAGAGAACAATAGTTTTAGCTCATACCAACATAGTTTGATTTTCGATACATCGAAACGCAGTTTGGTCTTATCGCGATGCCCAGTCGCTTGCCGCTTGCATATTAATGGTTTATTATTATGACCCGCTGCCTCAGAGGGTTGCTCTCTGCCCTGACCCAGCCGACATGGCTTAACTTCGACTCCAGAGTTGAGTGCCAGCTCCTTTTGGGCTGACTTTTTGGTGCTAGTGCTTTGTTTTTACCGCAATTGCCTTTGCTACGCTGACGCCTGGCGTGACGGTTTTAATTTTCTTTTTTTTCTTTTCTGCTATTATGTACATATAGTGTGGCGCACGGGGCTTGCAGTCGTCCCCGAAACGGTTTCCCTCCAATTTTTTTCCTGCTGCTGTTCTAGCCAAAGAGAGTTATTCATTTGATAGAAGCAAAGTTGTAGTTGTTGTTGGGCTTTTATCGTGAAACTGTTTTGTACATATTTATTGTTTCGTTGGGTCTTGGGCTCCTTCATTGTAATTAGCTGCAGTGCATCCTAGCTGTGGTTAGAGAGTAACGAACGACATTGCCCGACATTCTCGAACTCATGATGTAGCTAATGAAGCCTTCTTCATGGTATGCGCCAACCTCATGGGCGCATGCAAATTCCATTGAAAAATAAGAGAAAAATAAAAGTAGATGTAAAACTTTATCTGCATTATCCCAACAAAACTGTTTGTCAAGGCTCCACTTCTTGTTTGTGTATTTATTTTAAATGCGAAAATTTGTTGTTTAAGGTTGTTTATTCAATAGAGGTTCATGAAAATAAATCTGCAAATAACAACTTAAAAGAATTACGGATCAGACAAGGCCATAAAAGCGAATTTTCATATTATGTAATTTTTAAAATTTTCAACATATGTACATTTTTTTAAACACATAAAATCAAAATATACACAATACACCAAAATTTCTTTCCATTTAAAAAGTTGACGAACGACAACGACGCAGCTCGTAATTTGTCACTTCCGTTTCACCTTTCTCCACGCCATATCCATGCCATAATGTTTCGGGAGGTTTGGCCCATTTTACGAAATAGGTTTTATGAACAGCAGCTAATTGGGGCTTAGATTTAGATGCATTACGTCGTCGAAATGGCCAAAGGAACCAATGACCTGGCGCACGATTAATAACATGATTTGTTGGTTGAATTGTATCGAGTTTGAGGGAAGAAGGAAGAGGTTGCTCTACTATCACTGAGGTTAATGTCTGAGTGTTATGATACTGCTGAGGAAACGACAAACGTGTGCTGGAATCGAATACTTCTACTTCGTCCTGATCTCTTAATGACCAAGTTGCTAGGTTAGCTGACATCTGCGCCAACTGCTTGGTTTCCTCATCTTCTATAATGGGTGAAATACGACTTGATCCACTGCATTTAAAACATCTGGACAGTTTGGACTTCTTAATAACAGGAACTGTAGCTGAAACTGCTGCAATCGATGTAGACAACTCCTTGGGCGTTGGCGGCATTTTCACTAAAATAAAGTGATCATTAAGCAGACAAACATCTGAAACCTTTTCATATTGTTGTTCTTCGCCAAAAAATGCATCTAAATCAATGTCCTGGTGATAGATACGATAATCCTCCTGATTGGTCAAAGATGAAAAATGTTGTGTAAGCGGTTGTGATTGTGGTGACTGTATAAGAAATCTTGCTGGTTTCTGCATTTGCCTAACATGCGTAATTTTCGGCCTTTGTTGTCCCATTAATTTGAATTGATTCAGAATACATTTAGTTGTAAAGTTGAGACGACTGTATGGTTGACGATGTTGCTGCATTCGGAAAAGAGCCGTGTACATATTGCTAACTGGTTGGAAAGATGCTTTAGCCTGGCAATGAGATAGATGTAAGTTGTAATTTATTTGATCGTATTCATTTTTTCCATTATTCTGATAAGATTTGATTGATAAGTCTGAGATATAGAAGGGAAATATGTGAGTTGTACTTTTTATACCATGCATCTATAGGCTGAAAATTTATGCATCCATAGGCTAAAAATCCATAGGATGAAATGGTTTATTAAAGTCGCCAAAATGTATGTTAAAGGCAGAAGAAACCATTTGCGACACTATGAAGTAAATATATTTTTGATCAGCATGAGAATAGAAATTGATATAACCATGTCCGTCTGTCCGTATGAGACTAAAGATCTCAGGAACTATACAAGCTAGGAATTTGATAAAAACGATTCTCTTGCTCAATTTGATCGTGTCGTAATTTAATTTGACACAGTAGTACATGATGTGAGTATTTATCATTCCACTAAATTTCATAGAAATCGGAACGAAAATAACCGAGTTATACGTAACCGAGTTGTACTTAAAGCGGTGCAAGGGCGGATTTAGACGGTGAGGCAAGTCATCCCGGCGACCTACTTTATTCTAAATCGTATTAATAATTTGATTTATGTATTCAACTATGACTTTGATCTTAAAACAATTTTAATTTTTCTTGTCGAAATGTTATTCATGGTGTTATTGTATAATTATAGATCTATGTGGCATTTTTTGTGTTTAAGTGCGGACACGTGGGTTATAATATCAAGGACCAGACAAAAGCTAACAGAGCTTGTCTACCTTGTCTTGTCCTAGCCAAAAATTCCAATGCCAATGGCAACAAGCAACAACGAAAACAAACTGTATCTTATATAGCTGACTAAAGTTATATTTATTATTTTGACAGGTAAACAAATCACGAGTCTACCACACATACATACATACAAATATACGCCATACTTTGATTTTGATTTCGTTTATCCGTTACTTTTTGCTCGATGTATGCAGTTCGGCTGCCCAACGAAAACTAAAATAGTATACTTTTAGGCGGCATGTTGCATATCCATATGCGTGGATTTCGGTTTCTAATACCCTTTCGCAATTTCATATATAGACTTTTATACTAATTTCGGTCAATAAAGAAATTGTGTTTTGAGGAAAAATAGATGTAGATCTATCAATTTTGAGGTATTCACAAAAGATTCTGCAAATTAATTATTCTTCTACTTCCAATTTTATTTTATATTAGAATACTCTTGTCTACCTATTGAAAGTATGAATAATATTATTTGTACACATGAATTATTTTGCCTGTCAATAATATTATTTCGAAATTCTCACAGTCGTCGGCAATCAATACTCTCATGTTACCTCATTTAATTTTAGTATTGCATGCTAATGGCAGGACGAGCAGACGAATTGAAATATGTGACAATTAACAATACTCATATATACATCGTACAAACATATGTAATCCCACTTAAACAACACTCTCGATAATGGAGAATGGGGATAAAGTCAAGGTTTATAAAAAAAATATAAAAGAAGCTAGCTTCGGCTATGCCGAAGTTTGTATACCCTTGCAATTGTTTAATATTTAATTCGAAATCTATTTAATTTAATTTAATTTTTTATATTTGTATGGCAGCTATATGATATAGTGGTTCGATCTTTTTGAAAAGGGCAGATGTGCCTTCTAGGGTATAGAAAAGCTTATATTTGAAAACCATAGCTCTAAAACTGTGGGACTAGTTCGTGAAGTAGAAGACAGACAGACGGACAGAAGGACAGACGGACATGGCTATATCAACTCGTCTTCTCATGCTGATCAAGAATATATATACTTTATGGGGTCGGAAACGAATCCTTCTCTGCGTTACAAACATCTGACCAATTTTATAATACACTCTGCAAGGGTATAAAAAACAGGAATCAAGTCCTTACTAAATAATTGAATATATAATTTGATAAAAATTAAATTTATTGTGTTCATAATTTTTCTAGTGTTTCAAACTGCTTTACATTTTTGACATCACAACTCCAAATATTTAGTATAAGTACATAGGTAAACATACGAGTATATTTAAATTTCTTTAAACATTACGTAAAACTATTCTCTCCCTGAACTATATATTCCCTTCATAAGTTAGTCGGGTTTGGTTTTTCTTTCTGTGATTTAGTGTCATGCCATATAATATTGATTGCTAATGCACGCAAATATAAGTGCCACATCGATGTACAGGGCTGACGGCAAGTATGAAGACCAAGCATTAAATCTAAATCAACAAGCTAACTAACCCTAACAATCGGCCCACTCCCTTCCATTATCAATGGCAAAGCTGTTTGCCTTTTGATAGATTTAAATGACAGTTAGAGTGGAGTTAGGTCAAAGCCAATCTTTTCGACATTCGATTTGACTAGCTGATTGTTATTGTTGTTGTTGCTGATGGTAAATGTCATTTAATTAAATTCTGTGGCTCTGTAACTCTGCAGCAAGTGCAAGTGTTCCCAAAATAAAATCGAAATTGATGACAATTATATATATAGATAGTGTGCCAGCGGTTCGTTGATCTTAGTATTCGTGCCCCTTTACAAAGTGACCTTCCATTAATGAACAAAGTTACTTTCAGAACAAAAACGAAATGAAATATCCAGGCGATTTTTAAAAGAGTCGAAGACTCTATACCCTAGTAAATGTGCGATCCAATAATTTATGAAACCGTTACTCTAATGCTTAGAGTCTAAACAATAATTATGGATTGTTGCTCTCTAGGAATGATATTAACGAGTAATATGTATGGTTTACTACTTCACTCTAACATATTCTTCACTATATAGAACTACTAGACGTACGGATTAATTTGAAAGAAACGAGATTGAAATATATTTCAACCCATCAATCTTCTGAATTAAATCGTTTGCGACTAACCTATTTTTATATATCCTTTTATTTTTTAAAAAGCCGATATTTTCGGTTATTCGGAAGGGCATAAAAATACTGGTTATCATTGAAGGACAAAGTTGGGGGTGTTAATCACATGATTTTCAAGTTTTTTTCTCTACATTTTTCCCTTTCTGATTAATTTTTTTGGTTTGTTTTTTGTCTTATCATCTCTGAACTTGAACTTGTCGTTTGAGCTTATTCATCGAACAACAAACCCTCAGCAATACGGTAAATCATGCCACAACAAAAGGTCTCTAGACATGGGCACATCTCAGCGCTTTGTCTTAATAATGTAGTTATAGTCCATTTTAGAGTAGATGTAGGAGGAGCGGCTGTTTTTTTTTGCTTTGTGTTTACAAGGTTTAATGCGTATACTTGATGGTTGTGGTTTTAGAGGTGATGTGATCACAAACCAAGGATCACGATCAACTGTTCGCCAGCTATGCCCCTAGCTCGAACATTTTTTTATTCTCTTTGTGTCTCATTTCTCTGAGTCTTGTCAGTAGGCAGAGCTAGAGAGGCTTCATTGGTGCTGCTAATTGCAGGTTTTATCAGTTGGCCGCGGTCTGTGAGACTCAACGGTTGTCGTTCAAAGGGAAAGGAATCGGCCAAGTGAAATTAGTGCTTTGCGTACATATATAGGATCCAAAAATACGGAGTTAAATGTAGAATATTATCCGAATAGAATTAGCCGTCTAAGAAAAAAATATATACAAAATGTTTAATGAGTGATATGAATTTCCTTTTGCAAAGATAAAGTTCCTATGTAAATACGAAATGTGTGTTTGTATAGAGATTACGAAAGCCGACTTGGATATACCATGCATTAAGTGAAAAACTACTTCGAATTTATAAAACTAGATTCACATATTAAATTTTTTTCGTATGCGCGATTTCTAGCCTATAATAATAACTCGGTTATTTTCATTCCGATTTATGAAATTTGGTGGAATTATTGATACTCATTTCATATGCTAGTGTGCCAAATTAAATTAATATACGAGCAAGATAATCCGAATCCTTTTACCGAATTCCGGGGGCGTGGGAAAAAAATGTACGTTCTAAAATTTGGTAGCTCTAGCTTTTATAGTTCCGGAGATCTTTGGTCTCTTATGGACGGACGGGCTATATCAATTTCTTGTCTCATGCTAAAAAATAATATGTATACTAAGTATATGAAGTTTATAGGGTCGTAAATTTTTCCTTCTGCCTGTTACATACATTTTGGCTACTTCAATATACCATTTCATTCTATGGATGCCTGGTATAAACAGCTACTATTTTTGCGATATCAAGTTGAACTTCTGACCATAAAATAGTTTGATATCTAAATATCGAAATATCAAAATATCGAAATATTGTTATACTTTGAGATAATTTTGAACTTACCCACGTTGCACATTGTGACAGACGCTTTGGTTTTGCAACAAACATTTAATTTCCTCATTGCAATAGAGCCACCATTCAAACAAGAGCAACTATAAGAGAATTGGTCAGAAATTTAGAGAGAGAGAAACAAAAATTGGAATGCAACCAATACAATAGCTAAAACACGGGGACACAGTCAGTTAGTTGCTGGTTGTCTAACAGAAAAGCCGCCAAACCATTTGCCACAGCGCAAACAGGCATCTCTTTTAACGCAACTTTGTATGTGTGTCTTGTGTGAGCCACATTGAAGTGCACGTAATTTTCATTTTTACAGCAACGAAAAGAAAACGAAAGTGGAAATGTTGGGTTTTCCTTCCCTCGTATTGTGAAAACCACGATTACGGAAGAGTCTCCTCTTAAAGCACCTCTCTAGCCGAACTTAAAAAAAATAAAACTAAAACTAAAAATAAGACACTAGCTATAATTAAAAATCATTCATATTTCATTAACCAAATTGCAGCTTAGTTGTTTGCTTTTGCTTGAAGGAAGCCAACAAACAGTACACATACTTACTGAATCTAAACCAATTGCTCATAGTCATCAAAATGATAGAACGCGAAATCTTCCAGTAAGTACTATATTATAATGCATAATCATAAAAAAAACAATCAAAAAAACTTCTACTCTACCTACTAATTACTATCGTCTGAAGGAACTGGGCCAAGAGTTATCGTCTATACTTGAACTACAGTCCAGTCTCAGTCTACTACACTACAAACATTATGCTGAAAATGCACACATGACACGTGACAAAGTCCGTCAAAAATTGCATGCAAATAGATTTATTAAAAAAAACAACATTTGGCAAATATTTGCAACTATTGTAGTTGCCCCAAACCTAATTGTTTTTTGTTTCTTTTAGCACGACGACAGCCTCGAAACGTATTTTTGAAGTTCTACAAGATGTTTCACAATTTCTAATACTTTTCTTACGAGTTTTTTTGGAATTGATTATCAGGATTGTGCAATCCGTTATACCAAACAAATTAAAGGACATCAGTGGTGAAGTTGTGCTGGTAAATAATTTGAATAGTTTTGAAATACAATATAGGAAAAAGTCAGTTGAAACCTAAAAATTTTAATTCTAAATAACAAAAACAATGCAAAAATATTGTGTTTCCTCGTAACAATAAAAAATGGATATATTGGAAGTAATAATAAATTTTAACAGATATGTTTTTTAATAGAACTACCAATGCAAGGAACTGAATTAAACTTTTTTGTGTGGCATTTACATGTAAATGTAACAGTAACTAAATTTTACAAATGGACAAGTAAATGGTTTCGAGCCTGTTGAAAATGAAAGTTTAATAAATCTAAAAAATGTACTGATCTAATTATGAACTAGTCGTATAATATTATTCCTGGTATGTTAATTATCGTATCTTTTAAGATAACTGGCACTGGACATGGCATCGGTCGGGAATTGGCTCTTCACTATGCTGCTTGGGGTAGTACTGTAGTTTGTGTGGATATCAATGAAAAAAACAATCTGGAAACCGTACAGAAGATTAAACGTCTCAATCGTGGAGCCGTCTACAGTTTTAGGTAGCTGTTTTCATATCTATTAAAAACGACACTTTCAATTTTATATACTTTTTCTCAGCTGTGATGTTTCCAAACGCGATCATGTATTCGCTCTAGCGGACCGCATAAAGGCTGAAGTTGGCATCATTACGGTGCTGGTTAATAACGTGGGTATAATGCCGACACATCCATTGACCCAGCAATCGGAGGAGGAAGTTCAACGAGTCTTTGATGTAAACGTGTTCTCACAATTTTGGACCATTCAGGCATTCCTAGATCATATGAAGATACGGAAACGTGGTCATATCATTTGCTTGTCATCAATAGCTGGAATAGTGGGTCTTTCGAATCTCGTTCCGTATTGTGCCACCAAATTCGCCGTTCGTGGAATGATGGAGGCTCTGCACGAGGAATTGCGTGAGGGGCCTTTTAGAAATCTCATCAAGACAACTACAATTTTCCCCTATATGACCAATACGGGCTTGTGTAAGCATCCCAAAGTTAAATTTCCTTCAATTCTGGGTCTTCTGGATCCCAAAGATGTGGCCAGACGGATTGTGGAGGCACATCGATCGGATTTTCTTGAAATAACAATACCTAGCAGTCTACTGCATATCAATAACTGGACAAGACTGCTCCCTGATCAATGTGGCTGTCTGTTAAAGGATTTTATTGACAGTGGCGTGGAATCGGATCTAAAGTAGTTTTTACTTTGTCTCTACTTACATATGTTTTTGTTAAAAAATTCTGTTCGTTTAATTATTATTTGTTTGTAAATTTAAAATACGTTATGAAAACGTTTGCAGAACCTATGGTTCTAACGTGTTATTTAGAAATGTCGCCAAATCGTTATCTCACCATTGGAGATTCGTCATAAAGTATCAATACGTCTTGCTGAATTGAGAGAATTATTATCATTTAGAAAATCAAAGTTGGAAGAAAATTTAACAAACAAAGAACTTGGGGAAACGGTAAGCAAAATATCGTGATTGTTGGGAATGATATTTAGCATGTCATATCGCATTAATATACACTGATCCGAAATGGAATAATTTCCGAGTAACTTTATTCATAATCAATTGTGCAAGCATAAATAAATGAATATTCGCAGACCTATATTATGCATTCATATTATTCATTTAAAAAAAAATTAGTTATAATATTTATATGTAAGTCGAAACTTGAGTTACCATGTTCTGTTTTGTTACTATGTTTTCCAAAATACCCTTTTTATTTTGTTGGTTCCCAGCAATATTTATCGTGATGGTCAAAGTCACAACTTTGTAAATGAAACGCATCTCTAATTGTTGGCATGGTCACACTTCCCTTTCATTTTGTTTTGATTCGAATGCACGTGTTTTATTTTTTGAATTGCGCACATCGATCTTAAAAAATCTGCAATGTCTGACAAGTAGGCGATTTAAAAGCGACTCTAACTCTTTTTAGTAATCCTTTGTTCCCGCCTACAGATATGCCGTGCCCAACAAATTGCCTGGCAAAACAGTTTCCGTGCTTAAGCATCGCAAGCGTCGGATTCTGCAAGACCAGTCCGTGGTCGACCAGAAAAGAAATGATCGCATTAAACGTCTAAAAAAGACCAAGGAACATCATAAATTTCGTCGGGCCGAGTCATTTGTGATGGGATACCTAAAAGCCGAACGCACTGCCAAAAGAATCAAGCAAACCATTTTGAGAACAAATATAACACAACAAAGTGCCACAGCCGCTGAGGAAACAAATTCACGCCTGTTGCTTGTTATGCGTCACGCAGGTAAAAAAATTTTCGATAAAACTACAACCGATATCCTAAGGACTTTGCGCTTGGGTCAGCGTCACAATGCAGTCTTTGTGGAAAACACCAAGGAGAATCAGTTACTATTGAGGGTAATTGAACCATTTGTGGTCTATGGTCATCCGTCATTAAGCACCATACGGGAACTACTATTTAAGAAAGGCTTTGCCAGCATTGATGGCAAAAAGACCGCTATTCAGTCAAATACAATGGTGGAACAGCATTTGGGGGGAAAAGGTGTTATATGTTTGGAGGATATAATACACGAGATCTATACAGTGGGATCCAATTTCGCTGCCGTGACGGATTTTCTGTGTGCCTTCACGGTAAGTTTCACAACATCGATATATTGTTTAAAATGTAATATTTGCTTTTGTTTCTTAGATGTCGAGTCCTCGTGACGGCTGGCAAAAAAAAGTGTCAGTCTCTTTTAAACGTGGTGGTGAATATGGTGATCGTGGTCAGGGCATCAATGATTTAATGGTCCGCTGCCTGTAAAACGTAGTAGACTTTTGCAATTTGTCTATAATTATAAGAACTACATATAAATTTAAACAAAATAAAAAACCCATCTAATATGTCGGCAATACTGAATGCCAGTGTTGATAGCAATGAAAATATTGAGTACCAGACAATCTCCTCGACTCAAAGTCACATATCTGAGGAACAATCAGAACGTCTACATGATCGCATTTCCAAAGAACAATTAGAAAAGCTACATGAAGCCTTTAAAGGGTATCCCGAGCAGCAACTGGGTGTGGAAGATTTGCGGGAAGTTCTCGAAGAACTCGATATTATTTTCAACGATTCGGTTTATACGCGTTTGTTTCTAAAAATCAATCAGAATCATGATTTCCGTGTGGATTGGAATGAGTTCGTCTCCTATTTGATCTTTGGTTTTCAAGAAGAGGATCCCAGCAGCCAAAAAGAATCTCTGATTTTACCCATTTCAGTACCGCCAGTAGTTAGGAAGTCTGAGCATCGATCAGCTGTTTGTTGTTTGGCTTTGCTAAAGGTGAAATCCGATCAAGCGCCGCTCGAAGAGGTCGCCGAAACGTCGAATTTCTCATTCGGTGGTGAGGATTCGCCAGAGGCATCTGGCATGTGGGTCACAGCCAGTCATGAAGGTATGATGAAATTTTGGAGCTCACATATGGAACCCATTAGAACGGCCAGTTCAGAGAGCAGTAAGTTTGCTACATAAAATATATCCATTTACTTCGTCATATATGTAGGTATACTACATATCACCGTAGCCATAAAACACTTGTTCTTTTAGTTTCATTTTTGTAAACTTACATACTGAATTACGATAATTTTTTACAAATGTTTTTATTTCAGTCCATTTAAAGATGCCCACCTGGATATTGGCCGTACAGGCTCTTTCTGATGTGAGTGTTGTTTGCACTTCATCCACCGAACGTGAATTGAGATTCCATGAGACAATAGCCTCCACTTTCTCGTTACGCATGGTCATACGCAGTCTTCCACATGCCGTGTATGTTATGAGTTATGCATTTTACAATAATGGCAAAGTAAACTCAAAATTAATTTTGGGTGATTATGGAGGAAATGTCCGAATTTTATCCTATTCGCCGCATTTAAGAGGTCCCTTTCAGGCTAAACCTGGGGCTGCTTTAATTGAAGTTGTCTGGTCGGATGTTCTAAAAGGAAAAATTCCTCAATTGATACCGAAAGAATATATCAATTTGCATAATGAATTGATCAGTTGTGTATACTATTCGCTTCATATGAATGCTCTCTTCGCATCGGCGGAGTATCGGAATACAAAAAAATATCGGGGTCGATGTCCTGGCATTATAATGGTTAGTTATGGAGATAAAAGCAATTTTCGAATACCATTGGGTGTTACCACTTTTTTTGTGGCCGAGAGTCATAACATTGTGGTTACAGGTGGACCGGATACCTTTGTACGGATATGGGATGTTTATATACCCACAGAACCGTCGGCTATTCTGACTGGCCATAACGGTGGAATTGTGATGGTTTTTGTGCAACCAGAGGAAAATAAAGTGTATAGTGTGGATTATCAGAAAATAATCAAAGTTTGGGATTTACAAGAGCACACTTTGCTGCAAACCTATGGGGATCTTGTTCGTCTTATACATCACACTGAGACGGACTTAACGTATTATTATCACTCGCATTTACGGGAGCTTATTGTCGCTGGACGCAAACTAATCTCGATTAAATGTTGTCCCCGCGTGCGGGTGGATCTAACCGACGGCAATACACATGCTGCTCCTGTCTCGGTGGTCCTTTACAATCGACTTTTTAGGAATATTGTGACCTGTGGCTTAGATAGTTATATTATTGTTTGGGATCCCTGGACTGGTCGGCGTAAGATAATCATGAAGAGCTGTCATACTAAGATGATTTATGGAGAAACGATTGATATTGAGATTACTGCCGCCTGCTTTGATCCCCTCGAGCAATTTCTTTTGACGGGCGCCCGCGATGGTTCTCTAAAGATTTGGAATTACAATAATGCTGTAGTCGTAAGAAATATGAGCATTCAGCAAGATCAAGAAGTCACCGCTGTCATTTGGGTAGTTGAACGTATTCTTGCCATGGGCTGGGATCGTCAGGTTACTGAATTTAACGATGTAGAGGGTCGCGAATATGGTGATCCTAAAAAGTGGCCCAAATTTCATACAGATGACATAACCTGTGGTGATGTTAAACTAGGTGAGGGCGTTGTCACCGCCACTTACTCCGGAGAGATAATTTTCTGGAAATTGGAAACGGGGCAACCTTACCGTAGATATAGTGTTATGGAACCCACTCGCTTTATCGAGCTAAAACTATCGGAAGAGGAAAAACTCATAAAACGTAGCAAGCGATGGGCTTCTCGCATTCCCCATAGTAGCTCCCATTTGATGTCACACACAGGATCCCATGTTGGACCTCATGTGGATCAGATGTCCGGTAGTGGTCGAACTCGAGGACTGGCTATTTTTCAGGGAGATAAACAGGAGGAGGTACGCGAATATGGTGTTAATGTTCCCATTTCTGTTCAGGCTGTTCTTTTCCTTCAGAACCGACCACAAACTTTGCATCATGGTAAGATCCAAAGTCCAATTAATTCTCATATAATTCTGTTCTCTATTTTTTCTCAGGTAGCGTGTTTATCTCCTTGGACACTGGAATAATTCAAGTCTATTCCCATCATCAACGTGGAGGTTACATGAATGAATTCCTAGCGGTTCATAAAACTGGCGATTGCGTCCTTACGATGGCCACCGATCGTAAAAATCGCTTTCTGTTTACGGGTACAGCTTTTGGTTATATCAAAGTCTGGTATATTGTCAACTATTGGTAAGATTTAAACAGATTTTGCGAATTTCAAATTATTAACCCATCGAAATTTGTGTGATGGTTAGCTTTTCATTACAGTTAAATTATATTTGCAATAATTCAAGTAGTTACAACCAGCTTTAACTTTATCAAGCTTTAACTATCAAGTTTTAATAAGCATATCAACTTTTTGATGAACCTTAAACATAAAAATGATTTTTAATCAAAAAAAGTAAAAATCAAAATGACTATTGATGATATTTTTTTTTCACACAAAATTAAATTCAACTGTACATTACAGCTTCTGTGCTATTATAGCTATTATAGAAATAATCATTATTTAAGGTCGCTGGTTACAAGCAGTTTATTCGCAAATCCAAATTGTTTGAACTATAAGAAAGAACGTTTAATGCAGACATTTATTGTTCCACTGTATGTTTATAAATGTATACATAGATGTGTAAAAGCACACCACAGTCCATTAACAAAACCGCATGAAATAAGTAGTCTGTAACATATCTCATTATTCTAACATGAACATCCCTATCGCCGCCCATTACAGCTAACGGAACAAGAAAATGTTCGTTACTTTTCGTGGCCTTGCGTGTTCCTTTGGTAAATTGAGACAAGCAAAAGTTTTTAGGTTTTGGTACAAAAAAAAAATAAATAATTCATAAATGGTTGGGGGTGACCAACTTGTTGCGAGGCAAAATATTTGGAATTCCACAAATTCGTGATATATCCCATACTTATGTTTTATTTTTTAGTATACCCGAAGCGGAGAAGATACACGTTTGCATGCCTCGACTACGCCTGGATTTTATTTTTCTGAGAAAGGAAACTTTTTTAACTCGGGCCAAACGAGTAGTTCGTAATCAGGCAGAGCCACAGCTAGTTAGCTCCTACAAGGGACATCTTAAAGCGATTAATTCTTTATCCTTCATTAATTTACCCAAAATTATTATTACGTAAGTTAATATAAAAACTCACATAAAAAACTTGAGAACCACTGTATTTAGACCAATTTTTTAATTGTACATACTCCAACCAGGGGGAGTCACGACTATTCCTGTCGTTTGTGGACTCAAGGTGGTCGCTATTTGGGCACTTTGGGAAGTGTCTTGCCCTGGACTAAACTATCGCCATTTGAACGGGCCGGCGACTGTAACCACGTCTACAGACTTCCACCCGATATCAAAAAGGTTGCCAGTTCCACCACTTTGAAGGTGATTTCTGGTTTACAAGTAGATCGATACATGAAGCGCCCCGATAAGGCCAAGGCCGAAGAAAAGGAGGAAGAGACAGCCCAAGCTTTAGAGACCAATGACCTAAAAAAACTGTTTGATAGACCCCTTAAAGATCCGATTTTGGGCCAACATTTTCAACTGCCAGGCCGCAGTGCCTTGGATCAACGCATTGACCTTGATACCACACAAAGTTATATACCAGTATATACAAATCTAAAGGTACATCCATCCGAAGAGCTGGAACGGTTACCCACTCCAGCTGTAATTAGTCGCGTCCAAGCGGAGAATTATTTACATCAATACTTACCCGTAGAGGGTAAAGTGGATTTAAATGACTCAGCATTGCATATTAAATTGCCGTCAAGACGCCGTTCGGACAAGACAACTGATCCCCGTAATATGCGGACGGCGAAAACTCGCGGAGATATGGGTTTGGCTCATCGTTCCAGTCATACATCGCAAATGTGAACAATCTAATACCGTATACATATAATACATACATATATTTGGATTTAATTAAAATGTTAAATTAATGCTGAAGTATGCGCACTGCATTGTACATCTGTGCCAGTATGGGCAACTGCTTGGACTCTCGTCGACAGAGGCATTTGTACGTTTGCCCCAATAGTTTATCCAAGGCCGTAATATCGATATCATCAGGTTTGTTAAATGTTATTGCTATATTCTGTTCAGTCAGCGGCTCCTTCTAAAGTGTGCATTTTTTTGTGTTCGACTCTTAGTTTTAGTTTTGTGGATAATACACTAATCCAATACTTACCAAATTATCTAAATAGGCCAATAGCTGATGGCCCACAGAGGCTATCTTCAGGAATGTAGACTGAGAGCTCTCGCTCAAAAGATTAAGACGTCGGCCAGCAATTTCTAGCAAAAGACGACCCAACTCCTCATCCTCGCTTTTGTCATGAAGTAGGATCTGAGCCTCTGCATCATAGCCAAAGGCATAGAGTTCCACTATCTAAAATGAAGAAAAAATATTCTTTAACTTTTGTTGCCATATATACAATTCAAGAGGAATTACCTGTCTCCTTAAAATTGGCAGTTTATCCAGATTCCAACTATCAGCTAACTCCAGAATTTTCCCAATATAATACACATGATCCAATATATATAATTGTTGCAAATCCTCTCTAATTAGATCCATCGTAGATGCCACCAGCCGACAAAGAAATTCGGTTCGTTGCTGCTGTAAGACCAAATCTGCTGGTGTTAATTTATAGGGTAATTCTTTGTTAATATCCGCCTGGAGTGCCTTATTGCTCAATGCATCAAAGAGTAGCGTAAGCGGTTTCGGCACACGCATTTGAAAATAGGCAATGAAATGCAAAACTCTACAGACTTGCGTATGCAACTGCAGCAATTGAGGCATGGCATGATGTTGTTGCAGTGCCAGAAACTGCAATGGTAAGGCTCCGTCGCTTAACGATTGCTCAAATCGTAGCTCCCGCTTGTCGTGATCCAGCGATGCAGAGAAATGATCTAAAAATTCCAGAGTAAGTTCCAAAAATTCAGGTACTCTGCCAGCAGACATTTCCAGATCCTGTTGACACATTTTATCGACAGGAAGGCGCCCAACTTTTTGTATGAGCTTCCCGGCTGTCTGAAGTGGATACTTTAAGGTAGCATTCCATAAAATACAACAGACGCCATGTTTAATAGCAAAGTCAGGTGTCCGAATTTGTTTTAAGCACTGAAGTGCTGCCCGCATATAATCTAGAGATGAAAGGTTTTTACTCCAATGAACCATATACTGCCAGGACATCAGACTGAGCAAAGGTCCAGATTCCAAACTGAAGGGGAAATGAGCTCGTAACAAAGCCAATCGCTCAAAAATGGGTTCATCGTATTCTTTGGCGCTATTCAGTGGTTTACCTTGGTCAGCATTCATGGCGTCTTGCTCAACCTTTTCTATTGGTTGAGCATTGCCGTTCACTTTTTCTGCCTTATTCTCCATTTTATTTTCGGGGGGAGTTATTTCTATTATTTTGCTAGGATGCAATTGAGCACTGATTAACCATTTAGCAGTTAGTTCTGTTACAATTCCTTTGCCACTGCTTATAATGCTTTTCAGACTACAATCAGGAAACTCATAGGGCATTTTTGGTCCAAATAAATCGCGACATATAAGCGGTTTACTGTGAGATCAAAAGAAGTTTTAATTTCAGTGAAGAATTATATGGAAAATAGACGCACCTCAAAATAGCCCCAAGGACAGCCACATCTTCTAGTTTGCCAGTAAGTAAGCCCCATTGGGCCTCATCATGAGAAATACGCTCCCAATGTTCTTCTTCCTCACCGTTAAGGCTGCATTCATCACAGGAGCCCTTTACGGAAGTATTAAAAAGTAGTGAAATAAGAAGTAATTTTAACAATATTCAACCCACTTCTTTGCGATATCTCCAAAGATCTGTGGCTACAATCTTACAGACAATTGCAACCAGTAAACCAGAGAATTGTTTGCTTTCCAAAAGTAATTCTCGTACCTCCTGCCACCAAGGCGAAATTTCATTATATGCATAATCATCATAATCATCAGCCAACTCACAAATGGCACGAACCATTTGATATGTTGAGGACATATCCTCAACAACTTCATCACTTAAATAAATAATTAAAAGATATGAGGAAACAGTTTATTATTAAACCCAACTTACCAGTTATCATATTTAAATGGTTTTTCCAACCAATACCAAATAACCAATGTTAGCATATCCTTGCTGGATAAACAAGACCGATCGATCCATTTCTTGAATTGACTGAAAGACAAACTCCGAGCAAAAAACTGACCCAACAGAGATATGCTTATAGAACCAAACTTATTGGACTTCTCTGGGATAAGACTTATAGTGTTGGGCCTATCTATATTAAAAATACTTAGATAGTCGACAAACTCTTCTGTTGTGTGAGATGAATGCAACTGAAAGCTAACCTCTCGTTGTCCGACAGTTTGTATCTTATCTTTACCATTGTCTAAAAGCAAAACTAATTTGTTAATCGTTACTAAATCTCCATCAGACAGTTGCAAGTGTGGGATAGGGGGTTCCTGCTCGCGTTCTTCTATTAAATTCTCAGTTTTTGACTGACTAAGTGATAAATACAAATCAGTTAGGCGCTTGTAATTATGAATTCGATCGACGAATTCCTGAAACTCTTGGCTACCTTCGTTAATAGGTGCTGTGGCAAAAGCATCGATAATGCTTTGAAAAATTAAAGGTTGCAGCTTTTTGCTTTTGATTAACATTTCCAAACATTGTTGACGAATTTCCAAAGTTTTTAACTCTCGTGCCAAATGACTAATTTCGTCTAAATTGGAGTCAGCAATGGATTCGCCGTGGTTGACAAACCTTAATTGACTCCTAAGGCGCCTAAGTATGTGTATGTCCCGTGAAGTCTGTGAATTTGTCTCGCTTAATGCATAATGAAAAGGAATTTGAATCTCCT
Organism: Drosophila sp. 14030-0761.01; assembly: GCA_018150735.1. Lineage (NCBI taxonomy): Eukaryota > Metazoa > Arthropoda > Insecta > Diptera > Drosophilidae > Drosophila > Drosophila sp. 14030-0761.01. The sequence continues at coordinate 2,312,484 of JAECWO010000027.1, read as the reverse complement.
TAAGGCTTCCATCGCTGGGATCCAGAAAGAGACACTGATTTACCAGAACTTGCGTCTTTCTTGACTGGTCACCACCAGTTAATGTTGTGAAAGGATTGTGATTATTGTAAATCAACTGACCGGATTTGCAGACATTAAAGGCGGCTACTTTGGGTCCATTCTGCAAAGCCCAAATGTCCAAGCATCCTAAGCGTGGGGTATAAATGACTAAGAATAGAGCGTGTCTTTTATGAGTTTTAAGGCCCCGCAGTGGTTTCTCTTTGACTTGAACAAATCCACATTGTGCATCACGATAACCTTTCCAGACTCTAAGTATCAGACTCTGTTGAGTATCCACTAGCATCACACGATCCAAGTTGTCGGTAACAGCAGCCAAATGTCCTCTTCCTGGAGCTATAACTAAAGCAATACCATCCCGCTTTCCATCATAAAGACGACAGCTTGTCCGCATGGGAGACTCCTTGTAGGGCTGTGGTAATGGATTGTCTTCATGGGTTAACGGCTTCTCTGGCGTTCGACGAAATAGTCCGCCAAGTAAATTCTTGTAAGCCATCCCAATCACATCCTTAGCCACTTCTCCTATAGATACAGTTTTATATCCCTCTTCGGCCTGGAAGAATCCCAAATACGGCTCGGCTCCAACTGCTAAGATTTGAGCTCTTTGTGGAGGAGTATTTTGCACTTTAGCAAAGTAGCCCAAGCCTATAGTCTGTTCCACAATGTGGTCATACGTGGCCGGTCTCTGTGTCGTGGAAATAGCTGCATCATTTATAACAAGCATAGTATTCTCGCGCCCTTGTTTGAACTTGAATTTCTGAAATGGCACCACATCAAGAGTTAGAGCTGAGCATCTTTCCAATGCACCTCGCTGAAGATTATATCGGCAATTGCTAAGAGTAACCATTATGTCCTGACCCTTAAGGAAGCACACACACCGTCCATAGACTAAATATAACAGCGAATCCCCCTCAGACTGACGTGGAGGACATTTCAGTTTGATTGCGATAACCGGATCCTCTTGGCAGCATTGGGAAAACAGTTTCGTGCCATTGTCTGCATAGAACACGATCAGGCCAGATGCTAAGCCAACAGCCACGCAAGTCCATTCTACGGAAGAAGAGGAGGTATTCTGTGTCGTTGTTGTCATGGGCAGGCATGCCAGGCTGGTCACAATTTGATTGGCATCCTCTAACTCCCCACACCAACTGAGGCCATAAGTATTATGATTTTGTCCCTGACTGCTCCAGCAAGATGTTACAAATGCCAATTTCTCGCCCTGGGCGAAGGATATCATTTCTCCTGTTGGTGACACAGCATAGTTCACTGCATTTAACCAGTTGTCATCTGCCAAGTAAAACAAATAGATATTAGCCAATGATTGTTCTTAGGATAACCTTCTTTACTTTTCTAATACCATGCCCCAGGCCAAAGTACTCCTGAACTTTTTTAAAATCGCGTATTTCTCCAAATATTTTAACTTCGCAAGCCATTTCTTTGTTGTTGTGACAGTAATAAAACAGCTGATACTAGAGATGTACTATACTATGTAGCAAGTCAACATCGAAATATTAACCATTGATGTCATTTCCGCTTTTTTCCCGTCAGGTCTGACGTTTTTTAAAATCTGATATATTCTAAATGCACTATTTTTTTCATGATTTTGAAAAAAGGTCTATAAAAATCTGAGATCTGTTAAATGGAAAAGATTTGTTACACTTAAGGACACACTTTTTTTAAAAATCTGGTTAATCTGGCTTTTTTTTTGCTCCTATAAAATGGCATCACTGCATAAGTGCACGTTTGGTTAAATTCCAAATAAAAGATTAGGTAACACTTTTTGTTTTTGCTTTCAATGTTGTCAAATTTTTCAAGCTGGAAGGTCGGGCGCCGCATTTCTGTCGGCAATTGTGTTTTTAAAAACCGAAAGTTTGAAATAAAATTTGCTTCAAATATTAAAAGAATCAAATGAAAACAACTTTCAGTGTCGAAGCCTTTTTGGTGTGTAAGCGAAAAGTGTACAAAAATTGATTAAAAAAAAACCAAACTATAACTTTCATATTAAAGTAACTCCATGTCTATATGAATATAACATAACATACAAATGGACATACATATGTAGATAGATGTATGTATGTATGTATGAGGAGAAGGTGCATTGAAAAATTGCATTGAATCTCTTTCTATGTATATGTGTGTCACCGAGACTTGTTTTTTCATGCGGATGATGAAAACGCATGAAATATTGCACGAGCATGAATTGTCGCCCAAGAACCGCCCTGACCACTACGTCCTCCCTTCCAGTAGGATGTGTGCTAACTAGTTTTACGCGAACAGGTGTTCGACTAAGTAGAATTATAGTGGGCAATATAGGTACATACATATGTACATATGAAAGTTGCACACTCCGATGATTGATGAAAAACACACAATTTACCGCAACGTAGCACTAGGCTTACAACAGGTTGTAAAGGTTGTTTACAAGCATACAAACACTCACATACAAACTTCGCAATGTATGAGAATTTGTGATTTTTATTAATTAAGAAATTGTCCTTTAATTCTATATTTTCAATGCCCGATATTACAAAAATTGTTGGCTGGTGACAGTAACTTGTAAAGTGCATATAAATTTTCGAATTAGTTAATGATATAACATTTTATTTTTAAATCAGGTGCCAATGAACTGTTTGAGGCGGCAGTAAGAACTGAACTTGTTTAAAGTCGAATTAAATACATATATGCAATATGAGTGAACGGTATGCAAATGGAGTTACCACCAATTTGGTAGATGCAAGCAACGGCAATAGACGTACTGCGTCCATTTCCAACGCCAATCATAATGATGACTCAAACAAACTCGTTTTAAAACGAAAGCTTACACTAATTAATGGTGTAGCTATAATTGTTGGAACTATCATTGGATCGGGAATTTTTATAGCACCCACTGGCGTCTTTCGTTATACCGAGTGAGTATATTATAAAATTCTTTAATTGATGGAAAACAAAACTTTTCTCTTAGATTAATTAAAGTTGATTTAAGCCTTTGAAAATATGTTGCATATTAAGTTCGTTAAGAATTATTGCGTCATTATTAACAGCCTTCCATCTCGCTTTACATTAAACTTTTTCCTTAGATCGGTGGGCAGCTCGCTTTTAATTTGGAGTGTTTGTGGCATTCTCTCCACAATTGGAGCTCTTTGTTATGCCGAGTTGGGCACTAGTATTACACGATCTGGCGGTGATTATGCCTACCTCTTAGTGGCCTTTGGTCCGTTAGTTGGTTTTTTGCGTTTATGGATTGCCTTACTTATAATACGGCCCACAACTCAGGTAGGTGTAGACGAGAAAACGGATAGATATTCAATTGTTTTGGAAAATATAAATCAATTGATTGTCGAGAGAAAAATAACCTTCGTTAAGAATTGAATTCAATTAGCCTGGAGAAATTGAATGCCAGGCAAATATATTTTATGAAAATTTAAGAATTTGTATTGAACAGACAATGACTTCGTACTAAGAAATTCATTTACATTATTACTATATGTATGTATTAATCCACAAAAGATAATATATATTTCGTTATACCACATTTTCGCAATTGGGTTTTAGGGGGATCAAAATTCTAAGCTTAAAAGATCTTAAAACATCACCCTAATATTCAAACTGTGTAACTGTAAACTATCTCTCCTTCTCTGCCAGTCAATATATTCCCATATTGTCAAATCAGTTATTTGTATGGGAGCAGTATTATATAGTATTCCAACCTAACAGGATTTTAGTATGGATTTGTATTAATTATTGCTTCGATAAAAATATTTTATACCGAGTTCTTTAAACTTCATTTAAAGAAGTTTAAAGTTCTTTAAACTAAAAGACTACATTTTGTAAAACAGCATATGCATATTTAAAAAATCTTTGCCTTTTGGGTCGACTCATCATAAAGCACATTTTTCACTAGAAAAATTGTGCGAATGTATTATTGCTTACAACACATGCTGCCAGAATAACTCTAGTAACTTTTTCATTTGAATTGCTAATTTTTCTTTTTAATTTCAACTAATCGATAGAAATATTTTTAACACTGATCTATAGACTATTGTGGCTCTTACTTTTGCCCATTATGCCGCGAAACCGTTCTTTGAAGACTGCGATCCACCTCAAATGGCAGTCAAATTGCTAGCTGCTGTTTGTCTATGTAAGTAAAAAGTGGAAAACTACAGAAAAGTATTCAAAAAACTCTTCATATTTCCTTAGGTCTCCTCACAGCTATCAACTGTATGTCTGTGAAATTGTCCATGAAGGTTCAAGATGTTTTTACTGTTGGCAAATTGTTGGCCCTAATTATGATAATACTAGCTGGTCTCTATTATATGGCCATTGGTCAGTTGGAGAATTTCAATAACCCATGGGAAGGTACTTATAGTGCTCAGAATATTGGTTTCGCCTTTTACTCGGGTTTGTTTGCCTTTGGTGGTTGGAACTATTTAAATTTCGTGACTGAAGAGCTGCAGGATCCATACAAGTAAGTCAAAACAAGTGCGTGGTAGAAGGGGAACTGTCAGCAAATAAGATAAATGCTTTGTCCCTTCGCCTTTTACGTCATGCGCATTAAGCCAGCAACAAGTTGAAACTTGTTGAGTGTCCTTAAAGGAGAAGAGACGTTACAGGAGGAGAAAGGGCGGGTAGACTAACCTACTCTCTAATGAATTCAATTTATATATGTAATCAACTTAACCCACTTGTCGATGGTTAAGAGCACATAGAAGTAGCAAGGGTTTCTTGATTAGTGCTACGCAGTCCATACAATAATATTAGAATAAATAAATACTTTCATTTAGTGTCCCTAATAATCCATCAAAAAAAGTTTTTGAGCAATGAATTCGAAATTCCGCCCTCCTCGAAGATGTATGCATGCTCTGATTACGCCCATGTCATTTTTTCCTTCCTTCTTTCCATCACACATGACCAAGAGTTTTTCTAGTCAATGAGCACGTTTTCTATTTTATTAAAATTATTTTCTCTTTTAGAAATCTGCCACGCGCCATTTGGATAGCTATGCCTCTTGTCACAGGCATTTACGTACTAGTGAATTTGGCATATTTTGTAGTAGTTGATAAAGCGGAAATGTTGAGCTCCTTGGCTGTCGCAGTGACTTTTGGTAATCGTGTATTTGGTCCGCTGTCTTTTATGGTACCGATTTTTGTGGCTCTTAGCACATTTGGAGGTGTTAACGGTGAGCTGTTTAAAAAACAGTCATTCTTTTTTATATCCTAAAACTTGTTCCCCCCTTTATTTTGTACATAATTTATTGATAGGTGTTTTATTCACATCCGCGAGACTTTTTGCCACAGGAGCCCAAGAGGGGCATTTGCCTAAATTCTTTCAACTGTTCCATATTAAACAACAGACGCCCATACCCTCACTGATATTCACAGTAAGTTGAAAAAATTAGATATATTTAACCAATTGGTTCAGTAGTCAGTAGCAGCTGACGTTAAGTGAACGGAGCAATTGATGCCCATTTACGATTGAAGATGTTAGATGGGTGTGAGATAATATCAGAAGGGAAACGAACACTCGGTGCTTGTACCCTGCATCTATAAGGTGAAATGGTACATCAAAGTCGTCAAAATGTATGTAGCAGAAAAAAGAAAGCATTTCCGACCCTATAAAATAATATAGCCATGTCTGTCTGTCCACCGTAAGAGATTAAAGATCTCAGGAACTATAAAAGCTAGAGCTACCAAATTTACAATGTAGACTCGTGTAGTATATTCAAGGTAAGAGACCAAAGATCTCAGGAAATTTAAAAGCTAGAGCTACCAAATTTAAAATGTACGAGTCTACGAGTCGAGTAGTATATTCAAGTTTAATTTTTTTTTGCCCGGTTTTGGGTAAAATTTTTATCGTATCGTAATTTAATTTGGCACACTAGTTTATGATATAAGTATCTATAATTCCACCAAATTTCATAAATCGGAATGAAAATAACCGAGTTACGCGAATACACGTTTTGTACGCAAATCAGTGCAAGGGCGAATTTTGGCCGGTGGGGCGCAAAAGTGCTCGTGTGCACATAAGAGTGAGCGAGAGAAATCTAATTTATGAATTTTCACTTGATGCATGGTATATCCAAATCGGCCCGGCGACTTACTTACTTATTTATTTAGAACCTCTGTTACGAATTTTTATTTGTTCAAAAAATTTAAATGAAATCGAATAAAGTATTTTTGGTCTTTTTATATTATAATATATTTACTATTAATATTACTTCGTAAAAGTGATGGGTTAATTGAATTAAAATAAATTGTTTGTAATTTTTGCAGTGTTTGATGTCTCTTTTGATGCTGCTAACCGACAATGTATATAGTCTTATCAACTATTTTAGCTCAGTACTTTGGTTGTCTGTGGTGGCCAGCATAGCGGGAATGTTGTGGTTGAGGCATAAGAAGTGAGTACATCTAGTTATACCTTAATGTCCAGTTATCAATTTGTTTTTGTTTTTGCAGACCGAATCTACCGCGTCCGATAAAAGTTCACCTGGCGTTACCCATAATATTCATGATTAGCTGCAGCACTTTAGTTTTGCTGCCCAATTTTAAGGATCCTTTAAATCTAATAATTGGTGTTATTATAACATTAGCTGGCATACCATTTTATTTTGTGTGCATTGCTTGGAAGGATAAACCTCGGTGTTATGGACGTCTATCGAACGCCCTAGTTGAATTGTGTCAAGCTATCTTTAATACGACCATTATTGAATCAAATGAAGTTTTAAAGTAGATCCGAAATGAACGTTTAATATGATATATCCAAAGAAGTTTACGCATTTTAATGTAATATATATTTAATGTAGCAAATATTGTATTCATATATGCATTTAGAAGAGATTTGGGATAATAATTTTCTTTGCTTTGTCTGATATTTTGCTTGGCATTAACTATAATCGAATTGATATTGTATACCATGAATCTGAAACTTTCTCATTGAAAGAAAAAATCATTGTTACATATAAAATAAATTTTCTTTTATTGAAATCTCAATGTACCACTTACAAACCGATTTAGATTTAGTAAAATATTGTACTATGTATACAGATTGTATTTATTTTATTTCTACATATATTTATGTACTCTAATTTGTGTTATAATCCTAGTCAATATGGATCAACAAAGATTTTCCCATTTTGTTGGTAATGTGACAGATTTAGAGAACTACTTTTTAGATGTCAAAGTTTTTCTGTATCCAATAGTAAATTATGCGAAACAAAAATGGAAAATTTATTGAGTTATTATATTTATTTATATTATTTATTGATTAAAAAAGTTCAGCTTTTTGGCGATTCACATCGATTGCCGTCTCAACTAGAGTAGTTCCACGTATGAAATCCGCTGCCACAATATTGGCATATTTACCCAATTCATCTCTGTAGAGTATGGATATATGCCAATTGACCAGATCGGCCATTTTACGCAATCCACCATGTTTATCTAATATTACATCCCAAGTTTCCGGAGTGAGCTCGGCCATATCAGCAACAGGACGACTCGAGAATCGTCTAATGAAATAGAAAAAAGAGTAAAATGAAACAATTGTTTTATTTTTTCAGTAGTTCTTACCCCACGTCCAGTTCATTAACTTGGCGTAAATACGTATCCAAACGGGACCAACTCTGAACATTGCCCCATCGTTGATCAACAGGGCTAAATAACAATTGTGGAAACTCTTGGATGATATTACTTTTATCGTACGCTATGATAATATTCTGTTTACGGCTCCAGATATCATTGAGGGAGGCACCCCAGGTTGAGGAGGGGTGCACATAGAGATCTTCAAATTGCTCCCGCAAATATGAGACCAACAAACGATGGACACCGTTACCTCTACCAAAACCTACTGGAAACTCCTTAAGTCCAAATATAACTATCTCATTGGATTCGTGAACGAAATCCTTGACTTGATTTATAATTTCCTGCAAGGGTCTCTGTTTAGTAATGCCATGGTAGATAAAAAACTTTTCTGGTGCGGCCCGAAAATAGCCAACGCGTATATCCAGATATCGTACACCATGCAGTAATTGTCCACGTATATCATCGTCCTGAGTAAGAGCATATTTGGTGACCAGATTCTCTTTTGTCAAAGGGTCGAAATTGGGTCGATACGACCCAGAATCATGAGAGCCGGGTATAAATATGTCTCTCAGCCGCATGTCTCCAATCAGTGGTCGCATATCATTCATCCAGCGAGGAAAAGCTTTTAGACAAGTTTTTTCCAAAATGGTTCCCCTGTGATCAATATAACTAGCCCAGTACCCATAACAAAAGGTCTGTGCTGTGACATTTTTAGATAATGAGTAATTAAAGGGAAGTCCAGTACTTATCCATTGTTCGCTTTTAGTGGGGTTCACAGCGGCAACGATTTCATTCAAACCTCCATTTGACACCCAATACTTTCGAGGTCGATTGAATTCCCGTTGTGGTCCTATATACGGTTTTTTCGTAAACCCCTGAATAGGTATATAATCTTCTTGATGATCGCCCGAGCCAAAATCCTCATCATTGTTATAAGAAGCCAATGGAGTTCCCTGTGGCACCAAACGTTCTTCGAAATTAAATGGGTTTTGATGCGTTAGCATTATATGATCACTCTTTTGAGCTGGAGCATTTATCCAGCTTATTTCCAAAAAACGTTTTTGGGCACTTATAGTGAGCCAAAGTTTGAGATTTCCTTCGATCCCAGAGGCAAATATTACCAAAATAAAGACAGACAGCTGCATTTCCCTGTATTTTACAAATGTAATTAGTTTTGATTGGATTTGATGGTTAATCAAGATGAAATAGAATAATTCTCCGCCAAGTATCTCTGCTTCCGTCACTCGCTCTTAACGTTCTCAACGTTCAGTTTCCACTCCTCGGTGTCGTCGCCAATTGGCATTGAAATTCTTGTAGATTTTTCTATCGTCCGAGGCTTTTAATTTACAACCTACTGTTTATTATTATCGGCGATAGACCTTTAAACATTTCAATTGTTTATATTCATGTGTTTGATTCCCCGACTTTGCATTGTCTTGCGGAAAACTCAGCCAATATGGAACAACGATCCGCGACAGAGAGAGCACGGCGAGCAGCAGTTGGAGATTCTCACATAATATTCAGAGCTCTATTTAAGGCAGTATAAATTGCGTGTTGTATAATTTTTATATGGAACGAGGAACAACAATTATAAAAATATCTTATCACTATTTGCTTCCCGTTTACAACAAACTAAATTAAATAAATTTATATGTATAAAAAGCGGCAGTTCCATTTGTTGGGAGCTTTGAGATACAACTGAAGCTTGAAATTAAGGGCAGGCTTTTTGATTGTCGTTTGTATTTAACCCATTTTTTATTTCAATTGGGTAATTTTAAAAATTAAGTGACAACTGTTAACATCATATTACGAAGTTTGAAGGAAATAACAAATCCAGCACGTTGAATTTATTTTAAATAATTGTGGGGTTATAACTAATATACATATGTGCCAAGAGTGGGTTAATACACAATCTCTATGATGCACCTTTCTCTACCATTAATGGAAACAGTTAAAAAAATAAATCTGTAAAAATTGTATTATATTAAAATTAAACTAAAATCAATTTATTTTTATATAAAAATGTCTAAAGTGTTCTAAGCCCCACGTAGTTACAAATAATAAATATTAAGGTACCTATTCGATATTTTGTTCTTATTTACTATCCTTAACCGTTATATTCTGTTCTTTTATTAACATTCTGAAAGATGGGTCAACAATTTTTTCAAATATTTAGTTAACCTATTTTCTATTTGCTGAAGTGCTAAACTTAGTTTTAAATAAAAAGGTAACGATGATTAAAAACATGCGGAAATACCCTAGTTGTTATTTTCGCTAATTGACGAATTGCAAGAACGTTTTGCAGCACCCGACTCCGTCAATAGTGCTATCGATGGATTCTCCTCTCTAATATTTTGTCGCCGCCGTATTTCATTCAATTTATTTTAATATTCTGGGGTAAAACAGTTGCCATTGTTTCGAAAAACGAATTGTGTAGAAAAGAGAGTCTAGGCTTACAAACGCAATAGTTAGCCGTCAGTCCCCTTAGCGATGCATTGCATTCTTCTCGTTGTATTTAATTCATTGTTCTTAAATTTTTGGGTCAAAATTTGTTTACAGTTGCCAAATTGAATTAAACGTATGCAATAGGGTTGTCAATGCAACGACAATATTGCGCGCGATAATAGTTTTACATTTTAAACGACGCCAAAATCGCTAGCGTTTTCTCTGACACCCCAGAATATGGGTTAAAAAGCACCATCGAAAGTAGCACTATCGATAGTATAGAATTTTTGCTCTCAAAACATCGATAATATCGAATGGAGCCACTATCGATAGTTTCCCAGATATATTATGTTAGGTTATACTATCGATAGTTGCCAAAAACAATCGGTGGTGGCGCAAAACAGTAAATATTCGATACCTCGATAGTGCCATCGACAGTTTCCCAGCTCTAGTACCAAATAAAACAATTAAAATTAACAACAATAAAACAATTAAAACTTAAATATCTATTTTTGTGTTGTTGTTGGGGTGTCGAAATAAACACAATCCCTCGGTACCTAAGGGTACCAAGGTAAATTAAAACTCAAAGGGCAAAAACAAAAAAAAAAAAAATGGACGCCGCTGCAGGAGCACTACCAGGAGTTGAATTTGGTCCGCACTTCGATAAGACGCAGCTAACAACGACACACCAACAACAACCGACACTGAATGAAAATGGTGTCCAAGCAGGAATAGAAGACGGAATAAAATGCGAAATGACTATTAGATCAGGTGAGTTAATAATAAATGAAATGCCATCCATATCCACTGTGAAACGGAAGAGTAACAAGCAGTTCATCATGTTTTCTTCTGATTTCAGAGTCCACAACGACGACGCATAAGCATTCCAATGTCGATGATGTTGCAGCTGGGAAAACGGAGGAGAAACTAAAAGCTGATGTAGCCCCTGAGAAAGTGTTGATTACAATTTGTAGCGCCGACCGGAAGAAAAAAATGTCATTTATGTCTTTGCCCAGTAGAAAGGATGTCGTTGAAAAGGGTAAGCCAATAAATTACAAATGTTATGAACCCACTCACATGTACTTATGTATGTATGTATATATTAAGCATGGGTTCGATCGTAAAAAAGTAACAGCTCTCACGAGCTTTTTTGGTTTTAAGCAATGAGTACGAATTTATTCTGATCAGCAAACTAATTATTCACCTACTATATGTATATAAGAAATATGGCTTAGTTCGATCTTGTTTTACATTTACATCGCATTTATGCGATTTATTAGTTTTTACGAAAATTTGTATAGTGGAATTTTCCTTCTTATATATGTTCAATATTTAGCCCACAAATATGGCTTAACTGGTAACACTATTGTCCTGGAGAGCAATGGTTGTGAAATATGCGAAGATGAAGTTCTACAATTTGCTGCCAAGGAGAAGATATTGTTAATGCTATTGGCTGAATCGGATGAATATGTTATACTACCTCCGCCCTCGCCACTGAATCGATCGGAGCGCGCCAGTAGCTCTGTCGATCCCGGTTTTTATGCCAGTCATCATGAGACAGATGAGACTCTATCACTGGCCAGTGTCACACCAAGCAATTCAAAGGCGTCGGCAATGTTTAAAGATTTTGCTATACCATGGGCTAAGGTACCCAATGATATCATGAAATTGCTGCGTGGAAAAAATAGTCTGGGCAAGCGTTTAAACACATTGGGCAATATTTTGGTAGAGGCGTTGCGAGAAAGGTCAGCGCAGATACCCATTCCAGTTTTTCGTCAGGTGGCACAACAGGCAGCCGAAAAGTATCCCGATTCGCTGTTAGAGAAGGATCGCGAAGGTCAGCTTATAGCAACAACACCACAGTCACTGATTTCCAAAATGATCAATCGAAATAATGCTCTAAATAGGCCACAGAAGAGAACAAGTGGTTCGAGTGGATCGGGTACTTTTGAGATACATATATCCGCGAAAAAACGCAAGTCAGTCTTGGGAGGCTGTGGAGCGGTTAGCAATGGTGCCGATGCAAAAGCTACCCTGGCTCTCAATCGGGACCTAGAGCATAAGAAAGAGTTACTCATATCCAGTTACCGTGGCAGCTCATCAATTGATCCCGCAACCATAACCGAGTATATGAAGGTGTGTTTTCCACTTCAGCGGTCCTTCTTTAACAATAGTGAAAAAATTCCGGATATTAAGGCCATCAAGGACAATTGGCCATATATCTTCAATAAAGAGATGCTTTATCAACATTTTGACCTGCTCATGTCAATCGATCCGCGAGTTCTTGAAAAACGTTTCGCTGGCGAAAGAGAACGCATTTTCAAATTTTTCAAAACATCCAAAAACAAGAAGGTTAATTCACTGGAGGAAAGCAATGTCAATCTAGTTCGAGGTCTGGCCTATCATTTTAACGAAGATCCTGATTATATATTCAAACAATTTGAAAATGGACCTTTGTCGAAAGAAACGTTGCAGCATATTAATCCAACTAATGCGCCCTGGGTGGCTTTAGTCAGTGAGTATATGTACACAGAATTCTTAAATTCAAGATAACTGAGTTACGATCCAAAAAAAATTCCAATTATTCGTAATTGGTTAACAATTGCAGATATCATTATTTCAATAGATATTCCACAATCCGATTTTTAACTTGATACAATTTGTTTCACCACTTGTAGATACACCATCCACAGTATCTGACGGTGACTCGAAGACCGAGGCTATGGTTTATATAGAAGGCCAAATAATGACGTCTTTTGCTGCCCACAAGGATACCGACTTGCCCGACGTAATTGCCCAATTGATATGCTACTATTATACCTTCAACATGATGTACCCCAAGGAAGCAAATCACACTCTTGAATTTATTGTCATATACTTTTTACAAAATTCACCGGAACAGACACGCAACTCCAAAAATTGTACTGGGAATAGTAAGTACAATCAGCTAATTGCCAAGCTGGCCAATGTCTTCAATGGTTAAAGAGGACAAAACATCCAAACCGCCAGATCCGGATATCTCCAAACGGCAAGATTCTCAAACTAAAATCTTGACAGCATCCAATCCACAAGAAATCTCTCACATTCTGTTTAGTTTATTTATTATTAATAATTATTGTATTTGTATTATTCCATTATACAAGTCATACCGTATGTACTCTGTATTAGTTCTAAGATTTACATAAAGTGTGTAGTAATGTTGTCCCCTCAAATAACAATGGGATTTACTTGTTCTGTTTCTTATTGATGCCTCCTCGCAATACTCCATTTATAGTCATATCATTCATGGCGCTTTTAAAACTACGATTCTTGGATGCGGCAGCATGACTCAGCTTTCGGCGGAAAAAGTTGAGATCGTTAAAAGTTAAATCCTTGACATCCTTTCGCTTGGCATTTAATATAGCTGACGGGACGAACTGTTGTGTTTCTTCATTAAAGGTCTCCCATGAAGTAGGCTCGTTTCGTTTCGCTTCGATTACATTCCTTCTGTGATTCTGCTCGCGTTTTTTAAGGAACTCCTTGGCCTTTGAGCTCTTCATATCCAACTCTCCTTGGTGTTTCGCTTCGTCGGCGGCATCTTTAATGTCGTTCTTAACATGCTGCCATGGCTTGGCCGCATCCGCTGCTTGCGGCGGTACATAAGGCTTAGGCTTAAATTTGTTATTTCCCTTGCCCCAAGACTTGGTGCGTTCTTGTAGCTGTTTTTTGTGCAGTGTATTACGAAGGTGAAAATCGTCACCCATTTTTGTCCCGCACGCGTTCAATTTCCTGTGTTCCTGAAAATGTTGCCAACATGGACTACACACTTAGCACCGCTACTGGAACTGGTTCCCATCAATGTGATTAAGTTAAAAATGTATGGTCGAGGTTATTATCCCTTTAAATATTCTGTTTATGTTTCAACTTTAAAGTAATCAAATTAATGGATTACTTAGACATTTTTTCAACCATGGATGTGTGAACTAAATTGATGTTTGAAGAAATTTAGTTTATATGCTCATTGGTAAAGAATATCGATTGAAATCATTTAAAAGGCATCGATAATTCGTCCACCACTAGTTGTTGTTGCTGCGACAACACGTGCGCGGGTTGAAATAAAATTGGATTTATAAAACTCCAACTCAGGATGCATAACGGCCACGGAAACAGAACTTGGGTTAACTCTAATCAATACTATGGTGGCGGTGGGCAGCAAAATCTCTTAGGAGACGGGTTAAATAATTCGAATTCTAATGGTGGCCAGTGGCAAGGTGGTCATGGACAGGGTCAAAGGCGCAACAACAACGGGGACGGACAAGAATCATTTCATAAATTTAGAGATCCTCAACACCATACGAAACAAAACAGAGGACAAGGATCCAGAAGATCCGGAGGCAACGGCAGCGGAGGTAGCGCTGGCGGTGGAGGTGGTGTCGGCGGTGGAGGTGGTAGAAGACGCCGCCGCAATAGTGGGGGATACAATGGACCTCGCAGAGAAAGGCGAAGTGTTCATGGGAATTCTGGACCACCCGGTACTCTGTTCTTTTATGACACCAAGCGTAATGGTAATCCATCTGGTGAGGAAACAGCGATTGTGTCATCTTTATTAGATGGAATTAAACCTGCTTCAAATGCCACTTTAGCACTTTCAACTATGCTTGAACCTCAAACTAATTTGACACCATCTAATCAAGAAGCTTCCATGGATCAGCCAGCTGAAATAAAGCCAACTCCTCCTGTGATCCACATTAAGCAAGAAAAAAAAGACACGTCGGCCAAAAAAGCAGTGGAGAAAAAGGAAAGCAGTGAGGAAAACTCCTCAAGCGACTCTGACGAGAGTTTCGAGGCAGGCGAAATGGTCAAAGCAGCCTCTACCCCGAAAGCAATAGCCAAAGCACCGGCTCCAGACACCTCATCTACATCATCGTCCTCATCTGATTCATCCGAATCAGAATGTGAAGAAAAACAGGTGATCTCAGGCAAAACAAAATCCCCGAGCAAAGAACAGGTTTTAAATAAAACATTAACAAAGAAATTAAAGAAAGCCCTGCCTGAAGATGATGTGGTTTGCATGGGCCAAGAAAAACGCCACTATACCATTGCTGATGAGGATGATGATGAAGAAGAAGAGGAAATCGAGGCTGATCAAAGTAAAAAGATAGTTGGCAAAAGAAAAAGTAAAGATAAGTCCATCGATGTCTGCAATATGTGTGACAAAAAGGTAAAAATCCACTAAATCTTTCAATAATTTTAATCACAATAGATATTCTTTTTATCGCTAGGGTCACACCTCGTTTCAATGCCAAATGATATGCCGGAATTGTTCAGCTCCCTACCACAGCTTCAGACACTGTCCAAATCCGCCCAATCTTAGCATTGCTCTCCAATTATTTATGGAGTTTAACATGCAACAATTTACTACATTCAATATGGAGCAACGTTTTAATTTTCCAGGCGCAACACCAGTAATAATCACAAAGCAAACATCAATACCAGCGAAGACCAAGAAGGATAAGAAATCATCGACGAAGAAGGCAAAGAAAATGCCTAAAAAGAAAATGAAGATGGAGGAAAAAGATGACGATGAGGACGAATCTGATGACGAAGATGCCACAGCTGCAGGTACTGATGACAGTGATGAAGATGAGGAGTCTAGTCAATCCAGTGATGAACCCAAACCACCTCCAACGAGTAAACAGAAGCGCAAACGTAGCTCGAAACACCAACAGATCGCAGCACCAGGAAATTTGCCACCGCCACAAGCGTTTCCGTTTCCTATTTTGGCTCCTGGGGCACCTTACAATTCCATGATGTATCCGTATGGAGCAGCATTTAGTTATCCCAAATAAAATTTAAACATATAACAAACAACTAGCAAACTTCACAAAAATTGAAATCAAATTAAATTCTATTACATTTTTTAAATTTTCTGTGTTTTTATGAATTAATCGCAATTTATTGCTAATTTAATTGCTGTAATTTACTGAGGTTTTTAAAAAATCTTTTTGAATTTACCGCGCAAACATCGATGTTTCCTTTTAAAAACATTGGAAGCATCGATGTTGCCAAACATCGATATTTTTCCAGCTCTATTGACAACCCTCCCAAATACGACCAGCTGTTGCATGCCAAGCATGCTTTTTCTCCAAATTGTTTACAAAGTAGCGGGACTGAATATATATAGTGACCGCAAGGAAATTTTCATCAATTTACTTGAACAAAGTGAGTAACAACCATTAACATGACACAGAATTTATTCGAATATAAGACAAAGCTGATTTTCCTGCAATCAAATCGCCGTTCAATCATGGACAAGGCATAATTTATATTCCATTTTCCTATCAAAATTAATTCATGCATAGAGCAAGTTGCTCCCGCTCCGCCTCAGAGCCACAGCTGCAGGGATGACTCAAGCCCCGTGGTTCTCTACCTGGTTTCAGTAGCGTCTGCTGCAATTCCCATACAATTTCGCTAGCCAAAACGCTAGTGGCCAACTTAAGAACCGACTGATAGTTCAGCGGATTAACCGCATAGCTTAAGATACCCCGAGCAATTTCGGTAAATAGATAATAGCGATCTAGTTCCAGTAGTTCCTCACGCACATCCATGATGCGATTGTTGAAGTGACATTGAATAGCTGTGAACACCGCCTTGTCCAGTCCAACCAATAAATCCCGCTTGAATTTAACCAAATAGTGTTCGATGAATACGATTTCGTTTCGATTCATATGCGGCAATTTAACTTTGTCTTGGATAACCTGTTCACCTATCTGACTGACCACTAGCGACGCGAGCGAGCCAGCAGGTGTTGGACGACGATCCGTACAGGGACGAACATCAACAAAAGGATGTATTTCGTAGCTTCCCACACCAATTGTGCTGGCCACACCACTAAAAGACACGTGTGAGACCCGTGAATGATTCTTCTGCGGCAGAACTCCAGGCCTAGTCACTGACGGAGGCACCTCAACAGGCTTGTGATCCCGGGCGAATCCAATGATCTGACTGGCTTTCTGAAACGAAAAATTTGACCTGTAAAAAAATCTTTCTCGAAAAGGTCGTGAATTAAACTATTACATAATTGACATATTTTTTGGCATCACAAACAAACTCTTGTATACGCGCCACTAACACACTCATAGCGCAGAGATCCTCACTGAGATCTTCATTGAAACCTGTTAAGATATAATTCAAAATGTACTGTGCAGCCTTATAGATTGGATCATCGGGTGCAAATGTTAGTGCTGATTGACCCTCCATGGCAATAGCTGCGTTCAGAGCATAACAAAGCTCACTGTCCAAAAGACCGTTAAAAGAAGTTTGATATTCATCACAAAATGAGGGCTGCAATTTTTGAGTCTTCTTCTTGCGCTTCCGCCGCTTGGGCTGCCGTGCTTTAATGGCCAGTCGAGCCCTTTCCTTGATTTCATCCTGAATTTGCTTCCACTTCTCCCGATATCTGGACTTATGGTTTTCAATGAAGAGTTCGCGCTCCTTTTCCACCTCCTGGAGTAACACATGTATGCGCCGTTGGTTGGCAATGCGTTCATCGAGACGTTTGCGCCAAGATTGTATTTGCCCTTCTGTGTTCTTGGTCAAGCGCTGTTTGCGCAAAATTCTCATGTTTTTATTGAAGCGGTCCTTTTTAAATTGAAACAGTTTCTTTTGCTTTATTAAATGCTTGCGCTTCAAGTCCTGACACAGACTAATATGAGCCTGTACCCGCATATTCGTCAACATTTTGCGGTGTTTGAGAAGCATATTTTGCATTGAAGCTAGATTCTCAAGACGTTTGAACTTTTCCTGGGTTATGTTATTTAAGTGTACCATCCGTCGATGACGCTCTTCCTCAAAACGCTGTTTCCGGGCCACCACTTCCTCGTAGCATTGATGGCGTGCCGCCAAATTAAGATGATCACGTTTGGTAATCGATTCAGCATTGGCGATTAGCATACGGTCGTGTTGTTCCGCCTCGCGACGTTTATAAGCCTGCAAAACGTAATACAACTGCGATTTGTGGAGATCTTGTCGATGTTGATTGAAATCCTTAAGCTTGCATATGACATCATTGTCCTGAGTTATCTCGCCATTCTCCCTCAGACGCTTCAAATTGCGTTCGTTTGAGTAAAATGTCTTTAAATTGGAATCGTGCAGGGGATTATATTCAGGAATATGTTCCGAAACAGACGAATCAAATTCCTGTTTAGCGCTTTTAAACTAAAGCAAAGAATTAACTTAACTGACGCGACCATATTCACATGAGTTACTTACCGACTGTCCTATTTTATTTCTCGAAAATATGACCTGATTGCCTGGACACTTGAGCATGGGTAACTTACAATTCAAAGGTATTAGTTCCCATCCTGGCAAGCTATTTATAGGCAATCCTGTTTTAAAACTGATCAATTTAAGCAATGCCTGATTGCCAGCCACATTATTCCGTCGCGGTAACGAGAGAATATCGATCATTTTGAATTGGTTACGTCCTTTCGTCCTTTGTCGAACATTTAATAAGTTTTTTACGATTTATCTATATATCTACTGCAAACGGTACTACAATGCTTTTAGCAATTTGAAAGTTTCTAGCACAGTTTCAAGAGCCTACTCTGGCGCGGAGAGAAAATGCGAAAAAAGCTCGTTCAAAATGATTTACTTTTTACTTGTATTTTTAGATGTTCTGTTCAATCAAGGTGCTTATGTCTGCTTATCAAAGCTTTTGATATATTCCTTACCTTCCTTTCTGTAATTGGGTGGGGAAAGAAATAGAAAGCTGATGAAGAATTTTCGTCTTTATCATGCTGTTTCTTTGTCGTTGCCAAGAGACATCAACAGTAAATCGGAAACTATAGAAAATGACATACATAATTCAATTAAATAAAGACAATGTTGGGAAAGAACGAGAGAACGAAAAAACAACAGATATGCATTACCTGGCTTAATCGTGTATTCTTTTAGAATAAACTATTAATAACTCTAAATACTCTGATGTTGCCTTAGTTCCACTATATCTGTTTTCCCTGCTTTTGTCTATTGATACACACATATAATTGTATGTGTTTGTTTTTTCTAATTTACGTTTCGATTTTAGAATGTCTCTACAAGCCACCGCCGTGTCCGTATCCTGGCCAACTATAACCTTTTGCTGCGCTTCAATAACTCTAGAGACGCCAACTGTCTGTCTATTACATTGTCTCAATGTTTTTCTCCGGTTCTGTACTGTCCTTTTCTGTTTAAGAACGACCACCTTTTCTTCCTCATCGGTTCAAAGCATCTTAGCATAAATTTTTATCAATCGGTCAGCCAGGCGTCTGCATGTCTGTTAAAAAAGGGATTTCTTTTCTCTCTTTCTCTGTTTTCATCGCCACCCTCAATGTGATGTAAATAAAACGAAGTGCTCAATGTACTGTCGGGACGTGCTCCATATACGCTCTCGAGTGTGCTTTCCATTTCAGCTAACATTCTGAAATTTTTCTGTCTATGGTATAAATAAAATATGATGCCGACACCAGAAAGAAAAACCAAAAACCTATTTGAATTAGAAAAACGAAAAGTGCGTGAGGCCTTTTTTAAAGGCTGTCCTGGCCTATTTCTCTTTATATAATTTTCTCCTCCAGAGTCGTGAAATAAGTATATATGTACATATATCCTTAAAGTTATTGATGCTATTTGCAGTTAATACTTACTACTGTTAAATCTGAGCTCACTCTTGACGGCGAAGATAAGTTACTAAAACTGATTTTTAGTTAAGCCAAGTTAATTAATTTGAAATGTCCGTCTGTCCGACCGTCAGTAAGACACCAAAGATCTCAGGAACTATAAAAGCTGCAGCTACCAAATTTAGAATGTAGACTCATCGGCAGTAAATACGGTGATCAAGTTTATTTATTTTCTTGCTCAAATTTGATCGTATCGTAATTTTATTTGGCACACTAGTACATTCCACAAAATTTCAAAAAAATTGGAATGAAAATAAACGAGTATACGAGTATTTGTACTCAAAGCGGTGCAAGGGTGCAAGCGGATTTGGCCGGTGGGTCGCTAAAGCGCTTGTGTGCACATTAGAGTGAGCGAGATAGCATGTGTTAGAAATCGCGGCATGCGAAAGAAATTTAATATATGAATTTAGTTTTATTAAGTCGAAGTAGTTTTTTCACTTCATGCATGGTATATCCAAGTCGGCCCGGCGACTTACTTTATTTCTTCTAATTTTACTAAGCAAATTTATTTTCATCACATAGACATCTCTAGTATTATACAGTATCCCGTATGAGTAGCTTTTAGCCTGCCGCCCTGTGCGTGTTGTGATAGTGTTATTTTTGGTGGTTTACCCCAAGTTGGTCTTTAACCGAATACTGTGCGACAGCAGTAGCCGGCAAAAACCACACATCTGTAACGTGTAGTTATACGTCTCAACTTTACTGCCACCACCCACCCACATCCAACCACCCCACAGAGACACAGGCTTTCAATGACAAGCTTTTCTCTTTTGGCTTTCACTCAAAGCTTTAACGGTACACTCAGTTGTCTCGCGTCGGTCGTTTGGCCAAGTTCGCATCGGCGGGAATTTGGAAAATTGTTGTGTTGGTTTCAGTTTGTGTTACTGTTTGTGTGTGTTTGAGTGTGTGGGAGACAAACAAATAGCAAAAACACAAAACGCAAAATCATAGAGCAAGAATCTCATCGTACAAACGGGGGTGGCGACAATAATCCTGCCTGCTTCCTGTAACCACCCCCTCACGTTCACGTATGTAGACAGTTAACTGCGCCATTCACAATTCGCCACACATCTTGACGCAAGACAACAGCAACAACAATTAAACAAGTTCAACAAGGATAATTGTGACGGGAGTTATATAAACACATGTGCATGCGAAGTGGGTGTGGCTAAGCCGATGTAATGTACGTTTGTCGTCCTACGCCGATGTTCATCATTCATAATTTATCATTATTTTGTACATCATCAACAATAATAACAACAACAACATGTCCAAATTTGCGTCAATGGAGGCAGCCGAAGCAGCAGCTTTAGGATCTATAAAAACGGAGACGGATCATATAATAACCATAAGCACTGCCAGCCTAACGGAGCCCAGCATTATTAACGAGCCACTGAAGCAGTCCACTTGCACTTACATACCTGCTCCACATATTGCTCCTCTTTCTCAATCTGATACCCAAAACAAAAAGTGTCCAACATCCTCTAGACGTCACAAGCTAAGCTCACTTTGTCGTTTCTCTCAATTAGTTAGCTATCAGAATAACATAGCTGATGTTCAACACCGGCGCGGACGTCGTCTGCATGGCCTACAGCTACCTCTGCATCCTTTGCAGCTGTTCGGCTGGCTTGTTTTAATACTCTTTGGCTTGGCTAGCTATTGGGTGTTGATACCAGCATTTCATGCCCCTCTTCAAGGTCCGCTGTACGGATTAATCACAGGGCTCTATTTGGTGCACATAGCCTCACACTTGACAGCCCTTTTAACAGATCCCGCGGATAAAGAATTGAGACGTGTACATCGAAACGATCGCATTGTACCCGAATTCGATCGCGCCAAACACAATCACGTCATTGAGAACGGACGTTGTCATCTGTGCAATATAAAAACGTCCTCACCGCGAACCAAACATTGTTCCGTGTGCAACAAGTGTGTGGGCAAATTCGATCATCATTGCAAGTGGCTTAATCATTGTATTGGCTCAAGGAACTATGTGGCCTTTCTGATGTGCGTGGTTAGTGCAGTAGTGGCCACTCTGGTCATTGTGGGGGCGGTGGTAGCCCAGATAGTTCTCTACTATGTTCAACCGGACTGGTTGAGCTTTTATTGGTGCAGTCCAACAAATGGGGCCCATTATGAAGGTGACTCTGGTGGAAACTTAGATTCAGGCGATTATATTAATCTCACTTTGACTCTAAGCAATGGTACCATGATGCTCCTAGAACAGCCAATGGATGACGAACTTTCTACGGAACCAGAGCAATTAGATAATTTGACAACCAACTTAATAAATATCTCATCTTCACCACTTCCCTCGATGCTAGAGAACTTTACTGCACTGATAGAAGCAACTTCTGCCAGTTTTCCAACGATTGGTAATACGACTTCAATAACCCCTGCGGTTGCTGGTATTGGATTAAATGAAACAATATTTCTACTGCTTTTGGGCGTATTGGGCTTACTGGCTGCTATCAGTGCCGGTTTATTATTGCATCTGTGTTTCTTTCACATATATATATCTTTTCTGGGCCTCACAACCTATGAGTATATAAGAAACCATCGCCAAGCCCAAGAAGCAAAGGCCAAGCAGTTGCATGAACAGGGGATATTAGGAAAAAATGGTTCAGTGCATTTCTCGCCCTCAATACCGGAACAACAACAAAATAACAAACCGTCCAAAAGTAATCCCACTGGTGGACAACAGCTATATTGTTGCTCCAAAAGCTCTCATCCCAACCAACATCATCCGGAGGCAGCTGATATCTACACCGATCAATCAATGCGCTTGCACTGTTGTTCCAGCTCCCGAGAATTTCATCAAGGACGCCAGGCCATCTATGTATGTTCTCTCCTAGAAGAACGAAATGTCGCCCAAGTGCAATTAGAACAACAAGAAAACTTCAGTACGAGTGGATTAGGAAGCTTCCACTGCTGCTCTAGTTTCGCCGCCAGTTCACTGCAACGTCGGGTCAGTTTGGCCAAGGGATCGCTATACACAGGCGAGGCGAGACCACAACGTCCAGCTACTTATCTACAATATACGGAACAGTGTAGCTTATGCACTTTTCGCCTAAGAAGTTCTCTGAGATCTAGTGCAGAGAACTTGGAGAACGGTAACGGAAGTGGTAGTGTTGCTGGTAGCAATAGCACTCGCACCTTGGCTAGTCAAGCTGGTGTCACCTCCACATCAGCGGCTGCTGGTAATATATCAAAGCATCAACGTTGGCGAAGAAAATGGAACTGTTGTGCTAGTGTTCCTGATAGTCCAGATGTACCGAATGATCTTCTGGCGGCTTTGACGTTTCGCGAAAATGCTGAGGCAAGTGCCAAATTGGATGCCCAGGAGTTGCCAGTGCAATTTATACGTGATGGACAAACCGATGTCGACCTGAATGCTACTGCCACAATGACGACGACAACACCGCCACGAAGTTCTCGCTTACGTCATATGTTACGCCTTTTCGCTCGTTACAGAAGACCCCGTTGTCGTCATCATGGCAATGGAAACGGTCATCATCACCACGGTGTGGCTGCGAAAGATGTGGGTCATCACATAGGCAGCATTAAACAGAACCAGATTCGTCCATTGCAATTGCAGGCAGCGGGCAGAGGTTATGCCTCTTCAACATCCACACTGCCAGCAACCAGTTCGCCTAGTCGCAGTTCTTCGGAGAGTAGTGAACTAAGCACTAGTGAATCAACTGGCAAGGAAGTAGTGCTTTTGCCCACATCTATCATACGTGATGACAGTGTGACAACTTACACGCTGACCCTACCACCGGCATTGCCACCACCCACACGACGCAAAATGCCGCAGGCCACTCAGGAATTGGCTGAACTGGCTGAGACTATGGGTTTTGTTACAAGCCAACAGCAGGCCCAGCAGTGCAACAGCCGTCAATTGCCGACTTTCGGTAATGTCTATCGACGCCAACGTAGGAAACATTTCCTGCGAACTCGGTCCCCAACGTTGTCGCCCATCCATGAGTCGGGACTGTCCAATCCAACGTCACCACAACCGTTACGGCATAATGCCAACTCTATTTACAACTCCAATCCGGCCAACTGTTCACCTCTTGTCATGCGTTCCTCATTATCACCAACCTCCTCATCCGTCCTAGTGCAAAATCTATGCAGTTTAGCAGGCGAGACGCTAAGAAAAACCTCGTCGAATAGCTCTCTGCAGAGTATAAGCTCTAATTCGAGCAGTACATAGATAAAGAAGAAGGGAACAATGCAGCGGTTTCTGTTAACGGCATAGAATATTTGTGTGTTTATGTAAACGATAAGCAAAACAAAAATCAATTAACCTGCTGGAGAACAAAAAAAATTCGTTGTCAGGTGTGTCAAAGTCATAAACAATCGAAATCAATTAAGAGCACAAAGACGAAAAAGGCGGAATCCAGTCCAAGGATGGGCTGCTAAATATTTTATTTCATGGAATGCGATTTTTATAATTGGTAAATGGCAATTGAGAATGACTTCGCATTTTTGCATATAGCGTATTTTAATTATTTGGCTGTAATATGTATAATGATAAGGGTGAGAATGCAAAACGATTTTAGAATTGATTAAGAAATCTCTATATATATTTTTGTGAGCATTTTCGCCTACATTTAATTAATTGACATTTCCTCATTCGAATTGGAATGCCATTTAAACAACTCTGAGATCTATCGAATGAATCTTAATTTTTTCGACTTGCAGCCATATTCATAAGATATTTAACAGCAATCGAAGTTCTTTGGTTCTTATTAGGTGACATCGCCCTATAGGTAGCGGAAGACTTCGTCATGACGTTTCAACCACAATAGGTACATACAATATGTGTGTAATTTCCTCCTCTCTGGCTGGTATTGATTTTCATTTTCAAAATTGTGAGCAAAGGCGTTGGGTGATTACGTATTGTATCTCTGTGTGTAGCTAGATCTGCGCTGCATTTGGCACCATCTCATTGTGACTCTTGAAGAATTATCTTTAATGGATTGGACTGGGATGAGTTAGAGAAGGCATGTTATTGCCAAATTATTATTTAAATGTTTTTATTCGATTAAAATTCAAATACAGTGACAAAGTTGGCGTCCAAATATATGATAATTGGGAAAGGAATATATATACCCGTACCTTTAGCAGTTTTGGGGTTGCATAGTCCGTATCGGAAAAGAGATATAGATAGAGAAACCAACTTTAGACTTAACAGAAAGGTCCTACTTGTGATTTTCAATACAACTTACGCGCATTAAATTTAAAAAAAAAATAAAGTAAGTAAGTCGCCGGGCCGACTTGGATATACCATGCATTAGGTGAAGAGATATATATTAAATTTCTTTTAAATGCTATCTCGCTCACTCTTATGTGGAAAGGAGCAATTTAGCGCCCCCCGACCAAATCGGTGATTTCCAGCATATGCTATCTCGCTCTTTTTTACGTGCATCTGCCTTGCACCGCTATGAGTGAAATACGTTTCTATGTATAACTCGGCCATTTTTATTCCGACTCTTGTGAAATTTGGTGGGATGATAGATATATATCATATATCTATATACGTGACATGTATTAGTGTGCCAAATTAAATTACGATACGATAAATATTTCGGGTGAAAATCGAATTTTTCAAATTTTGGGGGCGGAAGGGGGTGTGGGAAAAATTTGAAATAAACTTGGTCTGCGTGCATACTGCACGCATCTAATGTCCAAATCCGATAGCTCTATCTTTTATAGTTCCCGAGATATGGGGGCTCAAAATATTGTTTTTCGAATAGCGTGGGCGAAAGGGGGACGTGGCAAAAAAAAAAAAAAACTTGATCAGCGTACACACCAAACGAGTCTACATGCCAAATTTGGTAGCTCTAGCTTGTATAGTTGCTGAGATCTAGGCACTCTATCGGACGGACGCACGGACGGACAGACGGACATGTCTCAATCGACTCGACTATTGATACTGATCAAGAATATATATACTTTATAGGGTCGAAAAAGCTGCCTTCTCCCTGTTACATACATTTTGGCGACTTTAATATACCATTTCATTCTATGAATGCATGGTATAAAAATAATGTGAATAATTAATGAATATTCGAGTACTGTCCAACAGCTGGAAATCGAAATGGAAATGCGTCAAATATATTGTGAAACTTAGACGGGCACGCGACTGAATGACTGACACATGAACAGACAGACAGAGAAAAGTTTAATGGATAAATGGATACAATCCGAGCGACGGTTAGACAGACGCCGAAATGAATAGGTACACTCTAAATAAAGGAAGAGCACCAAGTTGACGCGTAGACAGGCAGTTCGTTTTATTGAAATTGACAGCTAGGGTAAAAAAAAAAAGTTAATGGCCAGGTCATTTTTAAACAAGTAAAAGTGACGCAGGAATATGTAGTAATAGCTCAAGTGAAAAACCTATGCATTCGGGTTGTGAGCAGTACTAAATGGCAGTAGGATAGAGTTTTATATTCCTAAAAAATGTTCGATAATTTTAAAGAATTTGTTTCCACTGCGTTTAAAATAACGGATAGAATGTGCTCGAAACATTTTGTGAGGAAATGGAATTTAGCCTTTCCTTTTTATTAATTTCAATAAGGCAGCTAAAAAGAATGCAGTTTTCAGATGAAAGCACATTTAAGGCAATAGCATTAGAACGGAATAATTAAATTTTGCTATTAACTTTAATAGTGTTAAATTCTGACAAATTAATTTAAGTTTACGACTTAAATTTAGGGTAAGGATTCATACCCCAAACACGTCTATATACATACGATGCCTTTATACAGTTTACGTTGTTTTTGTTGTTATTAATTTTGCCATGTCTTCTCTTTCTAAAGACGCTATCTTTAAACTCCTGCTCTGGATTGAAAGTAGCTTTCCTTCCATTTTATTTCTTTTTGTTACCTCCATTTGTATGTTATATGCCATCTGTATGTGTGTGTCAGAGTGTATTTCCTATGTGTGACAAGGCGCTTGAGAAAAGACTAAAATAAGAAAATGCCTTAACTAGTATTAATGGATTTTAAATCCAAACTGACTTGCCATGCAATCAGCACTACTGACGTTGTCTGTTCTCTGTGTGTTGCAAGTCAACAGCTTACCAGATATATGGAGAGCATGAGGTTTTCTTCTTATTTTCCCTTTATTTTTGTATCGTTGCTCATTTCCGCTGGAAAACATAGAGCATACTTTTAAGGGCGCGGAATGTGTGTCTATGAATGTGACACAGTGTTCGATGGGTGTGAAAATATTTAATTTGATGGCACTTGGCATTAACATTTGCAGCTGCACCTGGTACCATCCAACCAGCCAAGACACCCTTACGCTTACTTAGTCAAGCAATGTTAGGCAGTTCAGAAATATAGTTGATAGTACCACATGTATTACAACTAACCAAATGACTATCCGAAAAATGGGAAATGTAAGTTGTAAGATGTTCACGATTGCTCCCAATATTAAGTTTATAACTCTCTCTATTCTTATAGATAGTTCTATTTCTCTTCTATATTTGTAAATGGATGATTGGCTAGTTGACTCTAATCCTTTCGACATGTGTCAAAAGTTTTATCAGGCCACTGACTCACCCAGCAAGCCATCATCAGCATTTTCATATATGTACATATACCATAAAGAAAAACATCCTTTTATCCTGTTTTTTCTCTCTCTCTCTCTCAATCAGTTGACAGGCCAGGCAGTTTCTTTTTGTTTTTTTTTTGAAAATAATATTTTTTCTTTAATTGCATGTTTATGTCATGCATGTGGGCGGACCTCGGTGGGGTCTACTCCCCAAAATACTGCCAGGCAACGCCCTAGAGCTTGGTGCATGGATTTCTCTGTATGGAGTTTGTTTTGCGAGACAAGCAATCGCCCAAAGGATAACTCACCACTTGATGATATTCGCCATAGAAACAACCGAATAAATAGTAAATAGTGGTTGTTGTTAATTGTTGTCATGACCACTTGCCCTCATTGTTGTTGTTGTTGTCGTTATTGTATAAATTATAAATTTATGATGAATGCTCTAAGGACACGCAACAATTTAAATTGGTGGAAGAACAGACATGATTCTAAAATTGAAGATGATCTACGATAAACGAGACAAGTCCAGTCATGAGAGCTATGAATAATTTTAGTCGAATATGAACCTTTCATTCCTTATCCCATTTCATTATCTACCTTTTGGCTGTCATTAGCAATTGACCATTTGAACTGGTAACTGAATACCTTTTGGCGTATGTCTTCTACCTGTTTGCGCTGCACCCAATTTTTACGCCAGCCATTTCATTGTTTTCCTTACTCTATCACATTTTTCCTATGCTTCTCACCCCCACCTCGCTTTCGTTCCGTGGTCTCGGTCTTACTTGACGTTTTTTCGTTAGTTCACTGAACCTTAACTTTTGTTAGTGCAAAGCCAAAGCCAGCAGCCCAGCCAGTTGGAACACATATTCTCATCCGTTTTCTTGCTCATATTTTTTGCCTTCCGCTTTTCCTATATCGTAATATGCTTTTCAATTTAGTTAATGACTTTTCAGATAGGCTCTTGGGTGGGTTGGGCATGCTTGAGGGTTAAAGCTAATAGAATAAATAACGAAAGACTGTTAAATTGCTTGCGTGAGAGAATGGAGAAACAAAGTCGAATTAATAATAAAAAAAGAAAGAAAATACAATAAAAATGCAATGCAAAAAATTAAAATCATGAGTAAAACTATATTTTGATATCAATTGCCGCATACTACAAGGAAGTCCATTAAAACAAAACAGAAAATTATATACTATTCAGATAAATATATATATATGTATACTTATATATGTAAAAAAAAAATTAAAGAAAATGGAATAATAAAAACATTTAGTTTTATAAAAAAACATCCAACTTCAACAGTTTCGAAAATATATGTAAAAGGTTGATAAACCGATTCGTAAATTAATAAAACAATCATGGGATCCAAGGAAAAAAATATTGAAGAATTTTATAAACGTCAAATGTTTGATCGGTTTTTATTAAAAGGACGGACAGTCAAAAGTTTACGAAAATTGCGATTTAAAGAACGAAGTACCATATAAATAAGAATATATTGTATTGTAGACAAGTAACGAAAATTGGACAAACTGCTTTGTATAGTACTTTCATTTTATAGTTTTAATTCATTATTCTGTAATACTTATGTTTTAATTCATTATTCTAAGATGTTTCTAAACTTTTAGAATCTAAAGTGTTCGATGTATTTTGCCACAATTAAGGAGTTAAGAAATTTGTATAACTAGTGTCCCGAAAAATGCTCTCTAAAATAAAAGAAAATACAAACGAGCAAAGCAAAAAAAACCACAAAAAAACCTGTTCTAAAAAGAATATAAAACTAAGAGGTCCGTTAAACTATCATTAGCCCCATCCAGGTGCTAGCTAGTCGAGGTGCTGGAAACATACGTTTATATACGACATATGTACGTACATACAAACTTGTATATTATTGTTGTGATTGTTAGCTCTCAGTATAACCTGCTTGCCGTATTGACATTTTAAATATTTCTCAAGGCAGGCAAATAGTCGAAGTTTTCGAGTTGCTTTCAGATCTTTCCCAATGTGCAATACGGTGGCAGTTAGTTGATATTTCTACAAAGCAACAAAGTGGCGCTTAGGCTTGCACATTTGTGGTCATTATCATTATCATGCGTTTTGTGGTCTTTGTGTGTCTTATTCAGAAAGATCAACTTAAAATTTGTATGTATCGGAATAAAATGACCGAGTTTTGGAAGGGAAAATTTTAAAAGGGGAGGGGGATGGGAATTATTTTATTTTTATTTCTTTCTTCTGTTTTGATTTCTTTATGTATTTTCTTTTTATGTTCAATGTGTTTGCCACGGCAAACTAAATCTGATAATTGACACACACATACAAGGCACGCAAATAGTCGAAGTTTTCGAGTTGCTTTCAGATCTTTCCCAAATGCATAGGTGATATTTTACAAAGATACAAAGTGGCGCTTAGGCTTGCACATTTGTGGGCATTATCATTATCATGCGTTTTGTGGTCTTTGTGTGTCTTATTCAGAAAGATCAACTTAAAATTTGTATGTATCGGAATAAAATGACCGAGTTTTACGGAGGGAACGCTTATACTCATAGAGGTGCATGGACTTATTTTATTTTTATTTCTTTCTTCTGTTTTGATTTCTTTATGTATATCAAAAAATTTTTGTTTTATGTTCAATGTGTTTGCCACGGCAAACTAAATCTGATAATTGACACACACATACAGCTACACTTGTATCACAGACACAGTTCGCACACATACAAATAAAATAAAGTAAGTAAGTCGCCGGGCCGACTTGGATATACCATGCATCAGGTGAAAAGATATATGTATATTAAATTTCTTTCAAATCCTATCTCGCTCACTCTTATGTGCCTATGTGGAAACGAGCACTTTAGCGCCCCCCGACCAAATCGGTGATTTCCAGCATATAGCATGGGTGAAAAACGTTTCCATGTATAACTCGGCCATTTTTAGTCCGATTCTTGTGGTATTTGGTGGGATGATAGATATTCTTAACATGTATTAGTGTGCCAAATTACGATACGATAAATATTTCGGGTGAAAATCGCATTTTGGGGGCGGAAGGGGGCGTGGCAAAAATATGAAACAAATATGGTCTGCGTGCATACTGCACGCATCTGTTGTCCAAATACGATAGCTCTATCTTTTAAAGTTCCCGAGATATGGAGGCTCAAAATATTGTTTTTCAAATAGCGGGGGCGCGGCAAAAAAAAAAAAAAAAGGCTCGATTTACCTTCAGAGCAAACGAGTCTACATGCCAAGTTTGGTAGCTCTAGCTCTTATAGTCTCCGAGATTTCGATGATCCTACAGACGGACAGACAGACGGACATGTCTCAATCGACTCGGCTATTGATACTGATCAAGAATATACATATATACTTTATAGGGTCGGAAAAGCTTCCTTCTCCCTGTTACATACATTTTGGCGACTTTAATATACCATTTCATCCTATGGATGCATGGTATAAAAAGTTCTAAGCCGATGCGAGGCAATGTTGGCCAATCAAATGTGTAGGATTTATGGGTACGTGTTATTCAACTTGTTTGTCGTTTCTCCTTACAACATCCATACACACTTTCTTATGTACATCGACATACGTACATAAATACATATGTTCATTTTACAATCATTGTAATGCATATGTTCATTTTACAATCATTGTAATGCAGCTCGGTGGCAACACGGCACGACAAATAAACAAATAAAGCAACTGAACAACAAACACGCTGTAAACATGGCCGGAATTACCTAAATGAAGAAAGCGCCTTTGAGTATGCCACAAGTTTTTGAATTCTAAATTATCTATAGATCGGGGTAAAAATAAAATGCATCTTTAAATATTTTCTATGTACTTATCTGTGTTTCGCGGGAAAAGTTTAAATTTTTCTAAAAGTAGCTTTCCCTAATATAAGACATCATAGTATTCTTCTAAATTTCATCAAAATCGGATGACTATATCATAAAGCTGTCACACAAGCATAACAAAATTGAATCCCATAATGCATAGAGATTTTTGAATACAATAAGATTTAATGGTCAAGGACTGCAATGGTATATGAACTTCAGTATAGCCGAAATTAGATTCATTAATACTTATTTCAAACTTGCCTTTTGCTTTGAATTTCAAAAAATGTTGGCCATTGAGTGCAATCGAGTCGTCGTGCCTCGTCTTATCGCATCGCGTCCCGTCTTGTCTAGTTTTACGACTATGTCTTTATTTAAGTCAATCAATTGATTTTACGTTCAATTTGCTATTTGGGCTTAGCTGTCGGCCCAAAAGCCACAACATCATCATCATAGTCTGGGCATACGAATATAATTAAGAAAGTAAAGCTAACACGCAGTCAGACATCCATAAAAAGGCACAGCAGCACACATGAAACAGGACATCATCCTGCATCCTTCAGAAGTCTCCAGATACATGACAGCCACTGCCTCTTCATTATCGTCAATGTGCAGAATTACTCAGCTCCTTTTCTTTCCATTCATTCAAATAATAATACACCTTTACCTTCCATCAATGTTTGTTGGTGGATTTAGAACTCATCTGACAGCGACATCTGGCAGCAGCATACAACAAGCATTATTAGTTCTAATGAGCCTGTATAATAAAATTGCATCAAAAGGTGTGCAAACAGAGTTGAAACTGTGAGGGCCAGAGATGAGTGTTTTACGTATAGCAAGAACCTTGGAACCTTCGAGTATCTACGCTTCAAGGCAAACAGTGTGAGAAAACCGCAAAAATTAATAAATCAATTTTAATTGGCGAAGTGTAGAAAGAGGTGTAGACTCATTGCCTCATTTATTGAAATTTTTTGAGATTTTCATTTTGGCTAGCTCAAGTCTGTCCTCGTTTTATTTGCCCTTTCGTTGCTTTTCTAGCTCGTATTTTCTTACTCTGTCTCACGCTTGGCCTGCAAACGGCCAGCAGCCTGAGATACCGAAACTTCGTCGCCAAATTTTTTTCCTGGGAAACTTTTGCTTTTACCCTGCTCCTCCCCTTCTCTTCTATATCGTTTTGTCCTTGAAGTAGTCACAATGCGAGCTTGTTACGCGTTTTTGTCCTTTTCATTATCGGTTATTACGTCAGCCGAAATGAATGTGTGTAAAAAGAACCTCCCCGAAATTGACCTGGTTGCATAAGAAATCCAAAAAAGCAAAGTGTGTGCCATATCAAGTAGGCGGGCGAGGGTCTAATCCTTGCATTTAATTAATTTGACCTTTGGAGACGAAATGCAAGGCAGACACAATAAAATGGTCGAACTAAGTTCGTTCGTGCACGCATAGAGTTTTCTCCTTTCTTCTTTTTCTAGTATTATTTTTTTTGTTGCGTTTGTAGTTTGACTGTATCAGCACGCCATGGGCGGGTCGTTGGAATGAGGGTTGGTTGCAGTGGACGAAAAAGTCCAGGAGTTGCACTTGAAGCGAGCACCAAGCCCGCCCTTTAATGGCAACAGTAAAACTCCTGCTTACACTTCCTGACCACTTGAAAATCATTGCGCGAGGAGAAACTTTTCAACTGCAAAGGGTTATATGTTTGTTTTCTGTTTTTCCTTATGTTGTGTTGTAATTGGAAAGTTGTCCATTCAACATGTCATTCAGCTGTTTGTGTTGTGTGTATAAGTGGAAGTGTATAAAAATGAGGTCATATTTTGGCGACTCTACTCAGTCCTGCTCACATTTTTATTCTCAATAGAGAGAAACAAATTTAGAAGCCAAGCCAAAGGCAATAAAACAACAAAGTTGTGGGCAATTGGAATGAACTACAAGGTGAAGACCAAGGAGCCGCATGAGTTGGAGAAGGTGGAGCTGGTTTTCTGCTATAGCTACATTTAAAACCAGCGGAAAAAATAAACTCTGATGTTTGTAGCTTGAACGAATTTAACGCCTAGTTAAAGCATTGTCAATTCTTTTTTTCTCATACTGAACTTAAGTTGATGGTTATTCTAACTTTTAGAGGCATGTCGCTATATACAATTATTTGACACACATTGGTCGGTGCATCATCTCAATATATTGACAAACACATGCAAAAAAGTGTTTGACAAAATAGTTTAAAACTCGAGAATTGAATAACGACCAAAAATGTGTGCCAAATAATTGGCCACCACTGTATGTATGTACATATGTACATGCATTTACCACCTGACAGTTTCCCAGCCAAATTGACCAAAGGATTTGCAAAATCATTCCTTTTAAGTGGAAAATAATTTTTAAATCAGGGTTGGGAGCAGCACAGAAAATTTGTAATGGCCTTTCATATAGACTTTAATTGGAAATTGTTTTTTGTTTTCAATACACTTCTCCTTTTAATGGGATCGAATTAAAAATTATATTTCAACTCTCAACTTTCGAATAAGATAGTTTATATATTACTATATGTGCAACGCGTTGGTAGGGCAACATAGGGCAACATAGGGCAACAGCATTTATCGGAGGGTTAATATTATATAAATATTGTGTTGCCCCCTTGGCCAACCTTCACATTGAATCCATTTTGAAAATTGAACAATTGAACGCGTGGGTTTGGCAAATTGCTTTTCAACTGCAACAGAACACTCAACCATAAACATGCAACGAGTATTGTAAGGCATGGCGCCTCTGCACTTCTCTCTATGCTCCACTGGACTGGGTCTAGTGTGTTATCAGAGAGAAAGCCAGCAGATTTTGCTCTTGCTTTTAGGTTCGTCTTAATTGGTGCGGAAATTATTAATTATCTTTATGCTGGCTTGGCTCTTTCGGCCATTTGAAATCGAAAGCCTATGGATTAGATCTGATTCAATTTTCTTTTATCCAAATTTCAAGATAGCTGAGTTGGAGTTCGATTGCAAGCCATGGCGATAAAAATTGTGTCTGCGGTCGCCTACTTACCGAATAGACGCTCAGTCGAAGATAGCTGGAAATCTGAATGATTTGAAACTTTTTATACCATGCACCCATAGGATGAAATGGTATATTAAAGTCGCCAAAATGTGTGTAACAGGCAGAAGGAAGCCTATATTCCGACCCTATAAAGTATATACATATATTCTTGATCAGTATCACTAGCCAAGTCGATTGAGACATGTCCGTCTGTAGGATCATCGAGATCTCGGACGCTATAAGAGCAAGAGCTACCAAATTTGGAATGTATACTCGTTTGTTCTGCAGCAGATTGAGTTTATTTTTTTTTTTTTGCCACTCCCTATAAAAATTGTCTTTATAGTAACCTGCAAGCAAATACAATTAATTCTCTAAAACCAGAAGGCTGGGCTAACTTCGGCCATGCCGAAGTTTGTATACCCTTGTGAGTTCTTATGTAACTTAATCCCAAAATAGAGTTGGCTAATTGTAAAGACCTTTGTGTAAATAGTATATAATAATATAATATAATAAATATAATTTTTATGTTGTGAGTTTATTTTTTTTGCTCAAAATCGATGATTAATTTTAATCAATTGATTAAAATCGTAGATTTTTAAATCATAGTGAAAATGATAGTTTATGCAGAGACAAGAACATTGGTCTATTTTTGGCTCTCCTCACGTAATTAGAAGTGGATGATTTTTTAATTAAAAAAAAAATAATCATTATTTACCGTCCCTGGTAAATACCTTATCTTCATCAACAAAGTAACATTTTTTTCAGATAAATCTTATTCATCTCATTATTCGAAAAAGTTATTATGGAGTAGAAGCAAAATGAAAGAAAATTCAATAGAGTTTTTGAAATTTGGGCTAAGAGCATACATAGTTTTCCATGAAATATCAGAAGTATGGATATGGAAAAACTCGTTAACTTTACAGTGGAAAAAGAAATTTTGCCTGTGATACAATTGCATGCCATTTCCGGTCAGTAAACTTTCGATGTAGAGAAATAACTTTTCTTGTAAAGAGGAAAAGTCAAGAATAAACAGTAAATTTAGCTAACTTCTGCAAACTGCACACACATCGGTTTACATGTATATACACAAGTATGAACAGACGAGTGAATACATATGTATATACATATGTATATGTACATGGTCCTAAGCTCTTTGAACTGAGTATTTGAATGAGATCTTTGTGGAAGTTCATACAACTCGCTTCAATAACTCAATTAGTAAGTAAGTAAGCCAAGCCTCTTAATTGTTGGAGTGAAGCGCATTTTTCATGCTTCAAGCTTTAAAAAGAAAAGTGAAACGAAAATGAAAATACTAGTAAAGTAAATTGGTTTAGCACTTTTTTCCGTTACCCAGTTGTGCGTAAGTTTTTTACACGGCCGCACCCTACATTGTTGAAGCTAATGTACCCACTAATTAGCCACGACAAGGAACAGGAAATGGTGTGTAAGGCAGGACTACAAACCGCCATAAAAGATGAGCCACAATTTGAAGGATACAACTGCTTTCCATTTATCGAGGCCTCACCAAAAGAAATGTAACAAGTCTCACAACGAATTCAGTTCATTGAAAGATGACAAGTTACAGGAATCCTAATGGATTAAATTCCACTTTCTAAATAACTTACCTCTCAACAAAATTGAAACAACTTTAATATAAATTAGAGAAATCTACAATTTCAGGTTAATCTAAGATAAAAGAGTAGAATTGTGGAGCGGTCATATTAAAACATTGATGATATTTAAAAATTTATATTTAACTATCGTACATATGAATTGTTCTTGCACATTTTTCTTTTAGATTAATCGAAATGGTCAACAGCGAAAATGGAGAGGCAGCTTCTGCAGCGAATACCAAACTGTCTGGTTACGATTTCTATCATCGAATTTTGGGTTCACCTCGTTATGTTGTAGCGCCAATGGTGGATCAAAGTGAATTAGCTTGGCGTATGCTCTGTCGCAGATACGGAGCTCAACTTTGTTATTCACCCATGTATCATGCGAATCTCTTTGCCAATGACGTTAAATATCGTAAAGATGCGTTACAAACCTGTGCAGCGGATAGACCATTGATAATACAATTCTGCGGTAATGATGCAAAACAAATTTTGGAGGCTGCTCTACTTGCTCAGGAGCATTGCGATGCTATTGACATAAATTTGGGTTGCCCTCAGGCAATAGCCAAGAGGGGCCATTATGGCTCTTTTTTGCAGGACGAATGGGAGCTGTTAGAGAAAATTGGTAAGTAGAACGATCCCTACTATGATGCGACTTTTAAAACTCTTGCATTTTAATATTCTTTGCAGTAAGCACCCTGAATGAGAAGCTTTTGATACCAGTGACCTGCAAAATACGCATCTTTGAAGATCGCGAGAAGACAATACGTTATGCCAAAATGTTAGAGTCGGCAGGATGTCAACTGCTTACAGTTCATGGTCGAACACGAGAGCAAAAGGGTCCTTTGACTGGAGTGGCTGATTGGAGTTATATTCGATCTGTAAGAGAACATATCAAAATTCCCATGTTTGCCAATGGCAATATTTTAGGACTCGAAGATGTTTATCATTGCTTGGATGCAACTGGAGTGGATGGCGTAATGAGTGCAGAGGGGAACCTGCATAATCCAGCCATATTCCAGGGCATATCACCGCCTGTTTGGGAAATGGCTAAAGAGTATTTGGAATTGGTTAATCAATATCCATGTCCTACCTCATACATCCGCGGACATCTCTTTAAGCTGTTTCATCATATGTGAGCATGGGCGTCGATTTATATTGCAAATATGTTAATAAGTTACATGATTTGTTTTTAGCATGAATATAAACCAAAATGCTGAGTTAAGAGAACAGTTGGCCACAGGAAATCAGATGGAGCAATTCCATCAGGTTGTAGACAAAGTACAGTCTAAGTATGAACCTTACCAAAAAGAAGAAGTTATTTATACCGCAGAGGAAACAGAATCGCCCAACGATTCTGAATTAGTAAGTTTAAGGAATAACAAACACATTATAAACACACAATGCTAATACTTCCTGGTATAGAACCCGCCTCTACCGCCATGGCTGTGCCAGCCCTATATTCGCATTTCACCCGAGTCCCATCGCCAGAAAATTGCAGAAAAGGAACGCGACGCCATCGACCCCAATCGCACAAAGCGTCAATATTTTGACAAAGAGGGCAACGAAATCTCTCGCAAGCGGATGAAGAAACTTCGACGACGTCAACGGCGACCAAGCAAGACAGAGGCTCAGATTCAGCTAAGACACGAACGACGGCTGACCTATTGTAGTGAATGCTCTAATCCTCAAGGAACGAAATGTGAATTTCATTTATGCCGTGTCTGCTGTCGGGACAAATGTTTTACCGAAAATTGCGATTGTCCCGGTCATGGCATACTAATCAAGTCTCGGCGTGCCAAGGCCAAACGCTATGAGGCACACTATTCCAAGCAGCAGGAGGAGAATAACGATTCTGGTGTGACAACCGAGAATCTTGATTTTGATCCCACTCTTGCAGACGTTAGTGATGTCGCTGTTACTGATGATATCGTTTGATGTTGCTTTAGTATTTTTATGCAGGATGTGAATAGTTAGACAAGTTGTTTGTTCTCTTCAATAATAAAAATGAGATTGATAGAATTGAAGTGCAGATATTTACAAAACAAAGCTCATGCTTAATTTTTAAAACTGAATTTCCTTTACAGCGAATTTGCCAAAGTAGATGGAGCCACTGCGAAATGCTAACGGTTAAGAGAAGCTGTTAACCGCAATGAATTTATATCGACTTAACAATTGCTTATCGATTGTGTCTGTGAAATCGGGCCAAGCTGTTAACGCAATATATCAAACGAGTGAACTTTATCGGTATCACAACCGAATACATCGATAAGATAAAGTATCGATATTTTCTTCGTGTCGCTACCAACAAATGTTTGTGAAATGTGTTTTTTGTTAATTTTCTGTGTTTTTGTGGTTATTAAGCAATATCCAATAGGTAAGTTCTTACCTGCAAGTTAAGCTCAACAATTAAATGCATAAGTAACACACAGATTCCGTCAAATTTAGAAATGCGGCGTGTTTTTTCCAATTCTTTGCATCCGTGTGTGTGTGATTTGTGTTTCTTTTCTCCCTCTGAATGTGTGTGTGCGGCTTGTTTTGTTATTCGACGCATTTTTGTTTAATTAAATTAAGCATTTATTTCTTCGATTTCTACAAATATAATATATTCATATCTACTTAAATATCTAGAAACGTATACACATGCATACATACATAAAATTTAAATATTGTCCAACTATTGCTTGAAGTTTCCCACCAGATGCAGTAGAACACAAGCTGTATTGTCCGAGTTTCATTTATTTATGATACTTTTTGCTTTTGTACTAGCTTTGTACAGAATAATCGAAGTGCGTTTCAATTGGAAGCGATTGGTATTTGTTTTAAGGCAATCTTCACTTAACATATTTTATGTTAACTATTAACGCTTCAATCAATAAGTAGAATTGTCTCCAAACCTGTACCCAAAACGTTAATTATTAAATTGTACACAACTTAAGCTTAATGATAATGATGTTGTACATACATATATACATAGGTACATCTGTAGGACAAAAAATAGGTTATAAAGCGAAAATATCGTTTTTTGTTTAAGTAATTCTAACCACCCAAGTACCAATACTTTATGAAATTATCAACAACTATTAGGCTTAGGACTTTGGCCGTTTTACCAGGTTGACCTTAACATTTGCTGCGCCCTTTACACAATGTCATATTCAAACATAATATCGTCCAATTGTGTTATTGGCATTAATTTGAAACCCCTTAGGTCATCCGATTTCATCTCCAAAATAGCAAAATTCTGTCCAAAACTCGACAGCGCTGAAGGGTACGAAGGCGACAAGATGTCGCTCTGCACCAGCTTTTACACATGCTTCACGCACAAAGTTGAATACACCAGCTAAGTGAATAAAGAATTGAATACTCGTGTATATGTACATATGTACATACATGTGTACAAATACAGTTTTGCCCTGCATTTCATTTATTTATGATACTTTTTGCTTTTGTACTAGCTTTGTACAGAATAATCGAAGTGCGTTTCAATTGGAAGCGATTGGTATTTGTTTTAAGGCAATCTTCACTTAACATATTTTATGTTAACTATTAACGCTTCAATCAATAAGTAGAATTGTCTCCAAACCTGTACCCAAAACGTTAATTATTAAATTGTACACAACTTAAGCTTAATGATAATGATGTTGTACATACATATATACATAGGTACATCTGTAGGACAAAAAATAGGTTATAAAGCGAAAATATCGTTTTTTGTTTAAGTAATTCTAACCACCCAAGTACCAATACTTTATGAAATTATCAACAACTATTAGGCTTAGGACTTTGGCCGTTTTACCAGGTTGACCTTAACATTTGCTGCGCCCTTTACACAATGTCATATTCAAACATAATATCGTCCAATTGTGTTATTGGCATTAATTTGAAACCCCTTAGGTCATCCGATTTCATCTCCAAAATAGCAAAATTCTGTCCAAAACTCGACAGCGCTGAAGGGTACGAAGGCGACAAGATGTCGCTCTGC
The DNA here is from genome assembly GCA_018150735.1 of Drosophila sp. 14030-0761.01. Taxonomy (NCBI): domain Eukaryota; kingdom Metazoa; phylum Arthropoda; class Insecta; order Diptera; family Drosophilidae; genus Drosophila; species Drosophila sp. 14030-0761.01. Next base: position 2,272,706 of record JAECWO010000027.1, on the reverse strand, counting down.
ACCAGCTTTTACACATGCTTCACGCACAAAGTTGAATACACCAGCTAAGTGAATAAAGAATTGAATACTCGTGTATATGTACATATGTACATACATGTGTACAAATACAGTTTTGCCCTGCAAAACAGCCAATACGCTGTCGACAGCCCTGCCATCTAGAGTCTTGATCCGTTTACATTAAGCTAAGATGAAATAAACTTTTTTTAAGTTAACAAGCCTTTTATTTATACCCTTGCAAAAAGAGTATATTAATTTTTCTTATTGTAATCTAATAACAGTAAACAGTAAGCTTCATGCAACTCCTAATAGTTACTTTCTGTGATCTCAGACTACTAGATATTACATCAAGATTAGTTAGGGGCTTTCCACCTTTTACTTGATTGAGGATATTCGTTTAGTTGGCTACTGGTCATCAGCAGAAAAGAAAATTCTTCAAAGATTCATTGTAGTTCTTTATAAGTTCATTCCTATTCTCAGATTCTTCTACCATTTCTTTTGGTTTACAATATTTTCCCATAGTTCCATCTAAGGAACTGAATAAAAACAGAAAATCACAGCAATGTCACATCAAAATGCCGCAATGATTAAACTTTGATTAGCTTTTGGCTTGAAGAATTAATTTAAGTTACAACAGCAACAGTTGCAATAGAAGGTAAGCTGCACTCAGCAGCAAACGGAAAAAAAAAAACAAAATTAAATCACCGTAATTACATTTTCTATGGAAAAGAGCGCAAATCGAAGAGGAACGCACAAACATGTGGCTAGACGAGTGCGTGAGACGAGCCAATGACAAAAATAGTCAATGCAACTACAACAGCAATGCTTCTGCTGCAACTACTTTGGGCATGAAAAGTGCTTATGCCGGCAATTGAAAAAACTTGCCCTGGAAAACACAGACATCAGAGTTACACACCGATGCCCAGGCAGTCAGTCATTCACATTGTTCTTTTGCCTTTGGTTCGGTATAAACAAATGTTATTGCCAGCAGCAACAGCAACAGTAGCATGAGCAACAACAGCAATAATAACTTGCTGCAACACAACTCTCATTAAGATGCAAAAGATGTCTCTTGCCCCTTTTTAGAATTACTAATTGAATCGACGCGATTGCAGCAGCCATTAGCCACAGCCAATAATAATAACAAGGAACAAACAAACAAACCACAGTAGCAACAACAACAGTAGGCGGTTTTGTTGTTTGTTGTTGTTACAGCTTCCGTTGCGGTTTAAATGCAACACACATTCAACACACATATGTATGTACATATCAATGCAAAGAATTGGCTGTACCTATACTATACAGTTATACTGACATTACTATAAAGTATAAAAATTACGGCAAACATTTCAATTATAATCATAATTAGAAAAATAAATTATATTTTTATCGCAAGTGATAAGTTTAGGACACGTATACATTTGTATTTAAAATTCAATTAGTATATGTATGTATGTAGATATCAACATTCAATGCTATAGAGGAACACATACATACTTACATACATATCTTCTGACGTCTTTAATGTCTATTTATTTTGACTATTATTTTTCAAAAGCACAGTTTAACATTTTAAAATCAATATATTGTTTTTTTTTTTCATTTTGCATCATTGCTTCTTGCCTAGCATGTTTTGTTGTTGGCTGCCTACATAAGCGAAAACTCGTGTAGCAACATGTTGCTGCAACATGAGTTTTCAATTATTGCTGGGGGAGCATGTAAAATTTGTTGTAAAGCGCATGCATATTTACTACTTATAACACCTCATCGCGTAGAGTTTGTTGTTTTGTGTGCTGCTGACACTCAGCTTTGACGTAGCTTGTTAGCCAATGTACCTGCCAGTAGAGGGCCGGACACTTGTTGCATGGCATACTACGTCAGCACCTTCTTGGTGCTGATGCCAATGCCGTTGGCGTGTGTCTCTCGTTCTAAACTTTTGTCGTATCACAGTGGCTGCTGCTTCCTTTTTTGTAGCCTGCTCCTGGGTAGCTTGATTTCTCTTCTCAATTTTTGCATCTTTTTCTATACTCTTGCGGAAAGGGTGAAATAAAATTGGTCAAATGTTAGAAAATAATGAGTTCTAATGAGAAAAACTTTTTATAAATATTAATTAAATGACACTCATGCTCATAAACTAAGAAAAGAAGAACTTTATTTTGGTATGAAAGAGGAACCCCGTTTGTATTTGTTGACTTCATAATATTGAGCAACAGAAAAGGAGTTTAAATAAGATTTAATGGCTAAGAAGTACAAGATCTCTTAGATCTTAGTTACGCTGTGGGTCAAGTTTCAAGCATATGAAATATGTATATAAAAAGTCCCACTCTTGGTAACTTTCGACAATTTTTTTATACCATGCATCCATAGGATGAAATGCTGTATTAAAGTCGCCAAAATGTATGTAACCTATAAAGTATATTCTTGATCAGTATCAATAGCCGAGTCGATTGAGGCATATGTCTGTAGGATCATCGAGATCTCGGAGACTATAAGAGCACGAGCTACCAAACTTGGCATGTAGACTCGTTTTCTCTGCAGGTAGATCGAGTTTATTGTTTTTTGCCCCATCCCCTTCCGCCCCCGCTATTTGAAAAACAATATTTTGAGCCCCCATATCTCGGGAACTATAAAAGCTAGAGCTATCGTATTTGGACAGTAGATGCGTGCAGTACGCACATAGACCAAGTTTGTTTCAAATTTTTGCCACGCCCCCTTCCGCTTCCGAAATTCGATAAATTTATTGTATCGTAATTTAATTTGTCACACTAATACATGTTACATGTTACATAATTTAATATATATCTTTTCACCTGATGCATGGTATACCCAGGTCGGCCCGGCGACTTATTTACTTTATTTTTATACCATGCATCCATAGGATGAAATGGTATATTAAAGTCGCCAAAATGTATGTAACAGGGAGAAGGAAGCTTTTCCGACCCTATAAAGTATATATATTCTTGATCAGCATGAGAAGAGAAATTGATAGAGCCATGTCCGTCTGTCCGTCCGTCCGTAAGAGTGCAGAGATCTCAGCAACTACAAATGTTAGAGTTACCAAATTTAGAATGTAGAATCGTGTAGTCTTGGCGCAGACCAAGTTTATGTTTTTTTTTCGCCACGCCCCCTTCCGCCTCCGGAATTTTATAAAAAGTGATTTGTGATATTTATCGTATCGGAATTTAATTCGGCACACTTATATATGTTATGGACATCTATCATTCCAACAAATTTGATAAAAATCCGAATAAAAATGGCCGAGTTATGCATTGAAACGTTTTGCACTCAAAGCGGTGCAAGGGCGAATTTGGCCGGTGGGGCGCTAAAGTGCACACACATAAGAATGAGCGAGATAGCATATGTTAGAAATCGCGCATACGAAAGAAATTTAATATATGAAATAAGTTTTATAAACTCAAGGAAATTTGTTTTCCCCTGATGCATGGTATATCCAAGTCGGCCCGGCGACTTACTTACTTTATTTTTTGTGTATTGATTATTGCCAAATTTGACAAGGAAAAGCTCTTTGCCTATATGCCAAGAGTTAACCAAAGATTTATTGACATAATGAAGACTAATTCGCAACTTTATTGGTTGCACAGTTGTTAGTTTTCTTATTTTTGACAATTATTTATATTAAGTTGTTTGGTGGCTGCATATAAAACTGTAATTAATTGCCGTTGGTGGAGACAGCATTGAAGCAGAGACTATGTCAAAGATGAAGGCGGTAAGTTGTGGCTTATAGCCATAAATAATCAACTTTATGCACTGTCATCTCAACTCAATGCGATTTTTATGCGGTTTTAATCCTATTCTAAATATGAATAAAAACACAAAAAAAATATTTTACATATATTTGGAAAGGCGACATATATGAACTCACTCTTCCCTCTTTCGTTCATTGGAGATATTCTTAGCTATTTCATGAAATTAACTTTAAGAACTTTTCTAGGCATTAAAACTGATTGTGTTTTATTAGGTAGTCTCTGGTTGGAGGCAGACACAATCCGAAATGGTAAAATTTAATTAATTGTTTATTTGGTTAGACATATTCACACTTTTTTTGGGTTTCAATTTATGTGAAAGAATTTTCAAATAAAGTAAGTAAGTCGCCGGGCCGACTTGGATATACCATGCATCAGGGAAAAAAAAACTACATCCGAGTTTATAAAACTAAATTCATATATTAAACTTCTTTCGTATGCGCGATTTGATTATGCTATCTCGCTCACTCTTATGTGTGTGCACTTTAGCGCTCTACCGGCCATATCCGCCCTTGCATCGCTTTGTGGGAAAAACGTTTCTATGTATAACTCGGCCATTTTCCGCCATATTCCGATTTCTATGAAACTTGGTGGAGTGATAGATGTCCATAACATGTACGAGTGTGCCAAACTAAATTAAAATACGATAAATATTGCGGGAGAAAATCACTTTTTATTAAATTCTGGAGGCGGAAGGGGGCGTGGCAAAAAAAAAACATAAACTTGGTCAGCACCAAGACTACATGAGTCCACATTCTAAATTTGGTAGCTCTATCACTTATAGTTGCTGAGATCTCAGCACTCTTACGGACGGACAGACGGACATGGCTCTATCAACTTCTCTTCTCATGCTGATCAAGAATATGTATACTTTATAGGGTCGGAAATGCTTCCTTCTCCCTGTTACATACATTTTGGCGACTTTAATATACCATTTCATCCTATAGATGCATGGTATAAAAATAAAGTAAGTAAGTCGCCGGGCCGACTTGGATATACAATGGATCAAGTGAAAATATATATATTAAATTTGGCCATTTGGCAAAAAAAATTTGGTGGAATGATAGATGTTCATAAGATCTATGAGTGTGCCAAATTAAATTACGATACGATAAATATTACGGGAGAAAATCACTTTTTATTAAATTAGGGAGGCGGAAGGGGCGTGGCAAAAAAAAACATAAACTTGGTCTGCGCCAAGACTACACGAGTCTACATTCTAAATTTGGTAACTCTAACATTTATAGTTGCTGAGATCTCTGCACTCTTACGGACGGACGGACAGACGGACATGGCTATATCAATTTCTCTTCCCATGCTGATCAAGAATATATATACTTTATAGGGTCGGAAAAGCTTCCTTCTCCCTGTTACATACATTTTGGCGACTTTAATATACCATTTCATCCTATGGATGCATGGTATAAAAATGATTTGTAGCGCATTAAACAACCTTCTTGTTTCAAGGTATCTACGATTTCTTGTATAATTTACCTTTTTGTTGTGTGTTGAATCTCCTTTTTAGAGTGTAGGCAATCTTCGGTTTACAGACTTCCCACTTCATGGCACTAATTTCAGTTTTATAGAGCAGCTTCCATTATGGTTTACTTTATGGGTCTAAGCACATCAAAAGTTTAAGCAGGCAGTTTACAGGCAACATTTGTTTTGTTTCTTGCTGATTGTATATTATATTAACTTAGCTTTTGTTTAACAAAGAATCTTAAACAATAACAAGTGTTGACAGACCAAAAAATAGCAAATGGAAAATGTGTTAAGTATCTACCGAACTCACCGCAAAGAAAAAGGGTTCGACCATCAGCGGTCATGATGGGCGCTAGCTAACTCTTTGCCTAGTGGACACGTTGACGAGGAGGATAAAGGTCCTTAAGCTGAAATAAACAAAATTTATAGGTGAACGTATCAGTTGACGCTATACTCGTTTAGTTTAATTTTTGCTTCCTTCCTTTCCTTATGCTATATTTTTGCCGCCTCTTTTTTATTGCTTCCAAGAAGTATTCATGGAATCGAGCCAAAAGCTCCCTTGGCTATCTGTGCCGTTGGACGACACTTTTCTTCACACCTTGGTTCAGTCTAAATTGGAGAGAATTGACCTACCCATAATAAGCTTAATGGCCGCCCGTTGAGATCAGGCAACGAGCCAGGAACCAACGCTAATCACGAAGCGCAGTGGCAACACAGTATTGCGGTTATTAAATGTAAAAATTAAGATACGCGGCTAACTCTCTGACTAGTAGATAGTATCCAGTGGCCATCGACGAGTTGCCACAACTGGTTAACGTTAACGATGCCTCAAATTAGCCCTGCGTACATGCTACTCGTACTATTGGCCTTAGGAGACTATGCTTGTTCGTTGGACAGTTGTTGTTGTCGTTGCCAATGTCATGGCTAATTAGCAATAGAGAAAAGGCAGTCAATTAACAAATCGAATGTAACCATGACGGAGAGTGAGTATAAAGATATACTCCATTGAAAGTCGTTGCATAAATCGATGGATTTTATGCACAATAACTTTCGCTCCGTATTCCCTAAATGGTGACATAGGGTTGACATTTTTAAAAGCAAGCTGCTCATAAAATTTCAAAAATTTATATTTAATTGACTATTGTTTTTTTATATCGACCTTGTTTTTTTTAATATTTATTAAATCGGGCTTAAGGTCATTTATTGGAAGCAAAAAAAAGGGTTGTCTGTATAGCTATTTCAAGAACCACCAAGTTCTATCACAGCAGACTTCGCTAACGACCCTAGAATTGCAAGGCCATACCACTACTTCAACGCTAAAACTAGTTGGGAATTGCAACTAGATGAAACGAAAAAAAGGAGGACAGCATACAACTCCAGAGTTCACTTATTGTTTGCATTCCCGAAAGACATCACAGCTTAGTGTAAGAAGCATCGTTCAAACTCACCAAACCGACACGTTATTTATATACAGTATATTGTACTGCATACAAAATAATAACTTCTTTCAAGTTTTGTTTTACAGTATATGTAAACAGATTTTGATATAATATCTGATAATATAAGTAACCGGCGGGCCCTCCCTTTCGTTAATTGACTATTGTTTTTTATATCGACCTTGTTTTTTTTAATATTTATTAAATCGGGCTTAAGGTCATTTATTGGAAGCAAACAAAAAGTGAGCAGGTTGTCTGTATAGCTATTTCAAGAACCACCAAGTTGTATGCTGTGCCTCCTTTTTTCGCTTCATCTAGTTGCAATTCCCAACTAGTTTTAGCGTTGAAGTAGTGGTATGGCCTTGCAATTCTAGGGTCGTTAGCGAAGTCTGCTGATGATAGAACTTGGTGGTTCTTGAAATAGCTATACAGACAACCTGCTCACTTTTTGTTTGCTTCCAATAAATGACCTTAAGCCCGATTTAATAAATATTAAAAAAAACAAGGTCGATATAAAAAACAATAGTCAATTAACGAAAGCGGAGGGCCCGCCGGTTACTTATATTATCAGATATTATATCAAAATCTGTTTACATATACTGTAAAACAAAACTTGAAAGAAGTTATTATTTTGTATGCAATACAATATACTGTATATAAATAACGTGCGGTTTTGTGAGTTTGAACGATGCTTCTATAAGCTGTGATGTCTTTCGGGAATGCAAACAATAAGTGAACTCTGGAGTTGATGCTGTGCCTCCTTTTTTCGCTTCATCTAGTTGCAATTCCCAACTAGTTTTAGCGTTGAAGTAGTGGTATGGCCTTGCAATTCTAGGGTCGTTAGCGAAGTCTGCTGATGATAGAACTTGGTGGTTCTTGAAATAGCTATACAGACAACCTGCTCACTTTTTGTTTGCTTCCAATAAATGACCTTAAGCCCGATTTAATAAATATTAAAAAAAAAAAAAACAAGGTCGATATAAAAAAACAATAGTCAATTAACGAAAGCGGAGGGCCCGCCGGTTACTTATATTATCAGATATTATATCAAAATCTGTTTACATATACTGTAAAACAAAACTTGAAAGAAGTTATTATTTTGTATGCAGTACAATATACTGTATATAAATAACGTGTCGGTTTGGTGAGTTTGAACGATGCTTCTTACACTAAGCTGTGATGTCTTTCGGGAATGCAAACAATAAGTGAACTCTGGAGTTGTATGCTGTGCCTCCTTTTTTCGCTTCATCTAGTTGCAATTCCCAACTAGTTTTAGCGTTGAAGTAGTGGTATGGCCTTGCAATTCTAGGGTCGTTAGCGAAGTCTGCTGATGATAGAACTTGGTGGTTCTTGAAATAGCTATACAGACAACCTGCTCACTTTTTGTTTGCTTCCAATAAATGACCTTAAGCCCGATTTAATAAATATTAAATTTATATTTATATTATCATTTTGTATGTAACAGGCAAATTTCCGACCATATAAAGAATATATATTCTTGATCACTATGTGTTGTGTACAGTTGTGTTCAAAAATATAGTAGCGCATCACCTTACAACACATATATTAATTTTTAAATTAAAACATTAAATGAATCGTTTTTTATACCATGCATCCATAGGATGAAATGGTATATTAAAATCGCCAAAATGTATGTAACAGGCAGAAGGAAGCTTTTCCGACCGTATAAAGAGAGAAATTGATATATCCATGTCCGTCCGTCCGTAAGAGTGCAGAGATCTACCAGAGCTACCAAATTTAAAATGTAGACTTGTGTAGTCTTGGCGCTGACCAAGTTTATATTTTTTTTTTGGCACGCCCCCTTCCGCCTTCGGAATTTAATAAAAAGTGATTTTTTCCCGCAATACTTATCATATCGTAATTTAGTTTGGCACACTCATACATGTTATAGACATCTATCATTCCACCAAGTTTCATTAATCGGAATAAAAATGGCCGAGTTATATGTTGAAATGTTTTGCACTCAAAGCGGTGCAAGGGCGAATTTGGCCGGTGGAGCGCTAAAGTGCACACACATAAGAGTGAGCGAGATAGCATATGTTAGAAATCGCGTATACGAAAGAAATTTAATGAATTTATGAATTTAGTTTTATAAACTTGATGTAGTTTTTTTCCCCTGATGCATGGTATATCCAAGTCTGCCCGGCGACTTACTTACTTTATTTTTATTTAACCACTACTATAATTTAATGAATTTATGAATTTAGTTTTATAAACTCGATGTAGTTTTTTTCCCCTGATGCATGGTATATCCAAGTCTGCCCGGCGACTTACTTACTTTATTTTTATTTAACCACTACTATAATTATGAACAGGCATCAAATTGGTCAGATGTTTGTAACGCAGAGAAGTAATCGTTTCCGACCCCATATATATTCTTGATCACCATGAGAAGACGAGTTGATATAGCCATGTCCGTCTGCCTGTCTGGTGCTGCGCGAACTAGTCCCACAGTTTTAGAGCTATGGCATTCAAAGTTCGTATATAAGCTTTTCTATACAGCCACATGCACATCTGCGATTTTGAATAAGATCGGACAACTATATCATATAACTGCCATACATATACAAACGTTAAATGCGAATAACTTCTCTATTTTTTGCACAATCTTATCCAAACTGATTATGTACATAAATAAAAAGGGATTACATCATATGCGTGAATTTCAAAACAATCGGATAAACATAACGCCTGATTTCGACGATATAAAATATGCCTATATATACACACACATAAGCACTGCTTATTAAGCAGTGAAGCACATATATGTGTCAAAATTGCGATTGTGTGTGTGTGTGAATATGAATATCAATCGCTACATTGTCTTGGCACGCTTACTATTTGGCGATTGGCTGGCCCCAGCCAATGTATTTAAAATATTTCTTTATTGGATTAACACACAAAAAAAAAGGGCTGCAAGGGTATACAAACTTCGGCATAGCCAAAGTTAGCTTCTTTTATATTTTTTTTATTCATTATACCATGCATGCATCAAGTATATAAATATATGTATATATATACAAATATTAATATATATATTTCATTCTATGGATGCATGGTATAATGAAATGAGCATACGAGCTTTTTAGCTCGTAGGTCACTTTAGGTCACTTCCGCCCTTTTGGTGCTTCAGTACAAAACATTTCTACATCTACATCAAAGCGGTGAGGACGGGGGAAAGCAAAAATGAGCAACAAAATTGCCACAGGCCGCAATTTAATTTAAAAAGTCTGCATCGCGGCTGTGGCGACACCTCATCATGCAGCGAGCAGCCGCTGCAATTCCCAAAGCTTTAATTTCGCTTAATTGGCCAATACTCGGAGAATGCACACTATTTATTAAAAACTGCGAATGTTCAAATGCCTGAGCCCAAAATTAAGAGCCTTAAGAGGGCTTAAAAAGATTTTCTCTGGACTCAAGTTCTATGTGAGCAGTAAAAACTAATCAAGTGATTTGTTGCGCATGCGCGTGAAGCGATAAAATGCAAAGTTCCTGGTCAATTCCTTTTCCCTTCATGGAGTATCTTCCCTTCATAGGAAAGAGAAATTTATGCCACCTAAAGGGCGCAACATATTCTGATATGATTAATTGTGCGTTGCATTTTTGCCGGCTTGGTTAGTTTTTTTTTATAATTTCGCATTTTTGCGATGCAAACGCGGGATAACGGCCACCAAAAAAATATATACATATACATACATACATATATATTTCTTCTTTCTCATTCTCCTCGCACGTACGCGAAATTTCGCGCTTAGCTGGAAGCAATGGAAAAATGTAAGCACAAAGGAGCGAGAGCAAGGGAGCTTGAAATGGATCTGATGGTGATTCTGGCTCTCAGCTTTATGCAAAAAGCAATTTATTTTTGCTGCTTGCTTGCTCAATCTATGCCCAGAAATCTTCAACATACACAGCCATATATGTATGTTTATGTACATGCATACATATGTATGTATGTACATATGTATAATTGGGTATGAATATATAGCTACGTATTCCTTATTTTAGATGGATCACCTTGAAATGCTTAAGAGGCATGCTCGCAAATTGACTTAAACTGATTCAAAGTTTTTAAAATAAAAGCTAGGTATTGTATTTTAAGTGCGATAATAGAAATAATATTACATACGTTTTAAAATCAGTTTATGTAGTTTTAAAACTTCGTTTATAGTGCATATTGGACAGTTTTTAATTCATATCACATATATGAATTTATTTTTATAAATTCGAAGTAATTTTTTCACTTGATGCATGGTATATCTAATTTGGCACGGCGACCTACTTACTTTATTATTTCAATTTGTTTTATATATATGTATACCTTCAAACAATCTGTTGTTATTTATCAACTGAATTATTAACTTCTTCTACAGTATTATAACTACATACCATTGTTTAAGGACTTAGAAATTCATGACAAATGGTTATGAGTAATAAGGAAGAGTATTCATTATTTGTGTGTCATGTTATTTACCACACTCTTGCTTAATCCTTTTTAGTCTTTAGTTTTCTTTAGTGCAAAAACGTGTCTGACTTTGCATAAAATGTTGCTTACATTTGGACTGGAAAATGTTTATCATGTACATACATATGTATGCAGGGTAGCATACATACCTTCGTCTGTATGTTCCATGTCAAAGGAACCAATGACGAAGCCGCCGTCCGACAACGCTGCCTACTATAGGAGTTTCCTGCTTAATGGCATCAATTTCCCTTGAACCTTAATCAATATTTTAATAACAATGTGTGCGAAGACTTTGTTGAAACATTTGCCATAGCTGTAAAAAGTCAATTACAATTTGAAGTCAAAATGCCAAAGACAACCTGTGTGTGCGTGCCAGTTGCATGAGCCATCGAAAATCAACTGAAGATAACGACGTACACAAACTGGCTTTACCTCCATCAGCTCAATCGCCTACTTCATTGCCTATAATGCGGCAATGCACAAAATCGTAGCGATTTTTATCGCTGTCACATTTATGACATTATCGGCGTGTCAATATTAAAACGATCGCGCACATAGCATCCATGGCTGGGAAGGGTGGACTGGTGTTGGTGCTATGTTGTTATTATGACTATTATTATTGACAGTCTTTCATAAATATCATGAAAAAAATTGGGAATTGAGCCTAACCAAACCACTCAAGTGCAGCCATAACCCATAAAGATTAAAGTCTCAACGATAACCACTATATGTATGTATATGTACAATAACCAAAGCCACAGTTCGGAGTTCGTATAATTAAATTTTTGTGTTCTTTAGAATCACCCACATTGTACAAGACTCCGAGCACCCCCCGAAAAAAATAATACAGAGTGAAAGACTTAAGCTTATCAGCATTTAATTTGTAAATGTCCAAGCAATGTGCTGTGGTACAAAAAAAAAACTGGTTTTTAATTAAAACGACATTGTCGAGCTCTCTGTAAATAATCGTAACGAATAAAACGACCAGAAGAACACAGAGACATCGAGATGAGATGGGAGAGGGAGACCCTAAATCTAAATTCACGCAAAGTTTTCTGTGCCTTTATTACACCATGCATTCATAGAATGAAATGGTATATGAAAGTCGCCAAAATGTATGTAACAGGGAGAAGGAAGCTTTTCCGACCCTATAAAGTATATATATTCTTGATCAGTATCAATAGCCGAGTCGATTGAGACATGTCTGTCCGACTGTCCGTCTGTAGGATCATCGAGATCTCGGAGACTATAAGAGCTACAGCTACCAAACTTGGCATGTAGACCCGTTTGCTCTGCAGGCAGATCGAGTTTATTTTTTTTCGCCCCGCCCCCTTTCGCCCCCGCTATTTGAAAAACAATATTTTGAGCCTCCATATCTCGGGAACTATAAAAGATAGAGCTATCGGACTTGGACATTAGATGCGTGCAGTATGCACGCAGACCAAGTTTGTTTGAAATTTTTGCCACGCCCACTTCCGCCCCCGAAATTCGAAAATTTCGATTTTCACCCGAAATATCGTATTGTAACTTAATTTGGCACACTAATACATGTCACGTATATCTATCATCCCACCAAATATCACAAGAATCGGAATAAAAATGGCCGAGTTATACATAGAAACGTTTTTCCCTTAAAGCGTTGCAAGGCAGATGCCCGCAAAAAAGAGCGAGATAGCATTTGTAAGAAAATGGTATATCCAAGTCGGCCCGGCGACTTACTTACTTTATTTTTTGATTGTGGTGTGTGTTGGAAACATTTTTCTTACATTTACCATTCAAACGGCAACATGAACTGGCCCTGGTCTGGTCTGACCATAAATGAAAACGAGCAAATATGCGACTGTGAGCGTCTTTTTATTTGATCCCTGCCGATTGTGTGAACTGATTTATCGAAACTGTTCGCAGTTGAGACATTTTTTATTATATTTTTGGTCGAACAAAATGACAAGAACTATTAATTTTTTTATTGGGTTTCTTGGCTGCGATCTTGCTGTTCATAAGCAGGCGTTAAACTAACTACTTCGATAACTATGAAGGGACCTAAATAATAATGAAATTGACTTTGTTTGTAGAGTTTCCAGAATTTAAATATTGTAAAAATTTAAATATTGTAAAAATAAAATGTTAGTGTCGTTATTTGTAATTCGAAATATTCCATTAAATCTCAATTTGCCAAAGTTTGTCCGATTGAAACAATTAATACTGCCAATTAAATGTATGCCGCCGCCATCGTCGATCCTTGCGTTGGGATCCAACGAACGAACGACGATATCAAAAATACAGTAGCCCGTATCTGGCGGTGGACTCTACAGCCGCCACATAATCTGTCAAAAGAAAAAGTTCATTATAAATCAAATGTCACGTAAACAATATTATTAAACAGACGCAGTCACCAACACGAAACGCAGGCCAGACACAACTCTCATTAAAAGAAGGCCTTCAAAAAGAGCCAGTTGCGGCTGGATACGTAGAACGATCAACGTGGAATACATAGCATGCAAAATGCAGAGGCATCATTTTTGAGTTGCTTACCTTTTACTGCTGCGGTGACCATAACGAGTTGGGTATTCAAGCTCCATGCCACATACGGAAAGAATCCAGGTATACAATAATCAAGAGCGGAATGAGAAAGAAGAAGACGAATGAAACGAAGGAAGAAAGAGAACGCGAGTTCAACACCAAGGCGAGTTTTTGTGCAGCTTCTGCGAGCATTTGTATCACTTTTGACGATGAATCGGTTAGTCGTCATCGTCAATGTAGCCGTCGACCCCGGAGTTTTTGTCAACGGCTGCGAGACACAAGCTTTATAGGTTTAAGTGTGAGTGAGAGTGTGTGTCAAAAAGGCAGGCCGCAGTCTGAGTTCGAAGACGAGTCGCAGGTACGCGTTAATCACACTTTACGTTTGGCGTTCCTGTCCTCTTTAAAGTTTTTTTTCTTTCTGAAATACATTTAAAATTCTTGCCACGTTTTGCGGCGAATAGAATTGCCTTGGAATTAAATTAAAGGCTTACCCAGGAGCTGGAGCTTAAGCTGAAGCTGAAGAAATGGTTGGCTTTTTTCGAAGTTTTGTCCCTTTGGGGAATATACGAAGGTTGCAAAATTCACACCTTTGAGTACAGTTTGTGATGCCAGGGAGTCAAACTAAATGCAAGCTACAGCTGTTAGTGTAGGCGTGGACCTTTAAGGAATCAACTACAGCCATTAAAGCGTAACGAATCATTTCGTTTATGGAATGTGCTATGGTCCGATCGTTGAACCCAACACTCTAAGCTCCACTCTAATCGATAATTTATTGCAATGTTGCCCAGCAATGGACCAGGAACAATGCGATCCACAAGAAAACCTACGTACAAAGCCCAAGGAAAATGCGAGTATCTATTCGAATTGTAACAGATGATCGAGCCGAATTGCACACAGACAGTCAGAGAAAAAGACACCAAAATGCTGTTGGGTTATGTCTGAGACGACTAATCTGCCATGTCAAATCGGCACAGGACCGTCGTAAGCAGCTTTAGCTTAGTCAAGCTGCTGTCGCTTCCGCGCGACCATGGCCGTCTTCCTCCTCCTCCAGCTCCCTTCTACAGGTCCTTAACTTTTGCTGTCTTCTTTTTCTTACGTCTGGTTGAATTTATGTTCAAGCATTTCATGGCAATACGGGCCACTTACTGTGCTTTCGATCCCTATGTTTCCTATTAGAAACGATATCGTGAGTTCCGTTATGCAGTTGTTCCCATCTTTCGAAGCATGCTGTGTTGAAACCGAATTGTTGTTCTCTTTTTATATTTTTGGCAACTATATACATATGTATATTCGTTACCAGCAAGTCGAACTGTGTATATGTACACTGTATATATAGCCATTCATGTATAACCTCTCGGTAACGATTAATATTCGTTTGGAAAAGAACCAAGTTATCGACTTAGCCCGGCCTTTTCTACCGATTTCAACGAGCCTTAATTTCATAGTGTAAATATGTATTTTATAAGTAATCTTCTGGCGCAATTATTAGATTATTATATAATTTGGCTCATTTTTTCCAATCAGCCTTTTTTTTTATACTGACTAATTGCTTTAGCCTGCTTTTTATCTTTGGTCTGGTCCGGTCTCACGGTATCATCTCTAGATAAAGTCTGTAACCTATGTTGCCTGGTTGCAACTTTTGGCCATAATATTTATGCGGTTTGAATGCCCTTTTCTGCTGCCGTTGCGTTCTGCTGCTGCTTTTGCTCCTTGGCTGGTGTGAAATAATGATGCCGTTGTGCAGATAAGGTGCATTCTAAAAGTGGAGTTTCGTGCCTGCCCCATTGTGATTACGATGCAGGCCTTATACAGCTAAACGAGGCGAAAAAGCAGAGAAAAGAGCCAGCATAAATGGCTCAACGCCAGACTGTCGAAGAATGATGGAAATCTCGAGTTGTGCATTGGGACTGGGCATTTTGCAATGTTGAGGATTTCTTCGTTTCGAGTTTTGTCCGTTCCAATTGCAAATTTCTTTTAATAAGCCTTTTGACGCCTCGATGCGAATTGCATCAGGCGGCAGGGATGTACCTTTAATTATATATACTTAGTGCGTTTCCCCTTCGTTTTCCTGTTGCGCTGTGAAAAATTGAAATAGCAGACCGAATGACGCGAAATGCCGTTGGACATAATGAGAGCGAGGCGTACACATCCACTCCGAGGGTTAGCTCAGGTTCTTATTGTAGATAGATAGATTGTTCGATATTCTTTAAGATCATTTATCTTGTCAAAGCTAATTTAAACTTCCCTTAATATTCTTTTTTTTTCTCGACGTCCTTTTTTATTTCGCACGTGAAGTGTTAAAAAGCCAACACCAAAAGTCAACATCAACAGGAACAGTGCGAGCCACACAAAAGAATCGCAATTTGTCTCTTTCTATGCCAGTTCAAAAAAAAATAAAGTAAGTAAGTCGCCGGGCCGACTTCGATATACCATGCATCGACGTCCTTTTTTATTTCGCACGTGAAGTGTTAAAAAGCCAACACCAAAAGTCAACATCAACAGGAACAGTGCGAGCCACACAAAAGAATCGCAATTTGTCTCTTTCTATGCCAGTTCAAAAAAAAATAAAGTAAGTAAGTCGCCGGGCCGACTTCGATATACCATGCATTAGGTGAAGAGATGTATATTAAATTTCTTTTAAATGCTATCTCGCTCACTCTTATGTGGGAACGAGCACTTTAGCACCCCCCGACCAAATCGGTGATTTCCAGCATATGCTGTCTGGCTTTTTATACATTTTGGCGACTTTAATATACCATTTCATTCTATGAATGCATCATAGATATAATACTGATCAAGAATATATATACTTTATAGGGTCGGAGAAGCTTCCTTCTCCCTGTTACATACATTTTGGCGACTTTAATATACCATTTCATTCTATGAATGCATGGTATAGTATAAAAAGAAACAAAAAAGTTATAAAGCTAAAACGAATAAAGTAAGTAAGTCGCCGGGCCGACTTGGATATACCATGCATCAGGGGAAAACAAATTTCCTTGAGTTTATAAAACTTATTTCATATATTAAATTTCTTTCGTATGCGCGATTTCTAACATATGCTATCTCGCTCACTCTTATGTGTGTGCACTTTAGCGCTCCACCGGCCAAATTCGCCCTTGCACCGCTTTGAGTGCAAAACGTTTCAATGCATAACTCGGCCATTTTTATTCCGATTTTTATGAAATTTGGTGGAATGATAGATGTCCATAACATATATAAGTGTGCCGAATTAAAATACGATAAATAGAAAATCACTTTTTATTAAATTCCGGAGGCGAAAGGGGGCGTGGCAAAAAAAATTTGGTGGAATGATAGATGTTACGATACGATAATTACGATACGATAAATATTACGGGAGAAAATCACTTTTTATTAAATTCCGGAGGCGGAAGGGGGCGTGGCAAAAAAACATAAACTTGGTCTGCGCCAAGACTACACGAGTCTACATTCTAAATTTGGTAGCTCTATCATTTATAGTTGCTGAGATCTCTGCACTCTTACGGACGGACAGACGGACATGGCTCTATCAATTTCTCTTCTCATGCTGATCAAGAATATATATACTTTAAAGGGTCGGAAAAGCTTCCTTCTCCCTGTTACATACATTTTGGCGACTTTAATATACCATTTCATCCTATGGATGCATGGTATAAAAATCTTCAATTTTTGTGCAAGGTCACATTGAGACTTTTTTGTCTAGTGTTACTATTGGCTGTTGTTATTATGTTTCTTTTTGCATCCTTATTTAGATTGAAGGCACAGTGGGACTATAGTTTTGAGTGCTGTCTATCTGCAGATATAAAGTTGCTTAGATTGTTGTCAAAAATACAATACATAGGATTGTGTTTCCATATCAATGTTTGCTCCTTGGAATTTTGTAACAAATGTGATTGGTACTTTCATGATAATTGGTCTTTTTATCAATTTCGATTTGTTCCAAAGACATAGATATTTATTTTTTGGCAATTGGCTTATCCTATACTACTGTGTAATCCGAATAAAAGTTTTTCAGGCAATCGACAATTTTGGTCTTGACATGGGCATTGGGAATTGGCATTGCTAACTTATACATACATATGTATGTATATAAGTATGTATGTATATGTTTGTATGCTTTGTCTCTGGAGTAGACTCTAAAAGCAACGCACGTACCTCCACTCTGTAGATGTTTGGTACATAATGTCTGGGTTGTCGTCGAAGACATGCCTAGCCCAGACCATGCCAAGTCAATCATCAATTAGATTTTTTCTCAAAGTACCACAACTACCATACAAGAAAAGTTTGTCCAAATAGTGTCTAGCTGTCCATTGTTTTAGCGCTGATTTAAAGCCCTGACAGGAGAGGGCTATAAGGGAAAGGAACATGCTGTTCATCACCACAATTTGTGTTGTACTTCGTGTTGGACTGGGCGGCGAGACGTTACTGCTGCGTCTTTTGGTTTGCAAAACTACAAATGGGGAGCTGCTGCTGTGCAACTACCCTGAGATCCACATTGTTGTTGCAGGTACACAATCAATTGTTGCATCTTGGCAACGTTATGCGGCACCAGCCGCAGCTAACATTCTCATGTCTCTCTCTCTCTCTCTCTCTGAGACCATTTTGGTTCAGGCAGGTAGTTGATATTGGCTTATCTGATGTGTCATTTCTCTGTTTGCTGCTACACAAGACTTTTAATTTTCGGTCACCAGTTGAAGTTAGTCAATTGTTCAAAATATGCGTAAAGAAGAAGCAAATTTAGGCGAGGGACCCGTTTATCGCATTCTTTATGCAATTGTTGCTTTCGCCTCCACGCACTTTTTTAACTGTCACCCAAAGCGCTCCCATTGCGGCTCAGTTTGACTTTTGATGGCCCCATAAATAAATTGTTACACCCTACAACCGTATACATAGAATACATGTAAAAAGATCTTGAAATAACATTTCATCAGACTGCAGGCATCAGGGTATTGCTACAGCTCTTGCTTCAGGTTCATGTATCTTTCCTCTTTTCGTGTTTATCAGCAAAATTCTCACGATCTGCTTAATATTACATGCAAATCCTTTAATATTTTGTTTTGTCATCAATTTTTCAATTCAGCTATATTCATTTGGCAACATTTATTTTACTGTTTCACAATGTTGCTAACCATGTTGCTCTGTTAACAAGTTACAAGTTTCCGGCTTGGCTGTGCAAATTGACTACAGCCAACAAAATCGAATTGATATATGTCGAAACGTGTAGCTTGTATAAAATATTTCCATTTTTATACCATGCATCCATAGGATGAAATGGTATATTAAAGTCGCCAAAATGTATGTAACAGGGAGAAGGAAGCTTTTCCGACCCTATAAAGTATATATATTTTTGATCAGCATGAGAAGAGAAATTGATAGAGCCATGTCCGTCCGTCCGTCCGTCCGTCCGTCTGTCCGTCCGTCCGTAAGAGTGCAGAGATCTCAGCAACTATAAATGATAGAGCTACCAAATTTAGAATGTAGACTCGTGTAGTCTTGGCGCAGACCAAGTTTATGTTTTTTTTTTGCCACGCCCCCTTCCGCCTCCGGAATTTAATAAAAAGTGATTTTTTCCCGTAATATTTATCGTATCGTAATTTAATTTGGCACACTCATAGATCTTACGAACATCTATCATTCCACCAAATTTTTTTTGCCACGCCCCCTTTCGCCTCCGGAATTTAATAAAAAGTGATTTTCTATTTATCGTATTTTAATTCGGCACACTTATATATGTTATGGACATCTATCATTCCACCAAATTTCATAAAAATCGGAATAAAAATGGCCGACTTATGCATTGAAACGTTTTGCACTCAAAGCGTTGCAAGGGCGAATTTGGCCGGTGCACCGCGGTGGGGCGCTAAAGTGCACACACATAAGAGTGAGCGAGATAGCATATGTTAGAAATCGCGCATACGAAAGAAATTTAATATATGAAATAAGTTTTATAAACTCAAGGAAATTTGTTTTCCCCTGATGCATGGTATATCCAAGTCGGCCCGGCGACTTACTTACTTTATTATACCATGCATCCATAGGATGAAATGGTATATTAAAGTCGCCAAAATGTATGTAACAGGGAGAAGGAAGCTTTTCCGACCCTGTAAAGTATATATATTCTTGATCAGCATAAGAAGAGAAATTGATATAGCCATGTCCGTCTGTCCGTCCGTCCGTCCGTCCGTCCGTAAGAGTGCAGAGATCTCAGCTACTACAAATGTTAGAGTTACCAAATTTAGAATATAGACTCGTGTAGTCTTGGCGCAGACCAAGTTTATGTTTTTTTTTGCCACGCCCCCTTCCACCTCCGGAATTTAATAAAAAGTGTTTTTCTCCCGTAATATTTATCGTATCGTAATTTAATTTTGCACACTCAAAGATCTTATGAACATCTATCATTCCAAAAAATTTTTTTTGCCACGCCCCCTTCCGCCTCTGGAATTCAATGAAAAGTGATTTTCTCCCGCAATATTTATCGTATGGTTATTTAACTTATACACTTTATACACTTATACATGTTATGGACATCTATCATTTCACCAAGTTTCATAAAAATCGGAATAAAAATGGCCGAGTTATGCATTGAAACGTTTTGCACTCAAAGCGGTGCAACGGCGAAATTGGCCGGTGGAGCGTTGAAGTGCACACACATAAGAGTGAGCGAGATAGCATATGTTAGAAATCGCGCATACGAAAGAAATTTAGTATATGAACTTATTTTTATAAACTCGATGTAGTTTTTTTCCCCCTGATGCATGGTATATCGAAGTCGGCCCGGCGACTTACTTACTTTATTATGTTTATTTAAACAATGGAACGAAAGATCCCCGATTGATCGATCTTGTTCTAGTTTTTGATTGAACCTTTTGTTTGGTTTGAATATTTTAGGGTAATTTGTGCTTTTTCTTTCCTCGTTTTCACACAAACATAATGAATCTGGTTGTTGTGAGCTTAAAAATAAACCATAAAGAAGTTAAAGCTATGTTCTTTTTACTCACTGTTTTCACAAACAGTTACGAATTTGATTTGACATTTGAGTGGGAGCTATGCGAATTGGTTTTAATCAATAACATTCCGTGATAAATTTTCGAAACGTAAAAAGTTGTTTGTTAATTAATCATTGGCTATTAACATATACATAGATTAAATAGCTCTTAAGTTTCATTTTTTCGAAATAAAAATTGTACATATGTACATACATACATATGCACGTAAGATTTCGACTTCTTTAGTTGACTCCTTAACTGGCCCTTTAGTTTTTGAAAACTGAATAAAGTTCGAAACTAAAATGTTTTAAGTTTCAATAAGATAGCCAACAGCTGTTGAAGAATCGTTGTCTTATATTGCCCTTTGGCTGTTGGCCCAGACACTCTTTGAAATTGATACCGAATGATTCACAACACATATGCATGTTCCCACAAAAACTCCCGTGTAGTACATTTAAATGGTTTTTATACCCTTGCAAAAAGGGTATATTAATTTTGATCAGAAGTGTGCAACGCATAGAAGGAGGCATCTCCGCCCATATGAAGTATATATATTCTTGATCAGCATGACAAGGCGAGTTCAAATCCGTTTGTCCGTCTGTCTGACCGTCTATCCGTCCGTCCGTCCATCCGTCTGTCTGGATCAACAGCTTCTCCTCCTAAACCGCTAAATTTCGCAGGAAGTCTTGTATATACTGTAGGTATTGTATATCTCGGATTCATCCGGATCGGATAACTATATCATATTGCTCCCATAGGAACCATCTATCGAAAAATGAGTTTTAGATCAATAACTTTTTATGCCATGCATTCATAGAATGAAATGGTATATTAAAGTCGCCAAAATGTATGTAACAGGGAGAAGGAAGCTTTTCCGACCCTATATAGTATATATATTCTTGATCAGTATCAATAGTCGAGTCGATTGAGACATGTCCGTCTGTCTGTCCGTCCGTCCGTCCGTCCGATAGAGTGCCTAGATCTCAGCAACTATACAAGCTAGAGCTACCAAATTTGGCGTGTAGACTCGTTTGGTGTGATCAAGTTTATTTTTTTTTTGCCACGCCCCATTCCTCCATTTAGGGATTGAGTAACGCATGAACTTGCAAGGGTATACAAACTTCGGCATGGTCGAAGTTAGCCCGGCCTTCTGGTTTTTTGTTTTCTTCGAGCTGCGTGGGTGTTTTTGTAATTTTTCCGTGTTGTTCTTGTATTTTTGGGTTGAAGATCGGTCGACGATCGCTCGGGTGTCAATTGTTGACCCTAAAAAGTTGTTGTAATCGGTTTTTTTTTGTTCTGGCTCACTTGTGACATTTTCGTATAACTATATCATATTGCTCCCATAGGAACCATCTATCGAAAAATGAGTTTTAGATCAATAACTTTTTATGCCATGCATTCATAGAATGAAATGGTATATTAAAGTCGCCAAAATGTATGTAACAGGGAGAAGGAAGCTTTTCCGACCCTATATAGTATATATATTCTTGATCAGTATCAATAGTCGAGTCGATTGAGACATGTCCGTCTGTCTGTCCGTCCGTCCGTCCGATAGAGTGCCTAGATCTCAGCAACTATACAAGCTAGAGCTACCAAATTTGGCGTGTAGACTCGTTTGGTGTGTACGCTGATCAAGTTTATTTTTTTTTTGCCACGCCCCATTCCTCCATTTAGGGATTGAGTAACGCATGAACTTGCAAGGGTATACAAACTTCGGCATGGTCGAAGTTAGCCCGGCCTTCTGGTTTTTTGTTTTCTTCGAGCTGCGTGGGTGTTTTTGTAATTTTTCCGTGTTGTTCTTGTATTTTTGGGTTGAAGATCGGTCGACGATCGCTCGGGTGTCAATTGTTGACCCTAAAAAGTTGTTGTAATCGGTTTTTTTTTGTTCTGGCTCACTTGTGACATTTTCGTGCCCAGCCTTGGTCTACATACATGCATATGTATGCGTGCCGTGCTATGGCGTGTAAAAATGGATTTTTACACCAGAGTCTTTCATTTAGATAACGCTTTTTGGGATCTACTAACACAAGAGCTTGCAAGGGTATACAAACTTCGGCATGGCATGAAGTTAGCCCGGCCTTCTGGTTTATCTTTACATTTTGCCGCTGACACTTGCATATATTTTAATTTTTCCATTCCGAAATTGTAGACAATATATACTCAGAGTGTTTTTATACCATGCATCCATAGGATGAAATGGTATATTAAAGTCGCCAAAATGTATATAAGTATATAAAGTATATAAAGTATATATATTCATGATCAGCATGAGAAGAGAAATTGATACAGCATTCATAGATGTTATGAACATCTATCATTTCACCGAATTTCATACAAATCTGTATAAAAAGGGGCGAGTTATGCATTGAAACGTTTTCAACTTAATGAGGTGCAAGGACGAATTTGGCCGGTGGGGCGCTTAAGTGCACACACATAAGAGTGAGCGAGATAGCATATGTTAGAAATCTCGGATAAGAAAGAAATTTAATGTATGAATTTAGTTTTATAAATTGGAAGTAGTTATTTTCACTTGAAGCATGGTATATCCAAGTCGGCCCGGCGACTTACTTACTTTATTTTTCACTCAACATGCTTCACATATCACACTTTGGTTGGGTCTTCGTCATCCGCAGATTGAATTACATGCCAGCGTGACGGTTGATATGAGTATAACAGCATCCTCCATCTTCTCATCATCCCCCGCTCTCCGGATGGCCATCATCCGTAATCATCTAAAGAAATTTGTATTTTAGCTCAAATGAATAGTAAGGCAGCCAGTGTGAGGAGCTGAGCATCATTTTCACCGCGTTTGGGTGTGACATTATTCAATTTAAGTGCTTTCTGTAGAATCTTCTTACTATAAGCCGCATCATCATCATGGCTTGACAGGAAATCTTCAATTGCCAGGCGTCTTTTTTGTTCCAAATTGAGCAGTGCAAAAAGTAAACTAGAAAGAGAACAAAATTACCAGGAGATATAGCGCAGACCACCCAATATGTTTTGTCTTCATGTTCTAATAATATACATACATAGAAATTAAAGACATAAACAGCTAGGCTGAAGCCTGCCTTTCTGCCATTTCAATTACAAATCAAACGTCAGTCAACATGTCGTGGAGGCCTGCCAAGCAAATAATAAAGAAGTAAGTCGCCGGACCGACTTGGATATACCATGCAACAGGGAAAAAAAATTACCTTGAGTTTATAAAACTAAATTCATGTATTCAATTTCTTTCCTATGCGCGATTTCTAACATACGCTATCTCGCTCACTCTTATGTGTGTGCACTTTAGCGCCCCACCGGCCACATCGCCCTTGCACCGCTATGCCGAAGTTTGTATACCCTTGCAGCCCTTGACCATTACATTTTATTTCCTACAAATTTTTTTGTGTGTTAATCCAATAAAGAAATATTTTAAATACACTAAAAAATTTGTCATCGACTTTCGTGGGATTCGAACTCGCGTCTATTCGTTTAATAAACAAAAAAAATAATTTTTTTTTAATATTTTTTATATGTATTTATATATTTGAAATTCACGCATATGATGTAATCCCTTTATATTTATGTACGTAATCAGTTTGGATAAGATTGTTAAAAAAATAGAGAAGTTATTATTGCGTAGCACCAGACAGACAGACAGACATGGCTATATCAACTCGTGTTATCTTGCTGATCAAGAATATATATACTTTATGGGGTCGGAAACGATTCCTTCTCTGGCCAATTTTATAATACCCTCTGCAAGGGTATAAAAACGATGTTATTACGATTTTATGGATACAATTGCATATTTTAAATTGTTGTATACCATGGAAGTAGACATCACTTAATCTGTCTTGAAGGTGAACTTCAGATTATATGCCGTTTGCTTCCATGATTCTTGGACAATTTTGTTTGCAACACCTTGAATTGACTGACTGGATGACTAAGATGGTCGGGGAACCATTCCCGGTTTGGTCCTCGGTTCTTACAAAAAATTAAAGCTGTTTTGTGTGATTAAGCAGAAAATGTTGAAACGGAGAGATGAAATCTGTAGAACGGACTTTGGTGTTGAAGGTGGGCAGCCGGTAATCGGTCAGTGCCTGTTGTAAACAAATTAAAGCAATACCTTTGCTGATTGCATGCCAAGCTCCCTCCTCTGAATACATTGGTGCTATTGCTGGTGATGTTTTCACTGATTCTGCGTCTGCTACTTTACTCCGAAGTGCCAAGCCCAAGATGTTGGGACGTGCCTTGATTAGGCAATGCCAAGCGCGTAGGCAAATGTAAACATAACCGAGTTTTTAGACCATGTATCCATAGGATGAAATGGTATATTAAAGTCGCCTAAATGTATGTAACAGGGATAGGGAAGCTTTTCCGACCCTATAAAGTATATAAATTCTTGATCAGTATCAATAGCCGAGTCGATTGAGACATGTCCGTCCAAAAGAGTCAGCAACTATAAAAACTAGAGCCACCAAATTTGGAATGTAGACTCGTTTGGTGTGTACGCTGAACAAGTTTTTTTTTGCCCCTTCCGCCAGCCATTTGTCCGGGGGCGCTAAAGTGCTCGTGTGCACATACATGTGTAAGAATGAGCAAGATAGCATGTCAAAGAAATTTAATATGTGAATTTTCACCTGATGCTTGGTATATTAAAGTCGGCCCGGCGACTTACTTACTTTATTGTAATTGATTTCATTTAGGCATTTTTGACTAATATCCACACGATACCACTGTTGATATCCAGGACTGACGGTAAAAGGGGCAAAACAGCGGGCGGCCCCATGCAGTAATGCAGCTCATTTAGCATGGCATAGCACGTTGATAGACAGCACTCATTCAACCAGGCAGCCACCACTCATGTGAATCTAACTTAGTCGGCTGCTGTGCATCATTTACATTTAGTTAAGATGTCTCTTAGCCAACTGAATTTCCAAGGCAGAGAATTTTTTGTTTTTCCATATTACACAAATTCGAGGAACAACTATTGCTTTGATCTATTTATAATGTCTTGCAAGTTTTGTCGTTTGCAAAAACAATAAAGTAAGTAAGTCGCCGGGCCGACTTGGATATACCATGCATCAGGGGAAAACAAATTTCCTTGAGTTTATAAAACTTATTTCATATATTAAATTTCTTTCGTATGCGCGATTTCTAACATATGCTATCTCGCTCACTCTTATGTGTGTGCACTTTAGCGCTCCACCGGCCAAATTCGCCCTTGCACCGCTTTGAGTGCAAAACGTTTCAATGCATAACTCGGCCATTTTTATTCCGATTTTTATGAAACTTGGTGGAATGATAAATGTCCATAACATGTATGTATAAGTGTGCCAAATTAAATTCGGATATGATAAATATTGCGGGAGAAAATCACTTTTCATAGAATTCCAGAGGCGGAAGGGGGCGTGGCAAAAAAAATTTGGTGGAATGATAGATGTTCATAAGATCTATGAGTGTGCCAAATTAAATTTCGATACGATATATATTACGGGAGAAAATCACTTTTTATTAAATTCCGGAGGCGCGAAGGGGCGTGGCAAAAAAAAATAAACTTGGTCTGCGCCAAGACTACACGAGTCTACATTCTAAATTTGGTAATTCTAACATTTGTAGTTGCTGAGATCTCTGCACTCTTACGGACGGACGGACAGACGGACATGGCTATATCAATTTCTCTTCTCATGCTGATCAAGAATATATATACTTTATGGGGTCGGAAATGCTTCCTTCTCCCTGTTACATACATTTTGGCGACTTTAATATACCATTTCATCCTATGGATGCATGGTATAAAAATGTGTCTCGGTTTTATGCAACTACATTTTTTTGAAGAAACATTTTTTAATTGCCACAAAAATACTTACTTAAGCAGTAAGTAGTGATGGAAGTCTGCGTTATTTCTGCTGTCTGCCGGCCTAAATTTTTAGCGAATTAAAATAACACTTTTAATAACAAAGTTAGGAAAAGGCAAAATCTAATCCCCAAAATTTCATAGTTGTGTTTTCTCGATCACTGATATAACTTTCCTCCGTAACGAACAATTGTAGGACAAACTGTGCAGGTTATGTCTTTCAGTTGACACCTTGTCCCACTGTCTATAAAATTGGCTATAATTTTTCCTAGGAAAATAGCAATGTGATCAATTGGAAAATTGAGAACTTTGACAAATTTTAGTGCAACGCAATAAAGTGAAGACAAACCGAGAAGGAGAACAACTGATAAAGAAACGCTACACTAATTGATTGAGTGCCAGGCACTTGTTGTCGTTGCGTCCAATACTGTTTGCAAAGGGGGTGCAATTGCCTAGCACTAAATTTTTAAAATTGCGACACTCGCAAGTTTAGACCATCTATAAAATGTTGGAAAATTGAAAGGCCCAAGTGTTTGACATTATTCCCAAGAATACCAACTAAAAAAGGTGACAATGCATGTGGGTGCAGCAATTGCAGTTAAATGAACACTGTATAGGAGATATAGAAAGCTGATTACTTATGCAATCTAAACACACACAATCACAAATTGGAGCACGTGCAAATTGCTTTCTATATACATATGTATGTATATTGTATAAATATGGAAGATACCACTAAATTGTCTGATCAATCATTCAATATGCATAAGGCGATGATTTAGTTTACGTATAGTTCCAGCGCATCGCTTCAAAAAGATTCAATTCGCAATTACGTTGAAATAAAAGCAAATACCGACTGCATGCCAAATGAATTGCCCCCATGTGATGATGATCACAAACATGATCATGAACATTTTAGTACTATGTATAGCTGGGTGTGGTTTAGGGTACGGCAAATTGAACTTTATTCTTGTTTTTGTGCGGCTACCAGCAGCCAAGAAAACACATTTAAAGTGTTGCAGCTGTTGCTCCTGTTGCAACCTGATGTGCATTTATTTGTGCAGTAGCCAAAACAACAAGATTGTCAAACATTGATGCTGCCCGCCGCCGTCTATTCATTATTGGCAAGATAACAGAAAAAAGCAAAACTTTCATTTGGGGAAAATAATAACTACACAGCGAACAAAAATTATGAATAATGAATGAAAAGATAAAGAAACGCGAAAATGAATGAGGGTTTCATATTCATATTAACTGACTGTTTGTTGATTGATAGCATGACCATTTTTCCTTAAAAAAAGTTCAATTAAGATTGAAGAAAACGTAGACAATAATATACATACGATTATAGATCTGTGCACGGAAAGATAAAGGTGAACCAGAGAGCCGCCAAATGCATATGTTGGGACTTACAATACCGAAGATGAAGTTGTCACCGGATTGGGAAAACTACTTTGAAATAAATTTAACCAAAATAAATAATATCCAGAAGGCCGGGCTAACTTCGACCATGCCGAAGTTTGTATACGCTTGCAAGTTCTTGTGTTTCTAAATCCCTAAATAAATAAAGTAAGTAAGTCGCCGGGCCGACTTGGATATACCATGCATCAGGGGAAAACAAATTTCCTTGAGTTTATAAAACTTATTTCATATATTAAATTTCTTTCGTATGCGCGATTTCTAACATATGCTATCTAGCTCACTCTTATGTGTGTGAACTTTAGCGCTCCACCGGCCAAATTCGCCCTTGCACCGCTTTGAGTGCAAAACGTTTCAATGCATAACTCGGCCATTTTTATTCCGATTTTTATGAAATTTGGTGGAATTATAGATGTCTATGAGATCTATTTATCTATTAATTACGATACGAAATATACGAAAAATACGAATATTACGGGAGAAAATCACTTTTTATTAAATTCCGGAGGCGGAAGGGGGCGTTGGCAAAAAAATTTGGTGGAATGATAGATGTTCATAAGATCTATGAGTGTGCCAAATTAAATTACGATACGATAAATATTACGGGAGAAAATCACTTTTTATTAAATTCCGGAGGCGAAAGAGGGCGTGGCAAAAAAAAAACATAAACTTGGTCTGCGCCAAGACTACACGAGTCTACATTCTAAATTTGATAGCTCTATCATTTATAGTTGCTGAGATCTCTGCACTCTTACGGACGGACGGACAGGCGGACATGGCTCTATCAATTTCTCTTCTCATGCTGATCAAGAATATATATACTTTATAGGGTCGGAAAAGCTTCCTTCTCCCTGTTACATACATTTTGGCGACTTTAATATACCATTTCATCCTATGGATGCATGGTATAAAAATATCAAAGAAGCTAACTTTGGCTATGCCGAAGTTTGTATACCCTTGCAGCCCATGACCATTACATTTTATTTCCTAAAAAATTTTTTGTTTCTTAATCCAATAAAGAAATATTTTAAATACATTGGCTGGGGTCAGCCAATCGCCAAATAGTAAGCGTGCCAAGACAATGTAGCGATTGATATTCATATTCACACACACACAATAGCAATTTTGACATATACATATGGCTCTATCAATTTCTCTTCTCATGCTGATCAAGAATATATATACTTTATAGGGTCGGAAACGATCCCTTCTCTGCGTTACAAACATCTGACCAATTTTATAATACCCTCTGCAAGGGTATAAAAATGATCTTAATGTAAAGACTTTTGGGTAAAAATCCGTATCTACACGCCATTGCACGGCACAGATAACATTTATGTAGATACGCAGCATGAAATTTTTATACCATGCATTCGTAGAATGAAATGGTATATTAAAGTCGCCAAAATGTATGTAACAGGGAGAAGGAAGCTTCTCCGACCCTATAAAGTATATATATTCTTGATCAGTATCAATAGCCGAGTCGATTGAGACATGTCCGTCTGTCTGTCCGTCTGAAGAATCATCGAGATCTCGGAGACTATAAGAGCTAGAGCAACCAAACTTGGCATGTAGACCCGTTTGCTCTGCAGGCAGATCGAGTTTATTTTTTTTTTTCGCCCCGCCCCCTTCCGCCCCCGCTATTTGAAAAACAATATTTTGAGCCTCCATATCTCGGGAACTATAATAGATAGAGCTTTCGGATTTGGACATTAGATGCGTGCAGTGTGCACGCAGACCAAGTTTGTTTCAAATTTTGGCCACGCCCCCTTCCGCCCCCGAAATTCGAAAAATTCAATTTTCAGCCGAAATATTTATCGTATCGTAATTTAATTTGGCACACTAATACATGTCACGTATATCTATCATTCCACCAAATATCACAAGAATCGGAATAAAAATGGCCGAGTTATACATAGAAACGTTTTTCACTCATAGCGGTGCAAGGCAGATGCACGCGAAAAAGAGCGAGATAGCATATGCTGCAAATCACCGATTTGGTCGGGGGGCGCTAAAGTGCTCGTTTCCACAAAAGAGAGATAGCATTTGAAAGAAATTTAATATATATATCTCTTCACCTAATGCATGGTATATCCAAGTCGGCCCGCGACTTACTTACTTTATTTTTTCATTTGTTTGTATGGCAGCCGATTTTGAATAAATTTGGTATGGTTATAACTTATTATGGTCAAATGTTATTTCCGATTTTGAATAAATTTGGCATGGTTATAACTTATTATGTGCGAATGTTAATTACCAAGGTGATGATCGAAAAAAAAACAAGAAAGTTTTTACAAGCAAAACTATTTATGGTCCGATTGTTCCTATTGGAGCTATGTATATGATATAGTAATCCGATCTTGATCAAATTTGGCACGGACGTTTGAATGTATAGTAAGCTGCGAAATGTTAATCTCATGATAATCGGGTAGAAAAGATCGAAGTTATTGTTTTAAAACTTATTTTTCGACCGATGGTTCCTATGGGAGCTATATGATGTAGTCGCCCGATCCGGATGAATCCGATATATACAATGCCTGCAGTATATACAAGACTTCATGCAAAATTGCATGCTCTGTAGCTTTAGCGGCCTAGGAGGAGAAACTGTTGATCCAGACAGACCGACAAACGGATTTGAACTCGTATTGTCATGCTGATCAAGAATATATACACTTTATATGCACACTTCTGACCAAAATTAATATACCCTTTTTGCAAGGGTATAAATATATAATTTAAATATTGTTTGGGTTTGTTCAATCTTTCATTATGTCTTCGTTTTACCGTCATGGTAGATTACCATTGACAATTCGTTTCTGACGTTTTTATACCATGCATCCATAAGCTGAAATGGTATATTAGAGTCGCCAAAATGTATGTAATAGAAAAAAAATATATATATCCTTGCTCAGCATGAGAAGAGAAACTGATAGAGCTATCAAATTTAGAATGTTTACTACACGAGTGAGTAATAAGCTAATCAAATTTTTTTTCGCCATGCCCCCTTCCGTTTTCGGAATTCAATAAAAACTGATTTTTTCCCGCAATAATTATCGCATGCTAATTTATTAACGTTCCACCAAATTTTTTGCCAAATCATTTTCTAACTAACTGAGTCTGAACTGCTTCCGCTTTGAACAAGCTAAATAAACCTCAACTAACCGTTCGCACCTTGAAGGTAGAGTAAATTGAATCAAGTGTAGACACTGTGTAGGTTGAGAGTTCCAGTTGCGCTTGCGGGATTGCGTGTGTAGCAAAACTAGACGTAGTCTCGGCAAACTGTCAAACATTATCTTAAAGATGTGCTTGCTAGGCAGACAGATAGAGGTGGAGGTTGATGTAGAAGAAGAACTAGGCAGTCATTCAATCTGTAGGAAGCCGCAAATTACTGGCTGTTGACCAACTTTATGACACACGTTTAGCTTCACGGTTAAAAGGCCTCTACGCTTTTCACGCTTTTCCTTTTCTATATTTTCATACCCTGAATCCATACTAAACTTAACTTTTGACCAGATAACAATAACCGAAGTTTGGATAAATTGGAACGAAGAACGCATGGAAAATTAAAATGTCTCTAAATTTTCTTAGCCATTAACTTCTCGCTTTATTAAACGCTGCAAGTAAGAGTTTATAGAGGAGATAGTAGAGAATTATGTATATAAAAGATATAATACATACTATGTACGTACATAATATAAGATTTAATACATATTTTGTTTATAGATATAACAGAAATAATTGACAGAGTTACAATTGTAAAGTGCATGGAAACTACGGTACATCTAGGAGACTACAGCCCTATAATTCGTATTTTCAATTAATACCTCGTATTTCAGGCGCCCGACAACGCTCAATTGTTGTTTTTTAAATTATTAATTGCTTGGTGCCAGAGCAAAGCAATACGAAACAAAAATAAAGTATGTAAGTCGCCGAGCCGACTTGGATATACCATGCATCAGGTGAAAATTCATATATCACTTACTCTTATGTGCACACGAGCACTTTAGCGCCCCACCGGCCAAGTCTAAGATTTCTAGCACACGCTATCTCGCTCTCTTTTATGTGCACACGAGCACTTTAGAAAACTTTTATACGCTTATACGGCTATTTTAATTCCGATTATGAAATTTGGTGGAATGGTAGATCATAACATGTATTAGTGTTCCAAATTTAATAGTTCCTGAGATTTCTGCTCTTTTGGACAGATATCCGGACATGTCTCAATCGACTCGGCTATTGATAATGTCAAGAATATAAATACTTTATAGGGTCGGAAAAACTGCCTTCTGTTTGTTACATACATTTTGGCGACTTTAATAAGTATACTATTTCATCCTATTAATGCATGGTATAAAAAATTTTATCAACAACTCGAGTGCCAAGTTTTAAATTTTTTTACACTCCTCCTTTCCATTCTCCCGCCAGCGCCACTCTTTGTTTCGTTTTCAATTAACTAATATTTGCACCACGATGCCTTTACAATTTTTTTCTAGGTGAATGCAACATCAATTCTCATCATGTTCTATTGAACGATGAACTAGCAACAGCCTTTACATTAAACGGATTTAAAATTGATACGGAAACGATGAGGGCTGAAAGTGGGGATGACGGTGGAGAAGGAGCACCATTGTTATCCACGCACCGGCAACAGAAATCTATTGAAAGTGGTAAGCCCAACTAAAATAATAAAACATAAACACTTATGTATATTAAAACCAGAAGGCCGGGTTAACTTCGACCATGCCGAAGTTTGTATACCCTTGCAAGTTCTTGCGTTACTCAATCCCTAAATGAAGATCGCAAAATGGAAAGGGCTTTTGTGTACACGCTATAGCACGGCACGCATACATGTGCATGTGTGTAGAGATGCAGCATGCAATTTTTCCATCTGTTTGTATGATAGCTATATCATATAGTAATCCGATTTTGATTAAATTTGGCAAGATTTTAATTTATTATGTGGAAATGTTATTTACTAAGTTTGGTGATGATCGCAATAGAAAAAAAAAGTTCTTAGAAGCAAAACTATATTTGGTCCGATTGTTCCTAAGGGAGCTATATGATATAGTGGTCCGATCTTGATCAAATTTGGCAAGGACGTATAGATGTATAGTAAACTGCCAAATGTTAAGTTTTATAACAATCAGATGAAAAACAACGAAGTTATTGATCTAAAACTCTATTTTCGACCGACGGTTTCTATGGGAGCTATATGATATAATCGTCCAATCCAGATGAATTTGAGATATACAATGCCTGCAGTATATACAAGACTTCCTGCAAAATTGCAGCTCTGTAGCTAAAGCGGTCTAGGAGGAGAAGGTGTTGATCCGCACAGACGGACAAACGGATTTGAACTCGTCTTGTCATGCTGATTAAGAATATATATACTTTATATGGTCGGAGATGGCTCCTTCTATGCGTTGCACACTTCTGACCAAAATTAATATACCCTTTTTGCAAGGGTATAAAAATTTGGAGAGTTGTATAACAGTTCATTCTTTATTATTTGACGAACTGGGACGATCAGCACGACCATGTTTGCACACTTTAACATAAGCTGAAGC
This sequence comes from Drosophila sp. 14030-0761.01, assembly GCA_018150735.1. Taxonomy (NCBI): domain Eukaryota; kingdom Metazoa; phylum Arthropoda; class Insecta; order Diptera; family Drosophilidae; genus Drosophila; species Drosophila sp. 14030-0761.01. Next base: position 2,239,210 of record JAECWO010000027.1, on the reverse strand, counting down.
CAGTATTCTGTTATTGCGCTTATAATGTTTTGTCACGCGGGAGACTTGGGGTTCAATTTCCCGTCAGGGAGAAGAGATATAGAAGTCGTCAAAATGTTTACTTGATATTCGTTTTGTTATTTAATTAAGCCAAGTACAAAACAAGTATAAAATAAATTTTGTAATACAAAAATATTTAAACATTTTATGAATCCCAAAATGCAAAACGTTGGAATGAAAAAAAAAATACTATAACGATAATCTCTCCCCGACGGGGAATTGAACCCCGGTCTCCCGCGTGACAGGCGGGGATACTAACCACTATACTATCGAGGATGTTGAAAATGTTTCGGCTAACAACTCCATATAAAATACTGGATATGTTAAACAAAAAGGTTTTTTAATTTTGTGAGGCTGAATTATTTTGTTTATGAATTTATGCATGGCTTGTCATGCAGATTGCTTTTGTGAGCAACTGCATACATGAACCACATACATATGTATATATTTACGTACATATATATGTATATGTATCTATAGCAATAAGAAAAATATCAAAGAAGCTAACTTCGGCTAAGCCAAAGTTTGTATACCCTTGCAGCCCTTGACCATTACATTTTATTTCCTAAACAATTTTTTGTTTCTTTATCCAATAAATAAATATTTTAAATACATTGGCCGGGGGCAGCCAATCGCCAAATAGTAAGCGTGATATTCATATTCACACACACACAATCGCAATTTTGACACATATATGTGCTTCACTGCTTATGTGTGCACTGCTGCCATAAGCAGTGCTTTGCTGCCATAAGCAGTGCTTTGCTGCCATAAGCAGTGCACGCTATATAGGCAAATTTTATATCTTCGAAATCAGGCGTTATGTTTATCCGATTGTTTTGAAATTCACGCATATGATGAAATCCCTTTTTATTTATGTACATAATCAGTTTGGATAAGATTGTTCAAAAAATATAGAAGTTATTCGCATTTAACGTTTGTATTTGTATGGCAGCTATATGATATAGTTGTCCGATCTTATTCAAAATCGCAGATGTGTATGTGGCTGTATAGAAAAGCTTATATACGAACTTTGAATGCGATAGCTCTAAAACTGTGGGACTAGATCGCGAAGCACCAGACAGACAGACGGACAGACGGACAGACGGACAGACGGACAGAAGGACAGACGGACAGACGGACAGACGGACAGACGGACATGGCTATATCAACTCGTCTTCTCTTGCTGATCAAGAATATATATACTTTATGGGGTCGGAAACGATCCCTTCTCTGCGTTACAAACATCTGACCAATTTTATAATACCCTCTGCAAGGGTATAAAAACATCATCTTGAAAACTGATTTGAGGTGTTAAGGAGAAAATCTTAATGCTTTAGGGTTTGAGTTTGTTAGTGTAGGTAGATTTATAGACTTGCGTATAATTATAATTTATCATTATTACCTTTTACCTTCAGGGATCAAAGGGAGGGAAGGCAACAGCTTCGCAGCAGAAAATAAAAATAATGAAGGCACAAGAAGGATGGTGAGAGAGGAGAATGCTTAATTACACTTCAGTTTGATGAATTTTTGAGTTCTTGTGGTTATTGGAACGAAGCTGTCCGTGGACGCGGGAGCACTTGAGTCCATATTCCAAAGTGTTAATGATTCAATGTTTGGGACTCATCTGCAAAGATGAATTTTTGTTTTTCAGTTATTAATTGCAAATGTTTGCAGCATTTTTATAACATTTTGTTTTTGCTGCTTACATGAAATGTCTTTTTGGTATATTTTTACTTTTCTTCGCCCACGTTGACACAAATTTCCATCCACTCTGCAAAAAGAAACATTCATATTGTTTAGTCAGCAACAGCCAGAGAGTATACTGGTCTTTGCTTTGTTTTCGGACTTTGCCTGACTTTGATTTAATGACCAGTCACACTCCAAATGACATTTCAAACCTTTTTCCATTTTTTTTTGATCTCGGTCTCTCTTTCTTGATTTCTTTTTTCTTCTGTGTCTAATTTTAAGTGTTTAACAATAATTCTAGCAGTGATTCGTTATACATACAATATATACATATATTGTGGCTCGCCAGTTTGTCTGGCATAATGTGCGTTCGTCTTTATTTTTATACCCTTGCAAAAAGGGTATATTAATTTTGGTCAGAAGTGTGCAACGCATAGAAGGAGGCATCTCCGACCATATAAAGTATATATATTCTTGATCAGCATGACAAGGCGAGTTCAAATCCGTTTGTCCGTCTGTCTGTCCGTCTGTCCGTCCGTCCGTCTGTCCGTCCGTCCGTCTGTCTGGATCAACAGCTTCTCCTCCGAAACCACTAAAGCTACAGAGCTGCAATTTTGCACGAAGTCTTGTATATACTGCAGGCATTGTATATCTCGGATTCATCCGGATCGGACGACTATATCATATAGCTCCCATAGGAACCATCGGTCGAAAAATGAGTTTTAGATCAATAACTTCTTTCTTTTTCACCCGATTATCATAAAACTTAACATTTAACAGTTTATTATACATTCAAGCATCCATGTCAAATTTGATCAAGATCGTATTACTATATCATATAGCTCCCATATGAACGATCGGACCAAAAACAGTTTTTCTTCTAGAAACTTTTTTGTTTCTTGAGCGATCATCGTCAAACTTGGGAAATAACATTTTCACATAGAAAGTTATAATTATGGCAAATTTGATCAAAATCGGATGACTATATCATATAGCTGTCATACAAACATATGAAAAAATTGCATGCAGCATGTCTACAAACATGCATATGTTTGCGTGCCGTGCTATGGTGTGTAAAAACGGATTTTTACACCAGGGTCTTTACATTTAGATATCTCTTTTTAGGGATCTAGTAACACAAGAGCTTGCAAGGGTATACAAATGGCCGAAGTTTATCCAGGCCATTCTGGTTTTTTTTTTTTTTTTGGGGAGAGGTTATGCCTTTTTCACATGATTTCATGAAATTTACCATGCCTGAAATTCTATTGTAAACAAGATTTTTAATAATATTTCCTTTTCCTCTGTTTTTTAATTTGTACATTGCAATTGTGTGGCATGATAATGCAATTACAAACCGTGGCTGCCGTTATAGGTACTTATTCGAATGCTAATTGGTTAAAATGCTATGCCTGACTGGCTGGGCATCTGCATTATTAGCACAAATAATACGAATTTCGCAACTTGGTTTAGTCGAATCGCGAAACTCTAAAAATCATGAATTTCCACTTCTTTTTAATGCAAGTTTAATGCAGATAAACGTGTGGGGGAAATTAGAAAGAAAGGAAATTAAGAGCACAGTAGGAATACTCTATAAATTGAACAAATAATAAAGTAAGTAAGTCGCCGGGCCGACTTGGATATACCATGCATCAGGGGAAAACAAATTTCCTTGAGTTTATAAAACTTATTTCATATATTAAATTTCTTTCGTATGCGCGATTTCTAACATATGCTATCTCGCTCACTCTTATGTGTGCGCACTTTAGCGCCCCACCGGCCAAATTCGCCCTTGCACCGCTTTGAGTGCAAAACGTTTCAATGCATAACTCGGCCATTTTTATTCCGATTTTTATGAAATTTGGTGGAATGATAGGTGTCTATGAGATCTATTTATCTATTAATTACGATACGAAATATATGAAAAATACGAATATTACGGGAGAAAATCACTTTTTATTAAATTCCGGAGGCGGAAGGGGGCGTGGCAAAAAAAAAACATAAACTTGGTCTGCGCCAAGACTACACGAGTCTACATTCTAAATTTGATAGCTCTATCATTTATAGTTGCTGAGATCTCTGCACTCTTACGGACGGACAGACGGACATGGCTCTATCAATTTCTCTTCTCATGCTGATCAAGAATATATATACTTTATAGGGTCGGAAAAGCTTCCTTCTCCCTGTTACATACATTTTGGCGACTTTAATATACCATTTCATCCTATGGATGCATGGTATAAATATTAACATTATTTAAAACGCATTATTACATACAATATGGTTACAAATATTGAAAAACCAAGTTTTGTTCTAGAGTATTCAAAAAGTGTTTCGAACCGATGGTCTCTGGATTGACTCAATGCGTCGCACAGACTTTACAGGTCTCTACATGCAACACCATTCCCAGTCATTGCCCGGCTGTGCGCCACATGACTCCTACACTTAAGAAATCACACCTCGGAGGCAGGCAGGCACGGCAAGGGAAAACTTACATACATATGTTATTATTAACAGCGTCAACAAAGAATGTGGAGCTCTTCGTGTCTCTGTCTATCTCTCTCGCCACTTAAGATTCGGTTCTAACTACAAAATGAATTATAGCTGCAGGCAATGATCATAAACCTAAAGATCGGTTTGGCCAGAGTAAAAGGAGCTTGTCTAAGGTTATCGAGGGGCCATAAACTATGCGGGTGGGAGTTCATAGTTAAGTAACTCTCGGCTAGACATTGTGTTTCTGTATGTGTAATCTCTAATCTGGCTTTATGCATTTTTAATACCAAAAAATGTGGTAAGAAGGGCTACCTAGAAATGCTAAACGTTTTGACAGGTACAAAACAAAGAGATAGACAGCGACTACTGTGCACGACTAATGATCGACATGTCCAGCATCAGCTACAGAATAATGGATTCTCTTTCCCAGTCAGAAAATGGTGTTGCCAATAATCATATGTTGGACCTATTTCAAAACTGTTATTACTATTATCTTTGCCACCTCAAAAATGCTCATACATATATGCATACATATGTATGTACATACATAGATACATACAGTTGTATATGCAGAAAAGGAATACATATGTATATTGGTGGCATCGTCGGCCAATGTCCATATCTTGATATGTCAGTTATAATAAGCATCCTACGAAATACGAGCACAGACGAAGACGGCGACGCCGCTGGCAAAGAAGAACGCGATGCTAAGCAAAAGATCAAGAGTCTTGATTTAAGACACACCACAAACACATTTACTTAGCAGAGGGGAGTAAAGGAGAATGGTGTGTTGGGGAAGCACAAAAAACTTGAAAAACAAGAACCGTGGGGAGAGAAAGCATTTGCCAGGGAGAGACTCGAATTTTGATGAAGGCGTTTTTAATCGCCAGCGAATCGCTTGAAATTCCATTTCTTTTCGTTTTGTTCAAAATATCTCTCTTGGGCGAATTCATCTAAGAGAAGCGAATTCACTTGAGAATCGCGAGCGAACCGCTTCAAAGTCAAACGCTTAAAATATTGAAATTTTTCCGTTAGTGTTGGTTATGTTTTCAAGATGGAAAGACGTACGGTCGAAGTATCAGCGTCGGAAGAAATTAAAAATGTTTAAAAATAGTTCGGAAAACGAGAATGAGTTTCTGTGACAATTTTCGTTTTCAGTACCGTGTTTTCGATAATTAAATTTTCGTTAAACGCTTTAATTAACGAAATGCAATTAGAATACTTATATGTACTTATCATTAGAAATAAATAAAAGTTTCAGCAATTAGCGACACTTAAAAACGTGTGTAAATATTCAACATTATTTTTGAAAATACAGTGTGTGAAAAAAAATGTTAATAAAAACAAAAAATTAAAATAAAACCGGAAAAGAGTTCAATCAGGATATGCATTAACAAGAAGAGGAACATTGGTTGAGATTGAAAAAGAGTTGAATCAGGATATGCATTAACAAGAAGAAGAACATTGGCTGAGATTGAATTTCACCTGATTTTTATTGCCACCTTTCGTATATAATTATAATCAACGTGATCACGCGCTCACACCACACCGACAACAACAGCAGCAGCACCAGCGGAAAAAGGCAGCTCTTGCCTGCTCTTTTTTTTCATCCAGGATCAAGTTTGGCACAAAACCCATAATTTGTTGTTGTTGCAACAGACGCGACGAACGGGCTCCATGGTGTCGCCGGTTTGACCGACGCCGTCGTCCCCAATGGGCGCGCAATAAACAACCGACAAAAACAAAAAAGAAAGAAAAAAACTTTCAAGAAAACGAATCCAGTTCTTCACGATCCTCCACGCTTCGCCCCTTAACTCTCTCATCCACGGGATCGTGTGCTTTTGTTTTGCCTTTGCCGCGTTTATTGTTTTGTTGCAGCCGAACAAAACAGCTATAGAGTTGGGGCAACTCTCTGGCCTGGCCCCAAACACCCGGTAGAAGGTTGAGGCTGTTGCATCGTATAAAAATCATCAGCGTTCCTACTTTTTGTTGTTGTTGCCAGACATGGCGCCGAAAACCAGAAAGAAGAAGGCTCATGGTAAATATTAATATAACATTTCTCTCCTTTTTTTATTTTTTGATACCTACCCTAAAAGAATAATGAAAGGTATAAGTTTAAGAGGTAGATATATTGACGAAATATAACTTTCTGGTTTAACTAACTTTGGCCATGGCGAAGTTTGTATACCCTTGGAAGTTCTTGTGTTCCTAAATCCCTAAATAGAGTTATCTAAATGTAAAGACTTTTGTAGATATGCAGCAAGCAATTTTTTCATTTGTTTGTTTGACAGCTATGTATATGATATAGTTATCCGATTTTGCCCGAGATATACAATGCCTGCGGTTTCGGAGGAGAAGCTGTTGAACCGGACAGACAAACGGATTTGAACTCGTCTTGTCATGCTGATCAAGAATATATGTATATACTTTATATGGTCGGAGATGCCTCCTTTTATACGTTGCACACTTATGACCAAAATGAATATACCCTTTTTGCAAGTGTATAAAAATAATGAAAGGTAACTTAAAGGTTAAGGGTTTTCCTAGCTAAGATTTCACAAGCTGAAAACCTTCTCCCAGTTTGTCCTGCATTGTGTTATGTATTGGCTTATCCATTTACCTCATCTTTTAAGGACAACAACATGTTTTTGTTTCTACATTTCTCGCTCTGTGTCACTTATAAGAATGCATTACAAATTCCTTTTCATAGACCATATCCTGTGTGTTGTTGGGATGTTTTCAATTGAAATTCGTTTTTCTAATTGTGTTTCCTTGTTGCTGCTTCTTTTCTCGCCAAGTGCCAAATGTTTGTGGCTATTTCTCTGACCAGTCGTCGGTCCCCTTGTCTTAAAATATGCCATGCCTGTGTCTGTATGGTTGGTTGTGTATGTTTTTCTTAATTTTTTCCTCTTGTTTATGACCCAGACGCAGGTAGAATCAGTGAAAGAATACGAAATATCACCAGCAACTGAAAAGAAGATCAAGAATATAATAAAAACAATCGGCATTAAGCATTTGGGTATGAACAGCGGCATCGGTCACCCTTTGCCATAGGTATTATCCAAATGGAGAACCCAAAAAAAATCAGCTGTCGATTTTTATGGGTGCCTGCCAGCGTATTCACTCTCGTCTCCCTCTCTGTATGTATAAGGTCGGACGGTGCAGACTACTAAACCTACATACAGTTTTGGTCAGAAGTGTGCACTGCATAGAAGGAGGCATCTCCGACCATATATGCATATATATTCAGTTTCAGTTTTTTATATATGCAAACTAACGTGCCAGATTTGATTGGACAAACTTATCATATAGCTGCTATAGTTTTCCTTGTTTCGTAAGCTATTATCATCAAACATCGGATTTAATTGTTATACATAATAAACTGTAATCCTGTAAGTTTAAGGTTTTTCAGTTTTCGATGTATGTGCCTGTGTTTTCATTTTGAATTTAAAAAAAAACAAGCACTTAAGAATTGACAGATTTTTGTCAAGAACTTTTTTGTTATCTCTGTCCAGCCCAGATTTCGATCGTATCCCATGGTTCACAATGTTCCTGTTTTCCAGGTGGTTAGCTGTCTGCCTTTTTATGTTTTTTGCTTTGTTTTGTGCTGAATTCTCTATTTGTCTGTCTCTCTCTCCCCCCCCCTAATATTCAAAATACACCACGGGCGGGCGGGCCTTTAGTTTGGTTTTCGTTCAGATTGCATTTTGGGTCTTTTTAGTACCAGGCGAGTCCATGACAAATTGCAACAGACGGACTGAAATATGAAAACACCTTTTCATGTTTCGTTTTTTTAAGCGGTCTTTGAATTGAAATTTTAAGATGAGAAAAAAATCCAAGCAGATTCCAAGTACAGCAAAACGTAGTCTGGAGGTCTTGTATGAGACTATATAGCTATTTTCCAGCAAATGAAGTTAATAATGTTTATCGCCTAGACAAAAATATTTCGTGGAACTCACTCAACAACAACTTGCGTTATATAGTATACCATATATAAGGTACAAAGATTTTGTATGTATGCATATATGTAGCTGATAACGTTGTTGCCTTTGCCTAGAACTAAAATAATGCCCAGGTATTTGACCTGGTCGGCCTGTCGGTTGCTGGTCTTGTCGCTTTGGGTAGCCCCCATCTATAGCTAATCTTATCAATTTGTGGTGGTCGTCGCTGTCGTCGTCTGCCACGCGTAAACAAACAAAAATCGTAACAAAAATTATAATAAGCCAAAACACAAAAAACAATATACATACATATGTACTTATATAAATTTCTATTATATATTTGTATGTTTATTCAGAACACATCTTTATACTTATATATGTATGTATGTATAAATGTTTATTCAAAACACATATATTTATATATATATATATATATATATATATATATATATGTTTGTATGTTTTACACTTAAACCAAGTGAGTAACACAGCTATAATTAAAAATTGTAATTTGTTAAACATGGCTAACAATAGTCTACAGCAAAAGAAAAGAACGAATGAAGTTTATTTTTAATTTAACTTAAATGCCAACTAGACAACTTTTCTGTTCTTTTTTCCTTTAAATTTTTTTGCGTTTACGCAGCAGAAGAAGGTCATTGATTTTTTTCATTTTTTTCTTCATTTTTAGTCAGCAGGAATCGAAAATAAAAACGTCAAAACGACGTTCTTTTCTGTTTATTAAAAAAAAGTCGACATGAAATGTTTTTATACCATGCATCCACAGGATGAAATGGTATATTAAAGCCGCCAAAATGTATGTAACAGGGAGAAGGAAGCATTTCCGATCCTATAAAGTACATATTGTATATTCTTTATCAGTATCAATTTAGGTATAATTTCAAAGAAGATTGAGTAAAGACAAATGAAAAATTTGAGCAAGTGTGAATCAAATTGCAAGTTGAACAACAAAATTTGCGAAACAATTCAAACGTTCCAACTTTTTCATATTTTAGCAATATTTGCATGGGACATGCAAAATTGCCAAATTATTTCAACCCAAATGTTCAGCCAGCTAAGACAAGAACTGGCAAGGGTACGCAAACTTTGGCATTGCCGGAGTTAGCCCGGCTTTTGGTTTTATTATGTGATATAATCGAATATCGAATTTTTAGATTACAAGAACTCTAAAATAACAAAATCGATGCCAAGATAAGCACGAACTCAGGAATTTTTAAAAAATTTCCGCATGTCCTATTTATCAGCCAGTCCAACTGCAACACCATCAGCTTCTCCTGCTACTCGTTCTTCAACTCAAACTCTTCCTACTTTGTCTTTGTCTTGGCCTTCTTTTTTGCGATCTGTGGGAATCTTTCGTCAAGGCGTGGAACACACATGTGGGAGGGCGCGTGAAAACTGACTGAGCAGTTGTCGTTCCTTAAAGAAAAGATACATACAGACATATTGAATCCCTAAGCAGTCAATAAGTACCAACTGCAAGAGGCAGCTGCTTGCTGCTTGTCAAAACAAAACCAAAAACAACATAAAATATCAAAGAAGCTAACTTCGGCTACGCCGAAGTTTGTATACCCTTGCAGCCCTTGACCATTACATTTTATTTCCTAAAAAATTTTTTGTTTCTTAATCCAATTAAGAAATATTTTAAATACATTGGCCGGGGGCAGCCAATCGCCAAATAGTAAGCGTGCCAAGACAATGTAGCGATTGATATTCAAATTAACACACACACAAACGCAATTTTGACACATATATGTGCTTCACTGCTTATGCGTGCACTGTGTATGCGTGCACTGCTTATATAGGCAAATTTTAGATCGTCGAAATCAGGCGTTATGTTTATCCGATTGTTTTGAAATTCACGCATATGATGTAATCCCTTTTTATTTATGTACGTAATCAGTTTCGATAAGATTGTTCAAAAAATAGAGAAGTTATTCGCATTTAACGTTTGTATTTGTATGGCAGCTATATGATATAGTTGTCCGATCTTATTCAAAATCGCAGATGTGCATGTGGCTGTATAGAAAAGCTTATATACGAACTTTGAATGCCATAGCTCTAAAACTGTGGGACTAGTTCGCGCAGCACCAGACAGACAGACGGACATGGCTATATCAACTCGTCTTCTCTTGCTGATCAAGAATATATATACTTTATGGGGTCGGAAGCGATCCCTTCTCTGCGTTACAAACATCTGACCAGTTCTAGTTCGCGCAGCACCAGACAGACAGACGGACATGGCTATATCAACTCGTCTTCTCTTGCTAATCAAGAATATATATATTTTATGGGGTCGGAAACGATCCCTTCTCTGCGTTACAAACATCTGACCATACCCTCTGCAAGGGTATAAAAATAAAGTAAGTAAGTTGCCGAGCCGATAGCTGAGAATGCTGTTTAATTTTGTGATAAATGAAGTAAAATTTGACTAAATGATGTTGAGAAAGCATCTTAAGAGAACTAGAAATTCGCGAGAAATTTTTTTACCATTACAATAATTTATGTTTTCAATTTCAGTGCCTCAAGGTTTTAGTAAAAAACTGTTAAATTCGATTTACCGGTGCTAATTAACTAAATTTGCAAAAAAAAACCCAGACCTTCCCATTCAAAAACAGAGAATTCTAATTTTAATTGTCAGTGAAACGTTGTGAAATGTATCTCAGACTTAGACTGCCTGGCGGCATGGTCATTGAAATGAACTCACACACATCCAAAGAGATGGAAATGACAACTCAGGGATCTATATGGATATGGTATATAGATAACATATAGATGTGTGGGTATATAAAATTCATAAAAAATTTGCAACATTTTTTGATGCTAATTTAAGACTGCACACGTCATGGCCGCCTCCTCCTCGCCATAAATGGCAATCAGTAGCAATATTTTAAATGACTAGCAACATGTTGCCAACTGATCGAACCAATGCATCGGCAACATATTGCCTTTGTCTCTTTCTCTCTCTCTCTCTCTGTCTTCTTCGCAATGTATTTTTGTTTGCTGAGTTTTGTATGCCGGTCGCGCGATTTGCACATAAATTTAATTGACATTTTGACGCGACCACCTACTTGAAAAAAAATTTCCAATGCCGATGCAAAGTTAAATTTATGTTTGGCACACCAGCTGGCCATTCATCCATTTGTTCATCCATCCATCGATTATTAATGATGCTGCACTTTTTAGTTGCCTCTTATGCCGAAAGGAACTATTTATGCTCAATTAAAAAACTTCTGTTGAAATTCAAATTTTTCTACAAATTCTGAAAGATGACTTCTGCCAATACATTATTGGTTTGGATTTACATGCAACTTGCACCATTTTTATACCATGCATTCATAGAATGAAATGGTATATTAAAGTCGCCAAAATGTATGTAACAGGGAGAAGGAAGCTTTTAGAAGCGAGATAGCATATGCTGAAAATCACCGATTTGGTCGGGGGGCGCTAAAGTGCTCGTTTCCACATACGAGTGAGCGAGATAGCATTTAAAAGAAATTTAACATATATCTCTTCACCTAATGCATGGTATATCCAAGTCGACCCGGCGACTTACTTACTTTATCTATTTTATTGTTCCTTATATTCAGTAGCTGTAACCAGTAATAAAAATATAACTGCTATTTCAGAAGCTGTAACCAGTAATAAAAATAGAACTGCTATTTCAATTCCCGAATTTGTAATTCAGAAATCCCAAAGACTTCTAGTGATCGGTTTCAATGAGTTTTTTGATTAACCCTTGATTAACTTTCATGTCTGTGTCTAAGTTTATTTTCAGCCAAATACCATTTCGTATTTCACTAAGGCAACAGCAAACATTTCTAGTTTACATCCAATCTGAAAGAGAAAAAATATAAACAAAAATAACCAGAAGGCCGGGCTAACTTTGGCCATGCCGAAGTTTGTATACCCTTGCAAGTTCTTGCGTTACTCAATCCCTAAATGGAGATAGAAAAATGAACAGTCTTTTGTGTAAAAACCCGTATGTATAATATACCATTTCATCCTATGGATGCATGGTATAAAAATATTAGTTTACATAAAATGAAACAAAATCGTACACGTACACGCTATAGCACGACACCCATGAATATGCATGCATTCAGATATGCAGCATGCAATTTTATTTGTTTGTACCACAGCTATATCATATAGTTATCCGATTTTGATCGAATTTGGCAGGATTATAATTTATTATGTGCAAATGTTATTCACCCACTTTGGTGATGGTCGCAAAAGAAACAAACAAGTTTTTAGAAGCAAAACTATTTTTGGTCCGATTCTTCCTATAGGAGCTATATGATATAGTAGTCCGATCTTGATCAAATTTGGCAAGGACGTTTGGATGTATAGCAAACTGTCAATCTCATGATAATCCGGTGAAAACGAACGAAGTTATTAATCTAAAACTCTTTTTCGACCGATGGTTCCTATGGGAGCTATATGATATAGTCGATCCCGAAGAATGCGATATATACAATTCCTGCAGTATTTACAAGACTCCGTGCAAAATTGCATCTCCGTAGCTTTAGCGGTCTAGGAGAAGAAGCTGTTGATCCAGACAGACAGACGGACGGGCGGACAGACAGAAGGACAAACGGATTTGAACTCGTCTTGTTATGCTGATCAAGAATATATATACTTTATATAGTCGAAGATGCCTCTTTCTATGCGTTGCACACTTCTGACCAAAATTAATATATTCTTTTTGCAAGGGTATAAAATACAACGACGACAACTAATTAGCCTCGCTGTTGTTTTTATTTTAATTTGGCTACTGGTTGAGACATATTAAAATCCATTTGTTGTTGTTGTTGTTGCTGAGATTATCTCTTTTATTTTGAAAGTCATTGCTCTTTACTTCAGCGGTTTTGATTTTCTGATTAAACTGCCGTAAAAATTGTATCTGTATGCAAATTCGAAGTACAAAAGCTGAAGAGAAACATAAATTAAGTTGAGCAGATAAGAATTTTGTATTATTACTAATATCATTGTTTTTTCTTTCTGCTGATGATTTTATTTGTGATATTAATTTGCACAACAATTTAATTGCTAATTTTGGTTTTCTTGTTGTCTTTCAGGTAAGTTGCACATTTTTCACGTGTCAAGGATAAAGTGAAGAAGGAGACAAGACGAGTATAAGAAGCAATTTTGTTTCGTTTTATGTAAACTAATATTTTTATACCATGCATCCATAGGTTGAAAAGTCGCCAAAATGTATGTAACAGGGAGAAGGAAGCTTTTAGAAGCGAGATAGCATATGCTGAAAATCACCGATTTGGTCGGGGGGCGCTAAAGTGCTCGTGTCCACATAAGAGTGAGCGAGATAGCATTTAAAAAAAATTTAATATATATATTTTAACCTGATGCCATGGTATATCCAATTCGGCCCGGCGACTCACTTACTTTATTTTGGCTGGTATTGCTTTATTTCTGGTTTTATTCTGAATTCTCATACAAACAAATATACATACTATACATATGTAAATACGTATATTTTGTGCAACTTTTGTGATTTTGTACATAATTTTGTGCCTGCAATTTAAAATCATTAAACCAAATCAGCGCGCGTTTTGTCCGTTGATATGTCTATCTGGCTGCCCGATTGGCTCTACTTCGCTTTTGTCCAATTAAAGTTGATTGTGGCGATTTGCAACTGCTGGGTTTGGGCGTACAGAAAATACATAAAATTATGTATGTATGCTGCAATTGTTTTAATTGCCTTTCAGATAGAGAGAAAGATATCGAAAATTGGTAATTGGCGGACAGGATAGTGAGAGATGGGTGGATAAGTCTTTTACCATCTGTTTCATTAATGAAAAACAAAAAACCAAAAATAGCAAAACGCAAACCAGCATTAATTATGGCCATTTATAAGGAAAAATCATTTTAAAAGTTGTTATGCCCAAGCTTGGGGCAGCAATACAAACGAACAGCAAAAACAAAACCTGTTTACCTTCGCCATCATTCTTGGTTTTATTAGGAAAACAAACGCTTTAGAGTTTTTTTCATTTTTGTTTTTGGATTATTAATTTTCTTAAATTTATCAAAAATTTACAACATTTTTTATTTGGCAAGACGGGTGTATAGGAAAGAATTGTTTTCCACAAGGATTAGGTGAGTTTAATTCATATGATTTATTCAAATCATACTGTAACTATCTGTACATACTAGAGAGCTGCATGAGTGACAAAAATATCAAATTGGAATTGACAATTGTCAAAATAAATTAAATGGATTGAGTGAGAAGCCGAACTAGTTTGAATGAATAAGTGAGCTGACGTAAAACTCAGTCGCACAACATTTAAACGGAACACAAACGAATTGAATGAGTGAGAATGCGAATTATTGAGATGCTTTGTTTCGAATGCATTCGAATGCCTAATCAAAAATAAAGAAAAACTAAAATCAATGTAAAATGTGTCCGTATTTATCCATACCATATATTTAATACAAATTACACCGATACGGGAAGTAACATTTACGTTTGACTAGGTTAGATGTGCTTCCCGACAAATTAAAGGTAATAGAACACATCTTACAGGCTACTAGCCCCATTCGAATTATTCGACTAACTCGAATGTTATAGGCTTTGACAAATTTTTCATTGCGTTTGACATTTCATTTATTCTCATTCATTTCACTGAGTGACTTATGCTATGAGACGTAACAAACTCACATATTCATACACATTCGTTTCATTGTGTGCCTGACACTCATTCAATTCAACTCACTTCGAATGCATTCATTTTAAGTTTCTTGTGAATGGAGCCATGCAGCTCTCTAGTACATACATAGATTTAAAACGAACTGACACAACGATCCAGCTACCTAGCGTTTAATAAACACCAAAGCAGCACTGTTCGTAGGTAGACTTACAATTTATTATTAAACTTTCTTTATTAGCCTGAGGAGGGCGTTTTCGTTTTATTATATCCACAAAAGCAGTTGAATTGCAATTGATTTATTTGCGGGGCGTATACTTGATTTATTTTAATTTTTCTTCCTAATAATTCAATGTATAAAATAAATAGATGATGACATCATTTGTTGAACAATTGCAGCATTTTCCACCTCTACTCATTTAATGCTGTTTCGATTCACGATTCACATGTTGATTAAGTTAAGTTTTTGAGTGTTATTCACCGACATAATTTGTGACCGCTCGAAAGTTATGCTTTACATTTTCAACAATTTCCTTTCCATGCACAAATATTATTCATTTTAAGTTTGTTGTGGACCACTCCATGCATATGTCTAGTACATGCATGAGTAACGTATGCTATGAGACGTAACAAACTCACATATTTATACACATTCATTTCATTGTGTGTCTGACACTCATTTAATTCAACTCAATTCGATTGTATTCATTTAAAGTTTGTTGTGAGTGATCCATACAGATGTCTAGTACATGCATTGATTAGAATTCTTTTAAAAGTTGGAAGCTGGGCAGCAGCGTGGGCGAACTTAATTAAAATGCCACTTGACAAAAAATTTACCAAGAACTGGAAATGTCTAAGGCATTTTATTAACAATTTTGACAGCATTTTGATTAAGAGACACACACACTCAAGCCAAAGACTATGGGGGGTTCAAACCAGACGCATTTGCTTATTTAAACATGGCGAAGCTATTACCACTCTTGTACTTTTGACTTTTAAAGGTTTGCCAAAATAACATGAATAACGTCCGAAAGTGTTTAAGATAAGTCTCAAGAATCTACCTAATTGGTTTAACGAAGGTGTGTTGCGAGAAAGCATTTTCTCTTGTGTCGTCATTAGAATATCTGATATCTAGTTATTAACATACTTGCTATTTTGAAATTAACTCAATGGTTTTGCCTTCTAAGACTACACTACTTCTGCACACTTCTTATTTAGTTAATTGTCAGATTTGGCTAAGATTCAATATTTATGAGTCTCAATGAATCATAAATACATAATTTAACAAAGTTTCAAAAGTCAAAAATATTCAAAATTGGTTTACAAAATAACATCACCCTTTACCAGATAGGGTATAGCGGGTATAACAGGTTAGTTATTGAAAAAAATAACAACAGAAGCAATAAAAAAACCCCATTCATGCATTTTTCTAGCAAAAAATATAATAAACATGTTTTCATTTTCTCGCTCTCGCTTGAGCGAAGAGCTCAAGGCCTCGTTCCTTCTCTCTTGCTCAGTATCCATGTTGTGGATGTGTGACACGTTTTGAAAGTCAATTAAATAATAGTTAAATGCATTTTATTCAAATTATACTTTACACTGGAATGTTAGCTGAGAAATATATATGTATAAATATATATATTGGATAGGTAAACGCATAATCAAACGAAATATACATAGGTATATACACTTGGTAATTTTACTACTTACATATGTATGTAATACCAATTTGTTTTCATCATCCTGAGATGAACTCTAGTGTGACTTTAAATGATTTTGTCCATTTACCTTGAAATCGGATGACTATGCACTAAAAGATTTTTGTAAAAATTTGGCCAATCAAATTGCACCAAGGATAAAGATAATCTTATCTACGTATATTCAAAATTCACACCCTCCCCGTTCCTCTTGTTGTTCCTAATAATCTACTGCTGTTGATAAAATTAAACAACAAATGCAATAAATATAAAAACGCTTTCGTCCCTGTCTAATATCTCGCCTCCCTTTCCGTCACTTTAAATTGTCACAGGGCACACAATCATAGCTATGTGAGGATGATGATGATACTGTAACTCTTGCTAAACATATTCATGTAGTCATGTATACTTATGTATGTACATACCTACAATACATATATACATAGTATGTTAGAAAGATTCTATAAAGCAAATAAGTCAGCAAGTCACAAGAAATTGTCGAGATTGAGGTTAAAAATAAATTTGCCAGTAGAAATTAATCAGCTTTTGCTCGAACGCTGCGATTAACGATTTACAAAATTTGAAAATTGGGAGCAAATCCGAATCACCAAAAAATAATCAAGACATCAAGATGTTTTACTCTTGTATAAAAAAAATTGGGTACAAAAAAAATTAAGTATACGCCCACTTTTTATACCAAAAACATACTCGTAGTAATATTATTATATAAAGTGTTATAAGCAATCTGACAGACGCCCACCAACCAAACCAAAATGTAAATAACCATTACATTTTATTTCCTAAAAAAATTTTTGTTTGTTAATCTAAAAATAAAGTAAGTAAGTCGCCGGGCCGACTTGGATATTCCATGCATTAGGTGAAGAGATATATATTAAATTTCTTTTAAATGCTCTCTCGCTCACTCTTATGTGGAAACGATTCTTGTGATATTTGGTGGGATGATAGATATACGTGACATGTATTAGTGTGCCAAATTAAATTACGATACGATAAATATTTCGGATTTGAAAATCGAATTTTTCGAATTTCGGGGGCGGAAGGGGGCGTGGCAAAAATTTGAAACAAACTTCTAGTTCCCGAGATATGGAGGCTCAAAATATTGTTTTTTAGCGGGGGGCGGAAGGGGGCGGGGCGAAAAAAAAATAAACTCGATCTGCCTGCAGAGCAAACGGGTCTACATGCCAAGTTTGGTATCTCTAGCTCTTATAGTCTCTGAAGTCTCGATGATCCTACAGACGGACATGTCTCAATCGACTCGGCTATTGATACTGATCAAGAATATATATACTTTATAGGGTCGGAAAAGCTTCCTTCTCCCTGTTACATACATTTTGGCGACTTTAATATACCATTTCATTCTATGAATGCATGGTATAAAAATGATATGAAAAAGAAAGGAGGTAAAACGTGCGGAAAGGGACAAACAGTAGCAAAATAAAGTGCTTGGAATATTTACGAAATCATAATAATGCTTTAATACTCTACTGCAATGGTTAACGATTTTAACTTTAATGTGCAACTTTCTGGGCCAAGCACTTAACAAAAGAAACAACAACAAGATAACGAAATATGTGGAGTTTAGCTAAAGTTTTCAAGTAGTAATCTAGGGCAACATCATTTTAACAAAAAAGAGTGTTTTTCAAACGCTTTGAATCTGATTTCGTCTTGGCTAAACGTCACTACTTCTAGCCATAGGGTTTGTTGTTATTCTGTTTTTCTTTTATTTAGTTTGATTCCACCGATGAGCTCACACATTCCCATGGATGCGGTGTTGAGGATGTCTGTGTGTAGTTCACTTACTTGGATTTGTATATACATACATATATAGTAAGTTTTTATACCCTTGCAAAAAGGGTATATTAATTTTGGTCAGAAGTGTGCAAAGCATAGAAGGAGGCATCTCCGACCATATAAAGTATATATATTCTTGATCAGCATGACAAGGCGAGTTCAAATCCGTCTGTATGTCCGTCCGTCCGTTCGTCTGTCTGTCTGGATCAACAGCTTCTCCCCCTAAACCGCTAAATTTCGCACGAAGTCTTGTATATACTGCAGGCATTGTATATCTCGGATTCATCCAGATCGGACGACTATATCATATAGCTCCCATAGGAACCATCGGTCGAAAAATGAGTTTTAGATCAATAACTTCTTTCTTTTTCACCCAATTATCATAAAACTTAACATTTGGCAGTTTATTATACATCCAAACATCCATGCCAAATTTTATCAATATCGGATTACTATATCATATAGCTCCCATATGAACGATCGGACCAAAAATAGTTTTTCTTCTAGAAACTTTTGTTTCTTAAGCGATCATCGTCAAACTTGGTAAATAACATTCTCATATATACAGTTATATATCTGGTAAATTTTATTAAAATCGGATGACTATATCATATAGCTGTCATAGAAACATGAATGCATATGTATGCGTGCCGTGCTATGGCGTGTAAAAACGGACACCTTACATTTTAGATAAATCTTTTTGGGGATCTAGTAACACAAGAGCTTGCAAGGGTATACAAACTTCGGCATAGCCGAAGTTAGCCCGGCCTTCTGGTTTTTTTCTAGTCGAGACCACATGACTTCAGATTGCCTACGCACATAAACGAAAGTATTCCATTTAGCATTTTAGCAAAAACGGATATAAACCAAGAATTTTCGAGATTGGAAACAGTAAGAGTAAAAACCTGGGTGGGTGTATTTTTAGCTGGGGCGGCCATTTGATGCAATGTTTACGACAGACACACACTCCCGAGCTCGGGAGATCTCTAAATACGACAGTTCAGTGCATCACACATGCCTCCAATGCAGCTCGAGCTATCGCTGGAAGATGGTGTTGATGAACGGGCAAACAAATTGCACCTAAAAATATGTCGCGGAAGCGGAAATCGTTAGATGAATCACGTAACATGTTTCCCAATAATATTTCATAAATATAAACGGCAAATATCACTTGCTGCAACTGCTCTTAAAACTTCTACCAGCTAATTGAAAGCTGTAAACTTATTGAAAATTGCACCTGTTATAAATAACAATCAGGTTTGAAAACTGTTATAAGAGATTATTGACAATAGCATACGTGAAATAGTTTAAAACAGTTTCATTAGACTCTAATGATGTCAATTCTACTTTTGTCAATGCAATACATGCCAGCGTCAGTCAGATACATTTTGATTTCTGTTATGTAAAAAGTTATTCAACAACAAAAATTGTAAATTGCAAACTACTTTACTAAAAGCATATAGGCACGCCCCCTGTTGCCCCCGGAATTCAATAAAAAGTGATTTTCTCCCGCATCGTATTTTAATTTAATTTAATTGGCACACTCACACAGGTTTTGAATATCTATCATTCCACCAAATTTCATAAAAATCTGAATAAAAATGGCCGAGTTATACAATGAAACGGTTTGTACTTAAAGTGGTGCAAGGCACTAAAGTGTACACAAGAAATCGCGCATGCGAAAGAAAATTAATAAGTACATATATGAACTTTCACTTGGTGCATGAACTTTCCAAGTCGGCCCGGCGACTTACTTACTTTATTTTGGCTATTAATGATCTTACCATATTTGGCATATAGGATGTAGGTTGTGATTCCATCCATCTTTCATATGAAATATGTTTTTCATCGAGAAAAAAATTGTGTATTTGGAGCATATTTGTCCTGGTCCTTCTTTATATGAAAATATTTGTTATTCTTCTTTGTACCTCACGCGTGTGCACTTGGCGCCAAATTGGAGCCAGCCGCCGCAACGGCAAAAATTTTATATCATTGTCTTCCCGTCTGATGTGTCTGCACTGAACCTGCTGCGGATGCTTCATTGGCTTGTATCATAATTTCGTTTCCTTTTTTCAAAACCAAAAACATAATTTGTCTGGTCTTTTAGAAAGCCAATACCAATGAAAAGCTGCTACTGTGCTGGTACCTAAAATACCTAAAATACTTCTCTTACATTTCGCATCGACTATCTCACTTGTATATCTCAGATAGATAATTCACATCCATGATTACACCTACCTGTCGCTTGCAATTATATTGTAATTAAATTATTGTCTTGGCGAGTAATACCAATACCGAAGTGGGCGTGGTTCTATACTTGGGATTGGTATTTTGTCATTTTTACACCATGCATCCTTAGGATGAAATGGTATATTAAAGTCGCCAATTTTTTAATTTCTATAATTGGGATTGGTATTTTGTCATTTTTACACCATGCATCCTTAGGATGAAATGGTATATTAAAGTCGCCAAAATGTATGTAACAGAAGAAAGCATTTCCAATCCCATAAAGTATATATTTTTGATCAGCATGAGAAGAGAAATTGATATAGCCATGGCCGTCCGTCCGTCGCTTGCAATTATATTGTAATTAAATTATTGTCTTGGCGAGTAATACCAATACCGAAGTGGGCATGGTTAAATGCAAAGCAACAAGAAAAACATTCAACAAGATAAAGACAACATGCGCCAATTTGTTAATTTCTATACTTGGGATTGGTATTTTGTCATTTTTACACCATGCATCCTTAGGATGAAATGGTATATTAAAAGTCGCCAATTTTTTAATTTCTATAATTGGGATTGGTATTTTGTCATTTTTACACCATGCATCCTTAGGATGAAATGGTATATTAAAGTCGCCAAAATGTATGTAACAGAAGAAAGCATTTCCAATCCCATAAAGTATATATTTTTGATCAGCATGAGAAGAGAAATTGATATAGCCATGGCCGTCCGTCCGTAAGAGTGCACAGATCTCAGGAACTAAAAAAGCAAGAGCTAACAAATTAAAAATGTAGACTTGTGTAGTATATGCGCCGGTCAAGTTTTTTTTGCCACGCTTCCTTCGGGCCTCGAAATTCGAACAAAGGTTATATTCAATGCTCAAGTTTTATCGTATCGAAATTTCGGCAAGTCGGCCCGGCGACTTTGTTTATTATTCCTTGTTCATAGTCGAAACATGAAAATATTATATGTACATATATTAATGTATGTGCGAGAAGTTCCCATTTTGCCAATTTTATGAATGAATAAATATTTGTATAATAAACAAGAAACACAAGATACAGCAATTAATCCAGGGACAGAGACAGGAGGAAAAGTTGTTAAGCCAGCAATCCATGGGAACATTTGCGCCTCCAAGTCAATCCCATGTAAATGGCCCATAAGTCATACATATAACGGTTACGGGTTGTCTTTGTATTCGTCTTAATATATGTATATAGCAAACGCATTATGAAAGCAGGCATAAAACTCGCGCTCAATTGCATGAACGCCCACAATAAAACACACACAAGGCAGGTAACTGTCCTACTGGCCACTTGACCATGTTTCAGCTATGTATATAGCCACATTTTCTGGCTACTGGATAGCAAAACTACCTAACAGAGCTTGTAATTAGTTGTTAACTGGTAACTTGACTTGGATTTATCAGCGACCTGAATCGAATTACTGTTGCCCACTTTACTTCATGCTCAGACGCATATTTCATGCAACAAAGACCAAAGTGATATACAGTTAGGCACTTTAATTATAATTACCCGAACTGGCGGATTATTGGATGACTGATTGGACATTAGCTTTCATCAATCTTCTAGGGCCTTCATACCAATGATGAATTGAAAGTTTACCCCGCACTAATCTTATGGTCACCTAATATATAAGTGCAGCTCATTTACATATTAAGAAACTATTTCATCATCTCTTTTGCAGCCCGCTCATTGACTTGTTATTGTGATGGTAGCTGTCCAGGCAATGTTAGCAATGGCACTTGTGAGACTAGACCTGGCGGCAGTTGTTTCAGTGCTGTCGAGGAAGTCTATGATGATAGCACCAGCACTTTTGATGAAGAACGAACATTCGGCTGTATGCCCCCGGAGGAGAATGGCGGACTCTTAATGGTAAATTCATTCACTTCTTCTTTTGACATATGTATCTTTATCTAATTGACTAATTTTACCTCATTTTCTTTTGCAGTGCAAAGTAGCAGCAGTTCCTCATATTCATGGTAAGAATATTGTATGCTGTGATAAGGAGGACTTTTGTAACCGTGATTTGCGTCCTGCCTATACACCCAAAATGACCACACCCGCTCCAGAGTTACCAGTGAGCAGCGAGTCCATGCACACATTGGCATTATTCGCTTCGATTGTGGTCTCCCTTTCTATATTCATTGTGATTGTCTTTATCCTGTGTCTGACCTATAAGCGGCGAGAGAAATTACGCAAACAACCACGTCTAATTAGCTCCATGTGCAACTCACAGCTGTCGCCGTTGTCCCAACTTGTTGAGCAGAGTTCCGGCTCTGGCTCTGGTTTGCCTTTGTTGGTTCAGCGTACAATAGCCAAACAGATTCAAATGATGCGGCTGGTCGGAAAGGGACGGTACGGAGAGGTGTGGCTAGCCAAGTGGCGTGATGAGCATGTGGCTGTCAAGACATTTTTCACTACAGAGGAGGCTTCCTGGTTCCGTGAGACGGAGATCTATCAGACTGTCCTTATGCGCCATGAGAATATATTGGGATTTATTGCGGCCGATATCAAGGGCAATGGCAGCTGGACTCAGATGCTTCTCATAACCGACTATCATGAAGTGGGCAGTCTCCATGATTACCTATCCATGTCGGTTATTAATCCTCAAAAGCTTCAATTGTTGGCCTATTCCCTGGCATCAGGCTTGTCACATTTACATGACGAGATCTTTGGTACTCCAGGCAAACCTGCGATCGCCCATCGTGACATTAAAAGCAAGAACATATTGGTTAAAAGAAATGGACAATGTGCCATAGCCGACTTCGGTCTGGCAGTGAAATACAATTCTGAGTTGGATGAAATCCACATTGCACAGAACACACGTGTCGGCACTCGTCGCTATATGGCGCCCGAGGTTCTTGCCCAAATGCTTAATCCGCAGCAGTTCGAGGAATTCAAGCGAGCGGATATGTACTCAGTGGGTCTCGTTCTCTGGGAAATGGCACGACGCTGCTATACACCTGTCTCAGGCACCAAGACCACCACCTGCGAGGATTATGCCTTGCCATATCATGATGTGGTGCCTTCAGATCCCACTTTCGAGGATATGCATGCTGTTGTCTGTGTGAAGGGCTTCCGACCGCCTATACCATCACGCTGGCAGGAGGACGACGTTCTTGCAACAGTGTCCAAAATCATGCAAGAGTGTTGGCATCCCAATCCCACAGTCCGTTTAACAGCGTTGCGTGTGAAGAAGACTTTGGGACGACTCGAACCAGATTGTCTCATCGATGTGCCCATGAAAATTGTTTAGTTCTTTTGAATCCTACTATTTTGTGTATTGTAGAGTTGTTTTAGGTTTAATCTGAGTTGCATTTATGTCTTCATCCTTTTTGTCTCCAAATTTAGTTTGCACTGAGTTATCGTTTGTCTAACTTGAACGTGAGTGCCTACATAGTAAGTAGTTTAAGCGCCGTACTGATAATAACTCTATAGGGATCATTTTGTTAGTTTCGTTACAATCCTTTAACAAAATTAAAAGAAATCTTTGGTTAAAAAAATGCTTTAACTATTTCAGAAATGAAGGTTGAAAATCGAAATTACTTATGTAATATGTTTTGTGCCAGCTTGTTTAAAGAAATTTAAAAAAAATTACTTATTAACCATATAAAGAATGTAGTGTATAAATATGCTTTATATGTTTTATATACATATAATACATAGATACGTTACTAAGAATATCTTAGCGAAAACCGCTAAGAGGTAATGCTGCCTTTTGTAAAATCCAAACAGACTTAGTGCCTTAAGAAACCACATGTAAAGACAAAAGCCAAACGAAATGATTTGGTTAAGCTAATAAGGTTAATAAAATCCACGACACATTAGGGCTGCTTACTTTACATATACTTAAAATAGTTTATTATATAGCATACATAATTCGATTTTGTTTTTTTTTTTTTTGTGTAAATAATGAACTATACATCTATCTTTATCTATATTTATGTAGATGTAAATAATAAATATGTGTGTGTATGAAGTTTTTATTGGTAAAAGTTGCCTTGTTTAAGATAGTTATCTAAGATATATTGGATATGTATATTGTATTTTCTTTATTTTTCGTCGTTAAAATTCTTTCATTATATGTCTAAGTGTTTATAATGAAAGATTTATTTCGGGACTAAAGTTTGTATTGATGCGTTTAGTTAATTTATTTAAAAATAATAATTATAATAAAAAATAAGAATCGTATTATTAAACACCAAAAGCTTTTTATTTGTATTAGTAATAAGGGTTGTCCTGGATCTCCATTCTAATCTCCAGTCATCATTTCCATGAACTCTGTTGAATAAATAATTTCTTGTAAATATATTATCTGATAATACGTTGTGCTAAATTTTCGTATTCTCACCATCAAAGTCTACTGTGCCTGAACCATCGGTATCAATTTCCGCAATAATTCCATCCAAATCGCTCGATGATAGCTTATCGTCTAGTGCGGCCAAAATCTCTTTTAGCGTCGATGTGGTGATATAACCATTTCCCTCACGATCATATAAACGAAACGCCTCCTTCAGTTCCTTCTGAATGGCTTCGGCATCTTCCTCTTCGAGAAAATGTGCCGCTATGTTACAGAAGCCATCAAAATTCACTTTACCCGTATCCTCAGGATCATTTTCGTCGATCAGATCTTGCAGTTCGCTTTCCTCGAACATTTGACCCATGCTATTCAGTATGGTCTTCAGGCGGAGTGTTTCGATAAATCCTGTTTTTTGTGTATCGAACATTTGGAATGCTTTACGCATGATGTCCATTTTCTCATCGTCTTCCTAGGATCAGTTAACTCGTTATTCATTTTTGTATTTTTCTCATTGCACAATCAGTCGTACCATATTGATGATGAATATGAATATATATTTAAATAGGTATGTATTTATATATGGGTATAAGTCTGGGACTCCGAATCGTCGAGAATGCGTTCCAACTGCGTTGGCCTGCGGTCGCGCACTAAACCGATCGTTTGGCCAAGATCATTATTTATAAACAACAAAATCCGCTTATTGGACGCGTTCTACATAGCAGCAATGGTTATTGTGTTGCTGCCGCCTACTTTTCCGATGTCTATGTATGTGTGTGTATTGGAATGCGGCGGTGGAGATGATTTTGGCCAGACCCAAGGAAAAACAGATCAAAGTGTGTTACAGGTGCAAGTGGGAAAAGGCGAGCAGTTGGATGTAGACAAAGAGGTGATCAGTGAAAAGATGGCTAAGGTCGACGACGTCATCTCCTCCATCAATTTTATCTTGATCTACGTTGGCTATGCGCACACTACAATTATGCAAAAAGCAGCACTTTCTGTCCAAACATACATGCATATATACATCAATCTATGCCTCCATGGGCGTATGGGTTTTCAAGTGATCAAGTGACTTGTTTAAATTGAGGCCTAAATTCAGTTTTATTTTATTTATTTAGTATAGGATATAGTTTTAAACTATCAACCTAGCCATTTTTACCAGCAGGCTTTTTATACAAGCCTGGGATTTAAACCCGGATCCTCGTTGTTCAGTTGCCTTTATGACAGAGTCCCTTAGACAACTCATCTACCGAGGAATGCAAATCCAGTTTTATGTTTAATTGTAATTGCTTGTACTAAATTTATTAAGTAAGGTCATATTGAAGTTTTTTTATATATTGGATACACAAGTAAAAACTAAGTATGTGAAATTTGGTATTTCCTTTAAAAATTACCAAGGAAAAGTACTACGCAAGTGCAACTGAAAGTACCTAGTCTTATGCAAATTTATTGTTCCTATTGCTGCGAACCCCATCACTACGTCTATGAATTAAGTGCCTCCACCCTCGCACACATAATATAGTGCTCTGTAGATTTTCTTGTCCGGATCCCGTCGGTCACTCAGTCAGTCACTAAAAATCGACTATAAATGTCTTCACAATCAGTCACAAAATCAGCGCGAATTTCTCACGGTAATTGTATTTATAGTACTTTATAGCAATTTTTGTCCATATGATCATATCCACTCATATTGTACATTGATGCTCGTATATACATAGGTTTAGTATGAATGGCGACCAGATGCCCATCCCAATGGCAGTGCTGCTGCTGTTCTTTCTGCTCCTTCTCTTTGGTGGAAACAAAAATGTTGATGTGGTTTTATATTTTTTTTCTTAAGCTTTAAAACAAACAAACAAGGCATTTCAGTCTGGCAAATGGACATCAGAAAGGTGGGACACGTTGTGGTTGTGGTTGGGAGGTTGAGGGTGGCAGTTTCAGTGTGTGTAACCTTCCTTTCGGCAATAAGCAACTTTTGATGGCCATTTAATTTTTATTATTTATGACACTTTTTGGTTTGGGTATGCCACAAAGAAATTGGTTTGAGAAAAGGGGTAGGAAGAAGCAATGAAAGGCACTTCTACTCGATTGTTTTTAGCATTTATCAATAGAGGTACAATATGCTTAAGTTTTGTTTGTGTCCATATAAATAGCCACAAGTGGCGACCACAGGCGTGGCATAAGTTCTAATTTGGTTGCTGACAGTTTGGTGGCATACAAATTTGATGCAAGATTTACGGCGTAATTACCAAACCAAATTGTATTTCAACAGAAGCTAATTGGAATAACTTTCCTAAGAAATAGTGGTACTTGATCACATAAACTAAAAAATCATGGCATTTCAGTATATTTAAGTGATTAAACCCAAAAAAATATTTGTCAATAAAAAACCATTGTAAAGCTTACAAAAAATGTGATATTATCTTTGTTTATCTATTCTACTTATCTATATATTGTGCCACTCAAACATAAATCATAATTATATTCAATAGAATGTATTTATGAAAGAAAGACATGCTTATATAAAGAGGCGTAAAGTCGAAAAATGTTCCAACATGTCGGATGCGCATTGTATGTATTTATGACACTTGCCAAAGTGGAAAGCAGCAACGACCTGCTGACGCAATGGGAAAATCACCCAAGAAGAAAAACAATTTCACGCGTCTTTAGTCGTTCATGAGAACGTAACACATAACACACACAATGGAATTTACATTAGCTACATAAGTAGATACACTCGTTGCCAGCGACAACTAAGTATAACAACGATGGGAGGGGAGAGGAACTAGTCCTTTGAGCCAAACAAGTGGTTGCATTCCGTAACTATGAGGCGCCTGGTTTTGCTGCATTTAGATGCACACATCAAATCAACAAACCGAAATCAAAGCAAGCTAGAAAAGTTTGATCAATAAAAAGTCAAACGAATTGTCATGTACATACCTAACAAAAGAGCGCTCAACTTTATTGTTTGCCTGTTCAACAGCAAAAAAAAAACACAACTGACATTAGACAAGTTTAAGTAGACTCAGTCGACGGAGTGGTCGATGCGGCACAATGGAGGAGCTCCAAGATGCCAGTATTCATCACATGACAGCCAGAGTAATAACGGCTATTAAAAATACTAAATGCTACGAGCCCATCTACAAGGAACTGCAGAAATTAGTATGCAGTCCAAGTGTAGATACAAATGATATGCGCAACACCCTGGAGGATGCCATTAAAGGCGCAGGCCTAGAAACAGAAATACGTAATGTCATATATAACCTGGTGCGGAGTCGCATAAGCAAAAATGATCTGAATGAGAAATCCTTATCGACCTCAAAGCAATCTTCGGTAACTTGTCAATGACCAAAAGCATGATATGCTCGGTACTAATTAAACTCTAAACTTATAGAAAACCACAGTCAGCGATCCCTTGGGTTATTTGAAAAGAGCTGGAGTCCTTTGGGACAGACGTGTGAGGAAAAGTCTCAATGCTATGTGTGCAGAATTAAAAGTTCCGCTTCATGGGCAACCACGCATCAGTGCCGATCGTGAGGATTTTGTGGCCAAATGGAATGAACTAAGCAATTACAATATGGGTAAGTCTGTGGAATAATTAATGAAATAATGACAATAAATAAATTGATTGTAGATTTGGCAAATTATCGCCCGGTGTATGCACCCAAGGATCTTCTAGAAGTATTACTCTCACTCAAAGGACCCGCCAAAACTACCACCGAGAACACAGAGTAAGTAATCCAATTTAATTCCAACATATTTCACGAAAAAATATATGATAAGTAGCTATTGTCTCTTTAATACATCAAATTTAGATCCAGTATGATCAAATCTACCGATATTTTTTTCTCAAAACAAGCTTTTGCATTATCTTCTCCTTTATTGTTAGCCAAATTCCCCAATGGGAATTTTCTCACATAGCTTTGCCCGTAAAGAATCTCTTCGAGCTTCGGACTCATTATGCGGATCTTTTGCGTAGCGATAATTATTCGGCTATGGATACAACTGTACAGTGTCAACGCATCTTGGAGGGCAGACATGCGCCGATGTGTCAGCAATTCTTGAAAAAAGGATGTACACCAGCCCCATATCGTGGAGCTCTATGGGCTTCCGTATTGGAAAGCAAACTACACGACTATGTAAGTAAAAGAGAGAATATATCAAATGAGTATCATCTCATATTCTGCCAATTCCCCCGCCAGGATATAGACCATTGGCAAAAGCTGAGGAATAGTGTGTGGACCACCGATCACATAGTCGATAAATTAGTCTTCAAGGATATTCAACTGACTGCCTCGAACGATGATCAGTATTTTGTATTCGAGGATGTTCTCTATCAGGTGTTATTGTGTTTTTCCCGGGACACGGATATTGGGAATTGTGTGGAATACGAATCATTTCCGGTGAAGGGTAAGACGTACGATGGTCCACCTTCTGGCGTTGTGCCTTTTCACGGTATCTGTATGTTTGCTGCCCCCTTTTGCTATCTGTACGACTCGCCAGTGAATCTCTATTACACATTTCGAGCCTTCTATGTACGCTATTGCCACCGATTGACCACCATCAATACACATTCCCAGGGCATTGTCAGTCTCTGTCTGTTGTTCGAGAAGCTGCTTCAGACTCATGAGCCTCAATTGTGGTCACATTTTCGAGAACTGCAGATACAACCGTGAGTATTCTTAATCGTGTTTAATATCTCCATTTGGTTAATAATTGGTCTTTGGAATACATTCAGACTGCGCGTAGTTTTCAAATGGCTTATGAGAGCATTTTCGGGTCACTTGCCACCAGACCAGCTTCTAGTATTGTGGGACTTGGTAATTGTGTTATAGCGCTATTTTATTTTCCGGTATTTTAAAATTACCTTCTTGTGCCAGATTCTCGGATTCGACAGCCTAGAGATTTTGCCCTTGTTTGCCATCATTATCTTAAGTTTTCGGAAGGAGAGTATCATGCAAGTTGTTTCACTTGATAGCATTGAGGCAATTTTGGCTGATTTATCTTCCATTAAGGTCCTACCTTTGGTTCAACTTGCTCTTAGTCGCGACTAAAGCCGTAATATATCACAAGCATTAACTGTAGATGCAAAATTTTTAGTGTTAAAAAAAAACAAATTAAAGAAATATAATTTATATTGTTTGCCTCATTTTTTGGATTATGTTGCAAGACGGTATTAATTAGCAAAATTTAAAAGGTAATTATATGTTTTTTACCAATATGGTTATGATTACATAAGGTATTTTTATTTGTAATTCACTGAAGTGAATCGTGGTTAAAAGTTACTGTATGGTTTCAAAATTCAACCAAATACCACCTTTTAACGAGGCCATAAAGTATGTATCATCTAAAACATTATCCTTACGAGTCTTTGGATTGACTTGAATGTTGAAATTCTGTACAATTTCCGCCAAAGCTGCCTTCATTTGGGTCAAAGCAAATCGCATTCCTATTAAATCGACCACCAAATTAAGTGTAAATTTAAAACATGAAATTGTCAATGTATACAATACCTGGGCAAACTCTTGGGCCATCACCGAAACCGAAAAAAACCCCCTGATCTTTATACTTTCGCACACCTCCATTGATGTCAAGAAAACGTTCGGGCTTGAATTCTTCTGGCTCATCATAGTAGTCCGGGTCATAGTGCAATGAACGGACTGGAACTATGACAATATCACCAGGTTTTACACAAACACCACCACCTTTCTTATTGACAAAATCATAGGTTTCGGTGACTATTTTACGAGCAGACAAGAGGGGTGGGAATAGGCGAAGGGTTTCTGAAAGTAATAAAGATTAATATTTACTCTAAAGACCGTTCTGATTTGGTAGCCCACCATTAATACAGGCATCTAATAAAGGCAGCTCACTTAGTTGCTCAAACGACAAGTTACTCTTGCCCAATTCCTCTCTTACTTTTTCTTGTTCCTCGGGATAGCGGGCTAATAGCAACAATGTGTGAGCCAGTACCAGTGCCGTTGTCTCAAAACCATCAGTAAGAAAACTCATCGTATGCGAAGTCAATTCTATAGTATTCAAACCCTTTTTATCCTGCAAGTGGAGCATATAGTTGAGGAAATCAACACGATCCTGTAGCTTCGGATTTTCACGACGCAAATTAATGCATTTCTGCATTACATCGAAAAAGAACTCTTCTACATCCTTGGCAAAAAGTCCAACGGCGTAGAAATTTCTTATTGGTGGCCAAAGATTTGCAATCATTGTAAAGAATATGAAACCGAAAGATTGCTCAAAGACGCGCTTTATCATGCCCACCAAAGGGGTGGGATTATCAGTAAAACTTTTGGCGCTAATGCCCAGTACACAATCGGCCACCACTTCGGTCGTATAACAGAGACAAAGATCCTTGGCATTTAGGGCATCCGATGAGGGCATGCGTTGTTGGCGCTTGATATAGTCCACAAACTGACGGCACACGTTTTGAGTTACAGGATAAACGGCATTTATCTAAACAAAGATCACAATATGAATAGAACAGAACAGTATAATTTCTTACTCGGTTGGCGCTTAATCCCGGCGTTATCTCAGCTCGCCTCTCTTTCCACATTTCGCCTGTCAATATAAACGGATTGTTAGCCAAAATTTTATCCACTTTTTGGCTTGTCTAAGTACGTTTGATTAAAATTATTACAAAACAAGACTACACATGTATATACAACTAAAGTTACGCACAAATTTGGACATTTCATTATCGTGAAAGCTGCGGAAATCCGAGACGAATATTTTATGTGCATATTCAGGGCTAATGATGAGCAACTGTGGCAAACGAGTGTTTATAACACCCACAATATTTTCAGTGTGCTTATATTTTCTAGAAAATAAGGCAAGACCTTAAATAAAGATATTTATAAGAACTTTAAATTGTTATTACCGATAGATATCCTCAATGTCGTAGGTAACATGTCGCTTTTGTGTAAACATGCTGGGAAAGCTTCCGACAAAAGGCCACGATTTTGCAGTTTTAATGCCACGATTATTCCAGAAATTGAAATTCCAGATTAAAAATAGGTAGATCAAGGCCGCCAGGGTAGCCAGCAAAAACAAGGTTATACAAATTGCTCCCATTTTGTGTATGACCCGCTCACTAGCGCGAACAAAATCCAACTAAGTCCAAAACGTACCGAGAAGCTATTTTTATTTCGGAAACGCTATGATTTCAATTGAGCTTGATGAGCAGAAACAGCTCGAAATAAATTGATAAATTGACCACCATTTGTATATGTATGTATGTACATGGTTGTTTTCCGAATGCTTTGATAAGAGAGATAAGATTCATATATTATTATAGTAGCCTGAAAGTTGATGCCTGACTGTTAACATTAACAAAAAATTGTACAAGGCAAGTGCTATTTAGCTTGTGTAAGTTTCTTTATGCATTTTACAATAGAGATTGCATCTTCTGGGGTTATTGCTTTCATATCAGTTTGCTGGTGTCAAAATCTAGACTGATAACCCGGCCGCCTTTCGATCGTGCAGGATGTATATTTTCGATGTGAAAAAATATTGTGTTTTAGTTTAAACCTTTAACCTTTGGGCCTATTTACACTGGACTACTCTGATTGCCAATAAAAGCATCCGTCATCCAACATGAGCTTCTTTTTATTGATGATCAGCAGACTTACGAGTAAGCCCAGAGGCAAGCAAACAATCACATCCCTGTGCTACATGAACGTTCTCCAGAGGACGCTCGGGAATGTATTTCTTAGGATCACCACAGAACTCCGGATCATTTTGGCATATTTTAATATTTTTGGAAGACTTTCACGAGTGTGTCATCAGAGTTACACCTGAGAAAAATCACGACATGTGTAGGTGCCAAAATTTTATTTGAATACGAATTCGCCGAGTGCTTTGCCAACTCGCCGCTCATTTCGATATTCGTCGCAATGCACGTTAGCCCATGTAAAATAACAGAAAATGTAAAAAACTTATTATTCTTATTATTGTTTTTTAACAAATGAAACAATTTTTAGTAATGGTTTAGTCTTTATGTGGATTATCTTTGCCCTATGGCTTGCCTATACATTAGTACATTGACGCTGCCTTCGTAAATAGTGATTAAGCTTATAAAAACGGTTACCCTTTCACTAAATGATTCTGTTAGCTCCTAAATGATTGAAACGGTTACCCTTTCACTAAATGATTCTGTTAGCTCCTAAATGATTCTGCAGGCTCCTAAATGATTCTGTTAGCTCCTAAATGGTTACTGTAACGAAAAGTATTAATGGCGCGTGACAAAAAAAAATACACGTAAAATTTAAATAGTCAAATTATACTTGTATTTTAAGTAAATAAGCATATATACACAAATGCATAGACAAATAACAGTGGCTAAACTGAGAGTAAAGTAAAGTAGTGTATTTAATTAAACATACGTTATAACAATAAATGGAAACTGCCTGGCACAAATCTGTAAGTAGACTTAGTAGACTTAGGGTAAATGGGTCGTCGATTTTATGCTACAACTTATTTATGTATGTACATACTAGTCTTAAAGTGGTCCT
This sequence comes from Drosophila sp. 14030-0761.01, assembly GCA_018150735.1. Taxonomy (NCBI): domain Eukaryota; kingdom Metazoa; phylum Arthropoda; class Insecta; order Diptera; family Drosophilidae; genus Drosophila; species Drosophila sp. 14030-0761.01. Next base: position 2,205,794 of record JAECWO010000027.1, on the reverse strand, counting down.
ATTTCGGAGTCATTCCTAATACCTTCGCTCTTCCTTCTCGATGACCTTTGACAATGGCTGATAACTGGGATTTGAGAAGGCATCTGTTGTGCCAGTTGCTGGCGTTTGGACGAGATTTTTACGTGGTGGCTTCACATTCACATAATTCTCGTTGTCCCCATTGAGTTTCGTCTCCAAATGGTGACGCGGCGAGGGTGTGGGCGTAATATATTGTTGCTTAAGGACTTGAGGGAATCGTCTTTGCTGTGCTGGACTATTCTGATCGGAGTTGGACGAACGATGTAGCATGGGTATTTCTTCGGGCGTTCGATCAGCAGCATCTACTGTGGGCAGCCCGTTCTTTTTGCGCAGCGGCTTATGGGCACCACCGTCCATATTATTCGATAGAGTCGGTGAGTGCTGGCGGGCTGCATCTGGGAAGGTGAAAGAGGAGGAGGTGTCGTTGGTTTGTATGTTTGTGAAATCCGGAAAATCGGTAAATTTGTCAGCTATCGCCTCGTTTTCAAGACACATGGGTGAGAAACTGGCAGTGCCAGAGACTGAACTGGGTTCTTGATAGTCATCGGGAAACTCTTCAATGCCTGTGCGTGGGATTAGGGTGCATGTGAATTGTAAATATGATAAATATGTGAAGCAGATTTAGTTACCAACATCCAAGTTAATGTAAAAAAACCAACTTGGGGAGTTTATTGCTCTCCAACTATTATCATACTCACGTATATCTGGCACCATATGTCCATTTACATAGCGTGGACGTTCCGGGGCAGGCTCATCTGGTGAACCCATTAGAGCCAGGTAGTCAGTGGGTTGTGTTTTTATATATTGCATATTCGATTGCATATAAGGATTGTTCAGATCCAGGTAGTGCTGTGGAAACAGATAAATATTTAAATATGTGGGGTCGTCTTTTGAGAATTTTATGTTTTACGTTCGTTACATCCTCGGTCAGCATGCTGGCAAATCGTCGCTCCAGCTCATTGAACAATGGTCGACTTTCGGGACTAAAAAAAAAATCTTATTTAACATCGATTTTCTTTCAAGAACTTAGCCTTACCTTTTCCTCCAGCACTCAAGCATAATCTCGTAAAGCTCTTGATTTGCATACGGTGGCTTTTCCATCCGATAGCCATCATTAAGTTTATTGAATAATTCCTGATTGGGATCTATACCCGGATAGGGCACTTTGGCGAGCGAGAATAGTTCCCATAATACAATACCAAATGACCAAACGTCACTGTAAGTGCTAAAAACTTGATCGCTTAGAGATTCCAGTGCCAGCCACTTGATTGGCAGTTTTGCACTCTCTGAAAAAATTGAACTCTAATAAACCATTTCTTATAAGATTATATATATGGTTAACCTACCGGACTTTTTATAGTTATCACCACGGTACATAGATCGGGCTAGACCAAAATCACAAATTTTGACCACATTATCATCGCATAGAAGTATATTGCGAGCCGCCAAATCACCATGTAGAACCTTTTTGGAGGATAGATAGTCCATGCCACGTGCCACTTGAAAAGCCCAGCTGACTAGATCGCTGGTGGTCACAGACATGGCTTCCGTTGAATCGGTCTTGTAGTTTGATCGCCATGCAGGTTGAATCGAGTTGTTTGACATTACATGATCATCTAACGATGACAAAAATAATGAAAATTTGTTATGCAAAAAATATTTATGGAAATACGGACCCTCTGGTACTGTAGTCATTACTGTGGCTTCTGTGGCACACGTATCCATCTGACGATCGTAACTATAACCGGCGGATCCTGGTCGACCCGCTCTTGTGCCCGATCTGGGGTCATTTTCCGAGTTTCTACGATGAGTTTGCGTATAGTTGTTGTTTACGGAGGTCATGTGATTGATATATGAATGTTTCGGGAAACCAACGTTAGCATACTTCAAGCCACCATCACTGTTAATGTGATTATCACAACAGAAAGAGAGCGAGACACAGAAGGAAGATACCACAACCAGGCACATTCACAGGCAACATTATGCATTAAGTTTTTTTTTTTTTTTTTTTTTTGGGCGGGGGTGTAATTGAAGATGTATTGTGTATTTGATGGTATATGAGTGTGGGCAGAGAGGGAGTGTGCAGTCAATCAGAAGAATAAGAATTAGAGTTAGTAAAGCAATAATGTGTTATAGCGACACTGTTTGGGTTAGTTAAAACAGTTATGCAGTTCCACATTCCGGATAGAAAACACTTACCGATGCAGGTCAAAATTATCCGAAATGCGCTGGGTTATGATGGTTGGATCAATGCGATCATTGGTAGAATTTATCTGGTTGATATAGCACTTGCGATTGCGTAATAAAAAGTTCTGCACATTGCCGAAACGGCAATACTCCACAATGACCATTAGTTCACCTATTTTTAGTATTACTTTTAGTAATGTGCTAATTCTTTAAATAACAAAAAAAGAGCCCCATTACTTACGTTTGGCAATGTTTTTAGTAACAGCTCCCAAAAGGTTAACTACATTCAGATGCTGGCCCAAATGTACCATAATCTTTAGTTCAGAGACAAGGGCACGCACCACCTCATTATCGGCAGTCCGTTTGACCATTTTAACCGCAACTATTGTTATGTCATTCTCTTGGCTTATGCCCTCAGCTTCGCCCTTCAAGACTACACCAAACGCACCGGCACCGAGTTGTTTGCCTAGCTTTAGTTTTTCTCTTGGAAATTCGAACTCACGATTATAGGGTAGCAGATCTGCTTGTTCATCCAAAGATAAGGCTGGATTTATGTGCTCAACGGCACCTTCCTCGAAATTAGCCAAGCCAGCGGCCTTTAACTCCAAATGCCGCTTGCGTTCTTCACGATAACGGACAGCCAAAAAGGCGCAGAGAGCGACCAAAGCCGCAAAAAAAAAGACCACCAACCATATCCAGGTTTTTTTTATGCCAGGCATATCTATATAAAAGAAACAAAGGTAATAATTTCCTCTATTCGACAATACTTAATTTACTTACTGGCTATGACCACCGTCACTGAGTTTTCGATCCTACCCAAGCGATTTTCCACTACACATCTATAGACGCCATCATGCTTAGGATACAGATGTGTGATTAAGAGCTGCGATTGATTTTCCAAAATGTGCGTCAAGTTGGTCTCATGTAATTCCATTTCATCCTTAAACCAACGAACAGTAGCCTGGGGAACTGCCTTGGAGCGGCACTCTAGTGACAATGATTCACCTAGATTTCGTTCAATTTTTGATTTCGCATTCAAATTGGTAAACTCCCATTGGGGAGCCTGAGGATCGTGAACGAAAACATCAATCTCACGCGATTCATATTTATCGGAATGCATTATATGTTTGGCACGGCATTGATAGGTACCGCTGTCGTTGTCTCCAATAGCATTGAAATGAATGGTACTCTTGTAGGAATATTTTGTTGTGCTCTCTTTTATTTTGAGATCTAAAAGGTGCGAGATTAGACCACGGAGTTAAACTTTTGTATGGAATATTAAAGCAATTTAATTTACCCTCAGTTGCAGAGATTGGAAGGCCATTATGGTACCACTGGAGATTTCCATCGAAATGATAGGCCAAGGCCTCACACGTAATTCTCTCCTTCTCGCCCTTGGCAATCTTTCTGTTTTGGTCTAATCCGTAGATAGTCATATTCTCTGATATATCACCTATCAAAACATGCGCCTTAGTCGTTGCCGTAACAAGATTATCAGACACTAGATTTTGAGCCACACAAAACAATATTCCCGGTTCAGTTGGGGTGAAAATGACCTCATGTATAAATTCCACGCTTAGAGCACCTGCACGAGTTTTACGTTGGAACTGTTGATTGAAGTATATTCATTTAATGACTATATTATGATTAAGAGAAAAAAGCTTATATACCTTAAATTCCTTTTGAACACTTTCTAACTTGAATGTCAAAAGATGGACGAATGGACGATAAAATCGAAGACGAGACAAACAGAAACTGATTACGATTAATACATAAAAGATAATTATTTAGTTGTTACTTACACTGAAATTTTGCTGTGGCATATTAGGACAGGTCGGCCAACGTGGCTCCAATTTGCATGGTTTGAATAGAAAAGTCACTATTGCGGTGGGGTACGATTTAACCGTACAATTGAGGTGAGCTTGGCTGCCTTCCTGCACGTAAACATCCTTCATACTGAGTTCAGGTCCGGAAATCACACTCACGTTGAACTCCAGTTGTTTGGAATTAAAGCCATTGGTGCCTTTTAGCTTATAAGTGCCGCTATCGTCCAGTTGGGCATTCAGTAGCTTTAGTGTAGTACTCAATTCAGTAGATATTATCTTAAAGTTAGGTTCGGTTTCCCAAATCTCATTTCCATTTGGTTTGTACCACTTGAATGTGGGTTCAGGAAATCCCTCAAACATGGCTGTCATTTGTATAGTTTTGTTGGCATGCTCACGGACGTTATAATGATTGGAAGGTTCTCGTACATCCAAATAGCTTGATTTTGGTTCTGTATTACAATATGGTGTTTAATTTTATTTTATTTCTGATATTTCTACTTACCCATTACTCGGATTCTAAACGAGGAAAACTCTTCTCCATCATAAGTATCTTTGGCAATGCACTTGTAGGCGCCTGTATCGCCTCGCTGAGCCTGCCTTACCGTCAAAATGCTGCGAGCTGTTTTATGAGTATTATTCTTACTATGATCGGCAATATCTGGTTTGATTATAGTTATGCGATTCTGTTGAGCAGTTTATTAGATTATTTATAATAAGGGTTATGGCTTTATCTTTGGCTTACCGGATCAACACCTTTCGGCGTTCTCCATTCTATATCGATTGTAATTTGTGGCTGTGCAGAAATCTCGCAGACCAATTCAAAGGATTCATTCTGGTATACATGTCCCCGGGATGTTGAGGTTATAAATGGTTTGTTAAGCTGATGATTTGCTTCTGTATATTTTTATATTAAATCAAATTATTATTTAAAGATCATCGTAATGAGGCTTTGAGTTGCAAGCAATTATTTAGATAAGTATGTGCAAATACCAAAAAGTGAGAATGAGGTGTTATTATTAGACAAGACATGAACATACTGCTTTGGATTAATCTTGCAAAGAATTTTTGATGTTTGTACAAATAGCTTGGTTAATGCAATGACTAATACTTAATTGTAAACAGTCCATAGCCAACAAAATCCGCAGGCAAATATTAACAGTAAACATTGGGCAACAAAAATATAAACAAGAGAAACAAGTACAACAACAACACTACAAAACACTTACGCCCTTTTGGTTCTCTTGAGGGCGTGGTTCTCATCGGTGCCAAATTCGTAGGACTACGCTTATGGCGCAACAAATCAAAACTTGTGGTCTCTTCATAGTCGGAATTTTCATATTCAAGATCGCATTCAACAAGCCCAGCACCGGGGAACTTGGTGACAACACTATTTCTGTGGTTAGTAACTTTATTTATAACCTCAAAATTATCCTGATCTCTGTTAGTTAACATCTCTAATTGCCACCAAAAAAAATGTATCATTGTCCAATCCATATGCATGATTAATAAGACAGATAATAAAAGTAAAAGGGGAGAGAGAGAGAGAGAAATAGAAAGTGGATCATTGATTTGATTTGGTTAGCACATATAAACGCAATGCATGTTCTGTGTTCTCGTGTCAGCTGTACTATGTGTGGGTGTATGGGTGGGGTGGTGTGCAATAATGTGAGTGTATTCATCATCCTGGTAGCCAAAGCCGCTTTTTGTTCCAAAACAAAAAACCAAATTATAAAGCAATATTTACGACATTTAAGACAAAAATCACAAATCACGAATTTGGGGTGCAAAAACTCACTATCAATATGATTGTTACCAGTAAAGCGCACATCAATAAGTGTGCCCTCCAATTCGTTCGTTGGGGCGGGCTCTTTTGGCTCACACATATATTCACCGCCATCGACGATGCTTCGCACTTCGAGAAGAAAACCGCGTTTGGGATCGTATCGACCGGAGGTCTCACTGGAATATGTCTACATATGGAATTCACAATTATATAGATATATAGATATTTCATATTTTAAGTTAAAGAACATAAATGTGGCTAGACAAGAGGCAAAAAATGGCGAAAATCTTCATTCGTACTAAGCCAAAATACTAGAATAACTGTGCTGCATATTTGGTGTTTGGACTTAAATTGTACTTTTAAATATTGTATATAAGTTTGTTACTATGTAGATATATACATACATATATACACAAATGGTACTCGATTTGATAGCTAACTACGTTTAAGCAACTATCTGGATAATATATGTAACATACGCGTATAGATTATCGACATTCCGAAATATTTTCCATTTTTTTTCGAAACACATTTAATTGGTGTGGGTGGTGCATTAACAATATAGAGCATGAAACCAATTTTGTCATCATATCTCGACACGTTGTAGAAGTCGTGATGCGTCTGATAGAGCGCATGCGAATAAATTTGATCACTAGACTGACTCTAAGTATCAAACGACAAAATTAACATTTGAATAAAAGCAGAGAAATAGTACAAAAATTGAGTATAGAAAATTGACACTAACCTCACCATTGAAAGAGAGCAGCACTTCCGTCTCGGGCATGGCTGGTTTGCAGGGTATTATCACTTCAGTATATTGCCGAGCATTCACAAATGGTGGAATTTCAGCCAGTAGATTATTTGGATCATTGACGTATATATAGATTGAACTGGCATTGTTACCGTTCACGTTCTCGATAAGATCCTCAGCTTTCATATTTATCTGCTGTTCGGCACCATAGCGTACTGCACTTTTTTTTATACAATAGTAAGCTCCCACTTGGTTTGAACTGACTTCTAATAAATACAGTCGAATACCAAATGGTCGCGACGGATCCTCACTGTTCTCGAAAGAAAGAACAGCCTGTTGAACCTCATAATTAAATATCCATTCAATGGGCTCATCAGCCTCGCATTGTAGTGTATAATTGCTGGGTGAATCCAGTTTAATGAAATCCTTGCAGGGTGTTATTAATGGTTGTCCCATTTCACCTCCACAGTTAAACTCCTCCAGAGTATCGTCAAAATCAGGTCGAGGCACTACAAAATTAAAATAAAAAACCATATTACAGCATTGCAAAATTAAAAAAAAAATATCAAAGAAGCTAACTTCGGCTAAGCCAAAGTTTGTATACCCTTGCAGCCCTTGACCATTACATTTTATTTCCTAAACAATTTTAATCCAATAAAGAAATATTTTAAATACATTGGCTGGGGCCAGCCAATCGCCAAATAGTAAGCGTGCCAAGACAATGTAGCGATTGATATTCATATTCACACACACACAATCGCAATTTTGACACATATATGTGCTTCACTGCTTATGCGTGCACTGCTTATGGCAGCAGCATATAGGCAAATTTTATATCGTCGAAATCAGGCGTTATGTTTATCCGATTGTTTTGAAATTAAAGCGTATACAAACTTCTGCATAGACGAAGTAAGCTTCTTTGATATTTATAACCGAGTTATGTATACGTAGAAACATTTTGTACTAAAAGGGCGGATTTGGACTGTGGGGCGCTAAAGTGCTCGTGCCCACATATGAGTTAAATATATAAATGTTCGCTTAATACATGGTATATTTTCTATTCAGTTGATTACAAATTTCTTTATAATTTTCTCGGCTGTATGTACCAAAATGAATCGGATCTTGAATAATGGTACCTAAAATTTCAGTATGTTCGAAAATAATTTTTTTGCAACTGAATCATGATTTTATCTTAAAAGAATGTATAAATTTATTTTTTTGGTTCCATTCTCTCATTGCAATCAATCTTCTTCTCCCATACGAAACCATTTTTCATTGAGTGGCGCTATCGTAATGTACTTAAGTGATTTGCCTTAATTGCCATAATGGCTCCATCACTGATACAGCAGCAGCAATTAAACCTCTCTCTGGTCTGGTGACGTTATTTTGTTGTTGCTTATTTTAGTCTTTGGCTTCTTCATGACAATTGTTTGTTTTTCTAGTGATAATTGAACGTTCGCTAACTGATAGCGAAGTGCTGCTTTTCGTTTAAAAATTGTAGTTTCTTATACATATATTATATATGATAAAGATTATTTATTTTCATTATGTAGACCATCCAAGAGTTCAAAACAAAAAAAAAAACAGGCTGGCTTATCTAATTTAAAGTTCAAATTTGAAACATAAAGTCTCTTATTTTGTTTTGGTCAGATCAGTCTTAGTTTTTAGACAAATTTATGAAATTTTTAATGTAATGAAATTGAAAAAAGATTGAAGCGGATGCCGTCTATAAATTCTGAGAAGCGTCAAAATGCGACAGGAAGCAAAACGCCATTGAATCGAATATCACATAACAAAACAGTACTGATGTACATACACACATACATATGTACATACATGTCCAAATACGAAAGCTCTAACTTTTATTGTTCCCGAGAAATAGGGACTCAATATGCAATGTATAGTATAATAAAAGGGGCGTGGTAAAAAAAAATTGATCTGCCTGCAGAAGAAATATGGTAGCTCTAGCTCTTAATGATCGTACAGACGGACATGTATCAATAGACTTGGCTATCGATACTGATCAAGAATATATGTACATATATACTTTATAGGATCGGAAAAGCTTCCTGCTGGCTGACATTTTGACGACTTTAATATACCATTTTATACTCATATACTTACATATTATTTTATGCCCATATACATATGTATGTATATTCTTCAATTTATTTTACTTAATTTCTATATGGTTTACTTACATGCTGTACTCCAAGAGATCCATGTGAAAAAGAAGTACGTCCATATGAGTATTGCTTTCTGCATTTTTATAATTTTGTTGGCTTAAACTTTATGTATAAATTATTTGTTTCAATGCTACTAATTGTGTTTAACAATTTATTTAACTAAGCAATGCCATAATTTTGATTCGAAATCACATTTGCACTGTAAAAAAAAAGTATTTTTAAATTTCTAATTGTTATTATTTATAAATTAAACTTTTAAAAATCATACATTTGTTTGCCTCACTTTTTTTCTAGATTCACATATTTTACGTATATATGTTAGTACTATGTACATATATCAGAAAGTAGTAATTTAGATGAAAATTTAGAACCGCGTTTTATTTCACACTGTGAGCTCAGTAACCGTTCAAAACGAACTGAGCTTGTTATCCTCAACTGTTTAATCTCAGAATGAAGACGATAAATTTGTTTTTAAAGTCTGTTTATGCTTTCGCATGCATACATATGTACATACATATATGTATTTATACACATACATACATATGTATATAACATAAGTATTTTGATAAAGCCACATACAAAATAAGAAAATGTGTCATCAATTTAAGGCTCCGACCTTAAGATACCCTATCAAATGTATGTCGAATGTGCCGAATGAAATTTCGCGACCACAGTAGTAGTATAGTTCTTCCTATATAATTTATTTTTAATTCATTAAAAATTAATCTTTCAAGATTATTTATTGTGAATTTATTCTAAATTGTTGTGACAATTGACGCTGATCTTGGATTCATATATATTTATTGAATTATAATGGAGTCATTTATTTATTTATGTATATTGCTTGTATCTTTTTGGTCACTTTAATATACCCAGAGTACAGGGTACAATATATATACATATGACCTCTTTATACATATATACTCACAATCAATAGACAGAAGAAACTCCGAGCTCGGAGCATTATCAACGCAAAAACAAAAGATGTGAGGAAGGGAAAAGAGGGAAGGAGACTCTAACAGTGTTGCAAGATGCAAGAATCAACCAAATTAAAATGCAAGAAAGAAAAAATGAGGAAAAACTGTGTATGTCATTTCCTCATAAAAACTGAATTATTAATGCAAGCATCCGGACTTTGAGTTGAAATGTCAAATGTTAAGCTAAGTAAGGGGATTTATAATTTCGAAGTGCCACACCTTATGAGGTGAGGGCAACAGGTAACCCACGCGGTAGCTGGCCATAATTCAATGTCAGCTCCTCATACACATTTCTCATGCTGAGCTAAGGTTCTAAATGACAGTCAGACATGCACAATTAAACAAGTTGACTAACCGACGCCATCGTTTGCTCAAATTAGAACAGCAATTGGTCCCTTTTTTATGGGCCACTTCCTGTGGAACAACGGACAGTCTGATATACAAAATATAATATACTTACTTTGCCCACAATTAAATGTGATATTGGATCATCAACCAACAAGTGTTCCATCTCTCGACTTCTGACATTAATAAACAGACATTTTATTGGCTAGAACAAACAGCAGGAAGCCGCGTCGCCACCTAAAGAGTAAGAATAGCCAAGAGGCGACAAATTGACCATTTGTCGTTGTCATCGCCCTCTCCAGGCGTAGGTCGTGATCTTGTTAGTCATTTGATATGCGCTTTGATAAGCACTTATCAGCTAATTGGATACGATTATATTCTGACTCTGGCCTTAATATCCGATGAGCTTCCTAATTTTCCAAAAGATGGGTTTTGGATTACTAGGAATCAATCGCATACGAAACATTTTTTCTAAAATAACAACATTGAATATATTTATTGTTTGTCTCACTTAGTGAAACTGGTTTTTATACAATTTGTACAGACTATTTAACACTTTTGCCTTGGTAAAATTGTTGTTTTGTTTGTTGGTCATTTGTGAAGTATAGAAATATATATTCATGATGCATGCTGTGCTGTTATAACTCCCCAAAACATAATCTTAGAAATGTGTCCATTGTTAAAAGTGAAATTTGAATTATAACGATAATTCGTAAATGAACGTCTTATTCTGATGCCGGTCGGTTACCAAGTGTATATATGTATGTACATATGTGTAATCGTTACCGGATGCTCTCTCCACGAAGGCCAATCTGCGATTATACAATTCTGGGAATTGAAAACCGTTAACAAGTTATAGCAATCCTGATACAGTTTTCAGTTGTTAGGTTTAAAGTGCTTTGAAAAATATGATTTTTCCTATATATGCAATTTTCAAAAAGATCGGATCACTATATCATATATGTAGTTCCCATAGGAACCATCGGTCGAAAATATAGTTTTAGATCAATAACTTTGTTTTTTTTTTATGGGATTATCATGAAACCTAATATTTGGCAGTTTACTATATATCTTAAAGTCCGTACCCAATTTAATCAATATAAGACTACTATATCAAATAGCTCTAATAGGAAAGATCGGACCAAATATAGTGTTGCTTCTAAAAACTTTCTTGTTTCCTGAACGATCATCACCAAACATAATAGTTTCATTTAACCATGATAAAGTAAAATCGTGGTAAATTTTTTCCAAATCGGATGACAATATTATATAGCTGTCACACAAACATATAAAACAATTGCTTGCTGCTTGCAAATGTACATACATGCATATGTATAAAAGCCGTTTTATGGCGTGTAGCGATTTTTACACAAAGGTCTTTACATTTAGATAACTCTATTTAGGAATTGAGTAACACAAGAACTTGCCAGGCTATTCGAACTATGGCATGGCCAAAGTTAGCTTCTTTGATATTTTTTGATAGTCCTTTAGCTCTGTTGCCAGGGCGATACGCCTTCTGCCTTTTCATGCTCCAGTTGTTGTGGCTATTTTTATCATTGCTGCAAGGGCACCTCACGTTCGTGTTACGCAAATTGCTGGGTTCTGTCCCTGTTCCGACCCGACCCAGTAGAAGCCCATAATTGCAACGTCCATCTGCTGGCCATAGGACATTGCTGTGATTATTTCTGCTACAGCCTGAATAATTAGCATGAGCTTAATGAGTTCGACCATCAGGCAACAGCTTCGAGGGAAAAACAACTGGATGCTATCTGGAATTACATGTGCGCCTCTTGTGCCTTTAGTCAACATAAACCCCAAATGGAATCGCAAAATTTCTCATTAAACAAATCCGTTTATCACTAAATCAACTATAGAAATCAAATGAGTCAACTAATTTTTATACCATGCATCCATAGGAATGGTATATTAAAGTCGCCAAAATGTATGAAACAGGGAGAAGGAAGTTTTTCCGACCCTATAAAGTATATATATTCTTCATCAGTATTAATAGCCGAGTCGATTGAGACATGTCTGTCTGTAGGATCATCGAGATCTCGGAGACTATAAGAGCTAGAGCTACCAAACTTGGCATGTAGACTCGTTTGCTCTGCAGGTAGATCGAGTTTATTTTTATTTTTTGCCCCGCCCCCGCTGTTTGAAAAACAATATTTTGAGCCCCCATATCTCGGGAACTATAAAAGCTAGAGCTATCGTATTTGGACAGTAGGTGCGTGCAGTATGCACGCAGACCAAGTTGGTTTAAAATTTTTGCTACGCCTCCGAAATTCGATAAATTAGATTTTCACCCAAAATATTTATCGTATCGTAATTTAATTTGGCACACTAATACATGCCGAGTTATATGTACATACATAGAAACGTATTTCATTCAAAGCGGTGTAAGGCAGATGCACGCAAAAAAGAGCGAGATAGCATATGCTGGAAATCACCGATTTGGGCGGGGGGATCTAAGGTGCTCGTGTCCACATAAGAGTGAGCGAGATAGCATTTGAAAGAAATTTAATATATACATGTATCTTTTCACCTAATGCATGGTATATCCAAGTCGGCCCGGCGACTTACTTACTTTATTTCTAGCAAAACCGCAAATATTTATCGAATTGGTTTTGCGAGATATCATATTCATTATATTACATTATATGTATTATTATTATACATTTCCATCCATGCCGATTTATTGTAAATATTTTGCGTATTTATTGCGTTAAGCAAATTGTGATATTAAACATATTGTGTTTATGACCTAATTCTTTACTCATATAAAATATTTGGTCAACGAGTTGGGGGAAGAGTATGAAGTCATATGATAGAAAACGATCGAGTGACGACTGCTTAATTTCATTTATACATACATGTATATTTTCATATGTACATCAATTAATGGTACATAGTGGCGTATTTATATTGAACGCATATACATACATACATAGGTATGTAGAATTGTTTACATAAATAACAATATTTACGCACTTATTAATTGATGGTGGTGGTGCATTGAAGGAAAAGGGGACTCCGGGGGAAACCTGTTGAAAGGTTGCATTTATGATAGAGTCAAGGAGTTCTCTTAGTTGTTCTAGATATAAGCGAGTCTATTTTGTTGTATTGCTTTTGGTAGTGATCTACAGTATTTGTCTGTTTGCAGTCAAAGTATTGTGCTGGCGTTATTTTAAACTAGTACTATAAAAAGAATTATTCAAAGCCTGGCTTTATCTGACACTCACAAAAAAAAAAAAAAAAAACTAAAATGCAATCGATTCTCAATTAAGAATGGCTTATGAAGATATACTTATGTATCTATAAATTGTTTATATGTATTACACAAAGCTATCATCTTCTTATAATTTTTCAATTCAAAACATCATGAAAGATGTTGTTTCAAATCTATTCATTTTAAAAAATTTTGTCTTAAATGTTCGGCTTTAAATTTATTTCAAGGAACCTCAAATTCAAAAGAATATACACTACCATGCATTTGAATACGGACAAGATTTTTTAAATCAATATTAAACTTTTTAACAAAAAGAAGCAAGCTAATAATAACAAACTATGTTTTACAATTTAGTACTTCAATAAATTTTAAAAAATAAAGTAAGTAAGTAAGACTTCGATATACCATGCGTCAAGTGAAAAAACTACTTCGAATGTCTAACACTCAATTCAAATACCAAATTTATTCTATTTCTATAGATCCTATCTCGCTTACAATTATGTATGTGTCTTCAGCGTCCCACCGGCCAAATTCGCCCTTGCACCGCTTTGATAACCAAACGTCTCATCGTATAACTCGGCCATTTTTATTCAGATTATGAAATTTGATAGAATGATAGATGTTTGTAAGATGTATGAGTGTGCCAAATTAAAAATTAAAATTATTAAATAAACCTCATTAGTAACTTTCCTTGTGTATGACAGATGTATCATATAGTCACCCAATTTTCATTAAATTAAGGAGAACTATGACATATTGTGTATAAATATTAATTACCAAACAAACAAGTTTTTAGAAGCAAAACTATTTTTGGTCCGATTGTTCCTGGCGGACAGACAGACGGACAAACGTATTTCAACTCGTCTTGTCTTGGCTATCGATACTGATCAACAATATATATACTTTATATGGTCATTCTATGCGTTGCATATATACCCATTTTGCAAGGGTATAAAAATATAACTTTTTACAAAAAAAAAATTGTCGAATATTCATGCCAGACAGGCAATAAACCAAAATGTTGTTTTATGTTGGAAAACTCTATTCTTACACATCTTTATTATTTACATGTTTTTTTTCAAAACTCCTTGTCGCTTGTTTACGGCACAAGTGTTGACAGCTTAACTCTACGAATGGACGCAAAAACAAAGATTGTATATTATTTCAGTTTTTATGGCCAATAAATGGAAAGTTGAGCTGCACTTTTTCATGGATGTGCAACGGATTTGTTTGCTGCGGTTTTGATACGATTCTGTTGCTCGTTTTTTGCCCCAGACGAAGTACGGTGGCTGGCACAACAAAAGTGTCGCCCATTCCGGTCTTACCTATGCCGTTTTTTTATAGCCAAGAAGTAAGCTTTAGCTTGTGAGCGTGTGAAATTAAAGTGGTTTTTCCACGCGGTTTTTGTTTGGCAGTCGCAACCAATTAATGGAAAAGTTTTACACAAAAATCAAAAAACAAGCACGCATCTGGCTCGCGGCCAACAAAATATGAAACTAAAGTAAAACAACAAAAATAAGAAATGCAAGGAAGCATTTTAATTTTTTTGCACTTGTTGCATTTTATGCCTCAATCTAATTAAAAATGCAAAACGAAGCAGTCTGCAGTCAGGCAAAAAGAAAATTTGCATTTTGGAACTAACGAAATTTGCTGTCTTTGCAATAGATATGTAGCATATACATACATCATAGGATTTGTCAATTCAAAAACGGCAAATCTTAACACATGGCTATTTAAATCTGTAAACAGTTTCCCCATGCGCGGCACGTATATCAACGTGAAAGAGGTGGGCACAGGCCACAGCGGATACCAGGGTTTTTATCGGGTATCCGCTGGTAACTGTGGGTATGGGCTGAAAACTGGAATTTCGGGTTGGGTGCGGGCGGATATGGGCTAGACCCCTCAACGTGAAAAAACTATTTTTGTACAAAAACATGTAATTTTATTGTTGTAAGAAATAATTTTAATTTTTCAAAGTCTTTCGGACCGGGGGGTTGAGCTCGGGTTTGATCATTATACCCTTGCAAAAATCCGTTTGTCCGTCTGTCTGGATCAGCAGCTTCTCCTCCTAGACCGCTATACCTACCTGCAATTTTGCACGAAGTCTTGTATATACTGTAGGCATTGCATATCTCGGATTCATCTGGATCGGACGACTACATCATATAGCTCCCATAGGAACCATCGGTCGAAAATTGAGTTTTTGGATCAATAACTTCGTTCTTTTTCACCCGATTATCATGAGACTTAAGATTTGGCAGTTTACTATACATTTATACGTGCCGAATTTGATCAAGATCGGACTAATATATCATATAGCTCCCAAAGGAAAGATCGGATCAAATATAATTTTGCTTCTAAAAACTTTTTTGTTTCTATTGCGAACATCGCCAAACTTAGTAAATAATATTTGCACATAATAAATTAAATTCCTGCCAAATTTGATCAAAGTCGGATAACTATATGAAATAGCTGTTATACAAATAAATGAAATAAAAAAAACATAAACTTGGTCAGCGCCAAGACTACACGAGTCTACATTCTAAATTTGGTAGCTTTATCATTTATATTTGCTGAGATCTCTGCACTCTTACGGACGGACAGACGGACATGGCTCTATCAATTTCTCTTCTCATGCTGATCAAGAATATATATACTTTATAGGGTCAGAAAAGCTTCCTTCTCCCTGTTACATACATTTTGGCGACTTTAATATACCATTTCATCCTATGGATGCATGGTATAAAAATTGCATGCTGCATATCTACATATGTATGTATGCATATGTATGCGTGCCGTGCTATGACGTGTAGATACGGCTTTTTACACAAACGTCTTTACAGATAACTCTCTTTAGGAATTTAGTAACACAAGAACTTGCAAGGGTATACACACTTCGCCATTGTCGAAGTTAACACGGCCTTCTGGCTTTTTTTTCGGGTACGGGTAAAGTTTTGCTCTTCGGCCCACGGGCTGGGCGCAGAAATTCGGACTACGCCCATCTCTACAATGTAACCACTATGCAATTCGAGGAAAGCGACTTTACACACTCAGTTCTCACACCAAGCCAATTTACTTCACCTCAACGTACCTATGTTGTGTGACTGTCCTACTGAAGGTCGATAATTTTTGGGTATGTATGTGTCTAGGCTCTATCCCAATTTTCGGCATGAGTTAGTTTTAGGTAGCTTTAGGTCACGACCATAAATCGCGTGTCCTTTAATCAACTCTAGCAGAAGTTGCGTAAATGTTAATTAATTGGGCATGTCGTACTAACTAAATAATTCTTATTATGTAGAAATACATTTTTGGTTTTGTAAAGACATGTAAAAGAGAAAGTATCCACTGACAAAATGAATTGAGAACAATTTTTTCCACATATGGATAAAATACTGCATTATAAGGCACCATATAATCAGACCAACTTCATTTGGTTAATATCCACTCGCATATGTCTCGTGTCTCGTTAGATTCTTAGCAGGCCGAGGGTTTATTCTGTTTTTTTATACCCTTGCGGTATATTCATTTTGATCAGAGGTGTGCAGCGCATAGAAGGAAGCATCCATGACTATATAAATGAAATATTCTTGATCAGCATGACAAGTCGAGTATAAATCTGACTGTCCGTCTGTCTAGGTCAACAGCTTCTTCTCATAGATCAATTAAGCTATGTACAGTAATGAAATTGCATGAAGGCCTGTATATTCTTCAGGCAGTATATGTCTCGGATTCATCCGGATCGGTCTATTATCCTGTGTTATTATCAAACTTCGAATTTAACATTTATATAGACTATAGTAAGTTATAATCCTGCTCATCAAAATCAGATGACTATATCATATAGCTGTCATACAAACATATTGATTATTACAAGAACTTGCAAGGGTAAACAAACTTCTACATGGCGTCATCTATTCCACCCACACATTACAATGAAAAAACTTCAGCCAGTTGTACAATTTATCTGAATTTTTTTAACTGCTGCCTTTCTTGCCTCCGGCTTGTCACGCCAACATCAGCATCTGTAGCGTGTTCCTCCTTGTTCTACCATGCGGGCTTATTTTGTATATGCATTTCTTTTCTTCTCTCTTATCTACAACACAAATGCGACATTCCAGTTGATAAATTGGTAATAGAAAAACTCAAAATCTAGAAAGTAAAAGATAATAGGCTGCTGGCAACAACCAATACATGCGATATTTTATCTGTTAGATACACCTTATCGGTAAGCTGTATGAGTTTCGCAATTTGTTTATCTTTTACTTGATTTTAAGCTGAATGTCAGATAAAACTTTTACGTAAAAATAAGAATTAATTTAAGAAAACTTTGGAAAAGTCATTCACAATGTTGACATTTATGTAGCTAGCAAAGACGAAAGTTATTTGCACAACTTCAAATGAAATGAAAGCGAAAATAAAAATTAAGTAAGTCGCCGCGCCGACATGGATATACCATGCATCTAGTGGAAACACTACGGTCAAATTTATAAAACCAAATTTCTATAGTAAATTCTTTTAGCATGTCGAGCTAACCAACACATGCTAAGTCTGACCTGTGTGCATACCACACAAGTCTATATTCCAAACTCATACAGACGGACAGGGCTATATCAATTTCTCTTCTTATGCTAATATGTATTTATATATATAATATAGGGTCATAGATGCTTCCTTCTACCTGTTGCATACATTTTGGCGGCTTTAATATACCATTTTATCCTATGGATACATGGTATAAAAATGATATCTCTTAGATGAATCATTAAAAGCTGATTACTTGTTGCGAAGCCCTTTAGCTAAAGATTTCTTTCAAAGTTTTCTTGCTTTATATTTCAGCTTATAAAGCATTTGATGTAAATGTTGTTAAAGCATTTGGTCAATTTGCCCTGCCATCGCTTAGCCTCCTCTGGCATTTTGCCACTTTATATATTAGCCTTATTAAAAGCGACAACAGGCTACAAAAACAAATAGTAATGTTATAAATTTAACAGCCGTCAAGTGATTTACATATATAAGCATATACATACTATATACGTGTACATACATGTACATGTATGTATGTGTTTATTTGCCATGGCCTCAAATAAAATTCTTAAGCATTTGCACTGCAATTGTTCAATAAATACAAAAATATATGAAACTTTTGTTTACAAACAAGCATCTTTTGTCTTGACTGGATTGGGTTAAAAATCACCATGAACACAGCGGATATATAAAAACAATTGAAATGAGTTTAAACGCCAGGACCAGATTATAGCAACTGCAGTCGATTTAAGTCCACTCCTGTTAGATTTTAGTTTATATACTGCGTTTGCACTATGGTTTAATTATAAGTTATGGCGCCGGAAAACATTGCTGCGTAACTTAAACATAATTAAGACAGTCTTGGCTCAGGTGAAAGCCAAACATATATTTTGCTGTGATTCATGCCAAAGAAATCACACAGTATAAACACCCACCCACCAATAAATTTTCTGTACATCTCAATGGTCAAGCTAAAAAAAAAAAACCAGAAGGCCGTGTAAACTTCGACAATGCCGAAGTTTGTATACCCTTGCAGGTTCTTGTGTTACTAAATTCCTAAATAGAGTTATCTAAATGTAAAGACCTTTGTGTAAAAATTCGCATCTAGACGTCATAGCACGGCACGCATACATATGTATACATACATGTACATATGCATATGCAGCATTCAATTTTTTTTATTTATTTGTATAACAGCTATATATAGTTATCCGATTTTGATGAAATTTAGCAGGATTATAATTTATTATGTGCAAATGTTATTTACTTAGTTTGGTGATGATTCAAATTTTCGCCATGCCCCTTTCCGCCTCCAAAATTTGATAAATTCGATTTTTACCCGAAATATGTATTTATCGTATCGTAATATAATTTGGCACACTAATACCAAATATCACATCGGAATAAAAATGGCCGAGTTATGTATATGTACATAGAAACGTTTTTCACTCAAGGCGGTGCAAGGCAGATGCACGCAAAAAAGATCTGCCACTGCGTAAATATACAGCATTTTCTAGTTTCAGTCTCTTAAATAGAGATTCGTTTAATGGGCTTCAGGCATCGTGGCAATTTTCCATATGACTCCACCATTCTGATGGTGATCACTAGTCGGGTGATTGACGGGCAGACAAGTTGTGGGTAGCATGCATAGAGGCAACAATTAAAGGCACCAGCCTGACAGTCCTTTTAAAGTCAATGATAAATAGACCGAGTGATCTCAAGTGCTTTGAGAGGAGATCTGCATTCAATAAACAATTTGGGCATAGCAAGTAGTTTCAGTATTTTCACCTAAACTAGGAAAAACCCCATATTTTCACCTAAACTAGGAAAAACCCGATAAATATTCCTATTCCCAAATTGAAATAATGGTAATGCTTCAGAATTTTAAACTCGTAAAGCCTTAAAAGAACTGGAATATTCTCTTGGCTCAAAAATTTTAACAATATTTATCTTCTTCAGTGTAGTAATGTTGATGTTCCTTATAATGAAATATCGTGCAAACCAATTATTTTCGATACTGCAGACCTATCTCTGTTGCGGTCAAATTGAATTTATGCGTTCAATTCGCTTGTTATCAAAACATTCAAAAACGTTTAGAACCGGTTTATAAAAGTTGATCTTACAAAAAAAAAAAAAAAAAAAAAAACGAAACATCAGAAAACAAAGAAAACGTAAGCCGACTTTCCATATGGGTGAGCTTTTTACGTTTTACGTAATTAGCAAAATGTTGGTTAGAAGCTGCTAGAGATTGATGATTAAGAACAAGCGGTAATGTTGTGATACTTCACAGTCTTACGCACAAGACCTACAGTTAACCATAAAGCAACATTCGTAGTAACAACAATTCCAGTGTCACACGTCACTTGAATGGATGAATCACGGCTTGGTTACCTGGCCCGTTCGCCGTGTTTGTTGTCTCGTTTCATTGGAATTCCGAATGCCGTTGACACAAAATTCACGCATATTCAGACACACACACGTATGCATACAAAAGACACTTATCAATGAAAATTTCGACTGATTTGATAATAATACACACAAATGTACAAAATAGAGGTCAGTGAATATGCCACAAAGTCACATACACACACTAAAAAAGGGCCGAAATAAGATACATATTTGAAATAACGCTGCACCAATACAAATTTTGTATTTGTCACTTGTAGCTGTATGTGTTTTTCTATCAGTTCAACTCTACCTACATATCTCTCTCTCTGTGTGTGTCTTGATGTTTGCATTGATACATTGATATTTACGTATTATTGTATAGGTAAGAATGTATTGTCATTATTGAGCTCAGGTATTAGCACCTTTTGTTAATGATGCATCGGTTATACATATGTATGTATTTGAATTTTATGTCTTTTTTAAAACATTTTGTCAAGCTTACGTTTTCGTATTTTGTATTTATATTGTATTATTTGAAAAATATATGACCATTTGTTTAGCGACTTTTTAAGCGAGTAGGACCGATATTTACACAGCGTCGTCGTCGAATTTGAACAGCTTTTATTTCTTTTGTACAAACGAAAATTATATTGTTCGAGAAACAGCGTTATACGCGCCAAACACGTCTGCTTCGCATTAAGTTGAATGAGTAACTGAAAATTTAAATTCTCTTCGTCTTAGGCGGCAAGCAGTGCTGTCCATCTAGCTATTACAACGGCAGTTCTATATTTATACCATGCATTCATACGATAAAATGGTATTTTAAAGTCGCCAAAATGTATGTAACAGGCAGAAGAAAGCATTTTAGACCCTTTATATATTCTTGATCAGCATGAAACGAGAAATTGATATAGCCACGTGATTTTTTCCTGCAATATTGCAATTTAATTTGGTCTACTTATAGTACATATTATGATTATCTATCGTTCCATTAAATACTCACTTCATTTTACAACGCGCAGAAAATTGTAAAATTGAGGCTGGCGGGAATTCTGCTATAGTGAATGTTGCAATGGCTTTAATATTTTAAATCACTAGCCTGGAAGAGTTGGCAGCACTGCCAAAAAGCTTTAGCTGCGTGTCAAAGAGAGCACTCAAAAATCGAGAGAGTAATGTAAGACTTATGCTAGCTGTTTTTGTTCTCTTTCGCGCGCATGCTTGGCAAATTATACATCAATTTTTACGAGTACAGCATGCATGAGTGTGAAAGAGAACAAAAAAAGCTATGTTTGCAACAGTGGTCATGAATAGGGGTTCAGAAGCCAAAACAAAATGTAAAAATATTAAGTAATCGCCGACTTGGATATACCATGCACCAAGTGGAAAAACTACTTTGAATTTAATGTCACGATATCCCTACCATGCTGTCTTGCTTGCTTTGATCAGCGGCTATTTGAGTACAAAACGTTTCTACAAATATTTATAACATGTATCAGTGTTTTAGTTTACTATTTCATTGGTAATACTTTGAGTTGTTACACAAATATGTATGTACATATGTAAGATTATATACATACATATGTACACTTTTCATTCATATCTGTACTTGGGTAAGCCTAAGATTTTCCCTTAGCTAGACACTAATCTCAGGATTTTCAGACTTAACAAATCTGATGTTAAATGTAAAAAAAAAACGAATGCGAAAACAAAACCGAAACAATTTAGCTGGCGGTTTGGAATGCATGTGTATGTGTGGATTTTGGGGTGTATCCTGTGAGTATTTTATTTGGATTTAGGTATGCGTCTATAGTATTTTGTTGTTATAATTTGTTAGTTCTGGTGGTAAATAGTAAATACAGCAATAGTGATAGTCTGGGGCACTCCTCTGAGGAAGAGCTAGATGATAGCGATGAACAGGTCGAAGATCGAGATCGTTTGGACACATTGCGTACGGCTCTCTGCGAGTTCACTGGCCTTGGGGTTCATCTTACTGTCGTGGTGGCTGCCGATTGGCTCTCCAGCATAGCATAACAGGCAGTTGGGATCATACCGCCATATTATGGGATGTCGAATTACCTCACCTTTAGCTCCTTGATTAATGCCCAAATGGGACGCAGTTCCTCTAAACTTTGTTTAGAGCATACTAAATAGACCCTTCGATATGGACAGACGCTGCATGGCCGGGAATTGATGGGAGCCGGTTGTGTCCGTGATTTGCAATGTGCAAATGTTTTTGTTGCAATTGATGACCTGTGTATAGGGATAATATTGCCAAAAAAAAACACACACAACGTACGAAAAGAAAATTAATCAATACTACCCCATCGGACGAAAATGGGCATTTTTTCAAACTCTTGCGCAGTGTAACGGCAAAAGCTCATAGCCAAGTTATCAACCGAGGGTTTTTTACATAAAAAAAATTATAGCAAAAATTATAGCACTTACCATCAAAATCCACTTTATGGCGAAAAGGGTTCATGTGTTGAATAAATCATAGCCAAGTTATCACCCGAGGGTTTTTTACATAAATTATGACAAAAATTATAGCACTTTACGGCCGAATTTACCCCATTAACATTTTGGCCGTCAATTTAACATAACATAACAATAACATTTTTACAAATGTTTTGGAATACTTTAGAAATTTAAACACCAGCTGCCACACATTCGTGCAATTTAATTAACGCGAAATCATTTCGATCTGAAATTGTCTCATGCTTACTTTTACAATTGTAAAATTTTACCATATACTAATATATGTATGTATGTCTACAAACAATACAGTTATGTATTTTTTAACTCATATTGATGTTATCCGTCTCATGGTTATTAATTCCCTCAAAGAATTGTTGACCCTTGCATGATTTTTTGAATGTAAATACATTTTTCTGCTAGATGTACATACATATGTATACACCATCGTGTATATCTGGTTTCGATCTACACGGTAGACGGAACACATGACTAGCCTGAATGGACATAGACTGCAATTAAAAATTGTTTATTCCGCAATATTGGTCACATTTAGCCTGGCTTAATGGATCGGCAGTGGCCAGTGAGTGCAGAGCGACCAATTGAGCCGAACGATCAGTGATCTCCAGAGCCAAGTACCGCTTAATGTGCAAATAATTACCGAATCAGAGTCTAAAAGTCTAATTTTGGGAACATATAAATAGCGGCACAACCTTACCCCGAGTTAAACAATTCGTGTCACTTTCAAAAGGCTGAAAATGTGTACCAAAGTTATTGTTCTTTTGCTCGGCTGTGTGGCGCTTGATGTGGCTCTGGCTTGTGTAAGTAACGATTCGTTGACTTCAGACTTCGCAAAAGGATAATTAAATTGTCGAAAATATTTCATACAGAACGGCTATAAGGCCAAACTGGTCAAAATGGATAATTGTGCTGGTGACGACGCTATCATGTCTGTAGATGATGATTTTAGCATCAAATTAAATAAGAAGTGCGAACTGGTTCCCTCGGGTTGCATTAAGAACAAAGCCTTTTCCACAGCAATCGCTAAATTCAAGGTTCAAAAAGATGGCATTGTGATGAAGGAGGGCAAAATGGACCTATGTGCTGCTATCGATCAGGCTTCGACTGAGGCAAAGGACATGTTAAAACTTTTCGGTGCTCCATCTGCTTGTCCGGTGGTCGAAGAAAAGGTCTGCTCCAATGAGCATACAGTAGATTTATCCAAATACAAGTCCATGTTGGGAATGGCTCGTGGTCATTTGATCATTGATTCCGAAATTAAGCATGATACTGTAAGTCCGTTTCGCCTCCAATTTCTGTTTTATCTGTATTTTTTTTTTACCGTTCCTAGGGCAAATCCTGCTTTCATGCCGAGATCGAAATTACTAAGAATTAATCACAAATAGTCACACATCCACTGGGCATCTAAGGATTATCTAATACATTATGAGTCTTGCAAATTTTTTTAGTTGTAAATATTAAATAAACTTGGTAAAGAGGTGCACCCAAAAAAAAACACTTTTCTATTAGTAATTTATTCATTCTTGTATATACATACATATATGCGAAACATTTGATAACACATTAAATTTACAAAACTAATGTTAGTCTACTCACAAAGATATCGAGTAGCAAAGGAATAGAAGGAAGCTGTTAATTAAAGACCGTCTTGAGCAAAAACTGAGGCACTAGAGAAACGCTTTAGCAGATCCCCGAAAAACTGTAATCATGTTGAATATTCTTTTCGTTGAGGCGTCCCAGATAAGGCGAGTGTTTGATGCCAAAACTATAGGCAGGCACATGCGATAAATTGACCTAGAAATAGATTGATACCCCAAAGAGGTGGAAGTCAAATAAAACGAGCATTTTTATTTAGAATTTCTTGCCTAAGATATTATCTTTTCTATTTTCCATAAGACATCTCATAAATCTTTCGGGTAGAATGGTTGATCGCTGTTTGCGACAATATGGGGAATGTATAATGCCAAAAGATATTGATGGCGTTGAACGCTTCTCCCAATACTGTGATTAGGTCAATTAACTAAGTCTAGTGTCACATACATAAATATTATATATCTTATACCTTTTCGGGACAGTGTGCCCCTGGTCCTGGCTTAGCATCATCGCTCCCAAACTTGTATTTGCCGCGCATTGTATAGGTTGGAGGTTTGGGTTTGATGGCCGTGTATTCGCACTCATAGTATCCAGGTCCGGGTAGAACAAGAGCCGGTATGAGTGGAGCTTTTTCACGACCCGCCATTGTGTATGCAGGAGCCGAGCGTATGGGTCCTTCTTTGCTGTTGCCCAAGACAGTGGGTATTTTGTAGACATTAGGAGCTAAGTGTGAGAGGGAAAGATTATTTCATCCTTTTAAAATTAAAATTTTACAGATTAGAAGGATTGGTGTTTTGGATGGTTGGGTTAATAGATGAGTGGACTTTGCTGCAAAAAAAACTAAACAAATAACATACACACATGGACAGTAATATAGCAACATTTGAATATAGAGTTGGATGGGTTACCTTATGATCGTCTCTTTTACACTGCTTGCTTCTACAGCGTACTTAACCGATGAGACTTTCGTTGATTTGCCACTGTTTATTACAGCGCCGTCTGACTGAAGTATAGTGCGTGTACTGGCACTGGCGTCTGCAGAGCCTCTAGCGATAACCTTGACATTACCCACTTCAGATTGTCCATGGTTATATTGTAGAGTTATTTTTGTTGTGGTGCTCATCGATTTCGTTTGAACGCCATTAGTTATGGGTGCAATCTTTGTGTAGCTTTGGGTGTGGTTGGTGCTAACATGTTGTCCTGAGGCTGACTCGTCCTGATTAACAGTTGTTTTGGTAATAGTGGTGGTGGTTGTGTGATCTCCATTTTGGCGTACTGTGTGTGCAAATGTACATAGATAAAATTCCCAATAGAAAAGCAGTGCTTTTTATATACAGGCACAAATGTGCAAATAGTGACCTCAACAATATCATACATATGAGCTGAGGTCAAACGGGCCGAGCCATCAGAAGGCATTAGAGAAGGATCATGTTTTATTCTTCTTATTACTAGGGGTATACAAAGAGGTATTTGAGATTATAGTGTCTCAAAGCTTAGAAAACTTAAAACAACTTTGAAGAACTATTTAAGACTAATAATTTATTCGTACTTTAATGTATTCCATTTTCATAATTTAACAGAGAGCTTGTATATAATGAAAGCGATTTGAGATATAAGGGTAGCAAGTTCTTGAGTTACTCAATCCCTAAATGGAGATAGCAGTCGGATCTCGGATGAATCCGAGATTTATGTAGAATGCCTGCAGTATATACAAGACTTCGTGCAAAATTGCAGGTTTGTAGCTTTAGCGGTCTAGGAGGAAAATTTGTTGATCCAGGCAGACAGGCGGATTCGTCTTGTCATGCGGATCAAGAATATATATATACACTTCTGACCAAAATTAATAATCAAAATAATAAAACCTATCCAAATAAATATATGTAGATGTGTGTGGGTAACAAACAAATGCACTTTGTTTGCATTTCATGCA
Organism: Drosophila sp. 14030-0761.01; assembly: GCA_018150735.1. Classification (NCBI taxonomy): domain Eukaryota; kingdom Metazoa; phylum Arthropoda; class Insecta; order Diptera; family Drosophilidae; genus Drosophila; species Drosophila sp. 14030-0761.01. The sequence continues at coordinate 2,179,564 of JAECWO010000027.1, read as the reverse complement.
TGTGTATGATTAGCTTACCAGGACTGACTAAGCGTCGCTCGCGTCTTTGCAAGATACGATCTTCAATGTAAGCGCCTCTAGGTTCTAGTGAGGTGCATGTGAATATATACAGATGCAAGGATGGATATCAAGGCCAGAACACCGAATAAAAAGTGTGCGTGCAAAACATGAAACAAATAACAAAAAAAAACAGAGACAGATTTGTTTATCTATCACCCTATCACAACCCCAGGCTACCGCAAATACCCAAAGCATCGACCAACCTACCTGGAATATGGGGCATGGGTAATGTCTTTAATCCAAAACTGTACGCCGGGGAACTATCGAGCATACATTGCTCGGTCTGATAATGTCCAGGAGCTAAAGAGCAAGATAACACAAAAAGCAGGCTACATGAAGTGTTCGAGCTAAACTAGTACCCCAAGCCTATATTTTACCTGGTGCATCAGTGGAAACCTTTATCTGAGTTTTTTTTCCAAACGTGTAAGCTGGGGAATACTGTGTGGTATGTTTTTCTGGTTCATATGCAGTGGGTGCTGTAAACGTATTGCTGATGGGTGATTATAAATCTAAAATTCTTAAACATACCTGGTGTATCACTGATTCGTTCCCTTTTCAACTTCATTCCGAAAGTAAATGCTGGAGTGCTATCGAGTTGACAGTGCTCCGGACGATAGTCACAAGGCGCTGGTGTCTCGCTTAACTGCTCGACAACAGTGCGACCTGTAATGGTGTAAGCAGGTATGCGGTCGAGACGAACTTTTTCGGGCGCATAGTCGCAAGGCGCTGGATGATGATTTTCCACCTTGGGGTCGTATTTGCCACCAAAGCTGTAAGTGGGTGTGTATTCCAGTCGTACCTTTTCAGGGAAGTAATCACCAGGAGCGGGGGAACCACTGAATGCCTTTGCATTGTGTTTTCCAGCCATTGAGAAGGCTGGATTGTGGTCTTGTCTGACCTTTTCGGGAGAGTAAGCTCCTGGGGCAGGAGTGTCACTAGCTTTTTGAAGGTCATGACGACCAGCGAACGAAAACGCAGGGTTGTGGTCAAGTCTGACTTTCTCTGGATGATAGTCTCCTGGAGCAGGAGTGCTATTCTCTACTTTAGGGTCGTTCTTGCTTCCGAAACTGTATGCGGGAGTGTGATCTAATCGAACCTTCTCTGGACAGTAGTCACCAGGAGCTGGGGTGTCACTTGAAATCGTTGGATTGTGTTTGCCAGCCATTGAGAAGGCTGGATTGTGGTCTTGCCTAACCTTTTCTGGAGAGTAAGCTCCTGGGGCAGGAGTGTCACTAGCTTTTTGAAGGTCATGACGACCAGCGAACGAAAACGCAGGGTTGTGGTCAAGTCTGACTTTCTCTGGATGATAGTCTCCTGGAGCAGGAGTGCTATTTTCCACTTTAGGGTCGTTCTTGCTTCCGAAACTGTATGCGGGAGTGTGATCTAATCGAACCTTCTCTGGACAGTAGTCTCCAGGAGCTGGGGTGTCACTTGAAATCGTTGGATTGTGTTTGCCAGCCATTGAGAAGGCTGGATTGTGGTCTTGTCTGACCTTTTCGGGAGAGTAAGCTCCTGGGGCAGGAGTGTCACTAGCTTTTTGAAGGTCATGACGACCAGCGAACGAAAACGCAGGGTTGTGGTCAAGTCTGACTTTCTCTGGACGATAGTCTCCTGGAGCAGGAGTGCTATTCTCTACTTTAGGGTCGTTCTTGCTTCCGAAACTGTATGCGGGAGTGTGATCTAATCGAACCTTCTCTGGACAGTAGTCACCAGGAGCTGGGGTGTCACTTGAAATCGTTGGATTGTGTTTGCCAGCCATTGAAAAGGCTGGATTGTGGTCTTGTCTGATCTTTTCGGGAGAGTAAGCCCCTGGGGCAGGAGTGTCACTAGCTTTTTGAAGGTCATGACGACCAGCGAACGAAAACGCAGGGTTGTGGTCAAGTCTGACTTTCTCTGGATGATAATCTCCTGGAGCAGGAGTGCTATTCTCTACTTTAGGGTCGTTCTTGCTTCCGAAACTGTATGCGGGAGTGTGATCTAATCGAACCTTCTCTGGACAGTAGTCACCAGGAGCTGGGGTGTCACTTGAAATCGTTGGATTGTGTTTGCCAGCCATTGAGAAGGCTGGATTGTGGTCTTGTCTGACCTTTTCGGGAGAGTAAGCTCCTGGGGCAGGAGTGTCACTAGCTTTTTGAAGGTCATGACGACCAGCGAACGAAAACGCAGGGTTGTGGTCAAGTCTGACTTTCTCTGGATGATAGTCTCCTGGAGCAGGAGTGCTATTCTCTACTTTAGGGTCGTTCTTGCTTCCGAAACTGTATGCGGGAATGTGATCTAATCGAACCTTCTCTGGACAGTAGTCTCCAGGAGCTGGGGTGTCGCTTGAAATCGTTGGATTGTGTTTGCCAGCCATTGAGAAGGCTGGATTGTGGTCTTGTCTGACCTTTTCGGGAGAGTAAGATCCTGGGGCAGGAGTGTCACTAGCTTTTTGAAGGTCATGACGACCAGCGAACGAAAACGCAGGGTTGTGGTCATGTCTGACTTTCTCTGGATGATAGTCTCCTGGAGCAGGAGTGCTATTCTCTACTTTAGGGTCGTTCTTGCTTCCGAAACTGTATGCGGGAGTGTGATCTAATCGAACCTTCTCTGGACAGTAGTCACCAGGAGCTGGGGTGTCACTTGAAATCGTTGGATTGTGTTTGCCAGCCATTGAGTAGGCTGGATTGTGGTCTTGTCTGACCTTTTCGGGAGAGTAAGCTCCTGGGGCAGGAGTGTCACTAGCTTTTTGAAGGTCATGACGACCAGCGAATGAAAACGCAGGGTTGTGATCAAGTCTGACTTTCTCTGGACGATAGTCTCCTGGAGCAGGAGTGCTATTTTCCACTTTAGGGTCGTTCTTGCTTCCGAAACTGTATGCGGGATTGTGATCTAATCGAACCTTCTCTGGACAGTAGTCTCCAGGAGCTGGGGAGTCACTTGAAATCGTTGGATTGTGTTTGCCAGCCATTGAGAAGGCTGGATTGTGGTCTTGTCTGACCTTTTCGGGAGAGTAAGCTCCTGGGGCAGGAGTGTCACTAGCTTTTTGAAGGTCATGACGACCAGCGAACGAAAACGCAGGGTTGTGGTCAAGTCTGACTTTCTCTGGATGATAGTCTCCTGGAGCAGGAGTGCTATTCTCTACTTTAGGGTCGTTCTTGCTTCCGAAACTGTATGCGGGAGTGTGATCTAATCGAACCTTCTCTGGACAGTAGTCACCAGGAGCTGGGGTGTCACTTGAAATCGTTGGATTGTGTTTGCCAGCCATTGAGTAGGCTGGATTGTGGTCTTGTCTGACCTTTTCGGGAGAGTAAGCTCCTGGGGCAGGAGTGTCACTAGCTTTTTGAAGGTCATGACGACCAGCGAATGAAAACGCAGGGTTGTGATCAAGTCTGACTTTCTCTGGACGATAGTCTCCTGGAGCAGGAGTGCTATTTTCCACTTTAGGGTCGTTCTTGCTTCCGAAACTGTATGCGGGAGTGTGATCTAATCGAACCTTCTCTGGACAGTAGTCTCCAGGAGCTGGGGAGTCACTTGAAATCGTTGGATTGTGTTTGCCAGCCATTGAGAAGGCTGGATTGTGGTCTTGTCTGACCTTTTCGGGAGAGTAAGCTCCTGGGGCAGGAGTGTCACTAGCTTTTTGAAGGTCATGACGACCAGCGAACGAAAACGCAGGGTTGTGGTCAAGTCTGACTTTCTCTGGATGATAGTCTCCTGGAGCAGGAGTGCTATTCTCTACTTTAGGGTCGTTCTTGCTTCCGAAACTGTATGCGGGAGTGTGATCTAATCGAACCTTCTCTGGACAGTAGTCACCAGGAGCTGGGGAGTCACTTGAAATCGTTGGATTGTGTTTGCCAGCCATTGAGTAGGCTGGATTGTGGTCTTGTCTGACCTTTTCGGGAGAGTAAGCTCCTGGGGCAGGAGTGTCACTAGCTTTTTGAAGGTCATGACGACCAGCGAACGAAAACGCAGGGTTGTGGTCAAGTCTGACTTTCTCTGGATGATAGTCTCCTGGAGCAGGAGTGCTATTTTCCACTTTAGGGTCGTTCTTGCTTCCGAAACTGTATGCGGGAGTGTGATCTAATCGAACCTTCTCTGGACAGTAGTCTCCAGGAGCTGGGGAGTCACTTGAAATCGTTGGATTGTGTTTGCCAGCCATTGAGAAGGCTGGATTGTGGTCTTGTCTGACCTTTTCGGGAGAGTAAGCTCCTGGGGCAGGAGTGTCACTAGGTTTTTGAAGGTCATGACGACCAGCGAATGAAAACGCAGGGTTGTGATCAAGTCTGACTTTCTCTGGATGATAGTCTCCTGGAGCAGGAGTGCTATTTTCTACTTTAGGGTCGTTCTTGCTTCCGAAACTGTATGCGGGAGTGTGATCCAATCGAACCTTCTCTGGACAGTAGTCTCCAGGAGCTGGGGAGTCACTTGAAATCGTTGGATTGTGTTTGCCAGCCATTGAGAAGGCTGGATTGTGGTCTTGTCTGACCTTTTCGGGAGAGTAAGCTCCTGGGGCAGGAGTGTCACTAGGTTTTTGAAGGTCATGACGACCAGCGAATGAAAACGCAGGGTTGTGGTCAAGTCTGACTTTCTCTGGATGATAGTCTCCTGGAGCAGGAGTGCTATTCTCTACTTTACGGTCGTTCTTGCTTCCGAAACTGTATGCGGGAGTGTGATCTACTCGAACCTTCTCTGGACAGTAGTCTCCAGGAGCTGGGGTGTCACTTGAAATCGTTGGATTGTGTTTGCCAGCCATTGAGAAGGCTGGATTGTGGTCTTGTCTGACCTTTTCTGGAGAGTAAGCTCCTGGGGCAGGAGTGTCACTTGGTTTTTGAAGGTCATGACGACCAGCGAATGAAAACGCAGGGTTGTGCTCTTGTCGCACTTTTTCTGTTTCGTAGGTACCTGGTGCTGGGGAGTCGTATGATTTATGTAGGTCATGGCGACCAGCAAATGAGAAAGCAGAATTGTGATCGTGCCGTACTTTTTCAGGACTATAGTCGCCTGGTGCCGGAGTTAATATTTCACTCTTCTGCTCATGCTTACCGCCGAATGTGAACGCTGGAGTGCGATCACTACGGTACTTTTCTGGAGCATACGACCCGGGTGCTGGCGTTTCGCTAACAGACTTTAGTGCATGGCGCCCCGATAGTGTATAGGAGGGGGTAAAGTCCAGTCGCACCTTTTCCGGCCGATATGTGCCTGGTGCAGGAGTGTCATGCGAACGAACGACATTTACACGTTGACCGAATGTGTAGGCGGGTGCCTTGTAAAGCAAGCACTTCTCAGGCTCATATGCGCCGGGTGCTGAAAGAGGTAAAGTTAAACAAAATGTATGTTAATTTTAAGTATCATTCAAACAATTTGAGTGCAGTTCAAGCAGTTACTTACCAGGTGTGCAATCGACTATATCGTGAGATGCTTTGCCTCTGATACTGTAAGCAGGTGTTGTATGTAATTTGGACTTTTCGGGACTGTAGGCTCCGGGTGCTGCCGGAAGTGTGAATTGTGTGAGGCGAGCACTTTAAAAACGAGCCCTAGAGACTGCACCTACCTGGGTTATCACTTATCAGTTTGTGTTTTGTCTTCAGACCAAAACTAAAAGCGGGTGCATGTTCTAGGACTACATGCTCCGGCTTATATAAGCCTGGGGCTACAATACGGTACATAAATAAATTGCCACGATTTAGAATTTTGCTGTGTTTGCAGATTTACAAACCTGGTGTAAAGTCGGGCCTTAGTTCGTGATGCTTGATACCGAAACTAAACTCTGGCGTCTTGTGCAGCTTCGCATTTTCAGGGCAATAGGCACCAGGAGCTGCGAAAAGGATATCATCAAGAGTTACTATGAGTACTCGTGAGTGCGTTTTATCTATTGTACATATATCAATGTTATATAGGTATCTGCCTAATTGTCTAGCTCTAGATCAGGTGCCTCAATTGCAATCGAAATTACCTGGTGTGCCCTGATCGTGTTGGATTTTAGTTCGTCTACCAAATGTGTAACGTGGCGCATTCTTTTTTGATTGCGTGACCCTTTCAGGGCAATAGCTATTCGGCGCTGTTAGTGTTAATGAAAAAAAATTTTTAGACTACTCATAGGGCTATAGTGAGCTACAACTAAGTAGTAGTGATTAAATTAAAGATAGTTAGATAGATGCGATAAATAGGGAAAAAATAGCGAGATAGATATGGAAAAAAGAGAGAGATAGTTATATGGATGAGAAGTTAGTGGAAAGTTAGCTAAGCCAACACCAAAACTGGACACAGAATATTCCAACTGGAACAGTGTAAACGTTAACCTTAATGCAAAAAGAATAGCGGGGCGCACGCGGCTTAATGACATCAAGCGGTACCACTTGATAATGGTTGGGTCCTACAGTTGATTTTGTTGTTTTTTTTTTTTTTTGTTTAGTTTAATGTTTTGGCATTCATTCATTTATTGGAAGAGAAAAATGTTAAATAATTAAACTCAAATTAAATTATATGAAAAACAATCGACAACACAAAACAAAAAAATCTACACTAATTGGGTCTATCATACAAAAGAAAGGGACGACTAGCTACAGTTACAACTACGGATATGTATACATTTGTCTACCGCAGGAGAAAATTTTGGAGAGCAACTTACACGCTGCTGGTGGGATGAAACTTGCATGTAATGAGATATTCATGTTCATATACAATGATTCGGTCCATGATTGGAATGTTTGATTGCTGTTCCATCTTCCGATAGGCATGCAACAATAATTATGGCAATAACAACAACCCAATGCCAAATTCACGTCCAAACACCATTCCAAAACACCAACAAAACAATTAACGCATGGTCCATGGACCGCCTTGACTTACCTGGTATCAGACTGAACTTAGCACTGACAGGTTTCTGGCCAAAGGTGTATTTTGGTGTGGCATCGATGACAGCCTTCGCAGCATGCACCACATCGTATTCCCCCGGTCCGGGATTCGAGAATCGACTCATTTCCTTTGGACGACTCTGTAAAGTGGCCGCCCTTGGATAATCTTTGCCCTTCGCTCGCAGCCCAGTTACATTGTATTGTGCTGGCCCCGGACCAAAAGTGTCATACTTATTGTGTAACTTCTGACCAAATGAATATGAAGGGGCACCTTTCTTTTTTGAATCAGGCACTTTGCTTCCTATATAGAAAGTTTCATTATTCATTCGGTAAGCCGGAAATAAAATTTATTCGCAGCTTACCAATCAATGTGGGCAATTGCACTATGGCCGGTCCTGGATTGCTTGTCTCAGCAGCTATTTTTCCGGTCCGCACTGTTGGTGTCCACGGCCGTTGCTCAATATTTCCACCCATAGTCAGAGGGCGTATTACGCGTCCACGTGCACAAGGACCCTTGTCAAGGAGTTGAGCCTTTGGTTTGGTGAAAAATACCTGGAAGAAAAAGATACAATACATATCACTGAGCTTCACATTGTTATCTCGTAAAACCTTCTTATTCATCTTGTTGATGTCTTTTTTGTATATGATATGTAGATTGTTGCTCTATATACATTCGAATTTGATTAAATTTCATATGAAACCATATATGTATACATAGGTAACCTAATAATCCAGAATGTTGAAATATATACATAGAAAACTTTTGGGTTGACATAAAATCAATCGCCCTCAAAGTTATTTCAAATATGGAATGTAGAGAAACTCTTTCCTTAATGCGTTCCTTGCCATTGCCATAACTTCGGATTGTTTCGAATTTTCTGGGCCAATTTAGTTTGTGTAAGGAGGCTAATGACAAGCCGTTTGGGTAAGGCCGTGTCGTGACTGTCACATAGAGATTTGTGAGCTCATGAAAAAACTCGTCAACAAAAAAATACAAAAGACAAACAATGCACATAAACAATAGTTTTGTGGTAGGCTCATGACCTTCTTTTCACAGCTAAGGCAAAAAGGCGTTGAAAATCGACAGGCGACTGCAGACAGCCTGGTACCCTTCGGTATCAAGCACACCAAAACACCTCTGAATTTCGAGTGAGTGTAATCGATACGACGACCCCAATTTAAAGGGTTTTCCTCTCCCACTGTTAGTTAGAAATAACATAAACTTTTACTGAATAAACGTAAGCCTTGTTAAGTCTTTCATAAGGTAAAACGACAGTTAGGTAATTAGTTTGGTATAGTTTGGGGTTAAATAGTTTTGCTCAGACTGAAATATCTGGTCTTGGGATGTGGGGATGTCGAACGATATTAAAATATCAGATCAAAATATATAGTAGGAACTAAACTTGCAGATGGGTTTGGTCAGCAAGGTTGCGCCAGCCAAAAATTAGCATGTAATCTACGAATAAAAACTATGCTAAGTGCGCTAATGTTACCCATTTTTGAGAGGTTTGTAAGCCAACAAAACGATTACTTTTAATGACTTATGACCGACGTTTGCATGCCAAAGACTGTGGGCGGAAAGCGTGGAACTCTTAGATGGCCGTGAATATTACTCGCTATGTAAATCATTGCTTGATGTTAGGATCGTTAACATCGCCTAGCTCTTAGCAGGGCCAATAGAGCTATCGCGGATACACGTTTTGACGTTTGACGAGAACAACAGTGAATAATATTTTGTTGTTTTTTCGAAGTGGGCCTGCAATTATTACGACCTTGCACGCAATTTAAAAACAAAAATTGTATTATGAACACAGAGCAAATTGCATTAGCTTATAAGGCAATTCTTACATCACCATTGCCATTCGAATCATCATTGTCAACATCAACATCATGAGAAGCAAGAACAATAATCACAGCCCACACATCAACGGTTTAAAACATTTGCAGTTTGGGGCCAAGATCAATTCTTAACGATGAATCAGTCAAATGCTGTGGAGTCAGACCTATGGCAGACATTTGCGTGGCCCACAACAAGTTGCTTGCCTACAAATGGTTAGTTTCAATTTAGTGGCAAGTTAGGCCAAGAAAAGGCGTGTAATCAAGTTAATGGAACAATCATGCAATAAATTCGCATGCAACACTCTTAGATGAGAGCAGTGAAAATAAAGTAAATAAGTAGTCGACGGGCCGACTTAGATATATGATTTTATGAAATTTGGAGGAATGATAGATGCCCATAAAATGTATTAGTGTGTCAAATTAATTTACGATACGATTGCGGGAGAAAATATGTTTTTATTGAATTCCGGAGGCGTGGCAAAAAGAAATAAAGTAAGTAAGTCGCCGGGCCGACTTGGATATACCATGCATTAGGTGAAGACATATATATTAAATTTCTTTTAAATGCTATCTCGCTCACTCTTATGTGGAAACGAGCACTTTAGCGCCCCCCTACAAAATCGGTGACTTCTAGCACATGCTATCACGCTCTTTTTTGCGTGCATCTGCCTTGCACCGCTATGGGTGCAAAACGTTTCTATGTATAACTCGGCCAGTTTTATTCCGATTCTTGTGATATTTGGTGGAATGATAGATATACGTGACATGTATTAGTGTGCCAAATTTAGTTTCGATACGATAAATATTTCGGGTGAAAATCAAATTTTCGGGGGCGGAAGGGGGCGTGGCCAAAATTTGAAACAAACTTGGTCTGCGTGCATATTGCACGCATCTAATGTCCAAATCCGATAGCACTATCTTTTATAGTTCCCGAGATATGGCGGCTCAAAATATTGTTTTTCAAATAGCGGGGGCGGAAGGGGGTGGTGTGAAAAAAAAAAAATCAAAGAAGCTAAGCAGTGCAGCATAAGCAGTGCAGCAGTATGCAGCAGTACTGCTGCCATAAGCAGTGCACGCTATATAGGCAAATTTTATATCGTCGAAATCAGGCGTTATGTTTATCCGATTGTTTTGAAATTCACGCATATGATGTAATCCCTTTTTATTTATGTACGTAATCAGTTTGGATAAGATTGTTCAAAAAATATAGAAGTTATTCGCATTTAACGTTTGTATTTGTATGGCAGCTATATGATATAGTTGTCCGATCTTATTCAAAATCGCAGATGTGCATGTGGCTGTATAGATTATATACGAACTTTGAATGCCATAGCTCTAAAACTGTGGGACTAGATCGCGAAGCACCAGACAGACAGACGGACAGAAGGACAGACGGACATGGCTATATCAACTCGTCTTCTCTTGCTGATCAAGAATATATATACTTTGTGGGGTCGGAAACGATCCCTTCTCTGCGTTACAAACATCTGACCAATTTTATAATACCCTCTGCAAGGGTATAAAAAAAAACTCGATCTGCCTGCAGAGCAAACGGGTCTACATGCCAAGTTTGGTAGCTCTAGCTCTTATAGTCTCTGAGATCTCGATGATCCTACAGACGGACAGACGGACAGACGGACATGTCTCAATCGACTCGGCTATTGATACTGATCAAGAATATATATACTTTATAGGCTTCCTTCTCCCTGTTACATACATTTTGGCGACTTTATACCATTTCATTCTATGAATGCATGATATAAAAACTTGATCAGCCTATATAATACATAAAGCTCTACCATTTATAGTTGCTGAAATCTGTGCACTCTAAGGGACGGACAGGCGGACATGGCTATATCAATTTCTCTTCTTATGCTGATCAAGAATATATATACTTTATAGGGTCGGAAAAGCTTCCTTCTGCCTGTTACATACATTTTGGCGACTTTAATATACCATTTCACCCTATGGATGCATGGTATAATTATATATGGTGATGTCGGATTAATTTGGTAGTTGCAACTTGGTGCCGGCGCAAGGTTTGTCAAAGATCCGGTTTCAAAGCTTATTGCTGAAAGCCGCATGATTACGCCCACAATCTCATCTATAAACCAGAAGGCCGGGCTAACTTCGGCCATGCCGAAGTTTGTATACCCTTGCAAGCTCTTGTGTTACTAGATCCCTAAAAAGAGTTATCCAAATGTAAGGACCCTGATGTAAAAATCCGCACGGCACGCATACATATGCATGTATGTAGACATGCAGCATGCAATTTTTATACCCTTGCAGAGGGTATTATAAAATTGGTCAGATGTTTGTAACGCAGAGAAGGGATCGTTTCCGACCCCATAAAGTATATATATTCTTGATCAGCAAGAGAATACGAGTTGATATAGCCATGTCCGTCTGTCCGTCTGTCTGTCTGGTGCTTCGCGATCTAGTCCCACAGTTTTAGAGCTATGGCATTCATAGTTCGTATATAAGCTTTTCTATACAGCCACATGCACATCTGCGATTTTGAATAAGATCGGACAACTATATCATACAGCTGCCATACAAATACAAACGTTAAATGCGAATAACTTCTATATTTTTTGAACAATCTTATCCAAACTGATTACGTACATAAATAAAAAGGGATTACATCATATGCGTGAATTTCAAAACAATTAAGCAGTTCACGCATAAGCAGTGAAGCACATATATGTGTCAAAATTGCGATTGTGTGTGTGTGAATATGAATATCAATCGCTACATTGTCTTGGCACGGAAATAAAATGTAATGGCCAAGGGCTGCAAGGGTATACAAACTTTGGCTTAGCCGAAGTTAGCTTCTTTGATATTTTCATATGTTTATATGACAGCTATATGATATAGTCATCCGATTTTGATCAAATTTACCAGAATTATAACTTTCAATGTGGAAATGTTATTTATCAAGTTTGAAGATGATCGCTTAAGAAACAAAAAAGTTTCTAGAAGAAAAATTATTTTTGGTCCGATCGTTCATATGGGAGCTATATGATATAGTAATTCGATCTTAATCAAATTTGGCAGGGATGTTTGGATGTATAATAAACTGCCAAATGTTAAGTTTTATGATAATCGGGTGAAAAAGAAAGAAGTTATTGATCTAAAACTCATTTTTCGACCGATGGTTCCTATGGGAGCTATATGATATAGTTGTCCGATCCGGATGAATCCGAGATATACAATGCCTGCAGTATATACAAGACTTCGTGCAAAATTGCAGCTCTGTAGCTATAGCAGTTTCGGAGGAGAAGCTGTTGATCCAGACAGACAGACAGACGGACAGACAGACGGACAAACGGATTTGAACTCGTCTTGTCATGCTGATCAAAAATATATATACTTTATATGGTCGGAGATGACTCCTTCTATGCGTTGCACACTTCTGACCAAAATGAATATACCTTTTTTGCAAGGGTATAAAAAAGTTTTAAATCAATATTTTCTTTCTTCTTTTTTACCCGATTATTATTATAATTATATTCCTACCAAGTTTTATCAAAATCAGATGACTATATCATATAGCTGCCTTCTGCCTGTTTACATTTAGAGAACTGTATTTAGGGATATAGTAACACAAGAACTTGCAAGGGTATACAAACTTCGGCATGACCGAAATTAGCCCGGCCTTCTGGTTTTGCTTCACGTTTCCTCCTCATGACGAATTGAAAAAATATGAGCTCATTTCCCAAAATAATTTTAAAATTTGGACATTTCAAACGTCCATCATTCAAGACCAAACTTTTACGCCCAAATATGGTGTAACTGGCGTTTCCTTTATAGCCCACATTTAGTTGGAAATTGGGGTGCCAGACATCGGCCTACGCAGTGGCTTAAGACCAAACTGTATGACTTCGTATTCTATTTGTATACCCTAGCAAAAATGGTATATTAATTGTGGTCAGAAGTGTCCAACGCATAGAAATCGATAACTCTATTTAGGGATTTAGTAACACAAGAACTTCCAAGGGTATACAAAACTTGGGAATGGTCGAAGTTAGCCCTGGTTTTTATCTCTATTGACCGTGTAAAAGTTTAATTAACAGTACAACAAGTTAACAAAAACCCCGCAAAAAAAAAAAAAATACCAAAAACATTAAATTAAAAATGTGGTCTAAATTTAAGTAGCTTAGAATTTTTATCTCTATTGACCGTGAAAAGTAATTAACAGTACAAATAAGTTAACAAAAACCGCAAAAAAAAAAAAAATTAAATGTAAAGTGTTAAAGTTACACGCAACAACAAGATTTCGAACAACCGACAAAAAATGACCAATAAAACATTGACTAAAACCAAACAAATCCGAAATCATGCTGATAAAGAGACAAACATTAAGTAGAGGGAACTGACATCAGCTGTGAATTAGTTTGTGATCTCTAAATTTAATTAAGTTACCAGCATTTAGAAACGTGTTTTCGATTCTCAATTGCAAAACTGAATCTCCAACATACGCAAAAGAGATAAAGTAGATATGTACATACATATATGTACAAAAAACCAGAAGGCCGGGCTAACTTCGACCATGCCGAAGTTTGCATACCCTTGCAAGCTTTTGTGTTACTAGATCCCTAAAAAGAGTTATCTAAATGTAAAGTCCCTGGTGTTAAAATCCGTTTTTACACGCCATATGCAGCATGCAATTTAATGCTACATGATATCCTGTTAAATTTGATCAAAATCGGATAACTATATGATATAGTTGTCATACAAACTAATGAAAAAATTGCATGCGTGCGTGCTATAGCGTGTACATTCAGGTTCTTCTACAAAAGCCTTTTCACTTTACGATCTCAATTTAGGGATTGATTAACGCAAGAACTTGCAAGGGTATACAAACTTCGGCATGACCGAAGTTAGCACGGCCTTCTTGTTTTAATGGTAATTTGACTTCGGTTGAAAAATAACTCAAATGAAGAATTTGAAAGGGTATAGAAGTTACGATACACGAGAATTAAACCAGGCCCTCTGGGTTTTATTTGAAATATATGAAAATATTTATTTGGTAATTTTGTTATTTTTATACCATGCATTTATAGAATAAAATGGTATATTAAATTCGCTTTTTGTCGTATCTTAACTCATATGTACATGTTATGAACATCTAGCGTTCCACCAAATTTAAAAAAAAAATCTGAATAAAATAAAAGATAAAGCGACCAAGTTTGGAATGTAGATTCGTGTAGTATATACATATGTACGTTGATAAAGTTTATTTTTTCCTTTTTTGCCACGCAGTTTTTTCACTTGATGCATGGTATATTCAAGTCGGCCCGGCGTCTTACTTTATTTATTTTTGTGTTGAATCTGTGGTCATAATCACTGACTTTGAAAAATGAGCTGAGTTAGGTCGACCGGTTATTACAGCTGCTGATGTCATTTTCATCTTTGAAATAGACTTCAAAGGAAATAGTAGATTTAAGTTTTCGTTCCAGAAACAAGTGACATCGCCATGTGCACTCTACGTAAAACCATTGACAAAACAATGTGAGGTGCAATAAAACAGCTGATAATAGCCCAAACAAACCAGGAAATGCCAATACAAGCGGAGCTAGACAAATAGACAGACAGTCAGACAGAGAGATGGACCTGCCCGCCTGACTTCGTACTGCCCTGAACGAGACAGTCAATGAACTTTTAAGACAGCACGCAATCCTGCGCCGACTTCTACTGGTTTGTTAACGCCTACCCAAAGTTTGATTTACCTTGAGTATCCTTTTGCCACTCACCACAAATTGTGTGCCTGCGCGGAAAGTCTACTTTTTTATTTAATTTAAAACGTTTCGTTATTTTCGTATTTTTCTTCTTTTTTTTTTTGCACAATAGAAAACTTTACGTTAGCCAAGAGCTAACCTCCTTTATGCCAAACAGTCTTTTTTAATGTTTGCACCTATTTTGAAAAATGTTCAAAACATATGTTCCTTTTAAGAAAGAATTGAAATTGAGCTCAAGTGACAGCTGCTCGAAATTAAGATAGAATGTAGATCGTTTACAAATCGTTGGTTGTGCGTTGATTTATTAATGCTTTTTGTATTTTGGCCCGTTTGTTTTATGATAAGCTTTTAGTTAAACTTGAACTGCACTCTAGAGCTGCCAAATAGAAACTGTTTTCGTTTAAAATTTGTTGTTCTGTCTTGTGTGAAAGCTCTTGTATTTTCGTTGGTGTAACATAATAACAGTTGACTGTTAAGCTTAACAGTGCACAGTGTTTTTTTCCAATTTGTTTTTGGTTAAACTTTAGTCAGATATTTGCAAGAAATTAGAATTATTTTTTTTAATTATTTCGTAAATATTTGACCCAATATTCGATCATTTTTGACGTACATTTTTATACCATGCATCTATAGGATGAAATGGTATATTAAAGTCGCCAAAATGTTTTTCCGACGCTATAAAGCGTACATATACATATATTTTTATGTAATATTTAATATATGAATTTAGTTTTATAAATTCGATTTTGAAAATAAATGCCTCACTGCCGTAGTCTGTATTCATGCGGTTAAGTTATGTACAAAATGCTTGCCGTTGTAACGAACTTTCCCAGCAAACTCATTGAATGGTATATTAACTCATAAGATGAAATGGTATATTAAAGTCGCCAAAATGTATGTAACAGGGAGAAGGAAGCTTTTCCGACCCTATAAAGTATATATATTCTTGATCAGTATCAATAGCCGAGTCAATTGAGACATGTCCGTCTGTCTCGGGAACTATAAAAGATAGAGCTATCGTATTTGGACAATAGATGCGTGCAGTATGTACGCAGACCAAGTTTGTTTCAAATTTTGGCCACGCCCCCTCCGCCTCCGAAATTCGATAAATTCGTAATTTAATTTTGCACACCAATACATGTTACGAATATCTATCATCCCACCAAATATCAAAAGAATCGGAATAAAAATTGCCGAGTTATACATGGAAGCGTTTTTCACATATAGCGGTGCAAGGCAGATGCACGCAAAAGAGAGCGAGATAGCATATGCTGCAAATCACTGATTTGGTCAAGGGGGGCGCTAAAGTGCTCGTGTCCACATAAGAGTGAGCGAGATAGCATTTGAAAGAAATCTAATATATATCTTTTCACCTGATATTTGGTATATCCAAGTCGGCCCGGCGACTTACTTACTTTATTATATGTGTGTAGATCGCGTCTCGCCTTCAACCCAAAGTTCATTATATATCTTAATGGCTCATTGATTTGCTGTAACTCGAATAGATTGTGCTCATCGAGCAGCCCATTTATGGAATTTTTTCAAAAGCATTGTTGCTATTGCGGTTATGGTAATGGAAGATCTTGTGTCCCATAGCGCTCTAGCGGTTTTGCACATAGACAACCTTCACCCACACACGTGCCAAATGTAGCGTACAAAGTTAACCA
The DNA here is from genome assembly GCA_018150735.1 of Drosophila sp. 14030-0761.01. Lineage (NCBI taxonomy): Eukaryota > Metazoa > Arthropoda > Insecta > Diptera > Drosophilidae > Drosophila > Drosophila sp. 14030-0761.01. The sequence continues at coordinate 2,163,427 of JAECWO010000027.1, read as the reverse complement.
ATAAGCACTTATTTATATGTTCATTTTAATACCCTTCCAAAACGGTCAAGTGATTTTGGTCAAGAGTGTGGTGAAGGAGGCATCTCCGACCATATAAAGTATATATATTTGTCCGTCTGTCTGGTTGTACGATTTTGGCCAAAGTTTCGAGTCTCCTTAGGCTGTATCTTAGACAATTTTCAACCGATTTCAAAATTTAAAATGCAATCAAAAGCTGCTAATTTTGGAAACAAAAATTTCGACTAGATTTTTGAAAATTTTGACAGTGTATACACTGTAATTTTTTTCAAAATTCGGGTCAAAATTAGTTTTTTAGATTTGAATGCCATTTTATAACTCACATTGAGAGCAGCAACAAAAGACATGCCTTTTTGAAATCGGCCAAAAATTGGCATGGTTAGAGGTTTGTATTGTTGAGGTTGTTGCATACATTTTGAAACAGGTTTTTAAAAATTTCGGTTCAAAATTGATATTTTCCTAAGGCTGTATCTAGGACAACTTTCTACCGATTTTCAAAGTTTTGATGTAGTTTTTATCGAATTTTTATCTAGTTTTAAATGACGTCAAAACTTCAAAAGATTGCAAAGCTGAGGATTTTTGAAAAATTTTTCAAAAGTTGTACGATTTTGGCCAAAGTTTCGAGTCTCCTTAGGCTGTATCTTAGACAATTTTCAACCGATTTCAAAATTTTTATCCAATTCTTACTACATTTTTACAAACTTTAAAATGCAATCAAAAGCTGCTAATTTTGGAAACAAAAATTTCGACTAGATTTTTGAAAATTTTGACAGTGTATACACTGTAATTTTTTTCAAAAATCGGGTCAAAATTAGTTTTTTAGATTTGAATGCCATTTTATAACTCACATTGAGAGCAGCAACAAAAGACATGCCTTTTTGAAAACGGCCAAAAATTGGCATGGTTAGAGGTTTGTATTGTTGAGGTTGTTGCATACATTTTGAAACAGGTTTTTAAAAATTTCGGTTCAAAATTGATATTTTCCTAAGGCTATATCTAGGACAACTTTCTACCGATTTTCAAAGTTTTGATGTAGTTTTTATCGAATTTTTATCTAGTTTTAAATGACGTCAAAACTTCAAAAGATTGCAAAGCTGGGGATTTTTGAAAATTTTTTCAAAAGTTGTACGATTTTGGCCAAAATTCCGAGTTTCCTTAGGCTGTATTTTAGACAATTTTAAACCGATTTCAAAATTTTTTATCCAATTCTTACTACATTTTTACATACTTTAAAATGCAATCAAAAGTTGCTAATTTTGGAAACAAAAATTTCGACTAGATTTTTGAAAATTTTGACAGTGTATACACTGTAATTTTTTTCAAAAATCGGGTCAAAATTAGTTTTTTAGATTTGAATGCCATTTTATAACTCACATTGAGAGCAGCAACAAAAGACATGCCTTTTTGAAATCGGCCAAAAATTGGCATGGTTAGAGGTTTGTATTGTTGAGGTTGTTGCATACATTTTGAAACAGGTTTTTAAAAATTTCGGTTCAAAATTGATATTTTCCTAAGGCTATATCTAGGACAACTTTCTACCGATTTTCAAAGTTTTGATGTAGTTTTTATCGAATTTTTATCTAGTTTTAAATGACGTCAAAACTTCAAAAGATTGCAAAGCTGGGGATTTTTGAAAAATTTTTCAAAAGTTGTACGATTTTGGCCAAAATTCCGAGTTTCCTTAGGCTGTATTTTAGACAATTTTAAACCGATTTCAAAATTTTTTATCCAATTCTTACTACATTTTTACATACTTTAAAATGCAATCAAAAGTTGCTAATTTTGGAAACAAAAATTTCGACTAGATTTTTGAAAATTTTGACAGTGTATACACTGTAATTTTTTCAAAAATGTATTTTAGACAATTTTAAACCGATTTCAAAATTTTTTATACAATTTCTTACTACATTTTTACATACTTTAAAATGCAATCAAAAGTTGCTAATTTTGGAAACAAAAATTTCGACTAGATTTTTGAAAATTTTGACAGTGTATACACTGTAATTTTTTTCAAAAATCGGGTCAAAATTAGTTTTTTAGATTTGAATGCCATTTTATAACTCACATTGAGAGCAGCAACAAAAGACATGCCTTTTTGAAATCGGCCAAAAATTGGCATGGTTAGAGGTTTGTTAAGTTGAGGATGTTGCATAAATTTTGAAACAGGTTTTTTAAAATTTTGAGTCAAAATTGATATTTTCCTAAGGCTATATCTAGGACAACTTTCTACCGATTTTTAAAGTTTTGATGTAGTTTTTATTGAATTTTTATCTAGTTTTAAATGCGATCAAAACTTTAAAAGATTGCAAAGCTGGGGATTTTTGAAAATTTTTTCAAAAGTTGTACGATTTTGGCCAAAATTCCGAGTTTCCTTAGGCTGTATTTTAGACAATTTTAAACCGATTTCAAAATTTTGTATCCAATTCTTACTACATTTTTACATACTTTAAAATGCAATCAAAAGTTGCTAATTTTGGAAACAAAAATTTCGACTAGATTTTTGAAAATTTTGACAGTGTATACACTGTAATTTTTTTCAAAAATCGGGTCAAAATTAGTTTTTTAGATTTGAATGCCATTTTATAACTCACATTGAGAGCAGCAACAAAAGACATGCCTTTTTGAAATCGGCCAAAAATTGGCATGGTTAGAGGTTTGTGTTGTTGAGGTTGTTGCATACATTTTGAAACAGGTTTTTAAAAATTTCGGTTAAAAATTGATATTTTCCTAAGGCTATATCTAGGACAACTTTCTACCGATTTTCAAAGTTTTGATGTAGTTTTTATCGAATTTTTATCTAGTTTTAAATGACGTCAAAACTTCAAAAGATTGCAAAGCTGGGGATTTTTGAAAAATTTTTTCAAAAGTAATTTTGGCCAAAATTCCGAGTTTCCTTAGGCTGTATTTTAGACAATTTTAAACCGATTTCAAAATTTTTTATCCAATTCTTACTACATTTTTACATACTTTAAAATGCAATCAAAAGTTGCTAATTTTGGAAACAAAAATTTCGACTAGATTTTTGAAAATTTTGACAGTGTATACACTGTAATTTTTTTCAAAAATCGGGTCAAAATTAGTTTTTTAGATTTGAATGCCATTTTATAACTCACATTGAGAGCAGCAACAAAAGACATGCCTTTTTGAAATCGGCCAAAAATTGGCATGGTTAGAGGTTTGTTAAGTTGAGGATGTTGCATAAATTTTGAAACACGTTTTTAAAAATTTTGAGTCAAAATTGATATTTTCCTAAGGCTATATCTAGGACAACTTTCTACCGATTTTCAAAGTTTTGATGTAGTTTTTATCGAATTTTTATCTAGTTTTAAATGCCATCAAACCTTTAAAAGATTGCAAAACTTGGGATTTTTGAAAATTTTTTCAAAAGTTGTACGATTTTGGCCAAAGTTTCGAGTTTCCTTAGGCTGTATTTTAGACAATTTTCAACCGATTTCAAAATTTTTTATCCAATTCTTACTACATTTTTACATACCTTAAAATGCAATCAAAAGTTGCTAATTTTGGAAACAAAACGATTTTGGCCAAAGTTTCGAGTTTCCTTAGGCTGTATTTTAGACAATTTTCAACCGATTTCAAAATTTTTTATCCAATTCTTAAAACATTTTTACATACTTTAAAATGCAATCAAAAGTTGCTAATTTTGGAAACAAAAATTTCGACTAGATTTTAAAATTATACACTGTAATTTTTTTCAAAAATCGGGTCAAAATTAGTTTTTTAGATTTGAATGCCATTTTATAACTCACATTGAGAGCAGCAACAAAAGACATGCCTTTTTGAAATCGGCCAAAAATTGGCATGGTTAGAGGTTTGTTAAGTTGAGGATGTTGCATAAATTTTGAAACAGGTTTTTAAAAAATTTTGAGTCAAAATTGATATTTTCCTAAGGCTATATCTAGGACAACTTTCTACCGATTTTTAAAGTTTTGATGTAGTTTTTATTGAATTTTTATCTAGTTTTAAATGCGATCAAAACTTTAAAAGATTGCAAAGCTGGGGATTTTTGAAAATTTTTTTTAAAAGTTGCACGATTTTGGCCAAAATTCCGAGTTTCCTTAGGCTGTACTTTAGACAATTTTAAACCGATTTCAAAATTTTTTATCCAATTCTTACTACATTTTTACATACTTTAAAATGCAATCAAAAGTTGCTAATTTTGGAAACAAAAATTTCGACTAGATTTTTGAAAATTTTGACAGTGTATACACTGTAATTTTTTTCAAAAATCGGGTCAAAATTAGTTTTTTAGATTTGAATGCCATTTTATAACTCACATTGAGAGCAGCAACAAAAGACATGCCTTTTTGAAATCGGCCAAAAATTGGCATGGTTAGAGGTTTGTTAAGTTGAGGATGTTGCATAAATTTTGAAACAGGTTTTTAAAAAATTTTGAGTCAAAATTGATATTTTCCTAAGGCTATATCTAGGACAACTTTCTACCGATTTTTAAAGTTTTGATGTAGTTTTTATTGAATTTTTATCTAGTTTTAAATGCGATCAAAACTTTAAAAGATTGCAAAGCTGGGGATTTTTGAAAATTTTTTTTAAAAGTTGTACGATTTTGGCCAAAATTCCGAGTTTCCTTAGGCTGTATTTTAGACAATTTTAAACCGATTTCAAAATTTTTTATCCAATTCTTACTACATTTTTACATACTTTAAAATGCAATCAAAAGTTGCTAATTTTGGAAACAAAAATTTCGACTAGATTTTTGAAAATTTTGACAGTGTATACACTGTAATTTTTTTCAAAAATCGGGTCAAAATTAGTTTTTTAGATTTGAATGCCATTTTATAACTCACATTGAGAGCAGCAACAAAAGACATGCCTTTTTGAAATCGGCCAAAAATTGGCATGGTTAGAGGTTTGTATTGTTGAGGTTGTTGCATACATTTTGAAACAGGTTTTTAAAAATTTCGGTTCAAAATTGATATTCTCCTAAGGCTATATCTAGGACATTTTTCTACCGATTTTCAAAGTTTTGATGTAGTTTTTATCGAATTTTTATCTAGTTTTAAATGACGTCAAAACTTCAAAAGATTGCAAAGCTGGGGATTTTTGAAAAATTTTTCAAAAGTTGTACGATTTTGGCCAAAATTCCGAGTTTCCTTAGGCTGTATTTTAGACAATTTTAAACCGATTTCAAAATTTTTATCCGATTCTTACTACATTTTTACATACTTTAAAATGCAATCAAAAGTTGCTAATTTTGGAAACAAAAATTTCGACTAGATTTTTGAAAATTTTGACAGTGTATACACTGTAATTTTTTCAAAAATGTAAATTTTTAGAACATATTTTAAACCGATTTCAAAATTTTTTATCCAATTCTTACTACATTTTTACATACTTTAAAATGCAATCAAAAGTTGCTAATTTTGGAAACAAAAATTTCGACTAGATTTTTGAAAATTTTGACAGTGTATATATACACTGTAATTTTTTTCAAAAATCGGGTCAAAATTAGTTTTTTAGATTTGAATGCCATTTTATAACTCACATTGAGAGCAGCAACAAAAGACATGCCTTTTCGAAATCGGCCAAAAATTGGCATGGTTAGAGGTTTGTCTTGTTGAGGTTGTTGCATACATTTTGAAACAGGTTTTTAAAAATTTCGGTTCAAAATTGATATTTTCCTAAGGCTATATCTAGGACAACTTTCTACCGATTTTCAAAGTTTTGATGTAGTTTTTATCGAATTTTTATCTAGTTTTAAATGACGTCAAAACTTCAAAAGATTGCAAAGCTGGGGATTTTTGAAAAATTTTTCAAAAGTTGTACGATTTTGGCCAAAATTCCGAGTTTCCTTAGCCTGTATTTTAGACAATTTTAAACCGATTTCAAAATTTTTTATCCAATTCTTACTACATTTTTACATACTTTAAAATGCAATCAAAAGTTGCTAATTTTGGAAACAAAAATTTCGACTAGATTTTTGAAAATTTTGACAGTGTATACACTGTAATTTTTTTCAAAAATCGGGTCAAAATTAGTTTTTTAGATTTGAATGCCATTTTATAACTCACATTGAGAGCAGCAACAAAAGACATGCCTTTTTGAAATCGGCCAAAAATTGGCATGGTTAGAGGTTTGTTAAGTTGAGGATGTTGCATAAATTTTGAAACAGGTTTTTTAAAATTTTGAGTCAAAATTGATATTTTCCTAAGGCTATATCTAGGACAACTTTCTACCGATTTTTAAAGTTTTGATGTAGTTTTTATTGAATTTTTATCTAGTTTTAAATGCGATCAAAACTTTAAAAGATTGCAAAGCTGGGGATTTTTGAAAATTTTTTCAAAAGTTGTACGATTTTGGCCAAAATTCCGAGTTTCCTTAGGCTGTATTTTAGACAATTTTAAACCGATTTCAAAATTTTTTATCCAATTCTTACTACATTTTTACATACTTTAAAATGCAATCAAAAGTTGCTAATTTTGGAAACAAAAATTTCGACTAGATTTTTGAAAATTTTGACAGTGTATACACTGTAATTTTTTTCAAAAATCGGGTCAAAATTAGTTTTTTAGATTTGAATGCCATTTTATAACTCACATTGAGAGCAGCAACAAAAGACATGCCTTTTTGAAAACGGCCAAAAATTGGCATGGTTAGAGGTTTGTATTGTTGAGGTTGTTGCATACATTTTGAAACAGGTTTTTAAAAATTTCGGTTCAAAATTGATATTTTCCTAAAGCTATATCTAGGACAACTTTCTACCGATTTTCAAAGTTTTGATGTAGTTTTTATCGAATTTTTATCTAGTTTTAAATGACGTCAAAACTTCAAAAGATTGCAAAGCTGGGGATTTTTGAAAAATTTTTCAAAAGTTGTACGATTTTGGCCAAAATTCCGAGTTTCCTTAGGCTGTATTTTAGACAATTTTAAACCGATTTCAAAATTTTTTGTCCAATTCTTACTACATTTTTACATACTTTAAAATGCAATCAAAAGTTGCTAATTTTGGAAACAAAAATTTCGACTAGATTTTTGAAAATTTTGACAGTGTATACACTGTAATTTTTTTCAAAAATCGGGTCAAAATTAGTTTTTTAGATTTGAATGCCATTTTATAACTCACATTGAGAGCAGCAACAAAAGACATGCCTTTTTGAAATCGGCCAAAAATTGGCATGGTTAGAGGTTTGTCTTGTTGAGGTTGTTGCATACATTTTGAAACAGGTTTTTAAAAATTTCGGTTCAAAATTGATATTTTCCTAAGGCTATATCTAGGACAACTTTCTACCGATTTTCAAAGTTTTGATGTAGTTTTTATCGAATTTTTATCTAGTTTTAAATGACGTCAAAACTTCAAAAGATTGCAAAGCTGGGGATTTTTGAAAAATTTTTCAAAAGTTGTACGATTTTGGCCAAAATTCCGAGTTTCCTTAGCCTGTATTTTAGACAATTTTAAACCGATTTCAAAATTTTTTATCCAATTCTTACTACATTTTTACATACTTTAAAATGCAATCAAAAGTTGCTAATTTTGGAAACAAAAATTTCGACTAGATTTTTGAAAATTTTGACAGTGTATTGTAATTTTTTTCAAAAATCGGGTCAAAATTAGTTTTTTAGATTTGAATGCCATTTTATAACTCACATTGAGAGCAGCAACAAAAGACATGCCTTTTTGAAATCGGCCAAAAATTGGCATGGTTAGAGGTTTGTATTGTTGAGGTTGTTGCATACATTTTGAAACAGGTTTTTAAAAATTTCGGTTCAAAATTGATATTTTCCTAAGGCTATATCTAGGACAACTTTCTACCGATTTTCAAAGTTTTGATGTAGTTTTTATCGAATTTTTATCTAGTTTTAAATGACGTCAAAACTTCAAAAGATTGCAAAGCTGGGGATTTTTGAAAAATTTTTCAAAAGTTGTACGATTTTGGCCAAAATTCCGAGTTTCCTTAGCCTGTATTTTAGACAATTTTAAACCGATTTCAAAATTTTTTATCCACTTACATACATTTTTACATACTTTAAAATGGTATCAATAAAGTCGCTAAAATTTTTGTAACAGGGAAAGGAAGCTTCTCCGACCCTATAAAGTATATATATTCTTGATCAGTATCAATAGCCGAGTCGATTGAGACATGTCCGTCTGTCTGTCCGTCTGTCCGTCTGTCCGTCTGAAGAATCATCGAGATCTCGGAGACTATAAGATTTAGAGCTACCAATCTTGGCATAACTCACGTTTGCTTGCAGAGCAGATCGAGTTTAATTTTTTTTTCGCCCCGCCCCTTCCGCCCCCGCTATTTGAAAAACAATATTTTGAGCCTCCATATCTCGGGAACTATAAAAGATAGAGCTTTCGATTTGGACATTAGATGCGTGCAGTGTTCACGCAGACCAAGTTTATTTCAAATTTTTGCCACGCTCCCTTCCCCCCCGAAATTCGAAAAATTCGATTTTCAGCCGAAATATTTATCGTATCGTAATTTAATTTGGCACACTAATACATGTCAGGTATATCTATCATTCCACCAAATTTCACAAGAATCGGAATAAAAATGGCCAGTTATACATATTGAAACGTTTTTCACTCATAGTTTTGAAGGCAGATGCACGCGAAAAAAACTTTAGAAAGCATATGCTGCAAATCACCGGATTTGGTCAAATGGGGCGCTAAAGTGCTCGTTTCCAAAAAGAGAGATAGCATTTGAAAGAAATTTAATATATATCTCTTCACCTAATGCATGGTATATCCAAGTTGGCCGGACTTTAACAATTTTAAACTTTTTTCAAAATTTTTATCCAATTCTTACTACATTTTTACATACTTTAAAATGCAATCAAAAGTTGCTAATTTTGGAAACAAAAATTTCGACTAGATTTTTGAAAATTTTGACAGTGTATACACTGTAATTTTTTTCAAAAATCGGGTCAAAATTAGTTTTTTAGATTTGAATGCCATTTTATAACTCACATTGAGAGCAGCAACAAAAGACATGCCTTTTTGAAATCGGCCAAAAATTGGCATGGTTAGAGGTTTGTTAAGTTGAGGATGTTGCATAAATTTTGAAACAGGTTTTTTAAAATTTTGAGTCAAAATTGATATTTTCCTAAGGCTATATCTAGGACAACTTTCTACCGATTTTTAAAGTTTTGATGTAGTTTTTATTGAATTTTTATCTAGTTTTAAATGCGATCAAAACTTTAAAAGATTGCAAAGCTGGGGATTTTTGAAAATTTTTTCAAAAGTTGTACGATTTTGGCCAAAATTCCGAGTTTCCTTAGGCTGTATTTTAGACAATTTTAAACCGATTTCAAAATTTTTTATCCAATTCTTACTACATTTTTACATACTTTAAAATGCAATCAAAAGTTGCTAATTTTGGAAACAAAAATTTCGACTAGATTTTTGAAAATTTTGACAGTGTATACACTGTAATTTTTTTCAAAAATCGGGTCAAAATTAGTTTTTTAGATTTGAATGCCATTTTATAACTCACATTGAGAGCAGCAACAAAAGACATGCCTTTTTGAAAACGGCCAAAAATTGGCATGGTTAGAGGTTTGTATTGTTGAGGTTGTTGCATACATTTTGAAACAGGTTTTTAAAAATTTTCGGTTCAAAATTGATATTTTCCTAAGGCTATATCTAGGACAACTTTCTACCGATTTTCAAAGTTTTGATGTAGTTTTTATCGAATTTTTATCTAGTTTTAAATGACGTCAAAACTTCAAAAGATTGCAAAGCTGGGGATTTTTGAAAAATTTTTCAAAAGTTGTACGATTTTGGCCAAAATTCCGAGTTTCCTTAGGCTGTATTTTAGACAATTTTAAACCGATTTCAAAATTTTTTATCCAATTCTTACTACATTTTTACATACTTTAAAATGCAATCAAAAGTTGCTAATTTTGGAAACAAAAATTTCGACTAGATTTTTGAAAATTTTGACAGTGTATACACTGTAATTTTTTTCAAAAATCGGGTCAAAATTAGTTTTTTAGATTTGAATGCCATTTTATAACTCACATTGAGAGCAGCAACAAAAGACATGCCTTTTTGAAATCGGCCAAAAATTGGCATGGTTAGAGGTTTGTCTTGTTGAGGTTGTTGCATACATTTTGAAACAGGTTTTTAAAAATTTCGGTTCAAAATTGATATTTTCCTAAGGCTATATCTAGGACAACTTTCTACCGATTTTCAAAGTTTTGATGTAGTTTTTATCGAATTTTTATCTAGTTTTAAATGACGTCAAAACTTCAAAAGATTGCAAAGCTGGGGATTTTTGAAAAATTTTTCAAAAGTTGTACGATTTTGGCCAAAATTCCGAGTTTCCTTAGCCTGTATTTTAGACAATTTTAAACCGATTTCAAAATTTTTTATCCAATTCTTACTACATTTTTACATACTTTAAAATGCAATCAAAAGTTGCTAATTTTGGAAACAAAAATTTCGACTAGATTTTTGAAAATTTTGACAGTGTATACACTGTAATTTTTTTCAAAAATCGGGTCAAAATTAGTTTTTTAGATTTGAATGCCATTTTATAACTCACATTGAGAGCAGCAACAAAAGACATGCCTTTTTGAAATCGGCCAAAAATTGGCATGGTTAGAGGTTTGTTAAGTTGAGGATGTTGCATAAATTTTGAAACAGGTTTTTTAAAATTTTGAGTCAAAATTGATATTTTCCTAAGGCTATATCTAGGACAACTTTCTACCGATTTTTAAAGTTTTGATGTAGTTTTTATTGAATTTTTATCTAGTTTTAAATGCGATCAAAACTTTAAAAGATTGCAAAGCTGGGGATTTTTGAAAATTTTTTCAAAAGTTGTACGATTTTGGCCAAAATTCCGAGTTTCCTTAGGCTGTATTTTAGACAATTTTAAACCGATTTCAAAATTTTTTATCCAATTCTTACTACATTTTTACATACTTTAAAATGCAATCAAAAGTTGCTAATTTTGGAAACAAAAATTTCGACTAGATTTTTGAAAATTTTGACAGTGTATACACTGTGTTTTTTTTCAAAAATCGGGTCAAAATTAGTTTTTTAGATTTGAATGCCATTTTATAACTCACATTGAGAGCAGCAACAAAAGACATGCCTTTTTGAAATCGGCCAAAAATTGGCATGGTTAGAGGTTTGTTAAGTTGAGGATGTTGCATAAATTTTGAAACAGGTTTTTTAAAATTTTGAGTCAAAATTGATATTTTCCTAAGGCTATATCTAGGACAACTTTCTACCGATTTTCAAAGTTTTGATGTAGTTTTTATCGAATTTTTATCTAGTTTTAAATGACGTCAAAACTTCAAAAGATTGCAAAGCTGGGGATTTTTGAAAAATTTTTCAAAAGTTGTACGATTTTGGCCAAAATTCCGAGTTTCCTTAGCCTGTATTTTAGACAATTTTAAACCGATTTCAAAATTTTTTATCCAATTCTTACTACATTTTTACATACTTTAAAATGCAATCAAAAGTTGCTAATTTTGGAAACAAAAATTTCGACTAGATTTTTGAAAATTTTGACAGTGTATACACTGTAATTTTTTTCAAAAATCGTGTCAAAATTAGTTTTTTAGATTTGAATGCCATTTTATAACTCACATTGAGAGCAGCAACAAAAGACATGCCTTTTTGAAATCGGCCAAAAATTGGCATGGTTAGAGGTTTGTATTGTTGAGGATGTTGCATAAATTTTGAAACAGGTTTTTAAAAAATTTTGAGTCAAAATTGATATTTTCCTAAGGCTATATCTAGGACAACTTTCTACCGATTTTCAAAGTTTTGATGTAGTTTTTATCGAATTTTTATCTAGTTTTAAATGACGTCAAAACTTCAAAAGATTGCAAAGCTGGGGATTTTTGAAAAATTTTTCAAAAGTTGTACGATTTTGGCCAAAATTCCGAGTTTCCTTAGCCTGTATTTTAGACAATTTTAAACCGATTTCAAAATTTTTTATCCAATTCTTACTACATTTTTACATACTTTAAAATGCAATCAAAAGTTGCTAATTTTGGAAACAAAAATTTCGACTAGATTTTTGAAAATTTTGACAGTGTATACACTGTAATTTTTTTCAAAAATCGGGTCAAAATTAGTTTTTTAGATTTGAATGCCATTTTATAACTCACATTGAGAGCAGCAACAAAAGACATGCCTTTTTGAAATCGGCCAAAAATTGGCATGGTTAGAGGTTTGTCTTGTTGAGGTTGTTGCATACATTTTGAAACAGGTTTTTAAAAATTTCGGTTCAAAATTGATATTTTCCTAAGGCTATATCTAGGACAACTTTCTACCGATTTTCAAAGTTTTGATGTAGTTTTTATCGAATTTTTATCTAGTTTTAAATGACGTCAAAACTTCAAAAGATTGCAAAGCTGGGGATTTTTGAAAAATTTTTCAAAAGTTGTACGATTTTGGCCAAAATTCCGAGTTTCCTTAGGCTGTATTTTAGACAATTTTAAACCGATTTCAAAATTTTTTATCCAATTCTTACTACATTTTTACATACTTTAAAATGCAATCAAAAGTTGCTAATTTTGGAAACAAAAATTTCGACTAGATTTTTGAAAATTTTGACAGTGTATACACTGTAATTTTTTTCAAAAATGTATTTTAGACAATTTTAAACCGATTTCAAAATTTTTTATCCAATTCTTACTACATTTTTACATACTTTAAAATGCAATCAAAAGTTGCTAATTTTGGAAACAAAAATTTCGACTAGATTTTTGAAAATTTTGACAGTGTATACACTGTAATTTTTTTCAAAAATCGGGTCAAAATTAGTTTTTTAGATTTGAATGCCATTTTATAACTCACATTGAGAGCAGCAACAAAAGACATGCCTTTTTGAAGTCGGCCAAAAATTGGCATGGTTAGAGGTTTGTAAAGTTGAGGATGTTGCATAAATTTTGAAACAGGGTTTTATACCATGCATCCATAGGATGAAATGGTATATTAAAGTCGCCAAAATGTATGTAACAGGGAGAAGGAATCTTTTCCGACCCTATAAAGTATATATATTCTTGATCAGCATGAGAAGAGAAATTGATATAGCCATGTCCGTCTGTCCGTCTGTCCGTCCGTCCGTCCGTCCGTAAGAGTGCAGAGATCTCAGCAACTACAAATGTTAGAGTTACCAAATTTAGAATGTAGACTCGTGTAGTCTTGACGCAGACCAAGTTTATGTTTTTTTTTTGCCACGCCCCCTTCCGCCTCCAGAATTTAATAAAAAGTGATTTTCTCCCGTAATATTTATCGTATCATAATTTAATTTGGCACACTCATAGATCTTATGAACATCTATCATTCCACCAAATTTTTTTTGCCACGCCCCCTTCCGCCTCCGGGATATAATAAAAAGTGATTTGCTCCCGCAATATTTATCGTATCGGAATTTAATTCGGCACACTTATATATGTTATGGACATCTATCATTCCACCAAATTTCATAAAAATCGGAATAAAAATGGCCGAGTTATGCAATGAAACGTTTCGCACTCAAAGCGGTGCAAGGGCGAATTTTGCGGGGGGCGCTAAAGTGCACACACATAAGAATGAGCGAGATAGCATAATCAAATCGGGCATACGAAAGAAATTTAATATATGAATTTGGTTTTATAAACTCAATGTATTTTTGATCCGCCTAAATGGCATGGTAAATATCCAAGTCGGCCTACGGCGACTTACTTACATTTATTTAAAATTTTGAGTCAAAATTGATATTTTTCTAAGGCTATATCTAGGACAACTTTCTACCGATTTTTAAAGTTTTGATGTAGTTTTTATTGAATTTTTATCTAGTTTTAAATGCGATCAAAACTTTAAAAGATTGCAAAGCTGGGGATTTTTGAAAATTTTTTCAAAAGTTTTACGATTTTGGCCAAAGTTTTCAGTTTCCTTAGGCTGTATTTTAGACATTTTTTCGAACAGATTTCAAAATTTTTATCCAATTCTTACTACATTTTTACAAACTTTATAATGCAATCAAAAGCTGCTAATTTTGGAAACAAAAATTTTTACTCGATCTTTGAAAATTTTAACAGTAATTTTTTTCAAAAATCGGGTCAAAATTAGTTTTTTAGATTTGAATGCCATTTTATAACTCACATTGAGAGCAGCAACAAAAGACATGCCTTTTTGAAATCGGCCAAAAATTGGCATGGTTAGAGGTTTGTAAAGTTGAGGATGTTGCATAAATTTTGAAACAGGTTTTTTAAAATTTTGAGTCAAAATTGATATTTTTCTAAGGCTATATCTAGGACAACTTTCTACCGATTTTTAAAGTTTTGATGTAGTTTTTATTGAATTTTTATCTAGTTTTAAATGCGATCAAAACTTTAAAAGATTGCAAAGCTGGGGATTTTTGAAAATTTTTTCAAAAGTTTTACGATTTTGGTCAAAGTTTCCAGTTTCCTTAGGCTGTATTTTAGACATTTTTCGACAGATTTAAAATTTTTTATCCAATTCTTACTACATTTTTACAAACTTTATAATGCAATCAAAAGCTGCTAATTTTGGAAACAAAAATTTTTACTCGATCTTTGAAAATTTTGACAGTAATTTTTTTCAAAAATCGGGTCAAAATTAGTTTTTTAGATTTGAATGCCATTTTATAACTCACATTGAGAGCAGCAACAAAAGACATGCCTTTTTGAAATCGGCCAAAAATTGGCATGGTTAGAGGTTTGTATTGTTGAGGTTGTTGCATACATTTTGAAACAGGTTTTTAAAAATTTCGGTTCAAAATTGATATTTTCCTAAGGCTATATCTAGGACAACTTTCTACCGATTTTCAAAGTTTTGATGTAGTTTTTATCGAATTTTTATCTAGTTTTAAATGACGTCAAAACTTCAAAAGATTGCAAAGCTGGGGATTTTTGAAAAATTTTTCAAAAGTTGTACGATTTTGGGCAAAATTCCGAGTTTCCTTAGGCTGTATTTTAGACAATTTTAAACCGATTTCAAAATTTTTTATCCAATTCTTACTACATTTTTACATACTTTAAAATGCAATCAAAAGTTGCTAATTTTGGAAACAAAAATTTCGACTAGATTTTTTTTTTATCCAATTCTTACTACATTTTTACATACTTTAAAATGCAATCAAAAGTTGCTAATTTTGGAAACAAAAATTTCGACTAGATTTTTGAAAATTTTGACAGTAATTTTTTTCAAAAATCGGGTCAAAATTAGTTTTTTAGATTTGAATGCCATTTTATAACTCACATTGAGAGCAGCAACAAAGGACATGCCTTTTTGAAGTCGGCCAAAAATTGGCATGGTTAGAGGTTTGTAAAGTTGAGGATGTTGCATAAATTTTGAAACAGGTTTTTTAAAATTTTGAGTCAAAATTTATATTTTCCTAAGGCTATATCTAGGACAACTTTCTGCCGATTTGTTAAAGTTTTGATGTAGTTTTTATTGAATTTTTTTCTAGTTTTAAATGCGATCAAAACTTTAAAAGATTGCAAAGCTGGGGATTTTTGAAAATTTTTTCAAAAGTTTTACGATTTTGGCCAAAGTTTCCAGTTTCCTTAGGCTGTATTTTTGACATTTTTCGACAGATTTCAAAATTTTTATCCAATTCTTACTACAGTTTTACAAACTTTATAATGCAATCAAAAGCTGCTAATTTTGGAAACAAAAATTTTTACTCGATCTTTGAAAATGTTAACAGTAATTTTTTTCAAAAATCGGGTCAAAATTAGTTTTTTAGATTTGAATGCCATTTTATAACTCACATTGAGAGCAGCAACAAAAGACATGCCTTTTTGAAATCGGCCAAAAATTGGCATGGTTAGAGGTTTGTATTGTTGAGGTTGTTGCATACATTTTGAAACAGGTTTTTAAAAATTTCGGTTCAAAATTGATATTTTCCTAAGGCTGTATCTAGGACAACTTTCTACCGATTTTCAAAGTTTTGATGTAGTTTTTATCGAATTGTTATCTAGTTTTAAATGCCATCAAACCTTTAAAAGATTGCAAAACTTGGGATTTTTGAAAATTCTTAGGATTTTAAAATTTTAAACGACAAAATTTTTCAATTACATTTCAATAAAAGCAAAAATTTCGACGAGGTCAAAATTAGTTTTTTAGATTTGAATGCCATTTTATAACTCACATTGAGAGCAGCAACAAAAGACATGCCTTTTTGAAATCGGCCAAAAATTGGCATGGTTAGAGGTTTGTTAAGTTGAGGATGTTGCATAAATTTTGAAACAGGTTTTTTAAAATTTTGAGTCAAAATTGATATTTTCCTAAGGCTATATCTAGGACAACTTTCTACCGATTTTTAAAGTTTTGATGTAGTTTTTATTGAATTTTTATCTAGTTTTAAATGCGATCAAAACTTTAAAAGATTGCAAAGCTGGGGATTTTTGAAAATTTTTTCAAAAGTTTTACGATTTTGGCCAAAGTTTCCAGTTTCCTTAGGCTGTATTTTAGACATTTTTCGACAGATTTCAAAATTTTTATCCAATTCTTACTACATTTTTACAAACTTTAAAATGCAATCAAAAGCTGCTAATTTTGGAAACAAAAATTTCGACTCGATTTTTGAAAATTTTGACAGTGTATATATACACTGTAAATTTTTTCAAAAATCGGTTCAAAATTAAGTTCCGAGTTTCCTTAGACAGTATTTTAGAAAATTTTCAACAATTTTTTTTAAAGAAATTTATTGAAAAATGTTTTAAAAATGTTCATTTATTTTTTTTAGCTCCTTCCCTCCTGGATCTGGCAATCGGCATAGATCACTATGGATTTCCACATATTCAAACATTTCGAACGTCCTTGAAAGGTCTCAGGAGGACCTAAACATGTCCTGACAAAATTGGCGCATGTACTGCTGGTTCTATCTAACTAAAACAACCGGTTCTACATTTTTTTAAAATTTTTTTTTATTATTATTAAGTTTTCGTTAAGATACAATTGTTTTACTATAATTTAAGTCTAATTTAATTATATGTAATTAAAAACTTTTTTACCTAAATTATCAATAAATATCCTGTTTTTTAATTTACATACATTGCATTTTCTTCAAGGGGGTTGGTTGTCAAAGTGGCCAAAAAGTCACAATATTGATGTCTTTATTACTCAGCAATTTCAAGGTCGATTGGGATATGTTTTGTTCAGATTGAAGTCCTTTGTAAGTTACGTCGAGGTATGAGATCCAGGAAGGTTCTTCAGAGTGCTAAAATTAAAAAAATAAAAAAAGTTTTTCGATTAAGAATAAATAATTAATACCTCTCCAATCCTTTGAAGGATAAGAATACATTTTTACAATGTTAGAGGAGTGCAAAGTTGAGTTGTACGATTTTGGTAAAAATTCCGAGTTTCCTTAGGCTGTATTTTAGACAATTTTCAACCGATTTCAAAATTTTTCATCCATTTCTTACTACATTTTTGCAAACTTTAAAATGCAATCAAAACCTGCTAATTTTGAAAACAAAAATTTCGACTAGATTTTTGAAAATTTTGACAGTGTATACACTGTAATTTTTTTCAAAAATCGGGTCAAAATTAGTTTTTTAGATTTGAATGCCATTTTATAACTCACATTGAGAGCAGCAACAAAAGACATGCCTTTTTGAAATCGGCCTAAAATTGGCATGGTTAGAGGTTTGTAAAGTTGAGGATGTTGCATAAATTTTGAAACAGGTTTTTTAAAATTTCGGTTCAAAATTGATATTTTCCTAAGGCTATATCTAGGACAACTTTCTACCGATTTTTAAAGTTTTGATGTAGTTTTTATTGAATATTTATCTAGTTTTAAATGCGATCAAAGCTTTAAAAGATTGCAAAGCTGGGGATTTTTGAAAATTTTTTCAAAAGTTTTACGATTTTGGCCAAAGTTTCCAGTTTCCTTAGGCTGTATTTTAGACATTTTTCGACAGATTTCAAAATTTTTATCCAATTCTTACTACATTTCTACAAACTTTAAAATGCAATCAAAAGCTGCTAATTTTGGAAACAAAAATTTTTACTCGATCTTTGAAAATTTTAACAGTAATTTTTTCAAAAATCGGGTCAAAATTAGTTTTTTAGATTTGAATGCCATTTTATAACTCACATTGAGAGCAGCAACAAAAGACATGCCTTTTTGAAATCGGCCTAAAATTGGCATGGTTAGAGGTTTGTAAAGTTGAGGCTGTTGCATAAATTTTGAAACAGGTTTTTTAAAATTTCGGTTCAAAATTGATATTTTCCTAAGGCTATATCTAGGACAACTTTCTACCGATTTTTAAAGTTTTGATGTAGTTTTTATTGAATATTTATCTAGTTTTAAATGCGATCAAAGCTTTAAAAGATTGCAAAGCTGGGGATTTTTGAAAATTTTTTCAAAAGTTTTACGATTTTGGCCAAAGTTTCCAGTTTCCTTAGGCTGTATTTTAGACATTTTTCGACAGATTTCAAAATTTTTATCCAATTCTTACTACATTTTTAAATGACGTCAAAACTTCAAAAGATTGCAAAGCTGGGGATTTTTGAAAAATTTTTCAAAAGTTCTACGATTTTGGCCAATATTCCTAGTTCCCTTAGGCTGTATTTTAGACAATTTTAAACCGATTTCAAAATTTTTTATCCAATTCTTACTACATTTTTACATACTTTAAAATGCAATCAAAAGTTGCTAATTTTGGAAACAAAAATTTCGACTAGATTTTTGAAAATTTGAAATACACTGTAATTTTTTTCAAAAATCGGGTCAAAATTAGTTTTTTAGATTTGAATGCCATTTTATAACTCACATTGAGAGCAGCAACAAAAGACATGCCTTTTTGAAATCGGCCTAAAATTGGCATGGTTAGAGGTTTGTAAAGTTGAGGATGTTGCATAAATTTTGAAACAGGTTTTTTAAAATTTCGGTTCAAAATTGATATTTTCCTAAGGCTATATCTAGGACAACTTTCTACCGATTTTTAAAGTTTTGATGTAGTTTTTATTGAATATTTATCTAGTTTTAAATGCGATCAAAGCTTTAAAAGATTGCAAAGCTGGGGATTTTTGAAAATTTTTTCAAAAGTTTTACGATTTTGGCCAAAGTTTCCAGTTTCCTTAGGCTGTATTTTAGACATTTTTTTGACAGATTTCAAAATTTTTATCCAATTCAAAATTCATACTATTTTAAATGACGTCAAAACCAAAACTTCAAAAGATTGCAAAGCTGGGGATTTTTGAAAAATTTTTCAGAAGTTCTACGATTTTGGCCAATATTCCTAGTTCCCTTAGGCTGTATTTTAGACAATTTTAAACCGATTTCAAAATTTTTTATCCAATTCTTACTACATTTTTACATACTTTAAAATGCAATCAAAAGTTGCTAATTTTGGAAACAAAAATTTCGACTAGATTTTTGAAAATTTTGACAGTGTATACACTGTAATTTTTTTCAAAAATCGGGTCAAAATTAGTTTTTTAGATTTGAATGCCATTTTATAACTCACATTGAGAGCAGCAACAAAAGTCATGCCTTTTTGAAATCGGCCTAAAATTGGCATGGTTAGAGGTTTGTAAAGTTGAGGATGTTGCATAAATTTTGAAACAGGTTTTTTAAAATTTCGGTTCAAAATTGATATTTTCCTAAGGCTATATCTAGGACAACTTTCTACCGATTTT
Source organism: Drosophila sp. 14030-0761.01 (assembly GCA_018150735.1). Taxonomy (NCBI): domain Eukaryota; kingdom Metazoa; phylum Arthropoda; class Insecta; order Diptera; family Drosophilidae; genus Drosophila; species Drosophila sp. 14030-0761.01. Next base: position 2,143,812 of record JAECWO010000027.1, on the reverse strand, counting down.
TAAAGTTTTGATGTAGTTTTTATTGAATATTTATCTAGTTTTAAATGACGATCAAAGCTTTAAAAGATTGCAAAGCTGGGGATTTTTGAAAATTTTTTCAAAAGTTTTACGATTTTGGCCAAAGTTTCCAGTTTCCTTAGGCTGTATTTTAGACATTTTTCGACAGATTTCAAAATTTTTATCCAATTCTTACTACATTTTTAAATGACGTCAAAACTTCAAAAGATTGCAAAGCTGGGGATTTTTGAAAAAATTTTCAAAAGTTGTACGATTTTGGCCAAAATTCCGAGTTTCCTTAGGCTGTACTTTAGACAATTTTAAACCGATTTCAAAATTTTTTATCCAATTCTTACTACATTTTTACATACTTTAAAATGCAATCAAAAGTTGCTAATTTTGGAAACAAAAATTTCGACTAGATTTTTGAAAATTTTGACAGTGTATACACTGTAATTTTTTTCAAAAATCGGGTCAAAATTAGTTTTTTAGATTTGAATGCCATTTTATAACTCACATTGAGAGCAGCAACAAACGACATGCCTTTTTGAAATCGGCCAAAAATTGGCATGGTTGGAGGTTTGTTAAGTTGAGGATGTTGCATAAATTTTGGAACAGGTTTTTTAAAATTTTGAGTCAAAATTGATATTTTCCTAAGTCTATATCTAGGACAATTTTTTACCGATTTTCAAAGTTTTGATGTAGTTTTTATCGAATTTTTATCTAATTTTAAATGCCATCAAAACTTTAAAAGATTGCAAAGCTGGGGATTTTTGAAAATTTTTTCAAAAGTTGTACGATTTGTAAAAAATGGCCAAAGTTTCCTAAGGTTTCTACTTAAGGCTGTATTTTAGACAATTTTCAACCGATTTCAAAATTTTTCATCCATTTCTTACTACATTTTTGCAAACTTTCAAATGCAATCAAAAGCTGCTAATTTTGGAAACAAAAATTTCGACTCGATTTTTGAAAATTTTGACAGTGTATACACTGTAAATTTTTTCAAAAATCGGTTCAAAATTAGTTTTTTAGATCTGAATGCCATTTTATAACTCACATTGAGAGCAGCATCAAAAGACATGCCTTTTTGAAATCGGCCAAAAATTGACATGGTTAAAGGTTTGTAAAGTTGAGTATGTTGCATAAATTTTGGAACAGGTTTTTCAAAGTTTTGAGTCAAAATTTATATTTTCCTAAGGCTATATCTAGGACAATTTTCTACCGATTTTCAAAGTTTTGATGTAGTTTTTATCGAATTTTTATCTAGTTTTAAATGCCATCAAAACTTTAAAAGATTGCAAAGCTGGGGAGTTTTGAAAATTTTTTCAAACGTTGTACGATTGTGGCCAAAATTCCGAGTTTCCTTAGGCTGTATTTTAGACAATTTTCAACCGATTTCAAAATTTTTCATCCATTTCTTACTACATTTTTGCAAACTTTCAAATGCAATCAAAAGCTGCTAATTTTGGAAACAAAAATTTCGACGCGATTTTTGAAAATTTTGACAGTGTATACAACTTTAAAATGAATCAAATTTTTTCAAAAATCGGTTCAAAATTAGTTTTTTAGATCTGAATGCCATTTGATAACTCACATTGAGAGCAGCATCAAAAGACATGCCTTTTTGAAATCGGCCAAAAATTGACATGGTTAAAGGTTTCTAAAGTTGAGGATGTTGCATAAATGTTGGAACAGGTTTTTCAAAATTTTGAGCCAAAATTTATATTTTCCTAAGGCTATATCTAGGACAATTTTTTACCGATTTTCAAAGTTTTGATGTAGTTTTTATCGAATTTTTATCTAGCTTTAAATGACGTCAAAACTTTAAAAGATTGCAAGCTGGGGATTTTTGAAAAATTTTTCAAAAGTTGTACGATTTTGGTCAAAGTTCCGAGTTTCCTTAGGCAGTATTTTAGAAAATTTTCAACAATTTAAATTTTTTAAGAAATTCTATTGAAAAATTTTAAAAAGTTTTAAAAATGTTCATTTATTTTTTTAGCTCCTTCCCTCCTGGATCTGGCAATCGGCATAGATCACGATGGATTTCCACATATTCAAACATTTCGAACGTCCTTGAAAGGTCCGAGGAGGACCTAAACATGTCCTGACAAAATTGGCGCATGTACTGCTGGTTCTATCTAAATAAAACAACTGGTTCTACATTTTTTTAAAATTTTTTTTTATTAATATTAAGTTTTCGTTAAGATACAATTGTTTTACTATAATTTAAGTCTAATTTAATTATATGTAATTAAAAACTTTGTTACCTAAATTATCAATAAATATCCTGTTTTTTAATTTACATACATTACATTTTCTTCAAGGGGGTTGGTTGTCAAAGTGGCCAAAAAGTCACAATATTGATGTCTTTATTACTCATTTCAAGGTCGATTGGGATATGTTTTGTTCAGATTGAAGTCCTTTGTAAGTTACGTCGAGGTATAAGATCCAGGAAGGTTCTTCAGAGTGCTAAAAATAAAAAAAGTTTTTCGATTAAGAATAAATAATTAATACCTCTCCAATCCTTTGAAGGATAAGAATACATTTTTACAATGTTAGAGGAGTGCAAAGTTGAGTTGTACGATTTTGGTAAAAATTCCAAGTTTCCTTAGGCTGTATTTTAGAAAATTTTCAACCGTTTTCAAAATTAATTATCTATTTTTTACTACATTTTTGCAAACTTTAAAATGCAATCAAAAGCTGCTAATTTTGGAAACAAACATTTCGACTCGATTTTTGAAAATTTTGACATTCGATAAAAACGACATCAAAACTTTACAAATCGGAAGAAAATTGTCCTAGATATAGTTCTATCTAAATAAAACAAGAACTGTTCCAAAATTTATGCAACATCCTCAACTTTACAAACCTCTAACCATGCCAATTTTTGGACGATTTCAAAAAGGCACGTCTTGGATATACCATGCATTAGGTGAAGAGATATATATTAAATTTCTTTCAAATGCTATCTCTCTTATGTGGAAACGAGCACTTTAGCGCCCCCCGACCAAATCGGTGATTTGCAGCATATGCTATCTCGCTCTTTTTCGCGTGCATCTGCCTTGCACCGCTATGAGTGAAAAACGTTTCTATGTATAACTCGGCCATTTTTATTCCGATTCTTGTGATATTTGATGGGATGATAGATATACGTGACATGTATTAGTGTGCCGAATTAAATTACGATACGATAAATATTTCGGGTGAAAATCGAATTTTTCGAATTTCGGGGGCGGAAGGGGGCGTGGCCAAAATTTGAAACAAACTTGGTCTGCGTGCACACTGCACGCATTTAATGTCCAAATCCGAAAGCTCTATCTTTTATAGTTCCCGAGATATGGAGGCTCAAAATATTGTTTTTCAAATAGCGGGGGCGGAAGGGGGCGGGGCGAAAAAAAAAATAAACCTGATCAGCGTACACACCAAACGAGTCTACATGCCAAATTTGGTAGCTCTAGCTTGTATAGTTGCTGAGATCTAGGCACTCTATCGGACGGACGGACGGACGGACGGACAGACAGACGGACATGTCTGAATCGACTCGGCTATTGATACTGATCAAGAATATATATACTTTATAGGGTCGGTGAAGCTTCCTTCTCCCTGTTACATACATTTTGGCGACTTTAATATACATATATACATATATATATATTCTATGAATGCATGGTATAATAACAGTGTATACACTGTCAAAATTTTCAAAAATCGAGTCGAAATTTTTGTTTCCAAAAATTAGCAGCTTTTGATTGCATTTTAAAGTATGTAAAAACGGAGTAAGAATTGGGATTTCTACACATAGACTTGTACATTTAGCTAACTCTATTTAGGATTGAGTAACACAAGAACTTGCAAGGGTATACAAGGGCAAAGCCGAGGTTAGCTTCTTTGATATTTGATTTTCCTCCCTCTTAGGCTATCCCAAGCTTATTCGTTTCCCAAATTTACAAGCTTTTCCTAGCATTTAAAAGAATGTATAAATCAGAGATAAATAACAAAAAATTCAGGTAAAACTAGGTAAACTTTTAGGTAACACTTTATTCTCAACATAAATAAGTGCAGGTAATCCAGCTTAACTCAATTTGCCTATTGGAAACTGACTTTTTGAAATGGGGGATATAAACAGACGAAAAACTAAACGCCAAAATCTCGGAATTTGTTTTTGTTCTGACGTTGGTATTATGAATCTCACACTCCATGCCTCTATGATATATACATATATCCGTAAAGTTAGTTTTGAAACATTATATCTTTCTGACCCTATCTACCACTTTTACTGTGAGTTTCTACTTGAAAGCAAACAATGGCAGCTGAAGCCAAAACATTTATAAGAACATTGATTTATTTTCAATTTTCATTAGCGATATCACTTTTATGATTCATTATTCCCTCATTTTGGTTTTTTGGGGTGTTGCATGGCAATAAACGTAGATATATATTTATTATTATTATGTACTCATGTACATATGTATATGCATATATGTTAGCAATTAACCAAGCTGTAGTATTAATTTTTTAGTTAGTAGTAATTCTTTTTGCATAGCATATGTAGTCTGTAGCCGAGCTAAACTTCCAAGGATATTCCTTATATATGTATGTAGCCATTTAGAACAGCAAAAGGAAACTCTTAATCGGAATATTTTGGACGTACAACATGCATATGGATTGTGTCGGTATCTGATATCTGTTTATAAACCATGTAATTTATATGAATATACTATAATATATGCACTTACTTTTTAGTGGCATGCATATCCTATTGAAGTACATATTTAAAAGTATACAAATGCTACTGTGTAAGTGCGTATGTATGATAAGTTTTATAGTACTCCTTGTATCAAAATTCAACAAAATCTTTAGCGTTCTTTGTTTGTTGTTTGCTAATTGATTGAGGCTTATCATTTGATGGTTTTCCTTGATTTGCAGATCTATCTTGTAAAAGTTGGTTTTGAAGTCTATATAAGTTACGTTTCATTTGGTTCTGATTTTGTTATCTCTCCCTATATGTGGGTGTGTTTAAATGTATTTGTGTTTAGGTGTGGCTTCTTTTCTTTTTTGGGCTCGTAAACATTTTGTTGTGAAACCGAATTTCGTGTTAATGCAGTCTTAAGCCCAGTATAAAATAATAAATATGTATATAAAATTTTAAGAAAGTTAAAATGTTTATAATACATTTTATTTATGGTATTTTCGTTTTCATTTTCTTGTTTGTATGGTTTTTCTGTTATACAAGTCATAAAATTAATTAAGTAAAAACTGTTTATAAAATAAAAGTAAAAGATAAGTATTCTTTATGTCGTATAAACTGTTTAAAAGAATTGCAAAAAATATTCCATTAAAACATATTTCAGGCATACATACATACATATATGCGCATAATCATTCATACATAAATGTATGCATGCATATTATTTTTTTAACAAACTTTGAGCGTTACAAGAAAAAATAAACCAAATAGAAAAAATATTGGCTTGCAAAATTAAACAATAAATCACAAAACTTAAACTTAGCACGTAAAAAGTCTACTCTAAAAATTGTTGAAATGTTTTTTCATTAAACTTTCTACAATTATCTGTGTTTTTTGTATATGTGTGCAAATATTTCGCTTTCGACTTGAGGCTTATTAGGTAAATTTAATGTTCGATCAGTTTTTTTTTGTCTATGATAGAGGTATATACATATATATATGTATGTATTTATAGACTTATATATATCTTTTTTATAAATTTCATTTAGCGCATGGTCTTGCTTATATTGAAAAGAAAGCATTTATCGTTATCAGATGTATAATTCGTAGTCATATTTGAGTTTTCATCTCTATATGGGAATTGTATCAAAAATTTCACTATTAACTACAGTTACATATATATATATATATATATATATATATACATATATATATATAATAATATATATATAATATATATACATATATATATATATATACATATACATATATATATGTATATTGAAAGTTAGTAGTTGCAGTTAGTGCGTACAAGCTAACAGTTAACTCATTCATTATCATTCTCATTCATGATATCATTCGCTCAGCTTTTCGCACTATAAAAGCATCAATACATGTCATAATTGTAATTCTTAACTAGATCTTATCGTATACATACAATAGGAATATATATATATATATTTATATAAATCTATGTATGATCATAACTCTTCGCTCGCTCAGCTCCACTTGCGTAACTTAACTTCATGCCTTGATTTGTATCATTAACTTTAACTTCTGTGTTACTTAGTGGGACGCAACGATAATGATAATCATTCTCAGCTTAGTCGGTCAGTGTCTGGGCTACTTGAGCCAGCTGATCCATTAGTACCCGAAAAGCGGGACGCTCTTCAGGTCCATGTGACCAACACAACTTCATGACCTAGAACAAAAATTAATCCATTTAATCAAGGTATTCTTAATAGTATTGTAAATGTAACTTACATCATAAATCTCCTTGGCACACGACTTTGGTTTCTCTAATATAATGCCACGCTGGACACGCTCAACTACCTCAGTGTTCTTAAGGCGACCATAAGGCATCTTGCCACATGTGAATATCTCCCACATGAGCACGCCTGAAAGACAATAATCTATTGATGAAATCAAGAGCTAAAACCTTTTTTTTATACTCACCATAAGCCCAGACATCACTTTTGGATGAGAAGCGCGTATAGTTGAGCACTTCCGGTGGTGCCCATTTGATGGGAAATTTGGTGCCGCCGGAGCTAGTGTACTGGTCATCCAAGACATACCGTGCCAGGCCAAAGTCAGCAACTTTAACAACGTTCTCAGAGCCCACGAGACAATTGCGAGCCGCCAGATCGCGATGAATATAGTTGTGACGTTCCAGATAGGTCATGCCCTTGCTAACCTGTATGCACATATCAAGCAGCAGACCCATATTGCCGATCAGCGTCTTTTCGTGTCGACGCAAATAGTTCAATAGCGATCCATGCTTCATGTACTCGGTGACAATGTAAATGGGTCTGTGCTTGGAGCATACGCCATACAATTGCACTAGATTCGGATGCTGTAACTTGGTCATTACCTTGGCCTCCTCAATAAAATCATCCTCGGACATGGTGCCCTCTTTCATCATCTTGACAGCCGTGTCGATTGAGCCGCGCCATTTGCCACGACGCACTACACCGAATTGACCGGAACCCAGCTCCTCCATTAGCATCAGTTCCATGGGATGGATTTCCCACTTGTCGTGCGATAAGCCCGCAGTTGGTGGCACTGGACGATCGCAGGGCGATGACTTTAGACGGCAGGCAAGACCACCCGAATTGTGGCGATGATAGTTAATCAGATCCGGTATGGTTTCGCAGCAATGCTTCTCGCTCAAATAATACTCACAACGAGCATTTTGTTTGATGTGATAATGCTTAACATGCGATTGGGGACTATACATAAATAAGATGCGATGGGGAGATCACTAATTGTTTGCTTTTAATTAATTTAACGTTCTTCCTATACTCACACTTTGGTATGCAGCGATAATGTATAGAGACCCTTGGTGGAAGACTTGCGCACCACAAAGCAGCCTTCCTTGTCGCCCTGTTTTAATAGAGATTCGGCACGCTGTCGTGACATGTCCCCCACGTACCATCTGATGAGAGTTAAAATATCAGTTAACAGTTTTGCGTGTGGGTTTGCTTTAACACTTACTCATAGCGCTCGAGACCCAAAAGTGCCTTGGGTTTCACATAGTTACTGGGTATGTAGCCAACATTGCCTACAGCATCTTTGACCTTCCACCAATGCTCCTGTGTATCATCAATGACCTCGTATTCGGCATTCTAAATAAAATAATTGTTTAAATTAGAATTATTGTTTAATAAATTTGCGGACTATTTTTATGAGTTGAACAATATCGTAAACTAAATACTTTTTTATCAAAATAGTATACAGCAACAGACCATATGTTGCCGTTTCTAAATCGTTTTCAAATCCAAATCGACAGTAATTCCGCATTGTTGTTAAATTAGTTTTTGCGACTTCGCCTGTATATTTATTTATTTGAAGTTAATAAACTTGAAAATACTATTACAGAAGGAACTAGTCCGATTTAAAAATCGACTTACATTATATTTCTTAAAATTTCTTAAATTCCTCCAATTTTAATATTTCTTTTAACTGAATTATATACTATATGCATATTTGATTCGAGTTCTAATTATTTAATTGCCATGTTATATCATAAACAATCTTTGATCCAATATAAGCTTTCAGTACCTCTAAACTCACCTTTTCTAGTGACAAGTCACCGCCCTCGATGGCTTTGAATGGATAAAGGGCGACCACCAATTTGACAAAATGTGAATTGTCCTGAAGTTGAAACATTATCAAAATGGTAAAAAAAAAAAAAAAATTTAAGTAGATTAGTTAGTTACTTTGGCTTTGGAATTGGGGGTACCAGGTGTGGGAATTCCACCAGGCATATTGGCATCCAATAGAGTTCCGTTGCCGTTGAGTAAAGTGGGAGATTGTTTGAAAGTTGTCAGCGAGGACTGAAAAATTATTTAAATTAATTTCAATCAATTAACCCTCAATAGGGTCTCTTTCCTCACCTGTGGCTGTAGTGATGTGGGCGTACAACTGCCACCTCCACCGGCGCCGCCGTTGCCTACGCCCAGGCCAAGACTGCCGCCACCTCCTCCTCCTGCGCCGCCGCCTAAGCTCCCTGAGCTGTTGTGTTGCAAGCTGAATTGACTGTTTGTTGTAGAATTGTTGGGACTGATGCTGCGCGTTGAATTCTGGGCTGGAGAATTGCCGTTGCCTGGAAGAGCAACAAAACAAACAAAAAGTGGTGTTGAGCATAAACATCAAGTTTGCTGTCTAAGTCATTCGTTTCGGCCACGTGCATGGAAAATTATGCCAAAGCAAGTCATTATATACATATGTATATGTATATACAAACGATAATTAGCCGGACAAAACAAAAAAGGGAAGAGAAAAAAATAAACTGCACGAATCGCCTTAAAACTACTTAAGCTATTCTTGACAAGGTTAATTATTGCAACAAAGAAGAAGAAAAATACCAAAATGGTTGTTTTTTCTTTGACACTGACCATTGACAAGATTTTCAATGGTTCAAGGTGGTCGCCCACAGCTGGGCAAATTCACAAATATTTACTAAAATTTCAACACTATAACATAATCAAAATGATTATAGCCAAAGCGTATTTCTGATGGGGTATAATTCACAATATTGGACTTTGAGTCTCTCTGTCAATATTTCAATCGAAAAAACGCTGAACTCAACCTGTAAACCCAATTGAAAAAAAAAGAATATCAGAGAAACAATTGACGCAATGTCGATTGCGCTATACCCTTTTCAGTTGACGGGAATTAGTGTTAGTTTGGAATTGTGCTCACATACATTAATTACAATTTTTTTGGATTTAGGGAATTAAATAAAGTCGCTTCGACTTGGCGTTCTTGATTTAACATAATTACTTGCTTTATTATGTTGATGAATACATCCAGTCTTGGGATATTTTATAAGAACTTACTACATTTATTACAATTCTTGCTTCTTTATTTTTCTTCATAAATGGTTAATTTGCAGAGATAAGATACTATAAAGTTAAAACTATCTTTTCATATTTGACTTTATTGGGCTTATTAATAAGCCCAAGTCTCCCAGTCTTCTTCTTGAAAGTCTTCCAAGTGAGCCAACTAGTAAAGTGATGGCGAGTTTTTCCCTTCATATATGCCAAACAACTGTAGTAAATAAATATACCACAATTTGACCAAGGGTATATAAATCAATTCGAAATGCCAGTCAAAATTTTAAGTAAAGTTTTAGGGTGGGCGTCTCTTATGCAAACATCATTCTCCTCCTTCTCCACAACCCGACCCCTTAGCTTACGCTCGCCAAAAAACATGAATGAATGATTCAAACGATATATATGTATGTAACAATATATTTATACCATCCATCCATAGGATGAAATGTTATATTAAAGTCGCCAAAATTATCTAACAGGCAGAATAAAGCTTTTACGACTCTATAAAGTAAATCACTAACCGAGTAGATTGAGACATTTCTGTCTGTCCGTCTATAGGATCATCGAGATCTCGGAAACTATAAGAGCTAGATCTACCAAATGGTGCTGGTGTGCACATAAGAGTGAGCGAGATAGCATGTGAAAAAAAAGTAAGTAAGTCGCCGGGCCGACTTGGATATACCATGCATTAGGTGAAGAGATATATATTAAATTTCTTTCAAATGCTATCTCTCTTATGTGGAAACGAGCACTTTAGCGCCCCCCGACCAAATCGGTGATTTGCAGCATATGCTATCTCGCTCTTGGCGACTTTAATATACCATTTCATTCTATGAATGCATGGTATAATAATAATAAAATTAATAAATGAATTTTCACCTGATGCATGGTATATCCAAGTCGAACCGGTGACTTACTTACTTTATTTTATTTCATTAGGCTTTTCTACTATTTGTATGTTTGTTGGTTGTACTTAATGTACATTGTAAGTGCTTCAATGCTTTAAAGAGGCGCTAAGCGTTTAAACGCCTCTGCGTCTCTGCTCAGGAATTGCGAACCGAAATTGAAATGAAAAGTGAAGGTTAAAGCGCAAAGCGAACGTGATTGCCGTGTGTTAAGCGATTTCTCAAGCGAATGAATATGTACAAGTATGAAATTGCACTGCAGCATCAACTTTCAATTGATAAGGCAATTTTCTCAATATCAGACAGTGATGCAAAGCGGTCCACATTTTTCATGTGAAAATATTGCAATCGGAAATTTTCCTTCTCCTCTCAGATAAAACGTGCCGGGTATAAAAGATGACAAAGATAAAGAGGTAGTAGCGAAGAGTAGATAAAGAAGGATAGCTGCAGGAGGTGAAGATGGAGAAAAATGCAGTAGGAGCCAGACAACAAACCAAAATAGAAAGTTTTTCTTTTTCCCAAAGCCCAATTGACGATGTGTGTGTGTGTGTTTGTGTATGTGTCTCGCCAGTTTTTCAAGTTATTGTTGCAGTTGCTGCTAGTGTGTTCGAGCTTTTGTTATGCCATTTTTCCATACCGATTTTCTATGCAAATGAAAAGCGCTTGAAGCGTTTTCATTGCCTGAACATGAAAACCCTAAAGCAACAAAAGTAGGCGAATAACAATTTCTACAATTTCCATGCATACACATATACCCTGACATTTTGATAAAATCAAGGTTAACCGAATATTCAAATTGGATAAGCTTTTATTTTTCATATTAACATATAACGATCAAAGTTCATCCTTGTGGCAACCAAGTTCTACATAGAATACTTTTTAAAGTTACTATTAAAAAAACATGTTTTCAAGAATTACATAAAGGTTTTTTTTTTAGAAGTTTCATGCTTCAATATGCTAGTCTAAGGATTCTAAAAAGCCCATATATTTTTTTTGGGTCATGGGTTTGAACATAAATTAGCAACAAATGATTGAAGAGAGCAACCATTAATTTTTTTTTTAAATATAATATATATCAAGTAAATCCAGTTTTACAAATACCACAAATTTCCAGTTTTTGTTAAAGAAAATCAAATAGATTGAGTCTTCAGATCTTCAAACATAAATAGCATCGTCGTATAAATATTTGATCAATACTAAAAGAAATGAATAATGTGTGAAGGGCATTTCAGTTTCCGTTATTTGCGATTTTGTTCAAGATTTTCTTTATACGTAACCAATATGACCAAGTAAATTATTTCTCTGATTTACGGACTCTGAAAAATTGCAAAACGGAAGCAAAACTTTCTTTTTTTTTTTTTTTGCACTTAGTGATAGGCAAGTTTTTCTGCGAATTTTCTTATTATATTGTGTGGAGATTATTTATATTTAATTGTGTAATTGTTGTTTTGCTTTGCCTTTTCTCTTCGTCTTTGATTATTTATACAATTTGTTATGCAAATTGTAGTCCAATTTACTGGATTGTTGTTATTGCAGTTGCTTGTAGACCTTGGATTGGAGTGTCTAGCTTAATGCTAGACTTTTGAACACGTGTTTAATATTCTGATCCTAAACCAATTGGCAAGTGAAACTAAATACATACTTATACGATGACTCACTAAAGATGCGTGTACGCCCATATAAATGAAAGGAGATAACCTTTTAAGGTAAAGAAGACAAACCATTATTGGCGTTAGAAGAATGTTTTTGGCATTTTTTATACCCTTGCAGAGGGTATTATAAAATTGGTCAGATGTTTGTAACGCAGAGAAGGGATCGTTTCCGACCCCATAAAGTATATATATTCTTGATCAGCAAGAGAAGACGAATTGATATAGCCATGTCCGTCTGTCCTTCTGTCCGTCTGTCTGTCTGGTGCTTCGCGATCTAGTCCCACAGTTTTAGAGCTATGGCATTCAAAGTTCGTATATAAGCTTTTCTATATAGCCACATGCACATCTGCGATTTTGAATAAGATCGGACAACTATATCATATAGCTGCCATACAAATACAAACGTTAAATGCGAATAACTTCTATATTTTTTGAACAATCTTATCCAAACTGATTACGTACATAAATAAAAAGGGATTACATCATATGCGTGAATTTCAAAACAATCGGATAAACATAACGCCTGATTTCGAAGATATAAAATTTGCCTATATAGCGTGCACTGCTTATGGCAGCAAAGCACTGCTTATGGCAGCAAAGCACTGCTTATGGCAGCAGTGCACACATAAGCAGTGAAGCACATATATGTGTCAAAATTGCGATTGTGTGTGTGTGAATATGAATATCACGCTTACTATTTGGCGATTGGCTGCCCCCGGCCAATGTATTTAAAATATTTATTTATTGGATAAAGAAACAAAAAATTGTTTAGGAAATAAAATGTAATGGTCAAGGGCTGCAAGGGTATACAAACTTTGGCTTAGCCGAAGTTAGCTTCTTTGATATTTTATACTCAAAATCAGAAACATACTATATAAGGAAGATTTGGTTGAGACTTTAAAATGTATATGTAAACGAATTGAACAAATCCCCTCTTCTAAAGATTTTGTCCATAGTTAAAATTTAAACTAGCTTTTCGTTAAACATAAAAAAGAGTTTGATAAAAATTCGAAAGATATGGGCAATCTAAATGCATCTTTGGGTAAATGCTTTGCCAAAGGGTATCTCGGTGTCGTCTTAATTAGTCTCGCTTACCCAGCTTCAGTGCCGATAGAAGCATCATAATTTAATTGAATATATCTATATAAGTATATATTTTTTAAACTTTTATTTGCAATTCTTTCGACTACAGTTTCCAGTTCGTTGTTGGCAAGAAAAAAAAACTGGTTTCTTGGTTGCTTCCTTTTTAAGCAATTTGTTGTCGTAGTCGCAGTTGTTGCCGTTATTGCTGCGGTTGTTGTTGCTGTTACACTGGCATTTCCATGATAGCTAGATCGTTACTGTTGACCTTTAAGCTTAAGTGCGAGCGGCTTTTACCGTGAAGCCTGTCCCTCAAATTTAAGCTTCCTGCGAAATCTTTTTAACTAAGTTTAACTTTAGTTAAATTATCATTTTTAAATTTATTAATACTATGTATACATTTCCTTTCGTTTTTGGGTTTCACACTTTGGCCAGCCACGACGCAAATTTGGAAAGAATATTCCAGACGACGCGAACAAATTATTATACAAATTTGACCAACAATCTTAGCATTGTCATAGGTTTTTTTTATTTTTATCAACAACACAAATGTAAATTTTTTAATAATTATTTATATGTATATTTATAAATATGTTTTCAATGTGTTTCCGAGCGACGCGAACTGTTTCAGTAAATGTTTAAAAGCCAACTGACTGAAATGGCTCATAACATTTTTTTTTGTCGTTCCCCCCTTGCCCCATCAAACTCGAAGGTGAGCAACGAAAACAACCACGACAGCAACTGGAGAGCGAGCAACATGAATGGCAAAAGCAAAAGGCAAACAGAAAAGTAAAAAACAAAAACTATCTGAGAAAAAGTTTCACTGCACAGAGGGCATAAACATAAAGTAAAACTTAATTGTAGCAACAAGCAAAACCAGCAAGTGGTGTAGTAGAGACAGTGGAGACCTGTAAGAGGAGGTTGAGACGGAGATGGGGATGGAGGCACAACCAGAAGCAGAAGCCGCCAAGCGCAACGATAGAGCAACATCAGCAGCAGCAGCAACGTTAAAAGACTTGAGCAACTGAGATCTAAGATTTGATCCAAGGTATGAACGAATGTGTATGTGTGGCAAGAGAGCTAAAGTTCCATTTTGTTAAATGTTAACGGTAAAGTTCCATCATCAAAAAAGAAAAAAAAACTTTACTTTTTATACTTTGCTTATTCATTAAAGTTTTTTGACTGCAAAACAACGACTATCTTATACCAAAGCAGCAAGCGCAAAGTAAATGGAAAAAGCCGCAGAGACACCAGGCAACAGTGTAGCAACAACAATAGCACCAGCAACATTAAACAAAACCATTATATACACGTTTTCTTAATTTTTTGCTGTAACTGTGGCCAACGATGTGGATGAAGCAACAGGCCAAAGAAAAGCAAACCAAAGAAAATCCAGCTAAGAAAATTTCAAGTAAAACATGTTGGGGGCAGGGATAGATGAAATGGAGAGGAAGGCACACGTCGGTAACAGCTAATGAATACATAAATGTTGCTGGTGACATGCTGCTAAGCTCTATACTACTATGTTGCTGCAACAAGTTTATGTTGCTACTGAAATTTTTGTACAAATATATTATGTATATTATATTACATATATAATATTCTCTAGATTATCTATCAATCAATTTCAGCTTAAAAACTAGCGATCAGAAATGCTGTACTTTTCATTCTCATTGTATCGATACTTATACTGTAATCAAAGTTATTTGCTATTTTGTTGAAGACTTTCTTCTTAATGATTATCTGATAGTTCCATTAGTTCTGGAGGCAACATAGTACTCCCGAGAAACTGCAGTTGATTTTCGTTCAAAATTAAACTGCGTTGTCTCCATAGCAAGTTTCTTTTCAGATCAGGGTTATTAGTGGAAACATTTGGCTCAGAATCATCCATGAGATTTGAATTTGAAACGTTTAAGGCATTACTCGGTGGATTTTGGTCATCGATGTCATCTTCATCCGTACTACTAGCATCATTTTCTTCTGGATAAAAATCGCTTTTCTCATTAGCAGAAAAGTCAAGTTCATCCTCGCTATCTAAGCTGTTGAAATAATTTTCAACCTGTGAAGCTGTTAGACCTTTTCCTGACATATTTCCTGCGTAAGAAGTACTATTTGTATATATGTATGTATGTATGTAGTCTCATAAAACACATACGACAAACCCAAGACAATTTCTATGACACATAACAACATATAACCATATGTATAAACTCATAACAACATACATATAATATAACCACAAATACTCTATGTTGCATATATACAACAAAATAAATTCTGCAAAATATAACTTCGAATAGTTGTTTGATGTATATCTGCAACATACCGATTTTTCAAATCTACACACAATACACAACAAGAAACATCAAAACTTGATAGCACATGCATTTGAAACATATTTACCTTTGGTTTTTTCAAGTTTTTTGTATAGAAATATCTATCTTTTTAATAAAATTTTGCAGCACAATATTTTTGGCGCACACAACTTGTGCTTCTCACAACATTGGCGGGAAAGTGAACATATGTTTCACAAAACATCTAGAAGTGTGCCCAAACCAAATTATATATAAAATACGTATGTTTCAGATGTACAACAAATAGCCACATTCGATTTGTTCGATTTGCATTACGAAAAAATACATTTTAAGCGGTATGTTGCAGATATGCAACACGGCCATATAAAGGGTTAATGATTATCAAAGTTAATGCTTATTTTTAATAATTATACACGAACCGAAAGCAATATCTTTGTTATAATAATAGCAATTGATAAAATCAGACAACAGTCGACTTTAGTTTCTATTAAAATTAATTAATTCTAAAATACAATTGTAAGTATTATTGTAAACAATTTACATGTCAGATTCACATAAGAATATCTTTGAATACAATTAAGCTCACAAAGTCTTTGTATAATTGTTATTCTCCACTATTCTGAAGGTTTTAATTGACATTGTCGAATTTTACAATCGAATGAATATACAATAAGTATAATAGCAAGTCAAACTCTCATTTCTCTGTTTAAAAAGTATCTGCTTTCGATACGCTGCCTAAAAGTAGGCAACTTAAAGGTATAAATCATATCTGCTAAGATGTGGAGGCACGACAACGGCACACCCCATGACTCGATTTGATGCAACTATGATGCATGACTTCGTCATCTTCTTCAACTTCTTCTTCGTATCTGGCAATGGCATCTACATTAGGCGTCTGCCTGACTAATTTGCGCCTCTTTTGTTATTGAGGCGCCTTCAACAGCAACAGCAACTACAACGCCAACAACAACAAAAACCCGGCAATTGCATTTTGTTAAAATGAAAATTATTGGTACGTGTAATGGAAGAAGACAAGAAGCAGAAGTTGAAGAGGCAGAAGTGGAAAGCAACTGGTAGAAAGGCACACCTCAAACATAACTGAAAGCAATTTGACATATGAATTGGCTAACGATCTATAGATTTCACTTAAATAAACTATATATTTTAATAGGAACAAACAAACAACTGCAACGATAATAAATTACAAATCAGTCACCTTCAAAAAAGTCAAAGCACAAAAATTAAGGTTAAATGTTTACATCCGAAGCTCATAAATAGCGTGGGAAAATTGTTTTCTCTAATTTTTAAGTTGCATGGCAAACAAAAATAGAGAAGAAAATAGTTATAGAATTTGCTGCAACAGCACCAACAACATTTATAATGATCAAACAGGAAACATAAAAGACAATAATAAACTGTTGTCGCCAATCGCGTTTTGTTTATTTGTTTTTGTGTATGTTTTTTATGCAAATGTAGGTTGATAAAATTATGACGCCCGCGCAGTGAATACAAATGGAAAACCCGAACAACAACATTTGTGCAATGCAAACAAACAAAAATTTTGTGCGTAAGTTACAGATTTTCGATTGACTAAGTAACACAGCCAACTTGAGACGACTTCGCTATACCCTATTTTCAGTTGCACACTTATCTATAAAATCTATAAGGGTGTACGATAAATAGATATAAATAAATATAAAAAGGAAGCTTTTTCGACACTATAAAGTATATATATTCTTGATCAACACGAGAAGAGAAATTGATATATGTCCGTCCGATAGAGTGCCTAGATTTCAGCAACTATAAAAGCTAGAGCTTCCAAATTTGGCATGTAGACTCGTTTAGTGTGTACGCTGATAAAGTTTTTTTTTTGCCACGCCCCTTTCCGCCCACGCTTTTTGAGAAAGAATATTTTGAGCCCCTATATCTCGGAAACTATAAAAGTTAGAGCTATCGTACTTGGACAGTAGATGTGTGTATGCACGCAGATGAAGTTTATCTCAAATTTTCGCCACGACCCTTTCCGCCTCCGAAATTCGATTTTCACCCGAAATATTTATTGTATCGTAATTTAATTTGGCACACTAATGTTACGAATATCTATCATTCCACCAAATACATAAGAATCGGAATAAAAATGGCCGAGTCATACATAGAAACGTTTTTCCCTCAAAGAGGTGCAAGGCAGTTGCCCACAAAAAAGAGCGAGATAGCCTTTAAAAGAAATGTAATATAAGAATAATCACCTGATGCATGGTATATCCAAGTCGGCCCGGCGACTTACTTACTTTATTTTAATTTTATTAATTTAAACTTAAACAAAGTATTGCAAGGGTATACTATTATCGTTAATTGAAATACAAAACAAAATTTCAAGTTTTGCTGTGAGTTTTGTTGGTTTATGATTAATTGCATAAACCGAGCAATTTGCTCAATCGATAGAAATGCACATGATTAGCATTTTAAACCCGAGATTTATGGAAGACGGATGTGCAAATCGGTTAGAGGTTATAGAAATTAAATCGCTTAGACTAACATCATCATCAATCAGTCTGAAAGAGTGAAGAATCTTGTCCGCCTGTCTGTACGTCTGTCTGGATCAACAGCTTCTCTTCCTAGACCGCTAAAGCTACAGAGTTGTAATTTTACACAAGGTCTTGTATATACTGCAGTCATTGTATATCTCGGATTCATCCGTATCGGACGAACATATCATATAGCTCCCATAGGAACGATCGGACCAAAAATAGTTTTGCTTCTAAAAACTTTCGTGATTCTTATGTGATCATCACCAATAACATTTGCACATAATAAATTATAATCCTGCCAAATTTGATCCAAATCGGATAACTATATGATGGAGCTATTATACAAACAAATGGAAAAATGCAAGGGTATACAAACTTCAGCATGGTCAAAGTTAGCCCGGCCTTCTGGTTATACCATGCATCCATAGGATGAAATGGTATATTAAAGTCGCCAAAATGTATGTAACAGGGAGAAGGAAGCTTTTCCGACCCTATAAAGTATATATATTCTTGATCAGCATGAGAAGAGAAATTGATATAGCCATGTCCGTCCGTCCGTAAGAGTGCAGAGATCTCAGCAACTACAAATGTTAGAGTTACCAAATTTAGAATGTAGACACGTGTAGTCTTGGCGCAGACCAAGTTTATGTTTTTTTTTTGCCACGCCCCCTTCCGCCTCCGGAATTTAATAAAAAGTGATTTTCTCCCGTAATATTTATCGTATCGTAATTTAATTTGGCACACTCATAGATCTTATGAACATCTATCATTCCACCAAATTTTTTTTGCCACGCCCCCTTTCGCCTCCGGAATTTAATAAAAAGTGATTTTCTCCCGCAATATTTATCGTGTCGGAATTTAATTCGGCACACTTATATATGTTATGGACATCTATCATTCCACCAAATTTCATAAAAATCGGAATAAAAATGGCCGAGTTATGCATTGAAACGTTTTGCACTCAAAGCGGTGCAAGGGCGAATTTGGCCGGTGGGGCGCTAAAGTGCACACACATAAGAATGTGCGAGATAGCATATGCTAGAAATCGCGCATACGAAAGAAATTTAATATATGAAATACGTTTTATAAACTCAAGGTAATTTGTTTTCCCCTGATGCATGGTATATCCAAGTCGGCCCGGCGACTTACTTACTTTATTTTTTATACCATGCATCCATAGGATGAAATGGTATATTAAAGTCGCCAAAATGTATGTAACAGGGAGAAGGAAGCTTTTCCGACCCTATAAAGTATATATATTCTTGATCAGCATGAGAAGAGAAATTGATAGAGCCATGTCCGTCTGTCCGTCCGTCCGTCTGTCCGTCCGTAAGAGTGCAGAGATCTCAGCAACTATAAATGATAGAGCTACCAAATTTAGAATGTAGACTCGTGTAGTCTTGGCGCAGACCAAGTTTATGTTTTTTTTTTGCCACGCCCCCTTCCGCCTCCGGAATTTAATAAAAAGTGATTTTCTCCCGTAATATATATCGTATCGTAATTTAATTTGGCACACTCATAGATCTTATGAACATCTATCATTCCACCTCATTTTTTTTGCCACGCCCCCTTCCGCCTCCGGAATTTAATAAAAAGTGATTTTCTCCCGCAATATTTATCGTATCGGAATTTAATTCGGCACTCTTATATATGTTATGGACGTCTATCATTCCACCAAGTTTCATAAAAATCGGAATAAAAATGGCCGAGTTATGCATTGAAACGTTTTGCACTCAAAGCGGTGCAAGGGCGAATTTGGCCGGTGGGGCGCTAAAGTGCACACACATA
Organism: Drosophila sp. 14030-0761.01; assembly: GCA_018150735.1. Lineage (NCBI taxonomy): Eukaryota > Metazoa > Arthropoda > Insecta > Diptera > Drosophilidae > Drosophila > Drosophila sp. 14030-0761.01. Next base: position 2,124,022 of record JAECWO010000027.1, on the reverse strand, counting down.
AGAATGAGCGAGATAGCATATGTTAGAAATCGCGCATACGAAAGAAATTTAATATATGAAATAAGTTTTATAAACTCAAGGAAATTTGTTTTCCCCTGATGCATGGTATATCCAAGTCGGCCCGGCGACTTACTTACTTTATTTTAGTTTATTTTTGTTCGAGTGAATGGCGTGAATTTTTATACATTTATAATGAAACCTTTTATACAAAAAAGGGGGACAAAAAAGCAATCGTTTTGCAAGTTTTAGCCAATGGCTGGCAGACAGAAGAAAATGTTTATAAAGGTTGATAAGCAACTTTTGTTGCTCTGACCTTGATCATCGTATTTCTGCTCATTGCAAAGAACACACAAAAATCAAAAAGAGTGATTGCTATTATACTTACATGTAGCTAGTTCTAGTAAGAATAATTTACATCAATAATATAGAATTTGAATGTGTTTTTGCCCAACAACTGGTTTGGCCGGGTCTAAAGCGATATATTTTCGAATTCGAACGAAGGTTGTTTTGTTGTTGTTTTCAGTGAAATCGAAATTGGATTATGCGCACAACACACTCACATGTGTTTTTTATACCATGCATCCATAGGATGAAATGGTATATTAAAGTCGCCAAAATGTATGTAACAGGGAGAAGGAAGCTTTTCCGACCCTATAAAGTATATATATTCTTGATCAGCATGAGAAGAGAAATTGATAGAGCCATGTCCGTCTGTCCGTCCGTCCGTCTGTCCGTCCGTCCGTAAGAGTGCAGAGATCTCAGCAACTATAAATGATAGAGCTACCAAATTTAGAATGTAGACTCGTGTAGTATAGACGCAGACCAAGTTTATGTTTTTTTTTTGCCACGCCCCCTTCCGCCTCCGGAATTTAATAAAAAGTGATTTTCTCCCGTAATATTTATCGTATCGTAATTTAATTTGGCACACTTATAGATCTAATGAACATCTATCATTCCACTAAATTTTTTTTGCCACGCCCCCTTCCGCCTCCGGAATTCAATAAAAAGTGATTTTCTCCTGCATTGTTTGTCGTATCGGAATTTAATTTGGCACACTTATATATGTTATGGACATCTATTATTCCACCAAGTTTCATAAAAATCGGAATAAAAGTGGCCGAGTTATGCATTGAAACGTTTTGCACTCAAAGCGGTGCAAGGGCGAATTTGGCCGTTGGTGCGCTAAAGTGCACACACATAAGAGTGAGCGAGATAGCATATGTTAGAAATCGCGCATACGATAGAAATTTAATATAAGAATTTAGTTTTATAAACTCGATGTAGTTTTTTTCCCTCTGATGGTATATCCAAGTCGGCCCGGCGACTTACTTACTTTATTTTTTTATACCATGCATCCATAGGATGAAATGGTATATTAAAGTCGCCAAAATGTATGTAACAGGGAGAAGGAAGCTTTTCCGACCCTATAAAGTATATATATTCTTGATCAGCATGAGAAGAGAAATTGATAGAGCCATGTCCGTCCGTCCGTCTGTCCGTCCGTAAGAGTGCAGAGATCTCAGCAACTATAAATGATAGAGCTACCAAATTTAGAATGTAGACTCGTGTAGTCTTGGCGCAGACCAAGTTTATGTTTTTTTTTTGCCACGCCCCCTTCCGCCTCCGGAATTTAATAAAAAGTGATTTTCTCCCGTAATATTTATCGTATCGTAATTTAATTTAGCACACTCATAGATCTTATGAACATCTATCATTCCACAAAATTTTTTTTGCCACGCCCCCTTCCGCCTCCGGAATTTAATAAAAAGTGATTTTCTCCCGCAATATTTATCGTATCGGAATTTAATTCGGCACACTTATATATGTTATGGACATCTATCATTCCACCAAATTTGATAAAAATCGGAATAAAAATGGCAGAGTTATGCATTGAAACATTTTGCACTCAAAGCGGTGCAAGGGCGAATTTGGCCGGTGGGGCGCTAAAGTGCACACACATAAGAGTGAGCGAGATAGCATATGTTAGAAATCGCGCATACGAAAGAAATTTAATATATGAAATAAGTTTTATAAACTCAAGGAAATTTGTTTTCCCCTGATGCATGGTATATCCAAGTCGGCCCGGCGACTTACTTACTTTATTTTTATACCATGCATCCATAGGATGAAATGGTATATTAAAGTCGCCAAAATGTATGTAACAGGCAGAAGGAAGCTTTTCCGACCCTATAAAGTATATATATTCTTGATCAGCATGAGAAGAGAAATTGATATAGCCATGTCCGTCTGTCCGTCCGTCCGTAAGAGTGCAGAGATCTCAGCAACTATAAATGATAGAGCTACCAAATTTAGAATGTAGACACGTGTAGTCTTGGCGCAGACCAAGTTTATGTTTTTTTTTTGCCACGCCACCTTCCGCCTCCGGAATTTAATAAAAAGTGATTTTCTCCCGTAATATTTATCGTATCGTAATTTAATTTGGCACACTCATAGATCTTATGAACATCTACCATTCCACCAAATTTTTTTTGCCACGCCCCCTTCCGCCTCCGGAATTCAATAAAAAGTGATTTTCTCCTGCATTGTTTGTCGTATCGGAATTTAATTTGGCACACTTATATATGTTATGGACATCTATTATTTCACCAAGTTTCATAAAAATCGGAATAAAAATGGCCGAGTTATGCAATGAAACGTTTCGCACTCAAAGCGGTGCAAGGGCGAATTTTGCCGGTGGGGCGCTAAAGTGCACACACATAAGAATGAGCGAGATAGCATATGTTAGAAATCGCGCATACGAAAGAAATTTAATATATGAATTTAGTTTTATAAACTCGATGTAGTTTTTTCCCTCTGATGCATGGTATATCCAAGTCGGCCCGGCGACTTACTTACTTTATTATACCATGCATCCATAGGATGAAATGGTATATTAAAGTCGCCAAAATGTATGTAACAGGGAGAAGGAAGCTTTTCCGACCCTATAAAGTATATATATTCTTGATCAGCATGAGAAGAGAAATTGATATAGCCATGTCCGTCCGTCCGTCCGTAAGAGTGCAGAGATCTCAGCAACTACAAATGGTAGAGTTACCAAATTTAGAATGTAGACTCGTGTAGTCTTGGCGCAGACCAAGTTTATGTTTTTTTTTTCCCACGCCCCCTTCCGCCTCCGGAATTTAATAAAAAGTGATTTTCTCCCGTAATATTTATCGTATTGTAATTTAATTTGGCACACGAATAGATCTAATGAACATCTATCATTCCACCAAATTTTTTTTTGCCACGCCCCCTTCCGCCTCCAGAATTCAATAAAAAGTGATTTTCTCCCGCAATATTCATAAAAATCGGAATAAAAATGGCCGAGTTATGCATTGAAACGTTTTGCGCTCAAAGCGGTGCAAGGGCGAATTTGCCCGGTGGAGCGCTAAAGTGCACACACATAAGAGCGAGATAGCATAATCAAATCGCGCATACGAAAGAAAAATGAATTTGGTTTTATAAACTCGATGTAGTTTTTTCCCCCTGATGCATGGTATATCCAAGTCGGCCCGACTTACTTACTTTATTATTATTATTATTATAAAATTTTGTGGAATGATAGATGTTTATAAGATGAATGAATGTGCCAAATTAAATAACCATGCGATAAATATTGCGGGGAAAAATTTTATTAACCGGAATCAAAAGGGGGTGTGGCAAAAAAAAAAAAAAAATTGAATATTCTAAATCTAGAAGCTCTATCATTTATAGTTGCTGAGATACAATATGTGTACTCTTACGGACGGACGAACAGACGGATAGACAGTCAGACGGAGAGACATAGAGTCAGAACGGACATGGCTATATTTTATTTTATATTTAGTTTAAAATTATTTGAGTTAAGATATTTGTTAACTTTTAGACTTAATTAATACCAGCTTGCACTTTAGAAGATGCAAAAAAAAACTTGTTAAACTACTTTTGAAACACTGACACGGAAAAAATCATGAGAACCGACCGAATTAACCATATTGATTGAAAATTTATTTACCTTCTTTGGTTTTTGAACTGGCCAGACTGTGACCAATGTGATTCCAAAAGTTAAGGCGACAGCCAAAAACTTTCATTTCCTTAACGCGCTCCTTCATGTTGCCAATAACGCTCGTTTCGGCCAAACTCACGCAGGGAATCATTTGAGAATTGAGGCAAATCACAAGCACTGCGTCTTATCAGACGTTTCGTTTTATCTCTCTTTCCCTCTTGTTCAGTAATTAAGTTTAATTTAAATTTAATTTTATAAAGAAGGCTAAAGAAGGCAAAGGGGCGAAGATTAATTAAATTGTAATCCAAGTTGTTAAACCATTTGAAATATTTTGATTGACAAAAACACGCGCACACCACATAAACTATAAATGGATACATATGTACACACATTCGCTTTATATTTAATTATGTACTTGAGTAGAGAAGGCACTTAAGTACATCATTTCCGGAAGTAAAATAAATTTTAGCCTGCTAACTTTTTTAGCATTTAGCTAGCTAAGAAGTGTATTAAAATGGGGTTGAGTTGCTGACGATGCAGCAAAGAAATATAGGTTAAGGTTGCCTCCATCATTATCGATGAGCATCATTTCTAATAATCATAATCATTATCACCATCTCCATTTAAATAGATTTTGCATTATAATTGTTCAAGTAAAGCGTAAAGATTATTAATTTTTGTGGCTAGCTAATTATGGGGAGGCAACTCATTATCGAAGACAAAAACAAAAAAATGGATTTATGATGATGACGTATAACTCGGCCATTTTTATTCCCATTTTTATCAAACTTGGTGGAATGATAGATGTCCATAACATGTATGAGTGTGCCAATTAGGATACGATAAATATTGCGGGAGAAAATCATTTTTATTGAATTCCAGGGGCGGAAGGAGGCGTGGCAAAATAATTATGATGATGAATAGAACAAAAAACAAACGCTTGAAAAACTTGAAGCACCAAACAAACATAAAAAATCAAAAATATTTAAAATTCGACACCATCCGACAGCGCCTAGTCAGGACCGTAAGCCACTTCAATGAGCACCACAATACAGTAAACCTCCTAGTAGCAACTATTGGCAGCATAATTAACTTAAATTCAAGTATGTCTTTTTTTCTCTCTGTGTTTTCCATCAGTGTAAATCTAAATTTAACCGATCCAACAAAATCTAATAAACTTTTGAAATAATTGACGTTAACTTAAAAATGGCGTGTATATATATATGTGTGTGTGTGTGTGTGTGTATGTGTGTAACCAAGTGTGTGGGCATACGCAAAATTGGGCGCAGTAAAGCTGACTAAGTACAGCTTATAGTAAATGGTAAACTGAAACATTTCATGGATTAAATGCCTGTCAAAAATCTTAAATTGAAATTTTTCAAATTTTAGTTCGGAAATGCACTTTCACTAATGGTCACATCTGACCAGAATTAATATACATACTCTTTTTGCAAGGGTATAAAAATTTACCATGTTTTGTTTTTATTGGTATTGTTGTACTTCGGCGTGGCAAAAAAGTGAAAGAATTAACCGTTTTGACCTGATTCCAAACGGTAAACACTCGACGACGCCGAACCCTGAGAAGCGTGAACAAAGCAAATCCGCGTCAAAAAATAATTTAAATAAGAAAAAGAAGGCAAAGCTTTCATTTGTCATGATTTGTGCTTTTGCTGCTACTTGCGGTTCGTTTTGTTTTGAGTTGTTGCTTTCTTCTTCATTTTTTTTTGAAGGTAGTAATTCCAGAAAAATTGGATATCTAAAAAAAAAAAATGGCACGTAGCTGACCTTGACCCGCAGTTGTGGCCAATAAAACGCAATTTTTACTCGGTTGCCATGAAAATTGCAATTGAATCTCTTTTCCTCGCTTCGGCTGCCAAGCCTCTTTCTGCAAGCGCGCGCCTGCTGAGCCAATTTAGTTTTTGGCAAATTGCTAACGGTACCAACAGTGAACTTTTGCAACCCATACATCAATTGGGAGAGGAGGGGCAGATGTGAGGAGGCGGAGATACAGTCAGTAAGTCGTCGCACATGTACCTAAAGTAAAGAAGATACAGAAAAAGTTTAGCAACAAATGTTGCTGTGACCAGTTGAGGAAACGAGATGGCCAAGACGAAACTTGAAAACTCGTTTGGAGTTGCAGCAGCAGCCTTCACTTAAGAGCCATCCACAACTCATTGGAAAACAACCTTATTTTATTACCTTTTTGCCTTATGGCTGTGTGTGTGGAAGGGTATGTGTACGTGGCTGTGTGCGTGTCTGCTCAAGTAGGAACCGTTAGCCAAAGGATCTTCCTGATTCTTGAGCATCTTTGCATTATAAATTACCCAAACCAACAAGTGGTTTGGCCTGTTTTTTCTTTGACGTACTTAGATGCATTTTCCACAAAAGACAATGCAGTCAAAGAATGCAAAAACAAATAAAAAATGTTTAGATAATTAACATGAGTAACACACAGACAATCTCGTATACACACACACACACGCACACACAGTCGGAAGAACATTCTTGTGTCAGTGTATGATCGTGTTTACTAGGAATTATTACAAAATTTTCCTCACTTAATCATGACTAGGCTATCAAAATGTTTGTAATCCAAACATTTATGGCTCCCCGAACGCACAGTCATTTTCCCTACCCCCTTTCTTGCTTCCCCCCGGTAACAATATTTTTTAAGTAACAAATTTAATGCCGATTGCATTTTATGTATTTTTTCTTTGCCTTTCTTTTTTTAAATGACAATTTCAAGCTACCTTTTAATGGCTTTCATTGGTTGTGTTATTTCTCATGCTTCTTTGAACTTTTTTATTATGGGGCTTCTCTTCTTCTGAAAGAGAACATAAAAAAAACAAATGTTATTCTATAAACAAAAGCCTTCATTTGACAAAACATTTGAGAGAACATGAGTCGCAAGAGTTGAATTGATTTCTATTGAAATTTAAAACGGCACTTATTGTGTTGTATGCTCTTAATGGGGTGTCCCCTCCTCCAGCTTTTTTGGGTCTCAGAAGAGCACCCGATAATAGCAAGTGATAAACCTAAATAAAGTGTTAGTTGTGAAAAATAGTTATAGTCTAAATATAGACAAAAAAAAACGCGTAAAGAACTATGGAAAAAAGTAATTGAAATTTTTAACGACTTTGAATTTTGAAAATTATCTTTAGCTATGTATAATAACATTCTATATAGCAAAAGCTCAAATATTAACCCCGAAACAATTTAGTAATAAGTAATAAGTAATAATTTAGTAAAGTAAACAAGTAAAAGTTATTTTGTTCCAGTTATTTTCAGGAAATTCAGAAATTATTTACGAGAAAAATTATTGTATAGCGCGAATTACTGGCCTCGAGCATACTTATACATATCATTAGTTAAGGTCTAAAGCTATATGCGCTAAGGAGTTTAAAACAAATGCAGCAACAACCCAAAAAAAATTTATGTTACAATATTCAACTAGATTGATACTTCCTTTAAGTCCTAATAGCCACGCCCTCAGGCAATTGTCACCAGTTTTAAGAATTCTTATTCAAATGTCGCCAAGTCACAATTATGTACATATGTACATATAAATGTATTGTCATTTTTTTAGTTGTCTTAAGAGCTCCAAACTACGTGATAAGCAGGCTTAAGCATTTGGATTGAACGTGCTGGCCTCAAAGTGATTATCAACGAACAACCGAAGAAAAGCAAAGCGCGAAACAACAACACAAAAACCAACATAAAACAAACAACCAATACATACATATATTCTGACTAAAGCAAAGCAAAGTGACCGATGGGCGACTTGAAGAATTGATCCGTAATCAACAAAATACAATACAAACGAGCAGTATCAATAGGTTAGAGAAGATCAAACGAATCGTGCATATTGAATTGCACAACGAAAACAGGACAAGACAGACAGAGGGTCGGAGGCAAACGGATCGTCGATTAATTTTAAGCTACCTGCAGCACATATCGGTTTCTAAAAACATAGCTCGTTAAAAACAGGCGCCTTTCCACTAATTGGTTTTGATTCAGGTAATTTTCTAGGTTCATTCTTCATCTTCTATTCGCTATTAGAGAAATTACCATTTTTGTGATTTATGCTATGCAAAAAGGGAACAGGGCAGCCCTTCCCCCACCACATCGAACAATGAAACAGACACAAATTTAGAGAAATGTATGCAAAAGACCAGAAAGCTCACATTTCATTCCTTTTCTATTTTATTAAAAAAAAACACCTTTAAAACTTTCAAAATTATTATTAAATTGGCAAAGATATTTGAAAAAAAATATGTATAAAAATATACGTTTTTTTTGGGTAGGGCAGGAGGCAGAGGAAGAGTAGAGCCCTGTTAGAAAATGCGCAAAAGATGAACAAAAAAAAAAGAAAGAGAAAAAAACAAACGAATAAAGCAGTTAAACTGCTATGTGCACGCCAAAAAGAAACAAGTTAGACAACTTTACTTGGCTTATAGGAGGAGAGCGCTGCCAGATTTTTTAAAACCATGAATATACATATGGCACTGCAGGTATGGGGTAGAGTAACGTACATACATTTGTATCTATGTATGTATGTATGTGTACGTGCTGATCGTGACATAAGCAAAACTTTTACTGTTAGAAATGCATTGGGAGATGTCGCTTCAAATGGTTTAAACAATTTCGATTTGCGGGTCTTGAAGGTATAATTACATTTTATAGTTTAACACTTGCACTGGTTTTTTTCACTTAGCTACACTTGACATTTCACATTTTGTTAGCCGACGTCAAAACACACGTTTCGATCATCAACAAAATGTTAAATATATATACATATTATGATAATGATTAGATTTAAATGTATTGCTTAACAATTTTCCACCGGTATTTTTTTGTACGGAAAAAGTGATCTAACAATAGAAACAATTAATTTCAGTTTTGTATTTGTAGATGGCACACACACGCGACAAATCGAGACGACAAACTAACAAAAATGATTGTACATATCTTTGCAATTCCGAACCGAATCTTTCCTGTTGCGCACTGAAACACGACTCGTAAGCAACTGACGTATAACAACAGCTCGATCTGCTTGGAGCTACTGAAACGACGCGTCAGCGTCAGCCGAGAGCAACAAAAGAAAGAATGCGGGACATACCGAAGACTGTATTCACTTTCAAGTACTCTGATCAGTCCTTAGAAATAAATGAGGAGGAAGAGGATCTAGTTTATCTTGATACAGACAGACGGACATGATTATATTAACTGAGATCTCTAAGCTCTTCAAAAATATGTTTAATTTTTATAGTTCTAGGAGATGCTATCTTCTTTGCTTCGTAAACATCTAACACCAAAATGAATACGCCCTTCTTGTAAGGGCATAACAACTCAGAGAGATTGGTACGTGAACGAAGGGAAAATACTATTTTCAAAATAGCATAACTTAAGAGAGTCAAAGATTGTCGTTGCTGCTCAAAATGCAGAGACCCAACATTTTGGGGAGCTGTCTGCAACAACAACTGCTACAACAATAAAGTAAGAAAGTCACCGGGCCGACTTGGATATACCATACATCAAATAAAAAAAATTTTAAATTTATAAAACCAAATTTACGTTTGGTATTGGCCATTTTTATTAGGATTGGTTAAATTTGGTGGAATGGTAGATAGTGTGTGCCCAATAAAATTACGATACGATAAATATTGCAGGAGAAAATCATATTTTATGGAGCTTTTATAGTTTCCGATGTCTGTGCACTTTTACAGACGGTCAGACGGACATGTCTCTATCAATTCTTCTTATGCTGATCAATAATATGTATATATACTTTAAATGCTTTCTTCAGGTCGAAAAAAGAGTTTTAGATCAATAACTTTGTTCTTTTTCACCTGATTGTTATAAAACAATCCAAACATACGTGCCAAATTTGATCAATATCGGACTACTATACATATCATATACCTCCTATAGAAACAATTATAATCTTGCCAAATAGTGCGCCAGAAAGTGCGCCAAACTGTAACTACTTCTACGGGAGAGTGAAGTATCGCTATCGGTATGAAGTATATCCTATTCGGCTATGGTGTGTGATTTAGAGGGTAAGGACAAATGTGGCTGGATCTTTGTTAAAAAAGCACGAAACGATTAGGCCTAATATACTTCCATATGTATAAGTATGTATATATAAAATAATAAAATAGGCGAAAAGGGATATGCAAAGAAGAAAGACAAAAAAAAGTATAGTTGTTTTATTATGAAATTCTGAATAACAATAAAAATCCAATTGATTATTATCTTAAAGTTTGAACACTTGTCAAATTTCTGTTTATGTTTCTTCTCCAAAAGATTAATAGCTAGAAAAATATGAGCAAAGAAAGAAAGAAGTAAAAACAAGTTATGGCCAAAAATAATCATTGCGTAAAAGAGTTAACTAAGAGAAGAAGAGAAGGTAAGTGTGTATGTATGTACATATGCTTGGACAAGTAGAGTTCAATGTTCAGTTCCTTCTTAACTCTAAGCTTCTACCGATTTCCCACGTTTAGAACGAATCACAACAGAATGGATCATTAATCATGGCAGGCGTAGGATGGTAAGCAGCAACAGCAGCCCGAAAGGGGGAGGTAGAGGGGCACCGGGCATGGAGAGCGGGTTAGAGGTATGGAGAAACCACGAGACGGCCTAAAACTTTTAAACAAGCCACATTGGGCAGGTCGAAGCAGCCACCGAAGATGCATGAACAAGAAGAACAACCGAAAAAAAAAAGAAAAAAACAGGCGTAAAAGCGCGTTCTCTGATATGTCTTGTCTTGAATTGGTTTTTCAAGAACTGGAACGACGACAACGAAAGTCTGGTCTTTTGGGCCTCTTTTCATGGTCAATCACCCGACAACGAAGACGCATTGAAGGTTTCGTTGAATGCAGGAGAATGGTTATAACAAAAACCCGTAATTACAATTAATTTTCTTTAAGAAAAAAGCATTTATAGAAATTCATGGGGACAAATCAATCCTGAACCAAGAGCTTCTTACTCCTTATATTCTTCATCCTAGGCAAGTTCATTGCACGTGCCCAACAATAGACTAGTATATTTGTTTACTTTTTCCATTGTAGCCTCAAACATTTGGCTCAAACCAAAAAAAAAAAATACAATAAAAAATTAAACAGAAACAGGTTTTCTAGTTTGTCAGCTTCTTTTCTCTCTTCTCTTAAATATTGAACTGGCTTTTTGGTAGATTGGGAGAAACCAGTTTGGGTATGGCTATTGGCCAAAAGGAAATCTCCTTTGGACACAATACACCTGGTTTTTTTTCTGGTTCAAATGGAAGGCTTATAGAAATACATTAGTTTATCTCTTTGGTAAACCACTTCTAAGTAGCTATTATATCTCATTTAATATATCGCCTACTCACTTACATACATATATGTATTACAAATGTAGGTGCACTTCTACGTGTAAAATAAAGTCATCTTTTGTTAACAATGACCATCTAATACCTCTAGTGTGTTATTAACTTGTATAGTACGAACTTCACCGTATGCATGGAGTGAAATCAACTAAATGTAATTCATTTAGATTCTTCTCTTAATCACAATTGAATTATTAACATCGGAAACGCGAGCAAAAGTCAAATGACATGGCAAAGAAAAAAGAATTTTAAAAAGTACCATAATTAATTTTCAAAGAAGAGACCTCCAAATGGCCTTTGTGAGGGAGTGCGTTGGAAAGATTTCTGAAGAAATTGACCGGCTAATTTATTGTAACGGCAACTGACATGTGCTCCCGCTGCACAATTCCTTCCGCAGGGGGATGTTGGATTGTGTTGGTGCTGGGGCCTGCCACTTTCCGCTGATAAATGAAGATGAAGGCGACCTGATTTTGGCCAGATCGCTTGTGCCGACCGACCTTCTACCCAATGACTTGGCGAAATTGGCAGACTTAACGGCAATTTAAAGTGACGCCTTTAATTGATGGATGGAATGGCAGAAGATGGGGTATGGAATTGTGTAGAATAAAGGGGAGAATGCAAAACGATAAAGAAGATGTGTGCCTTTAAAATTTTGGAAAAGTGTCAAACAATGGTGACAGCATGTGGGCACACTAATACACACACAGGCCCAGACTATATGTGTATGTGAATGCGTCTCATTTCCTAATCTGATGACATAAATGAACAATCAGGTCCAATTTAGTCGACGTAAATTTGAGAAGTTTTGACAGAAGTGCAGCTGTTCTGTTTTGGGGTGAAGAGAAACATTGATAATAAACGAAATTCCATGTAATTTTAAAAGGACATACATACATTCAGGTATAGAAAATCAAGGTTTTTCCAATCTATTAGATGGAGTAAATTATCTCGCTATCCTTTTTATACCCTTGCAAAAAGGATATATTGATTGTGGTCACAAGTGTGCAACGCACAGAGGGAAGCACCTCCGACCATATAAAGTGGATATATTCTGGATCATTATTAAAACAATACGAATTCATATCCGTCTGTCTGGATCAACAGCTTCTCCTCCTATAAAGCTATAGTGCTGAAGCACGACGGCTTGTAAGTACATATATACTGTAGACATTTTATATCTCGGATTCATCCGGAACGGACAACTATATCATTTAGATCTTGTGCAATTTTCACCGAACTGGTAATTAAAATGTATACAAAATAAGTTATAGTTCTGGTAAATTTGACATTAAATAAAGTAAGTAAGTCGCCGGGCCGACTTGGATATACCATGCATTAGGTGAAGAGATATATATTAAATTTCTTTTAAATGCTATCTCGCTCACTCTTATGTGGAAACGAGCACTTTAACGCCCCCCCGACCATATCGGTGATTAGCAGCATATGCTATCTCGCTCTTTTTCGCGTGCATCTGCCTTGCACCGCTATGAGTGAAAAACGTTTCTATGTATAACTCGGCCATTTTTATTCCGATTCATGTGATATTTGATGGGATGATAGATATACGTGACATGTATTAGTGTGCCAAATTAAATTACGATACAATAAATATTTCGGGTGAAAATCGAATTTTTCGAATTTCGGGGGCGTGGCCAAAATTTGGAACAAACTTGGTCTGCGTGCACACTGCACGCATCTAATGTCCAAATCCGAAAACTCTATCTTTTATAGTTCCCGAGATATGGAGGCTCAAAATATTGTTTTTCAAATAGCGGGGGCGGAAGGGGGCGGGGCGAAAAAAAAATAAACTCGATCTGCCTGCAGAGCAAACGGGTCTACATGCCAAGTTTGGGAGCTCTAGCTCTTATAGTCTCCGAGATCTCGATGATCCTACAGACGGACATACGGACATACAGACGGACATGTCTCAATCGTCTCGGCTATTGATACTGATCAAGAATATATATACTTTATAGGATCGGAGAAGCTTCCTTCTCCCTGTTACATACATTTTGGCGTCTTTAATATACCATTTCATTCTATGAATGCATGGTATAAAAATTTCATGCTACATATGTTATATTGTGTAGATATAGGTTTTGACACAAAAGGTCTTTTTATTTTTTTAATGAAGCAGTTCGGACTCTATAAAGTGTATATGTTCTTGATCAGCATGATACGAAAGATTTTAGGAACTATAAAAGCTAGAGCTACCAAAATAGTATATACGTTGGTGAAGTTTTTATTGTCACGCCTCCGTCCGGCACTGGATTTCGAGAAAAGGTGAATTTCTTGCTTAATTTTTATCGTAACGTAATTTGTGTGTGTATGTGTGTGTGTGTGTTGCAAGTTGCAGTGAGCGAAACAAAATTTTCACTTGATGCATGGTATATCCAAGTCGGCCCGGCGATTACTTACTTTATTATACCCTTGCAGAGGGTATTATAAAATTGGTCAGATGTTTGTAACGCAGAGAAGGGATCGTTTCCGACCCTATAAAGTATATATATTCTTGATCAGCAAGAGAAGACGAGTTGATATAGCCATGTCCGTCTGTCTGTCTGGTGCTGCGCGAACTAGTCCCACAGTTTTAGAGCTATGGTATTCAAAGTTCGTATATAAGCTTTTCTATACAGCCACATGCACATCTGCGATTTTGAATAAGATCGGACAACTATATCATATAGCTGCCATACAAATACAAACGTTAAATACGAATAACTTCTCTATTTTTTGAACAATCTTATCCAAACTGATTATGTACATAAATAAAAAGGAATTACATCATATGCGTGAATTTGAAAACAATCGGATAAACATAACGCCTGATTTCGATATAAAATAAAATTAAATTTTATAAATTTGCCTATATATACACACACGCATAAGCACTGCTTATTAAGCAGTGAAGCACATATATGTGTCAAAATTTCGATTGTGTGTGTGTGAATATGAATATCAATCGCTACATTGTCTTGGCACGCTTACTATTTGGCGATTGGCTGGCCCCAGCCAAACATAACGCCTGATTTCGACGATATAAAATTTGCCTATATATACACACACGCATAAGCACTGCTTATTAAGCAGTGAAGCACATATATGTGTCAAAATTTCGATTGTGTGTGTGTGAATATGAATATCAATCGCTACATTGTCTTGGCACGCTTACTATTTGGCGATTGGCTGGCTCCAGCCAATGTATTTAAAATATTTCTTTATTGGATTAAAAAACAAAAAATTTTTTAGGACATAAAATGAAATGGTCAAGGGTTGCAAGGGTATACAAACTTTGGCATAGCCGAAGTTAGCTTCTTTGATATTTTTATACCCTTGCAGAGGGTATTATAAAAGCGATGTTTGTAAGCAAGAAGGGATCGTTTCGACCCCATAAAGTATATATATCTGATCAGCAAGAAGACGAGTGATAAGCCATGTCCGTCGTCCGTCGTCTCGGGCGCGCGATCTAGTCCCACAGTTTTAGAGCTATCGCATTCAAAGTTCGTATATCTTTTCTATACAGCCACATACACATCGCGATTTGAAAAGATCGGACAACTATATCATATAGCGCCATACAAAACAATCGTTAAAGCAATAACTCCATTTTGAACAATCTTATCCAAACGATTATGCATAAATAAAAGGATTACGTCATATGCGTGAATTTCAAAACAATCGGATAAACATAACGCCGATTTCGACGATATAAAATTGGCCTAATAGTCACCTTATGCAGCAGGTATGCAGCAGTACTGCTGCCATAAGCAGTGCACGCATAAGCAGTGAAGCACATATATTAGTCAAAATTGCGATTGTGGTGTGAAAGAATATCAATCGCACATTGTCTACTATTTGGCGATTGGCTGCCCCCGGCCAATGTATTTAAAATATTTCTTTATTGGATTAAGAAACAAAAATTGTTTAGAAAATAAAATGTAATGGTCAAAAGCGCAAGGGTATACAAACTTTGGCATAGCCGAAGTTAGCTTCTTTGATATTTTATCTACATATGTACGTCGAGTGCAAGCTTATATATTTAATTTGATGACTCAATACAATCCGAGATAATGTTTTACGTGAACAAACAAAAGATCTCGTGAGGCTGATAAAAACGGAATGCAAAAACATATTTATAAATTTAAGAATGCGGAATCCCACCCATTATATAGAGTATAAAATGTTTCTGCAGATTTTGATTTTTTGTTGAACTAAATGTAAACGCAAAAAAAAAAAATTTCTTCCTGGAATTCGCACCATCAGGTACCAAGTTGCATTAGGCATTGAAGTTGCATAGTTGCTCATTGAAGTTTGTCTCGTGTATTTGTTCCGGCCACACACAAAGCGCTGCCAAGTTAGCAATCTTAAAGATGCCGATTTCCCCACTCTTTTTTTCTCAAACCCTCAGCTCATTAACAGCTTAGTCAGGCTGCTGACACTCCAGACACGCACGAAACTTACTTCAATCCACTCAAAGAAAAGAAATTGCGCTTAGAGCGGCGTATGGTAGGAAGGATGCGCACTCAAGTATGTACATATATGTCAAATGAGGCTAAACAAAAAGAAAAGGGCCAACCAGGCAGGCAAAAAATATGTATACTTATGTATATAAATCTTGCCTATTCCAAGCCAAACCCATCCACTGACAATGGCATTTGTCTGAAGGATTTGAAATGTTTAATCCAGTGAAGGCTTGAGTCGGGACGACTTGGATCAATCAACTGAAAATACATACATATACATTTCTTTCGCACGTCGCGTTTTCTAACACATGCCATCTCGCTCACTCTTATGTGCACACGAGCACTTTAGCGCCCTACTGCATTTTATCTGCAATTGCACCGCTTTGAGTACAAAACAAAACAAAACATTTTCAGTCCGATTTTTATGAAATTTGGTGGAATGATAGATGGCCACATCATATACTACCAAACTAAATTACGTTACGATAAAACCCAGAAGGCCGGGCTAACTTCGGCCATGCCGAAGTTTGTATACCCTGGCAAGCTCTTGTGTTACTAGATCCCTAAAAAGAGTAATCTAAATGTAAAGACCCTGGTGTAAAAATCCGTTTTTACACGCCATAGCACACCACGCATACATATGCATGTATGTAAACATGCAGCATACAACTTTTTCAAGTTTTAGTTTTTGTTAAGTTTTATGATAATCGGGTGAAAAAGAAAGAAGTTATTGATCTAAAACTCATTTTTCGACCGATGGTTCCAATGGGAGCTATATGATATAGTCGTCCGATCCGGATGAATCCGAGATATACAACGGACGGACGGACAGACAGACGGACAAACGGATTTGAAAACGCCTTGTCATGCTGATCAAGAATATATATACTTTATATGGTTGGAGATGCCTCCTTCTATGCGTTGCACACGTCTGACCAATATTAATATACCCTTTTTGCAAGGGTATAATTATGCAGAAAAGTCACCTTTTCTCGAATTCCGAGGACGGAAGGGGCCGTGGCAAAAAAAGATTAACTTGACCGCGTATATACTACGTACAAGAGTCTACATTCTAAATTTGGTGGCTTTAGTTCCTGAGATCTTTGGTTTCTTACATACGGACGAGCAGGCATCAATTGATCATGCTGATCAAGAATATATATACTTTATAGGGTCGCAAATGCTTCCTTCTGCCTGCTACATATATGTATTTTCGCCACTCAAATATACCATTTCATACTATGAATACATGGTATAAAAATATGTAAAAGTCCAACGGTTTTTTTGTTATTTCTAAATTATATATATTCTTAATTTCTAAATTATATTATATTCTAAAAATATACCTATTGTCGATGTTCAATTAATATGTATCTTCCTAGAACTGTGCAAATATAGCCTTGCCCAAACTGTCAATTGTCACAATAAATCTCACATTCTGAGAATACAATAAACACAAATAAAAATCTAATAACAGCTAGTAGATACACGAATACGGAGAGCCAGAACTATGGCACAAGCGCACGAGTTGGTGGAATTGGATGAGACTATATGATTCCACTTGGATGACATCTATTTTTGACGGTGACAGGAAGAGTATAGTGCGCCAATTGATATTTCTAGGCGTACAAAGATCTTGGCATTGATCGTTATTGTGATACCCGTGATATTGACAATTTTTCTCTTACTTGGATTATTGTTAGCTTCACGCCAGTGCGCCGCAGCGCGACATCCGAATGTATTGCGGGCTAGACCCTTACAGCAGCTCCACTTCTTGCCTGTCCACAAGCCAGGATGATAGCGATAAGACTTCGGGGTATTACTGTCCTCACAAACTAGCAGCAAAAAAAATTATATGAAAATGAATAATAATTGAGGCATCTGCAGCTGGTGACGCCAAAAGTTTAGACTTGGGTTTAACATTGTATTGGCGAGATGACCTTATCTCACTAAACAGCTGCGCTAACCAACTCATCTTGCTTTTGGGGTCATAATCGTCATCATCATCATTATTATTGTCTTCGATGGAGTCGTGCTCACCTTGTCGTATAGCTCTAATCCACTCGCTGCGCTCCTTGTCACTGTTGGCTATCACGTAGAGCGTATATTGAGGCACTGCTCGTCCGCCCTGTTGTCCCTCGCTGCCGCCGCCGTTCCCCGACACTTCGGTCTGTCTCGGTGCAGTCTCGCAGTAGCCCACTTGAAAGGGATAACCCTGATTGATAATGATGAGAATCATGATGGTTAATAATAATCAAATTATGTCTTCCAATGTCTTCCACGCTACTCACATCCGGTGCAAAGGGATCACCACCTTCGCCGTTAACTGTTGCCTCCTCCACCAGGCGAATGCCTTTCAACTGTATACGACCGCGTTCACGTCGTCGCTGAAATTATAATCAAATAAAAAAGTTAAGATTAAAATTTAGAATCAGAGTACCACAATCAAACATACATATGTACTGCACATCGTAGAAGGCTACGAAGGGAACTGTGCAAGGGATTATGTCCCCAAGAAGGCAAAGAAAAAGGTTCACATTCATGCACGTATTAAATATATGTTTACAATCCACGTATTTAGCGTTAGCAACGCTAATTTAATGCATTTCGTCCCTCAGCCACTGCGACTCAAGTGCGTTTCAATTTCAATTGGTTGCCAAGTTGAAAATCATTTCATTTTCATTTCGTGCTGAATTTTCCTTTTTTCTCTTTCGTTTTTATGCTCACTCATTGTTCCGCCTCCATTATACATTATAGCCTTCTAACCCCTCCATTTGACTTAACCCAAATAATGACCGAAATTTTATGTACAAATCATTCTTGTTTGCTTTGTCAAAAATAAAAAAAATAAAGTAAGTCGCCGGGCCGACTTGGATATACCATGCATTAGGTGAAGAGATATATATTAAATTTCTTTTAAATGCTATCTCGCTCACTCTTATGTGGAAACGAGCACTTTAGCGCCCCCCGACCAAATCGGTGATTTGCAGCATATGCTATCTCGCTCTTTTTCGCGTGCATCCGCCTTGCACCGCTGTGAGTGAAAAACGTTTCTATGTATAACTCGGCCATTTTTATTCCGTTTCTTGTGATATTTGGTGGGATGATAGATATACGTGACATGTATTAGTGTGCCAAATTACGATACGATAAATATTTCGGGTGAAAATCGAATTTTTCGAATTTCAGGGGCGGAAGGGGGCGTGGCAAAAATTTGAAATAAACTTGATCTGCGTGCATACTGCACGCATCTAATGTCCCAATCCGATAGCTCTATCTTTCATAGTTCCCGAGATATGGAGGCTCAAAATATTGTTTTCCAAATAGCGGGGGCGGGGGGAAAAAAAAATTAACTCGATCTCCATGCAGAGCAAACGGGTCTACATGCCAAGTTTGGTAGCTCTAGCTCTTATAGTCTCCGAGATCTCGATGATCCTACAGACGGCCAGACAGACGGACATGTCTCAATCGACTCGGCTATTGATACTGATCAAGAATATATATTCTTTATAGGGTCGGAAAAGCTTCCTTCTCCCTGTTACATACATTTTGGCGACTTTAATATGTATACCATTTCATTATATGAATGCATGAATGCATATGAATCATAGCGGTGCAAGGCAGATGCACGCAAAAAAGCATGGATATAAAAATTTACATAAATATGTATATACAATATTTAGATTCCGCTGCAGGCAACAAATAATTAATATATAAATTTTGTTTTATAAATTTGTGTTTTATAAAGTGAAACGGTGCATGGTATATTTAAGTCGGCCTGACGACTTACTTGCTTCATTTTTTTTTTTTTTGGTTGCTGAGATAAGTCATTTCTGCTTATCGCTCGGGCTACGCTGGGTGTGTTCCCTGGTCGGTTCTTATGTGTGTGTATGTGTAGTCTTAATCTAATCCCCCGATTCAGAATCAACAAGAAACTTATGTCTCAGTTTCCTTTTTTCCTGCCCGTCAGTCCGTAAACTTTAACAAAAGAGTCTACCGTGAAGTCAATTATGCCAATTAAGTTGACTTAATTGAGCTTGCAGCGCTTAAAAGTCTTCCTGATTGCCTGGTCCGTACCTCCCTTTAAGTGTCGGCACACGTGCAAAAATTACATTGCTCAAGTGCCGCCAAGTGGAATGCCAGGATGACACAAACGAATCACAAAAAAAAAGGTACACGAGATGGCAAACATTTCAGAAAGTCTCTTAAGTTAGTTTATGAATTTTAACAGCGAGGGTAATCGGTTAGGCCAAGGGGTTGTACTTTGGTAAATTCACAGTGAGGCGAATTAATAAAATTAGTTTATATCCAAGCAAGGTTTTCGTTCCTTCATTAATAAAAATTTAAGAATGCTTCTCGGGAAAGAAGAATAATTTTGAAGACAATAGTGCAAAATTTACCAGAATTGTTAAGCAAAACTAAGTTGCGAGAACATATTCAACTAAAAAAAATATCAAAGAAGCTAACCTTGGCTAAGCCAAAGTTTGTATACCCTTGCAGCCCTTGACCATTACATTTTATTTCCTAAACAATTTTTTGTTTCTTAATCCAATAAAGAAATATTTTAAATACATTGGCTGGGGCCAGCCAATCGCCAAATAGTAAGCGTGCCAAGACAATGTAGCGATTGATATTCATATTCACACACACACAATCGCAATTTTGACACATATATGTGCTTCACTGCTTATGCGTGCACTGCTTATGGCAGCAGTACTGCTGCATACTGCTGCTGCCATAAGCAGTGCACGCTATATAGGCAAATTTTATATCGTTGAAATCAGGCGTTATGTTTATCCGATTGTTTTGAAATTCACGCATATGATGTAATCCCTTTTTATTTATGTACGTAATCAGTTTGGATAAGATTGTTCAAAAAATATAGAAGTTATTCGCATTTAACGTTTGTATTTGTATGGCAGCTATATTATATAGTTGTCCGATCTTATTCAAAATCGCAGATGTGCATGTGGCTGTATAGAAAAGCTTATATACGAACTTTGAATGCCATAGCTCTATAACTGTGAAACTAGATCGCGAAGCACCAGACAGACAGACGGACAGAAGGACAGACGGACATGGCTATATCAACTCGTCTTCTCTTGCTGATCAAGAATATATATACTTTATGGGGTCGGAAACGATCCCTTCTCTGCGTTACAAACATCTGACCAATTTTATAATACCCTCTGCAAGGGTATAAAAATTGGTAAAGAATTTGAGTTGAGTTTGCGAGAACATGTAATTGGCATGGCAAATGGGATGAAGTGGGGGCGGTGGGTCATGGAGGCGAAGGTGAAAGCTACATTGCTTCGCAAATACAACTTGACATCCGGCGGCTGTCAGGGCAACCTAGTTGGATTTGATGATGCTTCCTGCACACGCCACACATCCCAGTAGAACATGTCGTGCCACTTTCTTGTGAATTAAATAGAGAAATAGCGCATAAAGCAGAAGTGGCCAACAACTAACTAAAAACAAAACAACTCTTGAAAAAATAAAAATGAAAAAGGGCAATGTAAAGATGAAATAGAAATGAAATGAATGGCTAAATTGGTATGTATGAGTTGTCAGTTTATGGACTTTGAAATACTTTTGTATGTATATACACGAGCATCATCATTTCGAAACCTTTGACCGCCTGGGCCTGCATGCATGCATGTGGGTCAATGAACTACGAGTTGCACTTAGACTTACATTTCAAAGAGTGTGTTCATCACTGCGCGCGAATGTTGGACATATGTATGTTTGCATATTGGCATTGCGACATGTGGCATCAATAAGTACCAAATGCAGTGCAATTCAGATTCTGATTCAGATGCATATGCATGCGCAGCTGCTTCTGATTTGCAGTGAAAGCGCTCTAAAAACCGCAGCCAATTAATGGCGAAAGAGCTTGAAAACTAAAACTGAAATGGGAAGTCACCGTATTCTTCAGAAAAAAAGTAATGCGAGAGGGTTTTGGGGGTAAAACGTATACAACAAAATGTGAAATGTATATTATCTTTACAACACTGGGTAAATAAAATTAAAGGGCCTTGTGGCCATCTGCTGAGTGAAAGTCAATTAATGCAACATTAATCAAATTCCTTTTAAATGCAGTTCAAAAAAATGAGTACAAGCTTGACATAAACGCATATACATCGATAAATGAGGGTTCCATGCACTTAGCTTCGTGGCGTTGATAATGAAAATTTCCCCACCAGCGTTGATTGACATGATGTCTATTTAGTGTTAAGTTACAACAAAGTTAAACCACAATGCCACATTATAAAATAATTCCCGTTTGGTGATGATCGCATAAAAATTAAAAAAGGTTTTAGAAGTAAAACTATTTTTGGACATATCATTCTTACGTGATCTATATAAGATAGTAATGACGTTTGAATACATAACAATTGGTTTCTATGGGACCCATACGATACAAACAGTTTTTAACTCGTTTTGTCTGTTGATAAAGGATATACATAAATATACAATACATATACATATGTACTTTATATGGTCGGAGATGCTTCCCCCTGTGCGTTGCACCCTTCTGACCAAAATAAATTTACTCTTTTTGCAAATTTGGTACTTTCATGCACTCAAATACATATTTCCCACAAATGTAAATTATATTAAAATAAATAAAAAATTTTATTATGTGAACATTTTTTAACAAATCAAAATGAGCCAAAAGACTTTTTAGAAGCACGGATAAATTAATATTAAAATTTTTTTTTTTTTTTTTTTTTTTTTTTTTTTTTTTTTTTTTTTTTTTTTTTTTTTTTTTTTTTTTTTTTTTTTTTTTTTTTTTTTTTTTTTTTTTTTTTTTTTTTTTTTTTTTTTTTTTTTTTTTTTTTTTTTTTTTTTTTTTTTTTTTTTTTTTTTTTTTTTTTTTTTTTTTTTTTTTTTTTTTTTTTTTTTTTTTTTTCTCTTTTTTTTTTTTTTTTTTTTTTTTTTTTTTTTTTTTTTTTTTTTTTTTTTTTTTTTTTTTTTTTTTTTTTTTTTTTTTTTTTTTTTTTTTTTTTTTTTTTTTTTTTTTTTTTTTTTTTTTTTTATTTTTTTTTTTTTTTTTTTTTTTTTTTTTTTTTTTTTTTTTTTTTTTTTTTTTTTTTTTTTTTTTTTTTTTTTTTTTTTTTTTTTTTTTTTTTTTTTTTTTTTTTTTTTTTTTTTTTTTTTTTTTTTTTTTCTTTTTTTTTTTTTTTTTTTTTTTTTTTTTTTTTTCCCTTTCTTCCCTTCAATTTTTTTTCCCCAAGGTAAATAATACAAGAACACGGGATTAGGGCATTTTTACAACCTAAAGTAAAATTTAACCCACTTTGATGTTATGTTGATAGTTTGTTCACCAAAACATTACATTAATCTAAAATAAAAATTTTGTTTTAACTTGAAAATACCCAAAAATGTAAAAGTTCTTAGTCTCACTTGAAGTCTATGACTTAATGCAAGTGCCTCGACATTGACTTAAATATGTTCTACTTTTTATACCCTTGCAAAAAGGGTATATTAATTTTGGTCAGAAGTGTGCAACGCATATTATCGGAGTCATCTCCGATAATATAAAGTATATATATTCTTGATCAGCATGACAAGACGAGTTCAAATCCGTTTGTCCGTCTATCTGTCTGTCTGTCTGTCTGGATCAACAGCTTCTCCTCCTAGACCGCTATAGCTACGGATCTGAAACTTTGCACGGAGTCTTGTATATACTGCAGGCATTGTATATCTCGGATTCATCCGGATCGGACGACTATATCATATAGCTCCCATAGAAACCATCAGTCAAAAAATGAGTTTTAGATCAATAACTTCGTTCTTTTTCACCTGATCATTTTAAAACTTAACATTTGGTAGTTTGCTATACATCCAAACATCCGTGCGAAATTTGATCAATATCGGACTACTATAACATATAGCTCCCATAGGAACAATCGGACCAAAAATAGTTTTCCTTCTAAAAACTTTTTTGTTTCTTTTGCGATCATCACCAAATTTGGTAAATAACATTTGCACATAACAAATTATAATCTTGCCAAATTTGATCAAAATCGGATAACTATATGATACTACTATAACATATAGCTCCCATAGGAACAATCGGACCAAAAATAGTTTTCCTTCTAAAAACTTTTTTGTTTCTTTTGCGATCATCACCAAATTTGGTAAATACCATTTGCACATAACAAATTATAATCTTGCCAAATTTGATCAAAATCGGATAACTATATGATATAGCTGTCATACAAACAAATAGCAAACTGCATTCTGCATCTCTACATATGTACATGCATATGCATGCGTGCCGTGCTATAGCGTGTAGATCGAGGTTTTTTTACAAAAGCCTATTCATTTTGCGAACTCCATTTAGGGACTGAGTAACGCAAGAACTTGCAAGGGTATACAAACTTCGGCATGGTCGAAGTTAGCCCGGCCTTCTGGTTTTGCTTCAAATCTGTTTACAGTGGTGGAAAACGATTATAAGTACTTAAAATATGACATCGCAAATCATATTAGTGTCTTGGGATTTCCCCTATATTTCCATCGAAACCGAATTGGTTCACTAAGGGTTTTCGACACTTTTTCTCATCTACTTTTCCCATGCAAAATATAAAAAAAGAATAAGAATAACATAATATGTCAAAGGATAGCCGGCTGAAGCATGAAACGACGACGTGCAACAAGGATGCGATTTACCATTGTTGCAACAAAAATAATAGCCATAGAGGGGTATCCAGCAAATCAACTTCCGCATAATTTGGAGAGAGAGAACAAATTGTCAAAGCAAAGGGACGAAAAAAATCCCAGCGTAACAGCAGCAAACAGGTAAACAAAAAGACGAATGTGAAGAGGACAGAAAATTATGTAGAAGGCAAAAGGAGATTAGTGAAAATTGCTTTTGTATAAATAGGATAAAGCCAAAATGGAAAATTATTGAACGAATGGAAAAGTGATTCCAAAACAGAGAGAGCAAAAAGAACAAATTTAGCATTGTAGAAAATCAAACGAGGACTATATACTTTCATAAAATGAGCTAAGTAGTAATCTTAATAGTTATATGCTCCAAATAGCTTTCCAAAACGTTCAGTTCCTTATCAAAATAAGCACTTTAGCGCCCCCCGACCAAATCGGTGATTTCGAGCATATGCGATCTCGCTCTTTTTCGCCTTGCACCGCTTTGAGGGAAAAACGTTTCTATGTATAACTCGGCCATTTTTATTATTATAGTTCCCGAGATATGGGGGCTCAAAATTTTGTTTTTTCAAACAGCGGGGGCGGGGCGAAAAAAAAAAAATAAACTCGATCTACCTGCAGAGCAAACGAGTCTACATTCCAAGTTTAGTAGTTCTAGCTCTTATAGTCTCCGAGATCTCGATGATCCTACAGACGGACAGACAAACGGACATGTCTCAATCGACTCGGCTATTGATACTGATCAAGAATATATATACTCTATAGGGTCGGAAAAGCTTTCTTCTCCCTGTTACATACATTTTGGCGACTTTAATATACCATTTCATCCTATGGAAATAAAACCTTTCAATGTTAATTAATGTGAAAACAATATGGCATGTTTAAGTGCCACCGAAATTTGAACCGCGTAGCGAATGGAAATTGACAACGAACAAGCCGTTATGGAGTAAGTTGGTGTCAGTGTCGGCGGTTCTTCCGATTGATCCAGAGAAACAGAAACAGCGTCAGAGACGAGTGTAACGGGCCAGTGGCCTGACAATTGAAGCGATTCCAGTCAACCAAATGATTGATAATGCAAAACCCCCTGGAGTTTGCGCTTATTCCTTAAAAGATTCTTACTCCATGTGGAGCACCGATTGATAAATCGTCTCACATAAATTATAACTGTAATCAAAAAAAAAAAATTGAAAGAAAATTCTAATTTGAATTGGAAATAATGACATTTCAATTTCCTTTAATTATGTATATTACAATTTTAGGTCACGCAATTAGTATAGGCGAGCGCATCGAGAAACTTTTAACAAAATGTGTAAACAAAGGCTGGTTGTCTGGCTGGCTGGGTAAAAAGTAAAGATTACACACTATCAGATAAGAAAGAGAGTGACATACCTATAACTTCGGTATAGGTAAGTATCTTGAAATCGTTACGTTATCCAATCAGGGGACAAAGCAAATTCGTTAACTGTACATTTGTCTGAGATGTGTAGAGATCGTTAAACAGTTAATTCCATATTGTGTCTTCCCTCTAGACTCTAGACCGTAAAACTGTATGCATTTTTCCAATGAAAATGAAAACTAGAAAATAAAAATGTATTTCTCATATTTAAAAAGTCTCATTTAGTCTCACACACATCAAAGGACATGGTTGGCTGACTGCTAGCTGTGTTTCATACCCAAACCAGTAATTAATTTGGAGTTGAAAATGGAAAAAAACAAATATTCTTGTTATTTTTTATACCCTTGCAGAGGGTATTATAAAATTGGTCAGATGTTTGTAGCGCAGAGAAGGGATCGCTTCAGACCCCATAAAGTATATATATTTTTGATCAGCAAGAGAAGACGAGTTGATATAGCCATGTCCGTCTTTCTGTCTGGTGCTGCGCGAACTAGTCCCACAGGAGCTATGGCATTCAAAGTTCGTATATAAGCCTTTCTATACAGCCACATGCACATCTGCGATTTTGAATAAGATCGGACAACTATATCATATAGCTGCCATACAAATACAAACGTTAAATGCGAATAACTTCTCTATTTTTTGAACAATCTTATCCAAACTGATTATGTACATAAATAAAAAGGGATTACATCATATGCGTGAATTACATTGTCTTGGCACGCTTACTATTTGGCGATTGGCTGGCCTCAGCCAAGGTATTTAAAATATTTCTTTATTGGATTAAGAAACAAAAATTTTTTAGGAAATAAAATGTAATGGTCAAGGGCTGCAAGGGTATACAAACTTCGGCATAGCCGAAGTTAGCTTCTTTGATATTTTTATTTTTATAGTATAGGCAGTATTTTTCTTTTTTGCTAAATCACTGTGCTGTCTTCGCCCTTCCTGTCAACCATAGAATACAAATTTTTGTGCTCTGGCAACTTCTCTGGCACTAAATGAAGCCACCAGAAAGC
This sequence comes from Drosophila sp. 14030-0761.01, assembly GCA_018150735.1. Lineage (NCBI taxonomy): Eukaryota > Metazoa > Arthropoda > Insecta > Diptera > Drosophilidae > Drosophila > Drosophila sp. 14030-0761.01. Next base: position 2,097,120 of record JAECWO010000027.1, on the reverse strand, counting down.
GAACCTTAGTTTGTTCTTTTCATTAAATTTGCACTATATATATTTTATTCTATTTTGTTGAGTTGGGCCCAACGTAAGCTATAATATTGTTGCATCCTGAGAAACGCCATCAAGCATGAACCTACGAATGCCATTTCGTTGGAATTTGATAGGGTCTACTATAGTAGCTACATAATACCATGATCAAGTGATCCATCATAAGGAACTCTTGGGAAAACAAAAACGCACGTTGGCGATGGAAATTAACGATAAGACAAAGGTTGAAAGTTGACTATGGGACTTGTAATTAAATTTAATTGAAAAAAAAGAAACAAAAGAAGCCAAAAAAGAAAACAGAAAAAGAAAATCGATGGCAGATACCATCAAGAGGAGCTTGAAGACTTACACAGCTGATCAATCAGCCAAACATACAAATACACACATACCCAGTGAGAGGTGGTCCTCTTTCTCATTCCTCATACAGTCCAAACCATGAATATGAAAATCGTGACTTGAACGCTAAAAAAGCGCTTAAAATGTATTAAGTAAACATATGGACGGATAACTTGCCTACAAAATGGCCAAGGAAATGACAGAGTAGAAGAAAATAAGGTATATTTGAAAAGCGAATGACGACGAGACAGAAGAGGAGAAGGGATATTATAAATGGGCAGAGGAAATTGTCAGTCCTAAGGTCAGTCAAGGCCAAACTCTGTCTGAAACCAGAAGGCCGGGCTAACTTTGGCCATGCCGAAGTTTGTACACCCTTGCAAGTTCTTGTGTTACTAAATCCCTAAATAGAAATCTAAATGTAAAGACCTTTATGTAAAAATCCGTAAATCCCTTTCACGGCACGTATACATATGCATTTATGTAGATGTGCAGCATGCAATTTTTGCATTTGTTTGTATGATAGCTACATATATCATATAGTTATCTGATTTTTATCAAATTTAGCAGAATTATAACTTACTATGTCGAATTGTTATTTACCAGGTCCTATTGTTCCTATAGGAGCCATATGATATAGTAGTCCGATCTTGATCAAATTTGGGCGGATGTATAGCAAACTGCCAAATGTTAAGTTTCATGATAATCGGGTAAAAAAGAAAGAAGTTATTGATCTAAAACTCTTTTTCGAATAATGGTTCCTATGGGAGCTATATGATATAGTCGTCCAATTCGAATGAATTCGAGACATACAATGCCTGCAGTATATACAAGACTTCGTGCAAAATTGCAGCTCTGTAGCTTTAGCGGTCTAGGCGATGAACCTGTTGATCCAGACAGACCGACAAACGGATGCTGATCAAGAATATGTATACATTATATGGTCGGAGATGCATTCTTCTATGCGTTGCGCAGTTCTGATTAAAATTAATATACCCTTTTTGCAAGGGTATAAAAATTCATTCCTATCCCTCGAAACATAACTTACGGTTTACACTGGTATAATTACATGCAAAAGAAGAGTTTCTTTTGACAGCTGGAGAGAAAGAAACCCCTACGCAAAGATATTTTCCTCTTTTCTCTTTTTCGGGAAGACTCATTTGCTTGGTTAGCTGTTTAAACACATAACGTACATGCATATACACATGTACATTTGTATATTCTTTCTATATATACATACATACTTCGAAAGCGAAGCTGCTGCAACAGACTTTTGTCTATTTCTGAAGCAATTTGTGTTTATTTTTATGTTTTGATAAATGCATTTTTGTTTCAACAAACCATACAAAAACGCATGTGTAAGTACCTATGTATGTACATACTTCTGTACGAAACGTTGAGGAGGTCGTTCACTGAATCTCATTTTCAGTTTCGCCTCTTTCCTCGACATCTTCCCGCATTCCTACCAAATTATTTGTGTAGGCTCTTGTATTGAGTGAAAAACTCTAATTGGGACATCAACCGCAAATCATTGTTAATTTAAATAAAGTAAGTAAGTCGCCGGGCCGACTTGGATATACCATGCATCATTTGAAAAGATTTATATTAAGTTTTTTCAAATGCTATCTCGCTCACTCTTATGTGGACACGAGCACTTTAGCGCCCCCCAACCAAATCGGTGATTTCCAGCATATGCTATCTCGCTCTCTTGTGCGTGCATCTGCCTTGCACCGCTATGAGTGAAAAACGTTTCTATGTATAACTCGGCCATTTTTATTCCGATTCTTGTGATATTTGTATTAGAGTGCCAAATTACGATAATTTGTGCCAAATTACGATAAATGTTTCGGGTGAAAATCGAATTTATTGCATTTCGGAGGCGGGAGAGGGCGTGGCCAAAATTTGAAACAAACTTGGTCTGCGTGCATACTGCACGCATCTATTGTCCAAATACGATAGCTCTATCTTTTATAGTTCCCGAGATATGGAGGCTCAAAATATTGTTTTTGAAATAGCGGGGGCGGGGCAAAAAAAAATAAACTCGATCTACCTGCAGAGCAAACGAGTCTCCATGCCAAGTTTGGTAGCTCTAGCTCTTATAGTCTCCGAAATCTCGATGATCCTAGAGACGGACAGACAGACGGACATGTCTCAATCGACTCGGCTATTGATACTGATTAAGAATATATATACTTTATAGGGTCAGAAAAGCTTCCTTCTCCCTGTTACATACATTTTGGCGACTTGAATATACCATTTCATCCTATGGATGCATGGTAAAAAAATAAGAAAAATATTGGCACATTTGTCAATATACATGGGAGGCCACAGCGAAACGTGACAGGGTACAGCTAACATATAATCAACTTTTTCATAATCGCTCTTTGCTATTTGCTTTCAATACGCTTCAACATTACTTATACTTATTTTTTGTCCTTAAACAGACGAAATCTCTATTATATTACTGTTCCGTGGTCACATGAGAATTTAACAGAGGCCACAGCGAAACGTGGCAGGGTACAGCTAGTATAACAGCGAAACGTGGCAGGGTACAGCTAGTATAACAATAATAATACATAATAACAAAGAAGCTAACTTCGGCTAAGCCAAAGTTTGTATACCCTTGCAGCCCTTGACCATTACATTTTATTTCCTAAACAATTTTTTGTTTCTTAATCCAATAAAGAAATATTTTAAATACATTGGCTGGGGCCAGCCAATCGCCAAATAGTAAGCGTGCCAAGACAATGTAGCGATTGATATTCATATTCACACACACACAATCGCAATTTTGACACATATATGTGCTTCACTGCTTATGCGTGCACTGCTTATGGCAGCAGTACTGCTGCATACTGCTGCTGCCGTAAGCAGTGCACGCTATATAGGCAAATTTTATATCGTCGAAATCAGGCGTTATGTTTATCCGATTGTTTTGAAATTCACGCATATGATGTAATCCCTTTTTATTTATGTACGTAATCAGTTTGGATAAGATTGTTCAAAAAATATAGAAGTTATTCGCATTTAACGTTTGTATTTGTATGGCAGCTATATGATATAGTTGTCCGATCTTATTCAAAATCGCAGATGTGCATGTGGCTGTATAGAAAAGCTTATATACGAACTTTGAATGGCATAGCTCTAAAACTGTGGGACTAGATCGCGAAGCACCAGACAGACAGACAGACAGACGGACAGACGGACAGAAGGACAGGAAATAAAATGTAGTGGTCAAGGGCTGCAAGGGTATACAAACTTTGGCTTAGCCGAAGTTAGCTTCTTTGTTATTTTTGATATTAATTTTCATCAACTTGCTTCGATTAGAAATGCAGTACTGACGAAAAATTCATTTTTTTGCTCGCGAACGTGACAAAGGAATAGCAGGTGAAAGAAAGTCAAAAATTTACCGTTCATCGATGCTTGCCTCATCTATTTTTCCATTTTTGCAATAGTTTGTTGTTGTTTTTTAAAATCTCGTAAGAAGATTGCAACCATAAAATGAATGTATAATAAATTACAACAAAAAGCAAAACCTGCACTAAAAGTAGCCCAAAATGGAAAAAATCATTTTGTAACTTTCTGTGCCAATATTTCACAACAACATCAAAAATATGCTGAAAACTTATTAAATTCTTTCAATTCAAATATTTCTTAAGCATTTTAAAAGAACAAATCATTTGTTTAACAACTTTTAATTTTTTCGTCGTGGTGGACCTTTTTCTGGAAATGCCCATATACGAACTTTGAATGCCATAGCTCTAAAACTGTGGGACTAGTTTCCGTAGCACCAGACGGACAGACGGACATGGCTATATCAACTCGTCTTCTCTTGCTGATCAGGAATATATGTATATACTTTATGGGGTCGGAAACAATCCCTTCTCTGCGTTACAAACATCTGACCAATTTTATTGGGAAATATCAAAGAAGCTAACTTCGGCTAAGCCAAAGTTTGTATACCCTTGCAGCCCTTGACCATTACATTTTATTTATTTTCTTAATCCAATAAAGAAATATTTTAAATACATTGGCCTGGGGCAGCCAATCGCCAAATAGTAAGCGTGATATTCATATTCACACACACACAAACGCAATTTTGACACATATATGTTCTTCACTGCTTATGCGTGCACTGCTTATGGCAGCAGTACTGCTGCATACTGCTGCTGCCATAAGCAGTGCACACTATATAGGCAAATTTTATATCGTCGAAATCAGGCGTTATGTTTATCCGATTGTTTTGAAATTCACGCATATGATGTAATCCCTTTTTATTTATGTTCGTAATCAGTTTGGATAAGATTGTTCAAAAAATATAGAAGTTATTCGCATTTAACGTTTGTATTTGTATGGCAGCTATATGATATAGTTGTCCGATCTTATTCAAAATCGCAGATGTGCATGTGGCTGTATAGAAAAGCTTATATACGAACTTTGAATGCCATAGCTCTAAAACTGTGGGACTAGATCGCGAAGCACCAGACAGACAGAAGGACATGGCTATATCAACTCGTCTTCTCTTGCTGATCAAGAATATATATACTTTATGGGGTCGGAAACGATCCCTTCTCTGCGTTACAAACATCTGACCAATTTTATAATACCCTCTGCAAGGGAATAAAAAGTGACTAGTACCAGAAGCATTTTTCGTCGTATAAGTTGAATAGTTTCATTGTTCTTGTGCGTACCATGTGGTTCCGAAAAAACATTTAATTACTGAAACAGAATGAAGGCAGTGAGTCATCAGCTTGTTTGAAAATCATGTTAAGCATTTTTGTACGTATACGATAATATAATAATTTTCTATGCGTCCTTATGAACACAGAGATCTCGGAGGCTACAGGCCAAACTATACCTAGAAATATTTTAGAAGCACTATGATGCCGTGTCCAATATGGCGTGACGAAGTGTTGCACACGTTGTTCCAATTACAGATTACAGATCAAAATATTTTGAGAATATTACTTAAAAACCAGAAGGCCGTGTTAACTTCGACCATGCCGAAGTTTGTATACCCTTGCAAGTTCTTGTGTTACTAAATCTGCAGCTTTAGCGGTCTAGGAGGAGAAGCTGTTGATCAAGGGTATAAAAATATGAATAGGAAATAGGAGAAATGGAGCCGTCTGGAGTGTGTCTTCTAAAAAGAAGAAACTATATACCAATTTTTGCTTATGACGAGGATAACTTCCTAAAAGTAGGTTTTACTTTTAATGTGGATTTTTAAATATATTTATTCAAATGTTAATGTAATTGTCAAATATTGTATGTAGTATTTATCTATCAGGTACTAACTCATAAAAAAGCATAACGGGATGAGATATTTGTAGTAATATTTTATTATTTATGCTGTAAACATATACAATATTTATGCATAATTAAAATAAAATTTGTATGTACATATGTGGGAGAATCCCAGAGGGTAAGTTTCAGTTAGGGCAGGAAAAGGGCGGCCGATCCAGCCTGTCCGCATCGCCAGAAAATGTTTGAGTCTGTCCGAATTTCCAGAGAATGTATGAAGCTGACTACCTTAGAGACTTAGTCGTAGAGTCAGTTTGTGGCGGCTCCTCAAGCTTTTGCAAGCCAGTAGAGCACATAAGCAACGCCCGAAGGCCAATTTGTCTGCGCTCAAAAATATTTTCCTCTGATCTCCCTCTTCCAACTGCCGTCTATATATAGCCTCCTACAAGACAGAAGCGCATCAGTCTGCATCCAATTCCTAAGCGATGACTGCGAAACGCCCCCAAAAAAAAAAAGGAGAAAGAAGCGATTCACAGAGTAATGGAAACCGGAAACGGGGCGGATGCCAAACAGATTGAATCATTGGCCATGGCCTATGCGGTGCAGGAAAGTTGCAATTTATACGATGAGCCATATAAAATATATCTGCTTCACATGACAGATTCAACGGAATTTTGATGTCCCGAAATTGCATAACAAAAAAAAAAAAATATCAAAGAAGCTAACTTCGGCTAAGCCAAAGTTTGTATACCCTTGCAGCCCTTGACCATTACATTTTATTTCCTAAACAATTTTTTGTTTCTTAATCCAATAAAGAAATATTTTAAATACATTGGCTGGGGCCAGCCAATCGCCAAATAGTAAGCGTGCCAAGACAATGTAGCGATTGATATTCATATTCACACACACACAATCGCAATTTTGACACATATATGTGCTTCACTGCTTATGCGTGCACTGCTTATGGCAGCAGCAGTACTGCTATATAGGCAAATTTTATATCGTCGAAATCAGGCGTTATGTTTATCCGATTGTTTTGAAATTCACGCATATGATGTAATCCCTTTTTATTTATGTACGTAATCAGTTTGGATAAGATTGTTCAAAAAATATAGAAGTTATTCGCATTTAACGTTTGTATTTGTATGGCAGCTATATGATATAGTTGTCCGATCTTATTCAAAATCGCAGATGTGCATGTGGCTGTGTAGAAAAGCTTATATACGAACTTTGAATGGCATAGCTCTAAAACTGTGGGACTAGATCGCGAAGCACCAGACAGACAGACGGACAGACGGACAGACGGACATGGCTATATCAACTCGTCTTCTCTTGCTGATCAAGAATATATATACTTTATGGGGTCGGAAACGATCCCTTCTCTGCGTTACAAACCTCTGCAAGGGTATAAAAAACGGAAATTGGTCATCTCAAACAGTTGGCAATTTATCATTTCAGACTGCTCGAACAATTGTTTCTGCTGATTTTACAGTTAAGCACTCAAGACGCAACCCAGCAAGCAAATAAAATACATTGGAGCAAAAGAGACAAAGAAAAATGAAGCAGCAATTACAAACAATTTCAAAGCTAAATATAATAAATCTTTAATAACAGCAAGCTAAAAAATATACTTTTTATTAAATTTTAATATTGCTATTAATGAGAACCGCTTTACTAAAGAGCCAACAACGTACTTTTCAATTGCAGAAATATGTGATTTTTTCGCACTCAGTTTATTTATTTAATAAGTTGCTGTGTCATTTAAACAAACTTTGTTCCACTGTACCACTGGAAACGACCTTTTGTTACGTGTTGGGGGCAGTGTTTGTGGAAAGTATATCTTCGCACGCGGTTTTATGCAAACCAAAAATACACCCCCTTCCCACATTGAGTTATAAACTTACACATGGCACCACACAAACTATTCCTGTTTAGGTTTCAAAAAGGCCATAAAGTACAAAACAGCTAACCACTTGTGGCGACTGCTACGACTGCTGCTGCACAAGAAAAATATGTTGTTTTATGTCTTTTATGATGACTCACGCCCTGCGTGCGATAAGATCAATCATCAGAAGCAACAAAAACAACGAGAACCACAGAAGGAAAACGAGCGAGTGGCGACGATCGCAAACACGCAGCATTGTGGTCGCCCCGATCCCAACCCATCTTTTATGATAACACTTCGAATACGAAAGTAGACAAGTTTCTTGTTTATTTTTTTTTTTTTTTTGGTATAACCGACATCATTTGAAACCGGCCTTGATTTCTAATTATTGCTAGCTAGATCAGTTCGTCGTAAGCTTTAAATGAACGGCGGAAATAGCTGAAGCGATAAAGCCAATGAAAGAGCTTAAGCCCTATTTTTTGAAAAAAGGCGGGTGTTTACTTTTTTCCCTGCTCTTTTTCTATAACATAATTCCAATTAAATAAACGATTGTTGTTTAAAGGTTAAAAGGTGTTTAGAACTGGCCTTTGTCACTTGCTTTGAGTCGTTACGGTATAGTAGATTTTGAATGTTTTTAATAACTAGCAACATGCAATAACTCAATGTCGGAGCGCAGATGACAAACAAAAGACCGACACTAGGGCTGAGGAATAAGATGCATAAATTAAATGAAGCATGAAAAGCACGTTGAATTCCCGTTCTAGGCTTTTCTTTTATTAGACACCATCATTTGGCACGCCTGTCACGCCTCTGTGAACTCCATCAACATCAAAATTTGTATTGCATTTGAATGAATCATCTCACTCAGAGCTACGCAATTCGGACACCATATTAATAAATGGGCAAATCAGGGACAGGTCCAACCACACAATTGACCACCAAGTTTCTGGCTCTTATGTGTTTCGAGTCGGCGAGTTCGATATTGTTATGCTATATGTATGTTGTTACCTTTTTTCTCTCGATTATAATGATTCATAATTGCTACAAGTTTTTATTGAAAAGGGTTGGGTTTCTGCACAACAAACAATTGATATGTAATGGGCATATGAAAATTGGTCGAAAAGTGCTTACAATTAGTCAGAATTTACAGCAGCTGCCATGTAGTAAGTACTTAAAATTATGAAAAATAAATATTTTTTATTAAAAAAATCGAAGATCTGCCACTCTGCAAAAGAAAACGGATATCTTAATAAGGGAGTTTTATAACAATATACATTTATGGCATATCAAAAGTTGAAGAAAAGAAATTTTACAATCCTAAGCATATAATGGCTAATAATGGGTTGCTGAAATACCTATTTTAAAATACGGATTCATAAAATATGTTTTTAATACAGCCTTGTTCCGATTTTCGTAGACCTGGGCATATACATATGAACATACATAGTATGTATGTTTTATGTTATACATTTCGCAATGCATTTTAATATTAATCAAATGAGTTAAAGATTTATCAAACTATTATGCTCTGCATTATTATTACAAATATCTAAGATCTTTTTTGAGACGATCTTAAAACGAATATCCTCTTTGACAAAACTAATATAATCCATGGCAATGGCTTTTAACTTTTATTTTCAAAATTTATATGCAAAACTATAATGATATGTAACATAATTGCAATGAGTTGTCTAATTGTTAACTTAGCAACTTAACTTCATTGAAGAAAATTTCGAGTCAACCCCAACTCTGCACTGATGTATGTACATTATAACCTGCGGTAAGTATTGTAAGCTGCAGTCAAAAAAGTATCTGTAATTGAGCTTAATGCAAAGTTCCACAGTGTTGCGGTGACAAAAACCGCAGGCGACGTCAGCTTGTCTTCGAAACAGAACAGACAAGCCACACCATACACCCATTTATGCATCTTCCAAAGGGACAGCGAAACACCGGGCGACATCTGTCTTATCAAGAACATTTTGGGTTTTGACGCCAATTTTGTGTTGGAACACACGCCAAGCTACGACACACAGTCTCGAGAAGATTTATAAAGCAGGCATAATAAAAAACCAGAAGGCCGGGCTAACTTCGGCCATGCCGAAGTTTGTATACCCTTGCAAGCTCTTGTGTTATTAGATCCCTAAAAAGAGTTATCTAAATGTAAGGACCCTGATGTAAAAATCCGTTTTTACACGCCATAGCACGGCACGCATACATACATATGCATGTATGTAGACATGCAGCATGCAATTTTTTCATATGTTTATATGACAGCTATATGATATAGTCATCCGATTTTGATCAAATTTACCAGAATTATAACTTTCAAATGTTATTTACCAAGTTTGACGATGATCGCTCAAAAAACAAAAAAGTTTTTAGAAGAAAAATTATTTTTGGTCCGATCGTTCATATGGGAGCTATATGATATAGTAATCCGATCTTGATCAAATTTGGCATGGATGTTTGGATGTATAATTAACTGCCAAATGTTAAGTTTTTTGATAATCGGGTGAAAAAGAAAGAAGTTATTGATCTAAAACTCATTTTTCGACCGATGGTTCCTATGGGAGCTATATGATATAGTCGTCCGATCTAAATGAATCCGAGATATACAATGCCTGCAGTATATACAAGACTTCGTGCAAAATTGCAGCTCTGTAGCTTTAGCGGTTTAGGAGGAGAAGCTGTTGATCCAGACAGACAGACGGACGGACGGACAGACGGACAAACGGATTTGAACTCGCCTTGTCATGCTGATCAAGAATATATAAATATTTATATGGTCGGAGAAGCCTCGTTCTATGCGTTGCACACTTCTGACCAAAATTAATATACCCTTTTGGCAATGGGACCGACCACCCGGAACAAACAGCCCAGCCAGCGCATAAGACAAAACACTTTTGCTGGCCTGCTAATTTGTCAGAGAGAGAACGTGAGTGAGATAGGGGGAACTGCGGGATCTTGTAATTCTACGAAAACGGCTTTGAGCCATTTCGAGGCGTAAGGTGTCAATTCGTAAAGAATTTTTAAATGCGATGAGTAATAATTAAAAAAAAAAAATTTCTATAGAAGCGGCTTATTGGAATGCCAAAGTGATAAATTTAAATCGCTAATTGGAAATCTTGGACAATTATGGAGATTGATCTAGATTCTAGACGAATCCACCTGAAAACACTTTTTCTGTATGGTCATAAAAGCTGTGTGGATTGTGGATTATGAAATGGTTGGCCAACCAGTGTGACGTGAATCGGATAAAGATATTCTCAAAGCGTTTAAAACTCTTCTGAATAGAAATAAAGTAAGTTCCCGGGCAGACTTGGATATACCATGCCTCAAGTTCATTCAGATTTTTATGAAATTTGGTGGAATGATAGATGTTCATAACATGTATGAGTGTGCCAAATTATATAACGATAAGATATATTGCAACTATTCATTCTAAACTTGGTAGCGCTTGGCAGCTTCCTTCTGCCTGTTACTTACATTTTGGCGACTTTAATATACCATTTCATCCTTTGGATGCATGGTATAAAAAGCTCCCATAAACCTAAACGTGAATAAATTATGTAGTCCAAGCGTGATATATTTTATACGAAAAGTGTATACGTTGATTCGGCATGGCCCTTGCTTGCATTCACGAATAACTTCTTTCTATTTAACACGCCTTGCATGCGACCGCCCCCTTTAGGAAAATTTTTATTTACAGCCTTAATCTGCGCGAAATGTATTAGAGAGCAGAACGAACAAACTTACGAACGAACGCATGGAGTGGAGCGTAAAGAACTGCAAAGTGTTTGCAAACAAAAGTCCAAGTTTAATTAGCATACCACCGTGGTGAGCCATAGTGGAGAGGGTTTCAAGTCCCGTGGGACTGGCCCAAGCTGTGATTTTTATGACAGGTTAATGACACTCCTCCAGCACTAGTCAGGAGTGCAATGACTAAAGGTGCCTACATGGGGACGAGTGTTTCCTCAATGCTCTTAATGCTGTTGTTGTTGCATTCATTGGGCCGTCATTAATCAGTGCACACTGAGGGCTTGACCCCAATAAACATGACATGGCTCGGACATGACTTGGTTGTGCAAAAAAAAAAAAAAAATACCTAAGCATCTTCATAATAGAGACAAAGGAGGAAGTGCGCTAGCTAGCTAGAAAATCAATCAATTAATTGAACATTTTCTACATGAGTTCATCGAACCTCAAACTCCCTGTCGAGTGAGCCAGAGAAAAAGAAAGACAGAGCGTTGGGAAGAAAAGGATAGACAGGGGTTGGGAGTCGGCAAATTGAATGAATGAATGAATGGTGGTTACGTACTTATCTTGAGCCCATTTAAGCATTAAGTTCAATTTTCAGACGTATTTTAACAAAATGAATAACCTCAATGTATTAAAAAGAAAAAAGGTGCCATGAATATAAAAAAAAAACCGAAAGTATACTTACTGTACTAAACCACTTATACATTCTTAAATTTGAATATACAAAGTTGTTTAACTAATTTTGTATGGTTTTGAAACCAAAAACAATTATTAGTAGGTGTACTAGTAATATGCATTTCGATTTATGTGAAATATACAATTTCTCGCAATTCTGAAATCAGCAGAAAACTATGTAGAAAAGGACTCTAGCTACAAAAGGCTCAAAATGTATTTTTTAACTTTTGAGAATTGAAAGCTTTAGCACATTAAACTGACTATTCCATAATGGCAAGCAGATAATTATATAAAATCACCTTTTAATAAAGTAATGCAATTAAACACATGTATTAGTCGTAGAGGTTTGCATTGTCTTGTTGGGAAGATCTTTTTAGTTTGTATTATGTTGGGATAGTTGCCTAAATTTATGATGCGCCTTTTAAATCAATTACAATTTAAAACTAAGCCCATAAAAAACTATATGACCAATACTTTATAAATACTTTACCTATTATGTTATGCAGAACGTACGCTTAATCCTTTTTATTTATACGAAGGCACACCAAAATTTTTAGGGGTGCGGCAATAATAGCAAAAACGCTCACAAAAACACACGGAAACACACACACATGTATTTATATATGTATATACATATGTATGTATATAAAACCAGTTCGCTACACTTGAAAAACTTTTTGCATTGGGTGGGGCGTTTTCTTTTTTATGCGGATATATTTTTTTTGCCGAAAAATTTTCCAACGTCGCCTAACAAATTTTTTAAAGATTCCGGTTTATTAATTTTTGATTAAATTTGCAAATAACCTCCATTGTTTAATGTGACAATTTGATTCATTTTGAAATAAATATTAGTTAAAAATAAATTCAAATAAGGGTGGTTTCGCTTTGCCGCCTTTATTTGTTAAGGGTGCAACAGAGTATACAAATATTAGTTAGTTATTAGTGGAATTAAAGAGAAAGAAAATTTGTGTGAAATTTAAAGTCAAATAATTTAATATTTTTTCAATCTTTTATTTCAAATTCTTGGACGAACAATGTTTAGAAAAATCGTTTTAACGAAAATCTAATGCACGTCCAAACGCGATGAGGCAACGGTTGAAACTCCAGTTACGAAGGACCAACACGGCCAGTGAACTTCGTTTTAACGACCAGCACACACACACCTTTTCATCCAGGCTGCATGTACATACATATACATATGTACATACATATATGTATGTATATGTTTTTGTGAGGGAAACACTTTCCAATTGGAATAACAGAATAGGATAGACGAGCGGCATTTTGAAAAACTCTACACACGCATCTGAAGGGTGGTTTTTTTCACCGGCTGGTAAACAGCTGCTTATGCTGTTACTGTTATTCACAAAGGTTCCTTCCAATTGTAGACTGGAAATGAATCGAAGTCCAACGATGCTGAGCCGAGTGCGGCATTTGTTTTGAAACGAGAAACCGCTAAAGACTTTTGGGCAGCTGCTGGCAACATAAAAGACTAACTGGTACAACACCCCCACATCTATACTACATACCCCCACACACACACACTAGGCACACCTTCCATCCCCTGAAGCATGGTAGCTTAACCGGTAGGTGCCATAATAACGACGCAATAAATGACGAAACCATGACGATAAGATGAAACACACTCTTGAATATGAATACTAATAAGACTTTGTCTTTCATTATTTGTTTGTCCAAGCTGTCATACAGTCTCTATTGGTATCGTGGGACATGATAATTTAGAATTGTAAATAAAGGATACATTTTAAAAGTAACAAATTAAAATTGAACTGAATTTGAGAGCAAATAGAAACATAACGATTCAATTTACCTCATAAATTACTGAGTTTTAGGGTTTTTGCAGTTGAGAATTATTGTGAACATTGGTTGAAATTTTTTTGGATTGACCATTCTTATAAAAGTCATTTCATATAGATTATTCAATTCGGTACAATCATGTTGAAATATCAAACCGACTTAAAATTTAAGTGAAATCTTTCGAAGAACAACTGCAAAAAACAACAAACACGATTGGTTTCCAAAGGAAACTTCTTACGAGTGATTCATGGTCAATGTTTAAAATTTTGTTATTAATACAATAAAGTCGGTTAACATAAAAAAATGTATACTGCATATGCATATTATCAAATTTGCCTAACAGAATAGCTGTTGACAAATTGCGACAGCACACGAAAATAATTAGTATAAAACACATTTATCTATTGTTTCAAACTCAAAATAACAGTTAAAAACTTTTTCTCTTTGAAAATTGAAATTAGGTGTAGTTCATTTGGACTTACCTCTACATTTTCTGTGTCGAAATAGCAAAGCGTTCGTTTTGTCAACTCGAACCAACGATGTTTATAATTGACAGGTGTAAAGCGTTTTTTGTTTTGTGCTCTTTTTACCATCGAACCACTTTTAATAATATCATATAGACGCTCGGACATTTTATCCATTTTAGCCTGAAAAGATTTGCTGCTGGAACGGAGTGAAGCTGCGGACTTAATGGTACCAAGATGGCCATGAACATTATTGCGCTGCATCTTGCCGGAGCTGAGCATCCCAAAGACGTAGAGAGTCTGTAAAATAATCGAAAATTAATTTAGAACACATTTCGTTAGTAAAAAGTTAAAATAATTTATGTATGTTAATGTGTTAAAGCCAAAAATGAAACGCAAAATTGGCTACAACACACACCATATACCGAAAAGGCCATAATTCAGTTCTAGTGGGAGTAGGCGTGCGAAGTTATTGACCATGGAACATCACTATTCTGGATTCGCCTAGCCCCTGAACATCAATCAGTTTTTAGCATATAGAAGAGGAAAAAGAGAAGGTAGCAAATCGAGCGGTTAAATGAACAACTAATTAGCAATGATCTAGAGAAGGTCAAAAAAACTGGACTGGACCAGACAATGCTCACTAGATGACCTTGTAAACTTAAGCAAACCAGTTACAGCAAACTGATTAAAGGATTAAACTTTGAAAAGACCAAGAAGACTATTGCTGCGAACCGAACAGTGTACGCAAACAAACGGCTCGTTGAATTCCACTGGAGTCGACTGCAGCTCTTCTGGAATTATCACACTTCAACAAAAGACAAGAGAGAAAAGCCACGTAAATACATATGAGCGGAGCGAAACGTATCGGGCCCACAAAGATCGGACAAATAGTGCAAGTACCTACATAGTTCAGAAGCAGCTAGGATCTTTAATATTACAGTGAGGCTAGGAAAATGTTATACGAATTCCAATAACGAGCTTTAGCATTTGTTGACTATACGAAATTAATTTAATAGTTACAAGTTGTACCGAAGTCGTCTCGCCAACTTACTTATTTCATTGTTTTTCTGCTAATATGCGTTTGTTCCTTATCAACCTGATAAGGAGAAAGTTCCTTGTTCGTCGGAAATAGATCCGATCAATTAAATCCCCAGAGCAGCCTGGATGAAGTTCTTTGGGGATGCGTATTAAAGGATGTTAAATATATTATTTTTACCGGTATGGTGTGGTTTTATTATAATATCCAGATTAGTTATGGCCGATTTATGTATTTTTAGCTAACCTATAGTTATGTGATCCGCTCCTGTCGACACATAAAGAGAACTGACAATGTCTGAGCCAATAGTAAAGAACAAAACCAAACCGACAAATGCATAAGCGAAGCAACAACAAAAATTACGACGACGACGCCCGCAACTGTATGGCCTGCCCTTGTCCATTCAACCATGGCACTTTAATCAAGCAGAGGAGCCGACGCTCCAAAAGCGAGAGTCTTGCGCTCGAAGCGCTTTGCCATAAGTAATAAAATAAACACGGCGAAGACGCACATCAACAGCAACAACAACAAATTTCATACATTTAAGAAGGGAGTGATAACAACGGAATACCCTGTAGCTATCCAACACTTTTCGTTAATAAACATGCATACATCCAAAAAAAATTACATAACATTATATATGTATGTAATATTTGTTTAATTAACAATTAAGTTCGAATCGGCTGATTTGAAAAATTCAGTATTTATTCTGTCCTCTCACCTACATATGTACATACATACAATATATTTACGCCATGAGTTATCTACATGAATCGTTTCTTCAAAACTGTACAGGGTAGAAAAAGGATGGCAAAAGGCGCATACGTATGTACATACATACATAAGTGTACATGCATAAATCTTTGGAGTCACAAAGACTTCTGCTGGATATATGTATGTATATACATATGTACTTGTGCATGTGTGGTGGCAGCGGGCGTGGTCAGGTAACTCGTTTCGAACGACTTTGAATTTCGCCACGCAAATTTTTTTTTATTTTCTTTTTTGCTGATCTAGGCAAAGAAGAAAAACACAAAGACCAAAAAGAAGATGCAAGAGACAAATGTTTTCTAGCTGCGTGGGCGCAATTGACCTTTGCAAACTGCATTTCGAATTGGAATGTAATTCAAGCCAGATTTGTTTTATTAATACCGATTAGAGGCTTATCAGCAGAATTGTATAAATGAAGCGCAGCTTGTTAATGCTGGCAAAACAAAGAACGAGGCTATGTAATCTGATACGTATTAGTGTAAAAGAGATAGCAATAGGAAAGGATAAATAGGCAAGAAAAGATAGAGTAGAGCGAGAAAAAGAAACAAGGCAATAACTGGGCCAGCACTTACCTGTTGATTTAGCAATGGGATCTCAGCAACTTCCCGCTCCTTCTTGCCAACAACAACCGAACACGAGCCGAGTCAGATCAGCCGGCACAAAGTAAGGCAGCAAACAACACAATTAGTACAATTGAGCTCACAACAAATTACTTTCGATTAGACGCGGCAACAATTTTGATTATCCGAAAATACTTAAAAATAAGTTTTAAGTGAAATTACAACAACCGGCTTAGTAAAACAACAAAAAGTGATTATAAACAATATTCAAGGCACAGCTGAGGCGCACACACACACAAACACACTCTCACTAGCCCAACACAAGATCACGCGCAACAGGCGACAGGAATTCCGGGAATTGAAAGACTTCATTACCAATTCTTCACTGTAGATGTTAATATCTATTCAATTGTTATTTAAGCGAAGTTATACATCGACATTTAATTTTTACCACTTAGTGGAACGCGCCGACGCAGCGACTTAACAGAATTTAAAATTAAATAAAACATATTTCGGTGTCCCAAATGTGAGTCTGTTGAGTAACTTATCGATAAATTGCAAGTACAACACTGTTTTGTTTCTTTTTTGCGCGCAATCGATATTATGTTAATTTAGAAAACAGTATTTAAAAAAAACTTGTTTTTAAATCTGCATTCTGCACTTGCCATAATAACGATGAAACTAAGGTTGTGCAAATCTTGCAATCTACATAATAATAAAGTTCCATTTTAAACAATCCAAAATTACAGCAACTGATATTTAATAATTTAGTCAAAAATACTGTGCACTTAATAAATTAGATATATATTTTTTCCCTTTCTGAAGCCTTAAAAATAACACTTTCGATATAAAAATGCTTTCTGTGAAGAGAAGTACGGCATTGCCTAGTAACCAGGAAGGTTAGTTTAGTTTTCTTTCTTTTGAATGGCGGCTATGCGCCATGCACCCACCAAATAACGCACCCAGATCATGGACAAATCCATTCCCATTTGCAGCCACGACCAGAAGGGTGTCAATTTCGAACCATCAATTTCGGTCCAGCGAACAGCAACCTCCAACATAGGCACCTTTAAACGCTCGGCTATAAAAAGCAACTCCACATCGAAGGCCCAACGCTGTACATGCAGACTAGCAAAGAGTTTTCGAGCAGTAGAGCGGGTAAATAGTTTAAATCCACATTGAGTGTCCCTTATAGAGCGTACAGCAAAAAGCCAAACGAGAGTGTGGAATCCATGCATCAAAGCGGTGCTGGTCGATAAAAACAACCAACATGTTTTGTCATGGATGCTATGGAAATAATTAGTTTTTGGGCTAACTTACCGTATAAAACTCCTTGAAGCTATAGATTCATTTTCCAAATGAGCACGGGAGCCTACAACCAAACCATCATTGCGCCATTCGGGGGCCAGACCATTCAAAGCCTCGGCTAGTTTATCATAATCGGGGAATTTAGTTGCACCATCAGCATCAGCAAAAAGCAACTGACGACCACGAGCGCTTAGCACACCCAGACGCACAGCTCCGCCTTTGCCGCGATTCTCAACTAGTTCCATAACACGAACTTTTTCAGCACCAATTTGTTTGGAATACTTGAGGGCCACTGAAACTGTGGCATCACTGCTACCATCGCTCACCACTATAACTTCGTAACTGAAGCTGGATTCCTTCTGGTTCTTCTGCTCTAGGAAGGCCAAACATTCATCCAGCATAGTAGGCACTAAAAAGTGTTAAAAACAAAATCAATTACCATGTGATTATTTCTCATAAAATGTTCTCCATCATACAACGCTTCTCCTCATTGTATGCCGGCACTATGACACTCAGCTCCAAGGTGGGCGGCTCTTCTATACTAGGAAAATCCACATATTTAATTGTCCTTGGATCTAGAAACGTTTTTTCATCCTTGTGCCTCACTATATTTGGATAAGGCTTCGTCTTATAAAGCAGTACGATTAATCCCTAAGAAAAATATTTCAAAAAATCAAAGTAATCAGTTGACCAGTCGGTAGAAATATACATACATATGTATGTATTTGTGTGTGTATGTGTATAATTTACTTACCAACCACACGCCAACTGCTATCACAGCTATCAAATAGTAGCACAATTGCAGCAAACAGGCCAACATGGTATGTATATGGGTGTGATAAGGAGCTATCTTATAGCAAACATAACTTCTTTCGAATTGTGTGACTCAATAAAAAGCCACGTATACGTATTAATTTTAAAGTTTTCGGCGGCCGCTGATAAATTAAACAGTACAGCTGTAAAGTCATCGATGGCACAATATTCGATATCTACACACTATTGACCGTCAACAAATATCGATAGATTATAGATTTACCGATTTCAACATGTACATTGTACAACCAATCTGTCGTATTTGAATTCGAAAAAGATCTCAGATTTTGGAAAAGCTAGAGCTACCAAATTTTCTTGCTCAAATTTGATCGCATCGCAATTTAATTTTGACTCACTGATACATGTCTATCATTCCGCCAAATTTTATAAAAATCGACCTTGAAATCGAACCCCAAGAAGCTCGTTTTATATTATCTGGAGACTGTAAATTTGGGATGTTAAATCCGTTATACGTTAAAATCTAAAATATCCATTAAAACTTGAAATTTCCGTTAAAGTTTAAAATTTTCGTTAAATTTTAGCGACAAATTTAAATTTAACAATCCTCTTCACAGCAAAATTAAAATTAAGGGAATATTGAAATGATATTCTGTTAAACTCAAGAAGTCTCCAGAGCATAGTGATTTGACCTCCGGGACTTGACTTCTAATTCACTCCTGGACTTATAAGTGAGCTGAAATTAATTAAAATATATAGAAGTCTATGAGAATATATAGAAATCAATAGAAATAAGAACATTTGATTGTATGAAATTATAGAATATATAGAATTGCATGGTGATATATAGAAATGCATGGATATATATGGAAATATATAGAAGAAGTCTTTGAATATATAAAGAAATTATGTATATACAATATTGCATGCGTTAGCTATTGCGGCAGGCGAAGAAATTTAATATATAAATTTGGTTTTCTAAATTTGAATTAGGTTTTCACTTGGGGCATGGTATATCCAAGTCGGCCTGACGACTTACTTGCTTCATTAATGGTAATAAATAATCATATATAGGCAACATTTTTTATTATGTCACATTTGTGTATTTTTTATTTTTATAAAAACTTGTTCAACAAAAAATCATTTGTACCATTAATATTGAAAAATATTAACTGACACAGTTGTTTTGTCACAATTAAAGTAATAGATTAATTGCTAAACTACAGATAAGTAAATAGGTAAAGCAATAAATAAAATCGTATTGTATAACAATTGCACACAGCTCAATTTGCTTTGGTGAAATTCTCTGGACTTATATCCTGAGCCTGCAGCATATCATGGAAAATGCTCGATACATTGTTGGCCAATTCCAGAGGCTTGCCCTGCTCACAGATTCGGCCATCGTCTAGAATTAGGATGCGATCCATGGCCTGTAGGCCGCGCAGACGATGGGCAATAAATAGAAGGGTACAGCTTTTGAATGCATTTCGCAGAGCCTGTTGCATACACAGATCGGATTCATCATCCAGATTGGATGTACCCTCATCGATGCAAACTACTTTGGCGTTCTTGAGCAAAGCACGAGCTAGGCAAAGTAGTTGCTTTTGACCGGCGGATAGGTTGTTGCCGCACTGTTCTACTCGACCATCAAGCCCACCCAGTTGTTGCACTAGCAGAGTGGCGGCGGGCGAGTTCTTAACGGCATGCCAGATCTCCGAGTCATAGAAACTATGACGGGGGTCAAGATTTTCACGAACAGTACCTGGTAAAAGAGCGACTTAAAAAATTGGAGAAATATCTATAGCATTTTACTTACCCTCAAAGAGGAACGGTTCTTGTGTGATGACTCCCACACGGTCTCTCAGAACATGTAGAGGCAAAGTGTGTAGATTGACGTGATCCAAACGTATTTCGCCTTGGCTAAGTGGCGCCACTCTGAGTAGTGCAGCCAAAACCGATGTCTTGCCGGCTCCAGTACGTCCCACAATACCAATCCGTTCAAAAGCTTCCGTTTGAAAGCTAATACCTTTAAGTGCCGGCGCCAGATGTTCCCTATAACTAAGTTCGACATCTCTTAAGCTGAGCACTCCCTGGGTTGGCCAACCAAAAGGAGCCTCTGCATTACCCTCTGCATTCTGCTCTCCCTCCAATTGCAGATATTGATCAATACGCTCCACAGCAACGAATTCCTGCTCTGTTTCGGCCACGGCATGGAGAAGATCACCCAATTGTCCTGTTATAGACAAGGCATAAGAGATGCAGAGTCCAACCAGGCCGGGATTTGTGGTGTGAGAAGCTGTAATGGCAGCCAGCAGTCCGGCACCACCAACCAGGAGTGTGCCAAGCAACTGCAGTCGAAGTGCAAGCCATTGTTGGGCTGCAGACTGCGTTAATTGGGCTTTAATACTTTCCTCCAGCTTTGCCTGAAAATCACGCTGGAATCGGGTACTAGCTCGCATGCTCCTTATAGTGGTCAAGCCCTGAAGAGTCTCGGTAAAGTGTGTGTAGAGTGGTGACATGGCGTTGCTGGACAATCGCTTGATATCACGCGAGGCATGGCGATAGCGTTGTTGCAGATTTAAATAAATAGGTACCATGGGTACAACTACCAAACCCAGCCACGGCATTGAATACAAGGACACACAAAGGGCTCCTATTAAACCAGCTAGTTGGGCCAGTAAGATGTTAAGTATAAAGGGCAGTGAGTCATCCACCGTGTTGGTATCGGATGAAAAGCGATTCAAGATGCGTCCCACCGAGGTGACATCGAAGAAATTGAACTTAGCCTGAAATAAACAGGTTAGAAACTGTTACGAAGAGATAAAGCGGGTTACTCACAAACATCACCCGCTTAAGCAGCTGCTCATGCATGTATATTGCCGCCTTGATACCAGCATACGCAAAAAAAAATGCTCGAGCCAAAGTTACCAGGGAATTAGTCACCCCAATGCCGGCAAATATCCCCAGGTAATAGCTAGTCGTATGACCAGATTCTCCCAACTCATGCTCCAATGAGGCATTTTGATGCGGATCAAGTGTGGTTTCGGTCACCCAGTGTGCCAACCACGCATCACTTAAATTTCGGGTAAGCTGCATTAACACTACAAACAAAAGCACAGTCAGGGCCAACGAAGGGCTAACGGCCCGCCAATAACAAGCAAAAACATTGCCCGAAAGTTGTCCATACTCGCGAGATTCTTCGAGCAGCAAACTGTCTACACTTTGCTTATCCTCCTCATTGACTAGCTTCACTGAGTGGTGGCTTTGCGAAATGGCCTCCATCTCCTCATCTTCGTCATCAACGCTTAATTCAATGCTTTCAGTCATATAATCGCTAGGACGCAAACGACCATTTTTCACATGAAGGATTTGATTGGCATGGAAGAAGAGCTGAGTGCTTCGGGTAACCACAATGCGAGTCTTATTTTTAAGTAAGCGTAAGATACAATATTTGATTATATGCTTGGCCACATGTGCATCTACAGCGGAGAGCACATCATCCAGAAGGTAAACTAAAAAGAAATATAAATTATTAGAGAAATAATAATTTAGGAATGACACACTCACCCTTTTTATCCTGGTAGACTGCTCTTGCCAACGCCACGCGTGCCCGCTGGCCACCAGATAGAGTCCTACCGTTTTCGCCTACACCCAGAAGATCGCCACCAAAAGCCTTAATGTCATCTTCCAGAGCACAGGCATGAATGACTGTTTTATACCATTGCTCATCAAAGTTTCCACCCCACACAATGTTATCCCGAATGGTGCCCCGCTGTAGCCAAGGAGATTGACTGATATAACCGAAACCCGTTGTCAATTCCTGGACACAAATGTCGCCACTAAGAAAACGAGTGCCGGCAACAATTGCGGCTAGAAAACTGCTCTTGCCGCCACCCACCGGTCCCTCAATGCATACCAATTGACCAGCCTTAATATCAACATTAATGTCCTCTAGCCTAAAGCCAGAATCATTCTCACCTTCATCATGCGCAAAGTAAGCGCTTTTCATCTGTAGAACGCTGGCAGCTCCGGCTTCTCCCTTGCAGGTGCCCCTTATAATGGGATTATAGTAACTGGAGTAATCGAGATCTGGCACATCCAACAACTGTTGCACTCGCCGTACGGACACCCATGCCTCGATGAGACCATTGAGCACCCAGGGAAACGCATTCAGCGGACCAATCAGCATATAGAGCAAGGCCACACTGGTATATGTTGTGGATGCTATTAATTGCTGACCCATTAAAACGGATACACCAAAAGTGAGCAGGCACATCAACACTGGCGTAGTTGCCCAGAAATATACACACATGGCATCAAGATATTTACGATTCGATAAAAATCTCAACTCCTTTTGCCTCAATCCACGAATTTTTGTAATGAATATATCCTCCCAGGAATTGATTTTGATTTGCTTCGCTCCCTGCATGGTCTCGGTGGTGGCCGATAATCGGCCATCCTTGGCCGACATTAAACCAGTAGAATATATACCGATTCGCTTAGCTAGACAACGGTTAATTGGTATCAAGAGAGCAGCAAAGGCTACACCAGCCAGGAAGGCAGGTCCCAGTTGTAGGTAGAGCAGATACAGAGTGGTAAACAGCTTGAATGGAATGCTCCAAAAGAAATGGAAGCTTATGCAAGAGTTCACTATGCGATCGGTATCGGTGGACATGAGATTTAGAATATCCGGTTTGGCCTCACGTAGTCCACGAGCCTCCAAAGCCTTGCGATAAATGACATTAACCACTCCTACACGCATCTTTAAGCTGACCATAGCCATTCGCCAATCAAAATGGGTAGAACACAATGCGGAGATCAAAGTGCTGAGGAATAGACCCAAAGCATAGTAGTATGCCTGTCCCTGGACATTTTCGTCTGCGCCTTGCTGCCTCAAGAGTCCACCCAAGAGCAGAGGTCCAGCAAATCCACTCAGATCAGCGATAAGTCTGAGAATTCCGATCAGATAAAATTCCAGGCCAAAGCATCTATGCAAGGCACGCCATAAGCTCTGCGACTGATTCAAAGCCCAATGAAGTCTCTCACTAAGTCGTGTTATATTCAAGGCATCTGGCAGATCAAAGAGATCTTCAATTTTCTTCAACTTGCCGGCCACTCCTTTCGAGATCAAAGGCTTAACCCAATGAAAGAAAAAACTAGAGGCCCAATTCGCCTCATCCTGGGCATGTCCAAGATGAGCCTCATTGAAATCAAATTGAAAATATGTATAACGATTCGAGAGCAAGGCCTCTTGTTCTTGATTGGCAGCAGTTTCTCCTCCTTGCTGGTTGGCAACGTATACGGCATTCCCACGGGGAAACAGTGTCAATCCATAAATTATATCACATGCAAAGGTGGCCAGGCTCCAGGGCCACCAATTAAAATTGCGACTGGTTCGAAGCCACACACCATCCAAGACCACAACACTCAACCAGACGACATTCATGAGTAATGGACCGCGATGACTGAGCTGACCATAATGTCGAGTGGTCAGAAGATATCCTAGTCAATAAAACCGATTAATATATCAAAAATATGGGGAGAACGAATGTCTTGCTCACTTACCAATATGGACTACCCACATAATGCATTCGGCACTGACCACCAAAACATCCACTGCATAGAGATCAAAGCTTGCAGAATGGAACACAAATATTTTCACCACAGGTAATAGAGCCAGTATAATCGTCACCACGGTTCGAAAAGCCAACATTTGCAACTGTTGTTTATTTCTGGCCACCAGATTCGTGTTCGCTTGGTTACCGAAATTGTAGGCGGATAATGCTGCAAATATCGTATACACAGGCAACTGGAGCAGTGTCTTCTGGAAACACGGTAACAAATCATTCATATCGTTGGCAAAGGGCTTCAGGCCAGTTGGACAAAATTGTGTCCAGTTCCATGACATCTTGTTCCAATCAATATCCATATAGGACGACATGATGGTGGTTGACGAGGACTTCTTTGTTATACTATTTATTTAGATGGCGCTTAGTCATCACCCTAGCTTTAGCATTCCAATTTTGCAAGTGGTGATAAACAATGAGGAAACGGGAAAACACTTTCTTCTTTGTGATAGAAACTGAACCGCCAATCAGCTGATTGGACGATGAAACGATTACTGAGTTTGAGATGGGCGACAGCCTCGATTATTATTTTGGTATCTCATTATCATTGGCTAATAAGTGACTTCTTTAGTCGCTAATGCATTATATGTATGTATGCATTATAGATTCTTTTCCTACTGCTAAACATATTTGCAAAACACTCAATTCTCATTACTATAAACACTATAATCGATAAATAGTCCATAATAGATATCGTTAGCTGAACTTGTTTACATATTAAACAAAAAATAACTTGTATATTACGAAACAAGATGACCACAGGGGATGACGCTGAAATTGTAGATGCACATCCAACTGGATTACCCCATGAACTGTTAGACATCTTTAAATCCTTGGCTAATTCTAATCAAATTATTATGTTTAAGCCGCAACAGATCGACGACCCTGATCTTGAGTCGGAGGAAAAAGAGCAAATTCTTCAGGAAGTTTTCTGTAAAAACCGAGAAAATTTTCTAATACGTTTTGGCAGATACATGACTGCATCTCAACTAAAGGACTTCCAGGCTGTGGGTATCGGGGAACCGCTTAAGCACGACGAAAATCTGGAGGAGATGCGCCTGCTCTTGGAAGATTTCCAACGAAAGCTTTCCTCGCGCTCAGTTTGCGTGAAGAATCGTCGCTATCAGGCCATGCAGCAGTTGATTCAGCAAGGAGAATACTTCAGTGAGCACGAAATGATGCAGCGGGCTCCAGATCTCTACCAAGAGTTAGTGGGTCAATATATGACAGAAGAAGAAAAAAAGGATCGGGATAGTTATGATGTCAGAAATACTACTTTCTCAGGCATATTGATGCACACCTTGGAACAAAAACAGCGGCAGGAATTGTTAGAAGGGAAAGATCGCCAGATAATAGAACAGGAGGCTAAAGTGGAGGATATAGATGAAGAAGTGCCAGTCAATTGTCGCAGCCAATGGGGTGGCTTTGAGGAAGACGAGCCTATAGCCTGCTCCACCTCCTCGACAAAACATTTGCCGAAAATCTCCCCACCAGACTATTATAACCCCGCCGAACGTGAACTGCTGCGTCATGAGTTTTTGGGTCTAATGCAAGAACGCTTTTTAAGCGGAGAGGATACGGATTTTGACTATACAGCTGTGGATGATAATACATCGTTCGATGATCTTAAGCAAATTGAACAAGACGAGGAGGATGCCTATTTTGAAAAGGAAGATCAGGACGAACCGGAGGAAATGCGTATTAAACCAAATTCAGCTGAATCTAGCGAGGACGAACTCGACATTTACATGCGGCATTTACAACAGCATCCCAGTCTCCAGCAAGCTTAGGTTTTAAGTCCAAAACACGGCACGGCTCACCTTTGTACGTCACCACGTCGTTTTTACACTTCATTACGGTCTTATTGTTAGCTTTTAATCAATCTTTTAGCTTAAATCCTAGGAATACATGCAATTTGAGAAATTAGTCATCCCTCTAGTTGTCCACTTATCTAGGTCGACCACGTCCACCGCCGCCACCTCGTGGGAAACCGCGTCCGCGACCGCGCAAGACTTTACTATTCGGAGGCGGACTCTTGGGTCTAAGCATTTCGATACGGCTGGTGCATCCGGTGGCCGGAGCTTCGACGAAATACGTCTGATACAGTTCCGCATTGAAGTTAGAGTTGGTTAACTCGGGACCCAGGGTGAGCCAGCCGGGCCTGATACTCGAATCTCTACCAAATAAATGCAAACGCCGACGACCCAAACAGAAATGTTCAATAATGTGGAAGATCTCGATTGGTTTTTCAAAGCTGCCAAATTCCTCCTCTTCAGAGATGATCAAATCAATGTCAACATTAGCGTGGATAAAGTCACCATCGGTGGATCTTCGAACAGTACCCTTAATCCCCATTAGGCAGTGCTCTTTAGTGCGCTGAAAGACGGCCTTGGGTTCCAGTTGCTTCGAATGCCCGGGCTTATTTATATTAGTGCGGATCCAGCAAATATCTTCACACCGTCGGAAACCCCACTTCTTAAGGCAATTTCTACCCATGTCAAGACCTTCGCTGGAGCCGCACCAGAGGAAGACAAAAGATCGATGGGCTGCTATTTCGCCCACATCCAAATCTAAATAAAATAAATATTTCAATATATAATACTTCAAATATGTGCACACACTCACTGAGTATATCATCCCAGTTCCAGAACACACGCGGTGCACCGCCCACTGTAGCCACTGAGGGCGCTGCTCGGGCATATTCCTCCAGCGGTGGTTCTATCAGAATTACATCGAATTTAGTACCCAAAGTTTTCACATCCAACGTTTTCAGATCCGCCTTTAGATACATAGGAGCCGACGCAGTATCCTGTATTAGTTTATCTTTCAATTTAATCAATTCCCTTAGCTTGGGATATTCCTCGAAACGATCGGCCAATCCCACATCGCGAATGAAATTCTGTGGTCTCTGCCCAGTATCTACAAAATGTTGGCAGTAATCGTTGTGTGGATTAGACGACTGTGTGCCCTTTAGGAAAGTTGAAGAATCCCGGTAAATAATCTCACTGGGAGTCTTTTTTGAGGACGACGATGCGCCATCCTCCTCGTCCCGCTGACCACTGGCATTCAGAAGCTGGCGACTGTTGTGCGTGTCTTCGGCATTTCCCAGCACTTTTTTCAATTCATCTACGCTGGATAGACCAAGCTAGATGTAGAAAAAAAAAATTGTTTATTATAGAGTACTCCTTTGTTTTTAGTCCAATAGGGCAGACAGGTGAAACATATACTTACGGTTTGGGCCAAAAGCAGCCGACGTTTTCGGGATCGCTCTTGTGAGCTTTTCAGAACATCGCTCATGGCAATAATTACTTCATATATAGGAATACAAGACAAAAACTAGATATTTTAAACAAATAGAACAAATAAAAAATCGCTCGCACCGCGTCACTTTCATTAGAGATGGCCAGTTCTAGTAACCGTGACTGTCGCGAAAATATGTTTTAATGGTTTCTCTTATTTTTATATCTTTTAAGGGGGTCTTGTGTAAGATCGTCGTTTCGGTTATATGTATGTATAGAGTAAGCCAAGGTCGAACCTAATTGAAAAATATAATTATAAATTGTGCATTCATACAAACATAAGTTTCTTGATGAATGCCGAAACTTTTCGCCATTCACAGTGAAGTGAAGAATCGCCATTCACACAAATCATTTGCATGTGCCGCTGCCGGAAAATTTTTCATATTTTTATTATAAACGTTAAATTGAAATAATTAGTGAAATTAGATAACTAAGCCAGGATATCTTGAAATGAAGCTGCTGCGCCACACGCTATGTGGGACATTGGTTGTGCTGGCGGCGTGTATTTTCTATGCAGCCGCACAAGCTAAGCCAAAGGTTTGTATTTGTTTTATCTTGGCCACGTCACTGGCCAATTCATCCGAAAAGGATTAGAATTGAAATTGCCGGCAACAATGCTATCATTAAAATGTTTATGGTTCTTCCAGACGCTCTCGCTATCGGAAAGGGTACAAAATCTGGTAGAGATGAATCAGAAGAAACCCCTGCTACGCTTCAATGGGCCCAAGTTTCGGGAATATGTGAAGAATACGCCGCGCAACTACTCCATGATTGTGATGCTTACGGCGTTGGCGCCGTCACGTCAATGCCAGATCTGTCGTCATGCCCACGATGAATTCACAATAGTGGCCAATTCGTATCGCTTTTCGCCGGTGTATTCAAACAAGATGTTCTTCGCCATGGTTGATTTTGATGAGGGTTCTGAGGTATTCCAGTTGCTACGCCTGAATACAGCCCCAGTGTTTATGCATTTCCCGGCCAAGGGCAAACCAAAAGCAGCTGATACCATGGATATACACCGTGTGGGGTTCGCCGCCGACTCCATAGCTAAATTTGTAGCTGAGCGTACGGACATAACGATTCGTATTTTCCGACCACCAAATTATTCGGGCACAGTGGCAATGATTACACTGGTGGCTCTAGCTGGCAGCTTCCTTTACATACGTCGCAACAATTTGGAATTTTTATACAACAAAAATCTGTGGGGTGCTGTAGCCGTTTTCTTCTGCTTTGCCATGATCTCTGGTCAGATGTGGAATCATATAAGGGGCCCGCCTTTGGTGCATAAAACCCAGAATGGTGGAGTTGCCTATATTCATGGATCGTCGCAGGGACAGTTGGTGGTGGAGACATACATTGTCATGTTCTTGAGTAAGATATGGAATGGATATGGATGTTTATTTTTTTTTTATTGGTATTGTTATATACGTATACAAATTTTCATTATAGATGCTATGATTGTTCTGGGCATGATTCTGCTTATTGAATCGGGCACTTCAAAAGGTCATAACAAAAATCGAATTATGGCTATGGTGGGCTTAGTACTCTTAACGGTATTCTTTTCCTTTTTGCTCTCTGTATTCCGTTCCAAGGCACAGGGTTATCCTTATAGGTGAGTTAACTACTCGGTTGAAAATGTTGGATCTTTGATTCGAACATCTTTTATATGCAACTCAACTTCAATTTCAATTAACTTATTTTTCCTTTATTCTTAGTTTCTTGTTTAAATAAAATTGACTGCAGCCCAGGCTTCAAATCTTTGCCCGTTTTCCCCCAATCGTTTTGTAGTAAAAAATTCAAACCCGGAGCATATGTGTGTGTAAAAAACGGATTTTAATAAAAATACATAATGATACAAATTTGATACGGAAATGTTTTATCCAAGGGAGTTACGGTTGGAAATCAAATGGCAACTGTTTATTAATTCTCGACAACCCACCTCGTCTTAAAATTAAAGTTACAAAAATTTGTATTTAAATTAATAGAATCAATGGCAGTTCAAAAAAATTGTTTTAAAATATGTATTAAAATTAATAGATTAAATCTCCACTATAATTCAAAGTAAATAAGGGACAATTGCATGCCTTCTTTTGGGATAATCCTTAAAATTCTCCTTGTACCATTGATGTGTGAGTAGGGCATTTATAGTTTGATTGCTAGCTACCCACAAGAATATAAGCTTCCACGTTCGAATAGATGCAAACAAATTAGTCAGACAATAGTACATTACAATCTCAAAAAACATATGAGGCGAGGATATCAAATTAAACCAACCGCCTTTGGGTAGTAAGTGCTTCTCCGTCTTGACTGTTCCAGTCTTCTGATCCTTGCGCAGATTGACCAAGGTTATATTGCTAGCATATTGCTGATGCCAGGACAAGAGGAAGATTAATATGTGAACTCCTTGAAGGAGGGAAATATTTCTCAAACTGAACTTGTTTGGTTCAGTTCCACGGATAAAGCCGGCTGTTTGGGACAGCAGGGATACAACGGCTCCAAAATAATGAATATAGCCTACTGCATAGTGGGAAAGATTCATTTTACTGTGCTTGGAGAAGATTTGAACGAAATTAGTTTCGTAAAATCGACGAACACACTGCAATGTAAGCAACACTGTTCCTACTAGCGACGTATTGGAGTCCACTTGCACCGAACGATTGCTCGAACCGCCACACATAAAGTCCAGAAAACGCAGCACATATTCTGGAGCAACCTGATGGCGAATGATACAGCTTACCACCAAATATAATGCCCACAATGACCAACCAAGGGCAAATATATAAAAATGTTTGAACCATCCTTTCGGTATCTCCAATCGACTGACCAGTGCATCAGTTTTACCCTTATGGCTGTGCTTGCCATAACGAAAAGACTGCCGTAGACTGTTAGGTAAATGCGACTCTATTAAGGTTATCAGACCACCAAAAATCACAATGAATGTGATGAATCCAATGAAAATCAATTGAATCAAGTTGATGTTGTTGTTATCGATGAGCTCCTCCAGGAAGCTGATAAGAGAGAGCCACCACATTGTACAATTTTATTTTTTACACCAAGAAAGGTGCATCCGGTCGGTGGGTACAACTTTCTCTACAACAAGTGTTATATTTTTTGATTTCTTAATAAGACAGCAAACAGCTGTCTAGTGTTGGTAACCAAATGAAGATACACTGCGGGAAACGGGGGTTTGGCTTTGATCAACCAATTGTTTTTAGTTTTCGTAACAGTAGTTTACAATTAAAACAATTTTCAAAACATGCACACGTGAATTAAAAATCCCACTTCCTCTTCGCTTTCATTCTGTAATGCAAATATGACGCAATACTCAGGGTTCAGTTTGGCGGCGTTTTTCCGTTCAATGTTCATTCGGTTCTATTTTAAAAATAAATTCTATTATTTAGTAGGACGTCAAAGCAATTTACATTGTAAAACACAGCTTTAATTTGTTATTCTATTGGTATTATTATAATTCTGTTGGCATTCTTATGTGTTTAAAATCTTACTAAACAATGTTTTGTATATTTTTTAATGTTTGCTATTTGGAAATTGTTTCATTACAACAAGTCTATTAATATCCCATTCCATAAATTATTTTCCTATTCTTTTCCGGAATTCGTCCATTTGTTGTGTAAGAAATCGAACATAGTTGTCTTAAATAAAAGATAATAAATGGGTAATCTCTCTTCCCCTTTTTGTACATATCAAATATTGTAGTTGAATAGTTTCTCGCCAGGTTTTCCTAAAATATGATCATATTGATTGGGATAATTCGGGTGCTCGGATAGCATGGCATCAATAGATCGTTCATAGAGATACAAATAGTTCTTGAGATCGTCATCCGCATAAAACTAAGAAATAAGAAATATATTATTTAAACAATGATAACTTTGTAGTGGTTTTATAGAAACAGATTTGCAAATGGGTAGGAAATTTAATGAGTGAGGTATTAAAATTAGTCTTGTTATTTGTGAGTTTAGACTATGAGACCAGTTATTATTAGTACATTAGTCTATTATGAAGACCAACTTATACTGATACCTTTCTTTAGTTAAAGATTCCTCGATCTATTTTTGCTGCGGTAGATTGTAAAAAAACATTGATATTTGATAAAACAAATGTCAGGATTTTGGGTTGTTTAAACTAAAGCAACAAAAAGAATTGGGCGGTACCTGAAGAAAACAACGTCCCACAAAAGATATGCGACGCATATCATGTACAGCCTGGTAGACATGTTGATAGGAAACACTTTCACATTTCAGAATAATGGCCCGCACATCGATAAAGTCATGCTGACAGTGCTGATAGAAATCGGGAAACTAAAATTAGAAGAATTGTTATATAAGTATATTATTCTTGGTTAAATAATCTGAATATACTTACATAATTATTAGTAAATTGTTTTTGGAAAAAACGATCAATATACTGAAGTTTCATAACTCGATCGCTGAAATCATATAGTTGGCGAACCACTTCTCGATCAACTTGACTCAATGGATCCAAAAAGGACTTTAATTGGGCGTCCTGCTCTGACGGTGGCGTAGTTCGCGTTTGATGTAGAACTCGTGAATGCGTTGGCTGTTGCGTAGTTGTTGCTGACTTCCATTGCTTGGTTTCACCAAAAAACTCTATGTTGTTTGTATCCTTTCTATTATCTTTCTGCAGTGGTTGATATGTGCCAGTTCTCAAATAAGTGCCATTTGCATCTACATTACGTTGAGTTTCTTCAGAATCTTCGATCATTGTATAAAGATAGTTAAGATTTAAAGAGCATTTGGGTTTAACGGTTGAAGAGCTAAAATTTTCGATGAATTTTGTGGTGCCGTATTGGCTATTTTGAGGGGTACTGAAGGCACTTGGGCCTTGCCCATAATATGTCAATGTCAATGATCCCGCTTCCCGACCGCCGTCATTCTGAGTCTTGTTGCACTCACTGGTGTCATTGTGACTCTTCAATGTGTTATTCATATTGCTCACAATGCTGTTGCAATTGTTACTGCCGCCAAAGCAATTCTTTTGCTTCTGCAGCAGATCGTCGAGATTCACAAAGGACTTAATGATCATTTCAACTAACGACAGAGTGCCCAACTGCCAGCAATCAAAGGTCGCCATAAAGCCACGTGGAAGCTCGTCTTTGATTTTATTTAGACCTTCAGGTGTATTGTAAACATATCCTTTTAGTATGACCCAAGCATTTACAATGCGGGTAAACACAAAAATGAAGTCCTTCACAGCCCAAGCAATACCCTGCGAATTGATATTTGGCAAAACTCCATCTGGACGAAGTAGATCCTGTTTTAAACGGGCGCACAAAGTGTCTATCTTCTTGAAGCACGGGCGATTGCAATGAGCATTGGCCAAACGTTCAGCTATCTCACTACCTTGCAGCGAAATCCGTGTTATGTCATGAAGACGTTGGGGAAGTAGCACCACCTCGGAATTGCGCCTAAGACCCTGATTAATTGCCGGGGTATGCGTACCATCACCGCCTCCGCTTTCTAAAAAGCTCTGGCTGGATTCTTCAGCGCTAAGATAACAAAAATCATATTAATATTACCTCAAAAGACTATCTTATAAATGGAAATATTACTTATGGATAGACTGCTGGGATACGGCAAAGCCTGAGCCATTCGATTGAGCAGTAGGCTTGGTCGACGGGAGATGTTTTGGAGGAAAATCCACCTGAGTGGCTGCATCACAGATTCGCTTTCCCGACGTCTGGGTTTGTGTAGCTGCATACTGTTTCGGGGGCGGTCCATGACCTGTTAATGGGAAATTTGCTGGCATATTAAAGCCAGTCATGTTACAGGTGGCTGAAGCACGAGCCGAATAAATCTGACCCTGGCCATAAGCATTCATAGAAGCTAAGAAATCCCCATATAAGAGCAGGTCCATTCAAAGTTTTTGAAAAACCTTACCAGAGCTTGCTGCATAATACTGTGCTCCCGGCATTGGCACATAGGTCATATAGCCCGTCCCGGGTTGGGATGCTGCAGCCCCTGTCGGATTGGGATAACCATGGCTTTGACCAGGCATAAATGGATATGACCTACCGCCGCCGGGTATAAAAACTGTTGCCGGTGTACCCATTGACCAGGAGCTCTGCGACACATGCTCCTGGACAATAACGTCTGTCACCATACGATTGCGATCCAAATAGGTTTGCTGATACATTGATTGCTGCCGCAGAGATTGCGTAGCCACTGTGGGCAATTGAAAAATTGGAATGCCGTTCATGTTTCCTTCTTTTTGGCAAGCACCGCAAACAAATGACAAAACAAAATCTCAAGAAAAACTGCAGAGAAAAAGCTGTGTGGGCAATGAATTAAAAAAAATGCATTTTCACGATATTCGGTCAAAATCCTTGAGGCTCTTGAGTGAACTAAAGTCATATGACTCAACATATGATTGGCAAAACATACATACACAAATCAGCTGCTTGAATAATAGAGAACAGTGCACTTTATACAACAATTAATTAATTAATTAATAATACTTATAACTTTTTTGAGAAGATGATTGAAAGAATTTTTCAGCTCAGGGCTCCTTGTTTTTTGTTTCGAGTTGCCCACTTGCCGTTACACAACACACTGTGGTGTAGTGTGGTGAAAGTATCCGATTTGAAAAGTAACGGATATGATGAGAAAAATCACGATGTGAAAATTTGAAAAGCTTTTACCGAAAACTAGTGCTGCCATCATTAATATTTGTGCCAAGCATTTTGGGTAATTGTTTACTTTGACTACTCGCACCCATTAATTGCAACGAATTTGGTATCAAACGAAAGGGAATAATTCCACGAGTACAACCTTGGGTACACTTTTGCGAGTTATTGTATAGCTTTTCCACAATTAACAAATGAAAAAAATCGATTAAGAGCTAAATTTAGCCTTTTTCTGCTAAATATACCTCTAACAAAATGCCGTGTCGTAGCGATTAGATGCGTATCTCCATGATCAAGACTATTGTCGGATTATTGGAAGGGTTAGGGGTGTGCATCAAAACGCAGAACACGTTTCGTCGATCCATGACGCACATACCCAAATCTTGGGTATATAGCGAAGTATTGGTTACACCACATATTCACCGCTATTGGCTCTACAGTT
This sequence comes from Drosophila sp. 14030-0761.01, assembly GCA_018150735.1. Taxonomy (NCBI): domain Eukaryota; kingdom Metazoa; phylum Arthropoda; class Insecta; order Diptera; family Drosophilidae; genus Drosophila; species Drosophila sp. 14030-0761.01. The sequence continues at coordinate 2,062,431 of JAECWO010000027.1, read as the reverse complement.
CCTCCGAGGATGAGCTGCCGCACTCGGAACGGTCCAATGTACTTCCATTGTACATTTCGCCAATAGCAGTAAATATATGGTGTAACCTATCCCTATGATTGGGATATTTTTTCTTGAAGTAATACTTCGCTATATACCCGTCGAAGTGGGCGAGAATACGGCCGAATCTTGTAACAGAAGACCGTACGTCTCGCCACATACTTTCTATGTTTTGGGTATGTGCTTTTGGGGGACTACTACGACAAAACACCGTTTCGTCCCCTTTTCGATTCCACCGAACAACCACGGCCGTCAATTATTCTGCCTCGATTGTACTTCCGCTTTCCGAATTAGGACTCGTCCACTTCACCCCCAGAGGTTCTTTGAGGTCTTCTTTGACCTCATCTATTATCTTGCTGCTATTTACAGCCGTTAAAAAAAAAACAAATCGCTGGTATTTTCTATTCCGTTTTCCCAAGTATTTTCTTACGTTTTTGTACATGTATGTTTCTAGTATTTTGTAGTGTTGGTTAAGGTCCACTTGATGCAGCTGACAGTCAGAGCTGCGAAATAAAAAATAAAAAAAATAAAAATGACAGAAGCGTCGACTTTTACCGATCAAATTTCAAAAGGCAAGAACCGAACTAATGTGCGTTGTCAGTTTTGCAATAGTTTTATCCTGAAAGCCCAGGAGGGGACCTACAGCGAGAAAAAGGTAAGTAACACCAATCAAAACCCATCTATATACATATATATGTATGCACACCCACATGTACATTATTTCATTGAGGCGGATGTTCCACATATGCAGCAGGAAAAGGATCGAACAGCAGACACACTAAACACAGAGAGACTGGAGCATTTCTGGCTGGTTGAGGACATGATGACATTCGAGAATATTGGCTTTTCGCACAGTGTCGAGGGTAAAAAATTCCTTGTCTGTGCCGATTGCGAACGTGGACCAGTTGGTTATCATGAGCTTAACACTAGGCACTGTTACCTGGCACTGGGGCGAGTGGTGCATAAGGATTAAGAATGCCCTTCTAATAATAATTATAGCTGTGTATACTCAGATCATGTCCAGACTAAAGCAAAGTACATTAAATTAATATAAATGTTTAATCAGATATTGTGCGAACGACATAAACGAATTTTCCTGTTCTATTATTTAGTTGAATTAGTATTTATTGTTTTTTATTTGAAACATTTTACAATTTTATTGCGTTTTATAAATATTGCATTATTTAGAGGAGATTCTTAACTAAAAACAAAAAACTGTTTGCTGCTTTTCAACCTAAAATTTGTTGTATGTATTTAGTGGAGTTTCATTTATGTCTAGTTGTGTCTTGTGTCTATTTGTATCGATTTCTGCTCATTCTCTAGTTTAAAGGATACCATTTGAAAAGGTGCCAGGTTCCGGGTTTCTCTTTTTTAGGCGGTACACGATGATCTCTCTCTTTGGCAGTTGGAGTGCATTTTATATGTGAGTGTTTTGGGAGAAGGGCGTGGTTATAATATTCGCTTGGCCGCTGGCGATATCTTCTTAAGCGTTCTCACTTTGGTAATTAGACTAAGATTTTCAAAAATGTCGTTTTTTGGTTTTACATTTATAAATGTACTTAGATTTCTGTTTTAGATTATTAGCGGTTCGTTTTTTAATTTCTTGTGCTTCTAAATCGTATGAAAATAAAAAGTAGAGTAACCTAGGCAAAGAGTTGTTAACATTTCAAGTTTTTATATATTTCATTATTAAGATTTTATTTTTTTTTTTCAGGGCCACCTTCGAATTGTTAAATACTTTAAACTGCGGTAGGTTTTAGTTCATATTATTATTTGGTTTTCATTTCAATACTTTAGTTTCAAAAATTCACATTATAGGCAATAGATTTAAATGGATTCTGATGCTGGCCAATTATTATATACATTAAAATTTAAAGAGAAATCTCTTATAGTTTGGTATAAAGCTTTCAACGGTTTCCTTTGTAAAAAAAAAATAATCAAAAAACTATCTGGACCAGAGCTGGAAAAATGAATTGTTTAATAATTATATATGGGAATGTAATTGATTTTATTGACAATCAGCTTACCACGCCGTAAAGCAGCCTTGAGATTGGTTCGTATGGATGATAAAGAAACAGAGTTATGGGACTACACTAACGTCTTGGGGGGGAGCCGGTTAAAAAAACAAAAGAAAAACGAAAATGAAACATCTCTCTTTGTCTTGGATGTTTGCGATTAACGCTGCAAAAGCCATTTGCCGGCAAACAGGCCTGCCAACAGGGTCACCAGACCAAAGGTGGAGGCTTGCAAAGCACCGGCCCCGTTACAGTTATCCGTATCACAGGAGCAGACCACCTGGCGGCCACCAAAACCGGCGCGTTGATAGCAATAATTGGTCGAGGTTTGGTTCTGGAAACCGCAAGTACGTATTACACGGCTATCTGGAGGCACTGTAATTGAAAAGAAAGTAAAGAATATTGCCTTCTTATTCTAGTTTTGTTCAGTGTAAAGGCTATTAAGATGACTTACGAGTGTTAACAGAGAACTCAATTATCTGTGTAATCTTGCGACAGTAGGTCGGTATTCCTTTACCACGCGTAGAATAGTCCTCTTGGCAATCTTTGAGCAGGTTATCAGGTGGTATATCCAATGCACAATTTGCATCTTTGTGGCTATTGCAGACAAAGCATTTAATGGCATCACCTGTAAATAATGTATTATTTTTATTGTTACAATTGAAATAAATGGATTGTTATTTTTCTAAATGTCGGAAAATATGCAAATATGAAGAAGAACTCTAAGGCTTTGGACTGGAAACTTACAAAGAGTCCTGTTCTTTAATATTTACTTAAGGTACTTAGTACAAATGGCCCTGAATCCAGGTATGGTGGTTTCCGTTTATTTTCCTGGTTCAGTATGTAGGCCAGAAATTTTCTCTCGCGTATCTTATACTAAATAACTGAATAAGATGATGTAAACAAATATAATCATATGTACTTATAAGTCTGATTGGTGGCGTTGTATTAGCTAAATTGAATTTAAGGTCGTGCGCGACACGAGATTCGCATTATTTAATTCTCCCGAAAGATGAATACGAAATATTCTCTTTCTCTTCCACATCTTATTCCTCATGCACTCTCCATCTTAGTTAGTGTCCCCCTTCCCTGGGAATTATGCAATTTACATACATACAAATATGCGCTTTTGCGTCACTACGAGCCAAAAATGGCACACTGTAAATTACCAGTGATGGATGGATAGCGACGCCTCCATTAGTGACTGCTTCACAAGCTCTTTGGGAAGCTCTTGTTAATTAGAAGCGAATCTGTAAGTGTGAGTCCGTTCCGTCTTCAAAGTACTCTTACTCCAAAAAAGATTTGGGTTATATAATTGAATAAAAGATTGCTTTGTTTTTGGAATGCATTGTGTGATGAAACAATGGCAACAGCGAAAAATAAATGCAAATCTAAGATGAACAGAATAAACCAAACTACAAAAATCTTTCTCTTGGTTAGAGAAAAACTTCCAGAAAATAAAGGCGTTATAGAACTAAAATTTTACATCTGGCAACAGATAAACTTATATTACACTTATTAGATGGGAATCACACATCTTAAAAAATATGTCCCTTTCTTTATTTAAAATTAGTTAACGTCTAATAAGGATCGTCAAATAAAATAAATAAATAAATATTTATAATTTAAAATGAGTGTCTGCCTGGAATGGATATAAAGTCGATAAAACTGTTTATAAATACATATCTATAGAGATTTCCTAGATTCGAAAGTTAAGAGTGAGTTAATACCGGGCCGAATGATATCAGTTAGTGAAGTTTTTATTTTTTATATAAGCGTGTAAGCTTGACTTCTTGAAGGCTTTTTTTTTTTTGTATAGGAGGGGGTTCATTTTCAGTGAAATTGGCCCCCGGGCTCTTAACCAAATATAGTGCGCATGTCCTACATTTGCAGTCACATACATACAAGCTTATACACTCATTTACATATGTACATACATAAAAGTTCACCCAGTTTATTAAAAAGGACATAAACTTTAAAGATTCCATTTAATTTCTGTTGAACATGTAAGCAATCAATTATTATGATATCTATATAAAAAGGTAACTTTTAAAGGACTTTTACCATAGAATGACTAAAACACAATACAACTTTTCTGGATTTCATGCCATCTAACCAGTCCAATCAACCCAATATATAATATCTATATTTAAAGCAAATACTATACTCTCTTTTTAGGGTTGAAAATAAGATGGGGATGTGCAAAATAGGCGCCACTGCTGCCGGTCAGGATGGCGCCATGTCGCCCAACCCCATCCATTTGCACTTCAAAACGTCGTCAACGCTTATTATGTAATCTCGCAATCACGATTTGATACTTCCGCTTTGACAAGGGGATTATCCTTTAATTTTACCTTGCTGCACAGCCACTGCTAGAATCATAGCACTAATCACATAAATGTACTGCATTTTCTACAAATTTATTTCGATTTACTTAATTTGTGTGGTTTTTTCTGAATGGCACGCAATTTCGCCTATTCTTGTTATTTTTGTGTTTTTTATTTTAATTTTTGCTTTAACTCAATTGAATGCGGCGCGCTCAGGCGACAAAAACGAATTGAAAGCTGAGTTCAGTATCAGATATTATCTCAATTGTTATTTAGATTGTGCAAAAAATCCAGCGACAGGCAGCACAGTACATATAACGATGACAACGGATAGCCAAACGAAAACCGACTGGAGATGATAGAAACAGCGACCTGCAGCGGCTGGAGCATTCGGAGCACTATCTATTCAAGAGAGGGAGACTGAGAGAGCTTTTGAGTGTGCTTACAATTGAAAAGCACAGCGTCCTTTCGACTTGAAAGGTTACATTAAGTAAACCGGTTCTAAGGCCAAAAAAGCCAAGGCTTTCTTCTAAAACAAGAAGAAACTGTTTATTTCTTGCTTTCTGTTATTCTCTTTATTCAGAAAGTTAAGGTGATAATGAAAGGAACATATAATTTGTTTGCAATCAGCCTGTTTAATCCCAGTGGACTAGTTCATTTAAATACCCAGACATTTAATTGAAAAATGCCGCACATTGCATTGCCAATTCCCATAAATATGGATCATAATAGGCATAAGGCATATAGTGAAATCTGTCCAACGTTTTAATTAAGCTTAATCGCAAGTTTCCTCTTGCAGCTCATGAGCAGCACAAATCTGTTCTAATAAATCGCTGACGAATTGAATTTTGTATCTTTCCACTTTTTCTGATCTTTTCGCTTTTGTATGTCAATCTTCTTGCTCAATTGATATTATTATCAGTTTTATTAAGGGCTATAAATAGACACAACAAAATAAACTCTTTTGGATTTGCCTTGAGGCACTGGCAGATTTTTATTTACAAGGGGGGTTTTCAAAATATGTATGATCTTAAGCTTAATATTATTGTACATTTTTTGAGGGTGTTTGGTGATGTCTAGGCCAGCTCTAGATAGTTGAAAACTAAGATTCATATTTATTGATAGACCACGTTGCCCATTTGAAGTAAGTAACATGAATAATTGTTTAAAGGTGAATCATTAAACAGAAAAAGTTTCTCTAATAACCACTATAACGAGCAAAATCACTACTCTTTTCTTATTAGCAAACGAAAGATAAAACTAACTTTTATAAAATTAGAGAGCTATACTAAAAGCTAAAACTTCAAAGCACAAATCTTGATAAGAAATTGAATGAAATGCAAATCTATTTTTGAATAAAATCTCAACTAATTTTTAAGTTAAACTCAATATTTTTATGCAAATTATAAGAATTGTTAATTTACTTTATTCTATTTCTTCTAAACAAATCAGAGATAATCTATATATTTACACTTTATTACACTTTAAAAAGTGCGCTCCCCTCTTAGAGTTAAAGTGCGACATAATCAGAATGTTGACAAACATAAGTAAAAAAATATTTAAATTCAAATAGCATTGAGCATAGGCTATGTAATTATGTAGATCTGGACATTGAAAGCTGTGCTATGAGTTTTTAAACGTTTTATTAAGTAGTATATTTCGACAAATTATGTCTCCCCAGTCAGAATGTTTGAACACCTACATCTTCAAGATCTACACTCAACTTAGTAAAGTGTAATGGCAGGTCCACACAGCATTTTTAGTTTTTGAAAGTTCATATAAATATACGATGTAAAATTATGTTCGTAAAAACTTTTATTTCCTAGTTCTTTTGAATATAATAAAATAATTTGCAATTACAATCTAAATTTCCTTACAACTAGCCTCCGTTATAATTTTATCAACCCCTCCCAACAATGTAACTCTTTATATTGCCTTCTTTTTGCGCCTGGGTGCGGAACGTCGCTTGTCAAAGTCAACTTGACTGACCATCAGGGGATCGTTGATACGTCGTTCAAATGCAGCTTTGGCGGCGGAAGTCCTAGGCTGTTTTGCAAGTACAGCAGGATCTGGACCAACGACACGTTTTAGGGCCTTTGGCACTATGTATTCGGGAACATCGGCCAGATGAGATTGCAATTTGATAGTGCGCGAAGGTTTGTCATGCCGCAAGGCCTGCAGATCCCGTTTGTTCTCCTCGAAGAATCCCTTGAGCTTCTCACAATTAAGAATTTCGGATTTGATTTCCCGCATGCGAAAGTCGTGGATAGCTACACGAGTTGCCGCCCGCCAACAATCCTGTGCACGATATCGAAAGCATTCTACCTCGTCCATTTTAAATTGATAGTTCTTAATGATTTGTTCATCATCAGGTTGGGCAGAAAAAGTGGAACGCAGTTTATATTCGACCGCCTCGTTAACTGGTCCTTCCTTGATACTGACCAGAGATAGAACAGAGCCCTTATTATTACCTCGAGCAGTACGTCCGGCTCGATGTATATAGGAGGTTACATCGCGTGGAAAATCGAAATTAATGACATTATTAACACACTGAAAGTCAATGCCACGCGAAGAACTGGATTCGTGGTCACTGCGAGATGAAGATTTACCGCCGGGCTTCTCTAAATAGTGCTCATCGGAGGCGATGATAATGTCGTAGGATCCCTTGTTAAATTGACTTATGGTATGAATACGTATATTCGCCGGCAGCTCTGAATTTAACACGCAGGACCGAATGCCAATCTGCTCTAAAAACAATCGAACCCTATGGAGTAGAGAAAAAAAAAGACTGAATAAAAAAAATAAATAATAATTTCCTGTTTTTTAATCAATGTCTACCATCAGCGAGAAGATTAGTAACTGATCATTTATGGGCCAACCGTTGCCAGCTGCTCACTCTCTTTACAAAAAGTCTATCATCACGTGGTATAAATCGTTCATTTATCCAAGGCATACTGACAGAATGTTTCTTTTTATACTCACTTGTAACACCGATCCACATTGTTTACAAAGATAATGCTCTTTCCGCGCACAAGTCGTAGCTTAATCAGAGCATAGAGAATGGCGGGCTTATCGTTCTCCTCGGCCAAGATACGCTGGTGCGTTAATTGATCTTGAGGCACTAGTTCTGGTTCCTCCAATTTTAATGTTACAGGATTTTTAAGGCATAAGCCCTTCATGCGCACTACATCATCAGTGATGGTGGCCGACACAAGAACCGCTTGATATATGGGTGGCAAATGCTTGATTAATTTTTTGAAATCCTTTTCATATCCAAAGGCAAAGATTAAATCTGCCTCGTCTACAACAAGTGTTTCGATATGCTTCAGGTCCACCACACCACCAGCTTCAGCATGTGCTAGAATCTTTGATGGCGTCGATACCACAATATCTGGGCGTTCTGCCAAGGCATGACGTTGACTTACTGTATCATTAGAGCTGCCGGCAATATCCGCCACCCGCACCACTTTGCCACACGATTCGGCTAATTTCTCGATGACCAAGCGCGACTGACGACACAGCTCCTTAGTTGGTGCCAACACTAGGGCACTAACACACTGTTCGCTGGCATTCAACTTTGAGTTGAGAATCTTCTGGATGAGGGGCAGGGTATAGGTAGCCGTTTTTCCCGAGCCCGTGCGAGCACGTACAACAACATCTTTCCCTTCAAGAAGCAGGGGAATTGCCGTGGATTGGATCAACGTGGGTTGCTGCCAGCCAAGATAAGCTACGGCCTGTCGAAATGGCGAATTAAGATTATGCTGTAGGGGAAGGTCTGGCTTTAATTAGATACCTTCAGGATTCGTTGGTCCAATTCCAGTTCATGGAAATTAAGAGTTTTCTGTGCCTGGGACTGGCTCATGGTTTAATGGGAAAATGCGTGCTACGAAAAAAATGCACGCGTTTTCACATGAATGTAGCAACAACAAAAAAAAACTATCGATTATCAGAATATACGAGATGAGCGAAATTCCGATAAATACAAAATCCAATCCAACACTATGGTTGTGTAAATTTAACTCGTGAAATGGTATTGGTACTAGTTCACCTTTAGTTCTTCAGACCCGGTTGGACCTAGTGTAAGGCCAATGCATGATTTTTTTATTAAATATATTTGTTTTGTTTACATTAAGTTAGAGGGCAACGTTCCGCATTTTGAACGTTATTATCAATTTTCTTAAATAAAAGGAGGACTAGTATAAAAAAAAATGTTATAATTGATAAAATCGCAACGCTGTCTATCTTTGCGTTCAGTTCCCTTTGCCTACATAGCGCACTTCCAAGTGGGGTGCTATGGTGAGCATGAAAACAGTCAAAAAAGATATAAACCTAGTAAATCGTTTAAAATAAACAACATATGTAAATAAAAGCACGATCAAAAAAGGGCTTAAAAAATTACCAAATCCGATTGAAGACTGTCATTTATTCATATAGAGAACCCGACGCTGGTATTGGTTAAAATGCCAAAAGTAGTCTCCCGTAGCATCGTTTGCTCCGATACCAAAGATCAGGAGGAATATAATGAGGAGAAGCCACTCAACATATACTATTGCCTTTGCAGCAAAATGGCTTTAATATTGGGTACGTTTAAAACACATATAAAGAGATATACATATACTTAATAATTACTATGACTTCAATTGCAATAGACTGCACATTGGATCAGTTACCTTTGCGAGAAGTGGACAATGCACGCGTCATTGATTCCAATGAGCACGCCAATAAGCTGACTTATAATCCCATACCTAGAATGCTTTACATACACCGCAAGAATAAGGACAACAAGATCGAGAAACAATATCGTTATAGATGCCGAAATTGCAATCTACCACTCTATTATCGCCATCATCCTGACTCCCAAATCACTTTTGTCATGTTTAACGCCTTGATACGAAACAAGGGAGAACAACCATTGGTTAAACTGTTGGCTGCAGATGCCAAAATCAGCACCAAAACATCTAGTATGGTGTCCACAGCAGCTGGAGTTAGCACTAATGCTGAGGATTCGGGCATTGTAGATGCTAGTGGCAAGAAAGTCATGGTCACTCGGCATACGAAAAATATGGGCAAATTTAGTTCGGTAACAGTGTCCACCATTGATGAAGAGGAAGATGAAATTGAAGCAGTAAGTAAACGGAGCATTTCTTTTATACACAAAGTTTTACTAACTGTATGTGTCTCTTTTACAGCGAGAGATTGCCGATAGCTATGCGAACAATGCCCGTATCATTGAGAAACAACTGCAACGTAAAGGTGGTAAACTACCAGATGTGGGAGTCAAAGGTAAAGCAGATGATGCGCCACCTCCACCAAAAAAACAACGTGGAACACTACTAGAGCGTTAGTTACTGATTGTTTTCTAAGTCTAGTTAATCCTATCAACTCTATATAACTACAAAATCAAATTACAAAGTGAAAATCAAGTTTAATTGATTTATAAGATCCGATTCCAACTTTTTTCTGTTAGTTAGAAGCATCACCTTAAAGAGGTTCTAGACCAAATTATAACAAAAGATCATCATGCAATAATTGATTCTAAAACAGATGCACGTGTAATGAGACTTAAGGCTTGACTACCTTCCGTAAACTTAGATTCTAAGCTGTCGCATTTGCTCACCGAATCGCTGGGGGGTTAGAGAATCTTTGACGACAATAAAACTTGTCGGTTAACGATTGCTCTTGAACACTTTGCACTTGGGGAATGTGTGTCTCAAGTATATGTCGCATGCGTTTTGTAATTCGTGGAGAGACATAGAGAGCTATGATGGGCCGACAAAATTTCCGTTGAGCTCGGGCGCAAGGCCTGCTTCTCTCGGTTTGTGGCCAATTTAATTTCAATAGGAGTCTTTTCTAGTCCGGCTATAAATTTAGCCCATTTGTCGCGCAGCTGCTTAACAACTTCCAAGTTCAGTGGGATGCTGAACCGAATTGAATAATCACTATTTGGCGAAGTTGGCTCAAGACCTATAGAACTATAACGACTGACCAACATTTTTCATATTCAAACAACTGCTTTCGAACTTTTCTGCGGCCTTTGATATAAACTCTATTGATACCTCTGTGTCACTCTATTCATAATGCTGCAAAAGAATCGAACATTATTATAAATTCAATGGCAAATTCGTAAGAATAAAAAAATTCACTTATTTAATGCAACTCTGGAATCACAACTAATCGCTGAAAATGTGCAGTAGGTATGTCAACTTCTATTACGCAATTCCACAAATTTTTTGGAAAATTGATAATTAAATAAATAAACATGGATTGAACTTTTAGTTTTCAGACTCGAATGTATAGAGATGGAAACACAATATTGTATGCAACAGTTAAGTGTAATATATATTTAAACTGGTAATACCATAATAACATTAATAGCTAATTGTCATTTTGCAAAATTGTTGAACAAACAAGGAAACTTTCAGTTACACATACACAAATAAAGATATATTGTAGATGTAGAATACGATCATAAAGAGGTATGCCTTGCTATAAACTAAACAACGACGAGAATTGAACAATGCAATGGGATCATCTGCTCCATTCCTACACGGTGCATATTGTGAGAATAATTAAATGATGTAATATGACTCAAGTCCGATATTGATTCTTGCTCTATCAATGGCCACCAATTTCACGCAGCTCACGCTTGCCCAATGGCAAGGGAGGACGGAAATTGTTGATGACCTTGCCGTTGAACTCGTTGCAGGGGCACTCTTCTTTCACATCGTAGGCATTGAGATTCCGCATGGCATTCAATTGATCATCGGATACCTGAATGGGTGTCTTAAACACAATCCAAATGACACATTCCGAGCAAGGTGGAGTGGTGAGGGAACCCTCATATGTCCAATAAGTGTGAACATCGGGCAGAAGCCTGCCGGGATCACACCCCTGAGGCAGGGTCACACGATCCCCCTTGTGCAGAACAAATTGGAGCAAACTGCTGACTTTATCAAGTTCTGCATTATGATCACCAGCCTCAAGAAAAACACCCAAGACGGCCAGACCGTCGGGAGCTGCGGCGGCCTCTCCAAACGACTTGTACTTGGTGGTATTCCAGTGCACAAGATGCAATTCTCCTGCATACGAAACGCCATCGACAGTGTGCTCGGAACCCTTGGAGTCCGTGCATCCCCAATGGCAATGGAATTGTTCCAGCTTAAAGATCTGATCGCCCAATGGGCCACCAGTTAGCTCTGACTCGGCACCATTCACGTCCACGCGCCAGCAATAACCTATTAATTTAAAAAAACGCATGGATAAAATCTCTGGAAAAGTCCTTCCTTAATCCTTAACTTACCTGGATTTACTAGACTCTTTGTGTGTTCGGGCACATATTTCCACTTCAGAGGTGACACCTTTAGGTCACTGCCCTTCTTGGCAGATGAGGGCGTGATATTTACCGGCGATTGGCGATGTCCCGATGCCTGGGGATAGTCCTTAGCCCAGTGAGCAGGTCCTGTAAACAGACAGCAATAAACGAAATATAGAAAACCATTAACCATCATTAGTTGTTTAACTACATGTTAATTCCCCAATATAAACAATAAATCATTTCAATTCATTTTGGGATTGTGTTCATACACCTCCACCGCCTCGCTTTGCTTATACGTACTTGACGCTACAAAAGCTATTATTAAAAAGCAATTTTTGTCATTACGCGAAGCCGCAAAAGTCACAAAATATAACGCAAAGAGGAAGGCTGAATAAGAGGAGATAAATATTTAAATAGGAAACACAGAGGTAGTCGAATGGGAAGTGCAGAGAGAAGAAAAATGAAAGCAAGAAAATTGTTTCAAGACTTGAATGAAACTAAGGAATAGGATCGACAAATTTTTTGTTTGGATTTGGTTGATTTCTGATTCACTGCAATGCATACAAAATTTAATCCTCTTCAATTTACTGTTTTATATATTTTGCAAAGTCTTTACATATTATATATAAAATATTACATTTTACAAATTTAAAACTTTTCAAACATCAAATATTGAAAGTCAGAAAACATAAGTATTGAACTGTAAACGCTAATTGATTTGTTTATTGTAATTTAAATGATGTAATTTGCATGTCCGATAGACAAGGAAAAACTGAATGGATAAAAAAATTCCCTAAACCATTTTTTTTTTGACATAACGACAGGGGTCTTAAACTAGATGTACTGTTTTAAGAATCTACAGAAAAGAAGGGGTTAAAAGAAGGGCTAGTTTTTAATGCACTGTTGTATTTTCTATGCCTGCATAATTTAAGTATGTGTATCATATAAATATATTGGAGTCTTAGGTAGATGAGTTGTCTAAATGACCCTGTCTTAAAGGCAACAACGAGAATTCGGGTTCAAATCAAAGGCTATGTAGATAGATGTAGTTATAGAAAGCTGGTGCTTGAAACAATTGTTAGTTTGATAGTTTACTACAACTATATTCTATACTAAATTAAATAAATAGTTTAAATTGTGTTATGCTTGTCACATTCAGTAATAGCTGGACCATATTCTTAAACAACATCTTAAGTATTTGCCAAGCCTACGTAAATATTTGCCAAGGCATTTTAGTTTAATGCAGTCGGCGATATAGCTGGCAGGCTCATGGCATAATATTTACATGGATACTAAGTATATTTTATCTACGTATGTACTTTGCCAACCGCCTCTAGCAACACAAGTATTTGGAGTTCTTACCTATGTGCTTAGATATTTGTTGTTTAGTTATATGTTGCATTATTTTTGTTTTTAATTACTGTCGGTTCAGTTCGTATGGATTGTGTTTGGAGAGCCGAAGCAAATATTGGCACAGTGAATGGCGTCACGTGCCAAGTAAAACCACTCATCAGAAGAACTGCGGCTACAGTCATGTGATAGGGGGAGATCTTGGTAAACACAGATCGTAAGATAAACCGCAAACACATAGAGAGAGCGTATTGCGGGGTCGAGCAAATTGTTAACAAAATGTTTTTAATGCACCTGCTACCCAAGCCTTCTTATCTAATATAAATATATTTATTTCAAATTCCACCTATGCGATGTGTCTTTGTCATGTGATAAATCATTTTCGAACTACAGTGGGCTTTTGGTATTAGTTTCACTGACTTTTAAAGTCCTCCATAAAAATACCAACAAAAGAAATTGATAGATAAATACCTAAGACAGTGATGAGGCGCAGCGTATTTATCAGAAAAAAGTAAAAAAAAATATTTTTACAATTTGCTCATGTGACACAATGACAATTAGAAACAGTTCGACAAACAGATAAATGAAATTCACTTATTGTGTTATTGTAAATCAAAAATGGTCACATTTTATGAATATCACGTATACGCCGTGATTGGCATAATCAACGATCCTTTTATACTTTAGTAAGAAAGTGCAAATATCCGGCCATATTTATTTACACACTTGTTAGCTTTATTTATTTGTAAAGATATATCTCTAGTTGTCCCTGCCTACGTCTCCTATCTCTATCTCCATTCCTATCTCAATCATAATTTGTGAATTTGTTTTACATTTATTACCATGTTTGTTTGCAAATTTTATTTGTTTTATTGTAAATTCTTTATAAGGTGACGCGAAGTTTGTGTTTTTCCCTTAATGATAACAGAATGAACAGACTGTAAATAAGGGAAGAGAGAAAATATATGCAGAAAAGTTAAACAAAACGAGGAAATGACACACTTGCGCAAATAAAAAACAAAAGATCAAACGTGATTAAAATTCGCGAAAACCCGTTTGATACCCCTTAAAGCATATGAAGACTTCGTTGGAAAGTATGCGGACTTAAACCGAAGGAATAAAAATGCAAATTTTACACAAAAAGTGTCATACAACCAAACCGACCTGAGATGTTACCTATTTCTATAACAAACAAAGCTCATAGAAACTGACGGTTTGCTGCGTTTTCAGCAATATTTGCTTAGATTAAGAATTTTTAGAATTTTTAAATGAATCCACTAAACTTCCACATTAATTAGTGTGAGATTGTATATAGTGAATAGAATTTTGGAATCAAATAATTTGAATGAGGTACATATCTCTTAGCTAATTCAATTATTTTAATGATCAATTATACTTTAGCGGTTGATTTGTCTCATTTTTTTTTTTAATTCATTTCAATTAAGAGAGAAAACAAAACAAGGAGCCAGAGAATAGAATGTAATTGTGTGGTCAGCCATCAATTTTTTTGCGATAAATATCCAAATGATTTTTTAATTGAATAAACTGCAAATCAAACGGACAATGGCTACCGGTAAACTTGTTCAGGAAAGCAGGAAATGATTACAAAAGGAAATCCATTTACTCCTACAATCTTTACTAGCTATAATTTCAAATATTTGCCCCCTTCCCATGAGTTACAACTCGTTTTCGCATTGTGTTTTTTCAAATAGATTGTATTCCAAAAACAGTATCTCGTGTGTCATACACAAAGCACTCAATTTGACAAAAAAAAGTATTCGGCAATTAAAACATTCATTACGGCAATGAACTTTAAAAAAAAGGAAACGAAAAAATTAGCACTTAGCATTTACAAACTTTTATGAGATGCCATGATATTCCAATGGAGCCTTGCATGATAATATCTGAGAACGATTCATCCAGTGCCCGAGGGAAATCATGAGCTTATTGCGTGCTTGAGCGAAGTGTTTTTGATCGTAAGAAAGTTATGTCTCTTCGATTTCTTGATATAACTGACAGTGTCAGGAAGCATTTTTCCTAATAGTCACTCAATTTGTCAATTGACCACCCTAAATGCTAATGCTAGTCTATTTCTATCCACCGCCCATGGGACAGCAGAGGGAAACCCTAAGACTGCTTTTAAGCGAACGGAAAAGTGTTTTAACTAACCTAAAACCTGCGTCCAAGTCATTCCGCAATGACTGTAATTATTGGTTTGCATGTGAGCAATGTACCGAAATAGCAATAATTGAATTGTCATAAAGCAAAAAAACAATAATAATAACTGAAAACGAACTCTAAGTGAGAATTCAAAATGAAATGCATTTCTAAGTTACACTCGGAGGGATGTATAATTTCACCCCCTTTGAAATCTGTAGTATATAATCTTAATATATTGTCACGTAGTGTCAGTTATACATCTCTTAGTTTGTTTAGCATTCCAATCTTGAGAAAAATTTTCCATTTCATAAATTTGATTGGAATTCCTCACTCTCTCAGATTTTCTTATACGATATATATAGGTAAATATATAAAAAGAATATATTTATATTTCAACAAAAAATAGGTATTATTTTATTAGCACACTTAATAAAATTTCTATCATGAGGATGGGGTATAGTCAAGTGATGCCAAAAATAATAAAAAATACTTTTCTGCCGTCGATTCTTTGATCACTTCTCGGCATAATCAGGTTGGCAAAATATTGAAGCCATTTATTAATATAATAATTATGCAAAGTGTTTCTCCGATCAATATTGGCAGGCTACAATATATGGAATAAATAGATATTGATTTGGAAATGATAAATCAGCGACATAGTAATTTTGAAATAAAGTTACGTATACTTATAAGTGAAACATCAATATATATATTGGCTTATAGATTTTAGATGTGAAATTAAAAAGAGTAAAGAGACACTGATATTTATAATATCATATGAATTGGGTAATTCGAAATTACCGACTTTCATGAACCGTAGATAAATAGTGAGAAAGTTTCTCTAATCTAGTAGCATTGAAATTTCCTACACATATCATATAAATGTTTTGAAATATTACGGTATATACATAGGTACTAATAGTTATCAGCTGATCGAGGCCATTTTAAAAATGGTTACATTCAATAATCACGTCTTAAACGATATTTGATTGATTTTTAAAATAAAACACGCGAGTTTTAATCTATATAGTATGGGTGCGAATTAGAAGCGTGTCGGTGTCTACCAAAATCATTCAGACAAGTCTGACAGGGGCAAAACCTGAGAAAATGTTCGATAAGAATATATATATAATTTTTTTTGTTGATTTTGTTGCAGTAATCGCGCAATCTTTTAGTAAATATATAAGCACTATATATGTACGTATATATATTATATATATATGAATTTGTGTAAGGTAGACCACATAATGACAATATGTACTTATGCTTAATGTAAGAGCACTCGAGTTTTTGAGAGGTGGTGAGAGCTGATAAGGCCTCTTCTTCTGTTCTTTTATTGGAAAGTTACCAAAATCAAATCAATCAAAGCAATCAAACAAATTTAAACAAATCAAAATAGATTGATGTTACAGAAATATGGGGGGAGAATGAATAATAAAACTTTATGGATCGATAAGTCAGTGTCTGTCTGACTGATATTGACATTGAAACCGGTCTGCATAATATGTCCTTAAGAGAAGAAACATGCACTTGACTAAAGTAAACGAACTGCCTTCAAAACGAAAACAAACACAAAAACAAACCTAACAAAACTGCTAATTTTAACAATTCATAGGTTTCTATACCCTTTCCATTGCAGTTTTCAATGGAAATAATATTTTAAAGTATCTATAGCTAAAAATGAATACATCGTTTTCACTATGTGTCATATTAAATAGTTATCAGAGAGTAGTACATTTATCGAACTATTAGCTGAAATTCTATGCTATAATCAATCGATCCAGACATAAAGCTTAAAACGATTTGAGCCAAAGAAGTGCCTTTATAGTTAAGAGTGCAAACATCGGGCCAGATTGAATATAGTCTCTTTTTGCAAGTGTATAACAATAACCAAAGAGAATGAGAACTCGAACTTGGTGTGTGCTGGAAGTCAAAGTCGAACTCGTTTGCCGACGACAGAAATTCGTTTAAGTCGCTTAACTCGGTTGGACTGGTTTTCATTAGTGGGAAGCACCCGCTCAGTTGATCACGAGACATAGCTCGTGCGAAGCTTTGACTGGCTTCGATTCGATCACACCTCTTTCCGCAATATCCCACACTTCCCAGTAAAGATAAATTTATTATTTTACGTTATTGTACATTATTTATGAATAGCTCTGAATGTACTTAGTCTGGGAATGTAGGAATGGGAGGTACTAGTCCAATAAGCATAAGAAGATCTTAAAAGGCATGCTATTTGAATTAATTAATTTTGCTTGGAACTACAATGCAACTAACAATAGTAGTTGAATCCGATAAACAAAATTCAAGAAAATAACCACACTATGCATTGAACTCAATAAAAAAAAAAAAACTCAATATTCAATTGGTAGTTTTCAAACTGTTATTACATCTGACTAATATGATTATAATTAATTGGTTTAATCATTATCAAAAGAACTCTTTCTATTTTTATTATATTGTTTTAAGTGCGTTATAAAATTTCGCAAAATACCGAGTCATGTTTGTGGTTCTTATTAAACCAATATCTTATCATATTATACTTCAATTAGCAGAATCGTTTTGTCTGATGTCGAAAATGACGTTTGAATTTGAATCATTCACAGTGAAAGATAAAATTATGTGGCCATTAGCAAAAGAAATTCCCATGTCTGACTATGATAACACAGAAGATTACATTTGTTTTTCAGCACGTTTTTAAAAATAACAATAAAAACTTTCCAGTAAACCAAAAAATCTTGTTTTTGGTTGCACGCTTGCGCAGCGCTGTCAAATGAGTCAGACTCCAATGAAGATTTTTGTTTTTGGTAGACAAACGCAAAAATGGAAATTAATTGAAAACAAACAAACAAGCCTTACCATTTTCTTCGGTATAACCCCAGTGGTGGCTCATCTTACTATTTTTGTTAATAAGAATATAATTCTTTAGCACTTGAGTAAGGATTGGGATAGATTCTTTCACTGTCCGAAAGGGGCACGCGACTGACAATGAATGTGGATTCAAATACAACCGATATCTTTATATAAGAGACCGGGTAGAAATCGAAACTGAGACAAACAGCCAGATATTATGAACCGGGAGACTCAACGACGACTGTTTGGTTAGTCCGCTGAAAGTAGACTGGCCCGATAGCGAGACATCGGCGTCGCTTCTACTACTGCACGCACCTTATGAGCTGAGGCAAAAGAGAGGAGCCGCCCCGAGCCCAGAAGCTAAGCAAGAGAACGCGTGAAAGTGAGTAGAGCGTCGAGCAGAGAGGGAACTAAATTGAACTAAACTACTGTTTAACCCCAACAAGAAGAGGGGGAGAGCTTTGGGGCCCGCTGCTGTGGGGTACTACATAGTGTGAGGCGTCATTAGAACTGTTGACAGTGGTTAAGTTCAATAGCTTCGGGTGAATATCCATAGACTTGAGTTAAGGTAATTGTTGAACTGTCGTGTGAATACGTAATGTTTGAAATCGCCATCAAAACGGAACTGCTTCCGAATTTGTCAGGGTGATCGAGAGATTTTTACTTTCGCTTTTACAGTCACGAGATCAGGATCAATGGACGCCGGTGGATTCCTCCCAGGCACGGAAATAAAAACAGATCTTTAGATATCTAAAGTATGGGCACCGCCTATAATTTCTTTTTTAACACCAGATTTTTTGTATAACCTGGTTTTAGTTTTGAATGAGTAAAACTGAATAATGATTGTTTATCCCTGATTTTAATTGTAAGTAAAATGCACAAAATGACGTTTTCTAAAAAATTAATAAAGTCATCAATACCTAAATATTTATAGAAGTTTAAAGTGATTTTTTTATGAAAAGTATACTGCTGAAAACAAATCCGGCCAGAAGATCTTGAATCTGCCGTTCTCGCTCTCTTTTCTAAAGAAATCCACAATAATTTTTCTATATCTTGCTTGAAAAATCTAAAATGCTCTAAAAATATAATCTAAACCAATCACTTCGATTAACATCGGATTTGCATTACCCCACTTTTTATTACATTACTAAAATAAAAATGTTATTAAACTTCAATTCCAATAAATTTCTACTGAATTTTTAGTTTCAATCGTTTCATTTAATTTTTTAAACGTTTTTCCTCACTGTACACGCTTTAAATTGCCTAATGCTTCATAGATGTCATAAGTTGAATACTGTGTAACTATTACTTAAAAGAGTGTAATATTTTGTATTAAGCTGAATTCTCCTAACAAATAAATTTTCTTGACCAGCATCAACTCCTCTGATCTGTATATGGACCACCTGATTTTTGCATAGTTGTATATCAATCAGAAAAAGAGGTACTACTTACCTTTGATATTCGATTTCACGCTTCTACCACGTGATTTCCCATGATATTCCAAGAATCATGGATTTGTGAAATTGCATTAGTAAATAAGAGTAAATTAGAGTAAAATAAGTTTATTAAATAAGAGAACAGTACCGGAAAAAAAGAAACCACTACATAATACAATAAAGAAACAATTATGCTTTTGACTAGCAGCATTGATGGCTGGCAGCATTTTAATATTACAGGGAGTTCCGAAGTCGAAACTGCGGTCTGAAATAGAGAATATTTGGCTTTTGTTGTTGAACTTTAGTGCATTGTTTTTATTGTGGTTTTTTTTGTGGGGCATGAAGAGTGATCGCGATCGCGCGCTCGACCCACAAATACATTTATAAGTATTAGCAAAACATACAAGTACATACATATATGCATACAAATATACATTTATATGTGCTATAGGAGGTTTGGTTTGGAAATGGCTACAAAGTTTGGAGTGGAACTGGGAACTCAATTGTCAAATTGGTGACGCTTTTAGGGAAGCGTCGTACGTACATGCGATGGGCCGAAGCGGCGGGTCGAAACATGACATATAGGGTTCTTTAATTTTCATCAAATGCTGCCGGCAGCACAGCCAAGCACGAGGAACATTTGAGCAAGTTAAGCGTAAATTTGTCGCTAATTTCAATTTTGACTCATTTGTTGTTGCAGCAGTTGTTTTTTAGACAATGGAATAGATTGAATCTGATAGTTTCATAATACTAATATGGTTATATAAAAGACGCAACAAGTAGAAACCCATTCGCTTCCTATTTCTATTACCTCTGCCGTCCCTCGCTGCGTATACTTAATTAATTTTGCGCGTGTGAAATCTTGAAGTGTTTGCATTTGACTTCGATAAATACAAACAAATGTTTTTATCACACATTTTTTTTAATTTATAATGCACCAAGCTTATTTTCCAATTAACCATTTCGCCTTCGCTCGGCATTTATTTGTTTTTTACACGAATTTGGTGCACATCGACCCCAGTCCCTAGTCCCTCCATTTTTCAGGTGTAGTTCTATTCTTTTTATTTCCAGCATTTGTTAGAAAAATTGCACAATACGTTTCTAAACCCTTGTATAAAAGGCTTTTACAATGTTCTTAAACAATTGTGCTTATATAAGTTTTTATACCATGCATCCATAGGATGAAATGGTATATTAAAGTCGCCAAAATGTATGTAACAGGGAGAAGGAAGCATTTCCGAGCCTATAAGAATATTCTTGATCAGTATCAATAGCCGAGTCAATTGAGACATGTCCGATAGAGTGCCTAGATCTCAGCAACTATACAAGCTAGAGCTACCAAATTTGGTGTGTACGCTAATCAAGTTTATTTTTTTTTCGCCAAGACCCCTTCCGCCGAGTTATACATAGAAACGTTTTTCACCCATTGCGGTGCAAGGCAGAGAAAGCATAAAAAGAGCGAGATAGCATATGCTGGAAATCACCGATTTGGTCGGAGGGCGCTAAAGTGCGCGTTTCCACATAAGAGTGAGCGAGATAGCATTTGAAAGAAATTTAATATATATCTCTTCACCTGATGCATGGTATATCCAAGTCGGCCCGGCGACTTACTTACTTTATTTTATTTGATCTTATTAATTTCCCCGTGAAAACAGAGAAGATTCATCTTTATAGATTTTTATTCTGCAACACACTGAATGTTGTATAGCACATGTATATATCAAAACAGATATATAACCAAAAGATTATACTATGTAAAGGATATGATAAAAGGTTATTATCATTATCAAAATACAGTATTCAGAAAAAATCAGTTCAAATACAAATTTTTGGTAAGGAACTTCATTGGGTTTGTAGTGCGATGCCGTTGATCTGCCTCAAAGAAACCTGATCGGTACTCAATCAATCAAACGCAAGGGTATACAACCTTCGGACTATTGGAATTTACAGTAGCTTTCTCGTTTTTTGTTGTTTCAATTTGCAAAATGAAAATGGAAATGTATCTACATAGAATTTTGTTGTGTTTTGAGCTAAACGTTAACAGACTTGACTTCAAGGTTAAGCAAATTGTAATTAATGAAAATTAACTGAACTGAGCACACTTGTGACTGGACAAGTAAAGCGGCAATAATGTGATTATGAAGATTGAACAAAGCAGATTGATTAAGTGAAAACTAGAAAGATTTGGAAAATTGAATCAGAAATATACCAAAATATGTAAAAAATATAATTGCTCTACATTTTCATATTAACTGCTCCGGGTTGTTATCCTGACCAATCTCCTACTAATCTTAACCTTGGAGATGCTCTTGTTAGCTCCATTTAATTTTAACCCAGCTAACTTAATTTTTAAACTTCTTCACAAAATTGAATTTTTTCGCAAATTCATGAAAACTTGATTCATAGAAAATGGTTTTTGGTGATCATCTTGTACTGAGATAAGACTTATCTAATTCCTTTACTGTTCTACCATAATGACTCAACGTGTCGCAGACAGTTCAAGTAACTGATCCAAGGGTAAAGTCGACTGTTTCGTTCACCCGATCTTTCCCAGTGCCACACAACAATATAAATAAATAAATAACCACAGCAGGCAACAAATTTTTGTAGACTGTTGTTAGCTAATCATTGTTTGTTTTCGTTTTCTTTTTTTTTTTTTTGACTGTGATGCCTTTATCAAAGATCTCAGAGATGTACATATAGTACAGCATCTTTATGCTTCTGTTTATGTTCGTTTTTGCAGCAACTACTGAGCTCATTTTGTTTACAATTCTTTTAAGATTTTTATGTTTTGAGTCTCCAACCACGCGTGGCTAGGGATTTAATTTTATATATTTTGTGTTTTTGCACTTTTATAACTTACCTATAAAGTTCAGAGCCAAAGCAATTTGAACTTTATAAAGAGGTTGCTTAAATAAGACTTAAAAATAAGTCCCAAGATGTATTCTGCAGTTTCCTTTTATACTCTTTCATTTTGGTGAATTTGACTATATAATTCCTCAAGATGCTTAGTGTATTTATATACATACATAGTTAGTTTTATTTTTTTTGGAATCATGTGGACCATTGGTCATATTTGTCATGGCTCCGTGTAGCAAAAGCTAAAAGACTGATCAGGAATACAAAAATAATATTTATGTACACTCAATATATTAACATGTAAATATTTGGTCAAATGTATAAACACCTCACATATTTATTGTGAAATGTATAAAAATTATACTTTTTTCTGTATGTATGTACATATGCTCTATATAATCTCTCTCAGTCTTTATCGAAAATCGTTTGCCCTCAATTAGTGTAATTTGCACATTTCAATTTGATATCTGATAATGTCTCGAGCTCGATATTTCACAAATCGCACCATAAAGCGGGAGCGTGATTAAGTTTCCATAGAGCAATTGACATATTCACAGGATTGATTAGCATATTGGTTAGAATTTTGAGTAATTTTGACGCAGGTATTATTTTTCAAACATTTTGTTATACACAAAAACTTCATTGATATTCCTGCTTCCTCTTATTCTGGTTGTGTGTGTTAATCGATTTGTTTGAAGAACAAACTGGCATATATGTATGTATATAATGTATCAGTTAATATCATGTGAAGTATGACTAACCATAAGAGAAAGGAATATATCTGAATTGGTTTAGCAGCGAAATGTACGCTGCTCCAAGGCCAAAAATTCTTCAAAGGTAACAAAAAAAGCCAAATCGAAATCAAAAAAATTCATTTTAAAAATACTTTTTTTTTAATGTCCAACGTCCGAGATTGGGGGAATGGTATGGAATGGGAATCTTGGGTCTCCTCATCTATTTCTGTCCTAATTTATTAATCAACAAATTATTCCAAATCATCAAAACGAACCAAAAAATACCCTCTGCAAAATGTAGTTACTTTAGGCAACAAACTTGATCATATTTTGTAGGTTCCTGTGGATTTGCCATAAAAAGAGAAGCGATTCGTTTATTTAAACAAATTCATCGCACACAAAATGAGTACAATAAAAATGCAATAAAGCTAATGCCTGAAAGATCGGGCCAGATCCCGAGATACTGAAAACACCAAATATACACACAATTATTCAAATCCTGTCCATTTTTATATGTTTATTTGCAGAAAAATTAAAAAAAAAAAACAATGCTCGAAACGCGCTATGTGATTTTTTAAGTGGCCCCACAATTCAATTAGAAAAAACGCGAGACCAACAATTAAAGAAACCATTTCTTTTGGGGTGGCGCTATGAATGAAAGATCTCCCCATCTGCGCGTGTATGGTGTATATAGAATATACATAAAAACGTACATGTATTTAAAAACCCATAAAAAAAATTGTTCATTAAATTGACTGTTGAGTTTTGTACCCAGTACGCATAACGAGAAGGTATATGATGCTCGGAATAATGTAGCGTGTGGTATATCGATGTGTCGATAGTGGAAGTTAAAAGACAATATTTTCTTAATATAATGCTTTTATCCGATTTGACAAAAAAGGGTATTTACAACAACGTCTTATCTAGAATAGATTTACGTTTTTTTACTTACACAAATTTGCAAACAATTTGACATTAAAGGTAGTTCATTTGAATGGTTGTCCACCTTATCAACATTTTCACTTTCCTTTTTAGGAGCAACGTTGCACATATGCGCCCTTACGTAACATGTGTTTTACATATTATATTTATAAACCTGTGTGCCTTTGCATTTAAACTTTTTGGATAATAAAAATAAATGAGGCAATTTAGATTTACCTGAATACTTGATAAGTCAATGGTATAGGTCTAAATTTAATGGAGCGTATAGTTCCCAAGCTTATGGCGATCAAATATTCAGACACACACAAGGAGCCTATGCCAAGAAAAAATGTCACGGCAAGAAAATCACCATTTGGTTTTAGCTCACTTCACTTTGAAAACTGAACACATAGGACCTGGTTTCCGCTAGAAACGTATAAATCTCTAGCGGCAAACTGTTATTACTTTTGACGAAATATAGACGTTTCATTTCTTAGCTTGCAACTGAAAGTTTGGTTTACAACAATGTATTAAAGTCAATCCACATCTGAAAATTAAAAAACTCTTAACCCCTTTTTTTTTGTAATAGATATTTGTATATTCATAATATGTATATATAATTTGATTTAAATTAGATCTAGAAATATACAGGGTTACACAAAATGGTATTTGCGTTTTGTTTTGTTATTGTGGTTTACGCTACATATGTTGATAATTAATAGGTGAATATTTTGAGAGTGGCGACCATAGAAACAGAAATAAAAATATATTCATTAATTAGGGGAAAATAATTAAAAAATACCTACTAATTAACACACGCACATACATACACTTAAAGCCTTATGTAGCATACATACAAAAAACAACAGCATTTATGTTTTATTTTCCTGTTAAACCTATCAAACATTACATTTCTCATATGTATAAGTGTGTGTATATAAATATAATAAAAATATATTGCATATATATTCATATAAAGATTGTGGTGAAGGGGTAGACCTATTAACAATTAACTACACGATAAAGGAGGCTCTTCTTTGACTATTTGACATTCATTATATTGAATACTGGGCCGATGCGCATAAAGACACGCCTAAGGACACTTCTCAATTCAGGCTTGAGGTCGAAACACATCATATCGCAAAGCAGGCCATAATAGTTGGACACATGAGTGGCAAACTGGAAGAAAGAAAATAAGAAAAGAGATGATATAGTTAAACTCAAAATGCAAGTCTCACCCTCGCATCAGACATCTTTAGGAGGCGTGTAAGGATGAGCAACAATATCGATGTCCAGGAATCTCGATGCGCTTCACTCTGCAGACTTAGATAGTAGGTCAATGCCTCTTGGCACACTTGCACCAATTCCTGCTCAATGCCCGACCAATCGCTGCGACGATTCTCATCACCATACATCTTGAAGAAGATTCGCAGGACGCAGGCCAAGGAGGCGGTCTCTTGCTTCAGCAAATTCGGTTTAACAGAGCCTTTAAAACCAGCACGCCACAGCAGGCTCCTCTGATCGTGATCTCCATTGAAGAGTTTAGAAAAGCGATGCGATTGCATTAAGCAATCCGCTAGGGTCAGGAGCTGGCGAGTTCGCAAATATCCATACATTCCCTGTTCCTCACGTTGACAGTCCAGCAACTGAGATTGGGAGCCACCTCTGCTACCACTCAGATCGGCAGCTGCCTGGGCCAATGTTTCGGCATCTTCTTTTCGCGATGTGGCCGGAAAGAACACAATATTGTCCATGGTCTGTATGAGTTCCAACTGAACAACGCAACGTATGTGCAATGCCTCGAAATGATTGTGTTCCTGCTGTGTAGGGCCATTGGAATGTACAGCGACCTTGGGCCGCCAGTTTAGCAAATCTTGGGGAAGTGTTGCATTGAAAATATCCAATATACATTGACATGTCTTATCCCAAGTCACCTCATTGAACTTAAAGCCATTGGAAATGACCAGATTCTCCAAGCAATTGGTGCCCGATCGTGCCAGTTGCTCGTTATTCTGCTGTACACACCACAAAAGTTGAGCAAAAAGTTCCTCGAGCAGCAGATGACCAAGGACATCGAAATATTGAGTGAATACATCAATAATGGCATACAAGGCATGATTACATGTGGTGGTCATCCATTCGGACTTTTCGGTGACATGTTCGGGTAACTTCATATTATCGAATATACGGAAAATGACATTGAATAGATCCTTCCACCAGTTTGGCTTGAAGCTATCACCATAGGTCTTAACAATCTCAAAGAGCACGGTCAGAGCTCGTGTACGAACATCCAGTTTACAGCGATTCACCACACAAGAGAGCGAGAATAGCATGGGGAACCAGCCACGCACCCACACACGATCCTCTTCTGCAACCGAGGCATCATTCTCCATGCCTGCATGCTCGGCAAACAGATGAGGAGCCTCATTGACGCACTGGGCACATGTCCGAACTAAACGTATGGCCTCCATGCTAGTGTCTGGAAAGCGAGCAGTAGCAAACTCTGATAAACACTTGACAGCATCCTGGAATGAGTCTACCATAATGGCGAATTGACGCTGATAAAGATCACCTATAATTTTGCCCGTCGTCTGGAACGCCAAGTCCACAATTGGTTCCTCATGATCACCAGCGGCCAAATGGAAAATACTAAAGATATTTTTCCAACCAGATCGTATATTGTGGGCCTGCGAGTTTACCATCTGGGCTATGCACCGAACCACCATGTCCCTGATGGCGGGTGAGGCATTCTTTTTCATAATGTGCTCAAAGGGCCTCAGAAAATCCTTTTGAAATCGAAAATTGCTAAATTCTCCCTTTTCCATAAACTTCATAGACAGCTGACGCAGTGAGTCCAAGGCAAAAAACGAGATTTCCTCATTGCTATTGCAGCCGACGGTATTGAAATGTTCGCCCAGTACCTGCCAGATGCGAGACCATTGAAGACGAATACGTTCCATATTATAGTAGCTGATTTCCACAATCTTTTGCAGGGAAAACATGCGCGGTTGTGGCTGCTGCAGTTCATCCACTGACACCTGGCACAGTGCTTTCACGAAGTCCACTATGGCATCACCATCTAGACGCATAGAGCCCGTAAAGATGCGATCCACGGCCACAACAACACTTTGACTACTCGTCTCTCCTATATGTTCCTTGACACTTGGATTGAGTGAATCTTTTAATGTAGTTTGAGCTCCCGACAGAAACTGCGGGCGCACTCCAGTACCTATCAATTGGGCCAATTCCAATTGACTTATGCATTTCACTATATCCAACCAACTCGGGCCCAAGTAATTGCCATCTGTATGAGCGACCATTATTAGAGTTTTAATCGTATCAATATTCTTCGCCTTCATCTCGTTAATGGGTGAATTGGCATTGAGCAGGGTGAATCTGGCCAAAGCCTGAACATAGGCATCTCGCTCGAGGGACATGTGGAAAATGCATGCGATCCGAATGGCACACCTAATACCATCCAGGCACAAGGTGGCTATCTCGGGATCATCACAATCCTGCAAGCCCACCGAGAAGGCAGCCAAAAACGGTGTCCAAGCCATTTTGAACATCGGACGTACATGCTCCAAATGTTTTGCTGAGGTGAATGGTGACTGGACATGCGAAACCGACTGCATTAAATTGGTGGCCGCTGATGATATCGCCTCCATTTCCATATTCCATAACAATTTTCGTTTCTTTTCCGTAATGAAGGGTTGCTTGCCGGTCGGCTTGGCCACTAGCACAGCTGAATTATTTTTCATCTTAATCTCATGCTCGGCAATCTCATCGTATATAGAGGATAGATACTCCTCAGGCAGATCAGATTTGCTATCACTAATACCACGATTCATTTTAATATATTGCTCTTTGGTCATCTTATGCTTGACCTGCGGCGAATGCAGATCCGTGGTCAGCATAATAATGCTGAAGGCCAGTACGTAGACGGTATCGGCACTCTGGAAGATTGGATTCTGTGGATTGCATTCGCAGTAACGACTGGCAAATTTCTCCATCAAGCGATCAATCTTCTGAGCCTCTCCCGGTAGACGAAACTCCTCGAGAAGTATCCGCAAAGCAGCCACCACTTCCAGTTGACGGAAATTGAAGGCATCGATATAGGCACACATCACCTCCTTGGAGTGATCATCGTTCTCGCCCAAATAATTGCCAATCACCGTCTTATCTAAACGTTCGTCTTCGTGCAACCATTTGGCAATATCATGGGGTGTGCCACCCAGTAGTTGTTTTTCCTGCAGGAATTGTACACCCTTCTGGGGTTTCTTATTGAACAGCACAATGCCCGTTTCCATGACTTCTTTACGCATTTTCCGCTCTTCTAGAGCTTCTGGAAGATCCTGCAGTTGTTCTTGATACGAATTTAGGCTATGACTGGATCCACTATGTATGGTCAATGCGGCTGTTGGAATAGTGTCCACTTGGTCGTCTGTGGGCGACAGCACTTGCACTGGCGTCGGCATATTGGGATTAACATATAGATCCTTACTCCATTCCACCATACACTTCAATATGGATACCAAGCACTCGAGGCCTCTAATTCTCATGGATTTCTCCTGCAGCGGATTGGCTCCCAGCTCTAGGGCATGTCTACCCTGCGCTATTTTCGATAAGTCATTCACCAGTCTCTCAAACAGATTCGCCGCCGAGAAATCGCAATCATAGTTAACATAAATATCCACAACAGACTGAGCATCAGCACAAATCCTCGTCAATGCTTGTATGACCATCCATTTGTGCTCAAAACTACTTGAGCTGGCTTCCAGTATGTTCAGAAATATCTCCTTGAAGAAAACCTCAATTTGCCGCTTTAAATGAACTTTAAAATTCGATAGCAGAGCTACAAAAATCGAAAGCGATAACTCAAAGACTTCGGGAACTAGACTGACTCCATTATTGGACAGGGCCACGCATAGATACTGTTTAATGGCCATTATAAACATTTCATTTGATCGAAACACTGGACCAGCATTTTGTAGGATCAGCAAAAGCAAATGTAGCGATAAAACCTTGGAACGCAGTTCATGTGACTTGGGATCCGGATGGCCATCGGGCAAAGGTTTCATTGACAGTTTGCAGAGTGCTCGGAATACCAAAAAGGCATCTTTTTGCAGGATGTGTGTAAATTTGGCTGTGACAACAGCGTCGCTCTCACTATGAAGCTCCACGCTATCGTGATCGGACGAATCATGTCCATTGACAGCAGGTAATATCGAAGGCATAGCTTCCACATCAACGCAGCCACTATCTCGACTCTCCTCCTTTAAGGCCTCATTGAAAGCGGCTGAAATGGAAAAGATGTTTATTAGTTGATTATGAGCATTGGGGGAGAGGCAGACCTTGCCCAAAATTTATAATAAACAAGAACACTTATATTTCCTTGACGAGTTTTCACCAATAAATAAAGTAAGTAAGTCGCCGGGCCGACTTGGATATACCATGCATCAGGGGAAAACAAATTACCTTGAGTTTATAAAACTTATGTCATATATTAAATTTCTTTCGTATGCGCAATTTCTAACATATGCTATATCGCTCACTCTTATGTGTGTGCACTTTAGCGCCCCACCGGCCAAATTCGCCCTTGCACCGCTTTGAGTGCAAAACGTTTCAATGCATAACTCGGCCATTTATATTCCGATTTTTATGAAATTTGGTGGAATGATAGATGTCCATAACATATATAAGTGTGCCGAATTAAATTCCGATACGATAAATATTGCGGGAGCAAATCACTTTTTATTATATCCCGGAGGCGGAAGGGGGCGTGGCAAAAAAAATTTGGTGGAATGATAGATGTTCATAAGATCTATGAGTGTGCCAAATTAAATTATGATACGATAAATATTACGGGAGAAAATCACTTTTTATTAAATTCTGGAGGCGGAAGGGGGCGTGGCAAAAAAAAAACATAAACTTGGTCTGCGTCAAGACTACACGAGTCTACATTCTAAATTTGGTAACTCTAACATTTGTAGTTGCTGAGATCTCTGCACTCTTACGGACGGACGGACAGACGGACATGGCTATATCAATTTCTCTTCTCATGCTGATCAAGAATATATATACTTTATAGGGTCGGAAAAGATTCCTTCTCCCTGTTACATACATTTTGGCGACTTTAATATACCATTTCATCCTATGGATGCATGGTATAAAAATCATTTTCAATGAAAACATTATAGAATATGGTACCACCTGTATTATTAACTCTATTTTACAACTATTATTTTTAGGCGAATTACTCTTGTTCACACCTGTTATAATTTCAACCAGCAACTCTGAGGCTATAACCTCGTCACTATCAACCGTTTCTTTAGTGGCATCCTCGCTATTAGATTCCTCTGCCGAATTTATGCTGCCGTTTAATGAAGCTGTAACTGACGTCCCCGTCGTCGTTGGTGCTACTTCATATACCTGATTCTCCATGCGCGCAAATATGACATTCAGCATTTGAGTGAGAGTGGCCCGCGCTGTTGTTTGATTTACCAGATTTTTGCTGGACAAGTAGATATCATAACAAGTGCGAACAGCTTGTAGAAGGGTGAATTCATGAATTTCAACATGCTGAGAGGTCACAACGGTCAGCAAAGCCTTAATAATCTGCAACTGGACACCCTCATCAGTTTGGGGACCATTGAAGCAACCATAGATGGTTATAACAATACGATCAATTAGCAGATGGCCAGGATTTGAAGAGTCCTGTATGGAGCCCGTCAAATGACCATAGGCAATCAGTTTTTGTAAGCAATCCAGCGCCGTAACCACAATCCTGGGTGATCGACTCTTGCAGGCCAGTTCAAAGGGCAGGAAATAGGTTTCGGCATTGATAATGCTGCCTGCATCATTTTTGGGCAACGGGAGAGCCGCACAGGGCAGCTCATTGCCCTCTGCTATTTGGCCAGCTGATATGAGTTCAGCCTTGATTTGTTCCAAAGCCGAGTCGCAGGACTTTTTCAGCTGCGAATGGTGGGAACGCCGTATGTCCTTGTCCGCAAGGATTTTCTCAAGAGCACGCACTATAAACATTTCCTTAGTTTTTGTAGAGGAACTTTGCATAGTGTGAGGTGGTCAACTGCTACTCCCAAGGTCGTCTCAATTGAAACTTTTGGAAAAAGTGACACCAAATTTTTGTGGGCCAGCGCAATTGCAACTTTTTTTTACTCGCTGCTCTTAGCACCGATGTCAACTCTCGGCGGTCGTCGTCGGCGTGTTATTTAAAACGTAAATGTGTCCTACGCGTTTGCATATTGCAAATCTTTCACTTTAAGTTCACAAAAATAAAATATAATGTGAAAAAACGTCATCAGAAGTGTTGCCAGAGTCTATGATTCTGTCCATAGATCTGGCAGCACAAAAAATCGTCACTTAATTGAACAATTATCGATAGGATACTGCAAATAATCATGTCTGTTTAAATAACGACGACTGTTAAATTTGATTTACAGACGGTCTTCTGTTTTGGCGTTTAAGCTACTAAAAATTTGGTCATAAAAACATCATATCTCGACTCACACCCAGCATCAAGTAATGCACTGTTTTGGATATGCTTAAGTGTACTTTCAAGAGTATCCCAAAAAAGTTTTATCCAAAATGTGGGTACAATTTTTGAGAAAAAGCCCCAAATGTAAGAGGGCTTTTTTGGTGGGCCAAAATCTCTGATATGGATGCCGCCAGTTCCGGAAACGGAGCCAGTGCCCGGGTTGGATTTGAACCATATCGATAGATTGACAGCCCTAAAATCGTCGCCTTCTTTTCCAGCCAGCACCAAGAAATGCACGGTAGTTTATTCGATGAGCCGTTAAATAACGCATATGTAGACGAAATTTCAACTTACTGTGTAAACAGTTTGCGAGATATTGGAAATTAATTAATGTGCTCAAAAAAAAACTGTCGATAATAAAATTACATACATATTTTGAAACATGGTGGCAGCCCTTCGCAACTTCTAAGTAACGATATTCCGCCAAAGGGCGTAGCGAGAGGGACAATACCATGGGCTCACCAAGTGGGCTTTATGGGTTAACATCAACCCCCACTAGAAATATCTAAATTATATTTGCAGGGTGTATAATTCAATTCCAATTAACCGTTGAATAAATCGCATTAGCACAAAAAATGTTATAGTTTCTAAAAAGGAAATTATAAATTAACGTTCATCAGTAAATATGTAAAAACAAACAGAAATTCAATCAATGTCTTTTTCAATTTATACTCCTGCTGAACATACATATGTATGTAATAATGTGTAATAATTCAATAAGACAGACCTTCAGTGGCGTCCTCAGATATACAGTTTTTTTATGTAAAACTATTATTTGAACCAAATATGAACCAACACTTTTTATGTACTTTATTTACATACATTATTTACATACATACATACATATGTATTAAGAACCCGCCAAAAAATTGATATATGTATGTACATATGTACATACATACATACATACATATGCACATATGTACATACAAGTGGCTCCTCCAGAAATCTAGTTTTTTATGTAAAACTTTTGAAGGAAGCCCACCAAACACATTGCATACATATGTACATATGTATGTACATGTGTAGGTATGCACATACAAGTGGCTGCCTCAGAAATATAAAACTATTATTTGTTACCCAATATAAACCAAAACCGTTTTATATATTTTATTTACATACATACTTACATAGGTACCCAATTTTGTATTTATGCACATACATATGAAAGAAGCTGAGTAAAATATTACATATACATATGTACATACATACATAATGCACAACAAATACATAAGCACGTTACGTAACAAACGTAAGTTTAAGTAAACAGTACAAAACTAAACGGCAGTGCATACGCACACTAGTATACATACATACATCCATATAAAGTAAGCCCGCCATAATCATTACATATATGTATATGTATGTACATACATATATACATCCATACGTGTGCCAAGCTGTTGTTCATGAAGTTGCAATGTATGTATGTATGCAAATACATATGTGCGAAGAAATTCGCTTCTAAATATTCTATTAACTAATTTTTGTATACGACTGTATTTACATTGTATACATATGTACATATGTACATAAATACATACATTTTTATGTGTGTACACACATAACAAATAATAGTTTTACATAAAAACTATATTACTGAGGGAGCCACTTGTATGTGTACACATACATATGTATGTATCTACATCCATATGTATGTAATGTTTTTGGTGGGCTTCCTTCAGCTTCCGAAGTTTTACATAAAAAAATAAATTTCTGGGGGAGCGCCACTTGCATGTATGTACATATGTACATACATATGTACATTTTTTGGGGGGCTTCCTTCATACATATATACATACAAAAGTGTGTACATATGTACATACATATGTATGTATGTCAATAAAATATATAAAACGGTTTTGGCTTATATTAGGCAAAGAATAATAGTTTAACATAAAAACAATGTATATTTCTGAGGGAGCCACTGATTCATATTGGACAACAAATAATAGTTTTAGGAGCCACTGGAGGGCTGTCTTTTTGAATTAATTTTAAGGGGAGACTAGGGTTTTTTGAGCTAAAAATTAATGAAAGAATTATGAAACTTATTTATGTATATAACCCAAACTTTATAGTTACCAAAAAAATTAAACACCCATATTAAAACTATAGCTATATTTAATCATTGCCGTCATTTAGACCTTCATTTATAAATTGAGACTATAAATATACAATTGAAGCCTAAAACTACCAATCCTTAAAAGGCACATCTGCCATAATTAAAATATTCTCCACATTCTCACCCAGGAGTTGATGGTCACATCGTCGTTTTGTTGACACTGCAGCTGCTGGTATGTGCAGATACCGTTTGGCCAGCCTATGTAGAAAAGGATGCACTTGAGCAAGATCTTTCCAGAGCACCATCGGGTCTGTTTGCACGTTACTTAATTGGTCATAAAAATATCTCGCTATTTCATCCTCATCATCATGATGCGAAGATCCATCCCTCCTGTATTTGTCTTGGCAATGGGATTTGTAGGCTGACCAGATATTGTAATCCTCGTTGAAATCATCTTCAGAATCAACCACAATATGGGCATTTTGTTCCAGTTCCCCTTGTCTTAGATCGTAGAGATTTGTCATATAGTTGGCTACCAATGATCCACTCTGGAACGGTGTATTCCGGAATCGCGGATCCAACAAAGTAGACAAAGCCAAATGCTCGTTTTTTTCCAAGGACTCAAAGAAGACCTCTAGCCGGCGGACAATAAACATGCGTATATTGTAGGCCGCCTTAAGTTCTGTGCTGTTAGACCGTTTTAGTTCCTCAATCATGGTAAAAATCATGGGCAAAGTCTGACTTGCGAGGTGTCTGTTTTCTGAGCATTGTCTGCTCATCTCGCGCAGAGAACTGGTTAGCGGCTTCATAATACCCACTATTTGCTTAGCCAGATCCATTTCCGAAGGATTTAAAACATTTCCCTCCATCCGCACGTATTGCTCTATAGTATTGTAGGTGGCAAGTGAACAATGCGATTGTAGCGCCTTTTTATTCATCTTTATACGAATTTTTTCCTCTATATTATGAACCTCTGGTCGCTTCATAATATCCGCCATGAGTGTGGTCATCAGATGACTAAGGCAAGGCACATGTCGATGATCGCCCAAAAACTTATCCACCGCCTTCTCCAGCAAGCAATCATCACCTTCACTAACCAGGCAGGCAATTATAGATTTTTGAATATCGAATCGCAGACAAACAGATTCCAAATGTTCTACAATTTGCCGAGCATTAAAATGCTCTGGCAGCGGTTGCACAGACAAAATGCGTGATTGCCGTTTCCTGTTCTCATCATGGTAATAAGCCACTAGTTCAAGGTAGTTGTTTTTGTGAATTGCACAACTAAGTGAGAGTGTTGAGATCCCAGCCAACGTTCGCCTTAACTTGGACACCTGCAATAGTGTCTGATTCTCAATATATTCAGAGAGCTGTTCCACGGAGGGCCATGGCAGCCATCCCATGTGGGGAGATGAAATCTGCATTAAATGTCTGAAGCCTTGTCCTAGGATGACATCCACTGGATGTCGGTCGCGGCACACAAAGTATGCCAGATGGCTTAGTAAAGATTGGGCGATCAAATGTGTTGGCGGCAAGGGCGAAGACGGCAATTGGTAGACGGTCTCCATGGCTTGATCCTCATCCGCCAATGGTATATGCTCTTCATCAGTCTGGGGTAGATGATCTTCGTGCTCATGCAGTTGATATAGGCCTGCATCGTTGTCATGCTTGGGCTCGAATTCTATAATATCCTCAGCACTGACAGTTGCAACAGGAGATTGTGATGGAGAATCGACAGTACCGGCCCAACCATACGTAACACTTTCTACTGCCTCCCCTGTTTTCAGTTCGTAGACACCGACTGTCTCCTCTTCGGATTTGCAATTGAAATCCGTGTCGGCTTCATGCTCCTGACCCTCCTTGGTCTTGATTTGATGGTATTCCTTGAGTTGGGGTACTTTTCGAAATCTTCGTCTAATGTCATCAGCGTGGCGCTTAAACATGCCGCGCACGACTTGGGCATCATCGTTATTCACATTGCTGCCAAAAAAAAAAAACAGATATACATATTTAGGGTTAGAGCAACAACACAGAAACATTTTTAGTTTACATTTGCGGATGCGTCTTTATGTGTTTCATCAAATTGGATGTGTTCCCGCAGGTTTTGATAATACGTTCGCATAGTTGGCATTGAGCCGTATTGTGATCAAGCTTATCATAATATTTCCAAACTTTACTACGCGCCATCATAAGGAAGTGTCCTTATTTGGCGTCATATACTTTTTTTACAGAGGACGAAAACAATCAACAATCCAACAATGTGACCAGAATACACACAAAAAATTTTGCTATCAACAAAAACAATTAACTTAACTCTGGTCACTCATTTGTTTAAAGTGTGACCACTGTTGGTATTTTAAAATACCAATAAATGCCAAGTTCTAGCGCCTGTTTTTGCGAGGTTAAACTGATTTTTTCGCCAGCCGGCTGCAATTGAAAAAGTACAGTGCTCGAAGAACATTCTTATTAAAAAAATATACTCGATCATGTCTAACTTTAATTTTCTGCAAATGGCAGCGCAGCTCGACGAAGAGCAGGGCATTTCCTTTCAGGACAAAGCGATTACCTGGGACACAGCCGAACAGGGTAAGTAAAATGATGAAATTGTATTCCACTCCAATAACAAACTAAAGTAATCATTCGCAAATTTTCCAGTCAAGGATGTTGTAGATGCTTTAAAAAACAAAAAAATCGTCCACTATCTCCAACTCGATGGCAACACATTGGGGGTGGATGCGGCAAAGGCTATAGGGGAGGCCTTGAAACTTCATCCCGAGTTTCGGAAGGCCCTGTGGAAGAATCTTTTTACACGCCGCTTGAAATCTGAAATTCCATTGGCACTAAATCATTTAGGCGCGGGCCTTATAGAAGCTAATGCCCATCTAACTGTGCTCGATCTGAGTGATAATGCCCTTGGTCCGAATGGTATGAAGGGACTGGAGACATTCCTGCGCTCATCTGTATGCTATTCCTTGCAGGAGCTCCATCTCCACAATTGTGGTCTGGGTCCTGAGGGTGGAAGCATGTTATCGTCGGCCCTGTTGGATCTCCATGCGAATGCAAAAAAAGCGGGATCGCCGCTTCAATTGCGTATTTTTGTGGCTGGACGCAATCGTTTGGAGAATGTGGGAGCTTCGGCACTAGCCAAGGCTTTCACAACACTGCAAACGCTAGAGGAGATTGTTCTAATGCAAAATTCTATTTATCATGAAGGCGTATCGGTTCTAGCCGAGAGCTTTAAAGCAAATACTCATTTGAGAGTGCTTAACATGAATGACAATACGTTGAGCATCAAGGGAGCAGCTAAAATATCTGAAGTCTTTGAATTTACGCCACTGTAAGTAAACGAGGAGGGGTATGTCACGTCGATTACATCAGCTAGATTATTTTACAGATTAAGGGAAATAAATTTCGGTGACTGCCTGATGAAGACGGATGGTGCCTATCACTTTGCGGAAGCTCTGGGAAGCAATAATGGAAATTTGGAGGTGGTGGATCTGAGCTTTAATGACATCAATTATGATGGCGGCTTAGTTCTTGTCTCAGCCATGCAAACTAAACCCAAATTGAGATATCTGAATTTGGATGGAAACTGTTTTGGTCACGAGGGCTCTGCTCAAATTATTGAGCAGATGTCAAAAAGTTCCAACCCCTCAGCTTTGCAAACAATGGAAGAAGATAACTCTGAGGAAGAAGAGGATCAAGAAGATGAGGATGACGATGACGATGACGAGGAAGATGAGTATGATGAGCACGAGCATGCCAATGATACGACTGAGGAAGCTGACGAGGATGATGTGGCTGAGGAAACTGCCTATGTGACTACCAATGCCTTTAACACCAAGGTAGGTTTAGCATCATATCATCTGTTTTACCTAATGCATTAAATTAATTTTTTTGATTAGTTTCTTAACGACTCGATTAACTACAAGGATAACGACACGTTCGCCATTACTGAAAAACAAGTGTCTTGTACCCCGGAACAGTTTTGCCTCAGTCAAACACCCTGCTCTTTGGAACAATTTAATTCACTAGAAGCGGAAAATAAACTTCAGGCTCTTGAGGATATTATAAATGTGAGTGCATAAACAATACATTTATTCATTTAAACAAATCTCTGATGGATTCCCCTTTTAATTTATAGCAATTTACCGAAGACAATCATTTGCTGCTTTTGGTATTCACTGCTCTGAAATGCTCGCATTTATCCAAAACCTCAAAGCCTGCACTCGATCTGGCCGTCTCTCTATATAAGTCCACATTTGATTATGCCCTTGAAACGAAGCAGGAGAAACGAGTTCTTAACTATATCCTTAAACAATTGGGTATGCTTCGCAGTGAGGAATCCTTTAAAACGGACTATGACATGAAGAGCTGTCGATACGCCTTGCGTGAGGCCATTGTTAAACCAGATTTTGCCAATGATAATATCAAGAATACGTTAAAGGTGTTTTTGGAACAAATGGATGGTTAGGATGTGGTATGAATTCATAAACAAACTGTGTCATCTTCTCTTCTCGTTTATTTTGCCTGTAAAAGAAAAAAACAAACAACTAATATAAACTGATAAATTTAAATAAATAGGTAATTATTTAACATTCCATAATCTGTATTCAATCTGTCTTTCAACTACCTAAAGTAAATGAATTAAATGGCGGTAGATGTAAAACTTGTAATCATGCAATACATTAGGCACTGCTTATATGCCCCACAAAGTACAAAAATTTTATTTTAAGGCCTATTACAATTCACTATTTCATGGTCTCGAATCTCCGTTTCTAAGCTAAGACATACATGAGGATTTTGAGTTTCAGTACTCGCGTATTTTCAAGCAGTTAAGCCATATCGACCTACTAATTCTCCGACTTTTAGACAAATTTAAATAAAAATCAAGAAGTTGGTAAGAATCAAAATTTTTTGATCCGTTGATACGTTTTTTAGAATTCAGTTAAAATAAAGAAATGGTTTAGTACGGCGCAGATATACAAGCTGTTCTTACACAAGTAAGGCTAGTTTGCCCCAGGCTGTGATTTTAGTTACTTAAGTAACTAAGTGAAAGAAATGTTTCTGCTTCTTGATTTCAGCATTAAATAAAATAGTTAAGCAGCAAAGGTTTATTTACATGAAAAGGTTTTTATTTATGAAAACTACATACTATGTTTATGAAACAATTTAAAACATTAATTAGTATAAGTAGTTTTTTGTTGTTGTTGGTGGATCATCTCGCTGGCTCTGAGAATTGGGATCAGAGATCAGCTACAAGTGAAAGAATGTAGCGAAGTGTATAAGTATGTAGTATTTTTTTCTCATCGTTTTGTTATGGAAATAAAACAAAAACTAAAATTGAAAATCCAAATTGTTCAACCATATAAAAAATGAAAAAATTAGATAATACGCGAATTCTCCATTTGGTTATAGTTGTATGTTGTAATAGTAGTATAATGATAATTTGTATGAAGTTAGATTTACTTTCGAATTAACTTTTCACTCCCGTTTTTGTTTGTTGAAATACTTGACAATCTTTTTATATGGGATTAACATCTCCCATCCTAATAATCGGAATCGTCCTCATCATCGATGTCAACGACATCATCATCATCGTCGTCGCTTTCGATAATGGCACGCTTCTTCTTGGGTGGTGCTGCCTTTTTCCTAGCTCCACCGCTGCTGTCGTCGTCGCGTTGGCGTTTTCCTGGTGGCTTAATTGGTGAATCATCTTCGGTGTTTTCTGGACCACTGGCTCCCATCTCCTCATCGCTGCCCGCCTTGTCAGCAGCACCGTCGCCTTCATCGTCGGATATAAGAAAAGAGTAATCGATCTTTTTGGAGGCAGCTCGACGTCCCGGACGTTCGGCACGTGGAACTGGCTCCACATCCATAACGTCATTATCATCCGAATTACTGTTTTTTCTTTTACTCTTAGTAAAGTCGAGCTTCGCCTGTTTAAGTCCATCACCATTCTCCTTCTTCTGACGAGGCTTCTTTTCAGCTGGTTCCTTCTTCACAGGTGCTTTTTTGGCAGCTTTTGGTGAAGTCTTTGGTGAAGTCTTTGCCCCACCCTCGACGAGTGCATCAAACTCGTCCATCTCTTCGATTTTGGGTTTACCCTTAGTAGTTTCCTTTTTTACTTTAGGCTCCTTGGGCTCCTTAAGTCCAGCCTTTACAGCTGCTTGCATTTTTTTAAGTATTTCATCGGTTACTTTAAATTTGACATGTTCACCTTCGGGATCTGGGAAAACATCTCCAGTGGGAGCTGCCCCACCAGCTCCCTTGGCCTTTCGACCCTTAGGTCCGGCAGCAGCCTTTTGAGATTTCATGGCCTTGGCCGTTTTCTGATTGACACCCAGCTCCTCAAGGCGCTCTTTCTCCTCCACTTCGTTCAGCTTCTGCTCCAGAGAATCCAGATCGTCCAGCCATAGCAATTGTGGTGTCTTCTTCATAAGATTATCAAGCTCACTTAACTTGGCATCACGTTGCTTCAGTAACTCGTTCTTCTTTTCCTCGGTGAGCATCCACATAGACATGCCCAGCAGGTAATCGAATTTCTTGACGTCTGTTAGCTTCTTGAAGGCCTTATCGGGATCAACCTCCTTTTTTACCTTTTTACTACTGCTGGCAGCAGCAGCACTCTCTCCAGCCTCCTCGCCCTCGTCTTCTTCGTCGTCCTTTTCGGCATCTTCGATTTTAATGCTACGTTGCCATTCCTTAACTGGATCCGGGCGATAGCCACGCTTAACTAGCTCATCACACATAGCCTTACGTTGCTTGTTTTCGACCACCAAAGTCTTCTCGCATTTCTCGAGAATGAATCGCGCTTGATCGCTTAGTCGATCCGCCTGAGCTGTTAACTGACCTACCAAATAATCCTTTCTTCGGCAATAGTACTCCACACGTAGTTTGTAGAACTCTTTGATTATGTCTATTGATGTGGGGAATCGACGCAGGCAGTTGTTCTGATCAAATGCATGCATTTGATTGGTTGACATGGTGGAGCTCAGTTTGAAAACGCGATAGAAGCCGCCCTCCTCCGAGCGGAGTCGATTAAATTCACCGGGTGCAAATGATACAACGAACCGGACAGTGGTGTCTGTGTGATATTCTCTATAATCGGAAACAACGGCCTTGACCTTATCTGTACCATTGGAAAGGACTTCTAGGACATTCTCCTTATAGGTTTGTGTCCAGACGCCCAGTGGCAATTCGGTAATCTCGATGCGATCACCGGGCAGCATTTGGATGTTGCCCGTGTGCACATATCGGCCATCTGAAACGAATTCGATGTGTCCTCTGAAGTTTTTATACCATGGATGCATCGGTATTGGCTCCTCGCTGTTGATCATGCGTCGCAAATTCTTGATGATTTCTCGAGGATTATGATTGGATATTTTGGTTGACCACCCGGTGCCAATGCCTTCGGCGCCATTGACTAAAACCATTGGTATAATGGGCAAATACCACGAAGGCTCAATTCGTTGACCATCATCTGTCTGATAGTCTAGAAGCGGATCATCCAAAGGATGATAAATTAACCGAGTTAGAGGCGACATGATGGTGAATATATAACGAGCGCTGGCAGAATCCTTGCCTCCGGTCAATCGTGTGCCGAACTGACCTCTAGGTTCTAGCAAATTTATGTTATTGGAACCCACATAATTTTGCGCGAGATTCACAATGGTCATTTGAAGCGAAACCTCACCGTGATGATAGGCAGACATTTCAGCTACCGAGCCCGACAATTGGGCAACCTTCACCTCGCGCTTATCGTTCCTTTTGAAGCATGTGAACATTACCTTGCGCTGGCCAGGCTTCAGGCCATCCACTAGACTGGGTATTGATCGCTCATTGTCTGAATTGGAGAATAGAACCAATTCGAGATTGATGAAATCGGAGTAGGTAATATACTTGGTGCCCTTGGTATAGAGATAGCGTTCCGGCAGATTCAATTCTTTGCGCCGCTTCACCTCGTCCATGTGATTGGTCAGCCATGTTTTACGGGAATCGACATGTTTTTTGGCGAAGGCCATTACAATGTTGTCATCATCCATTTGGCCATCGTACTTGAAGAGTATGCGATGGCGCTCCATGTCCTGGAAATATTCTTTAGCCTCCTTGGACGTTGAAGTTCCCAAACCCTTGTAATACTTTACATTATAGGTTGCATGATTGGGTGTATCCATCTTCCACTCCTCGAATTCTGGCAACGAGTAAAATGCGATCTCCTCATTCTTTTTGGTGGCCTTTACAATGGGTGTTATAAACTCTTCAAGGAAGGGCAGACGCA
This sequence comes from Drosophila sp. 14030-0761.01, assembly GCA_018150735.1. Classification (NCBI taxonomy): domain Eukaryota; kingdom Metazoa; phylum Arthropoda; class Insecta; order Diptera; family Drosophilidae; genus Drosophila; species Drosophila sp. 14030-0761.01. The sequence goes on along the minus strand of JAECWO010000027.1, from coordinate 2,020,521 downwards.
GCAGCTCCGGCCAATTGGTATGAATGAAATTGATCAGCAGACCCTTAATGTGGGAGCCATCTTGATCCTGATCTGTCATGATCATGACTTTGCCATATCGTAAAGTTTTCAGATCATCTTCTGTTAAATATTTCTTTTTATACTGCAATCCAATAATCTTGCAGAGATTATTAATTTCAGCATTCTCTGTGAGCTGTTTGAAATTCGCCTCCCGCACATTGAGCAGTTTACCGCGCAGCGGGAATACCCCATAAAAATTGCGACCTATTACACCCAGGCCAGAGACAGCCAAAGACTTGGCAGAGTCTCCCTCGGTGAGGATGAGAGTACATTGAATGGAATTTTTGCCGCCAGCCTCATTGGCATCCTCCAGCTTTGGTATTCCCTTAATTTTTCCAGATTTTTTGCCACCCGTTTTGGCAATGTCATTTTGAGCCTTAAATTTAGCCCAGGCCAGGACTGATTCAACTATGCCCGATTTGGACACATTGGCAATAAATTTTTCGGATAACGTACACTTGGAACCAAAGCTTTTCGCCTGCAAAGTCATATTCTCTTTAGTCTGAGAGTCAAAGGTGGGATTCTCGATAAGACAATTGACAAAGATCCACAGATGATTGCGCACCTGGAAGGGCTTGATGTTAATGCCACCTGGAAAGAGTTGGGGGAAAATATAATTAGTTTTTGCTAACGCGTTCTTTTGCTTTAAAACCTACCTTTATTTTTTTTCTTCAGAACCTCAATTAACTGCTTTATTACACCATCGACCACATGATCAACATGTCGCCCACCCTTATAGGTGGCAATCGAGTTGACAAACGACACCTGCTGGAAGCCACGATCCGAAGGGCAACATGCCACCTCCCAGCGTTCGCCACAGGCCTCGTAGACCACCTTAATCGGTTGACCAGTTTCATTGTCCTGATTCTTTACATGCAAATCTATATAGTCTTTGAAGTTCTTCACTGACAGCTTGTTTCCATTGAGGAACACGGAAACTCCTTTTGTAGAGGCAGCCACATCGAACGCCCGACGCGACATAAGGGCCACAATATCCTCATCCAACTTTTCCATCTTGAATTTGGTTAAATCTGGACTGAAGGTGATCTTGGTGAAATCGGTCCCATTAAAATCTTTGATCTGCAAAAGAAATAGTATGTAGAGATCGAATATTATGTCACAGTTGTTTTATCCACCTTTGGCTCGGATGCCTTTGACATGTTGCCAGCCCATGTTTGCTGGAAAGACTTTTTATACTGCTTGGTGGCCGTCTCTAGTGTGAAAGTCGTGGAGAATATATTACAGAGTTTAGCTCCATATCCATTACGTCCTCCTGTTACTTTTTTTTCATCATCATTGTAATTGGAAGAGGTCAACAAATGGCCAAAGATCATTGTTGGCACATACATATTCTGCTCCTTGTGCATGGTCACTGGTATACCCTGACCATTGTTCCAAATGGAGATGACATTCTTTTCTGGATCAATATCAATCTTAATCGTGTTCATTGACTTATCGCGCTGCTTATTATCGGCAGCATTGACAAGTATTTCATCAAAAATCTTATAGAGTCCAGGCACAAATGAGATCTCACGTTGCACCATGCGTGTATTCTCGAAATCATAGACCCACATCAACTCTTTGGTATACTCAACAGAACCAATGTAGGAATCGGGCCGCAGAAGAATGTGCTCCAATTGGGATTTCTTTTGGTACATCTGCTCGATGGACATACCACCAGATTTGCTGCTACCGTTTTCCATTCTGTCACTACTTCCGTTAAGCTTAAAACAAAAATTCATAATATTTAAGGTTAAATTAAATATTCATGGGTTCAACGGTATTAGCTAATGTCACTCATTTTTGATTATTTAATTCGCAAAAAATGAAGATAAATTTGTTTAATTTCATTTCATTTTTTTCATTTGCACCCAATAAATATGATTGGCAAAATTTTCAAATTATTTATATTTATTTAGCGCCGGCTCGCATATCAATTTCGCTCCGATTTACTTGAAATGTTCAATTATTTTTAAAATTGCGTGTTCAAAATGTGTACTCCTTCCGAATTCTTATTCCTCCTCTAAAATTAAAAAGAAAGCCTGCCGAATGTTTTGCAAATAAGTGAATGTTCCGATGAGCTCTATAAATGAGTTGAATGATTTTCGCATGAATGATTCCCAACACATAGTTGTAATATTTGCTTAAAATTTGAAGTTCCAATGCAATCAAGCGTTTTATTTATTGTAAAAAAAAATTAGTTTTCACAATATATTGTTGAAAACTTTTTCTGTACACTTTCGTAGTGGTATTGAAAATTGCCGAACGCGCGCACATCGGTGGGGATAAATGGGGACTACATTAACTCAAAAATATGTAGGCTATGCATAGAATTCTTGAAAGAACTCCAAAGTATACATATGTATGTATCTTAATGTCGTTTAGACTGTACAGTGCACACACACAATTTACAGATTGTTAAAAATTTGAGTTGTTAGTTTGGCGGAAAATTTAACGTCGTCGGCCTGATCGCATATACATACATACATACATATATATGTACATATTTATGCAAGTGTGCATTAGCGAGTGCTTGCATTAATAATTAATATAGAATCCATTTAAAGATCTCATATTTTAAACTAAAACAATCAAACATTCGAATTTCACACATTTAACTAAAATTGCTTGTTTTTTTTTACCTGACCAATAAAATTGCGCATATTTTATGTACCGGCAAACGCCATTTTTAATTTGCCAAGAGAAAAAAGAAAAAACGAAGAAAGAAAAGAAGTGTGAAAGAAGCGTCTGAGTTGTGTATACTTAATTATTAATTTCGTAATTTGATAATTTTATCTGTATCTTACCTTAAAGTTAAAGTGTACAGTTTTTTGGTGTATATTTAGTTGCCGCAAAACCAAACGAAAACGCGGCACAAGAAACGGTACAATTTTTTTTGGAAGTTGAAGACGCCGCACTGCAACAACTCAATAAATACTTTTATTTTAACCGTAATGTGAGTGCCAGCGATTCAGTTGGCTTCTCGTGGGTAATTTTTTAGTAATTTATTGTAGATAAAATACCCCACACTTAATAAATAAATTTATTTCCTTAATAAACACACTTTCAACTTACAACACAAAAAAGCAAATACAATCAGAGTATGACCAGCGGCAAAACACATAGAAATCCCAGCATCAAGAACTCAATGAAATTTATCGATGTAGTTTGTATTTGACCTATCGAATTATTATCTACATGACATGAAGCACATGCGTGCTTTATCATTTTCGGTTAAATTCAAAAAGAGTAGCTGCTGCACATTTCCAATGTCTGATGCTGCACTCAAAGCCATGGCTAATCAAACAGGTTTCCTCTTGTTTGTCTTTGACCTTGGCCAACAACTTGTGACGTCAATATGTTGAGTGCTTCGATGCATTAACAAGAATCAAGTTTCAGCTGCAGCCTATAATTCTGAATGAGATATAATTTTGTTTTAGAATCCAAATTAATGCATTGGTCAGTATTGCCTATACAAAAAACTTTTGCCAATTGCAGCTCAATGAACTTCGTAATTTCTGCATATCTTGATTTTCTTGCCAGTTACATTTCAATTTTGCTCTCGCTTGAAATTATACATACATATGTTTGTATAAATATATAAATCTCATTTTGTAAGGGTATATCGGTTTTCCTGGTTTTTTATACCCTTGCTACTAAATTATTATACCCTTGCAAAAAGGGTATATTAATTTTGGTCAGAAGTGTGCAACGCATAGAAGTAGGCATCTCCGACCATATAAAGTATATATATTCTTGATCAGCATGACAAGACGAGTTCAAATCCGTTTGTCCGTCTGTCTGTCAGTCTTGATCAACAGCTTCTCCTCCTAGACCGCTATAGCTACAGAGCTGAAATATCTCGGATTCATTCGGATTGGACGACTATATCATATAGCTCCCATAGGAACTATCAGCCAAAAAATGAGTTTTAGATCAATAACTTCGTTCTTTTTCAACTGAAACTTAACATTTGCCAGTTTACTATACATCCAAACATCCGTGCGAAATTTGATTAAGATCGGACTACTATATCATAGCTGCAATGCGAACAATCGGACCAAAAATAGTTTTGCTTCTAAAAACTTTTTTGTTTCTTTTGCGATCATCACTAAACTTGCACATAACAAATTATAATCTTGCCAAATTTGATCAAAATCGGGTAACTATATGATACAGCTGTCATACAAACAAATGGCAAACTGCATGCTGCATCTCTACATACATACATGCATATGCATACGTGCCTTGCTATAGCTTGTGGATTGAGGTTTTGTCACAAAAGTCTATTAATTGTGCGATCTCCATTTAGGGACTGAGTAACGCAAGAACTTGCAAGGGTATACAAACTTCGGCATGGTCGAAGTTAGCCCAGCCTTGTTTTATTTTTATTTAATCGCGATTTGTAATAAAAATGTAAAAAAATAAAAAAATTGGTCCTTTGTTTCTAGTACTAGAAGTGTATGCAAACTTCTGCATCGTTTTCGATTTTTTAGTATAATTTACTTGATGAATTTATCTCATTGCTTTTGTGAGACTGGTTTGACTTTGTGGGTATGTATATATGTACATATGTATGTATGTACATATGTACATACATATATTTTTCTCTCATGTTCTGTTCTGAGTCTTGTCATAAAACGTTTTGTTCTAGACGATCTTTAGTTTAGTTTTAAAGCGAACTTTAAGCGACAATGTGTTGTTGCTGCCGCGCATTCTCAGCTGTTTTGCTTCATTTACGATAATAGTTCTGGGTTTCAATTTTTCACCGAGTTTTGAGTTTCAAGTATAATTTATCTTTTTTAAAAGGTGATAAGGTGCAATAGAACAACGGAACCATTCGTAATTTAATTGAGTCATATACATAAGTATATGTACATACATACATATGCATAGGTGTGTATACATAAATGTGCATGCTTATATGTACATTCATATATGTACATAGTTACTACCTATATACCTATAACTACATATGTTCATAAACATACATGTAAATCGTATCAAGAAACAGACAATTTCAGTAATTCAACTTTGTTTCCATGAAATCGTATTTAAATACATATGTTTATTGTACTTCAGATTCCTCTAATATATGTATGTATGTACATACATATGTGAATAATAAATTTGTTATAGGCCGATATGATATAAATTTGCAGTCCAAATACAAATCTGCAATTTTTATACCATGCATCCATAGGATGAAATGGTATATTAAAGTCGCCAAAATGTATGTAACAGGGAGAAGGAAGCTTTTCCGACCCTATAAAGTATATATATTCTTGATCAGTATCAATAGCCGAGTCGATTGAGACATGTCCGTCTGTCTGTCCGTCTGTAGGATCATCGAGATCTCGGAGACTATAAGAGCTAGAGTTACCAAAATTATCAGGTAGACTCGTTTGCTCTGCAGGTAGATCGAGTTTATTTTTTTTTCGCCCCCCCCCCTTCCGCCCCCGCTATTTGAAAAACAATATTTTGAGCCCCCATATCTCGGGAACTATAAAAGCTAGAGCTATCGCATTTGGAGGGTATATACGTATATATTTGCCACGCCCCCTTTCGCCTCCGAAATTCAATAAATTCGATTTTTACCCGAAATATTTATCGTAATTTGGCACTCTAATACAAATATCACAAGAATCGGAATAAAAATGGCCGAGTTATACATAGAAACGTTTTTCACTCATAGCGATGCAAGGCAGATGCACGCAAAAGAAAGCGATATACATAGCATATGCTGGAAATCACCGATTTTGTCGGGGGGCGCGACATAAGAGTGAGCGAGATAGCATTTGAAAGAAATTTCATATATATCTTTTCACCTGATGCATGGTACATCCAAGTCGGCCCGGCGACTTACTTACTTTATTATATTTGTTTTTATGTGTGAGGGATGAAATATGGCCAGTATATACCCATTTGCAAATAAATTTTTTTTACTACTATTTAAATTATCTCTTAAATCTGATGTATTAAATTATGTCAGTTATTATCTTGTCTTAAAGATGCAATCAATACTACAATTAACTGTTGAAGTGGTACTGCGTTTTTAATAACATTTTGAACTGCAGATTCTAAAATTAAAAGCCTGAAATCAGTGAAAGTTGGGTGCTAAATGAATACATTTGCACTTGGGTGTTAAGATTGACGGGGTCTGGCAAAGGGCACTCACATGGGCGTAGCCAGGAATTGTAGTTTTACAACACCCACTTATTACCATACTTGGTAATTAGATACATACTTATTAGTAACCAAAGATGAATATTCAGCAAAGAACCTTTGCACAACTGCAGCTTGCACTTTTAAATACATTTGGGAGAGCAGGAACGTCCGTGTTTTTTGGAAAAATTTTTCAGAGTCCACACTCAATCCCTTATTAGATCAGAGAATCAACCGTAATTTGGGCTTATCAGGGAAATATTGGGAGCGAACGCAATACAGTTTGAGGTTCAGGGAGATGGCGATTGCGGGGGCAAGTCTGCGTCTAGGAGTGGGACTAGTTATCAGGTCAGTTGAAATTCTCGGTTGCTAGTTTTTTGTCTCTTTCTCGTTATCGCTTCATATTGTTTATACTTAATATTTAATGGCACAATACATGTGTAACGACAAACAATAACAAATACTTATTTTTCTTTGTTGGCGTTTTGCATGGGATTGAAAACATTTGCTTCGATTCTCAGTTTGAAGCTTGAAGTCGAACAAAGCGCGACAGGAAATTTGAAATCCATTGATATTGGGAATTAATTTAATGCAATGGTAAAAAAAATTTGAAACGATGATTCTGTCAATATAATAGGAACAAAAACACCAGTAAAATTAAGAGTGATGTGAAACAAGCTAAAAATCAGCTTGCATGTGTGCTATATTATATATTGTACATCTATATATTTATAACCATACTATTCACCTAACATATCGACATCTGTCAAGGTTTCTAAATGTTAATTACAGTTTGTGAAATATTTGATAACAATATAGTTTTAATATAATGTTGTCTGCTTCCCTACTATTGGCTGTTGTAAAAAAAGCGTGAATAAATCAATCGGTCGAAAAAAGAGTTTTAGATCAATAAGTTCGTTTTTTTTCAACTGATTGTTATAAAACTTAACATTTGGCAGTTAACTATACATCCATACGTGCGTGCCAAATTCGATAAAGATCGGACTACTATATCATATAGCTCCCATAGGAACAATCGGACCAAAAATAGTTTTCCTTCTAAAATTGTTTTCTTTCTTTTGCGATTATCACCAAATTTGGTAAATACCACTTGCACCTAATAAATTATAATCTTGCCAAATTTGAACAAAATCGGACAACTATATGATATGGCTGTTATACAAACAAATGGAAAAATTGCATGCTGCATATCTACATACATACATGCATATGTATGCGTGCCACATGCGAAAGGAGTCGAATATTTGAAATTGGTATTTTAATTTTAAAGAAGTTTTTCTTTCGATGCATGGTATATCCAAGTCGGCGCGACGACTTACTGCTTCATTTTATTTAACTTTAGAAGTCCCATCATCGTGTTTCTTACCTGCTGATCTTCTTTCTCGTGCATATTTTGCTTAATTCACAACCCGAATCTCAGGAACCTCCTAAGAGATGTAACAAAAAAGATATTATACTCGGTTTGTTGAAAATCCATAAGTTAATTTTTAAATCACTACTCTAATATATTTGTGAATTATTTTGCTTTGTTGTATGATACATATAACGTGTATGTATGTATATATTTTTATAAAATTCAGATTTTAAGAGCTATGGTAATCTTTTGGTATTCGATAAATCAAATTGCTTTATTATATTTCTTTGACAGACTAATACTAACTTAAATACTTCACGCACAATGCCAACCATAGAACACAAACTGAATATAACCGAGGAGGAAGTCCCCGAACACATACGTCGGCTAGCCCAGGAACAACAGGGTGAATGTCCAAAGACTAAGCGTCAGACTATAGAACAATTTCGAAGTTATATTTTAGGTAGATCATCCATATATCAAATAATAAATTGGAACCATTCATAACAAATCCATTGCTTTAAATATTTGTATATGTACATATAGAGCACAATGAATTTCAATTGCATCGCAATGATGATAAGTTTTTGGAAAAATTCTTACGTGCCCGCTTCTGGAAGATTGAAAATAGCTATCGATTGGTGAGATTCCCCAACAATCCGGTGTCTAAATTTTTACTAAATTTATAAAGTTACAGCTGAGCAACTATCACAAGTTCCGTGAACAAAACAAAAATTATTATGAGAAAGTGCGCCCATTGGACTTACGTCATCTAGGCGATGCGGATATATTAACAGTTACGCCGTATAGAGATCAGCACGGTCGTCGAATACTTATATATCGATTCGGACTTTGGCGACCTAATCGTGTAACTGTAGACGATATATTTCGGGCCACTATTATTTTACAGGAATTAGGTAGCTTGGAACCCATTTCGCAGATTGTGGGTGGAGTGGGCATCTTTGATCTGAAGGATTTGGGCTTAGAGCATATTCTACATTTGAGTCCAAGCGTCGCACAGAAGATGATTGCCCTATTGGTCGTAAGCTCATTGAAATTTCATGACATGTTTTTTTTGTCTATTAATTTCTATGATTTCTTTTTTACTCCAGACATCCATGCCTATTCGAACCTCTGCCCTTCATATTGTCAATCAGAATTGGGTATTCAACACCGCCTTTAGAATTTTTAAGCCCTTTTTAAACGCTTCGATGAGAGAGCGTATGTATATTCATGGCAGTGATATGAGCTCACTGCATAAACACATCAATCCAGAACATTTGCCCAAGCGGTAAGACGGGACTTTACTTGTTAAGTTACTTTAAATTGAACACTTGTTTTTTTTTCAGTTATGGTGGTTTGCATGAGGATTTCTCATATACGCTTTGGCTAGACATGCTGGAGCAGCAGTGTGCAGGTAGCGGTGTACAGAAAGAAATGGAACAGTTGGGCTTTATATTTAACTAACATTGCCCTTGCAGTTTCTCTCGTAAAGTATATGTACGCATAACATAAGATGGGTAAAGTGTGAAATAGTACAATTTCATTTCACTTGGTTTTTCTATTTTAATTGTAAATTATAAGATATACAATTTTCTACTTTTAAATATTTGGACTGCTTTTGTTTGATTTTACAGTCAACATAAGTATACATATGTATGTACATATGTAGATATGGGGTTAAATTTTCAAAACGTTTAACCATATTGCGTTTTGTTAAAGAGTTTCTAAACAAGTTCCTTTTAAATTTGAAGAAAATCAACTCTGAAATCTGTTTCACTGCCAATTTTGAGGCTAAGAACCAACAATAATTTGAGGTTACGTTAAACATAAAATTTAATGCTTGACACATTTGCCAAACCATACACACACATATGCCACACCCACACATCGTAATATGGCCACATTATTGGGAATAGGAAGGAGACAATGACGACCGACTGGAAGGCAATAATCAAATCAAATGAGGAAGCGAGCCCACATGGAATGGAAATTTGTTCCGGTCAAGGCATTCGACTATGATGACAACGACTACGAAGACATGTTCGTTTTATGTATTTTATATGCAAAAATTGCTCGAGGTGGAAAAGGACAACTATCTATTATGGTAATCGAGTGTTGGAAAACGCATAACGCATAAAATGCAGTCGGAGGCCATAAATATGTTTGCACTCGCTCAGTGTGAGATTCCTGCTATTCCGGCATGCCTTTTGACCATTACAAATATGTTTGATATTTTTTATTGGCATCCCTCTGCCTATTCCCCTGACCGGAAGTAGCTGTCTGTGCCGCCAGAGCTGGCAAACAAACAGTAAAAAAGTTTTTTCCTTCACCCTCCACCTTTCTCTTTGTCATCCTTCACCCGATACTCGCACATCTTTTTTATTTTTTGGCCTTTGGTCAACGATAGTGAAATTGATTTCTGTTGCTGTTTGGGGGACTGGGGCTTGGCGGCCGGGGAGGGTATCGTCATTTGTGCGATTAAAGCGACAAGATTAAAAAATTTATTGCGCAAATATATGTATGTATATGGGGTGAGTGAGACAGTAGCATATAGCCTACATCTGGGAGGCACGACCAATGTCCCGTTATTAGTTACATAGCTTCTGGTAACACGTGTGGGTGTGTGTATGTGCGGAACCCCACGTCAAGGCCGAAACTGGGCATATAATTTATGACATTGGAACTAAATATATTCGTATTTTATTGAAAAAAAGGAAAGGAAAGTAAAAAAATATACAAAAAGGGGGATTCCCATCTGCTTTAACTTTAACTTATGTGACACATGGCAAAGTAGCAAAAAAAAAAAAAAAATATCAAAGCATTGCAGCAAATTGACAATGTTTTCTTATAAGATAAATTATCAAATATTGTATCGATGATTAAAATTAAATTAGTATAATTAAAACAACATCAGTTCAAAATATTGATCAACCAACTCTTATGGTACATGTATGTACATACATAAATACTTTATGGCTCAATCTCTACTTAATACACCAGGATTTCTTTGCTACACTCAATATAAATAGTAAATCATTTATCAACTGAGAGCTCCTTCTCTATTTTGGTGTCTGCGGTAACCAGCTAGCCATAACGAGCCACCATTTATACAGTTTACACCTTCGCCTCTGGCTTGGTAAGTCAACACGTTGACAGCAAATGTTTCAATTATTTTACTTTGTATCTTATTTATGAACCTTATACGACAGTCGACCCCTGACCCTGGGGTATCGAGAACTTTGCGTTGTTTTCAAATCGTTCGCAATAATTTATTTGTTCTGGCTTGTTTTCTGTTTTGCCAGGCCAATGGATAAATGATAAACTGCTGTTAGCAGTGATAAGCAGCGACTCAATGTCCATTCCAAAAAGGGACAGCAGGGTCAGGGGGTGAGCTCATTAGGCAGCAATTACAAAACAAACGAACGAACGATATCTTTAGGTTAGGGTTGCTGTCGTTCTTGTTGGTGTTGCTGTTGCCGTCATCACCCCTCTCTCAATGGGGAAAAAAGGTCAGGTACACTGTCAAAGTGTCAAGTTGTGAGTGTCAAAATGAAAGCTGACATGACGGGGAAACACCCACAAATGTGTTGTATGGATAATATGGTTAATTTTTGAGTGTGAACTTGTTTCCGACACAGACTCTATCGAATAATTTTCCGTAAATTTAAAATGGCGCAATTGTTAAATAAGTGATTTTTTTTTAGTTTAAAACGATTAGAAGTTAGTACGTACTCGCAAAATAAAAAAATGTAGATCACCAATTTTAAAAATTGTAATCGATATTCAAACTGCATGCAACTTAGTGAATTATGAGCAGGTGTATAACAATTCGTTCAATGGCAACGCCCAGCTTCCATCATATATTCACATCTTTTACATGTCATTAAACCCGACCAACTCGAGGGTAATGCTAAATTTGAATACCCAAGCCCACCATGTATGTATCGCTCCCCGCTGACTGCACTGCATAAAACTGAGCGATATGCACCAGGATGAGTAGAAAGAAAAAGGACACCATGGGCTTGGGTGGTTTTTGGTGAAGAGACAACAATGTGTGGTTGACGAAGGGAACATGTCAACTAAATCGATATTCTGTTGATTTACCAGAATTTATTTGTGATAAAACACGACTTTACTTCATGTTTAAAGTGCACTCCAAACGATGATCAGGGCACGAGAGTGGAGATGCAGAGAGGTGGGGATAAGACAGAGGAGGAGATGTGCTTTGGTTTGAAGTCGACTACAATCAATCACATCACATGCCAGACTGACGACCGTCGAGAATGTACGTACATTGATACAATAGTATGTATGTATGTACATATGTACCATGCGCCTTTTAATGCTGCCTAATCCGGCGTAATAAACATTGTCAACGCATATATGCGGGAGCGAATCAATTGAAATGCAATTGAAAGGACTCGCATGCAAATATTTGTGATGGATTCAGGTTTAGACAATGGCAAAGAGCAATCGGCATGCCAATACCAACGACTTAACCAACGAATTAGTTGAGTTACTATCAGAAAGAACTGGGATAATTTTAGGAATGAGGGTAAAATACAAATACCATTGTACATGGCATAACACGTGGCCGTGTTGGTTCTCAGGCCGCACTCCCACCCATCCACCTGACCCATTCTCATTCAGATTCAGTCTGCCTCGGTTGATTATTACAATATTTTAATTGGCTGCGGGTAAATATTTGCGTTACCTTTAACCCTTTTTAATATGCCTAAGTGCTGGCCTCTTCCATATCCTACACACTGCAAGTTAATAGATAAACAAATTTCTGAAATCTGAGAGTTTTTCAACCACAAACTTTACCGAAGTTTACTTGATTTTATTATCTGTATTACTTTACTTTAGCTTGATCAGTTGTCTTGAATTGAAAATAAGTAAGAACTTAGTTTGTATCTTTAAGATTATATTTTTATAAAAATAAGTTATTTTCCGGCGATATTTAATGTGAAATTCATTAAAAAAGATTGTGTAAATACCTCTAAAAATTAAAAGTGTATATCCCGAGTAATTTTAGTCGGGTTGGATGCTATAGTAGTTCAATTGGTTGACTTTAACTCTACGTTTCAATCAGATATAATTATGTATGTATGTAACTTATTTGTCTTTATAAGAATAGAAATGTTTTAAAAGTAAGTACAAACATATATTAGCCACTTTATTTTGAGCTGTCTTAACTCTATTTATTAAAAAGGTAGTCACTCTGATTATAGTAAGTTTTCCAAGCTGAAAAAATTCAGGAATATATAACCACGGACTATCAAAATGACAAAAGTATCGAGATTGTTTGCTGGAGAAACTGTTCTTAGCCGATATAGTCTTTCACTTCTCTTCCCTCGGGAAGAGTATAAATAAAGCACAAATGGAGCATACCCAAGATAATTCGATTGTGTTCAATTTAATTTTGACAAGCTTCAACGGCAGCTGGGCGGGTGAAGGGGCTGTCTGGAAGGGTGGGTGGTACAGTCAGTTGATTTGATTTTGTTTTATGTTTTCCTGCTGGCGGAGTATACTATGTATGTAGTATGTATTTTATGCCTCCCTTTTATACATTTTTCTTTGTCTTTCACTTCTGGGTTTTGCGGTGACACAACAATTGCGGAACCTGGGCAAGTGGTTGAAGAAGGGATGACGGAGTATGCTAGGGTAAGACATACTAGCAAACTTTTTGTGGTAAGCTTAGTGTGGCTTACCAGCTAACAGATTTCATAGGGACAGTTCTTGAGTCATTTAAGATTATTGTTTTCTGGGCTATTCCAAAAAAATAAGTTTTCTGTGAATTTAAGGCTAAATAATCGGAATATTAGATAAGCTTACAAACCCTGTGGGAAAACCCCCAGCGTTTCTATTGGTTTTACTTCCTTTTTAAGTCCGCCTGCGTAAGGTTTGGTACTTTCTTATGATACTATATTTGAATTGTAGGGATAATGTATAATATTCAGCGCTTAATATATGTAATTATATACATTATGTGCATACATTGTATATAAAAAAAAATGGATAAATCTGCGCTTATCTTGTCTCTCGCTGAAAAAGTTAAATTGAATTGTTAAGTGGTTAATTTGGTGTATTCGAAAATAATGTATGTTTGGCCATATATTTATGTGATTTTATTTAGCTTATCTATTATAATACGTATTTAAGTTTCTGTTCACACAGACTGACCTCTTCCGATCTGTTTTAAACCGGTATATAATGTTTACAACAAGGGCATAAATAATGTTAGTACCCTAAAGTCAATTGTGTTTATTAATATTTATTTTGTGTAAGACTTCAATTTCTAACTGCGATTTTCATATTTTTCAATTTATAATTTAAACTATAAATATTTGTATAAAGTTCTCTAATCAAATTTCAACTGTTTACTATTAGTCCATATCCTTGCTCCTCAGACACACACACAGACACTGCCCACGCATATGTTTATAAAACTTGTTGCACAAAAAATACTAACAGCTAAACTAGCTCCTCAATCTCTCATATAACTCTCACAACAATATTACATCATGGAAATCTGTTTTTGGGCAAACGTAGACAAAACATTTGAACAAAATGAAAAAGAGACAATGCTAAGTTTTGTTAGATTTGAGCGGCTACCCGATTTTGAGGATACCCTCTACTAACAACATATGTAGGTTTTTGGCTTTCTAGTTCTACCATGCTTACCAACATTCTAAAATTTTTCTATTTAGTTGCTTGAATACATATACATATATACATAAAATAGGGATTTCATAAATATACATATATTCATATGCTTGCATGTGTCTGTGACTTTAAAGGGCCGTAATATACCCTTTTAACTCCTGCATAGATGGTACATATGTATATAAAAGCACAGAATATACAAATTAAAAATAAAACAACGGAAACTCTCAACGCCCATGTCCAGAAACTGAGAAAGGTCTTCATGTCCATTTTTCGCTGGCTCAGCAAAGTAAATGCACCTGTGCACTACCCAGAAATCCTTTACACAAAGCAAACACACAGATACAAAGGTAAGCCACACACACACACACACACACACACACACAGAAAGGATGCTTTTTTTCTTATTATATACGAACCAAAACAAATCGAGCGACTTATCAGAGCTAAAATATCTACCATTGAGTTATGCACTGGAAACTGGAACAATGGATTGTGAGTCCACAGGCTGGGCAGGATGTGGATACTCGGGAGATCTCTCACGCCATACCCGCTCTCTCTCCGCTAGGTGTCTCTTCCAATGCGAGCGCCAACCAAATGATGGCCATCCATGGCAATGTAGGAATTTTCTGTGGTAGTTGCTCATAAATATGCACACGCATACAATCATAGAGGCCCCACATATACATATATGAGTAAGTGGGCGGAGCCGTAACGGCAGCATAAGGCGTATTTGTATGTATTTATGAATGTACATGCATATGAATGTGTGTGTGTGTATGTGTATGCCATTTTTTATGCACTTTCCATGGCAATTCAAAAACGCCTACTTCAAGAGCTGTGGTAACAACAACAACAGCTATTCAACCACCAAAACGGGACCCCAAACCAGGAAGCGACCATAAAAGCAAAGCTTCCATGTGCTCAGGCACAGTGGTTCTTACATGATAGTTAAATGATTCTACATATATAAGTATGTATGCATTATAAAAAGGTATATCCACACTATGGCTTATAATATAATCCGATTGGCACAAGTACAATATAAGCCTTATATTGTACTTGTGCCAATCGGATTGCAATATCTTTTAGGTTAGGTCATTAAAAATATTATTTAGAAATACATGTTTACATTTAACATTCAAGAAAATAATCACAAGAATAAGAGAAATAAACTGTTAGGTCTGTGAATCGTAAAATAAACTGTTTTATTTGTATATCTTTATGAAATTGTGGACATAAAAGTCCATTAATTTGCCTTCTATAATTCATTATTTATATTTTAGCATTACTAGTTTGTCTAGTTTTTTCACATTTTGTCCCACTATGCCAAGCCCCACGCAGATACAAAGCTTTTTCGTTGCTCTCAAATACACACAGACAGACACTCACATGGAGAAATGAGAGCAGCAGAGCTGCTACCACACGAACTTGAAAGGGTGCTCTGGTTAGCTTTCCAGCCAGGAGACTGAGCCAACCAGCGAATAGCGTTCAAGCTGCCGATGCCGAAGTAATCGTCGTGTTTTATTTTGGCTATTATTGTGGCAATGCGCGCGTCGCAGCCGCCCTTCCAGTCCAGGCCAATGTAGCTAAGCCGTCATCCGTCGAGATCCAGAAGTGGTCTCAGTCGCCACCGTTAACTCTTTGAAACTAGACGCAGCGAGCGGCTAAAGCAAAAAAAAAACAAAATTAAAATAATATAATATTAAGACAAAATCCAAACGCGGCGCGGAAAAAAGCTGGAAAAAGTGTACCGGGGAGAGGAATAATAGATAGAGAAAGAGCTGGAGAAAAAAAAAGAGAGAGCAAGTAAATGCCAGTGAATTGTGTTTCCAAAGTGAAAAGTGATCAAAAAACAAAAGAAATACAAATAACATAGGCCAAGTGTTGACCCTCCCCTCTTCATCTGACCACCACTCCTGACCTAAACCGATCCCCACATTCCGTTTACTTGGGTTTTGCATGTAAGTCCCCGCGGCAATCCAATGAAAATGGAAGATCCCACCATAGCCGACACATATGTGCAGGACTTCGATCTGCATCACCTGGAGGTGAGCAGCAACAATCAGTTGGCAATAGCAGCCGCGGCGGCAGCAGCTGCAGCTGTGAGTGTTCCTGTACCTGCCATTGGCCATGTGAAGCGCGAAGATCATAGTCCACCGCAGCCGGCTGTCAAATGGATACATGGCGAGCCACCGGCTGCAGCCGAAGAGCCAAACGCCCCAGAGCCGGCGGTTCCGGAACCGATGGCTGCAGGAGCAGCTAGTGGAGTGGTGGAGGTATCCGCATCGCCACACATTAAGCTAAGGTCGTTCTCGGGCCATCATCAGTGGCACATGGATGAAAGGAGATTACAACCGTTGTCACCGCCGCCAGAGCAATATGGTCCTATGCCGGGTCAAGCCATCTTGGTCAATACATCGTCCTCCTCTGCTGCTGCGCCTGGTGTGCCTAGTGGTGTACCTTCCACACCGCCAGAGACGCCGCCTGTGGTAGGCTCGCCTACCGGCAGTGGCAGTTGTCCAGCCCAAACCTATGCCCATCATTACGCCCATGCAAGGACACCAGCTTCATCCTCTTCGGGAGCCTCGGCGGCAGCAACAGCACCACCTGTGGTGAACGCCGGACTGAGTCATGAGATGATGTGGCTGACCAATTCCATCCGCGCCGATCAGCAGCCCTTGGATCTGCGTCCGTTGGCATATTCCCAAGAGGAGGCTGACGAATGGGATCGACAGCGAGACTACGCCGCCATGCAGGCCGCTGCTGTCCATCATCATCACCACGGCCAGCCGCTAATGCAGAACCATCATTACGGACATCCGCATTCACATCCCCATGCACACCCCCATCCGCAGGTGATAATGCAACAGGCCAAACATCCCACATCTCATTTGCATAACCTGGAGCTGACTCCCATCAATATGCACTCGCAAGCACCCTCCTATGCCTCGGATACCCATATGACCTGTGTTCCTCAGATTCCCAGCAATGGCAGTAGCAGTGGCGGGGGCGGTGGCGGCAGCGGACCAACCATGAGCTGTGTCCTCACCCGTTCGGCGCTTCAACCCTGTCGGCCTCTGTCCGCTTGCTCCTCACGTTCTTCCACTAATTCTCCGCGCACTTGCTCTGGAGCCTATAGCAACGCCACGCTTGAGGATTGCCTTAACGATGACATGCTGACTACTTTGACGGTTAGGGAACTCAATAAACGCTTGCATGGTTGTCCCCGGGAGGAGGTGGTTCGACTGAAGCAGAAACGTCGCACTCTTAAGAATCGTGGCTATGCCCAGAATTGCCGCTCCAAGCGTCTGCATCAACGTCACGAATTGGAGAAGGCTAATCGTCAGCTAAACCAGGATCTGCATCGCCTCAAGGTGGAATACTCTCGTGTCTGTCAGGAGAGAGATGCCCTCATGCAGCGGCTACAGAGAGGAGCTGGAGCTGCTGCAGCAGCAGCAGCCGCGGGAGATAGCCAGAGTTCTCCGGAATTCTATCTCTGACGACAACTAGCAGCTGCTACCTCATCGGCTTCGTCGTCGACTTCATCCTCGCATCAACACCAGCATCGTGTGGGTCACCATTGGTCAGCCCAGCAGCTGGTTAATTAAGGAAAGAGAAACTCCAAAGGTATTTTTAAGAGTTCGTTCGTATTTTGGTTTTCTATTTTCTTCATTGTTTCATTTATTCAATCGTTCCCACTTTCACTTTCTTCATTTATCTATATTTTAATTGTGACAATAAATTTTCGACTAATTTTAAGTTTTCCATTAAGTTAGAAGGATATGTTATCGGTAGAGGGGTAGGACACGTGAGGCCAGAGGCGTTTTTAAAGACTATTTAACTAAATTTTAAATGCAAAAATTCAATAATCGATCGAATTGATAATTCGAATTTCTGATAATTAATGTTTCAGAAGTTTTCTCAAGTGCTGTTAATTTCAGAAAGGTAAATTGATCATATAAAATTATTATGTAAAAAACTAAACACTAACATTCTTCAGCAAAAGAACAGAATTTCATTGTTTTCACTCTTGAACACTTTGATTATTGGTACTTACATAATATGTACATATAAGTTGGATGAAATTTGGCCCACAACATAATGTTTAATGGGTATTCCCTCTTTCTACAAGCTTTGCACTACGCCCTTGAAAAAAAGTTGTCTTATTATCAGTTTAAATTGATTAGAATGGGAACAAAACCCACAACAAACAAACTTTTTTGCAGCTTCTGATTAATAATCGCAACATTGTATTAAAAATTAATAAAACAAAAAGCAAAAAAAAAAAAACAAATTAACAACTAAATAAATAAATAAATAAATTACGAGTTAGTAACACACGCTTATTTGTTGATTAGTTCTAGCCTTAGTTTTTCTAGTATTAAGCGAGACGACAAATATAATATAATAATAATACTTATCATAGAAATCGAAACAAAAACGTAGTTGTAAATTCTATTTAAGTTTTCCTCATTCTCCGCCACACTTACGATCAGTCGCTTCCCCCATTTCCATCATGAAAAGGCAATAAGAAGAAATAAAATAAAAATTAAAGGTTGTATTATGTTTTAAAACAATAAATTTAATAAAAACTACATAAAACTCACCAAGGCAGGATAATTGTAAAAATGCAAAAACCTAAACAAAACCTAAAAAATCTAATTTACGAACACAAAACCGAAAATCCTAAACAAATAAAATGAAAGGAAAACTCAATGGGAATGGATAATGCAAATCCAAATGTAAATACATTGAAATTGAAATAAACACAAGTCGAAGAAAATTCTAAAGTCTCTTGAAGAATATAAGATACTGATTACCAACAATTGTGAGTAGCTCTTAAGTGTGCATAAAAAAACTAAACAAAAAGTTAGTATTAGAAAATAAACATATGAAAAACTATTATAAAATTATAATTGGATATTTTTATTCTAAGTAAAAGGTTTCTTGTATTCCTAGCGAAAAAACCGATTGCTCGTTCGTTAAGAATATTGCAGATGGCATAATTGGAAAGTTGTTTCAGATAATGATGTCAGCATAAAAGTCAGTGCAACTAACGGATCTGGAGTAGAAAATTTAATAGTTATTAAATTGGTGTAGGCTTACAGAGTGAACATACAAAACAAGGTTCTTTACCAGTTCTTTGTCGAAAAAGTCAGGAGCATATAAGGGTCCATTTTCTGACTGTTCCACTCTGATATCAATAGCATAGTAGACTAGAAGGACAACCATTATTGCAGCAAAAAAATAAATTTCGAAATCGATCAGTTTTATGATAAGCAATTTGGAAGTTTATAAATGAAAGAAAACACTTATATTGATTATTTTCATGTTATAATTTGGGATCAAAGTTTTTATAACATTCTTAAGATCATATGGACGTTATCTGTACAATATTTCAGAAGTGGTTGCCAATGCAAACTCAATAAAACAGAACAGTAACTTGTTCGCTTGGTTCTTTGGAACTTCCACTGTGTGGTCCGTCGGCATTGATAAGGACCACCATCAGCAACAGCTTAAAAATTGGATACATATACATATGTACATATATAAACAAAACAATGTGCAGCCGTTCGGGCTTTGCATTCTCCTAGGGTCCGATTGGACGTCCAAGATCACGAATCGACTTGGAGACCACAAAAATTATGTCAACAAACATTTTAAGTCGCGTAACGGCGCAGCAATCTCGGGGAACGGTTCGCATTAAATTACATTCATAATCATCCTCATCCAGATGGAAGATCGACAACTACCATCCAGCAGCAGACGCATTCAGAGATTTGTTTATAAGATGCTGAGTAACTAGGCCCAGTAAGGGCATAATTCGGCGTAATTCGGTGAAGTTCAGACGTTCTTTACCCCAATTGAAAAAGTTTTCATTCATTTTATTTTCTGTATGCGAAGACCAAATTTCAATTTGTTTGTTTTCATTGCAGTTCCAGTTTTCTTAACTTATCGGATTTGATTTGATTTGGTTCTCGTTTTAGAATTTCCTGCCTTCCAGCTAACTTGAGTTTATGTAATGAGAGTGGACCTTAGCGACAAATTGTGCAAGAATTTAAATCGAATGATGGCCATCAAAGTGGCCATTTTAATTTGATTTCTTTTTATGTATTTATATTTATGCTCCACTCGGCCAGCAGGAAGTGTCATATTACGATTTCTCGGTCATGAAATTGTCGCATGAAAAACTTACAACAAAAGACACATACATATCCATACATATGTATAAAAAAAAAAAAACCAAAAAGAATACTACAAAGAAGCTACCAAAGACGGAATCAAAAATCATTTAGTTTGATGGCTTTAGCAATTTATTGATACAATTTGCGTATACTCTATTTTTATAGAGGTTCTTATATTCAATATTTCTTAAAGAACATTGTATTCAATTTTTTAAATGTATTGAAAAGTATATTTGAATTGATTTTGTATTCCTTTACTTGTAGGTTCTCAAGTAAAGATTAAAACTGCGGCGCCACACATGCAAGGAGATCAACTGGACATGCAACAATTCAACTGAAACTGGATCTGTCTGAATACCAGACAAGACTATCATTTTTGATTCAGTTGTCCATACTGTTGAACCCCTACATAAGGGGAACACAAATATTAATCAGAAGTTTGAATTTTCGATATATGTAGTTATCATATGTCCTTATCAGCCCGATGAGCAATATTTATGGAGGAATGTCTGTCATATGATCATGAACTTAGTTGATTTTAAAACTATTACATAGCTTCAAATGTTGCGTGTCCCTTTAGTGGACTTCTAAATGATTTTATTTAAGTATTTAAGCTTCGATACTCTGGTCCTAATATATGGTTTGAGCATGTTGGTATTTACCAGTATTTACTACAAAATAAATAAACAAAAACATATCCACGTACGCAAAAAGTGTATTTATACCGTGCATCCATAGGATGAAATGGTATATTGAAGGCGCCAAAATGTATGTAACAGGGAGAAGGAAGCTTTTCCGACCCTATAAAGTATATATATTCTTAATCAGTATCAAAAGCCGAGTCGATTGAGATATCATCGTCTATCTGTCCGTCTGTAGGATCATCGAGATCTCGGAGACTATAAGAGCTAGAGCTTCCAAAATTATCAGGTAGACTCGTTTGCTCTGCAGGTAGATCGAGTTTATTTTTTTGAATAACAATATTTTGAGCCTCCATATCTCGGGAACTATAAAAGATAGAGCTATCGTATTCGGATAATAGATGCGTGCAGTATGATTTCCAGATAGCATATGCTGGAAATCACCGATTTGGTCGGGGGGCGCTAAAGTGCTCGTTTCCACATAAGAGTGAGCGAGATAGCATTTAAAAGAAATTTAATATATATCTTTTCACCTGATGCATGGTATATCCAAGTCGGCCCGGCGACTTACTTACTTTATTTTTAATTGCCTACTTTGCGGGATACCTATCTCATGCTTTGGTTATCTTTCTATCTCAATTTAACATGGATGAAATCGAAAATAAAAGATATTCTTAAGAAATATTTTAAAAATCAAAAGTAAAATAATATAAGTTAAACGGCAAGAACTGCATTGCTCAAAATTTTTGCTTATCATGTTTAACATATATAATATCAGTGATCACATTCAGGAATTTCTAGTATTGGTTCAAAGAAAAAGTTCGAGAAGCGGATTGTTTTATTTAATAGTAACCTGTGCATTGAAGCGTTAATATTTTATATGTTATTTCATGATCGCAACATTTATTCTGTCTCATCTTTTCGGCCATGCGACATTTTTCGATGGCTTGGAGTGGCTTCAAGTGCAGCTCAAACAATAATTATAGAATCTTGATGCAAATCGCTTATGGCTGAGGACTTTATTGCCATATCCTTAGGGCCAGACACGAGCTAAAGTGGATGCCAAGGGTTGGCCAGGGCAGTCAAGTTAAATTTATAGACACGGGGCAAAACAAAAAAGTGACATCGACAATCGGCATTTTGGACGGGGCAAGGCATAATCAGTGCTTAGGGGCAGCAACTAGACAACAACTGGTTTGGATTGGGCGGGTTCGGATTGGATTGGTGTTGTCACCGTTTTTGATTATACTCCGCACTTTGGATGCTTTTTATGCCTGCACTGAGACGTGTGACGACATTTGATGAGGTCGCTGACGGGGAGGCGGTATTGGTGCGTCCTGCGTTCTTTTTTTATGATGTGCCTCAAGTGGATGAGACAGCGACAAGCGACACGCTTAAGTGGCTGCCATCCCCGTTCCCGGTCTCGTTACCGTTTTCACTTCCACCTTTCATTTATCTCCTCTGGTCTGGTCTTAATTCAATCGATAGTTCACACATGTAATCGCATGGACGGCTGATTGGGGGCTTCCTGCTTCTTACTTTTACTCTGCTATTCTATTTCGGATTCTTCATTCACGTTTGCATGCCAAACACGTAGTGGCGACATTGAAGAAGGCTGCGGCATATCGCTGGGGTCTGCGGATGGGGTAGTTGGCGTTGTTGTTTCCCTTTTCTGATCTAACTTTAACCTTAAATCGTTAACACATTCTGGCCTGGTCATTGTGCCAACTCATTGAGCTCATTTAAGTCAGCCAGCCACTCATTAGCTTAATGAAGAGTCAACGAATCCCGTTCCTATTTAGGTCCTTCAAAAGCTCATTAGTTGCCCTGTTTGCTTTGTTCTGTCATAGTAAACTTTTTTCCAACAAAATATGCTCGTAAATCTCATTTTGGCAGCGATTGAAAAGGAACAAATTTATCGCGGCAATAAGGACACAAGTGCCAAAAAGTTTACGAAAAACTTATCAATCATTGACATATGTGACGGAGGATGAGGCTTCTCTATAGATGAATATAATCTACTACTATGTTGATGAAGTTAGTTAGATAAAATTATAGAACTAAGAACTACTGAACTAAATTCTTTAACACTCATAAATTTGACAAAAAATAAAAACACTAGAAAATAATTTATGTTCAATTATTTTTCAATTACTTTCGAAAGACTTCCACTTCAACCGACTGCTTTAGCCTCTTTAAGGTTATTTTTAGGAAAGTGTTAAATCTATTTAACGATACCGGTACAGATGTAAACCAGTAGTATGTAAACATGTAGTTTTAAATCATTAAATTAAATATCCACAATAGACTTTTTCGCATTCTATAATTCATTCTACACAATTCTAATCTCTGCATGGGCATCTTATACCAGTCCATGAGACTTTTTTATTCCACTCCACATTAAATCCTCTACCCCAACATACACAGTCCTTCTCCATTGTCTTGAGTTTTTTATTTTGTTTATATTGATGGGCTGTTCTGCTGCTGTTTTTTACGACTTCACCCTAATTCTTTTGAACGGACAGCTTCATTCATTCATTCATACATGCATCCACACACATACACACCCACACCCACACCCACTCAGGCATATCCTTGCCCATGCATTTGTCGTTGTCTTTGTCCCTGAGGCGATTTTCATACTTCCACTTCCGTTTGCAATGTATCTTTATCGTTTTATACCGCTTCCGTGCCCTTCGGATGGGAATGGGTCAGTCAGTCGGCGTCGCATAATTTCCGTAATGACCAATGATATAAATGGAACTCATTTGCCAGTTGCCCGTAAATCGCACACTCCCCTTCATCCTCCTTTAAGGACTAAAACTTTTTCCTTCAATTTGAACTCCTTTAACGTTTGTAATAATAAATTAAATCACATTTCGGCTTTTCCGATTTTGTTTTTTTGTCTGTTTGGTTCGACCACTGCATGATGTCTCTCTGGTTCATTGGCTGTGGGCCATAAAAATAGATACCAAGAAAGGAGATGAGTAAAAAAGAATCATGTGAAGCATATGAAGGCATTTGCCTTGACTTGGCCCATTCCTTTTCCGAAGCATTACAAATAGCTTGAATTCGATTTTGCCCCAAAAGCTTTCATTTGTATAGCACGATAAGGGGGAGGGTGATACGGAGTGTCCACTATTTATTCTGGGGCAACCTTCGGATAAGAAGGTTGAACTAAAGACCACCATTCTTTCGTCATGCAAGAGCCAAACGTAGAAGCCATCATAACCATAACCAGGTAGTAAAGACACAGGTGCATTTTGGTTTTATAATTTTTTTTCATATTTCATATTTTTGCTTTTTTCTTGGGTATCTTCTTTCTGCCGATTTGGCAGATTTGGTTTTCATTATTGCTTTTGTGTTTGTTGTTTTGGCTTTTCTGGCTTATGTAAAAAGCATGAAAAGAACTCAGATGAGTAATGAGAACACTTGTATATATATATGTATGTATGTATATGTAGAAATATAAGGTGTATGTCGATACAGGAGGTATTATATGTACATACATATATTGCTCTGAAAGTAGAAATTTCCAAGAACTTTAAATGGAATGTTCCTTCTTCTCTTATCTATTGTCGAGATAAACCAAAGTTTTTTCTTAGAAAAGAATGATAAGAATTGTTTGTTAAAATGTCTGGAAACATAGACGTTATGGTAAAGGGGCAATGCAATGGGAGTATGTCCAATTACTCAAAAGCGATTTTAATAAGTATTTTAATAATGTTACACCATAGAGGCAGAAAAAAAGTCGATTAAAACGACATTGGTGCTGAAGACGTGGGACGTAATAGACTAAGAAGCGCGTATATATGCCTGGATATGTACGTGTACGTCTATATGTATCTATCTAGGTATATACTTATAAACAATCTGTTGTATTTATTTTGATTGAAAATCATATTCTGCTTATACATACATACAAAGCGCTACTTCAGTTACCCCGAAATATGTTCAACAAGCGTGGGAACATAAACAATGGCTTTCCTCACGTACCTATTTATACATTGAAATTTATTTAGACTGCAAAACGTTTTGTAAACACTAAATAAATAATTTGAAAAATTATGTTACAGTTCTGAAAGTTCCGCTCGATCCTAATATATGACAATAATAGTGATTTGTGCTGATTAGAAACAAAATTAAATTGTATGGCAATTGCAAAACTCAGGTTCGAAGAGACAGCGACGAGGGAAGGGCTGTAGACTGACACACTAGCTCGTGTCAGCACTCTAGGGTCGTCTGTCGGTCATTGAACTAAGAGCGGAAAAACTGCAAGCAAAAAACTGATTACGAATACAATTTTTATTGCATTCAAGTTGAGTGTTTTTTTTTTATGTATTTGAAGGTATGCACACATACATATATAAATGCACGCGCAGTTTTTCTTTAACGCATTAATTGGGGTTACTATTAAAATTAAAATTTATGTACATTTATGCAAAAATTGGCCAACATATTGTTATCAGATCAACCAACTCGAATCAACAAATTGATTTTTGTATAAAGGTATAATTTCTTCTGTGTTTTCCTCTGACTTTGCAATATAATCAAAAAGCCAGAAGGCCGTGCCGAAGTTTGTATACCCTTGCAAGTTCGTGTGTTACTAAATCCCTAAATAAAGTTATCTTTGTGTAAAAATCCGTATTTACACGCCATAACACAGCACGCATTCACATGCATGCATGTATGCAAACAGTATGCAATTGTTTTATATGTTTGTATGACTGCTATATGATATAGACATCCGATGTTGATAAAATTTAGCAGAATTATAACTTACTATGTGGAAATATGGAAATTTACCAAATTTGGTGATGATTCTATAGGAGCTGTATGATATAACTCTCCGATCCTGATCATATTTGGACGTTTGGTAAAAACTGCCCAATGTTAAGTAATCGTTAAGTAATAGTCGGGTGAAAAAGAAACTTCTGACCAAAATTAATACACCCTTTTTGCAAGGGTATACAAAAGACAAAACGAAAGGAAAAAAATCACATGGATCAGCATTCCGTCTTTTGTCGTTTAATTTATTTATTGTTGCCAACAAAATGCAATTTGATCATTTAATTAATATTAAATTACATTGGTTCAATAATTATACAATCTTTATAACATTTCAATTGCAATATGCACTCTGCTCCAACTGTACCTTTTGGGGCCCATGGGGATGCACACGCATAGCTACATACATACATGCATATCCCCAATAATTTATGCGAAGGCAAATATTTAGCATACAAACACATACACGCACAGTCAGAGCTTATTAATTAAGAGCAAGAAATATACCGACAGCAAGAGAGACAAACTTTCCCCCATTCCCGTGTACCTCCCTCCTTGCTTCTTTCCGTTCCGTCTGCTATGACTTTCTCCTTCCTCGGCCGAACAAAAATCGAGAAATCATAAAAGCGTAAAATCGAAATGCCGCCATTTCGTGGTGGCTGGCCAAAAACAACTGAAACTTCCTGCGTCTCCGTCTAGCTTGTCGAGCTGTGTCTCTGTAAGTGTGTGTGTATATGTCTTCTCGTTACACCCTGTATACACAAGCTAACAGGCTATATACATACAAGCTATCTACGTATGTAGTATACACCTCATCATCAAATAGAAATTTTATGAACTACAAATGTCCTTCTTTCAGAAACAGAGAACTACAAAAATTTTAATTTAAAATTGCACCTACAATTTGGTATGCACAAGTATCAATTACATAGAAAGACATTTAATAAGCACAAGTTACTACCTAGACTTGACTAGAATGATTGTCGAATGATTGATTTTTCCTTAATACAGGGTATCTTCTAGTCGACGTGCAGTCTGATGTGTCGGTTGGTTCCCTTTATTAACACGCATATCAATTCATTTTGATTCTAATTTATACCGTAACCGATGGCTGCATATCGCTCACATCATCCCACTCCCACTAAACCGTCGACTCCCAGCAAGATGGATAATAAAATTATTGTTTATAGATACGTACGGCCTAAGTATGGGTAAGTAAGTCAGTCATATGTATTTTAGTTACTTTTCCTAGATCTAGTTGGATTAAGTCAACGATGGTCAGAGCAAATCGATTAACGGGTGGAGAAGTGGGTATTCAGAAAGTTTGCGATATTTGTTCTCTTTAAAAATGAGTTTGTTTTGTAGAATATTGAAGGGAGTTGTTTGTAAAAGTTTCTTCATTACTAAATATTTAAAAGATTTAATTGTGTAACGAATTTAAACGCTTTTTGCAACTGTTGTACATACATATTGATATTGAGTATAATAAAGATATTTGCGATATTTGGACTATTGCGTTAAAGAACTTAGTTTATTGAAATAGTTATAACATAATTTTATTCATATATACAACGGAAACTCGCCTTACTTGACCGTGACCATATACCAATCAGTCTAATTGGGCTAACTTTTATATCATGCCCCTGCCCCCAAGCGACCACCCCCTATACACATGCGAAATCAAAAGACAAACGTCGACAAATGACCCAGCAATGGAGGAAAAGCAAAACAACAACTGGAAATGAATGTATTCGGTAACAATTCATTAAGCAAATAGAAATGTGCGCTAAACGCATTAACATTAAGAGATTAGCACACATACTATACTATAGGAGATACAAAAGAGGGAATACATACGAATACAATGGCAACAATTCCTCCTCTCGTCGATAACTGGAAACGGCAACTTAATGACCCTCATTTCATGTGAATACAACCAACCAACCAACCAAGCAACCCATCAAAGAATGGTCAAACTCTAAGGTTGGGGTTGTGCCAAATTTAATTGCAAGCCAGATAGGCCAGGTCCAGGAGCAGGAGCTCTGACTTTCCATGTGTGTGGTTAACTCTTGTCGAAATTACTGCTGTTGTTTTGGGTCCATGTGTGAAAAGGTACCTTTGCCTGGTTTGTTAAGTGTTCAATTGTTTCGTCAATACACAATGATGAAAACCGGAAGGTGCCAGTTGAAAATCACTTAAGTGTAATTTACGGTTTTTAGCGAAAATTCAATGGTAAGGATACCATATACTGGAGTAAACTCGCATTGAATGTGTATGCGATTGCGGAAAGGACATTGCTGAGACATTTAAAGTTTTTAAAGCAACATGTAGTCACAATAAAGAGCTATATTAGTAAAGCATATGTTAGCACAAATAGTAAGAATTCATTTGCGAAGGACCAAATATCGTTCCAAAAAAGGTTACGGAATTTAGTTAAGATTTGATCCTGATTCCAAATCTTTAAAATTAACTCTGAATGTTTCTTAAATACAATTCTTGAATAAATGTACTGAGTGTTACTTTTGGTGGTCCATAAACTTAAAGTCTAGAAAGTTCTTATAGTCGTTTTTCCCTATTATAATCATCCAAAAGGATCAAGCAGTTGTTCAATGAATAATGCTATATTTTTTAGTAGTAGTCGACTTGAAAGTAATTATTCTTATAACTTCATTATAATCTACATATATTTTCAATGATATTTATAAAAATAGGCTGGTTGGAAAGTTAATGGTAATTTATTGATTGTTCAATTTTGACTTACAACTCAATCCAGTGGTTTTTCTACAATAACTTGATCGATTTCTTTTAATGGATTTCCTCATTTTGCCGCAGCTTAAGTCTTTTTCATTATCAAGCGCTGTGATATATATCATTCCCTCCGTCGCATTCTTTCTTTTATTCATCTCATTGGCATACTCTCTGAATCATCTTTTGTCTAACTTCCCACATTGACCCACATAGAAGTGCAAGTCTCACTTCATTGAACCAAAATGTCACGTTCCGTTGTTGAACACAAATTTCACGCTATCCTTTCCATCAAAAAACGTGTATCTTCGCAGCTTGCCATTTCTTTTGTTATCGTCCTGGTTCTGGTCATGTGATAAACGTTTATGATTATTTTTATGGCCATCCGTTTTGAGTCTGGACTTGGGTTTTGCCAATTTGTGCGCTGAGAGACTTCGCCCCGACTTGATTTAGTTTAAATAGAGCATGAGTTCTCTTTCCTCTTTCACTCGGGGAAATGCAATTTATGTGTAGAAGTAGTAGATAGAAAAAATCCCACATGACTGCAGAGAGGATTTTGTTGGTCAAGTCAACATACTGCCCAACCACAACCATCTCCTGTTCTTTCATTGCCCACATGTGTGAACAAATATTTTTTAGAGGGTGTCGCCCCGGAATACGGGTCCTTTTTTTGTTCCATCCAATGTCTACGTGTCATTTGCCCTATCTGGTTGTGCAAATCTCTCCTTCTTCTCCATCCCTTCGTCCATCCACTAACAATTTCCATAATCGGTGGTTAAACAAGGCCTTACACACATGCTTGGTCAAACTGACCACAGGATCCCAAGCTCTATGCTCCAGCTGCAGAGCCACCTCCCATTTATGATATGAACCCATTTTTATGTCCGTAAGCCTTTGCCTCTCTTGTTTGAATTATGCTTCTACATATTTTTATTCACTTAACACATTCTATCCGGGGCAGTGGGAGGATTTAATCAAATTATGGCTTATCTCTTTGGCTTGAATGTCAGAGACTTAGCGGAGGTCAAAACGCAAATAGCCATAAACATGTAGATTAAACCCAGATTGACCAGCGGTCAACCCCGAAAATATCGTATCCTGTGTGACCTTGTTTTTTGTTTCTTCCCTTTTTACTGGGAAATTATGCCCAATCTTTAATAGACCTTACAGTGCAGCGCATAAATTAAATATGTTGAGAAATGGTAATTAAAATCATAGTTTAATAGGTTTACAGAGCAAAATTGAGAGGGTAAAAATATATAGGTACATAAACAAAAGATCACAATACGAATTTAACTAATTATATATTTTGAAATGTCCACAAAATATCAAGCTCGTTATAAGTTAGTAAATTCTGAGTCAAGTCAGTTGGTTTATATTGCATGACTTCAGATATTAACTTTAATTTGATGCTAATTTATATTTTTTGAAGAAAAGTTGTCTAAGTGGCTTTGTCATAAAGGTAACTGAACAACGAGGATGCCTGTTCGACTCCCAGGCTAGTGTATGGATGTATTTATCGTTTAAGCCGATGGCAATAGTTACTAGCGTTTGTAAAAATTATTATAATGATAGTTTACCACTATATCCTATACTAAATAAATATAAAAAACAATTACCATATTAAAAAATTAATTAGGATAATATTCAAAAACCTAATTTTATGAGTAAACTTCATAGCCAAACTCTATAACTATATCCAACAACAAATCGATTTGACACACGTACAATATACAATATGTAAGAAGAAGCAAATATATACCACCAGCATCAGGACCAGCATCAATTTCATACTCAATTCAAATGTTGTTCAATCTCATTCCAACAATTTGTATTGTAGTTTTATTACCACAATAAAACGGATTAAGCAGCTATACGAAGGAAAAAAGGATACAATGAACTCAGAGAGTCGTGAAAAGGGGGCGTGTAACCCTCGCTTGGTTATTTTTTTCCTTTCTTTAAATTGGTTAAATTTCCGCACGAATTAAATTTACTACGTAGAAGAGAAAATATTTCACGCATCAAGAGACAAGGAAACGAGGGGAGAGTTGGCCATATTATAGAGGTCCTTGCCGGAATTTTTCACACTTTTTTCCTGACAATCAACGACACGTGTCAAGTGCCATATAATTTATATCAAAAATTTTACTAAACAATTTTTAGATATGCTTTAAATTCCGACTGTAAAATATTCTTCGTATAGTTTCTTTTTTAAAGAACTCTTAAGTCTTGGCCAAGTTGGTTTTCTTTAGACGACTTAAGACTTCTATTCATTTTTGTAAAAGAAAATTAATTTTATTTTTCATTTTCTTTCATCTCAAATAAAAATTGTATATCTTTTATCAGTTTTGGTATTTTCTTTTTTCGTAAGGATTTTACGATGTGGCTGGTCCTTTTGTTGCTATAGATCCATATCTAAATCTATTACAATTCATATTCATATGCCAGGCACACATAGAGGCAATCCACCCTGGCTGTCACACAAGTTAAATCAAGTGTTAAGGAGTTTTTTCTAAATTTTTCCTACCCCTTTTTATGCCCTTACAGTATAGGGTATTTCAAAATTGTTGATCAAATCGAACTGCATCAGTAGTTGATGGAGATTCACTATAGCTTAACTATAACTCGACCTCTATTTTGTTAGTTAACTAACTGTTTGATATTTTTATTTATCTATTGCCCATTTTTATACCCTTGCAGAGGGTATTATAAAATTGGTCAGATGTTTGTAACGCAGAGAAGGGATCGTTTCCGTTTCCCCATAAAGTATATATATTCTTGATCAGCAAGAGAAGACGAGTTGATATAGCCATGTCCGTCTGTCCGTCTGTCCTTCTGTCCGTCTATCCGTCTGTCTGTCTGGTGCTTCGCGATCTAGTCCCACAGTTTTAGAGCTATCGCATTCAAAGTTCGTATATAAGCTTTTCTATACAGCCACATACACATCTGCGATTTTGAATAAGATCGGACAACTATATCATATAGCTGTCATACAAATACAATCGTTAAATGCGAATAACTTCTCTATTTTTTGAACAATCTTATCCAAACTGATTATGTACATAAATAAAAAGGGATTACGTCATATGCGTGAATTTCAAAACAATCGGATAAACATAACGCCTGATTTCGACGATATAAAATTTGCCTATATAGCGTGCACTGCTTATGGCAGCAGCAGTATGCAGCAGTACTGCTGCCATAAGCAGTGCACGCATAAGCAGTGAAGCACATATATGTGTCAAAATTGCGATTGTGTGTGTGTGAATATGAATATCAATCGCTACATTGTCTACTATTTGGCGATTGGCTGCCCCCGGCCAATGTATTTAAAATATTTCTTTATTGGATTAAGAAACAAAAAATTTTTTAGAAAATAAAATGTAATGGTCAAAAGCTGCAAGGGTATACAAACTTTGGCATAGCCGAAGTTAGCTTCTTTGATATTTCTTTTATCAAACTAAATATAAACGACCATTTGAAGTTCCTATAAATCTAACTCAATTAAATTATGTTTTGCTATTTAAGGCGATCGAACTAAGTATATAGCATTAATACATATAGTATAGTCTTTGGATGGCAGAGAGAGGGCAACTGTTGTTCAGTGTTTTGAATTTTTGCTATGGATTGCCTTTTTTATGTGAGAGCATTTTGGAATTTTGGTTGCTTAGCCTAATATGGAAATAAACATACTTTATGCGTTATTGCCAAGAAATTTATGGTTTCTTAAATGTTTTCCCCACGTTTTCCCAGCAATTCCAAAGAGGGAAAAGTTTAGATTTTTGATAAGGGTATTTTCTCAATTGTCTTCCGAGCAATTCTATTATTGGTCAATTGTAGCACAGTTGGTGAATATTTTCGCCACTTCTTTCTATCGTTTTTTGTAGTCCTTTAAGTTTAGATTTTTTAAATTAAAACAAAGTTACAAGGTCAGAGAGGGAAAAATTCTGAGAACAAAAACAAAAAATAAACAACAACAAAAATGACGACGCGTCGCTAACAAAATTTGCAAAATTTGCATCATGTGAAACGATATTTATGAATGTGAATATGTATATGCATGAGTGTTGGCCTTTCCATGGAATGCAATTGAAGTCCATGACAACGAAGTGCCTCCCAGCAGCAGTAAACACCTACCCCAATCATGGTCGGGCATTTGGCTTTTGCGCAGGTCTGAGACTGGAAAAGGACTACAAAAGGTTCTCCACTAGGGGGGTTTTGTGCAGGAGGAGGGACACCATCCGGAATGGCGGCAGTTTAGCTTGTGATAGGGGAGTCGAGGCTTGGTATTAACGGCAAGAGGGCAAATAGAAATTAACAACAACATCAACAAAAACATGACTTCTTGGAGCAAGCGCATAATTCATATTTTACAATCACAGTTACGCCCACATCTGGTATGTACCTATGTATATGTGTACATATGTATATGTATGTAGGTGTTTTTCAATTAACTTAAATGTTACCTATAAATCAGTATTATACAAATAAATTTATTTAAGAGGTAAGTATACATATATGTACATTTGTATGTGAAAGCGTGAATGTACATATGTGTTGGACACCTGGCCTGGCAATTTGTTGCTTATCCATTTACTCTTTCTCAGACATCCTTATCAGTAATTAACATTAAATATAATTCCAACATATAATACATGTCCAGAAATAAGTACATACATACAATCCTAGTATCACAAGAGTTCCTTAAAGGCAAAGCTTTAAACTATATCTGCTTTGAAAATCTTTTCAAAATATAATAAAATATAACTTAAGAAACGATTGGAAACTAGGTAGAAATATATGATTTATTTTCAATTCTTTTATAGACCACATGATAAATGAATCAATACCATGCTAAAACGGAAATAATTCGTATATGTATTGTGATTATAGGTATATCTTGTAGACGTATTTATTGTACATAAGACAGCATTTTCGACCCAATTACTATTCAGCATCGTCAATTTACTGCTTGTATGTAAAATTCGGACAATTTGTTGACACGTTAACAGATTTTGAAGTCTCCGGTTAGAACCACTTTTTACTAAAACCTCTGTAAGACTTATTTTTGCCAAATAAGTTACAATACAAACAAATAATCTTATCTTTTGGTCTTTTAGACTCTTTCAGTAGTCACCATTAAGCATGATAGATGTTGCATATGTATGTATGTATATTATTTCCACGTGAAATTAAATATAATTTTCCTAATGATCTAAGCTTTTAACTAGAAATTAATTTTATATTTCTCTAAAATTTGTACATACATTTTCCAACATATCCAGCAAACATTTTTCGTAGATATATCAATTGCAATATGTGCTGATTTCATTTGACTTCTTGTTTTTGTATTCGCTATAATGCATCCACCTGGGTCACAAAATAAGAAATCATTAGAAAATCATGTAGCACATTAGTCTAACTGTCGTCGCACACCGCCCATTGAGGAGGGAGCCAGAAAGAAACCCACAAATTGCCATTATGTTGAACACGCAAGTCAATTGATGCAATTTGTACGTACCAGCTACAAGTACAAGGCTCTGAGCAATTTCCCCAGTGACAATCGTCACTGACATGCCGTAACAGGTTCACGGTCTGACGAATAGTGGGTGGTTATTCCCCCAACCACATTCGTTTCTCTTTCTCTCTCACTCTCTTTGCGGGGGGTGGTGCGATGTGGGTTCATCAACAGTTAGCTTCTGGTTAAGGGTTGTCACCCGGTCGCCCTTAAATGAATTGCGGCGATTTATTGCGGTAATTCTCATTTAGTTGGTCGCTAACAGGAGGTGGCGAGTGGGTGGATGTGGAGAGAGATGGCGGAGGGGGTTTACTTGAGTCAAGTGCAAACAATGCACACAATAAAAATAAATCTCTCGCTGGGAATACCCGTGGGAAGTCCAAGTGAGAAGTTGCCAATTACAAATGTGGACTTGATCTTTGTATTGATAGGTTTTGTTATCTATCTATATAGAGCATATACTATATTGGTATTCATGTCACTTCCAGGTGGATAAAGATGATTCACTGTGGTTATGTGGTGTCTTGTCCAGCTTCTGTCCGAGTCTAGTCAAATAATCACTATAATTGGGCATTTTGGGCTTTGACAAAGCCAAAGAATATAAACTACGTGACATGCATTTTATTCTTATGGGCAATTAATAAGCCAATTTCAACTTGGATTCCCATTTGGCTCCCCCACCCCCACACTTATCAGTGACCAAGTAAATCAGCATTACGTCGTAGGAAATGAAAATGAGCTCAAAATTCAATTACGGTATGGAATGAGCAGAGTAAAACCCAGGAAGATATGGGGAGGCGAAGCAAAGTTCTTGCGTTGTCTCCTTCCTTTTCAGCATAAATCAAGAAAATTTCTTATCAAACTGGAATCATGGATGTAGTCATAATAAATAACTCAACCTAACCTCATTGAAAACCAACAAATAATATTTGTATGTAGGTATTCTAGTTTTAAAACGAATCAACAATCAACGCATACATCATCAATGCCGCTATTCTTTTGAGAATTTAATAAATTCGCTTAACGCCTCCCCCTTAACCACCGCCTATGTTAATGGGATGGCTATGGGATAATTTACCAAGCGCACGTCTTTTACTACATTTTAAGCAGCTTTTCCCCAGTTACACTTACACAGTTTCGTTTCCACTTCCAATTTTAGAGGTTGACTCATAACTCAACCAGCGAGAGACACTTTGTCACATTTTGCATTTTAATTTAATTTGAAATTTATGAGCAGCTTTGTCGACCTTTACCAGGTGGACGGTAGCAAGAAGATAGCTTAACTAATTAGAATTTTCGTATATTTATATACTTTAGATGTGGAAATACTTGTCAGTCTATTAATTACTTCCTGGTTACCATATAATAGCATAATTAATCGATATTAAATGAACAACAAGAGCCGGAAAAAAGCCACAAAAGGCTAAATTAAACGAAGTTATTGTTACGGCAGTCAACCCCCTATGATACATGGATGGGTCTACGGAGGGTTGGTCGTCCTTTAACAATGCATAACAATCAGTCCAGCAGACACGAACCACAGAAAATATAAGCAAAAAAACTTCTCTCGATGGGGGGAAGCTCGTTGAGTTTTTGATTTTTCAATTGAGGGTGGAGTTGAAGTCATGTAAAGCGTACAAAGTCACACGACAGGTGGCAGCCAGAAACCTAAAGTGATTTAAATGCATTCATAATGGGATGAAATTATGTGGTCTGTCCTCTTCTGATTCGCCTTTGCGGGTTTATCAAGAGGGACATGAATATGCAAAGATTTAAGCTTTTTGATGTGGTTCCCGCTTGATCGAGTTAGTAGAGAAAGGGCAACGAAATGCTTAATATCTTGGCCTTAAAATTTGACTGTACAATTTTTAATTAAGATTTCGTCTATAAAATTATAGCAAACGGGAATTAACTTTCACAGTCCTCGGCAATCCGCTTAAAATAATTTCAGCAACAAGAATTTGTGACGGTCTTTCGGGGTCATCCACAAATTACGAATCTTATCAGCAGAGGTCAGACTCTATAATTTAAGAAGCTCTTTGGGTAAATTTTGTGGTTTCAAGTGTCCATTAGGTGGGGGAAAATTTAATTCCACATTAAGAGCAGCAGGCCCAAATAGATCATAACGATGCACACGCTTGGCACGAGCACGAAATTCAATATTCGAGCCGGGAAACTCAATATATTCGTTGGACAAATGCGCTTCTTGCACATAGAAGTCATCACCTAGAGAAGAAAGAAGAAATTTATACCACATTTTGAATACACTCACTATACTAATAACTTACCTGGCAGGACACAAACCATAGATTCTCCACATATATAGCCCACTGGCATGAACATAGTAGTTCCCAATCGGCTGCGTTGCTTGGAAAACTCCAGAAGTTTTTGGAAATCATTGATTCCTATAAGACGGGACAACTCATAAACTTGCGGAGGCAGAAACCAAACTTCGTTGAGTCTGGCCAGTCGCAGAAATTCCATTGGAGTTAGCCACTATTGTACGACAAAAAATGAGACCATACAAAAAAAAAATCATTCTAATCTAACCCACCATCGATTGCTTGACCTCTGAGGGCTCCGACAGCAACAGGGGCTGTGTGTCCACAAAAGCAATAAAAAATACTGTCTCATGTCTATAAAAATTAATGAATATTAGGGTTTGAATCCAAAAAATGCAACCGAAATGAATAAAGCAATAATACCATATATGAAGCCAATTCATTAACTTAAATTGGCGAAAGTTCTATTCTCAAAGATTCGATTAGAAAGTAGGTTTGAAAGGTAATGTGATATACCACAAATTTACAAAAATTAGCAGCTATATTTTTACTGTTACAAAAGATAAAGTTAATTGAAGGGTTACCATTTCGAAAATTAGGTTCATAAATAATATTGTGAGTTAAGAAACGGTTGCATTAACTGCTTACAACTTCCTTTAAAATGTAACATTACCGTTTTCCTACAGTGGCTGGACTTGCCCAAGCAGACCATTCATGTAAGGCCCACAAATCTGGCACCACTTTCAGCGTGCGGCACATATTTAGAAAATCACTAGGATTATTGTGAACTAGTTTCTGCCAATACTCCAGATTTGGTACATCCTCGAATCGAGCCACCTGACCATAGTCCAAACATTCACGATTTCTACACAGTAGAATGCCTACCTCTTCAAAGCATTCTCTCAAGGCAGTTAAACGTAAAACAATCTCTCTAATTAACGAAAGTGCAAAGATCACAGTTAATCTAAGTTTTTAGTTGATGAACTCTAGACCCACCTGGCCCAAATGCTTGTACGCTTAAAGAACCGGTCATAGCAGCCAGTGCCCTGAGGAGCCAATATATTAGGTCTATTCTCGAGTGTAAGCACCAATTGACGCAGTTTCTCCTCGCAGATACCAAATTCTTCGAAATATTGTAACCAAGAAACAGCCTCATCCGCTTCATTGTCTAATAAACCACCAGGAAATACTGTTTGGTTGGGCATCATAGCCGTACGATCGGAGCGTTTGAGCATTAGCAACTGCAGAAGATCAGAGATCATTATAAAATAAAAAAGATTTTTTTCTTGCATTACTTACATTGTAATTTGTAGGAGCAGATTTCGATTTAGCCACCAGTATAAGGCTTGCGGAGGGCCGCCATTTCATGCTTGTTTCTGAAACGCTCATAGTTGCTATTAAATGCTTTCTAATTTCAACCAGCTGTTGCTATACTGATAAGAGAATAAATTAAGTATAATCCAAACATAATATCGATAACCAAAATAATCGAACACTCTGCCAATCATAATTGTAACCGACATTTCAAAAATTTAAATTCGTGCTCTGCAGTTTCTGGTGATAAACAGAATGAGGGTCAAAAGCAGCAAGAAATAACTTCATATTAGATAACTTTCAGTTACCGCATCTGTTCTTGGGGCAAAAATATATTTAAGAGAATGCGGAGAGTAACAAAAGACACTTGCACTTGCAATTTCAATTGGGAAAGATGAAAGTTCATCTTGTAGCCATCCTTGTTTTGGTCGCTTACTTCAGGTTCAGCTCTGCCCTTGTGGAGCAGGGCATTGAGGAGTGGTTGAAACAAAGCGCCCAAGAATTGGGAGAGACCAATAATCTGCTGAAGCACATTAACACTGTTAATGGACAAATCAAGGTGAACCTAGAGGAGCAAAGGAAGGCTCTAGTTTCAGTCGCACTGGTCGAAGAACTACTTGCCAAACAAAATGTTTTCTTGGATGCCCAGTCAGAGGTGTTGCTTGAAGCGTTCCAGAAGATCTCTGTCAATGGTGAAGCCTATGCTGAGCTCACAGGCAAGGAACTGAAAGGATTGGCTCAACTTCAAAAAGGTACTAAGCAGCTGATTGAAAGACTTGAACAAAAACTGGATGGATTTCAACGCCATGTGGTGAACGGTGCTCGTAGCATTCACCAAAGTATCGATCAGTTGACCAAACTGGTCACACGCACCATTCTCCCCCAGCTTAATGGTCTCCAGTGCTCTTTCGATAGCCTCGAGACATCCCAGATTAACATTGAAGTAGAACTAAAGAACTTAGGTCGCATCAAGGATGTGAGTGAGAACACGAATGCAAAGTTGAGTATTTTGGATCATCAACTGAAAGATTTAAACAACACTCAGGCTATCCGTCTGGATAGACTGACAACAGCAGTAAAGCATCTGAAGCCATTAAATACATGGGAGATTGAAGGAGCTCTAAAGGAACTGATCATCTCACAAAAACGCATAGAGCTAGATTTGGAAGCACGCGAGAAACGTCCACATTATTCCTCAAAACCAGAATATTATCCTCACACCTATGAAATTAAGGGTCATCCATCTCGTCCTCATTCAGAGGACCAGCCCCAACATCAACCAAACCCACAAGCTTTTCCAAGACCACCGTCACAAACTCAGCACCAATCTTACAGCCAACAATCGCTCCCTCAGCCCCACATTAAACCTGCAGATTTAGTTCAGGTCTGGAGCATCACGGAACCCCAAAACCAAGGTAAGGAGTTGGGACATTTTTCTTCACGGAAAGAGTATAGAATTAACATAAATTTTATTTTAGGTGAAATTAAACGGGTCAGTGTCCATGCTGAGTCTCCCGAATCGAAACCCACTGCCTGTAACACCAATGAGAAGAATCCTGTTTCTTGGCAAGAGCCACTGCCCTGGGAAACGGAAAATCCTTATCAATCCGTTCCAGCTCCAACACATAGGCACAAGCAGGAAAATTATCGATCCACGCAACATCTTCAACCATGGAAACACGTACCATCCTACGCATCAGGTCCAGCTCCTCCACTGAAGAACGAAGAGCAGATTCAACCTCAGCATCCGAATGTTGTAGCACACAATAAGTACAAGTCAGAACCTCATCCACATTTGAATCCACATCAATATGAAGAACTCCGTTTAGCTAAACCCAAACAAACTGCTCCCGTGCATCCAGGACGTAGACAATCTTCGTCAACCCCAAAGGCTTACAATCATCAGAAACCCCAATATGGACCAAAAAATTCTGCTCCAAGATCATACGGACCTTCACCACCTCCCTATACACACCAAGATTTTACCCTAAGTCGCCATGTTCCACACGAAGGAGAATCTTGGGGAATCTGGTATGGTGCTGACCCCCAAACAAAGAAGTAATATCTTAATCCCGATTATATTTTAATATAAGAGAACGTTTCAAATAAATCTAAATATTTCTAATATCAAAAATATTACTTGTTTCCATTAAAAGTCAAGGATTATGCGTGAACTTGACACATGATATGAAATAGCAACTCGTGTTGAGTTCTGAATGGACTATGAATGTTCGAAAATTCGCAAATTACTTTGCCATTGTGCACAATTTAAAATTTTATATTTTGCTTTATTGTAACTTCAGAAAGACATCAGTGCAAATATCACAAACAAAATTACAGAGCGTTTTGGATTAGTTAATTTCCAACGTGGGCCACATCGTGCAGAGACAAAATTGACAAATATTTTTCTGACATTTTTGGTAAGTGTGAAACAATAGCTGCTATAAAGAATAAATTCTAAATATCTTTATAAATTGGTATGGGTCAAGTTTTCCGTTCTGTAAGTAAACAAAGAAGACCTTACCAGAAATGGCGATTTCTACGGTAACAAGTCATTGAAGCCAACACGATTTACAATGACGTATCTAAGTCGTCAAGCCGATTTGGATACCAAATGAAAAATCTGCTTTGAATTGAAATTTCGGGGGTCTATAAAAACTTGAGCTACCAAATGTAGAATCGCATAGTATCCACGATAATAGACTTTGTTCATAAGCCGGTCTACAAAATATCATTAATACCGAAATCTAAAATGCCGAGGTATATAAAGAAACGATTTGTACGGAATGAGGCACAAGGGCGGAGTTGCGGGAACGCTGTCAGGAGCAAACCCAAGCAGATGAACCTTCAGTTGGTTTTGTAACACAATGTATGATCGCTTTATCAAGTGTTAGGAAACGAATTAAGATCTTTATCACAATAAAAACAATTTTCGTGACTATAAACTCTCTACGAAATATGTATGTAGGTATGTACATACATGTATGTATAAATAATATCTTCCACTCTTACTTATCATTGCTTTTAGCACAGCTGTTGCTATTAACAAAAAACTACATATTTGAATTTACGATACCAATTTAAACAATTACATAAACGGAATTGTTCCAAGTTCGTGCTTTCCTGTATTGTTTTTTATTTAATAATCAAATAGTTTCCAATTTTCAAGAAATCACTTAACCCGCCATTGATAAGTCTTAGTGAGCACACGTGTTCTTGGGGCTAAAACATATTTAAGACAATGCCGAGACTAACAAAAGACACTTGCACTTGCAATTTCAATTTGGAAAGATGAAAGTTCGTCTTGTAGCCAT
The DNA here is from genome assembly GCA_018150735.1 of Drosophila sp. 14030-0761.01. Taxonomy (NCBI): domain Eukaryota; kingdom Metazoa; phylum Arthropoda; class Insecta; order Diptera; family Drosophilidae; genus Drosophila; species Drosophila sp. 14030-0761.01. Next base: position 1,979,459 of record JAECWO010000027.1, on the reverse strand, counting down.
CCTTGTCTTGGTCGCTTACTTCAGGTTCAGCTCTGCCCTTGTTGAGCAGGGCATTGGGGAGTGGTTGAAACAAGGCGCCCAAGAATTGGGAGAGACCAATAATCTGCTGAAGCACATTGATACTGTTAATGGACAAATCAAGGTGAACCTGGAGGAGCAAAGGAAGGCTCTAGTTGCAGTCGCACTGGTCGAAGAACTACTTGCCAAACAGAATGTTTTCTTGGATGCCCAGTCAGAGGTGTTGCTTGAAGCGTTCCAGAAGATCTCTGTCAACGGTGAAGCCTATGCTGAGCTCACAGGCAAGGAACTGAAAGGATTGGCTCAACTTCAAAAAGGCACTAAGCAGCTGATTGAAAGACTTGAACAAAAACTGGATGGATTTCAACGCCATGTGGTGAACGGTGCTCGTAGCATTGACCAAAGTATCGATCAGTTGACCAAACTGGTCACACGAGCCATTCTCCCCCAGCTTAATGGTCTCCAGTGCTCTTTCGATAGCCTCGAGACATCCCAGATTAACATTGAAGTAGAACTAAAGAACTTAGGTCACATCAAGGATGTGAGTGAGAACACGAATGCAAAGTTGAGTATTTTGGATCATCAACTGAAAGATTTAAACAACACTCAGGCTGTCCGTCTGGATAGACTGACAACAGCGGTAAAGCATCTGAAGCCATTAAATACATGGGAGATTGAAGGAGCTCTAAAGGAACTGATCATCTCACAAAAACGCATAGAGCTAGATTTGGAAGCACGCGAGAAACGTCCACATTATTCCTCAAAACCAGAATATTATCCTCACACCTATGAAATTAAGGGTCATCCATCTCGTCCTCAATCAGAGGACCAACCCCAACATCAACCAAACCCACAAGCTTTTCCAAGACCACCGTCACAAACTCAGCACCAATCTTACAGCCAACAATCGCTCCCTCAGCCCCACATTAAACCTGCAGATTTAGTTCAGGTCTGGAGCATCGCGGAACCCCAAAACCAAGGTAAGGAGTTGGGACATTTTTCTTCACGGAAATAGTATAGTATTAACATAAATTTTATTTTAGGTGAAATTAAACGGGCCAGTGTCCATGCTGAGTCTCCCGAATCGAAACCCACTGCCTGTAACACCAATGAGAAGAATCCTGTTTCTTGGCAAGAGCCACTGCCCTGGGAAACGGAAAATCCTTATCAATCCGTTCCAGCTCCAACACAATGGCACAAGCAGGAAAATTATCGATCCACGCAACATCTTCAACCATGGGAACACGTACCATCCTACGCATCACGTCCTGCTCCTCAACTGAAGAACGAAGAGCAAATTCAACCTCAGCATCGGAATGTTGCACACAATAAGTACAACTCAGAACCTCATCCACATTTGAATCCACATCAATATGAAGAACTCCGTTTACCTAAACCCAAACAAGCTGCTCAACAATCTTCGTCAACCCCAAAGGCTTACAATCATCAGAAATCCCAAAATGGACCACACAATTCTGCTCCAAGATCATACGGACCTTCACCTCCCCATGTACAGCAAGATTTTACACAAAGTCGCCATGTTCCACACGAAGGAGAATCTTGGGGATTCTGGTATGGTGCTGACCCTCAATCACAAGCTTACTGATTTGTGAATCGGATGTAATATCTTAATCCCGATTCTATATTAATATAAGAGAACGTTTCAAATAAATCTAAATATTTCTAAAATCAAAAATCAATATCGCTTGCTTTCATTAAAAGTCCTGGATTATGCCAGATTATAACGCCCACTCAGAAGTCTACATTTATTGAACGTAAATAAATTTGTCTTTATGCGACTGAGCATATCATCTTTATTTCTTGATCAATGACCGTTATTTAACGACTTGTGTCAAGGTTGTCGAAGACGTTATCCCTATATTCGAACTTATAGCGTCCCGGAAACCATTCCTTCTCTGCGTTACAAACATCTGACCAATTTTTCATTACTCTCTACAAGGGTATAACAATTGACTTAAAGGCATGGTTTTTAAATTCACTACATTACTTCAAAACCGAGTGGTGACAAAAATTGCCCCTCTAGTTATTGGTAAGCTACTGTTCACGCAGCATTATATTTTTGGTTTTTTCCTTTTTTAATTAACAAAAGGAATAGAAAGTATAGGTTTAGTAAAATCAATGCTATCAGTTGGCTTAACTTTCCACAAGGAATCAACAGTTAAATTACCTGAAACATTTACTACATATATCGTTGTCCGTCACTGCTCTGAGCTCCGACAAATCGAACAATCCACCCAAACTCAGATCGTCCTTGGGTTGCTATGGACATTTACGAAAAATATCCGAATCATCGAGGAAATTTGCTCCTTGCGGCTTTATATCGAAATACCAGAAAGTGTGATTAATTGTTATCTTTATTTAAAGCGATCAATTAAAAGTAAAGTAAGTCGCCGGACCGACTAGGATATACTTATGTACCAAGCATGAAGTGAAAATTCATATATTAAAATTCTTTCGCATGCCGCGATTTCCAATGCATGCTATTTCGCTCACTCTTAAATTAAATTACGATACGATGAAAATTGAATAAGAAAATCACCTTTTATAGTTCCTGAGATCTTTGGTCTCTAATGGACGGAGGGACATGTCTCAATCGACTTGGCTTCTCATACTAATCAAGATACTTTGTAGGGTCGAAAATGCTTCCTTCTCACTGTTACATACATTTTGGCGACTTTAATATACTATTTCATCCTGTGGATGCATGGTATAATGAAAGAACTAAGTCGCCGCACCGTATTAGCTATTAGTATTACCCATATTGTTATTTATAATTGCCTAAAACTCCATCAGGTCGAATGATTTAATATCATGACTCAGGACCTCCTTGGATTAATGTAAATGTTGTGATCATTTATTAATAATTCAGAAGCTGCTCCTTATAATATACGGATGCACATCACCGCGGGAAAGGAATTCTCGATCACAAGAGGTTTTATGCGCTTATAGGAAACTACTGGAAATCGCAATCGTCATTGTGTTGAAATACATTTTCAACTAATTTCAATTTCAATTAATTTTTTTTTTGATAGCAACAAACATTATTCGGGCTTGGAGTTAAGTTGCACAAACATAAATTTATATTAGAAGCGAGATTTAACGTAATCTTACTTGTAAAATCATTATCATTGCGAATTTCATAGTCATGCAATTCTACCAGTTCCGATTTGGACACATCTTGCAGTAGAAGAAACTTTCCTGTTCTAAATGTTTACCATTGGAAAGGGAATAACCATTCGTAGACGTAAAAGACCTTTATAAATTTGTTTGAATTTATTCAATTCGGTCACGTTTCGCAAACAAATTTTTCCGTAAATAGCTCAACCACAATACAAAACACATAAAACTCTTAAACAAAGAAAAAGTACCAGATATGACAATTTTTCCACCCACAAGTCGTTGAACCAAACATGGCTTATAAGCTTCTAAATATTAAATTTACCGTTCCTAAAGCGCTTCCGAAACATAATCTCATGCATTTGTATTAAAACAAAAAGATTACCACCTTCGATTTCTTGTTTTTTAACAGATAATGCTTAAGCAAAAATGAAGGCACGTGCCAGTTATGAATAGTTGAAACTATTTAAACCGCAGTCTACAATGTTTTAAAGACATATTAAGTTTGGCATTCGACCAAGACACTCTACTTTTACAATGAGGAGCCAATTGATATTGTTGATTCTGTGGATCACTACTGCCCTGACCTTAGCTGATGATAGTAAGGCAGGAAAGAATGATCGCGAAATTCTTGAAATTCTTAAGAAGGGCGATGAGGAGCTGAGGAAGTTAAACCACAAGGTCCACGGTATAAGCAACTCCCAAAAGGGCATTGAAGAGAAAATCAAGCAACAGCGGGACCAGTTGGACGGAATCACCCGTCTCGAGGAGGGTTTGGTTAAGCTTCAAAATGACACTGCCCACAGCTTCCAATTGACTGCGAATGGAGTGAAGAATCTCACCGCCAATATACGATCCTTTGAAAACAAAAACGATAAGGCTCTGCAAAATCTAGGTAAAGTGGAACTCGAAATCAAAGAAGTCATTGGCAAATTGGATGCCAATCAAAACAAATATAAAAATGAAATTAAAGACGTATCCAAGTCAGTGGCAAAGCATTTAGACGATCTCAATAAGTTGCTTAAGGAGTCCATTATAAAAGAACTAGTTTCGCTGGAAGGGACAGCAAAGAAAATGGAATCGACGCAGAAGAATATTGAGCACAAAGCCTTATACTTGGATGAACTGAATGATTTGGCTGGCAGAGCCAACTACAAAGTAGAACAATTAGAGCAGAATCTGCAACAACTGAACTACACCCAAAATCAAAAGTTAACTGGCATAGCAGAGTCCGTACATGAGGTTGAAGTGGGCGTAGGACACATAGACAAGAAATTGGTTGAGTTGTTGAGCAACCAGCACAACATTGAAAAGAGTCTTAAGGACTGCACAAAATGGAAGCATTCTAAAGACCTTTCGAATCAGAAACAGACATGGGCACCATCGCAACTGGAGTACAGTCCATCCTTTGGGTAATTTTTGAAATTAATACAGAATTAATGTAGAAGTAACACATTTTTTTCAGCTTCCAACAGATGCAGACCAGCTACGCATCTGCAGAAGAAACTGCCTATCTTAACAAGCTTTGGTATGGAAAGGACCACAACTGAAGTAAAACGAACAGCCGAGCCAATTCAAACATTATTTACATCTCACCATTTCACTTAAAAATTAAATAAATGCACTAATAAAACACACTTGTTAAGTATTTGAATCAGAGCAATCTTTTATCTTCCTGTCTTTCTCCTGGTATACAAATGGAAGCTAATAAAGAATTGTAATTGATGCAGACACTATGTTTTTGGGGTTAAAATAGAATAAAATACACAATACATAAAATACATATCGAACAACAACTGGAACTACCTCAAACTTATTATTTATAATTTATTATTGAATTAAAGTCCGCAAATCGCATGAAATATGTACGTAAAGGAAATCACTTTCTACAACATATAAATTCATATACTCTCCATAAACATTACTGAAACATTTTATTGAAATCAATATATTCAATGTTAGCTCAAAATTTCATTAAGAGTTTCGGGCCATTGAGAGATGTCCTTCAGCTGCCGTTCATCCTTATATTTGTTCTTCACATGTACCAAATCCATTTTATTAGATAACGTACTGAACCGAAGAATACATAAATCAACGAATAAATAGAATGGTAATAAGAAATTTTTCAATCATTAGTTTCTTTGGAAACTATAGCATCCACCGATTGAACGAAATTCAGTAGATAGTGCAAATAGTAAGATAGTCCAAAATCCTTTTAAGCGTCAAACTTTCAATTGTATGATAGTCTAAATTTCTTTTAAGCTTCAAACTTTGGCAAGACTAATTCAGACTAATGTGCCAATGCCATAGGTTGCACATCGATAAGAAATATTGTCATTACAGCTTGAAAACTGAGAGACTACTCTGAATAGAAGCATCGACACGTCTATTTTCTACTCAAACAATTAATTGATTGATTTTATTGGATGGAAGATTACTCAACATATGCAATGCAAAAGACGAACTAACAATAATTTTAGCTTTCAAAACAAAATTATCAAATACGTTGCTTATCACAACTGTAACTGAATTTTTAGGAAAAATCAAATTCGTGCTCTGCAGTTTCTGGTGATAAACAGAATGAGGGTCAAAAGCAGCAAAAAACAACTCAATGTTAGATTACTTTCAGCTACCGCACCTGTTCTTGGAGCTGAAACATATTTAAGACTATGGGGAGACTAACAAAAGACACTTGCATTTGCAATTTCAATTGGGAAAGATGAAAGTTCATCTTGTAGTCATCCTTGTCTTGGTCGCTTACTTCAGGTTCAGCTCTGGCTTTGTGGAGCAGGGCATTGAGGAGTGGTTGAAACAAGGCGCCCAAGAATTGGGAGAGACCAATAATCTGCTGAAGCACATTGACACTGTTAATGGACAAATCAAGGTGAACCTGGAGGAGCAAAGGAAGGCTCTAGTTGCAGTCGCACTGGTAGAAGAAATACTTGCCAAACAAAATGTTTTCTTGGATGCCCAGTCAGAGGTGTTGCTTGAAGCGTTCCAGAAGATCTCTGTCAATGGTGAAGCCTATGCTGAGCTCACAGGCAAGGAACTGAAAGGATTGGCTCAACTTCAAGAAGGTACTAAGCAGCTGATTAAAAGACTTGAACAAAAACTGGATGGATTTCAACGCCATGTGGTGAACGGTGCTCGTAGCATTGACCAAAGTATCGATCAGTTGACCAAACTGGTCACACGAGCCATTCTCCCCCAGCTTAATGGTCTCCAGTGCTCTTTCGATAGCCTCGAGACATCCCAGATTAACATTGAAGTAGAACTAAAGAACTTAGGTCACATCAAGGATGTGAGTGAGAACACGAATGCAAAGTTGAGTATTTTGGATCATCAACTGAAAGATTTAAACAACACTCAGGCTGTCCGTCTGGATAGACTGACAACAGCGGTAAAGCATCTGAAGCCATTAAATACATGGGAGATTGAAGGAGCTCTAAAGGAACTGATCATCTCACAAAAACGCATAGAGCTAGATTTGGAAGCACGCGAGAAACGTCCACATTATTCCTCAAAACCAGAATATTATCCTCACACCTATGAAATTAAGGGTCATACATCTCGTCCTCAATCAGAGGACCAACCCCAACATCAACCAAACCCACAAGCTTTTCCAAGACCACCGACACAATCTCAGCCGACACAATCTTACAGCCAGCACCAATCGCTCCCTCAGCCCCACATTAAACCTGCAGATTTAGTTCAGGTCTGGAGCATCGCGGAACCCCGAAACCAAGGTAAGGAATTGGGACATTTTTGTTCATGGAAAGAGTATAGAATTAACATAAATTTTATTTTAGGTGAAATTAAACGGGTCAGTGTCCATGCTGAGTCTCCCGAATCGAAACCCACTGCCTATAACACCAATGAGAAGAATCCTGTTTCTTGGCAAGAGCCACTGCCCTGGGAAACGGAAAATCCTTATCAATCCGTTCCAGCTCCAACACATAGGCACAAGCAGGAAAATTATCGATCCACGTCAGAACCTCACCATCATTTGAATCCACATCAATATGAAGAACTCCGTTTAGCTAAACCCAAACAAACTGCTCCCATGCAGTCGTCAACCCCAAAGGCTTACAATCATCAGAAACCCCAATATGGACCACACAATTCTGCTCCAAGATCATACGGACCTTCACCACCTCCCTATGCACAGCAAGATTTTACACAAAGTCGCCATGTTCCACACGAAGGAGAATCTTGGGGAGTCTGGTATGGTGCTAATCCTCAATCACAAGCTTTATGAACTGTATGAATGGGAAGTAATATTATAATCCCGAAATCGCAGCATTATAATACAATTCTATATTAATTTAAAAAAAGTTTCAAATAAATCCAAATATTTCTAATCTCAAAAATATTCCACATGAGTTGAAAGTCATGGAAATTTTCTACAGGGCACACTAAGTACTCTCAATAAAATTGCATTTGTACTCCAGAAATATTAAACCTTCGAAGACATTTATGTATATTGCAAATTAATACCTATAACTTTACCGAAAATGCTCTTGCTTTCATTAAATGTCCCGGACCAGATTATTACGTTTGATCAGAGATAGCAAAGTGCGTCCACAAGGAGTGCAGTCTACATTTATCGAATGATGGAAGGTTTGTAAATATATTTGCCATTCCGACTGAAGATGGACTGAAGGTGGATAAAAACTTGAATTCTTGATAAATTCAATTAAGGTTGTCGTAGACCTTTATCTTATATTGGACCTTATAACGGACTTAAATTAAAACGAATATTTGAGGGCTCCCTGTAAAACTTTGTCTGAAATGAAATTTATTGCAATTGAAAATAATGTAAACAAATAGCAAAGTCAATGAAATATTAAATAAAATAAAAAAAGACCAACAAAGAGTGGTTGGTCATTTAAGATGCATGAGGAATAATATTTCTTACCACAATTTTATTAATCGGTTCTGTTATTCATTATGTATCAAAAACATGCTTATTAGCCATTTTGTTATTACGAATCAAATGCTTTTGAGTCATGAATCAGAACGTCCTTGGAATAATGTAGACAGTTGACGGAAATGACTGGTGTGATTAAATTCCATTGATTTAAATTTAACAATTTTCTTCTTGTTAACTTTAGTTACTGAAAGTTTTTGATGAACTGAGTTCTCTGATGAAACAAACTTTCTAATGCAAAAGATTTTTCCTTTTCTGGATTGGTAACAATATAGTCTTAAAGAGTATAACCATATCTAACATTAGGAATATTTTTATATATGGGCTTAGCCTTATTGCAGTTGGGTCATAAAAAATGTATTCCAAAAGACCAACAAAGAGGGTTGGTCATTTAAGATCATGAGGAATAATATTTCTTACCAAATTTTATTAATCGGTTCTGTTACATTATGTATCAAAAACATGCTTATTAGCCATTTTGTTATTACGAATCAAATGCTTTTGAGTCATGAATCAGAACGTCCTTGGAATAATGTAGACAGTTGACGGAAATGACTGGTGTGATTAAATTCCATTGATTTAAATTTAACAATTTTCTTCTTGTTAACTTTAGTTACTGAAAGTTTTTGATGAACTGAGTTCTCTGATGAAACAAACTTTCTAATGCAAAAGATTTTTCCTTTTCTGGATTGGTAACAATATAGTCTTAAAGAGTATAACCATATCTAACATTAGGAATATTTTTATATATGGGCTTAGCCTTATTGCAGTTGGGTCACGTTTCCGAAAAAAATGTGATCTCCACAATCAAATCACATATAACTCTCAAACAAAGAAAAAGTACCAGATATGGCAATTTCTTCACCAACAAGTCGTTGAACTAAAAATGGCTAATATAAGCTTCTAAATATTATATTTACCGTTCCTAAAGCGCTTCCGAAATATAATCTCATGTATAATGTATTAAAACAAAAATATTACCACCTTCGGTGGTTTTTTGTTTTTTAACAGATAATACTTAAGCAAAAATGAAGACACGTGCCAGTTATGAATAGTTGAAACTATTTAAACCGCAGTCTACAATGTTTTAAAGACATATTAAGTTTGGCATTCGACCAAGACACTCTACTTTTACAATGAGGAGCCAATTGATATTGTTGATTCTGTGGATCACTACTGCCCTGACCTTAGCTGATGATAGTAAGGCAGGAAAGAATGATCGCGAAATTCTTGAAATTCTTAAGAAGGGCGATGAGGAGCTGAGGAAGTTAAACCACAAGGTCCACGGTATAAGCAACTCCCAAAAGGGCATTGAAGAGAAACTCAAGCAGCAGCGGGACCAGTTGGAGGGAATCACCCGTCTCGAGGAGGGTTTGGTTAAGCTTCAAAATGACACTGCCCACAGCTTCCAATTGACTGCGAATGGAGTGAAGAATCTCACCGCCAATATACGATCCTTTGAAAACAAAAACGATAAGGCTCTGCAAAATCTAGGTAAAGTGGAACTCGAAATCAAAGAAGTCATTGGCAAATTGGAAGCCAATCAAAACAAATATAAAAATGAAATTAAAGACGTATCCAAGTCAGTGGCAAAGCATTTAGACGATCTCAATAAGTTGCTTAAGGAGTCGATTATAAAAGAACTGATTTCTCTGGAAGGGACAGCAAAGAAAATGGAATCGACGCAGAAGAATATTGAGCACAAAGCCTTATACTTGGATGAACTGAATGATTTGGCTGGCAGAGCCAACTACAAAGTAGATCAATTACAGCAGAATCTGCAACAACTGAACTACACCCAAAATCAAAAGTTAACTGGCATAGCAGAGTCCGTACATGAGGTTGAAGTGGGCGTAGGACACCTAGACAAGAAATTGGTTGAGTTGTTGAGCAACCAGCACAACATTGAAAAGAGTCTTAAGGACTGCACAAAATGGAAGCATTCTAAAGAATTTACAAATCTGAAAGACTCATGGACACCATCGCAACTGGAGTACAGTCCATCCATTGGGTAATTTTTGAAATTAAAACAGAATTATTTTAGAAGTAATATATTTTTTTCAGCTCCAAACAAAACCAGATCCGCTATGCCTCTGACGAAGAGGCTGAATATCTCCACAAACTGTTGTATGGAAATGACAACTAAAGTAAAACGAACAGTCGAGGAAACTTTAATATTATTAACATAGCACTTCTTCTACTTGAAAAGTAAATAAATGCTTTAATAAAAACACAAATATTCGGTTGGGGAATCACAGCGATCTGGCATCCAAAGGATTCACCTGACCATCCGGAGGTGCGAAATTTATGAGTAATTCAGATTGATGCTGATTTTTATGCTCGGAACGATGTAAGTTCTTTGTGGCTAGTGCTCGAAAAGATTTCATGGATATGCCTGTTTCAATTTTTGCTGAACAGGCATCAGGATCACTAGGATAGGCATCATCTCCTGGTAAAAGATGAACTGAACCATCTAAACACTTAAACATAACTGGATGAAATAAAATAAGTCCTTTTTCTGCTCTCTGCTGCGCAAATTGGTAGAGTGACGTAAGACTCTTGAAGTTCAGACATCGCGATAGCTCATAGAACTGTGGCGGAGGGAGCACGATTTCTTTCATTAAAGCCAGCTTCAAATACTCCAAGGGAGAATGCCACTAGTGAGAATAATATACAGGAAAATTTAGCTTAAAATTTCCATACCACCATATTGGCCCCTACTCACTGCACAATCCTTAACTTCATTGGGTTCTATATGTAAATTAGGCTTTTCATCCAGTGCAGTCAAGAAGAAGGCGGTCTCAAAACGCTTTTTAAATGTTGATGGTGTCCTCCATGCGGACCATTCATGCAGTGACCAAATATCGGGTAAGACATCCAACAATTGGCAAAGCTCTAAAAATCTGGTGGCATCATTGTGCACGATGTGCTGCCAATGGGGTCGATCGAATTGCTCATAGAATTGTGCAAAATCTCTGACGGTTGTCAACGATTTGCGATCTCGGCAAAGTAAGATGCCCATTTCTTCAAATGTTTCACGTATGGCTGTTAAGCGTAGGGAAAGAGGACTAAATGGGCAAAATTAATTAAAGTTAGCTATGCTTGCTTACAACCTCACCTGGTTTCTCCTTGAAATATGTGTGGACGAGGGGCAGAAACATAACCAAATTTATTAAATTTATTTGCAGCCTCATCATAGCGCCGGAAATGTTGTTGCCAAGCGGGTGAACTATCCGCAGCATCACAAACTCCGCCAGGAAAAACAGAAGAGTCAGGCATAAAAGTGGATTTCGAATTGCGGGTGAGGAGCAGAGCCTGTAAAGAGAAATATAATTTGTGTTTAAATTCAAGATTTGAGTGTTCGTGCCACTTACGTGGTAGTCATAAGGTTGTCCAGACCCTACATGGTCTTTGGCCAAAATAATTAGACTGGAGGATCGCCTTATTTTGTTGGTAATGTTGATCTGTTTGGACATTGTTTTGGTTTAAGTAAGAGGTGAAATTGTTATCGATAAAATTATCGATAACCTGGCCAGCTGTTCGAATTTCAAATGTCTCCGACTTGCAACTTGAGTTCAAAGGTTAATTTCATTCCACCTCATCATGGTATCACCAGTTCCTACCGAGAGTATTTACAAGGCATCTGCTAGTCTTATCCTAGCCGCTAGAGAGGACTCTGTTAAACCCTATGACTTTAGCGTAGGTAAATGTTGTTTACGGATGAATTATTTTTCTTACATAAATAGCAATCACTCACTTTCAGTTGCTGTTTATCAAGCGCTCTGAGAGGACATCTTATGCTTTAAATCACTGTGTCTTTCCTGGTGGCGTCTTTGATGCTGAATCGGATGAATCTGCCGATTGGCTAAGTTATTTTCAATTATTTGGAGTTAGGCAAGACCTATTGGTGCAACTAAGTTTCAATGATCAGGTCACTCGTAGGCCATACTTCATGGCTGCTGGAAAAAATTTCTCTAGGAACATTTCTCTTAGGATAACTGCCCTAAGAGAAGCTTTCGAGGAAGTGGGAATATTGCTTTGTCGGCATAAAGCAAACCTGATCCACGGATCTCCTTCACTTGTTTATCCAGTTGAGCACTCAAAATGGCAACAGAAAGTTCACAACGATCCAAGTCAATTCTTGGAAATGTGTAGGCAATTAGATGTCGTTCCCGATCTATGGTCACTACACGAATGGTCTGCCTGGCGATCCGGAGCTACGGCCAATCGAAAATTTGATACTATTTACTACTTGGCTGTATTGGAGACGCAAGCAAAGCAGGTGGAGTTGCTTCTCGAACCTCAAGAGGTTATTTCTGCCCACTGGTTAAGTCCTAGTGAAGCTTGGGCAAGCTGTCAGAATAAAACCATCTGGTTACCATTCATTTTGCTTTACGAAATTGCCAAACTAATGAATCTTCACCACTCCAAAGATCTATTTAATTTTGCACGTGAACGTAGTACGTTAGGCTCCACTCTAATGCAACCTATTTTTTATCGTTGCGATGATAGTATGTTGGGTGTGCTGCCCGGAGACGATCTATATTTGCCGGAGCCGCACAAATACACAGAACCAATTGTTTTGACAGGATCTGTAAGCAATTACAATAGACAGGCTAAACTTTATAATCGGATGATATTCCGAGACTTTCACAACGTAAAAATAGCTTCAAATGTTGTACCTTTGGACGGACATCTGCCACTTCAGTCACTGGTAAATACCCCATTGGCAAAATTATAAAGATAAACCATGGTTTTTTACGTTCATAAATAAAATATTTTTTTCTATAAAAATTCAACTTGAACATTTCGACAGGCATGACAGAGATTATCCTCTTTGTTTAACCGCTGCATAGCTATGCTTTCTAGGGAATCATTTTGATTTGATAGCTTTGCACCCTCTAAGGACACTACTCTGGAGTATTCGATGGCTAGAAGAGTGTCGGAGAGCAGAGAATCCAAAGGAGATTGGCAATGTTCGCATATTACTTGCTCGCTATGACGATTCGGGGCTATCTTATCACCCGTTCGAAATACCGTCGACACTGTGGAGGCATAGTTTTTCTGTAGATTCGTCACAAAGGCGGCCGTAAGATTTTGTAAACTAGCCGATTCACCTTTATCTTGGCCATAGCCAACAATATTTGATTCTGATCGCAGGTTTTCGAGTTGCTGGGCTCGTACATACAATTGCACCTCCTGTTCATTAAGATCTTTTAGAGGTCGCAGAAGTTTAATACCATAAGCCAAGCGATCGTCATAGAGAGCTACGTCCAAGGCAGCGCTGCCACCACGACCCAGAGCTATAGATGTTAGAAATTGAGTGGCCAAATCTTTGCTTATAGAGGGCACAAAGACATGGGTACAATTCAATTTATGAGCCACAGAAGCTAAAAATGTTCTTCGCTGCTGTTGCAGATAATCCTGACGAGCAGTCAGGCTCTTTAGTTTGTTCAGCTCAATTTTTAATTGATTTTCTACTGTGTTGCATTGCGAAGTCCAATTTTTCACTAATCTGAGACTTTTCAGATCTGATCCCAGTTCTATAACGAAGACATCAAAGGGGATATAGCGGTCTTGGAGTTTCTGAACGAGCTCTACATCTAGCGATTGGTGTTCTTGTACCACAGATTCATCCAAGTATACAACTCTGACTTGGCAATGCAACCTCTTGAAGGTGTTCTGTGTTTGGGCATAGTGAAGCATATCCAGCAGGACCACAGATTCTATTGAGCCATCCAACAGGAGTAGCACTTTGCTATCACGTGGCAGGGCCTTTGCCGCACCCAATGCAGCACGGAACTTGTGCCTTGCATAGTTTAAGAAGCAAAGGCGGCATTCCTCCGACCGAAAATTTACTTCGTATAAATGATCTGAGTACTGACCACATTTCTTACACTCGCCCGCTCTACCAATGGACATCTGGGACATTCCACCGACTGGCATGGCGTGGAGGCCGCCTGCGTCACCAAAATCATCCTCGCCTATGCTGCACATAACCCCAATCAAATAAATTCAAGTGAATTAAACTATGAAATGAAATTAAACAGTGTTGATTAACTGTTCATTATCGCCTATCGATTCTGTGCAATAACGATACCGATACTGTTAAGCAACCTTGCCCCGAAGCAGCATAAAAGTGTTTAGTGAAAAATACAAAAATTAAGTAATTAAAACGTTTATTTATTGTAAAAAGTATGTCAGAAGTTTAATTTAAGCCTTGAGACAGGTAAGAGTTAATAAAAATCAGCAAAAGTGTGGGGAAAGTTACAGTAATTTAAACGCAGAAATCAGAGTGCACCCAAATCTGTGTTTGAGTGTGTGTGTGTGCGTGTGTCGTGAATATGTGTGTGTGTGGCAAAGAAAAAGGAATGGAAGTTTCTTAAAATTGTCTGCTTAATAAACACCAAAAAAATAATAGGGCAAACAATGTAATTTATTAAATTTCATTAATTAAACAATTAAAATAAACAAATTATTTTCTTTCGCAGAGAGCAAAAAGCAAGGCAAATTGTATCGCCTATCGATAAACAATAAGGCACAGAGAGAGAGAGAGACAGAGGTCATATTAAAAATATATTTTCTTGGACCCTCCGAGCTGAAGACCAACGCAATCACGCTCACCTTCCTAATCCAAAATAATGATCTTGGAAAACTCGGATAAGCTCAAGGATTGGCTAAGTGTTGTTTTGGAGCCTCTGTAAGTAGTCTCGCTGTCCGTAATGTGTGTTTCAAATTATTGTAGCTGAATTTAAAATTTTCGTGACATTTGTTTTTTTTTGTTTATTTGGCCAGCTGCGATGCGGACTCCTCAGCCCTTGCGCGCTATGTCATTGCGTTGCTTAAAAAAGACAAATCGGATAAGGATCTCAAGCGGATCATGATCGAGCAGCTGGATGTCTTCCTATCCGAGGAAACAACGCGTTTTGTTGAGCGCCTTTTTGATGCCATTGCCAGTGAGGAATATCTCACAATGCCCCATCCATTGCCAGCCCTGCAAGCAGTACCACCCGCCTCTAGTGTTTCGGAGTTAGATTTGGGCGATGAACTGGCATTGGCCATAGATGGAGCGGCTGATATAGAGGCTGTGCTAGCAACAGGCTCGCCTCCGCCGGCAAAAGAAAATGTGATAAACGTGGAAAAGCAACAGCAGCAACAGATAGCTGACGAGCAGCGACCTGATGCTGCGGTTCAGGATCTTATTACCCAAGTGTCAGATAGCACCACAGATGCCACTACTTCAACTAAGCCACCCCTCGATGTAGGTCCCTAGGTTCTAAATTATTTTCAGTTCCACTAATTCTACCGATATCCCTCTCTTTGCAGCACAAAACCAAAGATCCCCCTTGTCCCCAGCCACAAATCCAAATGGGGTCCGCTCCATATCATAATCATCCTCCCCCTTCTCAACATCCTCACCAGGTGCCACGCAGTGCCAGTCCTCCAGGACGGAGCAGTGGTGGAGGGGCCGGACCCGCCGCTGGCTATGCGGATAAGGAGAATCAGCCACGTGACGGTCGCCGACGTCGTGCCTCTTTGCGATCACGCTCACGCTCTCGTTCGCGATCAAATGAAAGGAATTTCAGGCGTTCCCGTTCCCGAGATCGTCGCATTAATGAACGAGAAAAAAATCAGCGTCAGTTCCGTAACAAATCGCCTCCAGGTCATGGTAGTAATCATGGCCGGCGTAATTTCGATCGTCGACGCATTGGTGGTGGAGGTGGTGCTGGCGGTGGCATTGGTGGAGGAGGTGGTGGAGGCAACAACATGGAAGAGCGTCAGCGTTTTGGCCAGAAGAGTCGCCGTTCTCATAGTCGTTCCATATCGCCGGAGCGGAGTTCCAGACGTCCACAAAGCTCTCCTGAGCGCAGCGGAGGCTTGTCCTCTATTGCGACCGGTAATTCTATGGAACCACAGCATCCAGCAGCTGTTGTGGCGACTCATATACGCCAGCGTTGTCGCGATTTCGATGAGAAAGGCTATTGTGTACGGGGCGAGACGTGTCCCTGGGATCATGGCATTAATCCCGTGGTCTTTGAGGGCATCAATAATTCTGCGTTAATGATGTCCATGCGTGAGTACAATCCAGATGCTCCAGAGATTTGGGCTCGAGGCGGCGGCGTCGGTGGAGGACCTCCACCTGGACCTGGTGTGGCTGGACCCACGCCTAGTGCTGTTCAAGGTGTGCCTGTCAGCATCAACCCGTTCAGTGGTAATGTGCGTCCAAATGCTTTAATGACTCCCAATCATCCCATGGGTGTGCCCAATCCGTCAGATTATGCACGACCAACAGGGCCACCAGGACCACAAGGTCCAGCAGCGATGATGCCATTCCCTTTCAATCCCACGGCTGTGACCACACCACTTCAGCGTCAGCTCATCCCGATTCCCGTTGTGGATGCAGGCGGTGGCATTGGTGCTGGTGGCGGTGGTGCTCCTCCATCAGGTGCCCCTGAAATCGGAAAGCGTCGGTTCGAACTTGAGGATACAGTGGCCATAGCCGACGTGCCAACGAAACGAAAAGTGCCCATTAACAGTCGCTTGGGACCAAGGGTTAATCCCAACATGCAGCAACATAACAGCTCCCTGGAGCTTAGAAAGGTTCCGCGTGGCCTTAATACCATAGCGCATCTGAACAATCACTTTGCCAAGTTTGGCAAGATCGTTAACATTCAAGTTTCATACGAAGGCGATCCGGAAGCAGCCATTGTTACCTTCTCCACGCATGCAGAGGCCAATGTGGCCTATAGAAGCACCGAAGCAGTTCTCAATAATCGTTTTATTAAGGTCTTTTGGCACAATGGCGTCGCATTAAGTGGCTTGGATGAGAGTCAGAGCAATCCTTTGACTGGTGGTGTTGGAAGCAGTGTATCAGGTGGAAGAAAAAATGCAAGCCAATATCATTTGCATAATGTACCCGCTGTACCCACAACCATTGCGGATGGAGCGAAAATAACCAATGTCTCCTTGGCGGCGTCAACGCCCCTCACGGAACATGCCGGAGCCGGTGGTAATCAAGCTGCAGCTCCGGTAGAGCAAGCCCTAGCCGTAGCACCCGCATCCATGCGACTCAAGCTCAATACAGCAAGTCCTAATGGAGGAAACGCTGGATTGGCTGCACCAGGTTTAGGAAGTGCTGCCACGCCACGAGCAAATGCCGCAACTTTGCGCAAGAAACAGGAGGAACAGCAAAAAGCCATGCATCAATTGGCCAACGGATTACGCAAACGCAAGCAGGAACTACTCCAGAGCTATGTAAAGCAAATGAAAACTGCTCTGGAGCTGGTCGAACGTATGGATCAACAGGATGCCCAGCGGCCTCCGACTTTGGAGACAATTAAAGTACTTCAGGAAACCATAGACAAACTGCGCAAAGATGTCCATGCCGATCAGGATCAATTACAGGCCCAGATCCAACAGCAACAAATTCAGCCATCTGTCAAAAAGACCAAAGAGCAACAGAAGAAGGAACTCCTGGACATGGAGCTTGAACTATTTGCACAGCAGCAGGAGGGAAATGATACCACTGCCCTACAGAAGCGTCTCGAAGAGCTACAACGCACTTTGTCTGGTGGTGTCGGCAGCGGTGGAGTTCTTAACTCGAATAATCCAAAAACTATTGGACAAGCTGTTGGTGGTGGGGCAGCCCGAAAAAGAGCTAATTTCCCCGAAGGCTCAACGCGTGTTGATAGACGTCCGAAAGCCATTGTGGTCACTGGATTTGCCGCTGAAGAAGCCGACTTTGTCTTGGGACATTTCAAGGTAACAAATATGAGGGCTTATACTGTCAATGAAGATTTTAATCAACATCTTCTCCTTCAGAACTTTGGTGAGATTTTGAAGCATGATGTGGACCGTGAGATTCCCCAATTGATACTCTCCTATGCCACTCGTATCAATGCCGAACAGGCAGTGCTCCGTGGCAAAATGTACAAAGATAAGCGCCTTCAGGTAAGCTTAGCGTTATTTTCGGAGTAGGGAGGAATCGAAATTTTTTTGACTGGGGTTGGAAAAAGTCGGAAGTTTTTAGTACTTTATTTGGTTTCTCTTCAATATCATTGGAATATCAAAGTTATTAACGTTTTTTTTTGTCTCGCTTAGATATCCTGGGCACCCGTTGTGACGACGACACCACTTACTGCAGCTGTTGCCTCAATGGCAGCACCGGCAGATAAGTCACCTTCAGCGGTTGTAGTTGGAATGCAGTTAGACAACAATCTAAATAACACCACCAATCCCAAACAATTAATTCAATCCGTTAGCGAAAGTGAAAGCCTGCTGGGCAGCGATACATTGCCTGAACTACGTCTTGAGGATGAAGAAGAGGATGAGGAGTCTGAGGATCGTTCATGGCGTCGTTGATGGCTTTTGTTGTGTTAGGCCTAAACCTAAAACCTGTATTTGTTGTTATTTCTATAACTAAAAAACACAAACAAAAATAATTACTGAAACTTATGATCGACTGCAATATGCGTGTCCCCATCATAAATAAAATTAAACGCTCTATAAATTACTAATATTTTAATATTAGTTATAAATCAAATCGCATATACAAATGAGTTTACGCTAAGTCTAAGTCCAAAAGAAAAAGTAAAACATTAATTGTGCACGGAACATCGTGTACTCTACTTTGTATTTACACACCCATTTTCACACTATACTTTTTCTTATACTATATATATAAATAAATATATATAATTGTTAAGATTTTATGTTCAGTTAAAACAAAAAGAGAAAATCAAAGAAAAAAAAAAAGCAAAACCATTTACAAAAAAAGAAAAAATACTAAAAGAACACAAAAAAAATTGCAAAAACAAAAAGGAATCAACTCCAAAATCCCCCAAAAACAAGCGCAATGAAAAGTTAAAAACAGTAAAAAGAGAACAACGTATCAACGTGGATACAAACAACAAGTTATAGAGAGATATATAAATTAATAAAGTAACTAGTTTCGTATTTACGCATGGTAATGAGTTTTATTTCCAACATGAAAATGTTCAAAATTAGCGGGCATCAAATGAAATTAAACAATAGAATTAGCTAAATTAATACAGGGTAATTTACGATTACGATGGGTCCGAGATTTCAAATTTAACCACAACTTCGATATGTTTACGCCGGAAACGATTGTTGCTCATTTTGAGTGTTTTTTAAATGCTGGAAATTTTTACCGATGTTTCTATACTTGTTCTTAGAGTAATCGATATATCCCGCGAATTAGCAGTCATTTTTATTTATTATTATTTATTAATGAATGCTTGGTGTTTTGAGATGTTGCCGTTGGGCCAATTATATATTCAATCGCCGTCACTACTCTAAGCAGCTGAAAGAGATGAAATATCTCAATGTAGCCGAGAAAAATGATGCGGCGAAGACTATAGCAAGTCTCCTGTCGAATGGGACTGCTCACCGCGTAAGTTGCGACTGATTAGCTTTTAAGTCATATATTATCTATAATAAAAATATGTCATTTGTGTGCCAGCGGGAGGGCTTTTCTGTGTACAACAAGGTCTTTGACTTTGATGGCCAAGTGCGTGGCCAGAATGCCAAAATGGTGATGACCTCCGTTTCTGGGCATTTGATGCAATTGGAGTTCCAGGTCTCTTATAGAAACTGGCGCACTGTTGATCCAGGCTCTTTGTTCGACGCACCCATTAAAAAATCTGTTGGCGAGAACTATGTCCCTATTAAGCGAACTCTGGAGAGAGAGATTCGCAGCTGTCAGGGCCTAATAATCTGGACCGATTGTGATCGCGAGGGGGAAAATATTGGCTTTGAGATCATTCAGGTGTGCCGAGGCATTAAACCAAATTTAAAGGTTTATAGAGCCAGTTTCTCGGAAATTACAGCAGTTGCAGTGCGTCGTGCGTTGCAGCAATTGGGTGTACCGGACAAACGCCAAAGTGATGCAGTGGATGTGCGTACCGAAATGGATTTGCGGACGGGAGCATCTATAACGCGCTTCCAGACAATGCGTTTCCAGCGTTTATTTCCAGAGAATATTGCGGATAAACTGATTTCCTATGGCAGCTGCCAGATACCCACGCTGGGATTTGTCGCCGAAAGGTATAAGGAGGTGGAGGCTTTTGTCTCCGAGCCATTTTGGAAGGTTAAGGGTATGTGAACTGCGAACATGGGGGAACTGTTACCCACATTGTAATCTTTGCACATGAATTTCAGTTTCTCATACAATTGATGATTTGACAGTGGAATTTAACTGGGCTCGGAATCGCTTGTTTAACAAAGAGGAATGTGAAAACTATTTAATGCTTTGTCTGGCCGAACCAGCTCCGCGGGCCCTGGTGGAGAACGTGACAGTAAAACCGAAGCATAAATGGCGTCCCACGCCCATGGATACAGTGGAAATGGAAAAAATGGGTTCTAGGAAGCTAAAACTTTCTGCCAAGGAAACTATGACCATTGCCGAAAAGCTATATTCTAAAGGTTTCATCAGCTATCCACGCACAGAGACAAATCAATTTACAAAGGAATTTAATTTGGTTCCATTAGTGGAGCTGCAAAAGGAGCACAACGATTGGGGTGCATTCGCTCAACGAGTGCTTGAGTGGGGGCCCAATCCACGTAATGGCAATAAATCCGACCAGGCCCATCCTCCCATTCACCCCATCAAAGCAGTTACCAGTGAGTAAATTAAGCAAAATGGAAAATCATGATGGAACCTAAAACATATTTTTGTATTTATGTAGGTCTACAGGGCAATGAGGCCCGCGTGTATGAGATGGTGGTCCGCCACTTTTTAGCCTGCGTCAGCAAGGATGCAGTCGGCTCCGAGACCATTGTCAACATCGATATAGCTGGTGAGAAATTTAGTGCTAATGGTTTGGTCATCCATGAGCGCAATTATCTAGATGTCTATGTGTATGAAAAATGGAACGCAAAGCAGATCCATCACTATGAAAGAGATCAGCGTTTTGAACCTACCGAAGTGACATTGCACGAGGGAGCTACAACGGCTCCACCTCTGCTCACCGAAGCGGATCTAATTGCATTGATGGACAAGCATGGCATTGGGACTGATGCCACTCATGCGGAGCACATTAATACAATTAAAGAACGTGGCTATATTGGTGTCCTCGATAAGGGCTTTCTGGTTCCGGGCGTCATTGGAATGGGTCTTTATGAAGGTTATGATGCTATGGAATTGGCCTTGGCCAAGCCATTGCTGCGTGCCGATTTTGAAGCGGACTTAAAGCTCATCTGCCTGGGCCAGAAGGATCCCCAATTGGTTTTGTCAGAGCAAATAGCTAAATACAAAGTGGCCTATCAACAAATTACGGATAAGATCAGAGCAATGGATGACAAAATAGCCCGTCGAATAAATGAAACGCCAGCAGCGAACAACGAAAGTGAAGGAAGCAATGTACCCGACGGCCAGAGCCCTGCCAGTCACATGGTGCAGGAAGTGTTCCAGTGTCCGAAATGTGAATTGGCTCCATTAGCACTGAAAGCGAGAAAAAATCAGCAGGGCTGGTTTATCGGTTGTCTGAATTTTCCAGACTGCAAAAATGTTGTGTGGCTTCCATCGGAATGCAAAGAGATAACCGTCTTGGACGAGTGCTGTCCGACATGTGGTGATGGTCATCGTATGCTCAAGTTTCGCCTGAATACGCCATATTATCGTGGACTATTTAACACGCCTCATGGCTGGTATAAGACATGTTTACCATGCGACGAACTGTTCCGAAATAATTTCAACATTAATCTAGAACAAGTGAAGCGGGTGGGTCGCATAGTCGGAGTGGGCGGGACTGGTCCTGGCGGCGGTGGTCCCGGCGGCGGTGGTCCCGGCGGCGGTGGTCCCGGCGGCGGTGGTCCAGGCGGCAGTGGTGGTCCAGGCGGCAGCGGTCCAGGCGGTAGTGGTCCTGGAGGAAGAGGAGGTGGTGTAGGATGGGGCTCTGGTAACAGCGGCAGAGGTCCAAGCGGTTCTGGCTGTTTAATTTCCACTTTGAGCTCTAAACCTGCATCGAAACCTAATAAAGCACCATCAGCAACAAAATCAAATCCTCAACCCAAGCCCAAGAAAGCTATCAAAAACCACTCTATTAATGCAGCCAGAGGAATTAGAAATTATTTTACCACTAGCAATACTCCCGCGCATTCACGTGATGACAATCTCGAGGGCTTCTTTGATAGCAATGATGGCTTCGAAGAGGAAATGATGGCCGTAGTTAATTCGCTGGAATCCTCTAGTGTTCCATCTGTAGCTCTAACTGTATTAAGTAATCAAGCCGAACTAGATGACATTGCCGCCGCCTTTGCTGCCGACGATGATGCGGAATTTGAAGCGCTGGCTGGGCTGGATACTAGTCTAACTGGATGGATTCAGGAACAACATAAGGCCGAAAAAGAGCCAATGTTATGGGGAAGTCGAGCACGTGCCGCTGCAGCACCAACTACGCCACCCAAGCCAGCAGCTAAACGGGTGCGTTTAGATAGCCATGATTTGAATAATACCAATTCATCACCAGTTCTCTGCACAGGCTGCCATCAGCCAGCGCGACAAATGACCGTGCGTCGTGATGGACCCAATCATGGTCGGTTTTTCTACAAATGCCCTAACCCCAAAGAATGCAATTTTTTTCAATGGGCAAATGAATCACCAGTAGCTACAACAACAACTACACGTGGCGGTGATTCCTCTTGGGGTAGTGGGAGTGGTGGCACTTCATCCTGGGGTAGCAGCCGTGTTGCTACTTTACCCAGCAGCGGCAGTGGAACAACCCAAAAACGTTCCAATTCCAGCAGAACTGTGACCGTCACACAAACTAAGACGAAAACTCAAAACCAGCCCATGAACAATGCAACGGAGGTAAAATGCAGTTGCGATCAGCTGGCTAACAAATTGATTGTACGCAAGGATAGTCCCAATCAGGGTAGATCCTTCTACGCTTGCCCAATAAGAGAAAAATCTTGCGGTTTCTTTCAATGGGCTGATACAGATGAGAACCAAGGTGAAAATCAACTTTTTTTTTACCTGACATATTTCAAGCTCTAACGCATTAAATATTTCTAGCAGGAGCCAGCAATGCCACATCTTGGGGTTCAACCAGAAGTGGATCAAGTGGCTCGGCAAAGAGCAGCAGTGGAGCTGGCAATAAGCCTCGACGCTGTGGCCTATGCCGTCAAGAAGGTCACGCACGCAACAAGTGCCCACGCCAGGGGAACTTTGATTATTGAATTTATGTTTTTATACTTATAAAGGTACATATATAGTATGTTAATAAATTTTTCTTTTGTTTAAACATTTATTTGATTCAGCTTAAAAATATTGTTGCATAGATTATAAAGAATTTAAGTGGCCTCCGCAGTTAGTTATAAGGTTCAGTTTTCTATATACATATGTAAATATATATAGATTTTTTAATTCTCCATCGAGGAAATGCGGATATGTAAAATAGACACTGAGATTTTTTTGTATATAAGTTATGTAGATTGTAAATATTTCATATCTTTTTTTTTTTTCCATTTGTTTATTTTTTGTTCTTCGTAAATTGAGCCACACATAAATACTACTGCGATTATACGAACGACATTTCAGATCAAATGTTATTAGCCTCGCATAATACAGGTAACCATATTGCAGCACTTTATTGCGATTTTTATATATGCCAGTTCAATTCAATTATCACAATAAAAATACTTTTTATTACCCAAGTATACAAGTACACATACGATATTTAATTGAGACCTTTTGTTTTCTAAAATATACAATTTTAGAGTTAAGTTTATAATAATAGAGGAAGGAAGTCGTAAAGAAATATTTATGTCGAATTAAATCTATAATTTAGTTATTGCTATAAATGAAAATAATTAGTCTTGGAGTCCTCAAAAAATGTAGTTAGTATTCAGTTCAAATGAAATTCACGTCATAATTTAAAGCTTATGTTTCTTTATCATGATATATTTTAGCAATATAATATTAAATATATGTATGTATAATGGATCATGTCTAAACACAGTGGTTCAAAATAAAATGCAAACAAGTTTGAACCAAATCCATGAAAATTTAAATATATATATTTTATATGTAGTTACATATATATATTTTTGTTTGCTCTTATATATACCCATGTATATATATAATGCTTATTAAGTTCAGCATTTTGTATAGATTTTTAATTGCATTTGTTTTTCTTTTTGGAAGATGTAAAAATTCGTTAGTAAGTCAACGATTATAAAAACTAGAAAAGTATAATTTGGGTAAGTAATATTGTTTGTATATATATATAAGTAATATATAGAAGAAAGTAAATAAATAGTTAAGTTTTACACATTCATATGTAAGTCATGATTGCTGGAACAATTTGAGATGATTTTTTTTTTTGTAGACAAAAAAATTACTAAAACTTAATACACACATATTAAAAGCAGGATCTGGAATGGATAGTTATCGGAATTTGAGATGCATTCGGTTTGACAGCTATAAGGAGAATTTTGGTTATATTTTTCTCAATTTCCATTCATAATACTGGACACCTATTATATATACACACATATATATATATTGATGTTAGATTGTAACACTGATAATAAGAGTTGGATATGATTACAAAAAGAAAGCTGCTTAAAGTCTTGGTTAAAATTACGAATCGTAAATATAGATTTGTAGGAGGTTTAGATTTCCACTTCTGGTGTGAATTTGCGTCAGAAATAGATTTCCTCCTCTTCGGGTTTGGCGCGTGGTGCTGTACCCACTCCTAAACGTGGTCCGGTTGTGTTGCGACTACTAGTGGGTGTACGCTGAGTGGTGTAATGGGCGGATTCAGCTCGAGCTACAATTGTCGTAGGATTGGCCGATGATATCGTCGTTGTTGTTGTAGTCTGCTGAATAATAGCTGGTGAACTGCCAGTGCGCGAATGTTGCGGCACCATGGAAGAGGACATTGTTGATGTGACAGTACCAGCAGCATGTCGCTTATCGGCCAATTTGAGTGGAAATAATTGCTGGACACCGGTTCCAGCACTTGCAGATGGCGTCGAATTATTGAAGCTAGCAGATTTATCTACACGTGTTCCACTGGCTGCAGAGGCGGAGGATAGTGAGGAAAGTTTCATGGGTAGCTTCTGCTTGACCAAAGTGGTATTAGTTTTAGGTGCATTAGTGGCGCTAAGCAAATTAACGGGCGGTGTCTTGCAATTGGTTGAACCACTAAGCCATTTCTCCTTGCGACGATCAACACTCCCAGGAACAATAGGTGTGGGTGCTGATGACCCGACTCCACCATCATCCTCATCTGCTGGCGTTATTTGAGGATGTGTTATAGCCACTGGTGGCAATGGGGTACTCGGTGATAATAGTAGTCCCTGACTGGATAGCAATTCCATCTTTCGGTAAAGCTGCTCTCTCTGCTGTCGCACATCTTCCTGTTCGGCTTTAATCGTTTGCTGTAATTGCAATTGCTGGGCCTTGGCATCTGCCAATTCATCTTGCTGCTGTTGCTTCTGACGCTGCCAAGCGGTCTTCTCCTCTTGCAATTTATCTTGCAAATTACGCAATTCCTCCAGCTGATCTTTGTGCGTATAGGCTGTGGAGCGCGGACTCTCTCTATATAAAGCCAATTGCAATTGCAAACTCTGTATGGTGGTCATCTGCTGGTAAATTATGCAAAGTAGCGTATGCAGATGATGTGAAATTTGGAGCACAGCATAATTAGATTCTAGATGAGGCGCTGGTTCTACATTGGTATTATTTCCACTGCTATTGGTAGTTTTGATCTCTTTTTTCTCCTCGAGTTCTTGCAGACGCGGAGTAAGCACCAATTTGGATCCCAACTTGCCACGCTTTTCATCAAAACCGGCAAAGGTTTCGGCCCGCTTGGGCAAAGTCGGTGATGCATATTGTTCGCACTGCTTATCGCCCATAGAGTTGATAGAACGATTGACAGTCAATCCGGTGGCCGCTGAATAAACTGTGGCAGCCAATTGGCTAATATCTTGCACTGTATTAAGAACCCGTCGCCATAATTCATTGGTATCGCAGTCGGCTGTAACCAGATCCTTGTAGGAGCCAAAGGCGGCTAAAAAATTCGCTGCTGAGCCATTCGAATTGGCGGTGGATACGTCGCCACCAAAGGGCTGTTGCTCTTTCAGCAAATTCAATTGCAGCATAAGCTTCTCCTCGAGCAGCAATGCCTGCTCGATATCTTTTTGTCGCATTTTCTCAATCGTCTCCCGTTTGTTCACACCTATACGGAGCTTTTCCTCGGCGGTTAAATCCTCGGCTTCGATAATATCTGTGGCTGGGCAATCGAGAACCGCTTGTCGGATACTCTGAATCCACGTATTTTTGTCTTTGGGCGTTTGCACTTTCAGCTCATACATTTCAGGAAAATCGGGATTAGAACTTATTATATAGATACCCCTCGATTCAGTGCCAGCTTTATCGCGTATTAATAACTTTTGCAGCGGCACCACACCAGCCTTGTGTTCGGGTGTAAAAAAGGTGTACTTATTGTGGGCCGAATTCTCGCTAAGAAAGCAGAGGCAATCGGTAAGGACAACCACTAATACTAATTGCGTTTTGGCTCGTCCCTGCATTAAAGTGGCTAGGCCATCAAATTTAAGGCGACGTCTCGACTCTACGCCCAACTCGGTTTTGCGGAAAGGTTTGTTCTTATAAATTGCAAACGATTTGGCATCTACCCGAGCGTAGATATCCAATTGCCGCTCTCTCAATTCCTTTTCAGCCACACAGGCATCCACATCGACAAGCAGAGATTTTACCAGATTTAATGCATGCTGCAGCTTATCTGTCTCCAGCTTATTATCTCTGGCACTCTTTAGGAGTGGTTCGATTAGCAAGGGATATTTGGTTAATCTTTGCGTCACAAATAGAATACACTCGGGTATACCCTTCTTTTTCAGCAACGGATTCTGCAGGCAATGTTTATACCATTCACTGAAACTTGGCTCTGCCAGGCAAAGTTTAAATTGTTCGAGTGCACTTCGATGATTGGCACAAAATTCGCCGTAGGCCAAACGCAAACACTGAGCCTGCTCCAAGGAGAAGAAATCAAGCAAAATATCTGCTATGCTATCCACAATAGGTTGTTCGCGCTGCTTCTGTCTCAGATGGCGTAGGAAACAAGTGTGAAGGTCAGTCAGTTGTTGAAGACGTGGAAACATTTTATTTAAATTGAGAGATGGGAAATATCTTTCCAAACTCTCCACAAATACCTTCTGCATGACAATTAATGTCTGACAGTGATGTTTCTCTGTCATAATGAATTCATAGATATGCTCTTGCCTTTTAATTTGCAATTCCTTTAGAGATTTCAACAACTCCTTTGACACTCCTGGAGTCCAAGAGTCATGCTCTTTCAGTACGATACCCAAGGCAGGATCTGCTCCCAAATCGTGAGCTTCTATTTGTGGGTCATTGAGAAATTGCAGTTCTGATCGTATCAAAGGTTGATCTTCAGTATTACTTAAAGTCAGTGCATCGGGCCCATCATAGTAATCCTGACCGCCTGCACCTCCTGAATTCATTTTCCTCACTTTACACTCCAAATGGTGTTCCTTAATCTGTGCTAATGTAATACTCACTCCACACACATCGCATGGACTCAATTGCTGGCCACTCACCAGACTCTTCGTCTTGGCTTTGGGTTTCTTTTTGCGAAAGAACAAAGATCCACGTTTCGGCCGCTTCTCTACATTGTCGTACACCTCGATTTTGGCATGTGAGCGTAATAAACTTTGATTTTCATCCTCGCTGTCGGTCAAGTGACGTGCTATAGCCTTGATATCCTCTTTGGCTATTATCGATGAGGTGGATATGCTCTTTTGCAGTGGTATTCGACTGATAATCTCTGTGGCTAAACTCCGTTTGACAGCTATACGCTCAAAATCGCGAGCCAATTCCGCCTCATTCAGTGAGTGGGTGGAAATGCCTGGAAATCATGGAAGTTAAATAAATTGGCTGGTTAGTTTTACGTCTCTTTATCAACTCAATTTCGATTCGTATTAAGTATACAGCGCCTAGACAAAAGCGCCTACCAATGCCACAGAGCTAACAGTTCTCTCAGAAGATAACGGTAGGGGCTTTTGTGGAATTTCTTATCGTAATCGAAATTACCTTAGACCATATCCTCTACCTATTTGTTGAGAAGCTTTTTAGGTTGTTACCATCAAAATGTAAATCACCGGGAAAGAGTTCTTTAAAATATTTTGTTTAAACCATCAGAAAGGTTTATCCATGATCCACAAATGGTAAGTTACACGATTATTTTAACCTTATATATGTAGAGTTTTTTGATGCTAGCTGAAATTGAAAAAAACGAATTCCTATATTACCCTCGACACCACCCCATTTACGATCGATTATTTAGTATATACAATAAGTCAATAATTAATTGATAATAATTTTATAATACAGATTGAACGACTTTAAGTCAATATTGGACTCGTCCAATTATACAATCGTATATAACCGAGTGATTTCCAATGCTTCAATGTAAACAACTTAAGGGAAAGCAAAATCCCTCATACCACAGACCAAAAAAAATATGACAAGACTTTTAGTTCAAAGAGTAAAAACTAGTGTTTGTTCTTCGTGAAGTATCAAACTTTGTTATATCTATTTACCATTCCAATTAAATATAACTCGAGAGACTCAATACTGTATATATGTATGCAGCTTCAGAATTGGCTCAAAGAAAAATATCCAGTAGAAAATATCGCACGGGAAAAACTATCCAAGCTCCCGGACATAAATAGTTTTGATCAGGAATATGTACATTATTTAGAGAGTGGACAAACTCACCTCCAGTGCTATTTCTAGCCGAACGACGTCTCTGCTCTGTCACCCTTATGGTCTCCTGCTCTTCGCTATCCAAGCTAGACAGGCTAACACTCTTATTGGTGCAATCTCCTCCAGCGCTGGCATCATCCACAGCTGTCCATGATTTTCGTCGATCGGTATGCAGTAGTAGATACTGTTGTGGAGCCGTCGATGACCACATTGCATAGTGGGGATGGTAAAGAGACGATGAATTGACGACACCGCCTCCACCACAACCAGAACCATTAACACCAGCACTAAGATCTGGTAGCGAGGTGCTGAGTATAGCGGCATTGAGTAGACCATAAGTATGCGATAGACCCTCCTGTTGGTGTTGGCTAGACGAGGAGTTTTTCATTTGGACGACAGTTTCTCGAATATTTTGCAATTGACTTAAGGTGTCCTCGAAGATGTTATTATACTTGGAGGCCGAGGCGGGACTGTGTGGTGTGACGTTGATGATAGGTATCATGTTGTTGTTTGTAATGTTGTTGCTGCTATTATTGTTGTTATTTAAAGAAGCTGCAATTACAGCTGGAGGACCAGGAACAGGAGTGTTAATAACAGGAATACAGTAGTTTTGGCTTTCCACAGTAACCCGGGGAGTCGTCGTCTTCGTAGTGGTATTGATTGCAGATGGGGAGGAGGAGACGGATGCTGTTTGTATATCGTTGCAATTTGAGTTTAGAAAATCGGTGACCACATCGTTGTCGCTATCATCGCCTCCGCCGCTGCCACCGCCTCCAGCGTTGTCCATAATATTTTATATGCAAAGTTTTCACACAATTTTTTCTTTGTTTTTGCGTTTATCCCTTCTTGTTTTTTGTACGTTTGTTGCGTTCGTGTTCAGCTGTTTGAGACCTAGAAAAAGAAAGTTAAGTACCCAGACATTCCTATACACACATACACACAGCAGCAACAACACATTCACACCTACATACACAATAACAACAATGTTCTTTTTGCTACTTATTGATTTTCCTCAGTGCTTTAGCGGGGGTGGAACTTAGAGGGAAATTGTTGCGCCTTTTCTGTCCTTGCACAAGAGGCACAAGGATAACAAAAAAACAAAAGGAAAACACACATTAATCGCGTTTAGTACTACTTTCAATTTTCACACACTAAAACTTTTGTTAAAAGAAGTATTTACAAAATAACAATCCTATTTGAGATACATATTGTTGTGTGGGTATTTCCTTAATAAATTTTTGGTTGTTGTAGACTCAACAGTAAAGGTAGAGCGTGACCAAATTGAGGCAGACAGGTGTATAAAACAATCGATTGTGGGCGGACAGGTTCAATATACAAATTAAATGTATATCGATAGTATTCTGAACGTATTTCGGAATGGAATGTGAATGAATATTATGATCTTACGATATGTATTCAAATCTAGAAATTTGTAATAGATGTAAACGAGATATTATTTTTAATTCGCCATTCTCTGGTTTAGCAGCACATTCCAACACTATACCCAAAAACCACTATCCAACACTGAACGTCTGAAGATTTGCCAGCAAAGGACGGAAACGTAAAGGAAAAATCTTCATTTAATTAGAAATTAGTAGTTAATAATAAATTAAGTGAACAACGGTTAAAGCTTATTCAACAAAACCAAAAATATGCAGGTGAGTCATATTGGGGTCGTATTGGGGAATTAATAGTCATTTTATTTAGTGTTCTACTTGCATCACGTCTTCGTCTTCAAAAGGGACACGCAATCAGAATCAGAATAAAATTATTTCAATATTTTTTTTTATAATTTATTTCTCAGTTCATGGCCTTGGCTAGGCTATGGTTGCTACTGCTCCGTCTCGTCCTTCTTGGTCATATAATCGATGGCTTTTATGTACCCGGCGTGGCGCCGGTTGAATTTGTTCAGGTATGCCTTTGATCTAATTTGAAAGGGATTAGTATTGAAATTTCTCTTGCTTGTTCTCAATCACTATTTACCTGACACACATTTTTGGATATTACAGGATCAAAAAATCGATGTCAAGGCCGTAAAAATGACTAGCAGTCGAACCCAATTGCCATATCAATATTATTCGTTGAAATTTTGTTATCCCAAGAATGGGACACTGATCTTTAAATCAGAAAATTTGGGTGAAGTTTTACGCGGCGATCGCATTGTGAATACTCCCTACGAGTTGCGCATGAATCAGCAAGTGAATTGCCGTCTCCTGTGTAATAAGAAAGACCTCCCCCTCAATTGGAGCAAAGAAGAGTCCGCTCTGGTGGCAGAGCGCATACAACATGAGTATTTTGTCCATTTGCTGGTTGATAATTTACCCGTGGCCACGCGAATTGTTAATCTCAATAATCCTTCGGAAGTGACCTATGAGCATGGCTATCGTTTGGGTCAAGTCGATGGTGACAACATCTATATCAACAATCATTTAAAATTCATTCTGTCGTATCATATGCACTCAAAAGACAAATACCGTGTGGTCGGTTTTGAGGTGGAGACTGGCTCTGTAAATCACAAGGAATTGAAATTCGATGGGGACACGTGCAATTTCCCAGACTCGGCGCGTCCACAGCTAGTCAATCCGAATGGCGAAACTCAATTATATTTCACCTATTCGGTGGAGTGGAAGGCTTCGAAAGTCAGTTGGGCCTCTCGATGGGACATCTACTTAGGCATGCGAGATGTGCAGATCCATTGGTTCAGTATCATCAATTCACTAGTTGTGGTCTTCTTTCTATCCGGAATTTTGACCATGATCATGATCAGAACTTTGCGCCGGGATATTGCACGATATAATACCGATGATAATATCGAAGATACATTGGAGGAGACTGGCTGGAAACTAGTGCACGGAGATGTATTTAGGCCACCAAAAAATACGCGTCTCTTTTCGGCCATCATAGGCAGTGGCATTCAGATATTCTTTATGGCATTGATTACCATATTCTTTGCCATGTTAGGCATGTTGTCGCCCTCATCTAGAGGTGCCCTTATGACCTCCGGTATTTTCATGTATGTCTTCATGGGCGCCATTGCAGGTTATCAAGCAGCGCGCCTTTATAAAACCATGAAGGGTAGGGAATGGAAAAGAGCAGCATTTCTTACGGCTACTCTCTACCCGGGTATTGTATTTGGGTAGGTGTAAATCTTATATCGTTTTTAAAGTTATTTAATACTAATTTAATTAATTTTTTTTAGAACCGGCTTCTTTCTCAACTTCTTTATCTGGGACAAATCTTCGAGTGGCGCTGTGCCATTTACGACTATGATCTCTCTGCTCCTTCTCTGGTTTGGTATTTCTGTGCCACTAGTCTATTTTGGTTTCTATTTGGGCTATCGCACCCAACCCTATCAGCATCCGGTGCGCACCAACATGATTCCACGCCAAGTGCCAGCACAGCATTGGTATATGAATGCTGTCCTAAGGTAAGAAATTAATCTTCGAATATTCTTGAAAGCAAAGTAACCTCGTTTTCTCCTTCGCAGTACTCTCATGGCTGGAATTTTGCCTTTTGGCGCCGTCTTTATTGAGCTCTTCTTTGTTTTTACGGCCATTTGGCAAAATCAATTTTATTATTTATTCGGTTTCCTGTTTTTGGTCTTTTGCATTTTGGTTGTAAGCTGTGCGCAGATCTCAATAGTTATGACCTATTTTCAGCTTTGCGGCGAGGTGAGTCCCCATTTAACATTGGATCTATGCCCCATAACAACTGTATTCTCGATCTTGAAATTATGAAAATTTTTAGTTACATGGTATATTACCAATTTTTCTTGAAAAATGTCTTTATTTAAGATACAAGCATTTTTAAAATGTACAGCTTTATATGTCTAAGATTGTCAAAAAGGGAACTTACACTTGTTTCGGAAAAATATGATCAAAAATGTCATTTTTGGTACAATAATCTCAAAATACTTGATCTTTTTAACGATGTAATGTGATCTTAAATATAGACTGCTCTAAATTCGGATGTCATGGAAAACTCTCATTATAGCTACATAAAAATTAATCAGATCAACAATTTTTTTTGTCACATTACAGGATTATCGTTGGTGGTGGCGCAGTTTCATTGTATCGGGCGGCTCAGCTGTGTATGTGCTCTTTTATAGCATATTCTATTTCTTCACGAAACTCGAAATAACAGAATTTATACCCACTCTGTTATATTTGGGTTATACAGGTAATTAACTCACTATTCTATATGCAGTATACACAATTTTTTTACAAATTTCTCAATTTTTTATTTAACTAAAAATAGGCCTTATGGTACTAACCTTCTGGCTGTTGACCGGCTCCATTGGCTTCTTTGCTGCATATGTGTTTATTTTGCGAATATATGGAGCGGTTAAAATTGACTAAGCCAAAAGTGAAACAAAATAATGTAATGCTAATAAGAAGGAAACTCGTCCCTGTTCTTTTCTCATTAACCGGCTGCACACCAAACATTACTATTCCTGCAATATCAATCGATCTTTAAGAAATTTATATTTATATATGCATATATAGTCAACTCAAGAAAACCAAGTGTGCTATGTTTAATCCCCCATTTTAAATTTATTTCTGATTTAGGCGCTCCAACTAAGACCACTTGGCTCAATTTTGAGAAAGAACCATTGCGATTAGGATACATTATAAAAATGCCTAATATATATATATATATATATATATATATATATATATGTAATACTATGTATGTAAAGAACACCCTAATGTAAGAAAAACAAAACAAGAAAAAATTTAATAAAATTAAGTCTAAGTGTAATTTTCTATCATAAAAATTTATTGATATAGGATTATGTGCTATTGTATACTACAACTGCTTATTCGATATTATACTGATTTCACAATCCTTAGGATTTGAGATTCATCTCCGACTCCTAGAAATATATATATTTCTGTTTGTCTGAATTAACAAAACTAAGATCCTATTTCATACATATGCCAGCATTGGTGAATACCATGTATTAAAAATATTATTTACCACTAGAAAAAAAATGTATTAGTGGGAAATAATTTAAAATTTTTTTAAGTGATTTTTTTTTTAGATTCTTGGAAAATCTGTCCTAACCGTATAAATATGAAAACTACCTTTTACTAATTCCAGTAAAGAATGAAAAAGACCGTCTGCTACATCAAATTGTTTATTGAATAGATTCCTATATTTTTCGCTTCTGCATAAACAATTTTAGTGAAAAATTTTGTTTTTGTCACCACATGTATCCTATAAAAGCGGTGGTATGAAATAATCCCTGTGGGGCATCCCAAAAGTGAAGATCATGCAACTTTTTAATAATAATATTTTATTCCAATATTAATTAAATGTTGTGAATTTCCTTTTTTGTTTAGTATATATATTTTACACACACAGATTTAAACTAGTTTAAGACAGCTATAATATGTATATATATCGATCGTATCATTTATCGTATACAATTTTATGATTGTGTATGGGTTAGGTTAACCCACACTCACATTAGTTCAGTTTAAATTTGATTTTTCTTGCTAGAGGGGATTAGGATTACTATTACTTAGAAATTGTACATTTAGAGTCTAAAAATCATCCAAACTGGAAGAACAACCAACGAACCGGGGTTGTCATCTACCCCCTTCTCTATCGACCATATGATCTTCCATATTTTGAGTGTTGTGTGTGTGCGTATGAGGGCGAATCGGTTTACCTCAATGGGTTCCGATTCTTTAAACGCTAGCGATTCCGTTTGGTCTTACGACTCACATTGCCCTCGATGATGATCTGATTTCGATATAGAATAGAAAACAATATTTAGTATCTATTTAAAAACATGATTTCTTGGAGGTCTTTTTGCTCAATAAATCAAAGTGGCACTTGGCTAGCTGGGACAAAGGCATTTAATGAGGATTAGGATTGTATAAACAATGACAAATGCTTTCATTTTACCCACCTGCAGAATCTGACTGGCTTCGAAAGCTGTGCCTGGTAACAGGATCACGGGGGAGGTAACATTGCCCGCCTCTACACACAACATATTGGGAAATTCATCATCGCCAAAATCGCTCATCTCCCGGGACCGATCAATCCAGGGATTCCAGATGACTATAATAGAAATAGTAACACAATGGCACTATTGCACAGCGTTAGCAAAAGGTTTTACCCACCCGTATCCGGAAAATTGTATTTGTGCAGTCTCATCTTGCGACCGGACACCACATTGGTAATCACATGCTCTTGTGGTGTATGTTGGTAGATTCTATCGGTCCACTCATTCACTGTGACAACTTCTCTGCCCTCCTGATACAAAGCATTCTCACGTGTCTTATCAATGAAATGGCAGCCCTGTAGACCGGTTATTTGACATCGACGTACATCGGGCACTTTTAAATAGGTATGGAGCAGCATATTGAAGGTAAAACTCAATTCCTTGCTTGGATTGTAAACGCCAATATGAAAGTGTAGCTCCTTTTCGCGCAAAATTAGACGATAGGTAATGCGAAATCTATACGGATTATAAGTTAGTAGCAATATATGGGGAAAAGAAATTTTAGCGAGTGCACGACTCACTGATAATTCCAAATGGAGCGGGTGAATTCGTTGTCCATCAATGAGAATATAGCCTCCACATCGCCATTGTGCAGCCGCTCTGGCGCCCTTTCCAAATGCCAACGCGTGATTCTAGCAAATCCATGCTGTGGACCAAAGGACCAGGCACCAAACTGAGCTGCAAAATATATCAGTGCACAATGTTGATTCCCTATCTCTCTTCTTTCTTAACATGTACATATGTATGTATCTCTTTACTTACGAAACACAAAGGGTATGCCACCGCGTATCGCCTTCTTGCCATCAAAGGAGGCCAGTTTACTGCAAGTGAAAGAAAAAGGAGAATAATAAAGACTCGATTAATTCGGTACTCGACAAATATTTCCAGCCATAAAAACTCTTGCAGACATTTAGAAACTCTGAAATGGCATAAGCAACAACATTTGTACTACAATATATAACTGAATGTGGAAAAAAGTGTCTGGCAAAATGTTGGCCCCTTTTTTTTAGCGTCTCTGCTTTGGTTTGGATTTCTTCTACTGCGCTAATTTGCCGGCGCATCCATCAAAAATGAGAATGGAAGCTCTCTAAAGAAGCTACTTTAGCTGTGTGTGCATCATTTGTAAATTCTTTGTACTTCTCGCCCGTTCCTTTTTTTGACTGTTCGCCAATAAGGTGTGGATCGCATATGTCAGGGCAATTGCCATTAATAATGCTGTCTGTCAGCCTTTTGAGCTGACCTCTAATTAAGTTTTCTAGATATTTTAAAAAACATATGTATGTACATACACATGTTCAAATGCAATTCCAAATTTCAAACAAATCAGAATAACTGCACAATTTAAATTTATTCTGCAGTATATGAGTTGTCTAAGTGGCCTTGTCTGAACAACGAGGATCCGGGTTCGAATTCCAGGCTACTGTATGGATGGAGTTATGGTCTAAGCCGATATAAATAAATTTATACTTAGTATATAAATAAATTTATTCTAGTCGTTAAAATTTGACTACCAACAAACTATTGTGGTATGGATTTGTGTTAATGTCAAGCATGGAGAAATAGTTACAGTCAAGCAGTTCAGCAGTGTTGGATTCTATGTATAAGATTTCAACTGGAGGATTTTTTAGAAATAAGTTTTCTATAAAAACAATTTAAATGAATCTTTTTCATTTTGTATTTTTCTCCTCTTCAAGTCAACTAATTTATTTAGTTTCAACTTCATCCTTTACCTTTCCATATAAACGTGGCTGGCATGTCTAGGTTTTTGACTTGCATTTCCATTGGCAAGCGGTTTTTAGTGGGTTTCCAAATGCCACAAAAACACGGTCGCAATGTTCACACAGGAGGCAGGGAAGGGTCAGAGGAAAAGTCAATGAAATGGTTGATGGAGAGGCTCCCTTTTCCAGCAGCTTTGTGTGTGTGTGTGGACCATGACAAATTGAACAAAAATTGGTTTTTTGAATAAAGTTGCGCCACTGTGCCAAACCTAACATGGCTGGCCAATGTAGTGGGGATTTATCGATCCTAAGGTTGGCGCGCCAAAAACAAAACAACGCAAAAAAGGCCAAAAAGAGAAAAACTCGAACTCCATTCATAAAAACTTGCACATTGTTTTGTCCCAATGAGGCAACAGAAGAGATGGCAAAAGAGGACAAAAAAGGAGAAGAACAAACGTAGGCAGCAGCAGTGCGAAAAAAGTGGACATCAATGGGCTGACTGGCGGGCTGGTAGGTTGCTCGGTTGGCTGGCCTGTCCACTGTTTGAACGCAAGTGCAGCGGCCCTTTACACTCTCTTTTTCCTCATCCCCACTGCTCCCGCTCCACCTATCGCGTCCTTCTTCTGCTAGCCTCCGGGTTTGGTTCGGTTCGTTGGTTCGACGTGTTGGAGCCGCCGTTCGGTCCCGACGTGTTTTTTGTTGGGTGTCATACAAAAACATTTTGCCGCCAAACAGAATGGCTAAGGTTGCCTCGTTCTCATCCTCCCCCAACCATCATTACTCTTCAGCTTTGTGGCCAGTAGTTCTACTCTTGTGTTGAAAAACTTTTGCAAATCACTTTTTTGGTTGCAGGAACCAAACGCATACCGTAAGCTTACCCTGCTATAGTTTTCGCAGCTTTAAGATCTTTGCGACCGATGGGGCGTACACGTCCTTAAACGCATTTTGATATAGTTTACGTGGTCTTGAATCAAACTCACCTGACAAATAACTGCTCCTGATTGTTAACACGCCAGGAGACAACTGTGGCGCCTAGCGATTAAAGAAAAGAACATTTAATTAGAACATTAATTAATGCAATTTTAAAGATACTGAATATTTCTATAAAATAAATAAATTTTAGATATGAACAATAAACTAGAAATCAACAAAATAAATAATTAAAATACAATAGCAAATACATTAAACAAAGTGTCGGTATAGTTATACAGTTTTGTTTTGGTAATAGCCCGAAAAAGTAACTCTCTCTCTTTTGTTATTTGTGTGTTTAGTAATGTAACAAATCAGGAATCGGACAATTTCTCTTTCCTTTCCATCCCCAAGATAGAATTGTAATTATCAATGAATGAAGCTTGGATCCAACCTCAGAGCAGTATCATTCACGAGATGACGCAGACAACAGCCCTAACCCACATATGTACATACATACATATGAACATAAAAACATGCATATGTAAATGCATATGTACATAGATTAATACATAAATGCATATACTTATAAGCCAGTAAGTAACAGGCCGGTAAGTGAGTGAGTAAACTGGCTAGCTGAGACCTACTGGAGACTGGGGGTCTTTTGTACAGTTAAGGCTTTGACTATGGCCTACGGGCAATTGGTGGGTGCACACTATCTCAGAGAGACAAATAGAAGCAACAACGAAGCTAAAGTGCGTGTGGGTGTACCCACACCAACCTGGCTGGATGGGAGACAGACAGACAGTTAGGCTTAAAAGTTTTATTTGTTTTTTTTTTTGGCAAAGTTTTTTGGGCGAAACAACATCTTCGATTTTGACTTGAATTCGCAATAAGCGAATATAAAAAAAAGAAGCAAGTGAAGTTTCAGCTCTAGCTTAGCAAAAACATGTCGGATCGTACGCCAGTCTGTGCCAAATGTGTCTCTCTCTCACGCGCTCGGTCTCTATCCCACTCACTCTCTCCTTGCCTGTGTGTTTTGGAGCTCAAACGACTATGAAAACTAACGTGGGCAGATCCAGACGACGACGACGTCGTCGACTCGTAATTGTTGAAAGTACTTTTGAGTACATAGAGAGGTATACACGTCTGTTATATGCTATACACATGTATGAACACATACATGCATACATACATATGTATGTGCATAACGCCTAATCGAAATGTGCTATAGCGAGTAGGTGCTCCTATTTCTATTTGAAACCGAAGCTTGGCCAAAGCAAATATTTCTATTTAACCCCTGGAGACATTTAGGAGTTCTTCCAGCTTGCCGCCAAATGCTGGAGCTTTGAACGATAAGATAAGACAATAGAGAAACTAATCAGTAACGTGCAAGCAATCGCATTGAATGCTTTAAAAAAAAGGGAGTAAAATGAAAACATTTCAACAAGGTTGTTTATAAAACAAATTGATAACCTTTAGAGGTCGGTGAAATAAAGTGGAACTGATGTTTAGGTTTTGGGTCGACAATCAAATACTTATGATCGATAAGCAAATTGTATGCAAATATATTGGAGTTCTATATACATATGTACATACATACATACATATATTGTAAACTAAAAAAATCGCCTACATTTTGCAACAATCCATTGCAAATCTATCTACGTAAACTATATATATCCTTTCATTTTTAAAAGGAAATCGTGAGATATCGTGAAATTGTTAAAAAAAATGGGTATTCACAAAAACTATATTGCGTTGTGTGAAACTCAAGTTTATAACTATATACTAAAAATTGAAACATTGTCAATTCCTATAAACTTTAAAAATACTAGGTACATAAACATAGCATAATCAAAAATTACATACGTCAATGGATTATAAAAAAAAACAAGTTTTTTTTACTTTCAGAAACTCCTATAAAACGAAAGTCTATAAAATGCTTAAACGACAAATAAAACGAAAAAGGTTTATAATCATGCGCTAAAAATAACGCCAACATTGTTTTTGGAAAG
Source organism: Drosophila sp. 14030-0761.01 (assembly GCA_018150735.1). Taxonomy (NCBI): domain Eukaryota; kingdom Metazoa; phylum Arthropoda; class Insecta; order Diptera; family Drosophilidae; genus Drosophila; species Drosophila sp. 14030-0761.01. Next base: position 1,939,939 of record JAECWO010000027.1, on the reverse strand, counting down.
CGTCAAATAGATATTGCAAAAATAAACAGTTTTTGCTATTTCGTATGCCTTTTATGTTAATTATGATTAATTATTATGGTTGGTGGTGTTCTTTTTGTATTTAGTTTTGTTCGCTTACCATGCAAGTTAATTGTGCAGGTTGTGTTATTGCCCCGATCCAAGACGACAACGCTTGTTGCCATTGCCGCTGTCGTGGCCATTTTTTGAAGTTTCTTTTAACGGTCTTTCGCTAGATCTTGAGTTTTCTGTGTTGTTCTGTGTCCTTTTTGTGGGATCAAATAGTTTTCGAATAAACAGCAAATGCTAGGCAATCTATATTTGATTTAAGTGTCTATTGAACTTTAATTTGCGCATTTGCATAATGTTTGCAAAAATGGATTTATTCATTTGCACCATACAAAAAGCCAGAACTTAACATACTCACACTCACACACGTATACACATTCAAAGCAGACACACAAGCGCGCGCTTACACACACACATACGCGGACCGTAGCTTAGTTTTTGTCAATGAAGAAGCATGAGCGTATGAAAAAACTCGTGCAAAAAACGTTGCGAGTTAAAGTAACGTGGCCCGAGCTGTAGATGTTACCCCAATGAGCGACCGTTCGCGACTGAAAACAAACTGAGCCCCAAAATCGCCCCAACGAAGAACTACAAAGCTATACAGGGGTGTCACAGAAATCGCTAACGCCCCAAAATCGCCCCAAACGCAAATGTAGGGTGTCAGAGAAACCTCTTTTGACAGTTTTCAAACTGTTACAGCTTACAGCAAATTATGTTGAAAAAAGAATGGTGTTGAAATAAGTTTTGATTATTTTTGGATGGAATTGCATTCAAAAAATCGCTGGCAATATTTGTGTTCATATATAATTTATTATTATATATAATAGCTTATAAATAAATAAATAAATTAAAATATTTTACGAAAACGTCTGTGAAAAAAACATTTGTGTTTCCAATTTTAGTTTGTTATATGCCACAAGTAAGCATAAATTTTATGGATTACGACCAAATTTAAGAAAGTTTTTTAAATTGTGTGTACACAGATAAATTTAATGTAAACGTCAAAAAAATGCACCAAGTTGACGTCTCTGTTTTTATTTTGGCCAGCCAAAGAAGAAGAAGAAGAAATGTAAACAGCTGAAAAAAATGCAATTGCAGTTGCCGCCCTTTTTAAAATGAATTGAAATTCTTTGGATTTCTGATGAATATGGTTTCTAATTTGATCGAATAAACTTAATCAGCTGCTGTGCCAACCGGTGGCTATGGCTCCGAAAATGAAACGTCGGAGATTTTCATGACACCAAAATCGCCAAAATCGCTAGCGTTTTCTGTGACACCCCTGATAAGGCGTGTCTCATAATTATAATAATAAAATATAATAAAATGGTCAGATGTTAGTAACCTAGAAAAGCAGATTTGAAAACCAAAGCTCCAAAACTGTGTCACTAGTTAGCATATGTTCTGACGGACCAAGGTATATCAACTTGTCTTCTCGTGCTGACCAAAAATATATATACATATGTACTTGATACGGTCGGAAACGATTCCTTCTATGCGCTACAAACATCTAACCAATTTTATAATACCCTTTGTAAGGGTATTAAAAGTACTACTAGTGCTATTTTTATGTTCGCAGCTGTATAAACCTACACATGTACATGTATTGTATGTTAACTCAGAATGAGCGTGTTAACGAAAACATGATCGAAATATAAGACCAGCTGTTGGTAATCGATAACAAAGGTGAAACGTCCCGCCGTTTACACTGTAGTTTATAAAATGTTAGATATTTGAATTACTTGTTTTGACATATGCGTTTGCAATAATATTACAATTTAGTTTTAAGCATTATATCGGCATTCGAGAAAATTAATGACTTGATTAAATTTATAAAATACTCACCTTAATCGTGACGTGAAGAAAATTTCTAATCTAGATGGCAGTGTAAACGTGAGATAACATTGCCCAGCATAGAAAGAAGAAGAACGATACGAGGAACTTGAAAAAATTAAGCCAGAAAAATTTAAGCGGAATTAAATTAAAGCAAATGTCACGAAAAATGCCCAAATTCTATAAACTGGACATCAATCGCACCGAATGGGAGATACCGGAAACCTATCAGAACCTGCAGGCCGTCGGGCAAGGGGCCTACGGCCAAGTGTGCAAGGCCTTAGTAAAGGGAACCAACACAAAAGTAGCGATAAAGAAACTGGCCAGACCCTTCCAGTCTGCCGTTCATGCTAAGAGAACTTATCGCGAGTTGCGTCTGTTGAAGCATATGGATCACGAGAACGTCATCGGTTTGCTGGATGTATTTCATCCTGGCCAGCCTGCAGACTCGGTGGAACAATTCCAGCAAGTCTACATGGTGACGCATCTCATGGATGCAGATCTTAATAATATTATTAGGACGCAGAAGTTGTCGGATGATCATGTGCAGTTTTTGGTCTACCAGATATTGCGAGGAATTAAATATATTCACAGCGCTGGTGTAATCCATCGCGATCTGAAGCCGTCAAACATTGCGGTGAATGAAGACTGTGAGCTACGCATCCTGGATTTTGGACTGGCACGGCCAGCGGAGAGTGAGATGACGGGCTATGTGGCCACGCGTTGGTATCGGGCTCCCGAAATCATGCTGAATTGGATGCATTACAACCAGACAGTGGATATTTGGTCAGTCGGCTGCATTATGGCAGAATTGCTGACAGGAAGGACCTTGTTCCCAGGCACTGATCACATTCATCAATTGAACCTTATTATGGAGGTTTTGGGTACCCCGGCAGAAGAGTTTATGAACCGCATCTCATCGGAGAGTGCTCGATCTTATATTCGCTCTTTGCCCGTTATGCCGCGACGCCAATTCCGCGATGTTTTCCGTGGTGCCAATCCCTTGGCGATTGATTTGCTGGAAAAAATGTTAGAGCTGGATGCCGATCGTCGCATCACTGCTGAACAGGCTCTAGCCCATCCTTATATGGAGAAGTATCATGATCCAACCGATGAGCAGACATCAGCCTTGTACGACCAGAGTTTCGAGGAGAACGAGCTTCCGGTGGAGAAATGGAAGGATTTGGTATTCACCGAAGTACAAGGCTTTACGCCGCCGCAAGCCTTTGCAGAACTACTGCAACAGCAGGCGCAGCAATAGTAGGTTCAATAAGTCTATAACAAAAGTCATTGTAAATTTAGTTCAGATTCTTTTGTGGGATCTAAGTTTATGCGTGGCGAAAACGTGATTTGTGCAATTTGCTTGAAAATCTTTTTAATATACATATATAATGAAGTCAAGTTCAAGACAATACTATTTTTCACACAAAATATTAATTTTTGCGAAAAGTAGAACCAATGAATATTCAGTTTTTTGTGGTGAACCATTTTACTTGTCATCTTAAGGAAATACATTTTTTGAATTTCACTTCCATGAACTGATGAGATTTTTAATAATAGTTCGCAAAAATCTTTCACAAATTTCGGGTTCTCTACTTTCACGTCTTAAATACATATACCGTATAAAACATCAAAGCACAGTAAAAAGATCATGTATAAAATTAAGTCCCAATATTTGTATTTCTAAAAGTTACAGAGCCTTAACGTCCAGTTCAACTATAATTTGTACTCTTTTTCGTAATATTTTTGGTGTCGGTTTTAAATTCTTGTAAATGTGTTTGTGTAAATACATAGGATCTTAGAGGATAAGTGTCTGGCCAGTATCTTCTAAAAAAGAAAGTAATGAAACCCCGGAAGATTGGGAAAAGGTCAAAAGATGTTCACATTTTGAATCCAACAATAAATGTGTTTTAAATTTTAGATATGGATTTTTAATTACAAAAGTAGTTTACAAAAGTAAATCTTCCAAATAACGTTCAAATTCTTGTTCTCTAGATGGTTGTTCTTGACTGACATCGGCTTGCTTTAGCCAAATTTTATCATCCGCCGAGTGATCAACCGGTTTTAAACACGACTCGCTTTGGCTTTTCTCATTTTCTATCTTTTCTTGCACTTCATCTTCTTCGCTGTCGTCATGATACGATGGCTGCACTGGGTCTTTTAGTTTACGACTTTTTGGCTTTTTTCCATCTTTTCGATCTTCTTCGTGTCTTCGTTTCTGTCTCTTTATTTCCCTTTTCTTGGTACGATAGTTTAGTTGCTGTGTATGTCCAGGGCAAAGTCTTATCTTAAAGTTTTAAAAAGTTATAATCAGGGTCAACCGCCTTTGAACAATTGATTTACCTTCACCAGTGCATTCTGAGGAGCTCCTTGTTCTATGTATTTAAAATTAACCTCCCAGCTGCGTAGCTCGTCTCTTTCGCCACAATGCTTGCTTCCACATTGGAATTGCCCGATTCCACTAACAACTTCTTGCTCTGTCCGCCAGCGGAGGGCGATTTTATTATCCTTGTACCGTGACAAATCCGCTATGCAATATTCTTTGAACAATTTCCTATAGTAGCGTAGCGCCAGGCGTTGCTCCCAGCTCAAGGAACTGGTGTCTACATTGTCGTCTTCCCAGAGGAAACGATGGTGTTCCCTTATCACATCGATATCACGCTTGTGCTTACGGGATTCATTTTCAGCCTGTGTGGAGAGCACATAGTGATTAAGGATATATTTGTGCCGCTCCTTGTCCGTAAGATTATATAGATTTATGGGAAATAATTGAGACTGACAGTTCATTGTTTACAAACAAAAATAATAAAATAACAATAATAGCGGTAATTGTTTACTTAGACTACTCGCGATTCCAGTGTTGGATAACGCAAAACGTGTAAAAAGGCTAGATTCGTGGAAAAGCAATTATTCCCTTTCGATTTATCGATATCGCCTTCTCCCACTATTTGCCTCATTTGGTTCGACGCCAGCCTCATTTGGTTCGACGTCAGACAATTTGGTTCGACGCTCATTTGGTTCGACGTCAGCCTCATTTGGCTCGACGTCAGCCTCATTTGGTTCGACGTCAGCCTCATTTGGTTCGACGCCAGCCTCATTTGGTTTGACGTCGTCTCATATGGTTTGACGTCGTCTCATATGGTTTGACGTCGTCTCTTTTGTTCGACGTCGTTGGTTGGTGTTGTAGTTCGATGAGGTTTGATGTGGTTCGATGGGTTTTTTTTGGTTCTGCTCAGTGCTGCCAACTTAGCCTCTTTCCGGCCATATCTGGCATTTTTCAACTGTCAAATGCAGGAAAAATTGTGATCTAGCTGCTGGAAAATTGGCATTTTGATCAAACTGTTGTATTGTTTTCCATCACTAACAAGAATTTCACGTTAATTATTGAACTGCTATTGCAGATATTGCAAGTCAAGTATATTTTCTAAAACAAAAAAATTGCCATTTTTATGGATATTTTTGAATTTGATCTAGCCGTTTCTAGCAGGTTTACAAAGTTAATTTAGCATTTTTTAGCCCCGAAGAGTTGGCAGCACTGCCGACAAAGGGGAGTTAAGTGAAACTGCGTGACAATTTATTTGCAAAATAAAATGAATCATATTCGTGGATATTAGATCGTTAAACAATTGGAGAAAGTGCATAAGCTACAACAACAATGGCATGTAGTTGTAGTCCGCTTTTTTTTGTGTTTTTACGCAAGAACTTACTTTTCCTGCGTTGCCATTGGATTCCCCTTATCCTAATATTCCTGGGCTGGTTTTTGGTGCTCTGGGGCTACTTGCATTGGACTGTGAAACCCACTGGAAATCCACTTGATGAATTTGAAACTAAGGATTATGTGAGTACACTATGCCTATAGCGCACAATACTATAATAGGTATATTTATGTATGTTTTCACGATCTCCCATGACTTAATCAAAAAGCGGAGTGGTATAGTGTGTCTTGTATTTATGACATTTTCTTTGTTCTGGTATAAATAAATAGCTTATTTAACAAGCAATCAGTTTTATTGTTGTTCAAATTGCCCTTTATGTAAATGCCTGATAAGAATTCTAATCAATTGGCTTTGTTGTTTTTCTTACTACATATGTATATAGAATGCACTCAGGCTATATATGCCCGCAAATGATTTCGATTTGGTCTACTACGCCCCCAATACGCAAAACGTGGAAATTTTAATGGACAATGTGCGACGGGAATTGGAGATTTCTGTGGAGCGTAAGTTAAAATCCATTTGAGTTCGTTTAAATTAAAAACAGCAATTGTTTGAGGGGAAACCCCAATTTTAATATGCAGCAGGAAATGTGTAGTATACATTTGTTACGAGCATTATTTAAAATAAACAAAGAGGAGGCCGTGTGAGCACTTTATATTTTATAATCTTTGAGTTCGAATTTCGCTATGTTAGTGCGATATTTTTAACAATCATACATACCAAGTAACATCTTCTGTATCTTGCCTCGGACAGGATTGCATAATGTTTGCTATATTTTTCTAACATTATAACTCTCAAAGACTTAAATCTTTCCGAAATTAGAATTAAGATTTAAAAGGATTAAACCACCAAACTTGATAAATAACATTTTATCAAAATCAGACAACTATATGGTATAGCTATCATACAAACAAATGAACAAATTGCATTCATGCATATGCATGCCCGCCGTGCTATGGCGTACAGATACGGGTTTTCGTCATGGCCGAAATTAGTCCGGCCTTCTGATTTATTCTATGATTAAGTTATTTTCTAACTCAAAATGATGAACTTTTTTTTTATTATTTTACTCGTACATTTATGAAATAAAAAATTGTTGTTCCAAACAAACCCAGGAAGAATAGGAGGTCGTATGCTTTATAGAGAATGTCTGATAATGAAATTGAGTTTATCAATTCTCTGTTCCTTATTTGACTCTTTGTTTCTTATTACTTGTTGTGTTTAAGGTTACCGCGCCTATAACAACAGTTTGGATATGCAATTGGATATGGAACAGCAATGCCGAGGCGATTGCTTTGCCATCAATTTTGACTGTCTGCCCGAGCCTGGCTCTAGTAGGCACTTTAAGTATAGTCTCAGCTCTAATCGTATGCGCATATCTCCCAAAATTCGCTTTGTAAATGACGAAGAGATAAATCATCAGAAGAGTAAGTCAATTATCTTTGTTCCCAATTTTCTTACAATGCTTATGCCTACATATGTTAATATTCCAGACGATGATGAATATATACGTTCGGGTTTCTTAACGCTGCAACACATATTGGATCGCCAATATATAAGATATCAAGGATTTAAAGATGCCTATCAGCTTTTGTTGAATTCTATGCCCAATTTGGAACTAGACGCAAAGGACAGCTATCGGCTTAGACACTTTGGCACATTGTTTAGCGTGCTGTTTGCTGTGTTGTTACTGAGCACATTCATTGTACCTTTTGTGGAGGAGAAACAGAATGGACTGAAAGAGTTCCTTAATCTGGTCACTCCTATGAGTTTTCTCAATGGACTTACCTTTTTTCTAATACGCTTCGCTTGTTATTTAGGCTTTCTTGTGGTTGCTTTGATCTTAGCTTTCCACTATAAGGCTTTGGGATTAATTACCCTTGGCTATATATTTACTTTATATTTCTTATACATTGTGGCAACGACATCGTATGCATATTTAATATCTGTGTGCTTTCATTCAGGTGAGCAATACTAACTCTATGCGCAGTACCTTTTTATATTGTATTTTTCATTTAATAGTTTTCTATGCGAAAATTGGCGGTCTGGTGTTGCTTATTATTCCCTATGCGTTTAGCTTTGTGCGCAGCTGGGCAACACAGTGGGCATTTGTTTTCTTTTCGACAACTTCTTTTCTCGAGGGTATTGATGTGTTTCAGACTTTCTCCAATAAACGTAAGATTTAAAATTTGTTATATATTGCTATTTTTTTTATAGTCACGTTTTTTTCCTCACAGATCGGGAATTTAGTGGCTCACAACTATTCCGACAAATCAAAGATGACTCTAGTCGCATCTTTTGGGTTTATGTGGCATTGATTTTCCAAACGTTTCTCTATGCCCTGCTCTACAATTATTTGGTTTGTGTATTTCCCGGTCCTGGTGGTTTGAAACGACAATTTCTCTTCTTCTTAGATGTAAGTTATTGCTTACTTTTTTATTGACCTTTGAGATGTGCAATGCTTTTATAACTTATTTTAGCCCAATACCTATAAAAAACGACAGCGAAATGAATACACTACTTCACCTCGGGGAACGCATGCAATTATTATATCGGATTTATGCAAAAAATTCCAGACAAGTAAACGTGAAACGCTTATTTCCGACAATTTAAATATGACCATCAATAATAAGGAGATAACAGTTCTATTGGGCCACAATGGTGCCGGAAAGACGACCATGATGAATATGATAATGGGTATAAAAGACACAGAGTGCAGGAGTTATCGAAGATTTAATTGATAAATACTTACCTAACAATTGGACAGGTCTAGTGCCCAAGGATTCTGGAAAAATTGTTGTCTGCAGTGAACGTGATGTGTCCTCATATCGTCATCTAATCGGTTTCTGTCCGCAGCATAGCGTCTTTATGAGCTACATGACATGCAGTCAGCATTTAAAATTTTTTGCAGAGTTGCGTGGGGCGAATAGTTCTGAAGCGCATAAGTGGACTGAGAACACGCTGAAGAAGTTAAATTTACACGACAAGGCAAATGAATATGGCCGACAATTATCAGGAGGCATGAAGAGGCGTCTATCGTTAGGTATTGCCATTGCGGGAAATACAAAGTAAGTCTTGTTAAAATTAAAAAAGAATTAACTACTATTATATACATCTCATATATTAGTTCAACCATTTTAGTTATTATTATATATAAAGTAATTGTAATGTTATACCTTTAAAGTGTAATACTATAATCTTATCTTTTATCTACTTACAGAATTGTTATACTGGATGAACCATCTTCTGGTTTGGACATTGAATCGCGTCGAGAACTGTGGGACATCTTGTTGAATTTACGCAAGGAAAAAGCCATTTTGGTCACCACCCATTATATGGAAGAAGCTGAAGTTCTTGGTGACACAATTTGTATATTGGCCAATGGACAGCTACAACGAAGTGGCTCGCCATTGGAATTAAAACGCATGTCCGGTCGCGGTTATCGATTGAAATTGGAAATTGCCGATTTTAAGTTTCGTAAAGACGAGATAATGGAGCTAATTTCTAAACACATACCCAATGCTAGGTTTATGGTAATTCGATTGAATCTTTGGTACAACTGAATCGCTTATCATTAATATTTCAGAGTATGGTGAAGCCAACTGTGTACATTTGTCTGCCCTATAAATATAAAATGAATTTCCATAGTATGTTAAAAGAGCTTGAAGAAAAAGCTAAGCAGTTGGATGTTGAGACAATATCTATAACCGATACATCTCTGGAGGATGTTTTCTTAAGGTAAATTCATTTGTAAATTGAACGAATCTTTAAATTACTATGTTGTTTTGCTGTAGTTGTGCTGGTGAAACGGATCAGGTTGATACCCCAGATGGTTCCCGTAATGATGCGCCCCTTTTAACTGCACCCTACAAACGGCTGAATAATCACAGCACATATCCACATTGGGGGCAACTTTGGCTTGCAATATTCTACAAAAAGTGGACATTCCTTCAGAACGAAATAATTTATGCCTCTATTATGGTGAGCAAACACATTTCCAGATAAGGATAGCTTAACCACATACAAGCGATAATTTATGGTTGTTTTTATGTTATTCAGCACCTACTTCCTGTGATAAGCGTTGTCGGAGCAATTTGTATTATGCACGCCTTGTCTGTAGTGACGAATGATATGGCATTACCACTAAAACTTAGAGAAATGCACCCGGGAGTGGTCTATATATACAATCCCACTGGACATCACGAACAAGTCGAACAGAAATTGCGGCAACAGATCGATTTGAGTGGCCTTCATGCGAAAACATTAACATTGCGCGGCAATAATAATGTGAAAGATGGTTTGTAATCTGCCCTTTTTGAATTTATTTCATTTACAATTTGTTATTTTATTCCCCAATAGAAATCCTTCAGATGCAGCGCGAAAATTTGGCAGATTTCCTGCAAGATGTAGTAGGCGTTATTGACATGTATGCCGAAGAACAGGGTACCGGCACGATTCCAACTCTTGAATTATATTACGCTAGCAATCGTTACCACAGCTCCGTTGCTCTTATCAATCTAATTGACACATGTATGCTGAAGCTTATCGATCAAGCAGCAGATATTGATCCCACTTATTTACCGATTCGACGCTTTGTCAGCGACATTAGTCCCTCACGTTTGGAATATTATGCAGTCATGGTGTCGGTAGGAATGTTCTTTTATATGTTCTATTATGTTTCGCTACCATTCCGGGAGCACTCGAACGGTTTTCGTGAACTGCAGGCCATGTCGCGCTATACGTACTGGATGGCCACATTTGTATTTGATGTATTAATGTTGATATTTAATGGATTAATCCTATACGTCATTCAAGCTGCTATAATGCCGACGGAACTTTATAGCGGCGACGAATTGAGTTCGATTGTGGTCAGCATTGTATTCTACGGCTGTAGCTATTTACCCATACTATACTGTTTAGCAAATAATTTTAAATCCATCTCCACAATATCCACATATCTACTACTGATGTTAATTGTGTCGGGTAAGTTTTAAAGTCCTTTTTAGTATGTAAGAAAGTTTTATTTTAACGGGTGCAGAAGTTCGTGTGATTGTCAAAAAACGTAAAAAAGCGGTCTAGTATGGTTGCGTCACGATATTTCGGGCATTGAGAGAAATTTTAGGATTATTCGCGTCGTCAACAGTCAAATGTGTTTTTTATATATACATATACTTATATATGTATATAGATAGTACATATATCAATTTTTAATACTTTTGTTTTTTTTTATATGTGTATTTCTTTGGCTTCTGTGAATTGTCAATTGTGTTTTCTGTTAATTTATGATATGAATATTATTTCTTTAAACTATTCGGTTCGTTGCATCTCAGGTATCAACTAGAGAGATCCCTTGATAAACGAAAATTTTGGTTATCTTGAAAAAGTTCGAATGCGCTTACGGATTTTGATAGCTCTCGGGGTCGTTACAGCTAATACTTTTAGTGACATTATATATCGGTTTCGACATAGATATAGTATAAAATACATTAACGCGCTGTCATTCAGGATCGCCGGATTCATGTCTTTTTTAATTTCAAGTACTGTATTATTTCGTCGGTCATTAGCTAAAAGCATCACATCGCAAAGTTAAGTAATTGCTTTTTTTCAGCTATTGCCCCGCTTATTACATCCGGAAATATGCAGGCTATGAAACTGCACGAGACTAAAATTGCTTTCCTACGATTTATGCCCGATTTCAATCTGAATCACCAGTTACGCATTATAAATGAAAACTTCATGGCCCGCCGTCGTCCTGGTAAAACGCTGGAATCGATATCCACCGACATGTTCTTTGTCTACGCCGTGTTTGTTTGCTTCCTGACAATGATCTTCTTCACCATGATTTTGGAGAATAAATATCATCTTCAATTGTTGTTAAACGTCTTGCGATTTCGTTGGCCAAACGACATTAAGAAAATCGCCGATGTTCCACAAATAGATGATTGCAAGAAAGAAGAAGATCGTGTGAAAGCCCTAATGAGCGATCGGAGTAATTGCCAGGAATATCCGTTGATTGTTAGCAATCTTTGCAAGCGTTATAAAAAGGAATGGGCAGTCGATAATCTGAGTTTTGCTGCCGAGCGTGGTGAATGTTTTGGTTTATTAGGCGTTAATGGGGCCGGCAAAACAAGTACCTTCCAAATGATAGCTGCCAATTTGACAGTGGATAAAGGAAACATTCGTATTGATGGCATTGACAACCGGCAAAATGAGGTGGCCTATCGCCATCGTTTTGGCTATTGCCCCCAATATGATGCATTAAATAATTTCATGACTGCAGAGCAATCTTTGCGCTTTATGGCCATGCTTCGAGGATTAAGAGTGGGGGAAGGAGGCGCAGAAAGTGTTAACGCAAATGTGGATTATTGGTTAGAAAAGACACATTTAACGAAGTATCGCCATACACAAGTGCGTCACTATTCGGGCGGAACAAAACGAAAATTACTAGCCGCCATGGCAATGATGGGAGCACCTTCATTGGTTCTCCTAGACGAGCCCACCACAGGCGTAGATCCTATTTCAAGACGGTTTTTATGGCAATGTATTAAAGATTTCCAAAATCTAGATCGCACTGTGGTGCTCACCTCACACAGGTAATAATTGTTACTTTGATTTAACGTTAATAGTCTAATTTTTTGGTGTTTAATCCTTCAGCATGGATGAATGTGAAGAGCTTTGTAATCGACTGGCAATAATGGCTAAAGGAAAGTTCAAATGTCTTAACAATATTTGCGCCTTGAAACGATGTAGTGGTTTTACCATAAAATTCAAAATGAAAATCGATACCGAGACGGAAGAAAATGTGAGCATAATTACTAACACATTGAAATCTCAATATCAGGGAGTGCAATTACGTGAGAGTCATGCCGGCACACTAACCTACTTTGTTAGCACTCAGGAGCAAATACTTTGGTCGAATGTTTTTAAGATAACTGAAGACTATTTGGCCACACGACTACGACACATTGTCGATGACTATTCGGTGAATGAGTGCACTTTGGAGGATATATTTCTTAAATTTGACAAAGCGGATAAGGCAATCTCAAAAAATAATGCGGTTGAGAAATAGCCATGAAATTGTGAACTGACCAATTAGGCTGAGTCTAGGACTGTCGTCGGAATACGGAATACGTCCTTTATACGGCCTGCATTATTAAATTCCATTTTGTATAAAACATCATCAAAAACAATTCATTTTAGATTGTAAGTGAAGAACGTTGAGATCAAGAGGCTAAGCCTGGCGGTATCTTTAACTCAGTCTTATCATAGTCAGTGTTCTTTACATTCTTATTACTTAACGTTATCCCTCGGAAACGCATATTTATATGTATCAAAACCCGGAGCTTTTTCCTATACATTAATGAAATCGAATATTTCTCAAGAAAGTCTGATCAGTATAACATAATTTAACCCATTCCAAAGTGGACCTAATTTCAAAGACCAACAATAAACGAACGTTTAATATTATTTATATATATGTATATATATTTATTATGAACCCGAAATAAAAAACTTAATGTTTAATAAATTAAACGAAATTTTCTACAGTACCAATGAATTTTGTATCATCAGAAGTTTAGAACTCACAGGGAAGCATCTCTGACTAAATAAAGAATATACGTACATATAAGCCTCTTGTTATATTGTAAAATTATTAAAATGCAGTTGCACTCTATTAAACAACGAATATGCTTAAAATATAACAAATAAGCTGTATTGAATGACTTGCGAGTGAAATGATATAGTAATTAGATTTAAAAAAAACTTATTTAATAATTTGATACTTGAATATAGCGCGCTAGGTCCGGGCTTCTTTGTGATAGTGATTTAGCTTTTAATTAAAAATAAAAACCTAATCCCACTGTTCGGGTTGGTTCATCTCTAATTTCTCGTGTTATCGACTTCTGATAGCCCGCCACTGCTTGCACCGAACATATGCTTTTTAACGGTTCCCAACACTGCTGTATTTATTGCAAAAAGTTAAACAACAAAAAAAATAAGATGTTCGCAGTAGCAACAACAATTGGAATTTAGGTAATCTAACTGCACATAAAATGAGCTGTTGCATTGCAAATAATTAGAGAGTTAGTACGGCGTCAGGAATGCTAAAACAATTGATCAGAATGTTACCGCTTCTGCGTCCTTCGTTGTCCTGGTTGTTTGTATTAATTTCATTGTGTCTCTTGACTTGTGGCTATTGGCTCTGGGCGGGAATTCGCTTAGAAAATGGTTTGTAATCAAATAAATACAAAATAAATGTATATTGACATCTTCTGTGCATCTATCTTCTTTTTATACAGCACTCAAGCCGCTGGGCAAAATAGCAGTGGATCAAATTCAGTTGTCGGGTCCAGCACCCACACTGGATATCTTTGACTACGAAGACCAACTGGTGGTGCTATACAATCGGGTCCCAAAGACCGGGTCAACCAGCTTCGTAAACATTGCCTATGATCTGTGCAAGCTAAACAAATATCATGTTTTGCATATTAATGTGACTGCCAATATGCATGTTCTATCGCTGCCAAATCAAATTTCCTTTGTTCGGAACGTGACCAAGTGGCATGAAATGAAGCCTGCCCTCTACCATGGTCATATGGCATTTTTGGATTTCTCAAAGTAAGAGTATTAACTGTGTAAGATGCATAAGATAACTTTAACAAAGAGGCAGACCGAACTTTTTATAACCTTGCGAATTTTCATTTTTACCGAGTAGTCACCCTGTATCTCAGAAATCATTAAGATATACATATAATGAATTAATCGATCTATAGAAAATTTGAAAACGGGTTTTTGAGCCCAAAAAGTTGGTCTCTATAGTACTATCTGTTAGCATTAGTAATGATTCTTAATATTTTAAAAACTCAATTCGAATCCAATCCAATCGAGTGTGTTCTTTTTTCCGATTAATAATAGATGTTTAATTACTTAAAAAACAATATAATAACAATATAATTAAACAATTTTGCTTGACTTTACAGATTTCAAATTGCCCATAAGCCCATCTACATTAATTTAGTCCGTAAGCCTTTGGATAGACTTGTCTCCTACTATTATTTTCTACGCTTTGGCGATAATTATCGACCGAATTTGGTGCGCAAAAAAGCGGGCAATAAAATTGTAAGTACTCAAAGATTTCCATATAATAGAGCAATAGAGCAACAGAAAATTATTTTAATACCATGTATCTATGGGATAAAAAGATATATTAAAGTCGCTAGAATTTATGTAACAGGCAGAAGGACCTTATACTTTATACATTCTTGATCAGCATGAGAAGCCAAGTCTATTGGGACTTGTACGTCCGTACAAAAGAGACCAATGATCTTAGGAACTATTAAAGCTAAAGCTGCCTAATGTAGCGTATTAACTTGTGTAGTGTATACTCTATAAAAGGTGTTTTTCTTGCTTAATTCGTATTGTGGTTGTATTTAATTTGGCACACTAGTACATTCCAACATGTTACACGTAGAAGCGTTTTGTACTCAAATCGGTGCAAGGGTTGATTTGACCGTGGGGCGCTAAAGTGATCGTGTGCATGTAAGAGTAAGCTAGATAGCATGTGTTAGAAAACGCGGCATGCAAAAGTAGTTTAATATACGCATTTTCACTTGGCGCATGGTATATCCAAGTCGGACCGACGACTTACTTACTTTATTTTTCGCGTGTGTATCACTTGTGAGTGAGGAGACTCCTTTGTACATAGATGGTGATGATTGCCTTGCGTTCATTTAAATTATATTTTAGACTTTCGATGAATGTGTAGTGCAGAAGCAGCCCGACTGTGATCCAAAAAATATGTGGCTACAAATACCTTTCTTTTGTGGGCACGCTGCCGAGTGCTGGGAACCTGGCAGTATTTGGGCCCTGGATCAGGCCAAACGTAACCTGGTCAATGAATATTTTCTAGTCGGTGTCACTGAGCAAATGTATGATTTTGTTGATCTGCTGGAGAGGTCGCTTCCCAGGTGAGTTAAACGGAAATATATAAATTAAATGTATATCTCTTTTGAATATTTTTATTTTTGGTTTGCCCTTGCAGAATCTTCCATGGCTTTCGTGAGCATTATCAAAACTCAAATAAATCTCATCTACGTGTTACATCATCCAAATTACCGCCTAGCGAATCGACGATAAAAGCCATACAGAAAACAAAAATCTGGCAAATGGAAAATGATTTATATGAATTTGCACTAGCACAATTCGAATTTACTAAAAAGAAGCTTCTGCAACCGGATAATAAGCATTTGCAAAAGTTTATGTATGAGAAAATACGACCAAAATGATTGTATAGAATTCGGAAAAGGACTAAAAGCAGAATTAAATATAACCATGCTCCATAGCTTAGATATCTCTGAATAAGATAAAGCTGAAACAAATAAATTCCTACATGCATAGATTCTATATAGAAAACATGCAGTTAATTAAGCATAAAATTCTTGAATCGAATGTGTATGTACATATATACTCCATCTTACACGCGATCTGTACTTAAAAGAATGGAACCCAACTTTTGGAAGACACTAAAGACTTAAGCATTGAATATCATTGACATATTAATCGAACATTGTAAAACATTTAATAGGAACACAAAGAGAGAACACGCTTTTTATTTGAGCAGTAACTTTAGGTACAATTTGTATGCACAATATAAAATATCCTTGTGTCTAGCTAATTTTTACCTAGATGTATGTGTTTATTTATATCTCTATAACTAAATGCGTTTTTTTTTTGTATACATGGACAATACAATTGAAGGAATCGATTTTTGTAGTATTTCATAAGAGCATATATTTGATATTAATGGACTAAGATGTACACGATATTAATCTGTCATAATTCTAAGTAAGTGTAAATAATTAAATTCTACTTGTAGATATCAACAACTATCAAAACTTGATTTTTGATTGTTGTATATGCTAATTGCAATTTGAAACGAAATTCCGTTTAGACTTTAAATAGCTGACGTAGCTTCATGAATGACGGATGGACGGAACTGTAGGAATGGGCGAAAAAAAATTGAAATACATGTCGAGGTGGCGAAAAGTGAAATACTTAATTAATTGCCTGTGCCTGAAACTAAAAGGCAAATGAGTCTGCATTTTCGTCAGTTGAACATTTGAACGTGAACACGCAAGACGCTTAAACTTAACTTCGCCACGTTTTGTTTTAAAATTACATATATTATACATATACAGACTTGAAAAAGTGGAAAGATTGCAAATATGTATATATAATATATAAAGTTATTATTGTGTGCGCGTTTGAATAAGCTAGGCAAGCAATTAAAACGATTACAATTATTGTGTGTTTGAGATTTTTAACAAGTTTTATACATATGTATAAACTTGTATAGGGAAACATGGAGAAGGCAGACTGGTGATTAGACATCTAGCTTTAAACCTCAACTACATATGTATATACAAGTACCAATAGTTGTCTATAAAGCTATAGCCGTTCAAAAGTTCAAGAGTAATTACGTTTATGTGGTTTCGGCTCAGTTGTGTAAAGTGCTGGTGGTTAAAGATAAGCAAAACGAATTGAATTATTTAGTAATTAAAAGTTTATAACAATTACCCAGAATGGTGCTAAAGTTTAAAAAAATCCTGTACTGTACAAAGTTGAAAGTGTATAGCAGTTTAATTCAATTCAACTAAAACTCCAAAATGTATGTAAGTTGAAAGAGTTTCTAGTATATTTGTCTCTCCAAACAATAAAGTCTCCAAATTTTGTTGTCTCACAATATTTTGAGTTTATTGGCCTTTAATATTGTTTTCATGATATTGTTGAACTTGACTTGAAAACATTATGAATATAAAAAAAAAAACACATTAACAATATCATGACACTTATGCTGATACTTGCTACAATGACCTATTATAAAACTAGCTTTATGCGTACGTCCATCCCTCTCTCTCTCTCTTTTGACAGACGCTAGTACTTGTTGGAGACTGGGTATAAAATTGTTTGTGAAGTAGCTTTATAATTTCAGTTAAAAAAAGCAACCGGACTCAACTAGAGCATAACAAAGCAGTGCTTCTTCGAATTATAAGAGATTACAAAAGGATTACCGCACCTTACTTTTGGATTAAAATTTTCTCGAGTGGTGAGTTTTTTTTTCAAATCTCAACGTATTTCTTTTTTATGCGTTGGATTTTTTGAGTTTGCTTTTGCCTTGCTTCTCATTACTTATTCCATGCCCTAAGCACTTGCCGTTTGTCAATATTTCGAATTCCACTTTTACTTTTCCATTCGACTCCAAGTTCTTTTGCTCTCAAAAGAATTTCTGTTATACGAAGATTTAGTAAATCACTAGCATTGACCCATTTAACAACATACAATCGCTCATTTTTTGAGATTTCTCTGGCTAATGCATTTTGCAATTATTCAAATTACTGATTCATTAATTATTTGCATTTCGTGTGTGCCGGAGTGTATTTTGTGTGCTTAATTCAGCAAGTTTAACTTTTTGATTGCCGTTCGACACCCGGCACCAGCCAGAACGACATAAACTCCGACTTTGCTATCAGCTTTCTTTGAGTCTTGGAATGATGACCACTGTAGCACCAGCCACATGCTGCACTTCCCTTCTAGTGCCATGTAAGCCTGAAACGGGTGAGGACACATTCACTAAGTACTGATACATATACATATGTACATACATTCATACATATGTTACTACTTCTCTATATATTCACATATGCAAATCGATGGCACCACATGGGACCCATCTACAGTGTAACCTGTTTTGGTGGTACTGCATGTAAATTACATATATGAAACAGTCTATAAGTACATATTGCAAATTATTCGCTGATTTTTGATACATATGTATGTACATATGTATGTAAATAATTTGTATCAAGCAGTTTTCAGTAGACCCCATTGTACCTGAATCTGATTACTCATTTTGTATATACGAGTCTGTGCAGTATATGCACCTTCCATATGTTTACAATGCTTATACATATGTTTAGTTCATTATCTTCTCTCTTTTTAGTTTCGCTATGTAAGGTCAAAGTACTTTTTACATTGGATTTGGCCTTGTCATTGTCATGTATTGTCATAACCTCTTTTAGTATTACTTCTTTTTATCGTGTTTTTTTTTTTTTTTGCAACATTTTGAAGGGCGTATTGTTAACATTGCATTCGGTCTTAAGCGTTTTCATAAATTTTCTTCCCACAGTAGCATTAAACCTTGCCCCTTCCTCTCTCTATGGGAAGTAGTATTTACCTATGTATCTATGTACATACATATGTATGTACATACATATGTACATATATGTAGCATTCATCTTTTTTGGTCTTCAAGTTCAAATTGATTGTAAGTATTTTGGTTTCGCATTGGTTTTTTGGATTGCGTTTTCGTTTGCCATCACAAATAGACCAAAAACTAGAAATCGGCAATATGAGCGAGAGTAAAACTATGTATAAACCATGAATGGAGCTTGTCTACGCACGTGTGTTCGTGATTTTGTTCGAGAAGCATGGTCTTCATGTCTGCTCAGTGCTCTGAAACGTGTTAATAATACAAAGTATTCCATATGCATTTAATAGGCAAAATTGTACATTGGACAGGTGTAAGCACTAATTGGCGTAGAGAGTGGCTGTGAGTGAGTTAAGGTATTGAAATCCAACATTGAACTGAGAGTACAAAGCTTCAGGGTCGAAAGCATATTGCGAGGCGAACATCATACCATAGGTAGCACAAAATGGGTAATTACATACATACATAATATGAACTAGCGGAAGGGGGACACTTGCCCTGTTGTACTTATAGCGAAAGAAAATATCTGTACATAAATTATAAAATGTGACTAACAGTGGTATGAAAAAAACACCTATCTATTACACGCCCTGCAATCAAAATATTGTTCTGCTTCTCACATCCTTTTTTTCTAATTCAAAAGATGTGCTCTGATAACAGGCAATTACAAAAACGAAAATTGTATTCTATTATTAATAATTTAAATTTAGGAATACAAGCGAAATAGGTAATCTAAAACATTTTAAGTATCATTCAAATTATGGAACAAAAACAATTGTTTAACATTTAAACAACAAATATCTCAGATTACATTGTAATGTTGTCATCTTTCTAATCTCGAACCACTGTTTAAGTTGAAAGGGTTATACCAGCAACAGCTGAGCAAAACAACGAAAACCCAAACCGGCTTTCATGGCAATATTTCCCAATGTGATGCACCAAGCCAGCTCTCCACTTTAGTTATAGCTCAAACTGCTGCTCTCTTTAAAAAACCCAAGATCTGAGTAAAATTTCCAGTTTTTTTATTCTTGGCTTACGAACATGGCATAAAATCTCGGTAACGCGCTTTTGGTAGCAACAGTTTCATCTGCGCTTTTGACTCCGTTGCACGCCATCATCTGGTATCGTAGAGGCGTATCTTTTGATCGCTCATGTCCATCGGATTCGTAATAAAAACAAGTTTTTTTCAGTCAGTTTTTTGTGTACTATTTGAATTATAAGCGAGACACAAATTAACAATTCATAAGTTGATGGCTTGCAAAAAGACAAAAGAAGAGGAGAACCAAGCCTAATAAAAAGTGATTCAATGTCAATCAGATATTAATTATACTATAAATAATGATGTTTTGAGTGCACGCTCAATCTGTAATTGGAAGCCTCCAAAATAAGAAACAGATAACTCGTTTCAATAGAATTTATTCAAGTAGAACCAGTCAAGAATAAGAGAATTCAGTTCAGGGATTACTGAATCTAAAAAATAAATCAAAATACAATAAAGAAAACAAAATAAAAAACCTTAACGATCGATTCAAAGTGCATTTGCAATAACAATAATTTATTTCCTCTTCTTTTTGTATAACATCTTCCGTTATTCGCATAATTTTTGCATATGTCAAGGTGAAGGTTAGGTCAGTGATCGGTGATCAACGGTCAGTGATAAAAACCTGTCGGTTTCTTCTTATTTCATTCCCTTAGCTTTTACTGAATGCAAAAAAAAAAATACCAGCACTTTTAAGCAAGTTAACATTACAACACAAAGGAATATAAATTGAGCAAAAAATAAATAATACAATAAATACTGCAAAATGAGTGAGTAATAATTTTTTCCCCTTTTACTAATTTCCAATTGTTGTTAGCCTCGTATTTACTTAAAAATATTCTGGTCTCGACTTGGATCAAAGTCTGCCAGCTAATAATTACCCATCATGATTCTCAACCGTTTATTAATTTTCAGGAGTGCCTACTATGTTGTCCGATATTGATCAATTGCCCTCAATTCAATTGGGCGATTTTAAGCTAGAATTTGAGCTTGGTGATCCGTCAGCCCAGACTAAAGAGGTGGCGATCAAGGAGCTTCGTGAGTCGCCAGAACGTCAAAAGGAGGCCACAAAGGAATTGAAACGTTTATTGGAGGGTAAGCTTCAAATATGGATTTGGAGAATTCTAAATGTTGAAAAGACTTTATTTTAACGTTGTTTGATGACATTTATAATTTATGAAGTTGATATATTACGAAAATTAAGTTAAACTCAGTTAAACATATCATTTCACTGGACCTCCAGCCAATTTACAAAGTAAATTTATTATGTCTTAATAATCATTGAAGATCAAAGTTCAATAGATGATTAATATTTTTTAGTGTGTACACTTAATCCCATCCTAAAAATGTTTTTTTTTCAAAAGGTTAAACTTGAAGCTTTAAAAAATAATAATGGCATGTATCTAATCACATAGCCAAGGCGTATAATCTAACTATCTATATATGTAACGCCCACTAATAGTTCAAAGTAAACAACTATTATAAGTATATATATATTATAAGATCCCAATGTATCTGTGAAATGCTTTCGTAATCTTTAAACTTGAAATGAATTGAATATATTTTTGCATTATCTTCAGCGGAAACCGATCTCTTGTGTCCTAAGGATAATGAGGAGTGGTTGATCCGTTTTTTGCGTCCGTGCAAGTATTATCCGGAGAGTGCGCGTGATTTGGTAAGTCTTTGAGTTGATTATAATAAACCTATGTTCTATGGTTCTTCTAATTAATATACATACATATATAACTTTTAATTTTCAGATCAAACGTTATTATGCCTTCAAGGTCAAGCACGCAGATGTTTATACCGATTTGAAGCCTTCGAAGGAAGCCAATATATTTAAGCATAATATACTAACTGTATTTCCAAATAGAGATCAATGTGGTCGTCGTATATTGGTGCTAGAACTGGGCAGTAAGTAAAAAGATAAAATTTATTTCAGGAGAATGTGAAGTTAATCTTGTTAATTATTTGCCAGAGCGCTGGAAGCACAAACAAGTTTCATTGGAGGAGGTGTTCAAGGGAGCTGTGATCTTTTTAGAGGCCGCCATGTTGGAACCCGAGACCCAGATTAATGGAGCTGTTGTCATTTTTGATATGGATGGCTTGAGTCTGCAGCAGACATGGCAATTCACTCCGCCGTTTGCCAAACGTATTGTAGACTGGCTGCAGGATTCTGTGCCGTTGCGCATCAAGGCCATTCATATTGTGAATCAGCCGAAAATATTTAATGTAGTCTTTGCTCTGTTTAAGCCCTTCCTGCGCGAGAAACTCCGCAGTCGAATTATTTTCCATGGCACCGATCGTGACTCCCTACACAAGTACATGTCGCCCAAGTGCCTGCCTTCTTGCTATGGTGGCATTCTCGAGCTGAAACGCGTTGATGGCGATCAGTGGTATGAATTGCTGCTCATGTGTGATGGCGAATTCGATGCCATCAACTCGTATGGCTACAAAAAGAAGTGAATAGTTTTGCGGTGGGAAAGAAAGTAAAGAAGAGAAGATGAGGAGAGCACGTGATCTACAGCAAGTGATAATTCCCCGTAATATCCAATTCTAAAATTTAAAAAATAAACCTATCTAAGTAATAAGTGAAATACCGCCTAAAGATTGCCTCCCTTAGTCTTAAGTCAGTTGAAAGACCTTTTTTATTATTACATACATCTAAAACGGGTTTAAGCGTATTTATATTATGTTATTAATAAATTTGTAAAACTGTTATACTTCAATATCTCACTACAAATTATTCAACCTTTATTTATTAAATTTGATATCTCAGATTTACTTTTATACAAAATCTATTACGTATTTATTCCCAAATACAATTGAGCACTTTGGATTTTTGCTTGCGATAAAACTGTTATACACTGAGGCTCGACATCTCAGTTTCTGTAAGTAAGGTGATTAAAATATATTTCCCTCTAACAATGTATGACCAAATGTCCAGCCGACTACCTCTCACATCTGTTCCAAGGAAACATCTGAGACTTAAAATAGGTAGATGGCTTAAAAGAAATCTTTCTTTTTAAACCAGAAATTGTTTAAATAAATCCGATAACGCCAAATATATTAAAAAATATTTCCCAGTTAATGTTAAGTGTTACTAATCATTTGTTGTAGTCTTTTTAAAAAGTTTCACATGAATTCGGTACTCTATACGAACATAGGCTGAGTCTTCTGTCAAAATTTAGCATTCCATCATTAAAACAAAACACAAAGGGATATGCGTATTTTCAATACATAAATACATATATGTATATTTATACTGGGCTTATGTTTTTATAATAAATTTGTAAAACTGTTATACATCAATATTTATTCTTCATTTTGTATTTTTGTTGTTTGAAATTTCAGTTGTGTTATTATACAAAAATCCACTTTGTATTTGTTGGTAAATCGTATTCGAATTAATTTGTCTTTTTGCATGAGATGAAACTGTTATGAAATTGTGGCATGCCTTTCATATAGACAAGACACGAGTGTTTAACAGTATAAACAAATGTATATAGTGGTAATTAAGGCGGAGTCAATTCAATTGACATTTGCTTGAAAAGGCACAGCTGTTAAGCGCAATTTAGATAAGTCAGTATTATGACCGCAAGATTGTTGCATTTCTCCTACTAGATTATTTTTGCAATATGCAATATTTTCATACACATAATTTGTTATTAAATTTAAAGTTCGCGAGAAAGTGTTGTACATTCTCTGTTAGACTCTGTTACAGCATCTTTAAACTAATATTTTGGTTAAAAAAAAAAATTTCCATTTATTTTTTGGTCTAGATTGCGGATATTTCCTTGATTTCATTTGGGAATGCATTGAGTAATTTGCTGCCTGGTCGGTTCATAGACGATAATTGGTCGATGGCGCCTTTGTTGCATTTCGTTGTTGTCCAAACAATGAGGATGTAGTTGATGGCGTTCGCATTGAAGCATCATCAGTGTCATCATCATCATCGCCGTATAAGCCACGAACAACCAGACTCCCGGTGCCGCCGCCCGTACAGCAGTAGCGTTTTTGAATAAGTCGTATGGGTCGCGTCAAATCGATAGTATCCCCGTTCTGTTGACGTAACTCCGCCTCAGCCACACACTCCGCATGCTTCCATTGGCGAAGGGCAAGTAGAAAGGCATCCGTAACGTTTGTGGCCGTCTTTGAGGACGTCTCAATGTGGGTAGTAATATTAAATTCTGCGCACCATTGCTTCACATCATCAGAATTAACTTGACGCTGTTGTGGCTGAAGATCATTCTAAATGCAAATAAAACAATTCATGTAGTGGTTGAAGTATATGGTTATGTATGATATATCTGTATTACAGCTCACCTTATTGCCCACCACTATAAAGGGAAATTTATCTGGCGTCACATCCGCATAGCTTAGAAACTCATTGCGCCACATACCCAAGCCTGTTAAGCTATCCCGATCATCCAAGGCGTAGCAAAGTAGACATATATCCGATCCACGATAAAAGGGTGTACGCAAGGCACGAAATCGTTCCTGTCCAGCTGTATCCCATATCTATACATATACGAGTAATGCAAAGAAATTAAATTCATATACAAATTAACTTTAACTGGCTTTCAATTAATGTTTCCATAGAAATTAGCAACGCTCTCGTTTGATTGAGACACAACTGTGGGAACCTAATGGGAGCCACCAAATGTTATATTAGTCGGTAAGAGCAGGTAAATATCGTAGTGGGGCTCTTGGGTGACATCAGATTTACTGACTATGTATGTACATATGTATGTATATTAACTAATAAATTATTTGCTTGTAGCAACTTGGAACTCAGCAAAGCTTCGTCTCAAAGGCAAACCAAATAACTGATAAAGCCGAAGTACTGATAAGTTAAAACAAAAAGAAAAGGCAACCAGTCTTAAAAAGTCATATGAGTAAATGGTAAACGAATAAATATGAACGAGTAAATAGGGCAACGAATTTTCGCATAAATATGACCTTTAGAAATATTTTTTGGTTTTTGGTGTGCCAAAAGATCAAAGGAAGCGTGACAACTTGAATAGATCCGAAAATGTATAACCATTTACTATTTTCTAAATGATTCACACGCAACGCAATTACATAGTCTATGAATATTATAATGCGGTTTTTGTTTGTAACGAAATTACGAGTAAACAGTAGAAAACTCAATTATTTATTTTATTAGATCGGTTATAAATAGGTTTTTATTACAACAAAAGTAATCTAAAACAAAAACGACCCCCAGCTTGACTGTTGACTTGTTGGCATCGACCATGGATTGTATGAACCCATCTCATCATCATGTATTTACTTTATATAGTCAAAAGTTTTCTTATCTTCTATACATACACATTTCTAATAAAAAAAAAAAAAAAAAGCAGTGACACACCTATGTACATATGTATGTGTATATATGTTGAATTGAATAAAGATAATTTGAATATTTGCTTCACCTTTCTGTTATTCAAATACACAACACTCTAAACAAGTATCGCAAGTACCAATTAAAAAGATTATTTTCTTTCTAATTATTCATACATTTGAATAATTTGTTATTTTAATACCGCAAGCATTACCTTAACTTATTAAATTTATCGTTTTAAATCTATTTATTCGAATATAGGCGAATGTTTTGATTTCGAACATGCTTAGAATATATGCATGCAGATTTTAAATGCTTAGGCCTACTAAAAATCATTAAATAAATAATAAAATGAATGGCTTCAAACCACTAAAACTAAAACTTTACCTATTTCAGTTTAGTTTCACCACTCTTGGCAAACATCTGTCATTAATGTTTTTTCCTTTTCGGTTCTGGTTGCTATGCAGCCAACCGTTAAACCAATTTGTATAATTTTCACCTTGCCAAGTGAGTAACTTTATAAAAATACTCGCAAAATAATTACTTCTTTTAAAGTAATTTAATGAATTTTAATCCGATTAGTCAGCAGTAAGCTTTAGAATTGCTAATTCTTTTGGGCTATAGCTGTATAGTTTACTCGATCGATTTAGTTAATTTATAATGACTTTTTCGCTTAGCTGACATTTTTGCAATATTTAGCTTAGTTAAAAAATAATGCATATTTATAAGCAATTCCACCAGATTCTGACTCTGACCGAGACTGACAGAGTGTGAAAATGAAAAACAGCGGCATAAATATATAAAAGAGTGAAGGCGGAAGGAGTGAAACAGAGAGAGCAAGAAGGTGAGAGAAATGATGACTGAGTCTAAAGAGTTTTGTTTATTTGTTTGCAAACTGTACGTTAATTGACAACAAATTACATTGCCGCTGCCTGTTTGGGTTAGATAGAGATCAGAGGTACACATAGTATATACATATAAAGAATACTATATCAAAAGCAACGAGAAGTCTGAAGTTTAAGCGAAGAGCCGACTTTGCCGCACCCTATACTACCCATGTAGGATAAAAACCTGAATTTAACTCAATTCAACTAATCATCAATCCCTTACAAATATCTTAGCAAATAACGTTTTTTGCATACTTATCAACAAAACGTTTTTTTTCAATACTTTCTATACCCTCCCAGTTGCAGTCATTGCCAAATCGCCTCTATCGTTTATTAATGAATATTGGTTGTACTTTGGGTTTTAAATGAGTTTAACAAAATTTAATAGATATTGCAAAGCAAAAGCCATTTTATACACATATTTATCCCAGCCTACACACCTATCTTGGCGGCTAATTCTTCAAGAGTAATATTAATGTTTCAAACTTTTTGAAAATGTCAAAATAACCTTCACTTTATAGTTGCAGGGTATTTAAAAACAAAGCAGAATCGTTGTTCAATCACGAAATCCCGGCTAATAGATTCGCTTCAATTCGTTGGCATTCGATCCATAGAATCAATCAACCACAAATTAATAAATAAAGAATATTTATAAATAAAGTTTATTATTGTATGACTGCACCTGTAGAGTATATTTTTCGTTATCCACTATAATATCCCTGTTCATAAATTCCACTCCGATTGTATGGAAGTTGTTTTCCTCATAACGATTGGCGACGAAACGGGTGAGAAGTGCAGACTTACCCACGCCCCCGTCGCCTAATATGACGACCTTCAGAAGTTTGGATTTCTGCGGTGGGCGCATGTTTGTCATTTTGTTGTCTTATTACTTATTTTCTACTCCCCCCCCACCTAAGGTCCCTCGCAGCAATGAAAAGCGTAAAAGTAGTTTTGCTTCACGGCTTGAAATTAGTAAAGTTTTTTCGGTTCACTAAACGATTCACTTGTACTTTGTTAATTAAATAAATTATCGTGCACTTGGTCAACAAAATAAAAATCATTCGGGGGAAAAAATAAATTAAAAAAAACCCGCCGCGGTATAATAAAAACGATGTCCAATTGAATAGTCAGCTGACAATTAACAGTGCTTGCAAACGGTTCTGTTAATTCTAACAGTGTTCACAACAGATGCTGTTAAAAAGGCAAGAAGAATAATTAGAGATGACAATTCTAATGATTTAAAACTTGCTTTATACACTCGAACATCCCTAAATAAATTCAAATTGTATGGCGCGAAATCTAACTTCATTCTATAAAAATTTTAATGAATAGAATGAAAATGCTGTGTCTTTAAATGAGTTTATTATACGGATATCTTGTTTTTTGTTTCTTATGACACAATACTTCATAAATTATTATCACTTCTAGATTGAATTTTTTCATCCTTTAGTTTAAACTTTAACTGTTACTTTTTTATGAGTAAATTTTTTACTCCAATCTGAATCCATAAATCATGTTGAATTATTTTAAAGAAATATAATAAATCAGTTCCGATTTAAAATCACAAAGATAAATAAAAAACACTTGAGCTATTTTTAGCCCTTTATGACAGCAATAGGGCGCATTTTAATGCATTTCTTACTTATGCCTGCCGCATGGCAAGTGTCGACCACATCAGTGACATCTTTGTAAGACTCGGGAGCCTCTTCCATTACCAGCTTGGGCGAGGCCACTCGTATGGCAATGCCGGTTTGCTCTAGTTTTTCCAAGACTTCTTTATAATCCAGATTACGCCGAGATTTGGCCCGAGATAAGGCGCGACCCTGTGAGAAAGAATACAGATAAAATATTTTTAATTTAATTTTAGTTAAATTAAATACTCACCGCACCGTGGCAAGTGCTACCAAACGTTTCATGCATTCCCTGTTCGGTGCCGGTGAGAACATAACTGCAAGTGCCCATGGTGCCGCCCACGAGTACAGGTTGTCCTGTCAGTTGGTAGTCTACGGGAATCAAAGGATGATGCGGCGGAAAGGCACGTGTAGAGCCCTTGCGGTGTACCAGCAGTCTTTTTTCCTTGCCATCGACCATATGATTCTCCACTTTGGCTATGTTATGAGATACATCATAGATTACATGCATGTCCAAATCGTCTGGGGTGGTATTAAACATTTTGGCAAAAGCTTGTCTTGTAAGAAAGGTCATTGAACTGCGATTGACCCAGGCGAAATTGGCGGCGGCGGCCATTGCCTTTAGATAATCTTGACCCTCTACAGAGTTAATGCGGGCACAGGCTAATTGGCGATCATTTGTCTCAATGTTGTCTCTCTTCATGGCCTTCTCCATTTGAACAAGCGCGTCGGTGGCTACCTGGTGTCCGAATCCACGGCTGCCAGAATGTATCATAACTACAACTTGTCCCTTCTCCTCGATGCCCATTTTCGAGGCACTCCACTTGTCATAAATCTCATCCACCACCTGGATTTCAGCATAATGATTGCCAGCGCCTAAAGTTCCCAACTGAGGTAGGCCCCGCTTTTTAGCTCGCATGCTAACCTTAGCAGGATCGGCATTCAACATGCGACCATATTCCTCGCAATGCTCTTTATCTTCAGCCCAGACATAACCCTCACGTAGTGACCAATCCATGCCCATCTCTAAAGCCTCCTCCAGATCTCTGGCATTCATTGGTATTATGCCCTTTGAGCCCACTCCCACTGGTATGTGATCGAATAGCGATTGAGCCAGTTGCTCTTTGAGCGGCTGTACATCCCGCTCATAAAGATTTGTTCGTAGCAAGCGCACACCACAATTAATATCGAATCCGACACCTCCTGGACTAACTACTGATAGTGGGTTATCCATGTCGAACGCCGCCATATTGCCAATAGCAAATCCATAGCCCGAATGTATATCAGGCAATCCAATCGAGCGTCCCACAATACCAGGCAAGGCGGCCACATTGGCTATCTGCTTTACACCAGGCAAAAATCCACCCACAGCCCCGGGACGACATGAGTTCTTCAACTCCTCAAGCATAAGCCGTTCCAGGTGCCTGTTAAAGAATGTTCCACTTAAGCCCGATAACTGAAACCGGCAAACGCTTACCCGTTGACATAGAAGCATCCTTCCACATTCATATTAGGCTGAAAGCCCTTCTTAATGCGCCAGCAATGATCATTGATCTTCTCCAGATACTTTAGTTCGTCATTGTAAGGGCGGACTACCATATTGATACTGGGCGTGAATCCTTTGTCTCAATAATATTTATTAAATTGGAAATGTTGTGAAATGAAACCGGCTTCCCGTACAATATGACCAGATTATTGCCAGCGTGTTTGATATTAGGGTGGACCTTTAGTATTTCTTAAGTCGATATAGATCGATAAAATAATAAGCAACTTTTATTTAAATTAAATAAAAAAATGAATAATTAAATTATTAATTAATAACAGAATTTTTAAGCATTTTGTTAAGTGTTCTTAAAATACTCATGATACCATTTATGATTTATATCTATATGAACCGGTGGACCGTATATTTTAAATGCATTGCAAGCTATAGTATCGTAGACAAGAAAACTTATATGTGGAAATTGGATACTTAACTCTTCTGGCTTGTAGGGCAAGTTTCCCACAATCATGATGCAAATCAGTTTTAAACATGGAGGCCTATTCAGTATAAGAGGTTTCAAATGCCTTTCTCCCGTTAATTGGTATATATTGAGAAGAACTAAATGCTGTAGCTTATTAGCTTTTTGAAGTAGTCGAACAATCATATAATCTCTTACATCACATCGACTCATATCGAGAATTCGTATAAATGGAGTCACCAACTCAATTGTGTTTACGTATTCCAAGGAGAAGCTGGCGTGATCCAATTTAAGGGCACGTAGTTTTCGCGTCTCGGCAGCCCCTTGACAAAGCGGTCGAAGCAGAGTCAAAATGTCCTTTTCGTTAATCGAATAGCCCACACTGATGTGAAGACTATGCAAATGACGTCCAAGTGCTTGCAGTTTACCAGCATCATGCAGGGGAGGAAATCTCATTGTGAAGTCATAGTGACGGAATCTATACAATTGCCGCTCAATGGCCTCATTGAAGCGTTGATTGATCTCGTTAAATAATGACAATAGTTCATCCAGTTGGAGAAAATTTAGAATCAGGTCCAGGGAATCAACATTGAGATCTATGAATTTCATGTAAGATTTATCTGCCATTCTGAAAAGTTAAAAAGGACATTAGCATTAAATTATTATTTTAGCCACCAGAAGCTCAACATTATTTAACAAGAAATTATCGAACATTCTCCTTTCTGTCTAGAGGTGCAAGTTATTTGACTTTGGCGGTTGGCCGATAGACGATAACTAAGCCGATATCAAAACTATGCAAAGTGGTTTTGTTGTTGTTGCAATATAATGCGGTCACACTTGCAAATTGTTTACGGACGTCGGCTCCAAAATTAAAGTGAAACATTCCGACGTAAAACTCGTCTCCAACTTGATACTCACTTGGACTTCGACTACTCAACCTTGCCTGCCCGCGGTTATCCACCGTCTCCGTTTGTCTGCCAATAAATTAAATTAAATTAAATAGAAATTTTCGCAACGACTCGCGGCGCAACTTGGCGGTGGGCGAAGAAAAACTGTTTGCGTGGAATTAAAATTTTCGCCTTTTGGTATAACCACAAAACCAAAAACATAAAAACTGTGCTTGTGTTTGTGTTGCAGTTTATTGGGAAAAGTCGTGGGTGCCACATCTTATCATGGATGATTTAGGTAAGTTAACTAATTTTAGTTCAACAACAACAGCAGTCGATATATACTTAAAAACAACACAACGAGAAGATTAACAACTTTTTGGTTGTTAAACTTTTGTGTGTCTCAAGGTCAAATATATTTAAGCCACATAAATTTCATTACCATTCCAATTAAGTTAAAAGTATTACTATTGTACGCTAGGTGGCTCCACCTCGTATTACTATTGTACGCTAGGTGGCTCCCCCTCCAATAAGAGAAACTGAATCATAATAAATGATTAATGAATCTTTAGTATTAAAAATTCTTATCATTACCTTAAACTGCAGTGCAACCTTAGCTCATTCTTTCATCGGTGATCGCACCGACATCATGATAAAAAGTTTTATGATTCTTGGAAATTCAAAAAAGTAACGAAATGAAATCTTTGGCAATCATTTATTTACCTTGTGCCATATTAAAGAGGGTGTGGCAGCATTATGCCCTATGCGGCTGAACACTTGTTAATTATCTGAGCGAATGAAGCTAACCAGAATCACATACAGACTCGCTTATGTTTTTAGTCATCATCAGCGGAAAAAACACACAACTTCAATTCAATTCATCTTCAAAAAGATGAGCGCGTGAGAGTTTATCCAGAGGTTGCGTAAAATGATACAACAGACAGTTATTAGATAGTAAATATCAATTGTTATTTACGCAATCACCTCAAACTGTTGAATCTCTATATTCAACACGAAAAGGACATCAAGCTTCAAAACTTAATAACAATTTGTAAAAATCTCAGTTTTGCTTTTTACAAAAGCTAACTCCGATTTTGCAGAGTTGATTGTTATCGCTGTCTTTTGGAACGGTTTCGTGTCACGTTCGCCCATTTATCGCGCATATGTACATACATATGTACATACATATGTATGCATCTTCTTTTGTCTTTTTGCTCTTTACTTCAACTTTTACCCACTTTATGACACAATTCTTTGTCTGTTTACTGCTTGTTGCGCTTGTTTTGAATGTCAGCCTTTTTGATAAAAATGAGTTGCATTCTGACTTGTCAGACATTTTTAAGAAATGACTAAAGGCCAGGCCACAATCACATACACAACTATAACCTCTTCTCGGAAAGCTCTACTCATTTTTGATGTCGCCCACGCACAGTGGTTCCACTATGCAACATATTTTATGAATGAGTTTTGAAAGTAGTGTATAGTCCACGTGTCATCTGCAGAGTTGGTTTTCCTTATTGCTTCCTTTTGCGTTTTTAGTTTGCATGTTGGAGGCGTCTTTTCATCGAATTGACTAAGTTGCTAATGTAATTCAAAGGGATCTTTTGCCACTCTTCTATTAGAAAAGCTTTCAGTCCAGCTTTGTTCTAGGGATTCCTTTTTCCCACTTTTTTTTTAAGGAAGGACCACGGCCTATTATTATGTACGAAGCCGAATTGAGCCGCACTTGTGGGCAAATGTGCCTTTAAAATGTTGAGGTACTGCTCAGCATTCATGGTGCTCTCAATAAATGCGATACCACCGACTCCTTGACTGGATATGCACCCCCAAAACCACGGACAGTTTTCCAAATTTCTCAGTCGGAATTATATTACGCTGGTTCAATGCATGTGTATGTGTGTGCGGCATTTGAGTGTCATTGTCGTTTTGGTTTCCGACTGGCACATCAACAATGCAGAAAATCCCTCTATTTATGCCTACCAATGTTATCTGATCACTGAACTTTGGTATAGCATTTGGCCAATTAAAATATTTTTTTTTTTTTTTATCGATATTAAGGTTTTTGAAGTAATCACTGATTTATTATTTCTTATTTAAACTTGTGATACTCGAAATTCCATGCAATATGAAACTTATCGGTGCCCAAAATTGGAATATTGATTTTTTATAGGACTTTCAACACAATGAAACCGAAATATAATATATGTATATAATAACGTTTCTTTTTGGTTGAAAAATTCTTGCTGCTGATATTGGGTTTGGTATCATTGAACTAAAAAATTTTACGTTTTTATCGGTATTATTTAACGGTTCTGTGTGTGGTTATGTAAAGTCCATCGGATTTCTATTTTAGTTCAGGTTGAGTGCTGTTGCACAAACATACATATGTACTGGCAATCTTTATAATGCAACTTTCTTATCGCTTTAAAAGAATTCATTATTAGCTATAGCTACTGTAGCTACCACACCAACGTAGATCGTTGCGTATATGCATGTACATATATGTACATACATATACATACATACATGAGTTCATATTTTAATTCTCGTAAAGGTGACTCACTTTTTGTATGGTTCGCTGTTCCCACTGTTGCCACTGTCCCCACCACAGAAAACCTGTGACAATTTTTGTTTATTTCTCTCTAGTTCTCTTTCTTTATGTGTTTATGTTTGCCTCCCACTTCCATTGCGGTTTGACTGGGTTGGATGCGATGTTCCACCACGTAAAACAAAACTGAACAACAACTTTTATAGCGGCCGATTATATTAGAAGAGATGATAACAGAAGAAAAGAGACGAGAGCAGAAGCTCCACCAATGGTCTCTTTTTTTGTACTATGTATCCATTGGGGAGTAAAAGGGTGTATTAAGATCTATAGAAACCAGTAATTTCTAGATTTTGGAAAATATAGTTAATTGTAAAAATCACCGATCCACAGTTCATGAAACATTTTCCACTGGCCACTCTTCCATTGAGTTGTACATACATATATGTATACTATTATACAGGGTATCTAGGGTCTGGCGCTTTGAGTGAATCTTTGACTTTTTCAATTTAGAGAGATAGAGTGAATTAGAGAGAGCCATAAAACCTAGAGAGCTCAGGAGAGAGAGAGAGAGATAGAAAAAGAGAAGCAGAGAAAATGCGGGCAGCTAATGTGGAGCTCGTTTGACTTTTTTTACTTTGGGGATTTCATTGAATTTTTCAGTCGTTTGTGACGCTTTTACTTAGACGCGCGGGAAGCGCGAGAGCAGCGTTTTTATTTCAAAATAATAATAATAAAGACAACAAGAAAATATGAGACAACATACTATCAAAGTGCAGTGAAGATTGTGGCAAACAAAAGAAAAAAAGTAAATAAAATGAAGTGTTGAGACATAGGAAAAAAAGAGTAGCTCATGAAAAATATTTTTGCGGCCTATATAAGCGTGGGAAAATTATTTACTTTGCTGACATCACGAAAAAAAACCAAAAGATACAAAATAAAAAAGGATTTAACAAATAAAGATTATGTGAAGAAGAATTTACAGTAGGAAGAGTTATCTCTTATGGAGATACGAGATGTGATGACATGAGATGAAATTAATGATATGTGTCACTTATTTTAATTGCCACTAAATATCTCTGCAAATCTTATTTAAGCAAATATTTTTCTGGCTATGTATGCTGTTTATTTTGCTTAAACTAATTATGGAACTAATTTTGATAAATGAGGACAAACAGGGATTATAGCCAAAATATTGGAAAACATAATGTGTGTGGGTGTTGGGATATTTTGTCTATTCGAGAAAATGGAAACTAATTAACATTGCTGATATGGTGGGGGCGATGGGGCCCATTAAAATATTTCGAGAATTATGACTGAAAACAAAATCAATACATCTCGGATAACGAAATTCGTGTAAAATGACCAAAATACTTTTTTTGCAGGGGTATAACAAGTATTTCTACCCTGTTTCCATGAGTTCGGAAAAGAGCGTATTAAAATTATCAAAAACCTGCTAAAGCCTAGGAAATTTTTGTAATATTCTTGATTGGTATTAATTACCGGTTCCATTACCGATTATCAAATAACGTTTTGACGGTTAATGGTCACCTAAGAATACATAATACTGAGCATTCCAAAGTCGTAGACTCGATTTTACAAATGCGATGCAGTGGTTGCCATTTGTTTATGACAAACAGCTGTCTCCATTGTTTGACCCTCTCTCGATCTGTATCTCTGTGCCTACTTATATGCATCCCATCCGATTCTATCTCACCACTCATCATTTGCCGTCACTTACTTTCGTCGACTTGTCTTTCTGTATTTTCATATTTCTGCAACAAATTTTGTTAAGTAATTCTTCATTTTCGGTAAAGCTTTAATTAGCTCCTCGGACATTTCAACTTACTCTCATCCATCTCCATTGTTCGATTGGACGTCTCTCATTCTCCTTCTACTTAGTGCAATGAGTTCATCGCTAGCTTTTAAGTTCTCGATTGCTGCTGGTATAGCAGGTTCTCAAAATACAAAAATATCAACAACAATGATTCTTATCTCCAATTCATAAAATTTCAATTAGTGTGCGCTGTTTTCTATTTTTTGTTATTTGGTGTTCCCGACGTTTGATTGGGTGAATTGGGGGAAGAGGCTAAAAAATCAAAGAAATAGACTCATTTCATAAATCATTAATAGGGTCTGAAGTATTACTCAAGACTCTTAGATTAAAGACTCTATATAAATGTCTATATCGAAGCTTCAAATCGCAGCCTAAACATTTTATTTTTGAAAGGAATATATAAATCGATAAATTAATCAATTTTTTTGCCGCTTTATACATGTTTATCTATAGAAGAATACTGTTTTCTTAAATTCTATCCGAATTAACGTACGTAAAAATAGATCCATATCTCCATTCTCTAGAGTCTAGACAGTCTGCTTAAATATATATACATATTTGTAATTCCAAGATTTGATATCTGTTTTTATACCATGCATCCATAGGATGAAATGGTATATTAAAGTCGCCAAAATGTATGGCCCCTACCCTATAAAGTATATATATTCTTGATCAGTATCAATAGCCGAGTCGATTGAGGCATGTCCGTCTGTCAGTCCGTCTGTAGGATCATCGAGATCTCGGAGACTATAAGAGCTAGAGCTACCAAACTTAGCAAACGAGTCTGCTCTGCAGGTAGATCGAGTTTATTTTTTTTTCGACCCGCCCCTTCCGCCCCCGCTATTTGAAAAACAATATTTTGACAATATTTTTATCTCGGGAACTATAAAAGCTAGAGCTTTCGCATTTGGACAGTATATACGTGCAGTATGCACGCAGACCAAGTTTGTTTCAAATTTTTGCCATTTTGCCAAATTTTGATTTTGCTTCCGTTTACTCTGCGATTTATTAAAGAATGTTTTTAATAGGCCCTTTTCCCGTATATTTATTTATTTTTTGTATGTGCTGTTACCAGCGCTCTCCACTTATCTTATCAGTTTACAATGCCTATATTGTGAAGCACCTGTTCTCTTTTTACTTAGTTCTTCTTTATACATATAGCCAACAAACCTTGTTGGGCTGGGTGCAAAGGTAATAAAAGATCATAGCATAGATCACCTGCACTTGAAAAAAGAAAATTTTATGTGAGTTTTTTTTTTGTTTTCACGCATTGCGTTTTTCACCTTAGTCGCTATTCAGCAAGGTCATCATTCGCATTCACACACATTTTATCTACTTACTAATAAAATATTTATATAGAGATCGCCGATCTCTCGACGCCGAACTCTTGGAATTTCCTTTCCCCGTCAAAGAAAAAAAGGAAAATAAAATACCTTATACATTAGGCAGGGAATCGCCGACTTAGAGATACGGTGTGCAGCAGGAATTTTCATGTAAACGAACTAAATTTCTTTATTCCCTCACATGCCGAGTTCTCTGCCGAGATGTACTTCATTTCACTCAGTAAGAATAACGATAAAGTATCAATATGGCTTTATCTGAGGTATTTTTACAGTTCTAATACCTTGATTATTGATGCCGATCGTATGGGTGTCCCTTGTCTGCTCCTACAATGCTGCTCCTCGATATCCTGTATATATACAGGCATATATACAGGGCATATATGCCCTTTTACCCAACAGCTACAGGGTATCGAGAAAAAAACCACTAAAAATCGTGCCTTTGACTTTTAAATATAGAAAACCTGGGCAACAAACAATTGCCAGTCGGTTGCTGCTTGCCCGACGTCATCGTCTATATACACCCCGAGGGGTGTGATGGGGCCAAGCATACTCGTCGATCGTAGGTATGGGGATCCTCTCGATTGTTTACTCAAGACCTGGAACGAAAGTGAGTTTAGTTGGTTTAAAATTTGATTTTCCCTTAGCTTCTTCTTCTCGTTTTCTCTTCTTATTTTTTTGGCAAGAAGCTGCGGAAATGTTGCCGCATTTTCAATTAATTTTCCCTACGACGAAAAACGTCGCGTTTGATTTGCTAGATCTTTGCTCTATTTTTGGTTACCGATCCATGGGTGTTGACGTAATTTGGCAACCTTGATTCCTATCCCATTCTTTGCCCCCAGGCAATCCACCGAATTTGGTTTTTTGTTTTCTTAATTTCTTGTTCATCTTTGGGTTTTTTAGTTGGCAAAATAA
This sequence comes from Drosophila sp. 14030-0761.01, assembly GCA_018150735.1. Lineage (NCBI taxonomy): Eukaryota > Metazoa > Arthropoda > Insecta > Diptera > Drosophilidae > Drosophila > Drosophila sp. 14030-0761.01. Next base: position 1,902,671 of record JAECWO010000027.1, on the reverse strand, counting down.
TTTATGTTTATTACTTTTTACCTTTTTCAATGTGTCGTTAGTTTTGTTATAAACAAATCCGCTGCCTGTAGATTCACTTTGGTATTTTTTTTGTATTTATTTATGATTCCATAAATCTGTGTTTACGGTTCCATTTCGGATCAACATGGTCTAACCTCTAACAATCTATGCACTTGTCTGTGGGGATCATCAATTTTGTATGGCAGTTTCCATAGATCATCTGCCCACACGATTGCAGGTAGATTTAGATAATAGTGAGATTTATGAGAAAGAATCTAGGTTGTAGACATTTTCACATTTGATGAAATATTTTTCCCATTCTTGATTTGTATTATTATCAATCAATTTATATAATCGATTATTAAGACCTTTAGATTTGTTTCTAACTTTATTTTTCGCCAATGATCTTTAAAGTAATTTTAATCTCTTAACATCAGTTTGTGCACTCACTTCCACACAACAATCGAAATTGTCTCCGGCTCGGGAGCCTCACATATGTAGCGGAACATGCTATTCTGATCATTGGAACAGGGCCGATCGTTTAGTTCGAAATCTGTTGAGTATGGCCAGATATATCCCAAGTGTATGCAATGTTCGCGTCCTCCAGAATTATCGGGTTGCTTGGGAGCCCATTTCTGAATGGTTATACTCCGTCCAGTGCTAAACCAATTGTATGATCCCTCAAGTCCCAAATCGTTGCCACATGTCCAATAGTTATTTTTATCGGCGCGAGTCCTGAGATAACTGGCAATGGCTTCAAACTCCTCCGATGTCTCAAATGTGACCAATTCGGAGTTCAAGGCACGACACTTCTCATAGGCGACGTACCAATTGACTCCGTCCATGCCAAAGTAATAATATCCATTGTTAATCTTGATAAAAGGTTCCGATTTGATGATTACATTATTCAAATTTCCTATAAAATATATTTTCGAATATTATAGCTTAAATCAATCATTAAGATTCGAATACTTACCACTATGTACGTCAATTGTATACTTATCATGGACATGGGCCCAGCCTAGTTGAAGAAAGCCCACTAGGAACAGCCAGCAAACAATATGCTTGAACATTTTATTCGATACTGAATGGAATTCATTCGATTTTGGAGACTTTTATATTTGTCAAGCATATACCTTTTTACCTAGATAGAGGTATTTGAATTGCAAATCAAAAAGGTTAAGTAGGATCATTTTCTATGGCATTTCCCAAACAATTTGTCATTTAATTTGGATTTTCAAAGTTAAACTTATTAACATTTTGTCAATTAATATCGTCCCATGTTGTGAAACGAAACATACTGGTGGGGTGATTGTTCATACACTACAAAAATTTTGTACTATCTAATCTGTATACTTGCTCCTCTTGTAATTGTTTTTGGATTTTTAAAAGATAAATTTGCCGAATTAATTTTAAGGTTTAGTTTTTGATATTTTATGAGATCAGTCAAGATCTGGGCAATATCGTAAGATTTGGTAATTGTAATGTAATTTTTGGTGCCGTTCGATACCTCAGAGCTAATGATAAATATCTCATGTATGATTTGGACGATCACCCTTTGACGATGAAGTCTTAAGTATTGTCAGTTTTATGTATTTCTCATCATCTGCAAAACTCTCTAAACTAATCTCATTAGATCTGATCTAAGCACTCCTTCCATCACGTTTTTGGAAATAATTTTGTCAGTTCTTAAGGCAATCAAAATCCCTAGCTAATGCCACAACAAAATATAATAGATAATAGACTTTGTACATTAAGTCAAAATGGACTCTGGGGGAGGATGGAACGAACTTTGCAATAATTCTGTGACTAGGGCAAAGCTCTCTGACAGATACGCAGACAAATGAACAAACTGACGGGTGGACAGACAAACAACCAACCGATGTCTTCTGACAGGCAAAACTCAACGCAAACAAAGCGACAAATCCGTCGACGGGTCCCGAAAGGCCAAAAATAAAAATGCGCTTATAAATAATTCAAATGAAATAAAAAAAAACAACAACAAACAACAAAACCAACAACTACTACACACTAGAACAACAAAAACTTTTAAATAAATCAGACGTTTTTTGTTTATTATGTAAAAGTTTTTCCTTTTTATATTTTGTATCTTTGTGTGTGTTTGTGTGTGGGAAGTGACTAAGTGAATCTCAAAAATTGAACAAAATGGATAGAACAATGTACGGAAAAATTGATCCCGGAGCAAGACAACCTTACCGCACTGTAAGGAGTAAAGGCATCCAACCGGGCTGTAAGTATTGAATCTGTTATTAAAACTTCATTTCCACGCAACTATCGAAACTTTTTGCGGTTCGGAAGCCTCGCATATGTAGTGCATATTAAGGTATAGATCTGTTGGGGGAATATTGGAACAACGCTGATCTCAACGATCGAAAAAAACGATTCGAAAGCGGTACGGTAATATTGGATATGTATACAATGCTCGAGACCCTTGGCATTATCGGGTTGATCGGTGATATTAAATCGAATGCACTTGCAATTTGATAAAATGAAATATTAACGAATGTAATATTAATTAAACATAAAGCTAAATCAAGATCAAATTGTTAGGCTAGCCAGCAATGCCAGAGAAAGAACTTTATATTTAAGCATTTTCTTTCATACTGAATTACTTGCCAAAGTATTTGTGGTCTTTTATACTTAATACACTTAAAAATTTTATACTTAATATTTATTTAAAAATTTATTAAAGCGAATAAGTAGTATTTTATTTTACAATTTCCCCCATGTTTATTTGGGCATTGCTTAATAATTTACACCTTTTACCTTTATTTTTTAAATGGACACCTTTTGAAGAAGTCACCGGTTGAACTTTTCTCTTACCAAAATATTTATGGAAATAATCAAGAAATATTTCTTGAAAACGCTCCAACTTTTATTAACATTCAGCTTGAATTTATGCAACACAAAAACTTAATATTGGATCCATGTTCGGGAAAAATAAAGTAAGGAGTAATAATTGTCTTTGTTAACACATTCGGATTGAGCGATCATTTCCACACTACAATCGAAATTGTTTCTGGTTCTGATGCCTCTCAAATGTAGCGGAACAGGCTGTTCTGATGATTGGAACAGGGCCGATCGTTTAGTTCGAAATCTGTTGAGTATGGCCAGATATATCCTAGATGTATACAATTTTCGAGACCTCCAGCATTATCGGGTTGTTTGGGAGCCCATTTTGAAATGGTCAATTTTTTTCCAGTGGTGAACCAATTGTATGATCCCTCAAGTCCCAAATCATTGCCAGATGTCCAATAGTTATTTTTGTCGGCACGAGCCTTCAAATAACTGGCAATGGCATCAAACTCCTCCGATGTATCGAATGTGACCAATTCGGAGTTTACGGCACGACACTTCTCATAGGCCACGTACCAATTGACTCCGTCGATGCCAAAGTAATATTAACTATCGTCAATCTTGATAAAAGGTTCCGCATTCATATTCACATCATTTCGATTTCCTAAGCATATAAAGATATATAGTAAATTTAAAATATAAAAGTACATCCAGATTGAATCTTTGACTCGTTTTAAAATTATTAGCCGCTCAATGGCAATACCTTTTTCAAAATTGATCGCATATTTGTCGTGGGTCGTCGAGCTCGCCACAAGGCTCCCCAGCACTGCGAGAGTTAGTACTATGTCTTTTAGCATTTTTGATACCGAATTACTTTCGAACTGCCTCGGTCGGTGCCTTTTATACTCCAAAAAGTAACTGATAACAGAAACATTTTGACATTGTCTGGATCTTGCAATTTAATTGCAACAATAATTAACTCATGTTTCAGATAAACAAGAGAGAATTCCAATTGTTTGTCAAAAACGAATGGGAACTATAACATTTCATTGTCCTTGAAACGAGATGGAGGTATTTGCTTTTTGGGCAAAAACGAACATTGCTTAATTTTTTTTAACGCGTTTTCGTAAAATAATAAATTTAATATGAAAACAAATATTTTTATCGATTGTTTAAATGCGATTCGATCTAAGTTTATTTCAACAGTACACTATTTTGAACATACTTCGTTACAAGCGCAATAATACCCAAACGTTGGAGAGGAACTCGTAACTTTTTAAAACTGTTAAAAGACACCCCTGAATATAACAGTTTGTACTAATCTCATTTTCTTTCATGCCATGAAATAGGCAACATGATTTAAGAATATCGAAATTTTTGGTTCAGCAAAAATGTAGGCAACAAAAATCCCTTTACTTATTCTAGAATGTTAAACAAAAATTGTAAAAATATTTGAGTGGGTGACTTTTGTTAGACTTTCAGTTTAAAGTATTTTATATTATCTTGGTCATAGTTTACATTTTGGTCAAACGTTCAAAACAGTATCATTGTCTACTTACAAGTATTTAATTCAGATTTCTGATCTTTTCATATGTAAGAACGTCAATTTGATGCATTTATTCCTCGATGAAGACTAAACTATTGTAGTTTCTTTTGTACTCACAGAAAATTTACAACGCAATATTTATGTTCGAGCATCACAAACATTTTTTATAAAAAAAACTAATTGGAACAACATTTGCCCAATGCAATGTAAACAATAAAGAAATACATCCAAATAAGAATGACGTAATATTTATACAATGAGATCGAAAGGGGGATCTCTGGTGTATAGAATATACATATTTTCATGCGTATTCTCCATGTGGAAGAGGCTCGCCTTTAAGTTTTTCTGTTTACATAGTTCGAAGAGTGCACATACAAATATTTAAACACCTGCGATTGCATTGGAAGTTAGTTCACTATCCAGTTGTTATTTGACTTCAATTTGAATATGTGCAATTCAGTTTGCATTGAGACTTTCTGCTGACAAGTGAGTTAATTGTGCGCGCAACACACAGAATGAGAATCGGTAAGCGGCAATCTCTCTAGTAGCAGCGGGCAATGATGACCTTACTACGAGGTTTCATTCATTAGATCATTTTGTACGATTTGGTTCCGTCGTTTCCCATTGATATGTATGTATTCAGAGAAGTGACGCGACAACAAAATAGTTTCTCGCTGTGGGCGTCATTTCAAAATTATTGTTGCTGTTGCGTTCTATATTCATTGAACAGTTGTCGGATAGTGTTAGAGATGTGAACGTGCTGCCACCATCGTGCCACCAAATGCTAAAATATTAACTGGCTTCTTTCGCAGAGAAAATGAGAGGAATTAGCTGTTCTTTCATCCATCGTTTATTTGAGTATAGACATCCACCACAAATTGTAGGTGTAATAAAAATACAATTTTTTAGTTCAACAAAGAAATGTCAATTTATTTCTCAGTTGTGCACAAAATTCTTTGTTTTATTCAATATCTATAATATCAATATCATTAAACCAAGTGTAGTAAATATCGAATGAAACATATTTATCACAGATAAAAATTAACTTTTTCATTAATAGAGGCCTATAATAGCCAGACAGATATTTTTCCATTGCCAAAGAGATTAGAGATAATGGACCTATAGGTCGATTTACAAGCTTGAATTCATAAATTGAATTGGTAATTTTTAATACTGATAATAAATTCGATTAAATTTAGCTTTAGCATCTTTTAATTACATTCCCACTGATACAGTAATTCTTGCAAGAACTCAATAATTATTTACGATATAGCGTGCTATACTTAAAATCTGCACATCTCTAAATTTAATTTAGTTTGTCGATTTGTCTGTTTTTGTAGACACACACGACACTTGCCGAACAGGTACATATAGTATGGCCCCTCTATACTATACCTGTATAGAAAAATTATTATGTAAGCAATTCTAAAATGCTTTGAAACCCTCAGGTCATCATATATCTATAATTTGATTGATTACAGTCTGTAATCATTAGACAAAAAGCTTGTAAACTGAACTTTTAACTGCTTCTACGGAAGTGCGAAATCAAATTCCAGCGTCTTTCAAAACTTCGCGAACCAGTTCTCACAGCTTAACAGCGATGCCGAAAACCTGTTGGCGATGGAGTGAACTTTGTGACGCAGTATGGAAAATGTATATGTGGAATCTATTCAACTTTTTTCTAGTTAACCCTTGACTTTATCAAGCAATCATAATGAAAAAAAACCATCATAAAACAAATGAATTCAGAAGCAATTTTAATTTGTTTGCTCATTAGTTTCCACTTTTATTGTTCAGTTCTTTTGTTGTTGCTTTTTTGTGTTTAGCTCTTGCTTTTTTCTCGTTTCACTAATTTTAGTTCTAGTTTCAAAGTCAAGTGATTCATCATCATCAACAATACCGAAAAGAGAAAATGAGAAGAAAAAAGAAAATATAGAGAGGGATTTTTTGTCTTTTATATGAGACAACACACCCACTCAAAGATACCAACAACTATGCCAACAAATGCCAAATTCTTAATTACTCAACACTTTTAATACCCTGCCACTGAAGGTGCGGAAAGCTATATTAAGATATTCTAACCATTTGTGACAGTGTTTGGGTAACATTCGTTAACATACTTTTTCATTCTACTCAGTTGTAATATAAAATGTGCGGAGTAACTAACTTTAAAGACGCAACAAATTAATACCTTATGCTATAAATATAGTGGCTAATATCATAATCATATTAGTCTTATAAAAACGGTCCGTGAAAAATGCATTTAAGTGAGGAGAAGCGGTTTAGAATACAATTTCGAAGCCATCCTAGTCCTCAACTAGTCTGTCTATCTCTAGGACATAGCTAGATTGGTGAACTAATCCAGCGGGATTATTAGAAGATGTATCATATATACATACATATGTATGTATGTACATATTCACTTAGCCAGGTTTGCTATTTCGTGGAAGTTTTGAGTGTGTGTTATTTAAAATACTTTTGAAGTTGCATCTCAAATTGGTGGCGTAGAGTATATCGATATTCGTCTTACTTAATGTATATGCCATTGAATTTCTTGTTTTTGGGGTTGTGTTGTTGTAATTGAGCAATTCTTAACTTCCACTCAATTCCCATTTGCGCGAGTAATTTATGCTCTGCTCCTCAGAGACTGGCAGCGCTGCCTCGCTCATTTGTTCGATGTTCGCCTCATTCGCTCGATGGTATGACTAAATTCATTTGTTTTTGTTTCTGCGATTTCCATTTTTACAAATCTTCAATTACAGGTGAAATAATTTAAAATTAGATGCACATATTCAAATGCAAATTTAATTAAGTTTATTCGATCATATTAGAAACCATATCCATCAAAAATCCAAAAAATTTTAATTCATTTTAAAAAGGGCGACAACTGCAATTGCATTTTTTTCAGCTGTTTACATTTCTTCTTCTTCTTCTTTGGCTGGCCAAAATAAAAACAGAGACGTCAACTTGGTGCATTTTTCCGACGTTTACATTAAATTTATCTGTGTACACACAATTTAAAAAACTTTCTTAAATTTGGTCGTAATCCATAAAATTTATGCTTACTTGTGGCATATAACAAACTAAAATTGGAAACACAAATGTTTTTTTCACAGACGTTTTCGTAAAATAATAAATTATATATGAACACAAATATTGCCAGCGATTCCATCCAAAAATAATCAAAGTTTATTTCAACACCATTCTTTTTTCAACATAATTTGCTGTAAGCGCAAAATTAACCAAACGTTGGAGAAAAACTTGTAACTTTTCAAAACTGTCAAAAGAGGTTTCTGTGACACCCTACATTTGCGTTTGGGGCGTTAGCGATTTCTGTGACACCCCTGTATAGCTTTGTAGTTCTTCGTTGGGGCGATTTTGGGGCTCAGTTTCTTTTCAGTCGCGAACGGTCGCTCATTGGGGTAACATCTACAGCTCGGGCCACGTCACTTTTAAGATTTTGCTTGAATATTTCTGTTCGCCGTCGTACTGTGTATATGCTTGTGTGTGTGTGTGTGAGTGTTATTTGTACATATGTACATATGTGAGCGCCAGAAATCAAAATTGTTTATATTTGTGAATTTGAAGAATTCAGCAGCAATCACACAAACATCAACAACAACCAAAACAAAAAATATCCAAAAAACCCTCCCCTTAAAAAATTGTCACAAAACAAAAAATGAAAGTGCAGACAAGCGATAATAAAAAAACAAAATCAAATAATATATGTACATATGTACATATGTATATACACATATGTATGTACATACATATGCGAAGCAATGTCAACAACAAAATTACCAGTCAAGAGCAACAACAACAGCAGCAATAACAGTCAACAACATTTGCGATTTTGACCTGCTCTACGTTTGTGTATTTCACCCACGCTCTCTTGTCTCTTTGCCATTCTCCTCCTCTTGCTTCTCCTTTACCTTCCGTTGCAGTTGCAGCAGCAGCAGCTGCTCCGCTGCATTCCTCTCTCCGTCACTCTTTGTTCTCCACGATCACTTGCGACTCTGCAACATGCAACTTTTCATCATTTATAGTGGCATTTAATTGGTTTTAATTGCATTTTAATCAACAGCCAATAAAATGTACTTAGTTAAATGAATATAACCCATTAAAGATCGCTTTTAGATGCATATGTATAAAACTCACAATGTTCCCCATTTCCATTTGTATTTTGTTCTCCATTATCAAGGGTATTGAAAAAGATACCGGAATTCAATTTTATAAATTGGAATAGGTGCCTACAACAATTTTTTTGTAGGATTTTTGTCAGCAACAAAGTTTTTAGCCTTATTATCAAGATTTAGTGAAGTTTGCATTTAGTTTAAGTTTGTGTGGTATGTCATACAATATATATGTAAATTGTAAATATACTAGATACAGCCATATACTTCGAAATCCTCTAACGAAAATAGAGTTCTAGATAAATATTTCCAAGTAACAATATTAATTAAAATGTTAAGTTTTTTTAAGTCGATAATGAAATGTATTCTGAGAATGTTTAAAAACCTTTCGCACTTAATTTCAGGATTAGAATAACTTTATATTTGCAAATATATGATATAGATGTCTTATCTATATATGCAATATATATTATTTAATAAAAATTTATTGAAAGCAATTTATGCATATTGCATATGTTTTAAAATTTTGAAAAATTCATTAAGGGCCTGAAGTATTTTGAATAGGTTTATTGGTTGTCAGTCATCAAGACATATCTTTCTAAGCACTAGAACTGAACATGATTTTAGTGCGAACCTCTTCCACTAACGGCTTCTCTCCCATGTCCATATGATATACATATGTACATATGTATGTATGTACATATAAAAATTTATTTCCGTTCTTCTCGCATCGAAACGTATGTATGAACAGCGTTTCATCCATAAATTGTGTATTCAGTATTCTTGACGTTGACCCAGTGAAGCATGACGACGATGTTCTTATTTTGATAACCCTGCCCTGATCTATTTTTAGTCTTTGATTTGTCTTTAACCCAACGAAGCAAACCATATGGCAGATTATTTAACCACCCAACCACATGTTCGATCTATCCTATCCGCGAACTATACCTTATACATACATATGTATGTACATACAATATAAGTTGGTATATTGCAAAATTTCAATAATGAAATATCATGTTAAATATAGATCTATTTAGCTTTTGGTGTTTTGTGTATTTTGTATGTGTTTTGTCGTCGTTTTTATTAGACGTTCTTTATAAATTTGTTGTCAAAAGGCAAGGAAAATCGCGTCACACATTATTCGCATATAAGTTTTTCATTTATATAACTCAAATATGCGATTTTCACTCAATGAGAATATCAACTCACTTTGTATCTTGCTATATGTCTCTCTTCCTTTCTTGAGAAATCTCACTATTTCTCACTTGGCATTGGCCCAGTTACAGGTGGCTTCAGTTTCCACAAGGGGATTTGCGGGGATCTCTGTCAACTTTTGAACTTTTTGAGGCGCTAAATATGAATGCTGCCAACAATAATACAATACACAGGGGATAAGTGTTGTTAGCTATGTTTTACATTATATTTTGTCTCTGTTTAGTTTACAGAAAGTCTCTATGAATTGCTGTAACAAAGTGTTCACTCTACACTAGCTTATCCTAGCGTAAGGACAAATAAAATAATAAAATCCTATCATTGTATTTTTGAAGCACTGAAGCACTCCATTCTTAAAATCTACTTATGGCTAGAGGTTACAATTACCTAGCTGATTCTAGTGTGACTTAGCCCATTTGCTTTTTGTTTGAGCAATTCTTAATATTTATTAAGATTTTTCTGCTCAACTCTATTTAAAGTTGTTATTAAGTATTACGGAAGAATTATGTATAATGTATTATTATTATTTACATTTTTGGTTTTTGTATGTTTTTCTGATTTTCTTGATTTTTATGTCTTAATCGTTTTCTGTCATGTTTTGTTTTAGTGGTTGACTTTTGGGTGGGTCTAAGTGGATTTCCGTTAAGTGATGATAAATTGACAGTTGCTGATTATGTTAAAGAAAAGGTATACAAACATACATTATGAATGGAATGAATGAAATTGCGTTTTTGGTTGTTTTTCTTCTTAGAGATGGCTCGAGATGAATTTTTTTTGCATTTTATAAATATGAAAATGGCGACAAATATGTTCTTGAAATTCGTCTAAAAGTTTTTTGGTCTGCAGACTTTTGCGTACTTGAAAATATTATAATTTTATTGGCTATAAGGTCAAGTTGAAATAATATTTAATGAATTGTGAGATTATCTCTATTGATTAATAATTGTATATCTTCATAAATATGTGCATACAATCTCTTGTTTCGGCATCTTTAAAGTAAATATGAAGCGTACTTTAAGCTGATATTTATCTATATATCCAGTGGTTTAACCATTTTTATTAGATTTCCCCCTCTAGCGACTGTTAGACATGTCATGTTATCTCACCATTTGAAGTTTCATACGGCCCCGCCCCCTGCTTTGTTATGGTTTTTGTTTTTGCTTCTAGCCAACTTATGGATAACAAAAACGAATGCAAACAGCATATATTTGATCAAATATATCGTCTATACACGAACACACTGATATTTCAGTGTGTGTACATATATACATACATACATATAAAAATATTATATCATATGTATATGCGTTATTTCATGCCCTGGTGCGATTTTTCGCATTTTTATTTTTATTCGAATTCGCTGAACAAGTTCTCGTCCCACGAAAATGTTGAATCAAAAAATGTGTGTAGATGTTGGTCTACGGTCGTTAACGTTGTCTATGGCCACTTTGGGCGTCTAGTGTGGGTGGTTTGATTGAGTTTTCATTTATATATACATACATCAGTTTTTGGTCAATCGGTTGGCAACTAAAGTTGTTGTATTTTGGTTTTGTTGTTGTGGCTCACACATTTACTTGAACTACCGTTTATAGTGGTTTGCATATTGTTAAAGGAAAAAGAAACAGAACGAAACGAAACGCAAAAGTCTTCGATTTTGGCCATATTTGAATTGTATAGCCGAGAAATGTCTTCAAAACTGATATCATCGTCGTTTCACAGTACGCCCCTAAATGATTGCTTTAAGGTGGGCGCGTTTGAGAGACGTTTGGGTAAGTTTTATATATGTATGTACCACTATTCTGTGTGGGTGAACGATTAAATAAAGCCATCGATTAACCATTTGAGGTCAAGTTCAAGACAAGTTAAAGCGAAAAGAAATTCATTCATACATTTAATAATAATTTAACACACAATGAGCAGCAAAGCATGGTGATATAAATAAACATCTGAATAAATGATACTTCTAAATCACTCATTTGCTCTATTTGGAGTGAATAAAATAATTTCTTAAGATGATTAGATTATCACTTAAGTTATTTTGAATATATAAATAATTTTCAAAGTCTTTTAAGTGTTATAATCAATTCCATCTCGAATCCTTTTCGTATTCCGCTTTATGTAATCCATTTGACATACTTTCTCGAAGTAAGATCTGTGTAAAATCGATGAAACTCTTCTAGAAAAGCTTTTACTTCCTAGACACGAACCTTATTATTGTTATCATTATTTTTCTGTGAAAGTCTTTCCAAAGTTTATTTTTTTGCGATAACCACGATGAAGACAAACAAAACTTGACAGTCTTATCTGAAACTTTGGATTTTATTCTACTTACTGTTAAGATATGCCGCAAAATGGAAACCCATATTGGTATCCCCATTTAGTTAGTTATGCGTCACATCTGTAGTGCAAGGTGTATAAAACAAGAGAATAGTGATGGCAAACTATGGGGATTACGATAATTTGGGTAGCTCAAAACAAGGAGAAAGTGCATTTTTATACCATGCATCCATAGGATGAAATGGTATATTAAAGTCGCCAAAATGTATGTAACAGGGAGAAGGAAGCTTTTCCGACCCTATAAAGTATATATATTCTTGATCAGCATGAGAAGAGAAATTGATAGAGCCATGTCCGTCTGTCCGTCTGTCCGTCCGTCCGTCTGTCCGTCTGTCCGTCTGTCCGTCCGTCCGTAAGAGTGCAGAGATCTCAGCAACTATAAATGATAGAGCTACCAAATTTAAAATGTAGACTCGTGTCGTATAGACGCAGACCAAGTTTATGTTTTTTTGCCACGCCCCCTTCCGCCTCCGGAATTCAATAAAAAGTGATTTTCTCCCGTAATATTTATCGTATCGTAATTTAATTTGGCACACTCATAGATCTAATGAACATCTATCATTCCACCAAATTTTTTGCCACGCCCCCTTCCGCCTCCGGAATTCAAAAAAGTGATTTTCTTCCGCATTATTTGTCGTATCGGAATTTAATTGGCACACTTATATATGTTATGGACATCTATTATTTCACCAAGTTTCATAAAAATCGGAATAAAAATGGCCGAGTTATGCATTGAAACATTTTGCACTCAAAGGGCGAATTTGGCCGGTGGGGCGCTAAAGTGCACACACATAAGAGTGAGCGAAATAGCATATGTTAGAAATCGCGCATACGACAGAAATTTAATATATGAAATAAGTTTTATAAACTCAAGGTAATTTGTTTTCCCCTGATGCATGGTATATCCAAGTCGGCCCGGCGACTTACTTACTTTATTTGTTATTCAATTGGGTTTTTATACCATGCATCCATAGGATGAAATGGTATATTAAAGTCGCCAAAATGTATGTAACAGGGAGAAGGAAGCTTTTCCGACCCTATAAAGTATATATATTCTTGATCAGCATGAGAAGAGAAATTGATAGAGCCATGTCCGTCTGTCCGTCTGTCCGTCCGTCCGTCCGTCCGTCTGTCCGTCTGTCCGTCCGTCCGTAAGAGTGCAGAGATCTCAGCAACTATAAATGATAGAGCTACCAAATTTAAAATGTAGACTCGTGTCGTATAGACGCAGACCAAGTTTATGTTTTTTTTTTGCCACGCCCCCTTCCGCCTCCGGAATTCAATAAAAAGTGATTTTCTCCCGTAATATTTATCGTATCGTAATTTAATTTGGCACACTCATAGATCTAATGAACATCTATCATTCCACCAAATTTTTTTTGCCACGCCCCCTTCCGCCTCCGGAATTCAAAAAAAAGTGATTTTCTTCCGCATTATTTGTCGTATCGGAATTTAATTTGGCACACTTATATATGTTATGGACATCTATTATTTCACCAAGTTTCATAAAAATCGGAATAAAAATGGCCGAGTTATGCATTGAAACATTTTGCACTCAAAGGGCGAATTTGGCCGGTGGGGCGCTAAAGTGCACACACATAAGAGTGAGCGAAATAGCATATGTTAGAAATCGCGCATACGACAGAAATTTAATATATGAAATAAGTTTTATAAACTCAAGGTAATTTGTTTTCCCCTGATGCATGGTATATCCAAGTCGGCCCGGCGACTTACTTACTTTATTTTTTTTGGCTTCTCTTTTGCAGATGCTCTCCTAGCTGATTTACAGAATAGTGTGCCAGGTCAACAGCAGCCACAATATGGCACGGTTCAGCCCAAGCTTATTCATCCGCAACAGCAGCAACAACAATTTGTGGACAACACACCGGGCTATGGCAGTCTGCGGGGCAAGGCCCAACCTCAGGTGGTTAGTAAAATGTCGGAGAGTCCGAAATTGTGCAGAAATTAATTATAATTTTGTTGTTTGTTCTTGCAGTACCAGGAACACTATAGTGTAGAGACACGATCACCCACAGCTGGCGAATTTAATGGCTCATCTAATGGCTATCAGAATCAGAATCATCAGAGTTCCCTGCCACGCAAGGTTGTTGGCTTCAATAATAGCCAATCAGCGCAGCAGAACGCCACAGGTTTGTCTGAATTGGACTCATTGTTGCAAGATTTGCAAAACGCTCGCTACAACAATGGAGCCGAAAAGAAGGGTAGGTATTTGATGAAGCATGACCAAAGGACTCCTACTATATTGTTGATTTAATTTCAGATATCGAGGTTCCTGCCAATTATAGCCATCCAGTCTCGAAATATAACACCATTAATAGCTATGCCACTGTCGAAGAACGTCCCACAATGGACAGTCTTCTGAGCGAATTGGATAATGCCCACATATATGCCATACCCAATGGGTAAGAGTAGTCAACTTAAGTCATATAATGTGAAAATATTTCCTCACCTTTTGTCTCGTTACTAGATCTGCTCATAAATCACCCACACCTGGTCGCCATGTCACCATCACGGTGCGTGAAACAAAGACGGAAAAGCTAACAGGACCCGATGGTCCAGGTATTTAAACACATTTTAGTCCTCACCTGCTACACAGATTTACTCATAGTTTCTTTTGTTTGCTTGCAGTTGGCACCGTTGAAGAGCAGATTGTGCAGCAGAAAGATTCGTATACACCGAATCATGCAGCTCCCACTATTAACCAACATCAAGCATATAGTACATCGCAGGCTACAAGGGAATTGGATGATCTAATGGCTTCATTGTCGGACTTTAAGGTAAGTTCATTGAGGAGTCTTAGTGCCATTGCGTAAAGAGAAATAAATTTATTAAGTAAATTTGAAAAGTTCGTTGAAAAATTGTCTCTTAATAATGTTATAAAATCATATAATCTTTGGTATATTTATTTCTGCAGTATCAGATTCTGTGTTAAGAATTTATATAAGATGCTGTTATCTATCATTTGGGTATGATAAGGAGAAATTATAGAATGAACATGTGTAGTAAATATAAATGGATATTAAAATAGTATCCAAATATCAGCAAACTCAACATTTAGAAAAAAAAATTAAAAAAAATAAAAATTATTAATTAATATTCGTTGCAGTTCAATATAATTTTTTAAATGAGACATTTATATATTTATATAGTATGTTAGCATTTTTATAATTGTCTTTTATCATCAAGCACCGGGCATCAAATGCTTTAATTTGGAGTACAGTTAAATATTGTAGTGTATATGCATATACATATATCTAAGTATGTACATCTAAGTACATATGTATATATCAACTAAGAATCCGAAAGAGGGAATATTGTGGGTGTTATTCATTGACACAAATTTGAAACAATCTTTGTTTGCCAATTTATTATAGGAGTATGCAAAAATGTGATCTACGTAGTTATTTTTATAGAGTATCATTTATTATGTTTATGCTAATCAGGAACAAATATTCCTTATAGCATAGTAAAACAGTATTTGAGACTGTTGCATACATTTGAAACGTTAGTACACGCTTTTACCTGATGGGTATAGGGTGTGAATATATTAAGTAAGATTTTTTTGCAATTGCACTTTTCCATGGTGTTCGTGTCCATAGAGCTTTGAGTGTAAAGATATAACTAAAAGACTTTCGACGTTTAGATAAGAAGTTTATCCGTGAATTCAGCATTATGTTTGGTGGATTTTTAGTTATAATAATAAAATTATAATCCTATTTAACGCAATTTCTAGATTACACAAACTAAAGTGTATTTCTAAGCAGTTAAAGACTTGCAAGAGACTTAAGTTTTGTTTTCTATACTTGTACTCATGGCTGCCTATAATCGGAATACTCTTCATATATTGTTCCTGCTGCTGCTTATTTTTATGATCAAAGCCAAATGTTTTCACTTTTTCACCTGTCTGGGCGTAACGCTCGGTTTGCCTGGCGTCAAAATAAAAATTGCATGTGGCCGGACCATTTTCGTCAATTTAAAACTGTTTAAGATATTTTTAGCGCTCAAACAACACCCCAACGTTTTGTTAGATTGTATGTACATATATAAGTACATACTAGTTGTATATCAATGTGCTCTGTTGGTAATAAAAACCATAAAATCAACATTATTTATCATATTCATTCGAGTGACGCATGTCACTCAAGCAAATCGACAGAGAATATATGTATTTGCCACGCTCTGAGGCCGAACCATCTCAACCTCCCCCTCCAAGCAAACGGAGGTACCTATGTGGATAGGTGCCCTTAACGATGAGTGTCAGAGACCCATCGAAAGCTCTTGACTTTGACATGAGAAAAACATTTTTATTAGATTCATAAATTTCTTTTTACCTTAATGATCGGCCATAATGGGAGTGCTATAATTATATTGTGTCTCAGTTTTTCTCAATTTATTGCACACGGCGCTAAAACACAAGAGGCTCCCCCAACACCTTTCCTTCTACCTTCATTTTCTATGTAAATATAATCTCTGGTTGATCCGATTAATTAAAGCATCAATCAATTGTTGAGTAAACAAAACATTTGCCTTATTTGCATTCATTTCCGTTTCTTTTGCTTGGCTTTTCTATTCTAAATAGATTTTATATCCCCCCCTCTCTCTCTCTCTCTCTCTCTCTCTCTTTATTTCCGTCTCACTTTTTGTGTCTCGTTGTCTGACAGTTGTTTTTAGAACTTTTCGGACATTCGCTGAGCAACTCATGATCATCATAATGATGTATTTCAACAGATGTGCTCTGCATTGTGACTTTATACCCTGCTGTAGCAGGGTATCTCAATATCTCACATTATTTTCTAAGTAGGAATACTAATAGATTTATATATATATAAATTCAACTAATGGAAAAAATAAGTTTTGTATATTTAAAACTTTAAAGTTTCCTGTTTTCATTGAAGAACAATTTATATCTTTCATTTACACCTAATTTTGAACACCTCCAAGTAAGCTCTTTGATATTGAGCCATATAGTTAGTTAAGATTGGGGCTTATTATGGCTAATTTTACGTTGAGGCCAGAATAAGCATTTCCGATGTTCCAGTAATTTCTCAAAAAATTTAAAGTTGTAGTGTTCATGACACAGCGTATACCGAAATCGGTGTCGACAATTAAAATGCCGGCATATTGTTCGTATTTAATGCGAATAGCAAGCGTTTGTTTCGTATACAAATTGGATACTGACAGACATTGGTTATACTATATGTATTTGCTTTCCTCTCCTTTTTTCCCCACAATGGGTCAAGGCTGGGCCTGCAGTTGGAGTATATTTAACAGCCGTCTGTGTCCTTGATGGGGGCTGCAAATGGAAGTCATTAATTAAAATATTTTAAGTGAAAATTTTATACATAAGTACAAATATGCATTTTTCCTTGATGCATGATATATCCAAATCGGATACTTACATTATTAATTCTTTTCCCTTGTGAGAATTTTATAAGAGTGTGAAGTCAAATTCTATATCAAAGGCCATTTGTTGGAAAATATTTGTCAAATATGTTTTTTGAGTGTCTCTATTTTACTACAGCAATTAGACGGATTTGACTTTTTAATATTAAATGTCCAACATCTAAATGAACATAAATCTATTAAAAATTAATTTGTCGAAGCGATTAGTTTAAATGCAATAAAATTTCTTCGCATTAATACTACATTAATGCCATATAATATTGAATACTTTAATAAATATATATAAATTTAATAACCTAAATGTTCAATATATTCGTAATAACTTAAATTATATTTTGAAAATTCTGTTTCATTTGCCATGACGTGTAATAGTAAGGATCTTCCAACATACATTTTTAGTTTTCTTATACAAATAAGAAAATTTAATACTTTAATAAATATATATAAATTTAATAACCTAAATGTTCAATATATTCGTAATAACTTAAATTATATTTTGAAAATTCTGTTTCATTTGCCATGACGTGTAATAGTAAGGATCTTCCAACATACATTTTTAGTTTTCTTATACAAATCAGCACAACACATAGTTTATAATGATCAATAAACCGGTTACTAAGAACATTAGAACTTCATTGGATGCTTCAACCAAATTGAATAACAAATATGATTCCCTTAATTTATTTAAATCAGTCGTGTTGATCATATTAAGTCATATTCTAGAAAATTATTTATTTAGAGCTCAAGTCGTGTGTTCTTGATTGGATATTCCATTTCAAAATTCTTACATGTATTGAAAAAATTCTTACAAAGTATTCAAACGATTCGTGAAATTTTATGGGTCTGTCATTTAGACATTCGAAATCAAATTAATTAAATATTAATTACTATGTGAAATTTTTCATTTTTGGCATCATTTCGATGGTCACCCAACAAACATACGAAATTAGCTCATAATGCAATCAAGCGCATTAAAAGAGGAAGAAGGGAGGGGGATAGAGAGCAAGATAAGTCTAGAAAATTGCAATTCAATGTCATTGACGAATAAAATGAAATATAGAAACATATATATTTATATAGTATATACATACAAACAAACATAAGTACATATAATTTATATGTATCTATGTGTGTATACGCACGAAGGCAATTCTGTGTCTGTTAATTATTTAATATCATTTTCAATTCTCAACCGGACGGACAAGGCGTGTCCGTGACTTTTGTTGATATGATAAATATGAAAATGAAATAGGCTTTTCCATCTAGTCCACCGCCCTCCACCCCCACACTTTATCCACCTCTCTTTCTCCCTCTCTATTTCTCCGTCTATCATTTAGCCACAAAAGAAGCAACAAAAAAAAAACATGAAAAAAATTGAAAATATATTTCGTATATAAACAATATTGCACACGGCACCTCGGATTTTGTTTAGCCCATAAGACGTGGGCAGACATACGGACAGATGGAGAGACAGTGACCGCCTCCGCCTCTGCCTCCACTCCCTCTGCTCTGTCAACACTTTTCTCCACATAGAGTCCGTTTTTGCTACTATAGTTTTTCAGCATTGCAAATCATTTGCATGGCTATTTTTGAACAAGTTTTTTATTTTTTCTTTTCTTTCTATAACTAAATACATACACATTATATATATATGCATCTGTGAGTATGTATGTATTATATATTTATGATCTTTCATTGCCAATCTGAATTGGCAATCTCCTGTAGCCGGCGATTCTTACCATTTCTACTGAACGAGATTTCCTCTTACAATACTGTTGCTTCCCCTGTTCCCGAATCTTCTATCTTTCACATTGCATCTTTTAGCGTGTGCCATCAGCTTTTTATGGGGAAATCCTGTTCGGCCACCCGGCTGGCATCCAATTTTATTATAGTCTAACCAAAACGACGTTTTTGAATTTTCATTATTTGTATACGATTCTGAGATCTTAAAATAGACAACGCTAAACGCCCAATGCCAATTGCTATGATCCAAAAAAAAAAAAAAAAAACACAGGAGCGAAATCGGGGCCAGAAAATTAAAGAAAAAGAAAGCTAAAGTACAATTACTACAGATTGATGTTTCTGCTTGATGTTTATGGAGAACGTATGATATTATAGCAATCTGGAGGCAGAAATGTCAGTGCATTCACATTCTTTTTAGAGTCCGAATAGTCTGATCGGTCGTTGAAAGAACAGGAGCGACATCCTTTAAAATAACTCTCTGATAGTTTTAGAGTACTAGATGCAACTCCAACCCTTGAGGCATCCCCACAAATACGATATTCATTGTTGGCATCTTAATTAGACATTGAATTTTCAAAACCGCCACCGACTATAAGCGCGAAAATGATGCTCAATTAGGCTTCTATTTAGTTAGTTCTTGGTAGATGAACACACTCTCACACATACACACACACACATCCGATATACACACAGATAAAATGCAAAAGTTTATGAAAGAAAAATATTGAAATGGAAACTCGCACGAAGAAGACAAGATCTCTCTGCACACACACACACACACACGCACGCACACACATACACACGCACCCCCACCCACACATGTACACCCACACCCACACCACACCTCCCCTCCCTCCATCTCAACCTTCTCCTGTTCGACATTTCGTATTTTTGGCAATGAACAAGAACTACGTCAACGTATGTGTGGAAGAGCGTCGTGCGCAACGAAGCAGGAGAATCTGCCCCAAAATGCAAGAAGAAGAAGAACGAGAAACTGAACAAAATTTGTTGTTGTTTCTTGTTGAAAGAACAATTTTTGGGTGTTTTTCTCGTGTCGGCTAAAAGCAAAAGTTTTTGTGCTAGCACTGGCATAACATTTTCTTCAGTCGACTTCGAGACATCATCAAAGTAGGAAGATCTAAGCATGAAACGAATTTTGCTTAACTAACTGAAAATTATTAAATCAGAAATTCACAAGAGAAAAACGTACTCTAACTTATTTTACAGGTTACCAACGGGAGTAGCAACGGTACGCAGTATCCAAGTCAACATTCTGCCACCATACACCATCAGACCGTGACTGACTACGCTCGTCCCAATAAAGGCACACAGCAGGCTCATCTCACGCAAACCATCGAAGAGACGACCATCGTCGAAGAGGATAATCGCGAGGATCAATTGGATTCTATGCTAGGCAATTTACAGGCCAATATGAGTCGTCAAGGTGTGAATACTGTACAGAAGGGCTGCTGCAATGCATGCGAGAAGCCGATTGTTGGCCAAGTGATCACCGCATTGGGCAAGACCTGGCACCCGGAGCACTTCACCTGCAATCATTGCCAGCAGGAATTGGGCACACGCAATTTCTTTGAGCGCGATGGCTTCCCCTATTGCGAACCGGACTACCATAACCTATTCAGTCCACGTTGTGCGTACTGCAATGGTGCCATATTGGATAAGTGTGTGACGGCACTGGACAAGACCTGGCACACGGAGCATTTCTTCTGTGCTCAATGTGGCCAGCAATTCGGGGAGGAGGGCTTCCATGAGCGTGATGGCAAACCATATTGCCGCAACGATTACTTTGAGATGTTTGCCCCAAAATGCAATGGCTGCAACCGGGCCATAATGGAGAATTACATCTCGGCCTTGAACTCGCAGTGGCATCCCGATTGCTTTGTCTGCCGGGTAAGTTCTTTGTTTTATTTCCATATTGAACTGATCAACTTACATACATTTTGTCTATTGTCATCTGAAATATCCTCATGTATATACATATATGTATATATATAGGACTGCAAGAAGGCCGTACGCGGCAAATCCTTCTATGCCATGGAGGGTAAACCAGTCTGTCCAGAATGTGTGGGCGTCGATGAGGAAGAATAAGAAACAAAAAAAAAAAAGGGAAACGATGGAAAAGTGACAGTTTAAAAACGCTTCTCCGTTTCATCGTCTTTCAATTTTTTATTCATCAACCTTTTTTGTTGAAGTTCAGCATAGACAACGAAAATAGCCTTTAGCTAGATACATTTTTGTATCTGTCAGTGGGCTCCCAGTTTTGCGGCGTGCCACTTTTTTTTTATTCTTTATCATCATCAGCAGCGGCAGCAACGGCAGTGGCGGCGGCAACATCAACGGCGACAGCAGCAGCAGCAGCTGTTCTGTCTATTTTCGTTGGCAAAACAACAATTTAACCTCAAGCCAACAACAACAACAACACACACACACAGCAATCTCCCTCCCCCAACGACCCTTTTAGGCGACTCCTGGCTGGCACACTGGACCTTCGTTTATGCCCAGGTCCGGTTAGAGCCGCCAGTGGAAAAGTCGTCACAAAAATGATGAGATTATGGTCTTCTTGCCCCTTTCCCCCTCTCCCCAATTTTCCCACCACTTTTGACATGTTGAACTTTTTTCTATGAAATGTTTTGCTTAGGTTTAAGTTTTTAGGTACACTTTTTAAATTTAATCTTCAAAACAATATTGTAATTTGTTTTTGTAAATAAAATTTAAACTATTAAATATTATAAAAAAATCCTAAAAAAAATTAATTAAAAACATAAAATTATAAAAAAAAAAAAAAAACAAACAACCAACAAAAAAAAAAAAAACAAGTACAACTTTGACAGGACAGAGGTCAAGATGTCTCACCTTGACTTGTGTTTTGACCTTCAACTTGTTTTTATTGTTGTTCTTGTTTTTGTTGCTGTTGTCCTTATAAATAAATGAATTACAATATTGTTAGCAAGAATTAAATTTCAAGAAACATGCAATGAACATTTATTTTAGTGAATGTTCTAAGGATTTTCAATATGTTTTTATAGAAAACTTTTCGTTAAGTCAATAGCCAAATGTCAGATACCCTGTGAGTTATTAGCTCGAATGTGCCCCCAATTCTTCTATCGATCTACCTTTTCTGCCCTTCAGCAACAAGGGTTTAATTCTCTTTTAAATGTGTAATAGAGCAGCAATCGCTTGTCTGACTGACACAATGACTTGTATACCCTTTTACAGGGTATAAAGATTAATAGTACCCTCATTTAACTTAATTGCTTGAAATAGATTTATTAATCCGTCCATCTCGTTTCCCCTCCAAATTGCCTTTAAAGTTTAAACCATAACATAAATATTATAGGATCTAAATATATATCCAACTTGTATATGGATTCTATATTGTATATTTGCCATTTCGAAAAATCCAAATTCATGATTATCGATTGTTTTCACTGTCCCACTTACATTGTCCGAGTAGAAAGAATTACCCATTGCACCTGTTGTTTATGCTGTAGTCGGGTCTTTTCAGTCTACAATTTTCCATTTTCCATTTTTACTTTGAGTTTACAGCTGCCCGAAAAATATCACGTTCTCTATTATTTAATAATTTTTTTTGTTTAAAGAAACATTTCATTCGTTGGATATTGGCCAAAAGCGTGCGCAAATTGTTATTGTCTTGAAGACTCTTTCTTTCAAAAGAAATGTTTTTCCATAAAGAAAAGACAGAACATTGGCAAAATCATGAAAAACACGCAAAAACCTACATATGTCGTTCCCAATAGATTCTAGCATTTTTTTTTTCTTCCTTCTTTTTCAATTAGCCGGTAAATTTAACCAATTTTCCGAGTGTGAAACAATTTGCACACTTGACTAGAAATGGACACATGATAGAAACTTCTAGTACTAACTAATAGAGGTTTCGTTTGATAGGGAACTATCAACCCAATTCGATTGATTGACTGACAACAACTTCGCTTAGTTACCAAAACGAGACAAATCTGTTACAGTTAGTTGTTGCTTAGTTATTTCCTATTGTTTTTCATTCCTTTACAATGCTCTTTAAAAAAAAAAACAGTGAAAAGTGATCTGAAGTGTTTAGTACTCCAAATTTCCGAAGACTCGCTCTCGATATTTCCTTTATTTAGTTTAGTAAGTTAGTTTGCGGTAACTACAAGGTTTGGACATGTTTAAATTCCACCCACAATTACCACTGTGCACAGTAGGTTTTTGTTTATGATAAGTGCCGTGCCGATTTTCTAGCACCTAATTGACAAATTTTCGAATTTCTTGTCAGGCGTAAAATTTGCACAGTTGATGAATAAAATTTTTTTTTCTTTTTTTTTTTTTTTTTTTTTTTTTTCTTTTTTTTTCCCCCCCCCCTTTCCCCCTTCCTTTTTTTTTTTTTTTTTTTTTTTTTTTTTTTTTTTGGAATTTTTTTTTTTTTTTTTTTTTTTTTTTTTTTTTAAATTTGGGGGGGGGTTTTCTTTTTTTTTCTTCTCTTTTTTTTCCTCCCCCCTTTCTTCTTTTATCCTTTCCCCAAAAAAGGCGAATCATGTCGCTATTCCCAGAGATGTTCGACTGGGACCGGGTCCGAGTCGGCTGTTGGTTATGCTATATGGCAACTAATTTATGAACGTAATTAGCCTTTGGCGAGGACTGCACAAAACCATTTGACTCATAATAGATCATCAGAATTGTATCTTTCCATTTTACGATTTTCAAATACAATATTATTGCCAAGATCTGGCTACGCTAAGTGTTTGTGCTGGCGTTTTTATGGCGCGGTAATAATGTTTGTGTACATTTTAATTTTTATACATCTATACATATTTTTTCCTGAGACTGTAAACTAATTTTGCCAAGTTTCTCATTGTCTTTCTATCTCACTCCTTTATTTTTCTCTTTGCATATTTAGGACTGCCGACAACCTTTCCAGGGTGGCTCATTCTTCGATCATGAGGGTCTGCCATACTGTGAGACACATTATCATGCCAAACGTGGATCGCTGTGTGCCGGCTGCTCGAAACCCATTACTGGTCGCTGTATTACGGCCATGTTTAAGAAATTCCATCCGGAACACTTTGTCTGTGCCTTCTGTCTGAAGCAACTGAACAAGGGCACATTCAAGGAGCAGAAGGATAAGCCATATTGTCATGCCTGCTTTGACAAGATATTCGGTTGAATGATCGACCACACAGAAAGAAAAGCAACTATAGTTATGATACACACTGTTTTTGTACGATTTACGAATGTTTTACCGATTATATATACTTACCTACCATATACCTACATACATACATACATAAATAATATGATGATGCAACTGTGCTTTGTATAACCGAGTCAAATTAGTAATTTAATTAACGCCAATCACATGCAATGCGACAAAAAAAATACAAAATAATAAATTGCGAAGTGTAATCAATTAGTAGACAACTAATCCTAATCCAATTATGATGGTCCCTTGACATTTCTATCCGTTCAATATGTGCATTAGACCACACAAAATGATAAATGAATTCAATAAATAAATCGGACATATATTAAACAAATATTGTATAATATTCAGTAGATTGCTTTTGGGGGCTGCCAAAAATACAAAGAAGAAAACTTTTTCGGCCTCATGGTGTATATTAAGAGGTTATATTTGAAAAAAAAACACTTTTGGAATCTCTCAGATAATCATTTTTTGTCGAGAATCAATATTAACTCCAGACAATTTCAGAATATAATACACTCCCTCACAAACGATTAGTTTAAGTAAAATAGTGTTTCCTAAAAACAATTTTCGTTTTAAAAAATTGCGTGTTTAACATTTAAATATGCCGCGGATTTCATAGCTCAAATTTGCTTAATTTATTTGTGTCGTTAATTTGAATAGCACTACAATGGATCGTACAATCAGTTTAAATTTAATAGCTATGTATGTATGGGTAATGTGGGCCATTTGGGGGAATTCCCTTAGCTGATAACATTACTCTGTTACGGGTTAGCCAAGACACGAACCCAGCATCTGTTTCTCTGTAGTTCACGATTATTTTATTTAAACTTGGGCCAAGTTATTATAAAAATTTCACCTCAATTGAGACATCGTTACATAAAGATTTTCGTCAATTTTGTTCGCTAGCTTTCTCTCATGGTTAGGCTTGGACCACCACATCGAATAACTACATATATCATCATAAAGTTTGATTACCGCTGGTATTGCGATTTTGTATATAATTTACAAATTCTTTTACTAATTGTGGGATCAAGCTATTGCAATTATTGTTAATGTTTTTCACAGCTTTTATTTTTCAATGCTTTGACATTTCTGATATAATTTTTTGCGGTTTTTTAAATGGTCTTTCATTTAAGAACTTTGTGTTCCGCTGGATAGTTTCATGTATCTTGTTTGCGCACTAAAGCCAACAAATGATAAGAAAGAAAAATTCACCAATTCCCATCTCTGGCATCACACATGTTGCTCTCTCAGCACTCATACTTACAAAAAGACCCAGGCGCTCACACAGATACGCTGACACGCATACATTGGAAGAAATGATGCCGGCCGGCCGGCGTGGCACCCGCACTATGGGTTAAATTATAAAAGTCTATATAAAAAAGCCAAAGAAATTTATAACCTTTTTTGTTCATTTTTAGATAAAACATTAGAATTGTCAATCTTAACCACTCGTCTAGGAGCATACCGTTATTTAACACAGTTAAGAGCAACTTTTGGTGTTAAAGTCTATTTTGAAAAATATAAAAATGGTTTGTTCAGTATAAAAATGATAAAAATTACCTGAGAAAAAAGTGAGTTTTTGAATTATTTGCACACAAAGTGGCCATAGTGTCCCATTGTGGGTCGTCGGAGGTTTTTGGGTTAGTGCCACCTCACTCGCTCTTTTGCCACTTGACATTGAAGTCTCTGGAGGCATGCTAAGGCAAATTACCCACATTTCCCTGGAATAAGTGTGCGTGAGTCTCTATATTTGTATGTACATACATGTATCTGGTATTTGTATATATGTATGAGTTGGTAGGGTCTCTGCAGCACGCCCGTTTGTTATGAATCAGTCAGTTGGCTGTAGCCTAACCTCTCTCTCATTCAATTTTCATCCATCGTGTTGGTCGGTCGGACGGTCGTGTGCCGGTTGTTGTACTTGTTGTTGTTGCTGCCTTTTTTGTTGTTTATATACTATAGTTCCGCGTGGGTGTGTATACGAATATATTTTCTGTTTAATTAAGTTGAATTTTCAAAGGCAAACAGAACGAAGTTTTGCAAAATTCAAATTTAAAAGAGAGCAAATTACTTTTTTTTTGGTCAAGCAAAGGCGCCAAGAAGAGGAAAACGAAGCTACAGGTTGGTCCTATTCGTATCTGTGTGTGTGTCTGTATCTATGTGTGTGTGAAACAAGTCATCTGACTCTGAAGAGAATCTACCTACTTGTTGGTGATGTAATAATATCGAATCCCCTGAGTTATTGGAGTCCTTAAACAGGGTGTGTCAACATAAAGTTTCACACTTAAGTAAATCCAATTAAAAGATTGCTCTCCATGCCCCTATGAATGTGTGTGTGTGTGTATGTGTGACTGTGTAACTGTGTATCTGTGTGTTGATTGTGCTCCAATTTGTCAGAATGTGAATATGCAAATAAAAGTGAAATTAATCATTGCTATAGCTGCAGTTTTCCATTGACTTTTTTTAGTTGTTGATTGACTTCACTTAAATTCATTTAAATTGCATTATAATTCCAATTTAACGTACTTTTCGTTGTATTTGTTGTTGAAATTCAAGGTTATTGCTGCCTATATATAGACATTCATACAGAAAACGATAGAGTACGGGAGCAAGGGAGTGTCTGTCCAACAAATTGTGACAATTTTCGATATAACTACGTACATATGTATGTACATATGAACACACACGCCAAGCGTCGCGTTTATTACATGTAATGACCATCACCTGGCCAAGTGATTTCTAATCGACCGAATATTATCCACACCCGCAATGCTTGCCAAACTGTGAGTTGAGGGTTTTGCGGCTTATCTTTTAGGAGTTTTGCGATTTGCATTTGTTTGTTTGCTTGATTACTTGCCTTCCTGAAGCGTACAGTGATGTAGTAAGTAGTAGTCAAAGAACGCCCCTTTTAATACCCTAAAAAAACAAAGGTATATTCATTTCGGAAAAAGACTTCAATATTCTTAGAAATTGTAAAGGGAAGCTGCTAGATATTTCAACTAGTGCACTAGTATAAAGTTAATCTTCTACGATCAATACAAAAAATTTAAAGGGTATTTGAAAATGACATCACAGTGTCAATTGTTTCCATTTTCATTTTGATGAGTGTAAGCAAATAATTTGGCTGTGCTTTTTATTGCGTCTGATATGATGTGTGCGTTTCCATTCCAGACGGCAGTGGCAATAAGTGAGGCAATAACTATTCTCAGAAATCCACGAAAGCCGGTTTTATGGCATTGAATATGTCGGGGAAAAAAGCATCGACGAGCATCGTCTTTTTATCACAAGGCGACAGGCAGTTTAGAGTTATACCTGATAATTGGTTGCTAATTATAGCTAAATTGGTTCTCCATATCACGCTTTATGCATGTGTGGAGCATTCGGTTTTTTCATGTTGACACATTTCACAGTTTGTGATTATGATATGGAAAATGGGAAAAGCGTCTTTGAAAAGTTCGTTATATCGAACGTTATACAATTTTGAACTAGGTCAGGTCATGAAAATGTCGCTCAGTAGGTAATTGTTAAAATAAACCAGCCCCATTTTTAAGCAGAATCGTGTCGCTAGTACAGATCTAAGATAACTGACAAGAGAATAAAAGTGAACCCAATAGCAAATACCTGTAGCCAGGTGAACACTGATATGTGTATTTGATTATCTTGCTTTATCTTATGTACAATTGTTGTGATCTCGGTTTCTTTATTTACTCATACATTACGAGTTAGTCATGAACTTCCCAACACATTGTATGGTAACTAGGTTAGGTTAAGAAATTTAAATAAAAATGAATACTAAGTATATACTAGGGGATGTTCTAAATAGATCCATGTCCAGAATACAAAGACCAACAGTTGGGTTACTTTTTGTATCCATAGCTTAATGATAAAGAAATACATTAAGTATTTGCATGTTGCAGAAGTCATGGCCAACTTAAAGAAAATTTATAAGCGTACTTAGCATTTAATTTTAGCACTTACTGTTATAGTATACTCTAACCAATATACTAACGAATAAACTGAAAGTGTTTAATTTTAGTTCTAGTACTATAAAACATTTTGATAGCAAGCACTCAAATTTTATAATACATTATTTAAATTGCGGCAAATCACAACGATTAGTACATAAAAAGTTATCACCATATACAACATACTACTTACGATAGTGCTCCATGATACGACTGCGTGGAATGTGCTGCTAGGCTGTGGATGACGAGTTGCCCCCCTCTCCACACTATAGAGTGGCTATAAAAGAGCCTTCTTTAAAATGTGCATTCGTGTGGATTGTGATCGCGTCGCCATATGTCCGACGCGTGAATGGGAACGATAAGGTCCTAAGACGTTCATTAATAGACTGCCAGTCAATGAAGCTTTTAATTCAATTGCATTAACAATTTTAACTAGTAACTAGTTGATTTACATTTTAGGACTCTCCCACCTTAAAGACATTGCGATCTATGTTGGGGAAGCCAGCCTCCTCACTGCTGGGATCCGGTTTCTCCTCATCTAGGAGGCAGTAGATACTCTCGGTCTCCTGCTTTTTGATCTCATCGCCCAGTTTCTTCCAGAATGGCCTGCAGCGGTTCTTCCACTGCCGCAGATTGAAGAAAGCGCAATATTGGGTCGTAGATGCCTTTAACATGGCCATATACAGTGGCATTTTTTCATCGGCCATCAGCTTGGCCAACAAGTAGTTGACCATTTTCTTGCTCTGCATGTCATTAAAGTTAATGTAAATGTTCTTCGCCTGCTCATAGCATTTCTTGGCAAGGCAAAGTTTTTGTGTATCCTTGGCAAAGATTTTCCCCAGATGAAGTAAAATATTGGCTTCACTCTGTTGATCATTGTAGAGACGGGAGAGACGTAGGGCCTTTTTATAGCTGGAAATGGCCTTTTCAGGACTTTCGAAGCTTGGAGAGAAAGGAGTAAATTTAGTGAGGATTTGAACGAATTGAACGATTTGCATTAAGTTACTTTTCGGCACATTGTCCTGCAAGCAGATAGAACTTGATGTTCAGCTTAACAAAACGAAATTCCGTACAAGCTATGAGAGTGGGACGAATTTGCTCGAGACATTGATGGGCGCCGTGATAGTTGCTCGATTCCATAAGGAAATAAGCCCGTTCCATGAAAGTCTCACAAAATATGTCCAGATTCTTTTGTCTTCCAACTGGGAAGATTTGCATTTGCATGGAATTAGATGACTGACTTTGGGTGACTTGGGGATTGGGGTGACTTACTCTCGGCTACCAGAACTGTGGCTCGCCTGGCCAACGCTATGGCCTCCTCCGGCTGGTGGCGTACAATCTGTTTGCCATAGAGCAGCAACTGGCGTGCCAGTTTCTGGGCCACCAATTCATGCAGAGTCAAACTACCCGCAGGCATGTCTCTTGTCGCGGTCCACACATGACCTCGGACCAAGTCGATGGTGATTTGCAAATAGCTTATGGCATTCACTCTCTGTTGCATGCGTTCCAGATGCTCGCCGTAGGTGAAATATATGCGAGCTATCATCTCGGCCGCCTCTCGTTCTTGTCCCTGAATATTGTGGCACAGCGAAACGAGCTTCTCCATTATGGCATTGAGGGCATATTCATATTTCTGTTTGTACGGCTCCAGGAGCAGCATTGTCTCATAGAATAACGTGAAACACTGCTTGAAGCCCTTGTATTTGTCACGTACCACCGCCAATTCGGCTTCCCTCAGTTTCGCAATCACTTCGTAGAGCAAAGGCCGATCCTCGGTTATTCTGGCACGTATGATGACAGACTCATAGAGGGTCTTCTCCTTGTCGGCCAGGCAGCGTAAAAAGTCCGGCAGCATTCGGCAACCTTCACGATAAAGTTCATCTTCCAGGGCCTCGAAGATGGGTCCCTGCTGGCGTCTTGCCTCATTGTAGGTCAATGGTTCGATCGTCTGACGTATTTCAGCACGATCGAATTTGATTTCGCGAAATGTCCGATGTGGCAAATTGGCCCGAACTTGTCGCTGAAGCCTCTGGCTTTCCTGTTGGCGTTTTGACATGGTTGGAAATTTTAAATGTTATTTTATGAGGTTTGTGTAAAATGGGTTTTTGTCTTCGCTAGCTGGGTTTTTCTACAGTTTGACATGATTATGGACAGTGATTGTAAAACCTACTTAGTACTAAAAGCACTGAAATTTCTACGAAAAGTTATCTATAGCATTAGAACCTCTCCCATTTAAGGAGCCTAAATATGTATATATATTTGCCTGATCCTAATGGTATAAATATATATGGAGTTCTTATCGGGTAACGATTGCTTTATCAAATTATTTCTGTCTGAAAACGTGTGAGCATTTTCCGCTCGTTGTCTAACTTACAGCGGCTCTTAAACAGTGATATGTATAATTTTGCCGATCCAAGTATAAATATAGGTTCTTATCGGGTAACAATTACTTTATCAAATTATTTCTGTCTGACAATGTGTGAGCATTTTCCGCTCGTTGTCTAACTTACAGCGGCTCTTAAACAGTTGAATGTGTCTTGAGGTTTTTGGACTGGTTACCTAGTGAGTGGGCCTTTACTACGGCTTCATGCTGACAGATAATGCAGTTTCGAGTGCTCCACTCGTCTGCCCATGTCATGTAATTAAAGCCACTCGAATGTGTGTGATGCGTTAGTGGACTATTGTCTGTCAATAACTGAAGACTGATCCGTTGTTTAATTTCTTTCGCTGCAGTAACAACATGTCGAATACGGATACAAGTTTTATACCCGATCTGCCATCGGGTGGTCCTTTGGCACACTATCGCAAACGTGCGAATTTCGATTGGAAGAGATTGCGTCTGATCTTCGAGAAGGAGCAGGGCTTGCGCATCAAGGTGAGTGCCTCCTCATTGTCATTTACAATTGCCCTTTCTAATGAAACGTCTTCCTTTGGGCAGTACAAGGTCTGGCGTCGTTTGGAGAACGATCCACTGTTTGCCCATCCCTCGCGCACTCTGCCCATGGATGAACAGAAGCGTCTGTGCGCCATGCAGGTGAATCGCATGAAGCATTTGGATCTGGTACCCAAGGAAATCGAGAGTCTAAGCTTCTCAGCGAAAACCCAGTATCTGATGTACATCAATGAGGCTCTGGCCTGCTATTCGCCCAGCTTGTCGGTGAAAATTGCTCTGGGAGTCGGTCTGTTTAACAATGCCATCCGAGCCATGGGCACTGAGAGGCACACCAAGTACATTGAGGCCGCCTGGAACCGTGAAGTGATCACTTGCTTGGCCATCACAGAACTCTCCCATGGCAGTAACACGAAACGTATTCGCACCACCGCCACATACGATCCCAGCAGCCAGGAATTCATCATAAACACTCCCGACTTCGAGGCCGCCAAGTGTTGGGTGGGCAATTTGGGCAAAATGGCCACAGTGGCCATGACGTTTGCCAATCTCTATACGGCTGATGGTAAAAACCATGGCCTTCATGGCTTCCTCGTTCCCATCCGAGATCCCAAGACTCTGCTCTCATACCCCGGCGTCCTGGTGGGGGACATTGGAGAGAAATGCGGTCTGAACGGCATTGACAATGGTTTCGTCGTGTTCAGCAATTATCGCATTCCCCGCGACAATCTTCTCAATCGCACAAGTAATGTCTCACCCGAGGGCGTCTACGAGAGTGTGTTTGACGAGCCCGGCAAAGTCCTGGGTGCCGCCTTGGAGAGTTTCTCAGCGGGTCGCATTGGCATAATGCAGGAATCGGCGAACACTTTGTGCAGCGCCGCAGTCATAGCCGTCCGATATGCAGCAGTGCGTAAGCAGTTTGGTCCCGAGCGTCAGGGCGAGGAGTCAGCGATCTTGGAGTATCAACTGCATGTGAGTAGTCTAGGGTAAACTAAATGGCCAACTAATAGAAACGTTCCGCTTTTGTAGCAATACAGAATATTTCCCTTTTTGGCGGCTGCTTGTGTCCAGAAAATTGCAGTGGAGGAGCTGACTATAACCTATTTGGAGATTATAGCGCGTTCCCAAGCGGACTCCAATGGTTTCGATGTCCTGGTGAGTGGCAAATCATCATCTACTTGGAGAGATGGCTCCAAGCACTCTCTTTGTGGGACACACTTTTTCATTTTGTTCATTCCTTTGCCTTACAGACCCAAAATGCTGCCGAGATCCATGCCATAATATCGGCATCCAAGCCTAGGATTACCTGGTCTGCTCGTGACGCCATACAAGAGGCACGAGAAGCCTGCGGTGGTCATGGATATCTGAGGGCTGCCAAGTTGGGTCAAATGCGCACAGATCACGATCCCCTCTGCACCTATGAAGGTGACAATAATGTGCTTGGACAGCAGGCCTCCAATTGGTTGTTGCGCCAATGGAGCGCCAAGGAGCTGGAGTCGCCCATTGGCAGTGTAAAGTTCCTGGAGAGGCGTGGCCATCTGCAGTCATTGAAATACGATCATCTGGTGCAGCAGACTCCTCTGAACACATGGGAATGTGAGTGCAAATGGCTACTGTGCCTGGAATGAAAACCGAATCGGATTTATTTTTACTTTTCCAGTTGCCATCACTTGCTATGAGTGGCTTCTTTGCCATCTCATGTCTCATACCACGGCTCACATCGAGGGGCAATTGGCGGCTGGAGCCAATCGGTTTGAGGCACGCAATAATTCCCAAGTGGCTGGAGCCAAAGAGCTCTCTTTGGCCTATGCCGAGTATTTCGCCCTGACCCGCTACGTGGACCATGTGCGTCAATTGAATGTGGAGGCTCCCTATGCCAGGGTCCTGCGTCTG
Source organism: Drosophila sp. 14030-0761.01 (assembly GCA_018150735.1). Lineage (NCBI taxonomy): Eukaryota > Metazoa > Arthropoda > Insecta > Diptera > Drosophilidae > Drosophila > Drosophila sp. 14030-0761.01. The sequence goes on along the minus strand of JAECWO010000027.1, from coordinate 1,869,490 downwards.
GTCTATGACGTGTATGCCATGAGGCTCCTGGAACAGCATATGACAACCTTCTATGTGGGTGGGTTTGCTGTGGGCCAAGCCTTTGCCGGTGCCGTAAGGGAGCTACTCCTGGCGAGCTGTTCGCAAATGAAAGAGTTCGCCGTTAGCATTGCCGATGCGATCGCTCCCCCGGACTTCGCCCTCAATTCAGTGATTGCTCGTGCTGACGGCCTACTCTATGAGAATTTGCAAAACGAATTTATGACCAATGAAGGCGCCTTTCAGCGTCCCTCTTGGTGGCGTGATGTCTTAATTCCGCAGCCCGCTGAGAAATCAAAGCTGTAGGTCCTTCTTGAAGCGAAAAATAAAGGAAAATAAGTGCCTGGTGGTCGGTTCCCAGTAAATCATGCATATAGACATGTGTGTGTAACTATTGTTATTGCCTCATTTTAAATCAGGTATTACTATCACCTCATTGCAGAATAATACAATCCTAGGTGAATATTATTTTTCTACCACATACATCCTGCATCATCGTATATTGAGTATTTTAAGATCCAATCTGTTGCTAGTTTACGATTCTACGTTTACGAATTAAATCAATAAATGTTTAGAAATTAAGAAGCAATTCTTCATATTTTGCACCTTAATCATAAGATAACCATCCAATATGCAGAATTAATAGAGTCTAAAATCCCTTTAGGACGTGGAATGAGATAATCTGATTACAGCTTGCCACCAACTCTTCGAAGGTCTCACTGTACCAAATCAAAGATAGAAGCCACCTAAGTATATGGAAGTATAGTTCGATCTTAGAAATTTAGCTCTACTCTAAAGGAAGATTTCTTGCCTTTGTCACTACGTTAGGCATGAAAGCAAACAAACATTCTTATCCTCGTTTAATTTATTAGTTGGGGCAAGTCAGCCCTGTGATATTCCAAGTTCCATTTTGAATTGCCATAGCTTGGTCAAATTTGTCTTTATATCTGAAGTAGATCCTGCTTGAGTCGGTGTAACAAATCGTGACTTCCTCCGGCACTTGGAAAGTACTCCGACAATTAGTTATGGCTAACTAGGCAAATAACATGACTCGCTAAACTTATGCCAAAAGATACATTTTGATCAGAAACAAAAAGCAAAAATCACACAAACTAACAAAACGAACCTTTTATTATAATTAGGTAGCGGCACTGAAGCGGCCATTGATTTACATTGATTCTCCAAAAGCGAACACATACTCATTGTATGTATACATACGAAATACACATCATCTACATACTTGTTGTGTAGAGAGCCGCTCATAGGTGGGTTCTGTCGTCACTCCCGAAAAGCCGTTTATAAGAGGACCCGGTCCCACCTGATCCGGCTCAGACGTCGCCCTGTTGTCGTCCAGTGAAGAAGAGCGAACGCGTTGAGCGAAGAGAATCTAAATCGAGAACCTGGCCGAAAGCAGCAACACTTTAACAATAATCAAGTGAGTGAGTGTGTGAGTCAGTGTCGCCTCTCATCTGGCATCTGATGACTCTCATCATATTCTGTCTATCAATCGAAAATATTAACTATAACTTTGATGGTTTTGCGAAATTGTGGCGCAGTTTTGGTTTCGGCTTGGTATGTGAATGGGGATGGCTCTTATCGCTCTTACAATGGAAAAACTACGCAAATATAAACAAAATAAATAAATGATAGCACAAGATTGGAAATCACACAGCTTTATAACGTTGTTCAAACATAAATCAACAAACACCAACACAAAGGGGCAAATTGTGCGAAGTGATACTTGGAAAAAAAAAAACAAAACGCAATTCTAGTGATTCTTCCAAAGAGAGAACAATCAAGAAGAAGACTTTTGGCAAAAATAAAGTTCTTAATATTTTTGTTCGTATTGCTCATGATAATATTTTTTTTTAGCGAGTTAACTGATAGAGTTCAAGTGTTACAAAAGCAGAAAAAAATTGGCAACCGGTTTGCTATAAACAAAATTTATTTAATTAGAACATCATGACAAAAAATCCCCATTATTTCTCTTCTTCAAAAAAAACCCAGTGAAGTTCAATTTTTGTCAGAACAAATGCGCATCAAATTGATTAACAAAAAAATATATATAAAATACAAATTTATTATTAATTTTCAAAGAGCAAACAATTAACAGAACCGGTTCCGCTTCTTGCCGCCGAAAACAAAACAAAAACGAAAGGAAAAAAAAAACAATAGAAAATGATATTTCAATCAATTAATTTACATTTCGGGGATTTCCGTTTTCGATAGCCCTTCCTCCCTCCCACAGCTATATGATTATAAATATATACATATGTATATATGTAGGTCTATAAAATACATAGCTTTGTTTTCTTTTCTTTTTTTGTTTGCAATTCTATTATTGTGAAATCGTGTTAAGGCAATTAAATATGCTGAAAATGCACAATTTATGTGCAAAAATCTAATACTTATGGCCTAGCTTTTTGTTGTTGTTAACGATGGCTTTGATATCTCCCCTTCGTTGAACAACTGGTCAAACGAACCCTCTCGAATACTTTAACAAGGGTTAGAGTATATTAATTTCGTCTTTTGAGCGGCAATCTCTCTCTCTCTCTCTCTCTCTCTTCTTATGCAAACAGATTAATATAATATCTCTGTCCCTGCCTTTACGGCGTTGAGGTGGGGGGCGTTCCTGCTAATGATAATTAATGTGAAAAGTATTTAAACAATGACTAAATGCAAATTGCATTGATTCAATAATCACATAAATACACTGAGAACACAGTGTACAATTTGATCGAACAATTTGATAGAAAATGTGGAAATGTTAAATTACTCTACACCAAGTATGCCCAACTCCTGTATCAGGAGAAGATAGATAGTAAAAATTGATTAATATATTGTAGATAAATGTAAAAGTCGGTACAATACAAGAAACTTTGTGAATAATAAAACAAATTTAATCCCATTGAAACAATTTTAAAGGATATTGGGTCGAGTTCTAGCTCTCATGGCGAACCAAAGCATAAAAAGATATCATACTAAGAGCTGAAAACATATTTGATTCGTAAAATGAACTTATTAGGATTAGTTTTGTTCTCATAAGGATGAGGTTTCAATCCTTGCTTAATATTTCCTTTCGCCCTCTGTTACAGGGTTATGCAAAGTGTTTCCGTATTATAAAGTGAGAGTAATATGTTCTTAACCCATCATTTCCGCCTTTAATCACAACAGATTGATGACTTTGAAACCAGTTTGCTGTTACACAAAATAAAATAATAACCAGTTTCAATCATTAGAATAAATAAATATATTTTTTGTTTGCTTTTTAGGACCAACAACAAATTCCGATTAGCAAATGAGAACTTAAAATAAAATGTGGAAACTTCTTGTAGTCTGTGTGGTAATGAGTGCCCTAAATAGCGAAGCAGCCTCAGCGAGTAAGTCAACTCCACTTTATCTGAGAATTTTGGCTAAGTGTCCATTTGATTTCAGCATCTCGTCAAGCGTCGCGTCGCCGTCGTGCCTATGCGGGAGGATATGCTGGAGGCTATGCCAGCAGCGGAGGCGGGGCTGGTGGGTACACTGGCTCCTATAATAGTGCAGGCGGTGGCATTGGACACAGCAGCTACGTGGGAAATGGTGGCTACAATGACTATGACGACTATAATGATGCTGGATTTGCACCCAATTTCGGCATAATTGATCCCTACCTATTCCATCAGCAATTGACAAATCATATTTTGGCCCAGAATTATGCCAATCAGCAGTGAGCATTGAACAATTTATGTATATACACGCCAATGGAGGGAGGGGGTGGAGGGTCACATGTTTCGGTTAAGGGCTATTTAGGTTAATTTCTGCTTCTTGTAAATCTCTGTACTTTTAGAGCTGTAACGGGTCTGGCCACGGCGGGTAATGCTTTTGCATCGGCCGATGCTACCATAGACAACGATGACACGTAATTACTTTAAGCTTCTACTAATACGGCTAACTAAAATCCTAGTTCCCCTTTATTGAGTATTCGTGGCCAATTTAACACTCGTTTCCCCTATGCAGTCGCATTCAACAGCAAATAGCTGCCCAGCAGGCTTACCACGACAATGTAGTGCGCCAGAACAGATATCGCGGTGGAAGCGGCAGCTCCGGCGGCGGATCCTCCTACAATTCCCACCGATATGCCCCAAGCTATGCATCTGCCTCTGGCTCTATCGGTCCCAATGGTTACAGACAAACAGCGTTCATTAATCCGTCCAATCCGGTGAGTACAAAAGAAGCGTCATAATTGGTTAATTGGAGATACAAACGCAAAAGACTTGGAACTAAACTTACTAAACATAAACCTTACGATCATAACTCTGGCAATCACATAAATCTCTGTTGACGACTTGCGATTATAAATTTGAGTGAGCAAATTCTTTCTAAAGAGTCCAATAAAGTGTGCAAATGTTGCTCTTGCTCATCAAGAATATAAAACTGTCAACGAGATCGTAAATGATCTTTCATATATGAGTCAACGATATATGAGCTAGTTGAACTTGGATTCAAGGATTGTTTATTACTTGTTTTATACATTTTCGTTCGAGAGTTTTCTTTCCTTCATTTGCCAATCTGAAAATACTTTTTCATATTGAGCTATTAGTTTTTGAATTTTGAGTTCTCAAATATATTTTAAAAGATTCTGTAAATCATTTTACTGGCAACTAAAATTATTTTTTAAAAATTAGTTTAAATGTTTATAGCATAGAATTCGTCCAAGTTTCTGACTATCTAAAGTAAACCTCATATGGCAGAAACATTTTGATAAATTTGGAAATAAATTTCGAAAGCCAACTTAGCGCACATATAAATGAAATGGCAGTTGGACATACAATTTAAATACAACTTCTATTTGTATATATAGATTGACAAAAAGATATACTTGTCTTGTTTATAGACTCAACAACAACTAATGCAAAACTTTGTATTAACCATTTGGCTTCTAAGAAGTTTCGTGACAGAAATATCTTTGAATATCTTTTTAGTTCTAAATTCTTTTCCATCTATTTCATTTCATATAACAATAAAAAATATTATGTTCATTAATTTCGCTTCGATGAATATTTTCGGAAACATCAAAAATCGACAGAAAAGAAAATGGGGCGTAAAGATTTCTCCGGTAACTAATTTCTAAACTGATCTAAGATATATTTCTAAGCGATGAACTTTGTTATACCATAATGATTCCGTTGCCTCTTCTTTTGAACAGGCCTCTCCCAATATTGTCAATCGCTTTGGTGGCTCTTCTGGTGGAGGTGCTGGCGGCTACAGCAGCAGCAGCAGCTCCAGCTCAGGGGGCGGCGCCGGTGGAGGAGGAGGAGGTGGTTACAAGGGCGTCTCCGTTTCGTCTTACAGCCAAAGTAATGGCGATGGCACCAGTCGTCGTGGAGCTCAGACAACCGTCAATGACAATGGCAAGGTTACCTCATACTCAGTGCACTCCTAAAAATGCCGTCTAAATGCAGTAAGATTGAAGCGAATGATCGGCAGCTCACTAATGTTGTGAATAGACGTGTTATATACAAATAAAAGAAATATATATATACCTACTTAATATATACATATACTAAATAATTCAGATTTGATTCATTGGGTTGATCAACTGCAGAGCTTTCTATTATTTAGAAAGTTCATAATAAAATCACATCACATCTACATAGAAATCCAAACACATACATACGAAGGCGAAATTTCTGCTTTTTATATTTTTTTTGTTAAAAATAAAAGCTCACGACCTTGATTTTGACACTGGGTTTTTGTTTTGGGTTCGAAATATTCTAGACGTAATGCTTTGATGCAAAAAAAGAAAAAATTCTTGTCTCTTATCAGGGGTGACAGGAAATGGTTTTGTTTAATGGACTCATTTGAAATACATTTCATTCCGTTTAGGTATATAAGGGGTCTACAAAATGCAAGTATTTTAGAAGTGAGTTACCTCATAGGCCCTATCGTTCGATCTTACACTAAGCGGAAGTAATTTGTTTACAAAACAATTATCAATTCACGGAAATCGAAATGAAATGCGCAAAAAGTCTATGAAAAAACGGAAAACACATAATCTCAAATTTGTAGGGTTAACCCCTTTACATATTTATACACCCTTTTACATGAGCGGATCAGATTCGATCACCCCATATCCTGCCATTGTAGTAAAAAATGTACAACTTTTTATACCCTGTACTGAAAAAGGATAACAGATTATATTCAAGTGATTCTATACAGCAAATATTTTTCATCAGCATTAGAAATTAATATAGAACTTCACCTAGATCTTGAATGAATGCCATCTTTATATTACATTTTTCCATAAAATGAAATTGACATGGAGTCCTTTGAACATATAGAGACAGTGCGATTGCTGCTAAATGACAAACATTTCTTCCTTATGGCAAATATGTATATCTTATGTATCACATGACCCGAAACTGAACTTTCTGGCCAAGTTTTTCGTTTATTAAATTCTATGGTCTGGTCTGTTTTAGCATAGACGAGATCAATGTCGATTTATCTGAAACACAAAGCCTGATCGTCTGAATCAAACGAATACATCTTCAACAAAAACCCGGGATCTAATAATAAATTTATTTTTCCTTTTCTTTCCGTTAAATTGGAAATTCCAAAAGATTCATTCGGTCTAATTCGACTGCAGTCGAAGCTGAAATTCGACTATTCTATAGATGCTGATATACTCATTATGCAAGGGTATGAGAAACTGATTTCACGGTCAGTTCCTAAATATTCCTTCACCTTTGAGAAAGAAGAAAAAACAAATACGCTCATGCTATATTTAACATGTTACACGTCTTTAGTTATATGTACATATTTATTCAACTATATATATTAGCAATCAGTCTGTACTTGAATGTTCCAATGTTTCGTACATGGCAACTATATACTAGGTATATATCAAGGTTTCAACATTCTTCCTATCAGCTTTACTTTCATCATTTTTCAAAAAGCTTTCTGCACCAATTACGAGCTCCAGTTTTTTATATAAAATAAATAAAAAAAAAGAATAAGAAAAAAAAAACATCACTCTAGGTCAAGAATCAATCAGTTCAAGACTAAAATTAAATGACAAAAACCTTATCGCTGGATTCAGTTTCATTTTAAAGAGCCAGCTCAGATCGATCGATTCATTAGTACAATTTCGAACGTAGAACATTGAGCGCTGGAATTAAACACAATTGAAATATATAAATTTGAAAATGAATACATTGTTGGTGCTAGCCCTGTGTCTGGGTGTGGTCTGTGGAGGTAATGGAAAAAAGCAAGTGAAGTGATGTTCGAAATTTGAAAGGAGGAGAGTTCGGTTCGTCCTGCATATCCTTTGTGACTGCGACAAAAATAACTCGCAAGTGAAAAATGTTTGGCAATCAATTGTACAATTTGTTGCCTCGATGAAATCGATTAAATTATTTTGCTCCATAATCGGTTTTGGAAATCTAGAACGAATGTCGTCATGTCGTCATTGCTAGAAGCGTAGTTTCCCCAACGTTTCAATCAATGGTTTACACAACACTTGTGCAATATATTTTCCAAGCATGTGGCGACTTATCGCCGTCCCCCCCGTTACCCCACCGATTGCATTTTCAAATATATTTTCTAATTTGTGTTTTTTTCTTTTACTTACAGATTTCGAAAACAGGTAAGACAATAAAAGCGGTTTTTCTTGGAGTAAGGAAAAGATTTAATATTTGTGTTCACTTTTATTTTCTTGAATGGAAACGGTTAGATTTAAACGTGGTGATGATTTCCACTCTCGGTAAGTGCCTTGTGGCATATGTTCTGACAAATGAATTAATCTGTTTGGCTTAAACGAGTTTTGAACAATTGGCAACACGGTACTTTATCTTAACAAAAATAAAATCGAAATTTCTTTCAAAAATCCCACAAAATTATATAACCTACCCGAAAAATAAATTGGAATGTCATTTAATTTGATTTCTTAACTTCCGATTAGCCATTATAACACCCATCAGCAGACCCTCGAGGCCGCCCGCCGCAATGCCTACGGATCCAGCGGCTACGGTTCCAGCGGCTCCAGCAGTTACGGCACAGTCGGTGGTGGAAACGCAGAGCTGGCTGTAGGTGGAGGCAGCAGTTATGGTGCTGGTGTCGGCGGCTCATCTTTAGGTAATCTGGAAAGCTCCTACGATTCGGTGGGTGCCACGGAATCACAAGACTCGTTGTCTGGAGGAGCTGCATCTGCGTTTGATGCCAACAACGCTGCCTCTTTTGGAGCCAACAATGCCGCCTCCTTTGGAGCACAGAATGCCGCCTCATTTGGCTCGCAGTCTGCCTTCTCCACCAACTCTGCCTTCCAGAGCAGTCTGTCGTCCAATTTCGGTGCCTCCTCCGCCCACAATGCCGGGGGCAATGTGGAATTTGCTGATAACTCAAATGCTGGCACCGAAGTCAACTTTGGTGGAGCGAATGCAGTCAACTCGGAGGCCTTGCTGTCGGGCAGCGTCCAGGCTCCATTGGCCTTGACTGCCCCGGTGTCGCGCGGCGGAAATGTGGAGTACTACCACCACGAGAAGGTCGTCTCCGCTCCCCAGCAGCAGGTGGTCTACAGTGTACCCGGTGGATCCCAGAAATATGTTCAGCATGTGGAACGTGTGGTGGAGCAACAGCCCACAGTACAATATGTCCAGGTGCCAGCTCCCACGACATCGGAACACTACTATCAGCGTAAGGTGACCACCACTGCGTCGGCACCTCAGATTCAGATCCAGCAGCCCTCTTCCCGATACGCCTATGGCGCTCAGTCTGGCTCCAACTTTGGCACCAACTCAGCCTTTAAAGTCAATCAGCAATTCGGCAGTCAATTCGGCAGTCAATTTGGCAGTCAGTTCGGCAGTCAATTGGGTCAGTCATCCGGCCTGAGTCTGCAGCAGAGCAATTCCCAGTTGCATCAGTTGATCAATCAGGCCCATCAGACGGCTAAGCAACAGGCTGCCAGCAGCAACCAAGTGCAGTTTGGAGGAGCAAGTGGTGCTTATCACAGCGGACTCGCTCAGCAGCAGCAGCAGGCCCAATTCGGAGGTTCTTCTGGGTTCAACAGCGGATTCGGTTTCAACTCCGGCAGCTCCCTCAACCAAGCCAGCTCCCTGAACTCTGCCAGCTCCCTGAACTCTGCCAGCTCCCTGAATGCAGGAGTGCAAAGTGGTTCGCTCTTGAGCGGCTCTCTGCTTGGCGCCGGTAGCCAGGGTTCCCTCCTGAGCGGCTCTCTGCTGGGCGGGTCAGGTCTTGGTGTGAACGCTGGTCTGACCAGTGGTCAGCAAGTGGCTGGATCTGGTAACTTTGGTGCTGCAGGCGGCGCTGGCAGTGGCTACCAGACCAAGCAATGGGAGAAGCAGTCCAAATGGTCCTCCCAGTCGGAGGTGAGTATCCCACCTTAGATTACAGTTCCAAGTCAACATTTTTCCCAACTCCTAGTTCGATTCCAATGGGCAACAAAAGTACTACAAGGACCTGGCCACTGGTGAGAGCGAGAACTTCAATGTGAATGGCAAAGAGTTCGGCTACAAGGTGGCGACGGCTTCCGTTGATGACAACGGCAAGGCCAGCACCCACAGTGTGCATTCCTAAGAACGGATCGGACCGGAGTGTAGCCAATTTGCCAAAATACCCGAAAGGAATGCCTATTGTGTTCTTTCATAGGTCTTAAAACCGCTAAATATTAATGAAAATAAAAATTGAACGACAAAATTGACACAAAATTGACTGCTTGTCTCCACTTGTGTCCACTTGCATCAGCAGTACTGTCGTCTATAAGGTGGGACAGATCGCTCTCAAAAGTATAAAGGAGTTCAGTGGGATTTCCTCTCTAATTACATAGGTAAATGATTGGGAATCGACTCTACATAAAGATAGATCGGGTAAAAAGAGGTTGAAATAGCAGTCGAAAGCCTTTGGGAGCTCTCTAATTCTGGTTTCTAGTAGCACAAGTGAAACAAGTATTTGTAGTGTTCGTTAAAGTTTTCCTTTTTATTTATTTAGATCTCAGGAGAATGGGCGCTCGAGTTTGCCATCGACTTGAATAACTCCACTATTGATCACGCCCCTGGAGCCTTGCTCTCTGGTGGCCTTGCTGTCCCGACGCCGTCTAAAGTCCGAGCCATAGCCATAGGAGGACATGCAGTAACAGGGCTTCCAGCTGGGTCTCCTTTGGATCTGACTTTGCTCTTGTGGTGACCGTTCGGTAGTCCAAACGGGTACATAATGAGTCCAGGTCTCGCTATTGCCCCCATTGCCTCCGTTTGCATACACTTCCTGAGGATAATATTGAGGAGTGTAGTATCCGCCGCCTCCTACTCGACTGCCGCCGCTGCCAGAGCGACTTCCTCCCGTCTCATAGCCCCGATGCTCACTAGAGAAATTGGGATTCCATTGGGATTTGGGATCATAGGGCTTTCTGGGTCTGTGTTTCGATTCGCTGCCTCCACGTCCCTTGTAAATGGGCACACTGGCATCCTCTAAAGAAAATATTGCATTATTTAAGTCAGAGTAAAGAAAGTAAAGGTGAAAGTGAAATGGGTGGTCTTACCCTTTTCACCCTGCTGCTGGGCCGAGCTTGTCTCGTTTGCCTCCCCCTCGGCGGTAATCTCAAACGTGATGTCCGTGTGGATGCCCACACGCTTCTTGTGTTTACCCAAATCCGTAATTTCGACGCTCTCCTTGGACTCTGTTCATTTTGTTGGTTCGAGTTTGTTTTTTAGTTCTCATTTTGCTGCTGCTTCGAGCGAATTTAATTACCTTTCGTTTGCTGCTGTCCATCGCCCGTATCGACGGTTACCCGTACTCCATGTATCTTTGGACGATTGCCGCTGTTTCCACCTCCTGCCGCTCCACTTAGACTGCGTCCTGTACCCTGATCATAGCTGACATTTCCACCCTGTTGTCCCTGTCCCTGCCCCTGCCCCTGCCCCTGTCCTAGAACGCCTGTCTGGTTGCTATTCTCGTTCTCATCGAAATCCAGCTTGGAGGACACTTTATTCGCTTGACCTGGTTGCCACATCCACGTTCCAGTCATCATCATCATCGTCGTCGTCGTCGTCGTCGTCGTCGACGTTGTTTGTTTGTTGTCGGTTTAGCATAGAAATTAGATTTAGTAGAAATTTAATTAAAGTTATGCAAACACTTGAGTCTCTCTTCCACTTCCACTTCGCACTAATCAGGTGAATTGGAGCGCATCCGCCACATCCGGTTGTATCTGCTATAAGTGATGCAATTAGCGCACACGTTGACTTATTTATGGATACAGAGATACACATTCCAGTTGGCTGACTGCTAGGCTTAACTGGCCACGTGCACTTTGACCGATTTTAATTGCCATTCAATATGCAAAGTAAACTATAATTATTGGATTAGACCTCAATTGCAAATGGATTAGCTTCAATAAATAGCACAAAGGGATGCACCCATATGGGGGAAGGCAATGGGAATCTTTGGGCAATTAAATGGAGTAGACTTAAAGATAGATATCGATAAAAAGAATAAAGTAAGTTGTTGGGCCGACTTGGATATACCATGAAAATACTAATTCAAATTTATAAAACCAAATTTATATATTAAATTCCTTTCGCCTGACGCATATTCTACATATTCTACATATTCCTATTGAATTCTTTATATTTCTATTGATTTTTAAGTATATATTGCCATTGATTTCTATACCGACTCGGCTTCTCACTTTGTAGGGTCGGAAATGTTTCCTTCTGCCTCTTACATACATCTTGGCGACTTTAAAATACCATTTTTTGCTATGGATGCATGGTATAACAAAATAGCAGCAGAGGAGCAGCTCAATTAATCAATTTACTATTAATTATACAAAATATTTTGAAAGGAAAATAATCTTTTAGAAAATAATAAATAATTAATAAAACTTCAACTAATTTTAATTAGCTTTCGTGTAGATGTAAAGGGAGTTTTTCCCAAAATAGAACATCATCATTTGTTCCCTAATTGTCTTGAGGGGAAACTTTCCCAATCACTGGAAACACCCCGATTCTCTCCAGTTGCCAAATCTTGATTTACACACATTAGACTGCAATTTGCAATTGATTAATGAAATTTTGCTACAACAACCTTGGGCACAATGATGAGTTAACAGAAATCCACACAAGATGAACAAGAAAAAGGCGCTGAAGTATTCCATCACGAAATGAAATTTGTTTTTTTTTTTTAAGCACTTGTGAATATGTCTATTTCTTTTTTGGGTCTTTTGTTTTTTTTGTTCTTGCTAAATTTAAAGAGCAGAACTGAAGTTCTAAAGCGCGTTTCAGGTGCGCACTTGAAAACCGCCGACAAACAACTGAGATGGGGCAACAAAAAAACAATAACGAAAAAACCGAAACCGATTTCAAAAATCTACAGAGATTCATTAAAATTAACTAGCAAAACAACGAATGAGACAGAGAGAGGAGGAGGAGTAGGAAACACGTTGCTTTTGTTTCACTTGATTCTATTCTGACGTCTGAGTTTGACTGATAAAATCTTCAAGTTTTGTTGACCAGGCTAGTACGAGTGCTTACTTCTAGTAAGTAAGTTGTAATTGCAGTTTCTAAACGCCATGCGTAGCACTATACATAGTTCCTCTCTTAGCTCTCCAGTAATTGCCTCTAATCGCTTGGCTATCATCTTTTGTTATTGTTTTTTGATGTAGTTTCCGTTTTGCATCTTGAATGATTCTATTGTAGTTTTGTTGTTGTTGTTGTTGTTGTTGCTATTCTACTAATATTTTTTGGTCTTTATATATTGTATGTTTTGTTTTTTATTCATAATGCTCTCATCGTTAATCATGAGACAGTGGCGACTCTCGATCTGGCAATTTTGACAGCGCACAGCGATTATCGTCATTAGCCGATGTGAAGTTCAAGGCACCAAAGTGCCGCATACCCCCAAGCCCTAGCTACATATGTCTACCTCTACCTATGAAAAACCAATTTCAGCCAAGGCAATGCAATAGATGTATATATTTCCTAAATATAAGTAATAGCAAAGTTGGTCCAAGTTTAGTTAAACCGCAATTTGAGTCATTTGTCAGGCTACGCCCTCTCGAAATCCAGCCATTGCCACAGATGTTGGAATAATAATGTCAGGCCCAAATGAATGGATAAGCCATAAATTCTATTCAACAGATATAGGAGTGGGGGTGGGGGGGAAATGGGGATGCAATTAATTAGCAATTGCATTTGGGTGCCTGTCATTACGTGTGATAATTAAAACTTCTTTTTGTTCTTATCTTCAAGGGTTCTTGTCCACTTGGAAAAGAAATCCTGGCAAATGTATAGGCCATAAATTGTATGCCCTTGGGCCTGTTCGAGCCATAGCTGAGTTCAACTGCAAATGCACTCTAATCTCGAATTTATCAAGCGTAATAGTTTTGGTTTGGGTTCCCCCTTTTGTCCCCCCATTTCATTTCGTGCCACTCCTCCCATTTGACTGTTTTGTAATCTTACCGGCTTAGGCATGTGTGTGTGGGAGTGTGGGTGTGTGGGTGGTTGGTTTGCCAGTGGTTGTGCAAAATCCATTAAACAGATGGCTTTCGTTGTCAACCATTTTTAATATACTTTTTGGTCAGACCTACTATGTATGTATGTATGTACGTATGTCTCTCGACCTGGCTTGACTTGCCGTCTGACAGATTCTTCTCGTTCTTGTGCTTATTTTGCTTTTAAGCCAACCCCCTCCGCTCCCAATAATTTGCATAAGGTTCTGCTCTTTGCATCAACTTAATTTTCATTGTTTCTATGCATCTATGTTGCACTCGGTTCCATTTCCATTCCTATCCAGCTGGTCCACTCGAGTGTGGCCCGGCTAAGTTCAAGTGCGTTTCCACTTTTAAGTTACTTGCATAATTCTATGCGCATTTCAAGAGCATCAGCAAAACGAGCAGAAAGCGAAACAACAATCAACTTGTTAGAAACTCACAAGTTCTGATGAAGAACGCACACTGAACGTTAGCATACTTTTAGGCATATTCAGAAAACTTTAAACTATAGTTAATGTCAATTTCAAATTGTAATTGAAAGTTCGATTTAAAAAGTAGATGGTTTCAAACTTGCGATTGGTCAAATAAAATACTAATTAACTAAACACAAATTTAATTAATATTTAAGAATTGCAAACTAGTCTTTCTAGTCCCAAAATTTTATTTATATATTTATGTAAAGGAATCGGAATATTTTCAGGTAAATTACCTTTCATTTTAGTTGTTTTCCAATATTTCACTGATTTGCAAATGTTGAAAGCAATTTTAAATTGCCTATAAAATACTGTTGAAATTGCCCAAGTGTTTTGCATCGCTTCTATTTGAGTGTGGAATTTAAATGTACATACTATGTCTACCTACCTATATGGCAAAATGTTATCTACAGCAGAAATTATGATGCCTATTTGCAATTTTCTTAACATTTGTTGCAATATTTTTCCCCCATAAATGTTAATTACACAAAATATTCAAAGTGCAGACATTACGAACAAAAGACACAACGGAGCAAAATGCTGTTGAAAGCACCGACGCCGACATCCAGACACCACCTACCTGCCCTATGCCTCCTCTACCTAAATACCAATCTACCTCCCAATACCAGGACCTAACCCATCTCCCACAGATGCAGATACAAAGATACAACATGTTTGGCTAACAAAAGACAATAGGTCCTGGGCACCGAGTTCTGGGCATCCTTGTGGCCAGTTTACACAAACAATTAAAATGGCAAAATCAAAATCGAAATATACAAATTTATGCGTCTAGCTGCCATTTACAGTTTTCTCTCTCCCTCTCCCTCTGTGTGTGTGATTGTCTCTTTCTATCAAAAATAAATTGCACACAATTTTCAACTTAATGAAATAATGGGCCAGCAGAATTAAATTATGGCCAAAGCATCATTCCCGAGGGTGCAACAAGACCTCTAGAGTCTAGACAATAACTAAATTTGCACCCAAGAAATTTTTTGATTGCATTGTTACCGTTTGATTTGCAACCACCGCCACCGCCACCGCCACCGCCACCACCATCAGCTCAAGCCAAAAGTCCACGCACCCGATCAGAGGATAAGTAAACCTGACACCAACAACCCTCATTCCGCCATGCCATCTCTTCCAGAGCGATCCCGACCTCATTGACTATTCACACTCATGTTTTTCTATATCCGTTGTATTATTATATTTTTTTTCCTCATTCATTTTCCATTGGTATATAAAATTTTTATTATTTACTCGTTTACGGCTTTAGCATTTTCATTCTCATTCTCTCTTTCGGTTTATCGTTTTTCGTGTAGTGCAAAATTATCACAAAACTCATTGAATTTGCTTTTATTGTTGTCGGGTGTCGGGCAGCAGCGGCAGCCGCATCATCCAGTCACCCTTCAGCATCCCATCTTTGCTTCATACCCGGGTGGGTACCCGGCAGATGCAATGCAACGGAAGCTGAAGCCTGGTACAAGACCAGACCCGGCGGCTGCCTCTGTCATCTTATCGTTTCCTTTGTTGAGTCGTCACCCATCGCCAATCCACCGCCAATTCAATGTGGTTGCTGCGTAGCGGGTGGCCCCAGCAATCGCACAGTGGTTCGCATAACTCAAATACCCAATTAAAATGAAGTCAGACATCTCAAAAGTTGGTTAACTAAAAGACTTAAAGTTTATGAAGTAACAAATGAGTTATTTTATTGGTTAATTCGTACATTCATTAGCATCTAAGATATGTGCAATCTTCGAATTTCGCTTCTCAATAACAATTAATTGATGGAAACAATTTTGCATTTTCCAAACATTCGAGTGCTTAAACTTCAAAAATGTTACAATTAAGACATTAGAGTAATACACTCGAATGTGTGTAATATTTAAAGATTGTGCCCTTTGCTAAGATGAAACCTTTCCAAGCTTTAAAATATGTTACTTAAGCAAGTGCAACTAAATCGTTTTCACCCAATAAACCAGTTGGAATTTGATCTGATAAATATGTTACAATAAATTTATTCCCACTAATTTTATTCTACTTTTTTCTGCACCCCAGCCCACTGTGCATTTGGTGTTTTTTATTGCCACCTTCCCGCATTAACTCACAGGTTGTTGGAAGAGCAAAAAAAAGAAGCACAATACTCGTTGGCCCTTGAAAATGAAAATGTGCTTTGCCCGCTGCCGGCATCAACATCATCATTCGAGGGCTCTGCTGTGGCTTGTTGACCGTTGCCGTCCTTTTTTGCCTTCCCCTCCCCACAGACTTTGTTGCCAACTCCCCCGACAGAGGTCCCAGTGCCAATTCTACCCACTCCCACTCCCCGGCACTTAGCTGACAATGAGCAGTGACAGCTTGGAGGGTGAGAGGGGATTGTGAAGAGCCGCTTGTGGTTTCTACCCAGGGTGTATGCACGTCTATTGCATCTGTCGCATGCCGGAACTAAACGACAACGACTCGCTTCCCATACCAACCCACTTGCCGCCTCCCCCATTCGATACCCTCTCTTGGGTACGTTAATGATGCATACGCATTGGCGATTATGATGAGTTTGATAGAGAGAAGACAAACTCCTCCTCGACTTGACATGCATGATTTAGTAGCAGGAATAGCACTCCAACTCAGTACGAATCCGTGGCAGGATTCATTTTCATTTCGCAAATTGCACTTGACCGTGCCGTGCCGTGCCATTCCGGGCCGTGGCCGTGTGACATTTCTCGCAAATTATGTTTTTTCCTCCCTAGCTAAAAGTGGGTTCGCCGGCAACCTAATCCGATTATTGTCTGGTACATATGGCCAACGTGGATCTAGTGGGTGCTGCTGCTGCACTTACGCTTATTGTCCCACGCGGAATTTAGGGGTTATAGCAATACAGACTGCATGCCCTCTGTAATTGGATTTCGATGACTGCAAATTGGTGATAATTTTTTTTCTTTGGAGGGGGCATAACGAATGGGCACACGTGATTCCGTGAAAAATGCGAACATCTGCACACAGACCCCAACACATTTCGATGGATGGGGTCGTTTTGCTCAAATAGTGTAATCTTTCTAGCACAGTGCACAACCACGACGAATCTTTGGAGTGGGGAACATCACAAAGAAGTGATAACTACCTTTTGTCTATGCATATGTATATAAGAGCCCTTCCAGATCACACTCAAGACACGCTGTACATGTCTGGTACTGCAAGATGCAACTCACAGTCTTTCTGCTGCTTCCTCTGAGCGTGGTTCTAGCTGAAAAGGCCTGCACCTACAACTATATACGGTTGGGTAACAGCGCATATAAGCTGGAACGCGGCAAGGTTTGGGTTACAATCCACTAGAATCTTCAATCTTACTTGCTAATCAATTCTCCTGCCTTCCCTTTCCAGTTCAACTGGTGGGATGCTGCCAAACGTTGCATGGACTACGGGTCTCAGTTGGCGTCCATCGACAGCGAAGAAGAACTTAATCAGATCTCAACTTATTTGAATCAAATGGGTTTTGCTGCTACAGAAGCTGTTTGGTTCTCTGGTTTCGGTATCAAGACCGGCTCTTGGATCTCCTTGGCCAATTCGAAAATCATGTCCTTCTTTAAATGGGCACCGAGTGAACCAAATGATTATAGCTATGAGAACTGTTTGGGTATCAAACCCTCAAGTGGAAATTGGCAAATGTACGATTTGAGTTGCTTTGCCGAATTCTCGTTCCTATGCGAGGGTAATTTTAAGAAAACTGATTTAAATACCCAAGTAAACGTAATAGAATAAATATGATCGCTTTGAAAATACATCTCCTTTGGAATTTTCTGTATGTAGAGGCAATGATTAATTAGGCACCATTAACGTTTTTTAAATAATTGTATACTCCAGCAGATGGTATTCTAAAATTGATCAGATGTTTAACGCAGAGATGGAAATGGATCAGCAAGAGAAACCGAGTCTGTCTGTTTGCCTCTCTCTCTCTCTCAGTTTTATCGCTATTTACCTAAAATTTATATTTCTATTTTTTTTTTAAGTTCATAAGCAATCGAACCTCTATAACATATAGCTGCGATAACAAAAATCAGACTTAATCCTTGGGTTGAGTGCTGTGTAATGAACAATTATGTACGTGTTTCAGTGTTGTTTGATGGTCACTCTTGAAAATAACAAAAGAAAAATGTAATTTTGCAATAAAAAAGCAACTGCAAGGTCCACATAATACAGATCCACCTTGGATTAAAGGTCCAAAATACGAATTAAGCTTATCGATGAAGCTTATACATTGGGTTTCGTATAGCATTCTTGCAGATTTTTTTTTTTATACAAGCAATTAATTTAAATCTGTAAATTTGTGTTTTTTCAGAGAAAGATAGCTAGTAAAGATTCCAACGAAAATTTGGGGTGATACTACACAGTGACTTTAAAAAAGATTTTATTAGTTATTCCGCGACACGTATGCATACAAAATCAGTGTCGTTGGAAGAATAATTGTAATCGATAAAAGATCTATGTCTATGGAGTCAACTGATTTAATGAAAGCTTACGATAGATAAATTAAAACCTGTAGGTGACAAACATTCCAATCATCAAAATCGTGTGCATTTAAATAAAAAATAAATTTATTAAGACTTCAACTTTATCTTATTATTTAATGTACGTCCTCGAATCATCAATTTCGCATATAAACGATAATTTAACGCGACAAGTATAATCGTTCATGAACCATTTCTCACCTATGCGATAGAGATTCATACAATTCTCACTATTCATGTTGTCCGGCCCAGATGTATACCAATTTGAATAAGGTAAAGGTCTGGCAGGACCAAACTGCAGCCAACTTCCTTGGCGTCCGAAAGCCCCGATCCAAATCCAGTCAGAACGGTAGCCCATCGACGATAGATAGTCGGCCAGCTCATTGAATTTATATTCGGACTCCACGTTGGCCAGTTGAAGACCATTGGTAATGCAAAATGCATTGGCATCGTACCATGTTAGCTGAATAGTTGACAGTTTATTAGTGGCGGATCACATTTTTAATACATATATTAAATTATGTATACCTTGTTCTTGCTTTCTACAAAGTAGAACTTCTCACCGACTTTGCTCAGTGGTAGACTGCAGTTGACAGCTTGCGTTGGATGCACTTGAAGTGCCGCTAGCAAAACCACTGCTACAAGACCTAGTGGAATCGGTAACGACTGCATGTTGAGAAGTGACGAAAACGTACCTAGCGTGGGTTTTTATAAAGCACTTCGGCGTGACTTGCCTATTTGCTTAAGATTGGGCGTCATTTTGATAGTTGAATGTATGTTGCCCTCAATCCGTATCTCACACTGTGCGCAACACTTTCGATTTTCGCGTTGATGTCTGGCATCGTCATTACATTGAATTGTGCCCACGGGGGCGTTTCGTGTCAATTTATGCAGCTCTCCTGCAATTTCCGGTATATTAAAGCAATTTCCACTTCACTGGCCACAGCATACAGGAGGAGTTCCAGGACATGTATATACATAGCGTACTATACATGGTCATGACTTAATGGCAAAGACCTGCATATGACTGGAGTCTGTGTGCGGTGGATTTGGATGGTGCGAATGTGCGATGGCATGGCATGGGTGGTATACGAGTATGTGATGGAAATGGCCTCCAGGGCGAATAAGCATAGCCAATGTGTGGACGAAACATTCGTTAGAGCTTAAGAGAGCATCCCCGAATCGATATTACATTTTGGTTATGGTTCATATGGCTAGAAATGGGCAACACTTTAATAGAATAGAGCATTGAAGGGATCAAAGTTCCTTAAACTTACGAGTATTGTCAAGGAGCAACTCAATTTTCCAGTGGTAGACGGACTTAGCACTTAAATAGCGATTTAAAAGATTTGATTAAAATTGTAAAGTTTTTGTTGCATACTTTAAGTCAAAAGGACTTGGTTCACTAAGATGATGCTTGACCATAAATATAAGATAAGATAAACTTCCACGCTTATGTACAAAAAAAAATGTATTGTATGTAAAATCTGATAAGAAAAAGATAAAAGTTTTTTAAATCGGTTGAAAATTAACTAAAATGCAGCCTAAGGAAAATCAGAATTTTGACCAAAATCACACAACTTTTCAAAAAATTTTCAAAAATCCCCAGCTTTGCAATCTTTTAAAGTTTTAATAGCATTTAAAAGTAGATAAAAATTCGATTAAAACTACATCAAAACTTTGAAGCTCTGTAGAAAATTGTCTTAAATACAGTCTTAGGAAAATTTCAATTTTGACCTAAAATTTTTCAAAAACTGTTCCAAAATTTATACAAACACCCCAGCTTTGCAAACCTCTAACTATGCCAATTTTTGGACGATTTCAAAAAGTCATGTCTTTTTTTGCTGTTCTGAGTGTGAGTTATAAATTGGCGTTCAAATCTAAAAAACTAATTTTGACACGATTTTTGAAAAAAATTACAGTGTATACACTGTCAAAATTTTCAAAAATTGGGCCCAAATTTTTTGTCTTGAAATTACAAACTTTTTATTGCATTTTAATGTATATGAAAATATAATAAAAAAAATATACAAAATTTTGAAGTCGGTTGAAAATTGTTTAAAATACAGCCTAAGGAAAATCGGAATTTTGACCAAAATCATACAACTTTTCAAAATATTTTCAAAAACCCCCGCTTTGCAATCTTTTAAAGTTTTGATAACAATTAAAAGTAGATACAAGTTCGATTAAAACCACATTAAAACTTTGAAGATCTGTAGAAAATCGTCTTAAATACAGCTTTAGGAAAATTTCAGTTTTGACCAAAAATTTTCAAAAACGTTTCCAAAATTTATACAAACACTCCAACTTTGCAAACGTCTAACTATGCCAATTTTTGGACGATTTCAAAAAGTCATGTCTTTTTTTGCTGTTCTGAGTGTGAGTTATAAATTGGCGTTCAAATCTAAAAAACTAATTTTGACACGATTTTTGAAAAAAATTACAGTGTAACTATACCAATTTTTGGACGATTTCAAAAAGTCATGTCTTTTTTTGCTGTTCTGAGTGTGAGTTATAAATTGGCGTTCAAATCTAAAAAACTAATTTTGACACGATTTTTGAAAAAAATTACAGTCTATCACTGTCAAAATTTTCAAAAATCGGGTCCAATTTTTTTTTCTCGAAATTACAAACTTTTGATTGCATTTTAATGTATGTGAAAATATAATAAGAAATATATACAAAATTTTGAAATCGGTTGTAAATTGTTTAAAATACAGCCTAAGGAAAATCGGAATTTTGACCAAAATCATACAACTTTTCAAAAAATTTTCAAAAACCCCCAGCTTTGCAATCTTTTAAAGTTTTGATGACAATTTAAAGTAGATAAAAGTTCGATTAAAACCACATCAAAACTTTGAAGATCTGTAGAAAATTGTCTTAAATACAGCCTTAGGAAAATTTCAATTTTGACCTAAAATGTTTCAAAAACTGTTCCAAAATTTATACAAACACTCCAGCTTTGCAAACGTCTAACTATGCCAATTTTTGGACGATTTCAAAAAGTCATGTCTTTTTTTGCTGTTCTGAGTGTGAGTTATAAATTGGCGTTCAAATCTAAAAAACTAATTTTGACACGATTTTTGAAAAAAATTACAGTGTATACACTGTCAAAATTTTCAAAAATCGGGTCCAATTTTTTTTTTCTCGAAATTACAAACTTTTGATTGCATTTTAATGTATGTGAAAATATAATAAGAATGATACACAACATTTTAAAATCGGTTGAAAATTGTTTAAAATACAGCCTAAGGAAAATCGGAATTATGACCAAAATCATACAACTTTTCAAAAAATTTTCAAAAATCCCCAGCTTTGCAATCTTTTCAAAAAATTTTCAAAATTCCCCAGCTTTGCAATCTTTCAAACTTTTAATGGCATTTAAAAGTAGATAAAAATTCGATTAAAACTACATGAAAACTTTGAAGATCTGTAGAAAATTGTCTTAAAAACAGCCTTAGGAAAAATTTCAATTTTGACCAAAAATTTTTCGAAAACTGTTCCAAAATTTATACAAACACCCCAGCTTTGCAAACCTCTAACTATGCCAATTTTTGGACGATTTCACAAAGTCATGTCTTTTTTTGCTGTTCTGAGTGTGAGTTATAAATTGGCGTTCAAATCTAAAAAACTAATTTTGACACGATTTTTGAAAAAAATTACAGTGTATACACTGTCAAAATTTTCAAAAAATCGGGTCCAATTTTTTTCTCTCGAAATTACAAACTTTTGATTGTATTTTAATGTATGTGAAAATATAATAAGAAATATATACAAAATTTTGAAATCGGTTGTAAATTGTTTAATACAGCCTAAGGAAAATCGGAATTTTGACCAAAATCATACAACTTTTCAAAAAATTTTCAAAAATCCCCAGCTTTGCAATCTTTTAAAGTTTTGATGACAATTTAAAGTAGATAAAAGTTCGATTAAAGCCACATCAAAACTTTGAAGATCTGTAGAAAATTGTCTTAAATACAGCCTTAGGAAAATTTCAATTTTGACCTAAAATGTTTCAAAAACTGTTCCAAAATTTATACAAACACTCCAGCTTTGCAAACGTCTAACTATGCCAATTTTTGGACGATTTCAAAAAGTCATGTCTTTTTTTGCTGTTCTGAGTGTGAGTTATAAATTGGCGTTCAAATCTAAAAAACTAATTTTGACACGATTTTTGAAAAAAATTACAGTGTATACACTGTCAAAATTTTCAAAAATCGGGTCCAATTTTTTTTTCTCGAAATTACAAACTTTTGATTGTATTTTAATGTATGTGAAAATATAATAAGAAATATATACAAAATTTTGAAATCGGTTGTAAATTGTTTAATACAGCCTAAGGAAAATCGGAATTTTGACCAAAATCATACAACTTTTCAAAAAATTTTCAAAAATCCCCAGCTTTGCAATCTTTTAAAGTTTTGATGACAATTTAAAGTAGATAAAAGTTCGATTAAAACCACATCAAAACTTTGAAGATCTGTAGAAAATTGTCTTAAATACAGCCTTAGGAAAATTTCAATTTTGACCTAAAATGTTTCAAAAACTGTTCCAAAATTTATACAAACACTCCAGCTTTGCAAACGTCTAACTATGCCAATTTTTGGACGATTTCAAAAAGTCATGTCTTTTTTTGCTGTTCTGAGTGTGAGTTATAAATTGGCGTTCAAATCTAAAAAACTAATTTTGACACGATTTTTGAAAAAAATTACAGTGTATACACTGTCAAAATTTTCAAAAATCGGGTCCAATTTTTTTTTTTCTCGAAATTACAAACTTTTGATTGTATTTTAATGTATGTGAAAATATAATAAGAAATATATACAAAATTTTGAAATCGGTTGTAAATTGTTTAAAATACAGCCTAAGGAAAATCGGAATTTTGACCAAAATCATACAACTTTTCAAAAAATTTTCAAAAATCCCCAGCTTTGCAATCTTTTCAAAAAATTTTCAAAATTCCCCAGCTTTGCAATCTTTCAAACTTTTAATGGCATTTAAAAGTAGATAAAAATTCGATTAAAACTACATGAAAACTTTGAAGATCTGTAGAAAATTGTCGCAAAAACAGCCTTAGGAAAAATTTTAATTTTGACCAAAAATTTTTCGAAAACTGTTCCAAAATTTATACAAACACCCCAGCTTTGCAAACCTCTAACTATGCCAATTTTTGGACGATTTCACAAAGTCATGTCTTTTTTTGCTGTTCTGAGTGTGAGTTATAAATTGGCGTTCAAATCTAAAAAACTAATTTTGACACGATTTTTGAAAAAATTACAGTGTATACACTGTCAAAATTTTCAAAAATCGGGTCCAATTTTTTTTTCTCGAAATTACAAACTTTTGATTGTATTTTAATGTATGTGAAAATATAATAAGAAATATATACAAAATTTTGAAATCGGTTGTAAATTGTTTAAAATACAGCCTAAGGAAAATCGGAATTTTGACCAAAATCATACAACTTTTCAAAAAATTTTCAAAAATCCCCAGCTTTGCAATCTTTTAAAGTTTTAATGACATTTAAAAGTAGATAAAAGTTCGATTAAAACCACATCAAAACTTTGAAGATCTGTAGAAAATTGTCTTAAATACAGCCTTAGGAAAATTTCAATTTTGACCTAAAATGTTTCAAAAACTGTTCCAAAATTTATACAAACACTCCAGCTTTGCAAACGTCTAACTATGCCAATTTTTGGACGATTTCAAAAAGTCATGTCTTTTTTTGCTGTTCTGAGTGTGAGTTATAAATTGGCGTTCAAATCTAAAAAACTAATTTTGACACGATTTTTGAAAAAATTACAGTGTATACACTGTCAAAATTTTCAAAAATCGGGTCCAATTTTTTTTTCTCGAAATTACAAACTTTTGATTGTATTTTAATGTATGTGAAAATATAATAAGAAATATATACAAAATTTTGAAATCGGTTGTAAATTGTTTAAAATACAGCCTAAGGAAAATCGGAATTTTGACCAAAATCATACAACTTTTCAAAAAATTTTCAAGAATCCCCAGCTTTCAAATCTTTTAAAGTTTTGATAGCATTTAAAAGCAGATAGAAATTCGATTAAAACTACGCTACTCTCTTACTACTCTCTTTTTTCAGTTCCCTGAAGGACCTTCCACAAGCTCATAGTGCCAATCGACGCGGTTCACAAAGGACTTTAGTCTGACTAAACGACCTCTGGGACATTCTTGAAATGGCCAAGTTATACGGCTATTTATTGTTTGTTTTTTCTAAGTTTTTGCCCATTTTAGCGACTAACCCCCTTACAAAAATTCAATGTATGTAAATTTAAAAATCGCATTATTATTGAAGTTTGTGTTACAATAGCTTAAATTATAGTTTTTGAACTAAAACTTAATAAAACAGTGACAAATATAATAACTATTACCAGGTACTTTCCTTTTTCTATTGCACCTAATTTACTTGAATTAAAAAGTTTACTTTTAGAAAAAATAGAAAAAAACATAAATCTCATTATTTTGATATTTTAGGTAAAATAGGATTAAATTATATTTTAACAACTGTATATTAATTTAAAATAAATAATAAAAAAAAATTAAAATAACAAAAATATGGTTTCACTTAGACAAAACTCCGCAGGACATTAACATATTTCAGTAGAACATATTTCATAATATACTTCAAGAGTAGGACTATCGATCTGCAGTCAAGGATTCCCGAATTTTTTCCAAAAATGTTACAAATGGAAGGTCCTTCAGGGAGCTGAAATAAAACGACATTTTTGGTTAGAAAAGCATAGTAAATATCCTGTCAAATCAATTAGGTGTCAAACACTACGTAAGGTTTATTTTTAATTAATTAAAATTTAGAACTAATTTTGACCAACAATTTTTCAAAAACTTTTCCAAAATTTATGCAAAAACCCCAGCTTTGCAAACCTCTAACTATGCCAATTTTTGGACGATTTCAAAAAGTTACAAATGGAAGGTCCTTCAGGGAGCTGAAATAAAACGACATTTTTGGTTAGAAAAGCATAGTAAATATCCTGTCAAATCAATTAGGTGTCAAACACTACGTAAGGTTTATTTTTAATTAATTAAAATTTAGAACTAATTTTGACCAAAATTTTTTCAAAAACTTTTCCAAAATTTATGCAAAAACCCCAGCTTTGCAAACCTCTAACTATGCCAATTTTTGGACGATTTCAAAAAGTCATGTCTTTTTTTGCTGTTCTGAGTGTGAGTTATAAATTGGCGTTCAAATCTAAAAAACTAATTTTGACACGATTTTTGAAAAAAATTACAGTGTATACACTGTCAAAATTTTCAAAAATCGGGTCCAATATTTTTTTCTCGAAATTACAAACTTTTGATTGCATTTTAATGTATGTGAAAATATAATAAGAATGATATACAACATTTTGAAATCGGTTGAAAATTGTTCAAAATACAGCCTAAGGAAAATCGGAATTTTGACCAAAATCATACAACTTTTCAAAAAATTTTCAAAAAATCCCCAGCTTTGCAATCTTTTAAAGTTTTGATAGCATTAAAAAGTAAATAAAAATTCGATTAAAACTACATCAAAACTTTGAAGATCTACAGAAAATTGTCTTAAATACAGCCTTAGGAAAATTTCAATTTTGACCAAAAATTTTCAAAAACGTTTCCAAAATTTATACAAAAACTCCAACTTTGCAAACAACTTTTCAAAATATTTACAAAAATCCCCAGCTTTCCAATCTTTTAAAGTTTTGATAGCATTAAAAAGTAGATAAAAATTCGATTAAAACTACATCAAAACTTTGAAGATCTGTAGAAAATTGTCATAAATACAGCCTTGGGAAAATTTCAATTTTAACCAAAAATTTTCAAAAACGTTTCCAAAATTTATACAAACACTCCAACTTTGCAAACAACTTTTCAAAAATTTTCAAAAATCCCCAGCTTTGCAATCTTTTAAAGTTTCAATGGCATTAAAAAGTGGATAAAAATTCGATTAAAACTACATCAAAACTTTGAAGATCTATAGAAAAATGTCTTAAATACAGCCTTAGGAAAATTTCAATTTTGACCAAAAATGTTTCAAAAACTGTTCCAAAATTTATACAAACACTCCAGCTTTGCAAACGTCTAACTATGCCAATTTTTGGACGATTTCAAAAAGTCATGTCTTTTTTTGCTGTTCTGAGTGTGAGTTATAAATTGGCGTTCAAATCTAAAAAACTAATTTTGACACGATTTTTGAAAAAAATTACAGTGTATACACTGTCAAAATTTTCAAAAATCGGGTCCAATTTTTTTTTTCTCGAAATTACAAACTTTTGATTGCATTTTAATGTATGTGAAAATATAATAAGAATGATATACAACATTTTGAAATCGGTTGAAAATTGTTTAAAATACAGCCTAAGGAAAATCGGTATTTTGACCAAAATCATACAACTTTTCAAAAAATTTTCAAAAATCCCCAGCTTTGCAATCTTTTAAAGTTTTGATAGCATTAAAAAGTAAATAAAAATTCGATTAAAACTACATCAAAACTTTGAAGATCTACAGAAAATTGTCTTAAATACAGCCTTAAGAAAATTTCAATTTTGACCAAAAATTTTCAAAAACGTTTCCAAAATTTATACAAAAACTCCAACTTTGCAAACAACTTTTCAAAATATTTACAAAAATCCCCAGCTTTCCAATCTTTTAAAGTTTTGATAGCATTAAAAAGTAGATAAAAATTCGATTAAAACTACATCAAAACTTTGAAGATCTGTAGAAAATTGTCATAAATACAGCCTTGGGAAAATTTCAATTTTAACCAAAAATTTTCAAAAACGTTTCCAAAATTTATACAAACACTCCAACTTTGCAAACAACTTTTCAAAAATTTTCAAAAATCCCCAGCTTTGCAATCTTTTAAAGTTTCAATGGCATTAAAAAGTGGATAAAAATTCGATTAAAACTACATCAAAACTTTGAAGATCTGTAGAAAATTGTCTTAAAAACAGCCTTAGGAAAAATTTCAATTTTGACCAAAAGTTTTTCGAAAACTATTCCAAAATTTATACAAACACCCCAGCTTTGCAAACCTCTAACTATGCCAATTTTTGGACGATTTCAAAAAGTCATGTCTTTTTTTGCTGTTCTGAGTGTGAGTTATAAATTGGCGTTCAAATCTAAAAAACTAATTTTGACACGATTTTTGAAAAAAATTACAGTGTATACACTGTCAAAATTTTCAAAAATCGGGTCCAATTTTTTTTTCTCGAAATTACAAATTTTTGATTGTATTTTAATGTATGTGAAAATATAATAAGAATGATATACAACATTTTGAAATCGGTTGAAAATTGTTTAAAATACAGCCTAAGGAAAATCGGAATTTTGACCAAAATCATACAACTTTTCAAAAAATTTTCAAAAATCCCCAGCTTTGCAATCTTTTAAAGTTTTGATAGCATTAAAAAGTAAATAAAAATTCGATTAAAACTACATCAAAACTTTGAAGATCTATAGAAAAATGTCTTAAATACAGCCTTAGGAAAATTTCAATTTTGACCTAAAATGTTTCAAAAACTGTTCCAAAATTTATACAAACACTCCAGCTTTGCAAACGTCTAACTATGCCAATTTTTGGACGATTTCAAAAAGTCATGTCTTTTTTGCTGTTCTGAGTGTGAGTTATAAATTGGCGTTCAAATTTAAAAAACTAATTTTGACACGATTTTTGAAAAAAATTACAGTGTATATATACACTGTCAAAATTTTCAAAAATCGGGTCCAATTTTTTTTTCTCGAAATTACAAACTTTTGATTGCATTTTAATGTATGTGAAAATATAATAAGCATGATATACAACATTTTGAAATCGGTTGAAAATTGTTTAAAATACAGCCTAAGGAAAATCGGAATTTTGACCAAAATCATACAACTTTTCAAAAAATTTTCAAAAATCCCCAGCTTTGCAATCTTTTAAAGTTTTGATAGCATTAAAAAGTAGATAAAAATTTGATTAAAACTACATCAAAACTTTGAAGATCTGTAGAAAATTGTCTTAAATACAGTCTTAGGAAAATTTCAATTTTGACCTAAAATTTTTCAAAAACTGTTCCAAAATTTATACAAACACCCCAGCTTTGCAAACCTCTAACTATGCCAATTTTTGGACGATTTCAAAAAGTCATGTCTTTTTTTGCTGTTCTGAGTGTGAGTTTTAAATTGGCGTTCACATCTAAAAAACTAATTTTGACCCGATGTTTGAAAAAAATTACAGTGTATACACTGTCAAAATTTTCAAAAACCGGGTCCAAATTTTTTTTCTCGAAATTACAAACTTTTGATTGTATTTTAATGTATGTAAAAATATAATAAGAATGATATACAACATTTTGAAATCGGTTGAAAATGATCTAAAATACAGCCTAAGGAAAATCGGAATTTTGACCAAAATCATACAACTTTTCAAAAAATTTTCAAGAATCCCCAGCTTTCCAATCTTTTAAAGTTTTGATAGCATTTAAAAGCAGATAGAAATTCGATTAAAACTACGCTACTCTCTTACTACTCTCTTTTTTTCAGTTCCCTGAAGGACCTTCCACAAGCTCATAGTGCCAATCGACGCGGTTCACAAAGGACTTTAGTCTGACTAAACGACCTCTGGGACATTCTTGAAATGGCCAAGTTATACGGCTATTTATTGTTTGTTTTTTCTAAGTTTTTGCCCATTTTAGCGACTAACCCCCTTACAAAAATTCAATGTATGTAAATTTAAAAATCGCATTATTATTGAAGTTTGTGTTACAATAGTTTTTAATTATAATAAAAGTAGGCTTAAATTATAGTTTTTGAACTAAAACTTAATAAAACAGTGACAAATATAATTACTATTACCAGGTTCTTTCCTTTTTCTATTTCAAAAACTACTAATTTACTACTAATTTAACTAATTTACTTGAATTAAAAAGTTTACTTTTAGAAAAAATAGAAAAAAACATAAATCTCATTATTTTGATATTTTAGGTAAAATAGGATTAAATTATATTTTAACAACTGTATATTAATTTAAAATAAATAATAAAAAAAAATTAAAATAACAAAAATATGGTTTCACTTAGACAAAACTCCGCAGGACATTAACATATTTCAGTAGAACATATTTCATAATATACTTCAAGAGTAGGACTATCGATCTGCAGTCAAGGATTCCCGAATTTTTTTCAAAAAGTTACAAATGGAAGGTCCTTCAGGGAGCTGAAATAAAACGACATTTTTGGTTAGAAAAGCATAGTAAATATCCTGTCAAATCAATTAGGTGTCAAACACTACGTAAGGTTTATTTTTAATTAATTAAAATTTAGAACTAATTTTGACCAAAATTTTTTCAAAAACTTTTCCAAAATTTATGCAAAAACCCCAGCTTTGCAAACCTCTAACTATGCCAATTTTTGGACGATTTCAAAAAGTCATGTCTTTTTTTGCTGTTCTGAGTGTGAGTTTTAAATTGGCGTTCAAATCTAAAAAACTAATTTTGACCCGATTTTTGAAAAAAATTACAGTGTATACACTGTCAAAATTTTCAAAAACCGGGTCCAAATTTTTTTTCTCGAAATTTCAAACTTTTGATTGCATTTTAATGTATGTGAAAATATAATAATAATTTTATACAAAATTTTGAAATCGGTTGAAAATGATCTAAAATACAGCCTAGGGAAAATCGGTATTTTGACCAAAATCATACAACTTTTAAAAAAATTTTCAAAAATCCCCAGCTTTGCAATCTTTTAAAGTTTTGATAGCATTAAAAAGTAGATAAAAATTTGATTAAAACTACATCAAAACTTTGAAGATCTGTAGAAAATTGTCTTAAATACAGTCTTAGGAAAATTTCAATTTTGACCTAAAATTTTTCAAAAACTGTTCCAAAATTTATACAAACACCCCAGCTTTGCAAACCTCTAACTATGCCAATTTTTGGACGATTTCAAAAAGTCATGTCTTTTTTCGCGTTCTGAGTGTGAGTTATAAATTGGCGTTCAAATCTAAAAAACTAAT
The DNA here is from genome assembly GCA_018150735.1 of Drosophila sp. 14030-0761.01. Taxonomy (NCBI): domain Eukaryota; kingdom Metazoa; phylum Arthropoda; class Insecta; order Diptera; family Drosophilidae; genus Drosophila; species Drosophila sp. 14030-0761.01. The sequence goes on along the minus strand of JAECWO010000027.1, from coordinate 1,839,005 downwards.
TTTGACACGATTTTTGAAAAAATTACAGTGTATACACTGTCAAAATTTTCAAAAATCGGGTCCAATTTTTTTTTCTCGAAATTACAAACTTTTGATTGTATTTTAATGTATGTAAAAATATAATAAGAATGATATACAACATTTTGAAATCGGTTGAAAATTGTTTAAAATACAGCCTAAGGAAAATCGGAATTTTGACCAAAATCATACAACTTTTCAAAAAATTTTCAAGAATCCCCAGCTTTCCAATCTTTTAAAGTTTTGATAGCATTTAAAAGCAGATAGAAATTCGATTAAAACTACGCTACTCTCTTACTACTCTCTTTTTTTCAGTTCCCTGAAGGACCTTCCACAAGCTCATAGTGCCAATCGACGCGGTTCACAAAGGACTTTAGTCTGACTAAACGACCTCTGGGACATTCTTGAAATGCCCAAGTTATACGGCTATTTATTGTTTGTTTTTTCTAAGTTTTTGCCCATTTTAGCGACTAACCCCCTTACAAAAATTCAATGTATGTAAATTTAAAAATCGCATTATTATTGAAGTTTGTGTTACAATAGTTTTTAATTATAATAAAAGTAGGCTTAAATTATAGTTTTTGAACTAAAACTTAATAAAACAGTGACAAATATAATTACTATTACCAGGTTCTTTCCTTTTTTCTATTGCACCTAATTTACTTGAATTAAAAAGTTTACTTTTAGAAAAAATAGAAAAAAACATAAATCTCATTATTTTGATATTTTAGGTAAAATAGGATTAAATTATATTTTAACAACTGTATATTAATTTAAAATAAATAATAAAAAAAAATTAAAATAACAAAAATATGGTTTCACTTAGACAAAACTCCGCAGGACATTAACATATTTCAGTAGAACATATTTCATAATATACTTCAAGAGTAGGACTATCGATCTGCAGTCAAGGATTCCCGAATTTTTTCCAAAAATGTTACAAATGGAAGGTCCTTCAGGGAGCTGAAATAAAACGACATTTTTGGTTAGAAAAGCATAGTAAATATCCTGTCAAATCAATTAGGTGTCAAACACTATGTAAGGTTTATTTTTAATTAATTAAAATTTAGAACTAATTTTGACCAACAATTTTTCAAAAACTTTTCCAAAATTTATGCAAAAACCCCAGCTTTGCAAACCTCTAACTATGCCAATTTTTGGACGATTTCAAAAAGTTACAAATGGAAGGTCCTTCAGGGAGCTGAAATAAAACGACATTTTTGGTTAGAAAAGCATAGTAAATATCCTGTCAAATCAATTAGGTGTCAAACACTACGTAAGGTTTATTTTTAATTAATTAAAATTTAGAACTAATTTTGACCAAAATTTTTTCAAAAAGTTTTCCAAAATTTATGCAAAAACCCCAGCTTTGCAAACCTCTAACTATGCCAATTTTTGGACGATTTCAAAAAGTCATGTCTTTTTTTGCTGTTCTGAGTGTGAGTTTTAAATTGGCGTTCAAATCTAAAAACTAATTTTGACCCGATTTTGAAAAAATTACAGTGTATACACTGTCAAAATTTTCAAAAACCGGGTCCAAATTTTTTTCTCGAAATTTCAAACTTTTGATTGCATTTTAATGTATGTGAAAATATAATAATAATTTTATACAAAATTTTGAAATCGGTTGAAAATGATCTAAAATACAGCCTAGGGAAAATCGGTATTTTGACCAAAATCATACAACTTTTAAAAAATTTTCAAAAATCCCCAGCTTCAATCTTTAAAGTTTGATAGCATTAAAAGTAGATAAAAATTGATTAAAACACATCAAAACTTGAAGATCTGTAGAAAATGTCTTAAATACAGTCTAGGAAAATTCAATTTGACCTAAAATTTTCAAAACTGTTCCAAAATTTATACAAACACCCCAGCTTGCAAACCTCTAACTATGCCAATTTTGGACGATTTCAAAAGTCATGTCTTTTTTGCTGTTCTGAGTGTGAGTTATAAATTGGCGTTCAAATCTAAAAAACTAATTTTGACACGATTTTTGAAAAAAATTACAGTGTATACACTGTCAAAATTTTCAAAAACCGGTTCCAAATTTTTTTTCTCGAAATTACAAACTTTTGATTGTATTTTAATGTATGTAAAAATATAATAAGAATGATATACAACATTTTGAAATCGGTTGAAAATTGTTTAAAATACAGCCTAAGGAAAATCGGAATTTTGACCAAAATCATACAACTTTTCAAAAAATTTTCAAGAATCCCCAGCTTTCCAATCTTTTAAAGTTTTGATAGCATTTAAAAGCAGATAGAAATTCGATTAAAACTACGCTACTCTCTTACTACTCTCTTTTTTTCAGTTCCCTGAAGGACCTTCCACAAGCTCATAGTGCCAATCGACGCGGTTCACAAAGGACTTTAGTCTGACTAAACGACCTCTGGGACATTCTTGAAATGCCCAAGTTATACGGCTATTTATTGTTTGTTTTTTCTAAGTTTTTGCCCATTTTAGCGACTAACCCCCTTACAAAAATTCAATGTATGTAAATTTAAAAATCGCATTATTATTGAAGTTTGTGTTACAATAGTTTTTAATTATAATAAAAGTAGGCTTAAATTATAGTTTTTGAACTAAAACTTAATAAAACAGTGACAAATATAATTACTATTACCAGGTTCTTTCCTTTTTTCTATTGCACCTAATTTACTTGAATTAAAAAGTTTACTTTTAGAAAAAATAGAAAAAAACATAAATCTCATTATTTTGATATTTTAGGTAAAATAGGATTAAATTATATTTTAACAACTGTATATTAATTTAAAATAAATAATAAAAAAAAATTAAAATAACAAAAATATGGTTTCACTTAGACAAAACTCCGCAGGACATTAACATATTTCAGTAGAACATATTTCATAATATACTTCAAGAGTAGGACTATCGATCTGCAGTCAAGGATTCCCGAATTTTTTCCAAAAATGTTACAAATGGAAGGTCCTTCAGGGAGCTGAAATAAAACGACATTTTTGGTTAGAAAAGCATAGTAAATATCCTGTCAAATCAATTAGGTGTCAAACACTACGTAAGGTTTATTTTTAATTAATTAAAATTTAGAACTAATTTTGACCAAAATTTTTTCAAAAAGTTTTCCAAAATTTATGCAAAAACCCCAGCTTTGCAAACCTCTAACTATGCCAATTTTTGGACGATTTCAAAAAGTTACAAATGGAAGGTCCTTCAGGGAGCTGAAATAAAACGACATTTTTGGTTAGAAAAGCATAGTAAATATCCTGTCAAATCAATTAGGTGTCAAACACTACGTAAGGTTTATTTTTAATTAATTAAAATTTAGAACTAATTTTGACCAAAATTTTTTCAAAAAGTTTTCCAAAATTTATGCAAAAACCCCAGCTTTGCAAACCTCTAACTATGCCAATTTTTGGACGATTTCAAAAAGTCATGTCTTTTTTTGCTGTTCTGAGTGTGAGTTTTAAATTGGCGTTCAAATCTAAAAAACTAATTTTGACCCGATTTTTGAAAAAAATTACAGTGTATACACTGTCAAAATTTTCAAAAATCGGGTCCAAATTTTTTTTCTCGAAATTACAAACTTTTGATTGCACTTTAATGTATGTGAAAATATAATAAGAATGATATACAAAATTTTGAAATCGGTTGAAAATTGTCTAAAATACAGCCTAAGGAAAATCGGTATTTTGACCAAAATCATACAACTTTTCAAAAAATTTTCAAAAATCCCCAGCTTTGCAATCTTTTAAAGTTTTGATAGCATTAAAAAGTAGATAAAAATTTGATTAAAACTACATCAAAACTTTGAAGATCTGTAGAAAATTGTCTTAAATACAGTCTTAGGAAAATTTCAATTTTGACCTAAAATTTTTCGAAAACTGTTCCAAAATTTATACAAACACCCCAGCTTTGCAAACCTCTAACTATGCCAATTTTTGGACGATTTCACAAAGTCATGTCTTTTTTTGCTGTTCTGAGTGTGAGTTATAAATTGGCGTTCAAATCTAAAAAACTAATTTTGACACGATTTTTGAAAAAAATTACAGTGTATACACTGTCAAAATTTTCAAAAATCGGGTCCAAATTTTTTTTCTCGAAATTACAAACTTTTGATTGCACTTTAATGTATGTGAAAATATAATAAGAATGATATACAAAATTTTGAAATCGGTTGAAAATTGTCTAAAATACAGCCTAAGGAAAATCGGTATTTTGACCAAAATCATACAACTTTTCAAAAAATTTTCAAAAATCCCCAGCTTTGCAATCTTTTAAAGTTTTGATAGCATTAAAAAGTAGATAAAAATTTGATTAAAACTACATCAAAACTTTGAAGATCTGTAGAAAATTGTCTTAAATACAGTCTTAGGAAAATTTCAATTTTGACCTAAAATTTTTCGAAAACTGTTCCAAAATTTATACAAACACCCTAGCTTTGCAAACCTCTAACTATGCCAATTTTTGGACGATTTCACAAAGTCATGTCTTTTTTTGCTGTTCTGAGTGTGAGTTATAAATTGGCGTTCAAATCTAAAAAACTAATTTTGACACGATTTTGAAAAAAATTACAGTGTATACACTGTCAAAATTTTCAAAAATCGGGTCCAAATTTTTTTCTCGAAATTACAAACTTTTGATTGCACTTTAATGTATGTATGTGAAAATATAATAAGAATGATATACAACATTTTGAAATCGGTTGAAAATTGTCTAAAATACAGCCTAAGGAAAATCGGTATTTGACCAAAATCATACAACTTTTCAAAAAATTTTCAAAAATCCCCAGCTTTGCAACCTTTTAAAGTTTTGATGGCATTTATAATAGATAAAAATTCGACTAAAACTACATTAAAACTTTGAAGATCTGTAGAAAATTGTCTTAAATACAGTCTTAGGAAAATTTCAATTTTGACTAAAAATTTTTCAAAAACTTCTCCAAAATTTATACAAAAACCCCAGCTTTGCAAACCTCTAACTATGCCAATTTTTGGACGATTTTAAAAGGTCATATCTTTTTTTGCTGTTCTCAGTGTGAGTTATAAATTGACGTTGAAATCTAAAAAACTAATTTTGACCCGATTTTTTAAAAAAATTACAGTGTATACACATTAAAATTAAAATTAAAATTAAAATTAAAATTAAAATTAAAATTAAAATTAAAATTAAAATTAAAATTAAAATTAAAATTAAAATTAAAATTAAAATTAAAATTAAAATTAAAATTAAAAATTAAAATTAAAATTAAAATTAAAATTAAAATTAAAAAAAATTAAAATTAAAATTAAAATTAAAATTAAAATTAAAATTAAAATTAAAATTAAAATTAAAATTAAAATTAAAATTAAAAATTAAAATTAAAATTAAAATTAAAATTAAAATTAAAATTAAAATTAAAATTAAAATTAAAATTAAAATTAAAATTAAAATTAAAATTAAAATTAAAATTAAAATTAAAATTAAAAATTAAAATTAAAATTAAAATTAAAATTAAAATTAAAATTAAAATTAAAATTAAAATTAAAATTAAAATTAAAATTAAAATTAAAATTAAAATTAAAATTAAAATTAAAATTAAAATTAAAATTAAAATTAAAATTAAAATTAAAATTAAAATTAAAATTAAAAATTAAAATTAAAAAATTAAAATTAAAATTAAAATTAAAATTAAAATTAAAATTAAAATTAAAATTAAAATTAAAATTAAAATTAAAATTAAAATTAAAATTAAAATTAAAATTAAAATTAAAATTAAAATTAAAATTAAAATTAAAATTAAAATTAAAATTAAAATTAAAATTAAAATTAAAATTAAAATTAAAATTAAAATTAAAATTAAAATTAAAATTAAAATTAAAATTAAAATTAAAATTAAAATTAAAATTAAAATTAAAATTAAAATTAAAATTAAAATTAAAATTAAAATTAAAGTTAAAATTAAAATTAAAACTGTTAAAACCAAAATTAAAAACTAATTTCAAAAATTCAAGTAATTTTAGGCCCGATTTTCGGAAAAATTACAACATTAAAATTAAAAAAAACCGATTCGAAATTTGTTTTCTCAAAATTCCAAGTTTGTGATATTTTAAAGTATGTAAAAATGTAATAAGAATTAGATAAATAATTTTGAAATCGGTTGTTTATTGTCTAAAATACAGCCTAAAAAAATCTGACCATTTTTGAAACGAATTTTAAAAATCCCCGGCCTTGGAATCGTTTAAAGTTTTGATGGTATTTTAAAGTAGATAAAATGTCGATCAAATTTGGACTTGGAAATATATACCATGCATCAAGGGAAAAAACTACTTCGAATTTATAAAACTAAATTCATCTATTAAATTTCTTTCGTATGCGCGATTTTTAACATATGCTATCTCGCTCACTGTGTGTGCACTTTAGCGCCCCACTGGCCAAATTCGCCCATACACCGCTTTGGGTGCAAAACGTTTCAATAAATAACTCGGCCATTTTTATTCCGATTTTTATGAAATTTGGTGGAATGATAGATTTTCATAACATATATAAGTGTACCGAATTAAATTCCGATACAATAAATTATGTGGGAGAAAATCACATTCGAATTCCGGATGTTGAAAATTTGCATCAAAATTAAATTTAAAATTAGTATTAGTGGAGTCCTTGTTGAATCGCATCAATTGACATATGAAGATCCTGGAAAGCCCTTAATGAAGATAAAAAAATGTCCTTTTAGAAAAATATGACAGCTACTTTTTTATGCCAATCGATGCGGATCGTCAAAGAATTCCTAGCGAACCAAGGCCTTTCGTCCTGCGTTAAGATTTGGTCTAAATTGTAATTTTCCTAAGACAATATTTAGGACAATTTATAGTTTTGGTAGATATTAGCAAATTTTTACTAATTTTTTATGTCATCATGCCATTGGTCGAAATTGTAATTTTCCTAAGACTTTTGGTCTAGAATATACCTCTAGATATTAGCAAAGTTTTACCTACTTTTAATGCCATCAAGACTTTCAAATGTTTGCAAAGCTAAGAGAACTCGGTTTGGAAATGATAAATAAGAATAAAAATCCACAAATACTTAAACATCGCAGACCACCTATCAATAATATGTGGAATAAACTAATTACACACTAAAAATAGTATATGAATATTAAGGCTTTACAGTTTTCCATCTAAATCAAAGCTTTGGTATCTTCCTTCGGCTCCCCCGTGGTAAACACCTCTCCTGTTTACCCTCAGCAGCACGACGTAATAAAAAATGCTTTCCAAAAAATTGCGTATAAAATGTCAAAACGTTTTACCAGCATTTTGGAAAAGAAGCACCAAACCAAATGCAATATATCTAGCGGGGCGGGTCGTTCAATTGACGCTGCACCCAGGGGGACTGTTTGATTTACCGTCAACAGGAGATTAAAAAAAAAAAATTGTACAGAGAAGGAAGAAAAAGGGAAAGCGCTGTATGGAAAAGTGAATTAAGAACTTGTGTGGTGGAACGACAGTACAAGGGTAGGTAGTTTGTCTATTAACTGGGAGAGATGGGGCAAATTGAGTTGCAACACTTGGCAGGTTTTTATCTACGCACCACAATCAGCGAGTCAGCAGGGGGGGTCAATAGGCGGAGTGAGCAGACTATACCAGACCTCAGACCCCAGAACCGACCAACCAGCAGGACGGACAACTGTTTCGTGTTGGCGCGTTGATAACAAGATTTGATTTTTCGAAAATTATGGAAGGGTCCTACTTAATTACATTGAAAAGCGCAATGAGTGCAATTTGATAATGGTGCGGAAGCCAAAACCGCCCTCCTTCGTTTTAAACTCATCTTGACTGCGGCGGCAATTTAACTAAATTAAATTTAGAGTGTGCCCATCCTTCGATTCTCAGCCAGAGATAAAGGACAGACACACGGAGACACCCTTCTTGTTTCGTTGTACGCATCCTTAGACAAATGTCCCTGGTCGTAGTCAACATAAGTATTCCATTAGAACAAACGCCAAATTGAAACAATTTTCGCTGTATGAATTATTGTAATGAGATTTTTATTTATGGAATGTATTTCTTTATTGGTAAAAAGTCATGTAGCGTCTGTTTTTTTTTTTTCGTTTTTTGGAAAATTAAAAATTAATTAGGCATTTGTCATTGTTGCGTCAAACAGATGGCTTTGCCAGAGGGAGAGAAAGAGGGTGGCAATTGGTAAGTATAAAGGGAGAATGACATTAAAGGTAGCTTTTATTTAACGACTGTTAAGACCATAGACTGGGTAACTCAACCAACCGCAATCGGAACCATCTCTGCATTATATTGAGTGACGGCAACTCTGCTGCACTCATAACTGTATTAAATATTTAAATATGTTAATGTTCAAAACTCTTCAAATATCCTAAAACAATGTCTGGCTGACCTTATAAACTACAAATTTTTCATACTACACCAAGCTAACTCAACAAACTGAATCAAATAATTCATTTGTACGATTTGAACACTTTGAACTACTTTCACTTGAAATCTCTTTAATTGCACAAAATTTCGTAGTCCAATAAATTTCGAAGTAATAATATAAAGAATGAATACTGAATTGAACTCAAACAATTTGCCGCAATATCGTCAAATGTCAACCTTGTCAAAAGCAATAATTACTCCACTCTTAGGTCGGGAGCGTCGCAACGTGGAAAAACGCTACTCTCATAGGTGGGAACCATATACTTGATGTTAATAAAAGCATTAGGTCCGCCGCAAAATTCCAGCAGTTTCAATGTATCCTCAATGACATCTCCAATACGTTTGCTCCGATCAGGATCGATGCCCTCGCCCAAATTAACATTGATGTTCTTATACAGATTGCAAACGGCCAGCAATTGACGATAAAATGGAACTAGAGCTTGACCAACACAGGGTCCTTTCAAAACAATAATAGATAACTCGTTAGTTTATGCAATTATTTGATGTTTCTTACCCAATCGCACCATAAGCTGGAGTACCTGCAGTGCTGAGATAATGATTCTCTTATCACGTGTCTGGAAGGCTCTTTTTAGGGGTAATATCAACTTGGGCAACACTGGCAAAACCTTCTTTGGTGACCTCATTATAAGATCTATTGCTCCATTTAATGCCAACAAGCGTGTGTCGCTATCCATGTCGGCCAGCCCATCCACAAAAATGGGCAAATAGTAGCAATAATCCAGATCCTCGGGTGAGCATTGCCAGCGTAAAGGACGATCCTTTGTGGGATCCTGTTTGTTACTACGACCTGCCAACACAACGGGAATATCACCACGTGCGCAATAGATTTTAAATACCGTTTCCTTCACTGGTTTTCGTTTGAATATGTCAATTCTAGAAAAGGGTTTTACCATATCTGCCTCAAAATATTCATAGTTATACTCACTTGGGTGGCGGCTTAACCACAGTTCCCTTTTGAAGTGCCTGAAAGGTAAAGGCGGGCACTTCACGCTTGAGCTAATAAACGGAGAAATATAATGATAAGAGAACTTATTAGTCCAGCCAAAGCTACTTACATTCTTCGAACGCGTGTAAAGCATCTCACGGCAAACTCTGCCCGGTTCGTGGGGCCGTTTGGCACGTTCCAGCGAGTTCGAGCACATTTTACTTAAATATTTGCAAAAACGAAAAATAGATGAAACAAAATTACTTGCACAAAAAATCAGTGTGTGTATTTTATAGTGCCGGAAACTACTATTGACAATATTTTTGACCCGAATGTGTTTTTAGTTGGGGCTGCTCAGTGAAAATGCCAGTGATCTAAGATCAAGTCAAACTACATTATTGGAAAGTCAAAGGTAGCTGATGCTTAATACAACAAAAAAGGGAAGGGAATTGAAAAACATGGCGCCCAGTAAAAATCCAAATGAAACTTTAGAGACGATCAAAAATTAACTCAGCTTAAGAAAACAAAGAACTTTACAGAGAACAGAATTGAGAGGTCACTTATTATAAGTATATTTGACCATAGATTTCCTGCAAATTCAGAATTCGGAATTAGACGGCTTGTTGCCCCATGACACACACAAGCATTTCAATTGCTCTATTTAAAAAGAAAAGTAAATACACATACGCACAAATTTATGTAAATAAATTACTCGTCCTAGAATAAGTATAAAAATATTTATACAACACCTTCTTATCAAGACGTCGACACGCCACCCACTCCACCTCATCAACCTTCCACCATGAACGAATGCAACCCCCAAATGGAACGGAAACTGTATTAGAGGGGGAACTGCGAGACATTGGGGGGACTGGGGAGTTTTACAAATATTCACACCTAAACTGTAAACGTCTCTAAAGAGTCATAAAGGGAAAGTGCAAACATTTGCGCACTTTATCATCTTTTTCCATTTCCATGTTAATGTTAACGGTAAATATTTTTGTAACGCCCGCCAATTACGTTGTCTCGTCGACGCCCTTCCCATTCCCCTTCTCCCCAATGTTTAATTCTATATATGTATGTAATTATGTACATACATATATATCGCCCTCTCACTCTCAAGATACTCTGAAATCTCGCGACGCATTAACCTACTTTGTGGCCCTGTTTTGACTGCCGCATCCCAGTCCCCACTTACGGGCTTTTCCGTATGCGCTTTTAATTAATTAAAATTCAACATGCGAATTATGTTTCATCTAGATTCTAGATAGACCTTCCTTGTTCTCTTTTCTGGCACTTTGCCAGCATTCTCTTCCACTCTCTTTCTCTCTCATACTGTCTCTCTGTTTTGGCTTTTAATTGCCCACGCACAGCTTTTCACTTTCATTTCAACATCGTTGCACGTCGCGATTTATCCGTTTTAATAATGCCGAGGACTCGTCTGCGTTCTGGCGTGTAAAATTGAGTTAGAAGCGCTTAGGATTATAGGGAGCACGTAGGGAAAAACAGAAGCCAAGATGCCACGAAGGCGATACGCGGGGAGCTGTCGCTAATTGCTGGAATTTGCCCGGCAGTATGATAAGAGCGAGGAGTCGATAAAGAAAAGCAAGTAAGCCCAAGATGACTTGCCATATTAAGATGAGTTAGGTTGGGCTTAACTATGAGAACTCCAAAGAGATGTTTTTAAAAGACGCCTCTTCTTCTCAAAAGGATTTGTCCACATCACGTCGGGGTCACTACTTTAACTGTACTCTTCTTCTCAAAAGGATTTGTCCACATCACGCCGAGTTCACTAATTTAACTGTAACTCTAAATCACTTAATTTTTCACCACGTAATTACACGGACTTTCCCATAACCACATTTTATCTATTCCATATGAAAATAGATTATTCATTTATAAACAATGCCAACCGAAATTCAATGTACAGGCTGAAAATGATAACAAAGAGCACCAAAAAGCAGCCTGATCATAATTTATTGAGCGAAATGGAAAGCATTTTCCATAGAAGGACATGGCAAAGCTAACAAAAGGACCTCATACGATAGGTTAGGCCTTTTTAGGTTTTTCGCTTTTTCAGTTTTTCGGGTTAAGGGAGGGAGAAAGAGAGGACGTTTGTCTAGCAGACACTTTCATTAACAAAAAGTCAGTAGCGATGACAACATGCATGTGCTCCATTGTCACAAAGTGCATCTGGGTGTGGGTCGAATGACGGTAAAAGGGACTGGAGCCTGGAGATGGGGAAAGTAGATAGATGTCACACCTCTTGACTGTATGTCCATCTCCATTCGTCTGACATTGCTGCACTGCGGCACGTAAATCTAAACAGCCAGTGACAGCTTTTAACTGGACTTCCTCCACACCTCAGCCCACTTAACAATGCGAAAAAAAATGGTCAGTTTCGTCCATCTTCAAGCGTCATGCAAACCATATACATATATCTATATCCTGGTCATATATCAATATATACATATATTATATAGTATACCTATACATAGAAGAAAATAGAGTGTAAGGGTCGGGCCATGGAAGTGCAGTTAGTTCCTGATTCGGGCTGTTTGTCTGAAATTGACAACCCTTGTTTATCCTTCACATCCTGAACATGGCCATCATCATCATCATCACCATCACACAGTTGCCTTTTGTTTCAGCACCGTTCGTTCGTCTGGGCTGGTTGAGATTTTATGTACGGTTGTTCGCATACATTTTGAGCGCTTTATTGTTTGTCCAATTTCGTGCAACATCGCCTAGTCTGAAACGAGTAATCGAGTATCCACCGTTGTTGTAGCCGTTGAACTCTCCCCTACGACAGTATGTAGGTGTTAATCTAATAACTGTCAGTTGCAGGCAGTTAGTACTTGACATCGTACATATACATATTCTTCTCCCTAACCTAGCTCCTAGCTCCTCCCATTTGTCTATATAGTTATTGGTCAGATGGCTTTTTGTATTAGCAGGAAAATGCTATGGGTACACATTGTCTGTATGGTGGCATTTTGATTGTGGGCAGTTGAGGTGATACACAATGGAGCTGTTGTTTTTGATAAAGAGATATCCGATTAGTGATCTAATGAAATTGGCATTTGTCTAATAAACTACAACTTGATTGATGAATTGACTAAATTCACCATATCAGAATATTGTCATGTTAAAAGGTGCCAGCAAGTATGCACTAAACTATTTCAAAATAAATGTGATATTTTATGAGATGTTGAAAAATGTTCAACTGCATGCAATTTTAATAACAGCACGCTGAAAAGTATGTTAGAACATATATATTAAAAATTTAAACAAATTTAAACACCATGTTTTTATTTCATCTAGCTTAAACAGTAAAACGCTTAAACATTTAGCTTTTTAGGAATAATAAGTACATTTCTTGAATTTTCGTTTTGTTTATTTGGTTCAATTGCCTTCTGCTTCTGCTGCTCCTCTGCTGGCTGGGAAGGATACATTTCCAAATATTTTCTGCATCGCTTAAATCCCATAAAAATCAACTCTATAAGTACAAAACAGAATAGAGACATTTCGCCCCACCAAAAGAAAACTAACTGCCTTGCAGGCAAAGCGCAGTCAAGCATAAAAATGGCAACATACAAAATGAAAAAAAAAAAAAAAAAAAAACAAACAGAGAGAAGGCAACAACATTTGAAATGAGAAACCAAAAGCCAAAAGATAGAGAGATGGCGACGACATATAAAAGTCTCTAACATTTTTATGAGTCGTAAATCGAAACGATAAAAATCACACAGAGGTCAGTCCGGGTCCATCCCGTTGCATGCAAACATTCGAAGAGATAGACTCCTCTTGGACCAGACTAGGCTCGCTATAAATTTTGCCACATTGCGCTAATGACAATGACAGCAGACCAGTTCCCAAAGTTCAGTTCCAGAGTTCTGGAATCTGAATCCAAAGACCGCGCATTGCAAATGGCGGAAGTTCATTATTGTCAGTGATTAATGGCGGGAAGCATGTACAAGAAAAAAAGACGGAAAAAATGGAAACAAGTCCGGAGTGAAATGGGAGGACAACGTGTATAGGACACATAAGTTAGCTGTTGTTGGCAGATAAACCAGCTCCATAGAAAAACACATGGAGAATTTCAAGTGGAGTCACTCCGTTTCGTCAATGATTAGCGCGTTGATTTGGCAAACGATTGTGCCTCACTCTATTCCCCAAAAAGAGCATGTCCCATAAGGACCTTCAGCTCAAGGCACACGCACTCGCACTCATGGGAGATGGCAAATGTTGACGGCGTAAAACCCTTGTTGATGGTTCCGCAAAATGAACGACAAGTGAAATTAATTTCAAACAATGCAGCAAACTGAATGGAAAGCTAAAACCCTACGACAGCTCGAAGCAAATTAAATAAAAATTCCAACATGAACATACAGAGTTCTTCTTTTAGCAGAACAGGGCGAACAAGTGCGAAAAGTGAGGAGACAGAACAGCTAGCAAAGGAGTTTCTACAGAAGTTTTCATCATATGACGGACTTCCCACTACAACGTGCCATCTTCAGTTGGAAAAACAAGAAAACAACAAGGGCGGAGGAAAAAAGCACAAAAAAAAACAAAAAACAAGCCAACTTGTCGAAAATTATTTCGTTTTAATTATGCCAAAGGGCGGTCGTGTCGAAATGTGTCGCCAATTTTGCATGGCCCAAACCCAAAATGAAATCACGTCATCCGGAGCCGAGCAGTAAAAGCAATAGCTCTAGTTGTCCCTTGCGCTGGGGAAGGTGCCTACCTACCATCCGACTTTTAGTCGTCATTATCAATTTGACTTAATTGCCGCCAACCGAACGCCATCATAGTGGGTAGAGAAAAGTTGTCATTTTGTTGCCGTCGCACTGCAGTAGGGTGGTAGGTAGCTAGTACCATCTGTGTAGGTGTACACATATACATACATATATAGTCAGTCGTCACTTCCGGTTTGCTGTCCGCCCCTTGTACTCTAAAAATGCCATCACCATGCATTGTCTGTGACTGTTTAAAAGCGTTTAGTCGAAATTTATTTGTGTATTACAAGCACACACAAGTGCAGACAGAAAACCGGAAAGTCGGGCACCCGCCTTAGATACGGAACCAGGAGACAACATCGAAACAAATGTTGAATTATTAAATTAAGGACTTCTTTGATTATGGCATAAATTTGTTCAAACATTTGACGGTTGAGTTCAGGGCGCAAGCTATTTCCTAGAACATCAGGGGCTAGATAGATATAGTGTTAAAAAACGAAATTTTGGTAAATACTAATTAAGTTAGTAAAGTTATAATAAACATCTTTTTTCAAAAATACCTACACGCATGTTCCAGGTGTTTACAAGTTTGTATATAGTATAAATAATTATCTTTAAGTACCAACTGTTAAGTATTATCAAAACAATGCAATTCTATTTTAATGATTGAGTCTATGACTTATAGAAAGTCAAGGTTCTGCTTTAAAAATACACCCAACCTTCTCGGTTGAGAGGTAAAACCTAAGTGAATGTTATTCAACTTCATTGGCCTTATCACAAATTATATATATGGACATCTATAAACGTTAATGTATGTATTAAGATAGATAGCATTCCATTTAGTTGACGGGGAGTCGTCACATAAATTAAGTAAAACATAAATCTTCGGTTCAAAATCTTGGGGGGCTTTCTCACTTATAATTAACAGCGTCTTCATGATGATTCAAAATTGGCATTTACATATAAAAATGAATAATTCACAAACATACATATGTATCAAAGGGTTAAATGTGATTACTGTATTATCAAGGAATGTTTAGCTTACTCACTTTAAATCTTTTTTTTCTACAATGCTAACGTAACCTCAATTCGCATACGAAGGACAGTTTCTTCTCACACGAAGCCACACCCATTATTAGTTCGTTGCCTGCGTACTCTAAGAACACACAAAAACCATCCGAATATGATTTCTGTGATGGACCTTCTTGCGCAAAGTTCGTGAAATTCATTGGCAAATAATCGTAGTGCCAATAGAAATCGAGAAGAGTGCTGTGATCTATATCCATAGCGTCGGCAGAACGACCGCGATGGCCACCGCTCCAAAATACAGGATGCGTTTCTGCATGTGCCTGCTCACGGATGTAATAGGCAAGTAGAAGCATCTCTTCACGACTTTGGAGAGTGATCAATCGAGCCTCTGAGTCGAGAGTCTCGCATCCAAAATTGGCGTGTAGCCAATCCATCTGAAGGAAATTATTGTAAATAAAATTGTATAAAAATTGTCGTAAATAAAATTTAATTATTTTGTCGTTACCTACCATAACAGGAACGCTGAACACACGATTCTTATAGGATACCTTGTAGTATTCATATGATGGCTACAAATTACAGGAATTCATAGATATTCTTTTGGATAAATACATTAGTTTTACACACCGCTTTATTTGTGGAGAAAAAGTAGCAATGATTACCAATCTGCACAAAGGGTTCGGAGCAGGCGGCTAAATATATGAATATTAAAATCTATATGATCAATTCTGACTTCAATAAGTGTTTTTTCTTTGTTTTTTTTTTTTTTGACTAACTTACGCAGAAAATATTCCTGATAGATACACACATAGCATCCCAGTAATATTAATAAAAATGTGAAAGCCACAAAAGATTTGCCCAGACCAAACATTCTCACCGAAACTTAAAGTAATACTAAGGATCGAATAGACTGAACAGGTAATTTTTATAGTTTAACTTTGAGCTAATCCACAGCAGAAGTTCTAGGGAAATGGAATCGAAACGTTATCCACATATTGTGAACACATATCATGTATCACCCACTTCTTTGGAACACTTATCTGTTAAGAAATAATACAACAAAATCTTTTAAATATTTTAGTATTTATGTAATGAATATCATTATTCCAATTGTGTTACGTAAATTTGAACCATTATGCGGTTTCTCCCGCATATTCTTCCCCTTCATTAATAAGAGACTGTTGACCCTTAATTCTTTTTGATCGTTTTAGCTTGATGGAATATAAGAAAAAATAAAACAATATGATTAAAAAGATCACAGCAATTATCAACTGGACTGAAGCGCAACTTGAATCCCAAAAGGACATTAATTCGCAAATATAATATTTGTCGTATCCCTCCGACCGTATCATATACAGTTCGGTATCAACTAGCATAAGGCTTAGGTAGCTTGGCTCTAGCGGCAACTGTTCACCAGGTAACCATTTCCTAAACTCCAATGTCTTTCCGACACTGTCCCAGGCATATGGATAGGCACTCCTAAAACTATTTCCAGAGGTAGTAAACGTACTACCGTTCGCATATCCCTTAGAAATTATATAGTCCTGCAGAAGTGTCATTTTGTCAGCGGTTTCCAAAGAGACGAGCTGGCTGTTACGTGATCTGCACTCAGATCGTGCCATAAACCAGTCAAAATATCTCCCATCCTGTAAAAATAGTGTGTGTTGAAAATTGTTAGACATAAGTGAGAAATTTGAAATCCAACGATATTATTAACTTTGATAATAACAATTTGCGAGGAAACAAAGCTTTTGACAATGACATTTGTAGTTGATTGTTCTCTTTATGATGTGAAATACATATAGTCTTATTATCGCTTCGAAAAGGTGGTAACTCCATAGTAATACTCAGTCATATAGAACTTATGTTGAGTTCTCAGTTTTACGGTTGACTTACAATATGCAATACAATGAATAATTTGTGTTAAGTCTTACGTCTTCATGTCCAATATAATAGAAATTTTCCCCGACTTTATCAAAACTTGAATTACCGAAGCAAAAGTGGAATACAACAGTTACAATAAAACTAGTAATTACGCGCATTTATAATATTACGGGCTATACGACGTGAAAGAGTGAATACTTCATACGAACTGTTGAAACTGGGACGGAAACATTGTGCATAAGATGCGAGTGTCTACAAAAAAGGGACTTTTGATTTCTCTTATCAAGCCATGAAAAAGTACATATGCACATACATCCATAAGTATGTGAATGGACTATATGGCTGATAATAAGTATATAATGATTATAACAGAACGATCAACCAATGTAAATCACCATATCCGAGAATATACTTTTTGCAGATGGGACTAAAAGAAGCACACAGAAAGCAGAATATACATATACTTTTGGAAACGATAAACGGAAATTACATTGTCAAGAAATGACAGACAATACGGAACATCTATCATATTTATTTCTTGTATTAATCAACCAAGAGTTCATAGGAAAAAGGATTCCAATATATTCATAGAACGGCGACATTTTGTGGGGACTTCGGCACCCGGGGGGCCTGTTCTTGTTAGACAGTCGAGATTATAACTTGCTGAGTTAGTCTAGTCTACTTTATATAAAACTTATTTTATCTCTTTAAACTCTATGCGCAGAAAAAACTTATATTTTACGTAGCCTCCGGCGTGTGTAAACGTTAAATTTATAGACCAGCAAAAGGAACGTATTCTTCACATACATATGTAGACTATATCTATATTTGATATAGATATCACTATCTCACTATTATATCTCTTTTTAGATTTTAATCAGAGCGTTTCAATGTATCACTGTTCGGGCCTCGTCACTAACAAGCAATAACTGTTCACATATATCCACAGCTTTGGTATAACACGATTCACTGCTCATGATCAGTTCTCCGGCTTTGAGAGTCAGAATTACACAGTTTTTGCCCATACGTGGCGAGGGTTCATTCTCCGCCCAATTGGTGTAGTTCAGTGCACGGGCACGCCCAAAATAATTCCAATAGAAACGCAAGTCCCCAGGCCAACGATGACCGGCACTCCAAAATTGTGTACCATTTTGAAATCCAATGTAATACAGATAGTTGGCCAAAACGATCATCTCCTCCTTGCTCTCCAAACAAACACGGGTGGTGCGCTTATCCTGATAGCAAAAGTTGTGGAACGACGTGTGCTGGAAATGGAAATATCTCTGAATTACATAGACGATAGGCCTCACATCACAGAACACTTACCAGTGTATCCTCGTCGACAACGAAGTAGCAATAGTTCTCCTGGACCTTTTCGTAGGGTATCCGGCAACGCATTGAACCTATCGCAGGTTGCCAATCGAGAAATATAATCAAGTAGCATAGCTGCATGCAGAATTGGTAGCGAAAATGTTGTTTTTTCCGCGACTGGCTGTGCCTCATTGTGGAACTGCGTGTCGAGTAATAAGTTTGCTGTTCTTATCGCTCCAAAAGCTCGTGGCTGATAACACATACCATAGTACCGCTTGTTTTTCAAAAACTAAGCTACTAGATTGTTCTGTTTATATTTTGCGTTTCGCTTTAAAGCAAATTTTGCTAAAAGTAGTTATGCATTTTTGAGAAAATTTGTCCAAACAATTAGAGGAAGTTCTTTACACACTTCTTAAATTTGAGAAAGTGATTAGTTACATACGTCATGGTTTGTTTTTTGTACAAATATGGGTACAATCAGTGTTTCAACTGATATTGTGGTAGGTCATAGGGTGTTGACAATTTAGATAGTAGTCTATAAAGAGATTCATGTCAAAAGTAAACATAATCAGCTTTTTGGAATTAAATAAATTATGTTATATTATCATTAGTATTAGTATTCTTCTATTACTTCTTCTATTATATTATTTGTACTTTAAATAACAAATTATAAATTTTTGTACAGATCAGGCTCCACAATACCGATATTATAGAAATTCTGAAATATTTGTACGCCTTATTGAATATTTTTTGTATGTTAAAAATTAAACTTGTATTAGCCGGACAAAAACCAATTATTGAAACCAACATTGAGCACCAAACAGGTACACATCATGGAATAATAAATATTCATGAAAATTGAGCAAAAAATCACCTTTTATTGAATTTGGTAGCTGTAGCTTTTATAAGTAGTTCTCGTGATTAGGCGGACATACGGACAGACAGACATAGCTTTGTCAATTTCTCTTCTCATGCTGATCAAGAATATACATATGTACGTATAATATACGTATACGTATTAATGGGGTCGGAGATGTTTCGTTCTGCCTGTTATCCTATGATGCATGCTATAAAAAGCGAAAAAATGGAGATTAAATGCGTTTTTAGGGGTTGGAGTTGGTGGATTGTGCGGGAAGTGGGGCTATTCCCCACCAAAATACAATCCACATCAAACCCATCCACATCGAACACATCCACAAAAATACCCCTCTTTTGCTCTGTTCGACATTTGTGGAACTACTTATTTTTCCGCCAGAGGTCGCTCTTTCAACGTCTCGATAAACGAAACTGTAGCTTGAATGAAAATAGAAAATTTAAGATTTAAAATTTTGGCTTTTTAAGCTATTAAATTCTACACTTCTCACCCGATTTTTATGATCTTAGACTTTAAATGTTTACCAAGCAAATTTTTATAAAAAATTTTAAATTACTTTTGAAACATTTTTTATCACTGTTAAAAAACAATCTAAACAATCTTAATTTCAAGGTTCACTCGATGACCATTGAATATGTAAGCTACTGTAATTAAATTTAGATTTCGGCGAAATATTCGAATTCTCGTTTAAGAACGGCGAATTCGATCAATAGAGGTGGCTGCGAGAGCGACACAAGAACAATATAGTCCAGAAAGATGGCGGTTGGGTTATATTTAAGTATATGAGCAACAGTTCATCCTCGTTGTTCACTGGGCTACGTTTTTTTTTTAGTGTTGTTTTTGATTTTTACGTGAGCGGGTGTGTTGTTGTCGCCGCCTACGATTTTTCCATAATTCGCAGTGTTTTCTTTGATAAAACAACAATAAACGCATATCTAAATGAAAAACGCAACGGAAAAACGTGTGAAAACCAACGAAAATCTGTGTTGAAGTGATCGAACATGTTTTAATTCAACAATTAGTTGAAATTTCTAAGTTTCCCCCACCTTTGCCTTGGTTTATTTCGCTTTTGCGCTCTCTTCCGTTCGCAGACGCACGTCTGGGGTGCGTTTTGTTTACGAATTTGGGTGTGTGATAAATGTGCAGAAAACTGGCTATATTTTCTCTACAATTTTGAATGAAAAGTTGATTGAAAGATCGAAAAATGAAGTGCTTTGTGTATCTGTTGACGCTATTGGCGCTACTATTGACCCAGAGCGGCGGAGTGACCGGACACTTGAATGTTTTTCTCAATCCCGAGGAAGTGATGCGTCTGCTGGGTAAGATTGTGGGTTCGTTTGCCCCCACCTATTTATGCTATTGATTTCACTGGCCAAACACAGAAAAGGGTGAACAATGGGAACAATTTTGATATTTTGTGTCACTGCAATTACATTTAGTTTTTATCCACATTTCTATTCAACATTTTTATGGAGTTATGTTTATTTTTTATTTGTTTGCATTAGCTTAATTTTAGATGCCTTCGCTCGAATTTGAAATTTGTTCCGTCTCGTTTTTGCTTACGCATGCTGCAGGTGTTGTTAAACGGGAAAACAAATAAACAAACAACAACTAACTTTTAGTTGCTTCGTTAAGAAATTTTACGCTTCGTAAAAATAAAGAAGAAGCAGCTAGATACACAGATCGACAGACGGACAGACAGACAGCAAGAAAGAATTAAACTCCTTACGATAAGTCAGAGGACCAGCAAGCAGATACCCTATATCAAGTAGGATTTCTTGTATTTTACATCTCACTTGCAAGACAAAAGAGTGTAGCTCCTCTGCTTATGCTGTAAAAGAATCCTTCATATTTTCTATTACATACATACATATGTATGTATGTACATATGGATGTGTACATATTAACAACGTTCATATGATCCCAAGTCTTAGAGGGTATACTTACATATAGGTACAAAAACAAGAACACAAAATCTACATGCTAACATTAAATTTATTTCACTGCCGGAGAATATTTTTGAATATTTCTTGGAATTGAAATTTCTTGGCTCCCCCAAATACGAAAGAATTGAGAGACTGCGCGCTAAAGAGCGAAAGAGAGTGATGGCGTGAGAGAGAGAGAGAGGGATAACAAGAGACACGCAAACGAGATGACAACGCACAGGCGACAAGAGCAACAACAATAATAAGAACAACGGCCAAAGGCACAGTGAAAACGTGACTTGGTGGAGACGGGAGAGTGTGTGTTTGTGTGTGTGTGAGAGCAATCAAGAGACCGGCAAGGGGGAGACATTGTGGGTGAGAACCCAAAAGGAGAAGGTCGGTCGGCCCAGCAAGCATCGTCAGCTGTGTGGGGATGCACTGCGTGCACAGTGGTTTAGCGTACATGCTATATCCATCGAAACAATAAAATAAATAACACGAACTACTGCTTACACCATATTTCTTTTAAATCTTAAATGATTAAATATCAAACTGGCTTAATGGCCTTCGATAATCGTTGCTTTTAATTACAATGAAATTAAAGATCAATTCTAAAAAATTTGAGATGGGCTCCTTGGAGTACAAAAAAATCCTAAAGAGTACAAAAAAATCTTTTGCAGGCCCACTGTTACTCATACGCCTGGACTCCCACCCATGAGTCCAATGTTGGCTTGGTTCTTCATTGTATTTTTGGCAGACTTTTGCATAACAAGTCTACAAAGTCTGGTCTTCTGACGCTGATGCTCTTCTTGATATTGTTGTTGCTTTTGGAATATAACGTGCTGGTCGTGCTTACCAAGTCAAACGACTAACTACACGGCAAATAGGCATTTTCTACAATCTTTAAAAAGCTAACCACTCAGATTACATACATACATACATACATATGTACATACATATTTGCAAAATGAAGTTCAGCGTTGACAGTTGATCTAGTTCTCGTTTCTATGTAGATTAGATTTTAATAGATTGGACGTTAAACTTTATAAGTAAACTTTTAAGGCGTTGAATTATACTAGGACATTAAATGTAATAAGTAAAAGCGCATAATAATTTCCAAACGTTGTTAAAGGGCACACAGAAGTCGTGTTTGCGCCAAAATTCAACAAATTTTTATTTTTCTTTCATTTTTCTGCCATGTGTGGGAGAATTTTCCGTTTGTCTTCTTGGTTTTTTTTTTTTTACTGCTGACAACGATGCGCATAATTTTGCGTATGCATTTTGAATTTCAGGGCGTGAAATCAAATATGCTAAATATGTTTGAGATTTGAATTTGAATTCTTTTCGACTGGTAGTGTTTGGAGAAGTTGCTGATGCTGCTGGACTAGACTGTGATGGCCTGGGATGCACAGGGATGCACAGGGATGCATTCGGATGGACTGGGCTGGGCTGCGTGTAATTAAGAATAAGTTGAAAAAGTTTGCAGACCGCATAATGCAATAAAGAAATGCGCGAAATGCTTTTGTAGTTTTTACTCAGTGGGTCATAAATCAATTAAGCTGCATAATTTGCATTTGATTTGTGAGGAAAGCAAAAAAAAAATGTGAATAAAAATATATTATATGGCATGAGAGAAAAAAAGGGGTAAGCCAAGGGGGTTGGCTGAAATCAGGCAAAGTTGCCGCCACCAGAAATTTATAGCCTGGCAATGATCACATGAGGCAAAACGGCCAGAGGTAGGAGGTTCTCTTGTGCTGTGCCCACAGGGTGCCGACCCGAGGCGAACTTTGAGTCATAAAAATGGTGGCATCTGACAGCAATATGAATTACGATCATCAAAATGGGTTGGGTTTTTCAATTTCAAACTCAATTCACGATCACTTTGCATTTGCGGCATATGAGCAAACAAATCCATTGTGAGATGGTTGCGTGATTCAGCGCGTTAAATGTAATTTTTAAGTATCCTGAATGATTTCAATTAAATAATTCGACTAGAATATTTTTTTAGAACAATAATAATTCATGATTAAGTTTTAAGAGATTTTACTGGCACCGTTTGTGTTTTATTCGGTGATAATTGTTTTTTCACTTTCAATGCTGGAATGACAGTATTCATTTCTATAACTAAGAATTTATGGGACTTAACAAAGATATTTTGGAAGTTGCGAACTCAGGGATTTCATAAGGAGAACGAATATTTTGAAAACAATATAATATTATATATTTCTACGTTGCACATCATTAACAATCGCATAAAGTCTTAGGAGTTTTAACATATTTGGTTTCTAACTTTTCCCTCTCTAGAGTATTTTCCATAAGTTTTATGAGTTTTTTTTTCGTTGGATTTTGGCTGCCGTGACACGCGCTACATTTCAAATGATCCACCAAAGACTTAATGACATTTAATTTTATTTGTCATTTGAACAATTTTTCTGGTTTTCTTTCTTTTTATCGACTTTTATTTTATGACCTCTCCGTTGACGCTTTGGTATTTTCTTTCTCCTCTTTTTATTTTTGTTTTATTGACTTTTATGGGGCCATTGTCTTTAAATGTTCAATTTATGTTATATGTATACCTAGATACATATGTATGCATGTACATACATATGTGCATATTTGGGGGAGCTTTAATTTAATGTTTCTTGCATTGTGTTAATGAAGCTGCAATTAAATTTTGTTTTTTGTTGTAAAAAGCTTTAACACGTTTTTCACACTTGTGCTAAAAAGGTAACGCCTTCTCGAAAATGATCGATTGGCAGAAGCAGACACAGACACAGATGAAGGCAGCTGCTTGAAGCTATAAATTAGCTTGAACAAAGCCGAAGATGAAGTAGCAGAGTGCGAGAGGAGTGAAGAGAAGTTATTCAAAGTGTTAAATTTACCACCAACTGTGTTAAATAAATTAGGCATCCATCCTGCTTATTGTCTAGTATTCATTTATTTAGATATATTTGCATAAATATTGAAATATTGAAACATTTTCATTTGAAGTGAGCCGGTGGAGCTAATAATGCGGCTTAGACACACATACATACGTACATAGATAGTCAACAAGCTGGAAAGCTGTATCTGACAGATACACACACACATAAACAGTTGCTACTGTGGTGGCTAGGCTTTTTAGCACCTAACCGTTGTTGTTTGTTGTTGGTTAACAGAAGTTTTTCTCCCCAACTGCTTGAGGCAGAGGCCTTCTGCTTCTTCCATAACAAGTAAGACATGTATCTAGTAGAGACATTTGTCTGCTCACTTCCAGTTTAATGCCTTGTTCTTTGTAGAGGCAAGAGATCTTTTGCAGCTGATAATTGCCAAGTATTTCCACGAATTGCCACCGATCCTCGGCTAGAAGCTCTCTTTTAACGGTTTGTGTGTGTCTCTCTGGGTGATATGATCAGCAGGCATGATCTATATTTTAATTGGTGTTTGGTTGCAAGCACTGGAATTTATTATAAACTACTTATTCTTCACCATGTCTTTTGTATTGCACTGAAAGGCTGGCCGGACGAGCATAATGAAGTGGCCATTAGCTAATGAAGCTGTAGTTGAACTTGGACATGAATAGGTAGGGTAAGAAGATAGTTTTTATGATCATGAGATCGCATGACAGTATTCTTTTTTTGCTGTACGATGTGCGAGAGTTAACAAGTTGGCTGACAGATCGTAAATTCGTTATCTCTATGAGATTGGTGCGAAGTGATTTGGTAGAAAGAACAAATTACTTTAAATGATCCTCAATGTGCTTATAATTCCAGCTCCTCGACTCTTGTTCAATTAATAGCTAGAGATCTTTAGGAATGCAGAACAAAATTGTTTATTTGCTCCATCTTTGTAAAATAGTATTGCTTTAAGACTGCATATGTTTCGGATTTAAATATAAAAAGTATGATCAAGACTAATGAATGAACATTTTCTCGATCGATGATCTAGCTACAGTTAAGCAACCGATCGTCACATTATTTCATGGTCTATTTTTAATATTTATAGACTTGGAATTGATTAAATTTCGACTTGATCATTTTACCACAATGATTAACACTTCCGCTTGTCTACAGATCATCAGCGATGGTTATCAGCTTGATTTTCTGTTTTTCTGTACGTGACTTACAAGCTCGTTTCAAGATCGTGTCCAAGCCTGAATATGTTTCTCGGTTCAATCTGTTTTTAATACACAACACAACAATCAATGGAGGAACGAGCGCGGCCTCCTCCAACATTGTCTAGGGCTATCAATTTCAAAAATTGAATTGATGGGCACTTGGCAGGTCATAAACAAAAAAAGAAGATCTCTAGCTCTAGTGTCACGTTACAGAGACGAGATGAGTTTTGTAATCAACACGACGAAGGCCATTTGCATATTGTGTGGTGTGGTATTTGTAAACCGCCATAAACTTGACTAAGCCTGAAGCTTAAACCATCGACCAATATAATCAGAAACGAAAAATATTGGTATTTAAATAAAATGAAAATCGCATAAACCGATTGCAGCAATAAAACGCCGACCCTGCAAAACTTTTGTCAAAGGCTCAACTAACGCAAAAAGGATGGAGGGTAGTACAGTAGGGGGATCCACTGGGGGCTGGGTCGCTGTATGCGGTTATCAGCGGGAGCACTGACAATACTGATAACCCCTTCGGGGTGTCTGCACAAACGAGAAGCATGTCAATAATAAATATCAGCCATTGTTTGCCCAGCCATGTGCCGTCTCTTTGCTATACTTTATATACATACATACACACATACAACAACAACAACAACAATATGCATATATGTATATATGTACATATACATATCTACATAGTATATAGTGCAGAAAGAAATACAGAAAAAAAAAATAATCATATTTACATTAAACAACAAACGACGATGTAGCGCAATGAATGAAGGTTCACAACTCTGAATTCGCGCAACTCGAATGGGGGCCAACTTTGAGTGGAGTAGTAACTGAATTGCAACCAACTGAACTGAACTGAACAGAGTTTACGAGTATTTCCATGTCATGGTGACATACAATGAGAGATGTGGGCGTATAGGGCGTGGTGGGTTGCAAATGCAGAGAGTGCGTGTATTGAGTTGTATGAATGTTTTATTTGATGCCCCCCACCCCGAACTCCCGCGAGGGAATCAAGAGTGGAGAGTCGGAATCGGAGTAAGAGAGTCTCAGTTTGGGAAAAGTGTAGCAAAAGTTACACATATGCCGAAAGTCTAACATGAACTGTAACTGGTTGGGAAAAATAATATCAAAAAAAAAAAAAAAACTAAGAGAAACATGGCATCCACTAACTAGGCATGGAGAAAACGTGAATAAACTTTCAAGTATTGGCATAGATGAAACTTTGGCTGTCGGTAAATAAACAAGCTAAATTGTAAAAAATTTCTATTTGTTGTTAGTTTTCCATGCGAGATTCGTTGCCGTATTGTACACTCAACTTTAATCGAAAGACAGTTCAACAACAATTGAAAATTTAAATCAATTTTAAGGAATTAAAACGAATGTAAAATTGATTTCAAAATCAATGCTCCAATCATATAAATAAAGTGTAACGTTTGAATGGTTTATGAAGTTTAGGTGCTTATTGGGGTAATGATTAAAAACAAATCAGTGCTCAAAAATGAGTTCTAAATCCTATGGAACAAATGTACTTCCCCCTAATAAGTATATAGTATGCTTTGGCTGAAAAATGGAACAAAAAAAAATGAACATTATTTTTGTGAAGATCTTTTCGATAGGTTATTTTACCACTTTAACATTAATTAAATCTGAGTATCTTTTCAACTACCCGCATCATTAAAGGGCATCTCAATCGTTTTCAACACCAAAAAACAAAAACTTGCCAACGATTAAGGCTAATTACTATTGATTTGGCCATAAACTTTTGTCAGCTGGCCAACATCATTTGAAATACATAAAGAGAAAAACCAAAAAACCGTCAACTGAAACATTTTGCTATTTTAAATGATTAATCTGAGCTACTTTGCTCCATTCACAGAATATGCCATGAGTCGGCAACGTGTTAACTGTGCCAAAAATCGGTATTGTGTGCCCTAAAGAGATGGCTAATTTCAGCTTGGCACAAATTTGTTACAATCAAAAGCCGACAACAAGAAAACCAGACCATGAGAGCCCCAGGAAAAAAGACCCAAACCAAAAAAAAAAAAAAAAAAACAAACTCAGCAAACAAAATATTAGGCAAAACGAAAGGCGCATCATTTATCATAACGACGTGAGGCAACTACAGGAAAGATACAGAGAGAGAGATACGTCGACTGATGGGCTGCTGCACGATGAGGCACAAGGAGATGGAGCTCAAAAACATGTTAAATGTTGACATGTGGTGGGCGGCTGCTAAACCAAAAGGGGGCGGGCCGTGACTATAAGCTTGTAAGCGAGATTGTTGTGCGTGATTAGACCTAAGAAGCCGAGGTGTCTGGCTTGAGGATGGAGGGAGGAGGAGGGATGGAGTCCAGGATGACGTCCGCCGATCATTTGTTTTATTTATTTTTCGATTTGCCCAAACTGCACACTAAAGCCGTCTTATGCAGCCAAAGTGACATATTAGCCATTAGACAATGGAGAAGTGAGGTGGTTGGGGGCACGCTCTGTTTTCGGTGGGATGGGATGTGGAGAATCTCAGTATACTTACATATATGGGACACGGCTTGTGGATGCTTGCAAAAGTTCAATGCGGTTACGGTGCAGATGGAGTTCCGCTCGAACATCATTTATCATCTATTGCAATTTGGTTTGAGGATTAGATAAAGGTTGAAGCGGGTAAGGGGTGAACAGATATGGGGGTATGGATGCAGCTTTAAGGAAATTCAAGTGAAGAAATTAAATGTTTGTCTTTATAAATATTATCTATCTGTTTATAACAATAGTATGTAATTAGTATTACAGTATACACTCTCGCCAAAACTTAATAAGTATGACAAAAGTCTTTCATTGCTACCCTGCAACACATTATAAATTCATGAAAAATAAAAGTGATGTGAAAAGTAATTAGTTTTACTTGTGTTGGTACCTACTTATTTTAAAAGGTTTCCAATGCGAGTTTTGTTATTTTTAGAGGCTTCGTTGTGTGCTTTTTTGAGTACATAAAGTGACTGCTGAAACTAATATGTAGCTAAAGTAAGCACTCCATTGCATAAATGTGTCTTGTGTATATGTAGTGTTCTGCCCAACTATATAAAATTACTTCGAGGCAAAACAAGAACAGACATCCTTTTTGGCCAACTGGAGCAGGAAATAATTTACGAAATAAAATTGAACAAAAAACCAAGAGCGAACTTCCTTTGACAACTGGCAATAACAATAAAAATCAGTGAACACACATCCATATAGATAGATATACATCTATATATATACTCGGCCAACTTGCTGTATGTGGTAGAGTGTGTTCGGCGACTTCCTCTCAAAATGTG
Source organism: Drosophila sp. 14030-0761.01 (assembly GCA_018150735.1). Lineage (NCBI taxonomy): Eukaryota > Metazoa > Arthropoda > Insecta > Diptera > Drosophilidae > Drosophila > Drosophila sp. 14030-0761.01. Next base: position 1,810,455 of record JAECWO010000027.1, on the reverse strand, counting down.
CAACATGTTGCACGTTGTCGCCGACAAATTCCACGCTAGCGTTTTAAAAATAGCGCCCATGACTTAATCAAATGCAACGAAACGAACGAGTCTACTGCATATGAGGACCAGGAGAAGGAAGGAGGTGGTGGGAAGTGGGGAGAGCGCACGCTTCCATTGACCCTTTTGACTTGGAGTGGCTTAGAGACGTCGCTAGGAGTAGAAGAAGACATTTGTGTGCGGCATGTGAGCTGAAAAGTTCACAGGTTCATGTGAAAGTTGCCGCTTTATTGCACTTGCAGAGAGAGAGAGAGCGAGAGAGAGGGGAGAGAGGGAGGTGGAGCCACCAGGTCTTGGTCTGCCCTATACGGCTCGAGAGGCCCGGCCCGGCCCAGCCCGGCCCGTCTTGAAGTGGCATCGTCGTCGCTATCGTCATTGTCGTTGCGTCGTCTACCTCGATGTCACGAGCAAATGTCACTTGCATGTATGCCTAACGCGTTGGCTCTTGAACTTTTTTAACCTTTGTGTGATTCGCCCATGTTCTCATAACCAGTGCTGGCAGATTACCCCCACCACTCTCCCTCTGGCAATCCTGCCATATCCCATATCGTATGTCGAATTTTGCAGAGCGTGCAGTCATGATGTTGTCGTTGTTTGGGAGTATTTTTTAATAGCCTTTTGCTACTGCTAACAATATACAGAGAGAGAGAGAGAGAGAGCAAGATTTGGCTGTTATTGTTGGAGTATCGAGTCGGTCGAGAGACCCAGTCGTGACCATTGTTACACGGCCACCAAGGAGCCAGCCGTGGAAGTGGACCAAGGGGAAAACACTCGAAAAACTTGTGCTCTGGCCAAAGAGGTATATTAGTTTTCGCCAAAAAACCACAACAAAAAAAAAAGAAAAGGAAACTGACTATATCATATAGTCATCGGATTAGCATATTCAATTTGCCAGGGTATAGAATTTGGTCTGGTCTAGCCTAGCCTAGTTATCTTGGCCTGTCCCTCTCGTTTTATGTTGGTTTTTTTTCCTCTCAATTTTAGTTTGCTTTGGTTTCCATTTTCATGTAATTAGCGTTGCAGTTCGTGAAGTGCTTTCCGCTGTGCCGATTTTCAATGCTGAGTGTAGGGGGACCTACAGTTTCCATTGCATTTAAAAAGGGGTCAACGCCTAAGGGTCGTTGTAATAATAATTTGTCAGTTCAGAACCCACTACTCGATTGAACTGGATTCGAGTCAGCTCTTGTGTGTGTGGTCTGATCTGATCTGATCTGATCTGGTCTGGTCTTTACCTGCATATTTCCTCATTATCATTAGCATAAACATCATAACAAAACAAAATGAGTTGGCAATCATGGCCAGACATCTGAAGATGCTTCATTAACCGAACTGCAGACGGGGTTTTGGGCCAGTCAAACCGCAAATGAACCCAATGAAAAAACAAGAAGAACCAAATCTCAGAATATGTTTGTTTTCAACCTTCTTTAGCATTCTTCTTTTTTTCTCTGGAGTTTCGCTTTAATTTGTGTTAGGAGAAAGAGAGAGAGAGAGAGAGAGATACAAAAAAGTGATAAACTCGAAAATAGTTTCCAAGGAATTCCCAAAACTCGATTCCAGTTTGTGTGTGCATGAAGAAAATGTGGCAATGGGGTAAAACAAATAGTGAACCTCTCAACTTGAGCATATAGGAGTGCATTCATCTTGTATTTCCAAACTAATTCATCATGCCATTCTTTTTCTCTGTTCTTACAGGCGTTTCGGCCGAGGTTTACTATGTACGCGAAGGTCATATTAACAATTATGCCTTAAATTTCATTGTGCCCGTACCGGCTAATGTCCGTGACATTAGTTTCACTTGGCAATCGCTGGCGGGTCGCCCCTTACCCTATAGCATCAACGTGGTTAGCTCCGATCAGGAGGTCTTGCCTCGACCAGCGGTTAATGTATCACAAATCGGCGAAATACCCACCTTTATACAAACCTGGGCCATCATTCTGAAATGCAGTGGTGTGCGAGCCGCCGAAGTGGATGTCACCATTAGCCTGGAGGTCATACTCAATCGTTCCCTCAATAACGTGACCCATTTGGTGTTCAGGCGCAAGAAAATTTGTCTTCTCAAAGAGGCAGATGACGAGCAACAGCATCAACTGCAAAGTTCTGCGATGAATGATGATTTGGATGATCCGCAGTTGTTGGAAACTGTGTTGCCACCACCCACTGGCCTCATTACATTGGTCGTAGGTGTTTCTGTGGCCATGGGCTCCGTGTGTGTACTCCTAATGGTGGCCTATTGTGTGCGAGGAGCCGCCTCGAAGCGCCAACATCATCAGCATGGCGGACAACCCATGCGAACCTCGAGTTTCCAGCGTTTGAATACCCAGCCTCCTTGTCAGTCCTCCTTGGGCTCTGCTGCCTACATGACTCCATCGATTATAGCGCCAGTGCATGCCTCTTCATTACCCAGAAAGGTGGCCGTGTCCATTGAGCAGCAGCAACAACCAGAAGAGCTGCATCGGCGCATCTCCGAGCTGACTGTGGAGAGATGCCGCGTCAGGTTGTCGAGCCTGCTGCAAGAAGGCACCTTCGGACGTGTCTATCGCGGCACCTATAACGACAATCAAGATGTTTTGGTTAAGACAGTAGCCCAACATGCCAGTCAAATGCAAGTGCTTCTGCTCCTACAAGAGGGCATGCTACTGTACGGCGCCTCCCACCCAGGTATTCTCTCCGTTTTGGGTGTATCGATTGAGGATCATACAACACCATTTGTCCTCTATCCTGCCGTCAATAATACACGAAATCTGAAATTATTTTTACTGGATCCGGCTTGCGCCAGAACTGTGACCACCATACAGATTGTAATGATGGCTTCTCAATTGTCAATGGCTTTGGATCATCTGCATAGTCACGGGGTGGTCCATAAGGATATTGCCACAAGGAACTGCATGTAAGTCATGAAAACCTTTCGATACTGTTTGTTTATGTATATCTAACCCTTAACTTGATTTTTTGCAAAGGTATTCTTAGGAAGCCCAGATTAGGATGATGTGCTATCTCCAACATATTGCTTACTAATCAATCAACAATATCCACTTATATTTTTCTTTCTCCAGAATTGATGATCAGTTGCGTGTCAAACTTTCGGATAGTTCTTTATCGCGTGATCTCTTCCCTGCGGACTATAATTGTCTGGGCGATAGTGAGAATCGTCCAATTAAGTGGATGTCTTTAGAAGCTTTACAACACAAACAATTCTCCGAAGCCAGCGATTCTTGGGCGTTTGGTGTCTTAATGTGGGAATTGTGTACGTCTGCCAAACAACCATATGCCGAGGTAGATCCTTTTGAGATGGAGCATTATCTTAAGGACGGCTATCGCCTGGCACAGCCCTTCAATTGCCCCGACGAGCTGTAAGTACATATATTTGGTTTATAACCAAGAAGGATACACTTCTGTTTTTACTAAAGAACTTCGTTTTCCCTTTGCCTGTTTGCTCTACTTTCAGATTCACCATAATGGCCTACTGTTGGGCTCTGTTGCCTGGGGAGCGTCCAACTTTTGCCCAATTGCAGTCATGTCTTTCCGACTTTTACTCACAAATCACGCGCTATGTCTAGGATGTAGAGCGCTTTCGAAGGAGGAGCGCTCTTCTGAAGGGTGTTGCCAAGTCCAAGCATTTACTGACATAACTTTAGCCCCTAATTAAAATACATATATGTGTTAGTTAGTTCAAGATCCAGCCCCTACTCCATAGTCTACTTACATTGTTATTACAATGATGATATTTGCCAAATCGAATGTGTAGTTTTTGTAATTGTATATATATATACATATATAGGTATATGTATATGTACATTGAATGCATTTATCTTTTAAGTTGAGAAGACAACAAAACCGAAAGACTCAAATACATCATTGAAAATAGTTGAAGCATATAAACCTAAAATCGAAATCAAATATAGTGATATTTATCTATAACATAATCATAAGTTTTAACATTATACAAGCGAACAAACAAAAGGAAAAATGAGAATTAATGAGAGAATAAAAGGAACATCACACATATTTATCAAAAATGCACAACATTTTGAAACATTTACCATGATATACAAATTACAATACATACATATAGATTAATACAATAAAAAACAATTCCAAAAAATACAAAAACACAATAAATAAAATGCACTTTTAATTACCGAAACAAATCAAACAAATTTTATAGCAAAAGGTTTTCCAGAAACCCATAAAAACCCATCGAAAGCACCTATTTTCCACCGAAAAAAAGCGAGAACGGAAAACTCCCTTGGCAAATGGGAAAATTTACGACACTGAACGACCCCTGGAACGTGGATTGAGCCCTACTTGAAGTACACCAGAGAATGAGAGGAAAAAAAAATACATTGAGGCCCGGCATGCTGGCTCACACAAATTAGCCATAAATTTTAATTTTACATGACAATGTTTGGGCTACATGGCTAAAATGAAGGCAACGCAGAGAAGTATATACATACATACATATGTATATAGGTGTGGAACCTTTCGGGTGTTGACTTAGAGCCTACCCAGAAAATGAATCAATTTCTTTTGTGTGGTATGGTCCTTGGCATATGTCCTTGGAGTTAAGAGTCATGTTTAAAACATATTACCTAGAGATGAGCCATTTCTTAGGATTCAATTTTTCATCATAATAAATATGATTCATGATCCAATTATTACTTATGCAAGATGGTTTGGATTTAGATCAATAGAAAGTTACTTTGAAGCTCAGCTTACACTGTAAAAGACAAATGTGTAGATTTTATTTTTAAATCTTTGATCGAGTATCACGCTCTCATCTCTAGTCTCGGTTAATGTCTTTCGGTGAGATGAGCATACATACATAAATAGTGAGTAGGTGGTATGGCTTGAGCCTGCCTGACGCTTCCTCTTCTTCCTTTTTAGTTGACGACACATGTCCTGTGTCCTTGTATCCTGCGTGTGTTTGTGCGGGTGAATGTGAATGTGTATGTTTCTGTGCGTCCTTACACTTTAGAAGCCATTGCCAGAGAGCCATATCGTAAATATTTTGACAGAATCGCCTTTTGCTTTCGCTTTGACGTTTTGGCTATTGTGCTTCCATCTTCCACTACTTCTTCGCCTCCACAACGTCCTCCTGCACCTGCTGCTGGTGCTGGTGCTTATTGTTGATACTGTTGCCTGTGGTAATCCTTGTGTTTGTGACTTGACCTGGCTTCGTTTACGTTTACGTTTACGTTTGGGTTATAGTCATGGCCTTAAGCGGCTTTAAAGTTACATTTACCCTCGCCTGTTGCTATATGACTTGCCCTCAAGGCGATGCATATGTCTGTGTTTGTGTGTGTGTGTGGATATTCCTAGAAAAGGCAGGACTAACAACAAGAACAAGGATGAGAACGAGAACGAGATTGGTAGCCATTGTAAACAGTTTGCTTAAGCACATGGTTTGTTTATACTTATTAGTTGATAATGTTGTAGCGAAATATGTATATAAAGACATACACATACACATGTATATATTTCTACACATGCACACAAACACATTCAAAGTACGATATTGGCCAGAAAATGGAAATCACAGACAGGTGCAGACATTCGCATTACAGGTTGATACAGAGAAAGGGAGATTAATGACTTTTAGTTAAGATTATAAAATATTTACTGGCCAAAATTCAAAACGGTTACCTGTAGTTAAGCTTCTATAGAATAATAACCCGAAGTCAACGAAGCATCCACTCTTAATTGAGATATTTGGTACCACATTCACGAATGTATGTGGGTGAAGAAATTGAAATCAAACCAGTCTAAAATTAAAAAAAGAAACCAAAACAACTATTCTCCTACGATTCTCTATGACTTAACCCAAGATTTTCAATCAAATTTCTTAGTGTTATTTATAATTAGCAACCCGAAAAATTCATTTATTTGATTGGGAAATTCCTTTATCATACCACATTCAGAACATCTTAAAGTAGTCTTTTTTCTCGTAACACAGGTGGCACTCGAATATATCAATTGTTTTCTTTACTTGATCCCATTAACTCTTAGATATATCTATTTGCAAAATATATATACAGTCGATTTTTCAGTGAAGATGTGCGCCCAGTTCAATGTTACCATTTAGCAGTTCCCCCGCCAGTAAACAAAACTTCAATTCGATAAGCGAAAAATAAAGAAAGAAATACTGTCTTGCATTTCCGGTTGTTCGGGCGCCAACCAAACGCCCTCCCAAGCCAAAGAACAACATCAACAAAAATCATTCAATGGAGTTGCCCAATGGAGTACCACATCCTACTCAGCTCCATGCACCTCCTCCCTCGCTCGCCCAGTCCGTCGTTACACGATGCGTCTCCTACCCTTCCACGATTCCTATGCTAAACGAAATGTTGATGTACTTTTTCGAATTTCCATAGAACATGGACTGAACTAGAGGGTCTTACTACTGGTGGGGGGATCCATTTCCATTTCCATTTCACATGGCCATGCGATTTCCACGTACATCGAACGATCCAACGAGTGAATCGGCCAAACGACCGACCTACCCACCGACCGACTGACTCAAGTGCCGTCAAATGGGGGGCTGGAGCTGCTGCTCCCTGGGTTTCTATTTGGCTGGGGTCTCATCGGTGATAATTTAAAAAGTTTATACACCGACTGCTTGCTGAGCCGTGGATTGGCGTTGCCTTTGCCGTTGCCTTCAATTCTAATGACAACTTAAATAAACAATAACAAGGAAAAAAGTCCATTTCACATCAACATTGCTGGATTTGTGCGGGGGTGGGAAGGCACAGAGATGCACTGTGTGGAAATATTTATTTTCTATAAATTATTTTCGATTATCGTTCGCTCGCAGTGCTCTGAAATAAATACCATCCCGGGGTCGTTTAGTCGTATGCCACAGACTTCGTGATGCCCTGCAGAAATTTGGGAAAATTAACTCGAGGAATAAACGTTCGTAATACTCCTTTCACATTGGGAAAAATGAAATTGACCACAAAATCGATACCCTCTCAATTATTGGATGGTGCAGGGTATGCCTAGAGACGAATGCAACTGCAATTAAAGTTAAACAAAATGCATAATTTTTTGGTCAATTGTTGATAAGCCTTCTCTATAAACCATATGTGAGAGAGAGAGAGAGAGAGAGAGAGAGAGAGAGAGAGAGAGAGAAGGAAAGTGACAGAGTGAGAGCGAGAAATTTATGCCCGCTGCTTCCGCTAATGGAATTTTAATGTTTCATTCGAAATAGACGCATAAATTTTGCTTTTGGTCAAATACGAGTAGGAGTTTTGTATTGTATTGTATTGGACACTCTCCGAAACCCCCGTTGGGGGATGGGTGGTATCGGGTTGTTATTTTTTCTGCTCCTCCGCTGTTAATAAGTGAAATTGTTGCCATGAAAAAGAGAGAATTTTTGTTTTCTTAGTGGCCCATTTGCTTCAGTTGGCGCCGCAATTCCAATGAAATGAAAATAACCAATTTTTCGGTGAAATTGGTTTTAATTGGAAACCACCTGGGGAGCTTTGGTTGTACATAACTGAAGATAATAGTTTCAATAGAGTGTTTAGGTAAGGAATCCATGTGTTGACTCTTCCATGGATTCATACACATAAAAATAATACTTTAGCATCCAAACTTCCGCTAAGGCATTTCGTAAATAAAGTCTTAGGATTATTTAACAAATAAACCATAAAAAAAGGAGATCGCTAAACAAAATGTTTTCTTATTAGAAAAATGGTAAAACCAAACATTACTTCTCAGTCTTCACATTTTTAGAACATTTCCTTAGAGTTTCAAAATGTGTATCTAGGATAGTTAATTCTGATTCACTGATCTGCCTTTTCGAAAACACATCTGTGTCACGTTTTAAATATTATATGGATGACCTCATAAAATAGCAGATGTGTTCCACAGGTCTTTGCATTATTCAGCTCTTGGATCCTTTCTTCCAGGATTTGCTTCGTGCATGTTCTGGAAGTTCTTTAAAAATTTATGAATTTCAAAACCATGGACTAAGTTTATGCCAGGGCTATGAAAGGGTTGCTCAATCAGAAAAGTGTTTAATAATTTTGTGATCTCCTTCGATCAGCTAAAAATCTATTAAACCTAACAGTTCATTTATTACATATGTATATCACTTTATATGCATATAGTACTTATATACATAGCATATTCCTTGGCAAACATCACATTCTCATCTAATCCCCTCGTAAACTTATCCACACACACACACATTGCTCGAAACTCTTTCGTTAGTTGGAAGCTCAACAAAATGAGGGAAATGAGAGATAAGAGAGAGAGAGAGAGAGAGAAATGAAAAAACTGGCAAGTCCTAACTCTCTTATTCACGCAAATCCTTTAATACCATTTATCATACAAGGTGCACATTTTGCGAACACATTTCAAATTCATGTAAAATACAACGAGCTCTGGCTTGATCTCTGGCAGCAGCAAAACAACATTAAATTGAAACAAATTGAACATAAAAAGCATTCAAAATAAAGCAAACACCTTGACGAAGGAGGACCACCAGCAGCAGCAGCACCAAGGACCGAGCGCAGAACCAAGAGCAGGACCACGAGCAGGCCAAGCCAGGACGAGAATGAAGAGCTGCCAATGTAAACACAGAAACCCGCTCCAACACCGACAACGACACCGAAACTAGGAGCAAAACTTTTGCAAGTTTTTTCTTCATTCCTCTTTCCTTTTTCTTGGTTTTTTATTATACCATGCATTCATAGAATGAAATGGTATATTAAAGTCGCCAAAATGTATGTAACAGGGAGAAGGAAGCTTTTCCGACCCTATAAAGTATATATATTCTGATCAGTATCAATAGCCGAGTCGATTGAGCCATGTCCGTCGTCGTCGTCCGTCCGTCCGTCCGTCCGTCCGTCCGTCCGTCCGTCCGTCCGTCCGTCCGTCCGCCGATAGAGTGCCTAGATCTCAGCAACTATAAAAGCTAGAGCACCAAATTGGCATGTGACCGTTTGGAGTGTACGCGACAAGTTTATTTTTTTTTGCCACGCCCCCTTCCGCCCACGCTATTCGAAAACAATATTTGAGCACCCATATCTCGGGAACTATAAAAGATAGAGCTTCAATTTGGACATTAGATGCGTGCAGTGTGCACGCAGACCAAGTTTGTTTCAAATTTTTGCCACGCCCCTTCCGCCCCCGAAATTCGAAAATTCGATTTTCACCAAATATTTATCGTATCGAAATTAAATTTGACACACTAATACATGTCACGTATATCTATCATTCCACCAAATATCACAAGAATCGGAATAAAAATGGCCGAGTTATACATAGAAACGTTTTCACTCATAGCGGTCAAAGCGGATGCACGCGAAAAGAGCGAGATAGCATATGCTCAAATCACCGATTTGGTCGGGGGCGCTAAAGTGCTCGTTTCCACACAAGAGTGAGCGAGATAGCATTTAAAAAAATTTAATATATACTCTTCACCTAATGCATGGTATATACAAGTCGGCCCGGCGACTTACTTACTTTATTTTTATTTTTTTTTTGGGGAAAAATAGAACGCAAAATCAAGCAAAGGTACACAACAGACAGCCAGCCAAGAGACTTGGCAGGAGAAGGAAACGGAAGTATTTTCTGTTGATACTGAACTCAATTTAGACGAAATCAAGTCAAACATGGCAGGCTACCATCAGTGCAGGATGGAGCCGAATGAGGAGGAGTTACAAGGTGGCAGGCTGCCAGTTGGATGAGGAGCGGCCACAGGAAATGTTGTAGTAAATCATGTGGGAGCCATAAGGTGGCATGTGGGTGGTTTTATCCTCCTTCCCTCTATCATCTAACTTCGAATCCCAAAGAAATAGGAATACGAATGTGAATGCTCAAGACGTTCACTGGCGGGGGCAAAGGCGGAGGACCCATCCACAAGTTGACAATGTCGACGAAAAAACGACGAAAAAAACTTGAGGCTTGATTGATGTTTGTGCTGTTAGTTGTTGTTTGAGGAGTGAAAGAGACTGAGTGTGTGTGTGTGTGTGTCTTAGAGAGAGAGAGAGAGAGAGAGAGAGAGGGAGAGGTAGGAACGAGGGGGTGAGACAACATGAAACATGGCATTAAATTTTCGATTAAAGTTTGAAGCAGGCAGCAAATTGGTTTGCCCTCCATTTTGATTAGTGGAGAAAGGACGAGGTCACGAATAGGCGACAGGCGACCACTAATCAATCCATGTCCAAATATTTATTTAGTCAGTAAAGCGATTGACCAGCATGAAGCCAGCCATGGATAAATTAGGCCCTAACTTCTAACTTATTCTGCCGAGATTGAAATAAAAACTTCACCAAACTATATGTCATAGAAATTCAAAATCAACCAGCAGAATATTCTATTACTTAAAATATTTATCCACGTATCATATTTTTTCGAAGATATTTGAATATGAAATGATATTCCTTCCGATTAAAGTGTAAATTTATACAAAAGAGAAATAAACACTTTCAAAATATTTGTTTTAATATTATTTTCTAAAAACTACGATGGTTTTTCATTTTCTTTTCTGTTTTAAAAAGAGATAAGTCATACGATATACAGATAGCTAATGATCGTATTTTTCATTCACTTGATCAAACTGAATTTGACCATATAGAGACGAAAGGATTCGAATTGTATGAGTGCCGATAGTGAGATAGTTCTTCACAAATATTTTGCCATCTCAAGCTGATACTCCTCCGCCCTAGAAAAAAAGTGAAAGTCAAGAAAGCGCGAGAGCGAAGGAGAGAGAGAAAACCGTATTTACAGCGGAAGTTATTGCTTTGTTGCTGTTTCTGTTTTTTTCTTCACCCTCTTTCGGTCTATTCGACTATTGCTGTTTTTGCTACTTCTTATCCTAGTTTTTTTTGGCGAGGCTCGTTTTAATGGGTTTAGCACAGCTCTCAGTACAAAACGTTTTCGGTTCCCCTTTACCCATCGGCCGACTCGCAAGGGTTTCAATTTCGGACAATGGAACTGCGAACTGCCATAGGACACAGCATGTGGTGGCAAGGAAGGATTTTTGTGTGTTGCCCGTGCTCGCGTGTGTGTGAGCTAGTGTCCTCTCCTTGCTTCCTTCTCGTGTGGCCTCGTCTGTTTGTCTGTCCGCACTTTCACTGCGCGCTCTATTTACAGTTTAGAAGGATGCAGGATTTGCTGGAATTGTGTTTGGTAAACATTTGTTGGCTCTGTTGTTTTTAATAAGAAAATTGGCCAAAGGCCACCGGGCTGGACCAGAGGATCCACAGGCAGATTGCTTTTAAATTTAAGACCAGTTTTCGTTGTTGTTGTTGTTTCGGTTTTTGCTTTTTTTCTGTATTTTTGAGTCCTGCTTTCTTTGTTTGGTTGGTGATTTATGTGTTTGTTTTGGGTTTTGTAGATGAGGTTTTGTTTTGTGGGTCAAGCCTGTGGATGAGCGAGCGTATTTATGGGTATTAGTTCCAGGCAAAAGAGTTTGAATGAGTATTTTCGGATGCTTGCTGAATAAACAAAATGCGACAAAGCCCCGAAACAAAAAAAAAATATATATACTTATATATATATATATATATAAAACAAACAAAATTCTAAAATTATCGAGATGGCAATTTCTTTTAATGTACTTGTGATATTTGTGGCATTTCGGTTTTTATAAGATGTTTGCAACACACAGTTTTAAGCACTTTGCGCTATAGAGAGACTGTATATTCCTGATCAATATAACACAGCATGAATGTTTATTGGATGTATCATTGCCCTGGTTCTCTGCAATATCTGGAAAAGTCAACCTTTCCAGATTTCAAATTGATTGAAATTTAGTTTTTGTTTTATTAATGTATTTTACAATAATTACATACAGGAATAATGATTTTATACTTTCCACTAGATGGATTTGTGGTTTTTAAAGAGTATAGAAACTTCGATCGACAGAATTTAGTTTGTTTCCAGGTTTTTCTTTGGGTGAAACTGCGATTCTAATCTTGAAAAGAAAACTAATTCCCAAATCAAATGCAAATATGCATTGAATTTTAATTTAAATAAATATGGAAATATTTAGATATGTATACATCATACATTTATAATATACAAAAATATGTTTCATCAGCATCAAAAGCTATCAAGCGATAAAAATCACTAGGGGAATGTGCGTCTGGTCTAGAACAGGGTGGGGTGAAAACGGGTGCTCGTCCGTAAACTTATCGGACGGCATCGATAGAACAGAAGGATGCCAACGGAATGATGGGGAAAAAGGTTAAATTATTAGCGATGGGCACGTGATTAATAAGTGGACGATAGGTACTTGTTTAAGCGAGTTCTGAATGTACTAATTAACTGATGATGATATTAAAACTGAACTATTTAAAACCCACAAGCATAAACGATTCATTAAAAACTTAAACAGATATAATTGGTTGTATTCACTCACGATTCCCACTGTCAGGTCACGCTGCCATCTCTGGGGCGACAAAGTACCTTCAGGTTTTTTCCTGTTTTCTTTTATTTTTTTTTGGTTTTGATGCCAACGATTACTAAGGTTGCCTATGGATTTTTGGGGCGTAATCAATTAGGCGGCTCCACGAAAAAGGTAAACAACACGCAGTCTCCTTTGGAGAAAAAACAAGAAATCCGATGAAAATAATGATTATACCTGATGACAGAGAAGCTTCCCGGAAAAAGAGGGGCTCGCTCTCCTACCAAGGCTCTCTACCTAAACAAGTCTCATCTCATCTCTTTTATCGATAAGCACTTTAGCCTCTTTAAGCCAACTGATTAATGTTGATTATTATTTTTCAGGAACGGCATTTTCCAGGGTCTTAAATTAATGTATTTAAACTTTCATTTGTTTAGCTCTGGCACCACCCCACCCCCAGCACTCTCACATCCCCACCCCATACTTTAAATTCGTATCCGAATCCAAATTCGAATTTTGATAAATGGATGCGAGTGTAAATGCGTTGGTATAGGGAAAGGCACTTACCACTTCTTAACCCCTTCGGTTTAATGAAAGATCTTGGCAAGTGTTGAAATGTGATTGTCATGGGTTGACATTTTTTGATTTTGGCCTAGGCCTTTGCTGACGAGGTGAAAAATGTCAATTAATGAATTGTTTAGCTCGGGCTTGATGGAAGTGGCAAGAAAGGGATGCTCGATGATGATGATGATGATGATGGTGGAATGAGATACTGGGATAAGGAGAAAGTCTTCATTGTGACGTGAAAATGTGCCACGGACATTGATAAATGAACGCACACGTATACACGTATGTATGTATGTATGAGCAGAATATTGTGTGAAAAATGTTTTTTTAAAAATAAAAATAACAAATGAAATAAATAAATACTTAATTTATGCAATCCCACACTCTTGCACACTCGAAGAAATAGAGGGTCACAAAGCGATCGATCAAAGACAAGTTGAACAAACTCAAAACTAACTCATTAGGTCAGTGGCATCATATGTATGGATATAGTAGAGTTTCCATTCGCCAACTGCCCTCTTCGGCACTCACCTATGCGACAAAGCTTTTCAATGTTGCCAGACAAATACGGAACGGAAAAGCATTTGCTTTCGCTTTGTGGAACAATTTGCTCTAGATTTTTATCGGCTACGGAAATGTCACTATCATAATTAAAAATCACCAAGTTCATGGGAGCAAATCCAAATGCTAGAGAAAGAACTGCAAAGAAAACCAGGTTTATGATGGACAGTGTTACGGTTGAACTCGAAATCTATGCGCATAATTTCCCTATGTGCATATGAGGACGAGGGCGAGAATCGAGCTGAACTGACAGTCCAAACTGACAGAAATTGATTAAAAACCACTGCAGTAGGCAGTAGACGATGAAGGTTTTCCACATTTTTTTCCACCTCTTCCTTCTTCTCTGTGTGTGTGTGTGCGCCAATGCAAATGAGCAGCAAATGGCAACCAGTGTGGGTGGGGAATAGGCCTGGCAAAAAATTGAGATTTATGCAAGTTGGATAAATGTGTGACAAGACAAGACGAGACGCCATGACTTCAGATATACTATATGTATGTACATAAAGTCGTACACACAAATATTGTAATGTATTTTGCATTTGGCCAAATGAATTTGAAAATAAAAATGAACCTCCCCACCCTCCCACATTGACTTTGACCCTTTGAAGTTGGCCAACAGCACGAGTGGCCAGGTGAAAAACTAATTTGCATGCAAATGCCAAACGCACGCAAATTGCACCTGCAACTTTGGCATTAGCATAAGCCCACCAAGAGATACTTGTGCTAACACAAACACACACACACTCGGAGCACACACACACACACACACACACACACAGAGCACACAACACAATGCTAATCAATAGGCCACACGAGTGCCAATGATTATTTTGCCATAAAATTCAGTTAGTTCTCGTGATTTCTGGTATAGCCAAATATGTATCCAAATCTGAAACCAAATCTGAATCTCCGACGCAAATTTCAATGGCTTTTTGGGCTGGCCAAGTTCTGCATACGAAATTAGCTCTTTACCATATTTGGTAGTTTGCAGTTGAATTCTTCAATAAGGAGCGGAGTTCAAGTTTATGCTAAATAAGTCAGAGACTAAGATAAAACCGACGAGAGATTGGGAGTGGTGCGAGGAGGGGGGGCAATGCCACGCCCACGCCACCAGAAACGCAGCTGCAAGAGGAAAAAGAAACTTTTCCAAACCATAAAGGCGCAAAAAAGTGGAAGACTTGCCAACTTCTTTTTCATCTACACTTTTTCCTATTTATTTTATTTCACTTGGCAACGAATTTTTACAGTTCCTTTTTACTCCTTCCTAGTATATTATCTCCCGGTTTTTCTTCCTCGCCTCGTCTCGATGCTGTTTTTTTTTTCTTCTTATTATTTTTTTAATATGTTTAGCAAACTTGGGCAAATTTTATTCCCTCACTAGCAATTTTCCGCTCTGCCATAAAGACTCAAAAAAAAAAAAGGAAATGAAAAGGGAAAAAAGTTGCTGCATTGTGCACACTTTATTTCCGCTGCAAATACCTTGGATTTGTCCTGCAACTACTCCCCAGCCGCTCCCCTTCCCTCCCCCACCACACACAGCTTTCCTTCTGCCGTCGTAGACCGCATCTGTTGACATCTGATGTTGTCGGCTGCTTTTGTCAACACTTTTCCCGTTTATAGTTGACAGTTGTATATATAAGTAAGATATAGTTAGTTGCTTGCTTGCATTCTTTTTTCTTCACTTTCCCCCGTCGCCCCCACACCACTCCATTTTTAGTTGTTGCTGTCATATCTGAGGAAACATCTCATGGAAGGAACAAGGTCCTTTCGGCATGGGAGCTAATGTTGTTGCGTCAAGTTGAGTTGAAGTCAAAGATGTTTTGAGTTACTCAGTTGACAAATAAGGTGCTTAAGCACAGCAAATGCAAGCTGCTTACGATTTAGAATGGGAATCTTGTTTTTATTATGGCCAGGATTATCCGGAAAAGTGTATATCAATATATTGCAATTGCAGTGTGCAGCACATGTCTAATACACTTAACCAAAATATTGGTTTATTTCTTGGAAATCAAAACTGATCAAACGACGGAAGAACTCACAATATACTTGCTTGCACAATATACTAAAATGGTCATTCCAAAAATGTATTACTCAATTCGTTAGCACTCGCTGAAGAAGATGTTTACGGAGAAGATGCTACTGACCTCTGTTTGTCTGAAAATCGAATAATTTCTACTTGTTGGGTGTCGGTAACTCATGCAAATGAGTAAGTAATAACTCTTTTGAAACATTCTTAAAAAAAACTAAAGCAAAGAGTTTGAAAATACAGTAGCTGAACTTTCATTTGACTTGTGCCTGCACGAAGAACACTTGAACAAAAGAGTTAAGCACTTTTTGGCTACCCTTTGTATGACACGATGTGAACGAAAGCACACGATTAGGACCTCACAGTCAGTGACTACGTTAAGCATCTTAAAGTACTGCAAATCATTTTTTGTTCAACGTTCACTCGCTCTTATACCATGCATCCATAGGACGAAATGGTATAGTGAAGTCGCCAAAATGTATGTAACAGGCAGAAGGAAGCATGTCCGATCGTTTAGACTTTAAAGTATTGATAATGTAATATATAGGAACATATAGAAGAAGTCTTGAAATATATAAAGAAATTGACATAATATCGCGGCAGGCGAAAGGAATTTAATATATAAATTTGGTATTATAAATTTGAATTGGTTTTTCCATTTGGTGCATGGTATATCCAAGTCGGCCTGACGGCTTACTTGCTTTGTATATGGCGTGGGCTTGGCCATCTTCAAGTCCCATCAGCTTGTCATGTCCATTGGCCACTACTACTCCATGTACTCCATGCTGTGCCCGTTGCCGCCGCTCATGACGCATTGCCTTGTTCCCATAATGACTCTGACTCGAACTCTGGCGGGGATCGTGTTTTGTTTTTGGTTTTTTAGGCATCCTGTAGTTCTTTGGAGAGCTTGTTTGTATCGCGTATCGCGTTACTTATGCAAATAATTTCAGTGGAAATGAGAAGACATGAAAATCTCTTGGCCCCGTCTTGAATAATTTTTGTGTCTTTTTCAGTTTTTGTGTGTTGTAATTTAATAACCAGGCAAAGTCATATTTTGCCTCCTGCTGCTTAAGGCCTGCGGCTACGAAAAAGAAGAAATCTGAAGGAGGTGCAGATGGAGTGTATGTCTACATACATAGATGGGGCAAGTGATGGAGCGGTGGCGCGGTGGCGGTGCATAGCTGTAGAGAAGAAGGCGTAGGTTGTTGTTGCTGCTGTGGCTTTTTAAAGCACTTGTGCAATAAATTAAAAAGGCGATTTCATGTCGTTGTCTCGTTGGTGTTGTTGCTGTTGCCAATGTTGTTGCTCTTGGTGGAGGCAGCAGCAGCAAGTGGTGGCAGACATGCAGATTTTTGACATACTTGTTTGCATTTTGCTGCCTGGCTGGCTGCTTGCTCCTGCTGCTGCTGCTGCATCAGCATCATGTCGCAGTTGCCAGCCAACCTCAAGCAACAGCGGCGCAAAAACCAAAAAGAAGAAAAAGATCCAAAACCAAAAATGTTGCCATTGTTGCTCTTGATGTTGCCGTTGTTGTTGCTGTTGCTGTTTCTGTTGCTTTTACTGTTGCTTTTGGCGTCCTCTGAAATGTGCTACGTCATTTTGGTTGCAGCAGTTTTAAATATGTACACTGAGCGAATAATTTACGAAAATAAGCCAATCAAGAGAACTAGAAAAAAAGCAAATGCCTACCTAAACTGAAATTTCTTTAAGTAATGGTAACCCCTGGTTTACTTAATGGATACTTCAGAACTACTTATTTCGAATGGTTTTCTTTTTCTTAAAACTTGCCAGAAATGGATAAAAACTTGCTAAGCTTCTCACAAAATCATCTATCTATTGGTATGTATATATAATATAGATACTAATTTAAATAACTATCTGAACAAGCGTTCCTGAATGCAATCAACCCTTTTGAATGTTTTCTCTCAGTGCATTGAAGATGCGCGTTTCCAGTGACATGTCTCGCCCTACTCCACTCCATCTCGCAATTGCAGCCATGACATTGCATTTGGTGGCTCAGTCGTCGTTGTCCTCGACGTCGCGTCGTTGACACTGTGGTTGTTGCTGGCGTCTCCGAATGCGAATCTGAATCTGGACAGATGCCTGGACCCGCTTGGGTGTCGTTGTCAGCTTATGTCCCTGTCCCTCCTCAGCCCCAAATGGGAGATGTTTAACATACCCATGGAAAATTGTTTTTCAATCTTCAGTTTCTTCGAAGATTGCTTTTTATCCCATCATCAGACTAAGGCTATTTAGTGACTGATGCTTTGCAGGTGACCCACTTTCCGGTTGTATGATTGCGAAGGCTTTATAAGCTGGCAGGCAATGAGATATGAGATATGTAAGGTGCATACACGATTCCCACCTGCCCGATATTGGTGCAACTGCAAATGCTCCTTGTCACCCAACAGCAAAATACAAATACAAAACGACAAAAGCCAAACAAGTTGGCACAAGTCACAGCAGGCGGACAAATTGTCGGTGGTAACCAGAGGCCTGTAGCTCCAGAGAGAATTGAGAGGATTGAGAGAGAGAGGGAGAGAGAGAAATGCAAAATTATGACAACTGCATTTGCAGTAAACCCAAGTTTCCCTCCCTGGGCTTGGGCCGACCATCACCCCACTCGCATCCCAACCTTAACCCCAGCTTCTGCAGCAGCATCCACAAGGAGCAGGAGCAGGAGAAAGAGGAGGAGGAGGAGGAGCAAAAGCTACAGGGGGTCCAACGCCTGCTTCGTTTTGCAAGTGTCAAAGTTAACTCGAAATTATTGTTGGCTAAACTTTTGTGGCGCTTAGTTGCTCCGCCTTCTCCTGTCCAGAATTTATTGTTTGTGGTGTTGAACCAGTTGCAGTTTCCTTTGCCTTCTTCGCCTCCGCCTCTTCCTCCTCTTATTTTCTCTATCTCCTTTTGTTTTTTTTGTTTTGCTGTCCTGTCCATGGCAGAGCTTTCAGCCTGGGCTTAATCAACTGCAATTGCTGCAATTTTGTGGCAACGAAACATTTTTGCATTTTCATTCATTCTCTGGGATTTCACTATGTATGCTTTCCTCTCCCCCCCTCCTACCCTCCCCCTCCATTTCTTCTCTTCAATTTCAAGCCTGACTGCAGTTACATTAAAAAGTTTTGATTGTTGAATGCGGTCTGCAGTTGGACCAAAAGCATTTAGTTTTAGAACAGGGCCTAAAGCCAGAATTCCTTTCAACATGCATAACTCACTCAGATTGTTAACTCAACTGCGAATGTTGGATGTTTGAAATGTAGTTTAATCGCTTTCCTACCAATTGGTGGAATTCGAGGTTGACTTGAAATCACAATTAATAGTTAATGCATTTCCGTCATCTCTTCAGTTGGTTGATAAACTGGTGAAAATCGCAACGCCATTCATATGGATTCATATTGTAGGAATCCAAAGGTAACTCTTGATAACTTATGGACAAAAGATTTATGTTCATGGGACATGAGTAAACCATAGAAAATAATGATAATGCAAAATTATCATCAGATTGGATGTACGAAATCTATGTTATGCAAATCAGAAATTAATTACAATTTAAGGGAGAAATAACGAACAATTAGAGGATGTTTTTAAATTGTATTCACAGGTCCAACTAAAGAATAAGCAAAAATTATATTGTCCAAAAGTATAAGTTAAAAGTCGAAAGAAATCAAAGATATATAGTCGTAGTAAGAAATGTTGTTGTCCGCTTGTGTTTAATTAATATGTTAGAGTAATCTGATTTAAGTTAGTTTAGTTCATAACTTGTCATAAAATAGATTTACATTAGACCAGCAAATGTTTGGAACAAATAAAGAGTATTTGGAACAACTTTGACTTTGATTATAAATAAATTGAGTGCACGTCTTGGGCTACGGGCTGTGTGCTGAGTGTTGGGGTAAGCTTGTAAATTATCGATAAATGCGTCGATAACTTAGCAATTGTTGCACCTGCTATAAATCACAGTCCCTTTTATCAGCTGTTTGTAAGAGAGCCTAAATGATAAGAGGAACCTGCACGGCACACGCACACCTGCACACAAACACTACGAGTGTAATCGCTGCCCTGAAATCTCGGACGCTGGTCGAACAATAAAAATTGCTTCATTATTTCAAGGAAGTTTTTGCCATCCAGCCCTATATGAACGTAAATATGTATGTATATAAGTGTGTCTGTATGTTCTCTCATATGTAGGTGCTGCGCTGACTGCCTTTTTAATTGATTGCTCTCTCTCTCTCTCTGCCCTCTATATCTTTCTCCTTCTCCCGCTGCCCGGTGAGTCCGTCTCCCTGGGTGCCTGCCTGGCCGGTCCAATGTCCGGCATTATCACAACAAGGCAATCTCAGAGCAACAGCAACAAAATTACGATAAATAACAGAAAACAGCGGGGAATTCATGCCAGTCCCTTCTACATACAAAGAGAGTTACGTGCACTGCCTGTTTAAGGTTTAGGCCTACCGTCGACGGTCAACGGTGGACGGTCGACCATAATGAAGCCGAACCCAGAATCCAGAATCCAGAAACCCTTTCTTTTCAACCTCGGCGATAAACATCAAGCAACATCGTTAGTCTTTCTTTTCTCCTCCTCGTTTTCTTTGGTTTGTTCTTGTTTTGACTGCCGTTTTGCTTTGCTCTCACTTTCGTATTGTTAGGGGTATGCAAGCATGTAGATACATTGTACATTGTACATACATACATACCTGATATCGATTAAGCGATTCACTCTTATCTTGAACGTTAAATGCTCGAACAGGAAACGCATTATTAAGTGTCTTATAATTTGGTTAAAACTCATTCAGTTAATTGCTCCTTACAAATCATTATCCACCCAGAAATCATGAATTGCGGCTAAGTCAGCTGTCACCACGAGGATGCCAGGATGACTGCCAAAAGGAGAGCCACACCCAAAAGTTATGTGTGGTGCATTGCATTCATTTTGACAGTTCATTTGTCAGTTCTTTTGATTTCGCTGCGGTTTTGGGAGCGAACTGCTGTTGCCTACATATGCATCTACGTAGGAGTACGAGGGATCGGATGAGCCAACCAGTAGTTACCCTGTCAACACATGTGTTCAGTGTCATGCCGCCACAATTGTGCTGACACATTTAAATAGGTCGAAGGAGGAGTGTTGCCAACAAAGGGATCTCAATGGATCGCTTGTAATGGGAAGTATTCCGATTGGAGCGATATATTGTATAGTGAAAATGAATTTCAAAATCAAACTCGTTTCGTTTTCACCTTTTGATTAGTTTGGCTTGGCAACTTCTGGTTAGCTCGATTTCCTTTAAACAACAGCACAAATTATGCAAATTACTTCTCAAGTGTTTTATCATAAACGCGTAGCAATAACATTAATCATTTTATTTCGATGGTTAACAACGTCATGCATATGTAAAGTAAAGGTCTCTTTAAAAATGGGAGAAAAAGAAAAAAGGAAAACTGTCTTTATGGTGGTTGCTGGCGCCAAATGACATTTTATATATTTTGATTTATTATCTTTGCCTCTGTGTGCCTGTGTGTGTGTGAAAATATTGTAGAAATGATTTATAATCCTTATCTGGAGAAGCCTGATCGTGTCAAGCAATGCGCGGGTCATGAGATAGCCCTGGGAGAAAAAGATACCAAGCAATCAGGCAGCCAACCAACCAAGGAGAGACCAAATAAAAGGGATTGAAAGTAGGCAGATACTTGTACATACATTGTAGGCACTCTTGAACCTTTCTAAAAAGTTATTCCTGCCTTAGCTAACCATATCCTAGCCCAGGTAGATACCTAACCAAATTCCCCCGTATGCGCTGGCAAAAAAACAAAATAAACTTTCTCGGCACACGCCCCAAAGGCTCAAACGTGGAGCATATTTCTCCTCTGCCTTGGCATGCGACTATCAATTAAATGGGCGAAATAGGAAAGAAGGTAAATGTGTGTCAAAGTTCAGGCATTGGCAGAGAAAAACGAAAACGTGCAAGCCACAAAAATCCACAACCGCAAAAAAACAAGACAAAATGGAGAAGGGTGAAGGAGAAAGGTGGCCAGAGTTCACTAGGAGTGTAGGGGTGGGAGCAGGGAGCAGGGAGCTGGGAGCTGGGAACTGGATAGCTAACGACAGCACCCACGTTCCCCCGCGTTGACAAGTACATTGAGTTATGGCCATGGCAAGCAAATAATTGCGAAATTACATTTCCCCTTTCTCCTACTTACTCCATCCATCCTCTGATTTCCCTTACCAACTGAAAATTCGATTTTACATCAGACAACAAAGTTGCACAAACAGCAAAGAGGAAAGCGAACTTTGTCATTCCTTAAATTCTTCCACTTGTCCTTGTGCCGTGTAATGCTCTTGCGTGGGAAGGGTATTTAAGGGGTTATTAGTTAACTACTTTAAGGTTAAACTTAGTCCCCAGACTGCTCATTTGTACCTCATACACAAGTCTCCTCTTTTGTTTTACCTCTTCATATGTAAGTTTTTGGCAGCCAAACCATGTTGCCAAGTGTATTTGTCTAAGGTCGCTATTTTCTGGGCAGTTCAATATGAAAATGCCTAACAAATTGTTGTTGGTTGCCTAGCCCAGTCAGCTGAACCAGCTAGTTCGATGGAGGAATGGCATCGGGGTGAAGGGAGGGTGGTCTCAGGAACAGAGAATGAAGCAGAGGCAGAGACATGCTTTCAACATAAATTTCCATTAGATTGCAGTTGGAGTTGCATGTGGCATGCGAAAGTTGCCACAGGAAATATCTTTCACCCGAGAAGGCCACAAATAATTCTCCACGTTTGCATTTCGCACTTTGACATCGACATCTGGGAATGTTAGTTGGTAGGAGGGGGGCGGGGGGGTAGGGGCAGGGTATATTATAATATTTGCCTCTTTGTTGACATTAAAATGCAATTTGTGTTGCGTCATTATATTATCGAACTTTGAGCTATTCGGGCTCGTTGCATTTATTTGCTATCTTTTTGCTTAATGATTTCTAGACAGCGTTTTAATGGAATTTATCAAAGCTTCCTCGAATAATAAATATATTAAAATCGTACATGCCTCAATATTTCTTGGCTCGGCTTTCGAATATGCAGACCCCCAGCTGCTTTATGACAAACATACAGCCACAAAAAAAAAACTAAAAAAAAAAAAAAAAACAGAAGAAGATAAGAAAAACAAAAGGAAAGGTCATGTCACCTTGTCACAGATCCTCATGTTCACTTTTTCTGGGCGTAACCCAGACAATGATTGCCCTCTCAGCAGGCTATGACAGTTGGAAAATTGAAAAATACAAAATACATGGAAAGAGGGCGTGCCTATCCCACTAGGGAGACTGTCACGCTGTCTTTAAAGAAGATTCGATATGGTGGAAATTGGAATGTTTAGCTCGAAACGCTATGCCCAGGTAGTTGAGACATCCCCCTTCGGGATGAGGTCACATTAAGCTGGCAAAAGGTGATTAGGTCAAAACAAGAATGTGTGGTAATTGGATTAGTTAGGGTTTAATTGAGGTCAAGTGAGGGTCACAATTGATGCACACGAATAAAGTATTTAGCTGCACGAAGCTTTTCTTTCAAAACTATCACAATTACATTCTTGGAGGCACTTCTTCTAATCCCCATCAACCATCGACTTTTAGTTAAGTCATATACACGAGAATATTGAAATTTATGACCCCACGATATTGGTCCCCTTCTTTTTTTGTTTCCATCTCTGACCCCTTGTTAGCAAAAATCACCTGCAGTGCACACACACATCTATATATATATCTATAGCCACACAAACACAGAGAGAGAGAGCACAGCGAAAGGTCTTAAATAATAAAGACCAGAGGAGAGAATTGGTCAAAAAGGGGGTCAACGGTTGAGCTACACTCGAAGAATAAATATATTGATGTTGGAAAAATTAAAAAAAAAATAAAATGCTTTAAATAAAAATTGCAATAAATTATATTTAGGAATCCATTATGGAATCCCACAATGTCGATTCTGAAACAAATTGTATACTTAACTTCACACCGATTCTGTCAGAAAATATCGGTTCATATTTTGAAAATGAACCAAACGAATATTTCGAATTTATATAGACCTTCCTTCTTGCAGTAACTACTTTTTTGTTCCAGTGTATGCTATTGGCTACCTGCAGCGCTCATATGTCGAACAGATTGGGAATGATGTATTCTTTTGGTTCGTTCTTGGGGCTTTTTAGCATACACGAAAAATATTGCAGGTCTTGTCGGAGCTTAAGTTATTGATGGGGTCATGCGTATGGAAAAGAAGTTAACATACAGCTGGGGAATGCATAAATCTAAGCAATGTACAGTCTCTCATTCAAATACTCGAAACTGTCATCATAAGTATTTAACCCTGCCCACATATCATCTCACCTAAACAAGCCATAAACCAAATGACAAACGATATCACATAAATATAAAACTAAAGAAAAGCCCAACAACAAGAAATAAAAAGGGAAAAATAAACTTTTCAAATGGTAGAACTTATCAAAACATTTAGGTAAAATAAACGCTTGACAATAAAAGAAAAGATCCAGAGATTTACATACATACATACACATTTATAAGGTGTATGTGTGTGTGTGTGTGTGTGTGTATAACGCGAACGACTGAGAAAAACTTTCGAGAGATAATCAAGCCGCGGCAAACGATAAACAACAACGATAAAAAATGAATGCGGAACAACTTTCTTAATGAGCTGCCAAAGGCGACCAAATCGAATGGAAAAACTAAATCAAATTTGAATAAGAAATGCCGACCCATCGACCCATCGTCCAGTCGTTCGTTCGCTCGTTCATTCGCTTTGGAAAAGCTAATCGAAAAGTATTTTCTGTTGTTGTCTTTTTGATTGGATTCGATTGGATTGGATGACAACAACATTGTCGAAGTTTGCGATCAAAAGATGCTATCGTATCCGCATCCCAAATACTTATGTATATCCCTCCGCCCCCCCAATCCTAATCTCGAGGGCAATCTGTAGGCGGCTGCTGTGCGGCCATAAAACGTTTAACCCGCCCCCACCCATCGCCAGAAATTTGGGTCGATTGGATAAAGAAATTGTAATTAATTAAATTTATGCGACATGTTTACAGTTTTCTTATTGTCCGACCCATCCACAGCATTTACATAATTTTTCATGCCCAAAAGAGAATCAAAATCACATGTTGGGAGACCCAAAAAAAAAGCAGCTTTGATTTTTATGGGAGACTATTTTCCGTTGAGGTTATCGAGGAGATTCCAAATGTTTTCGGAGCATGTTTATAGATCAGAGATCGATATTAATGTTTCAATTTGGGTCAAATGAGGTTGACAAAACTTTATCAATTCCCATAAACTTTGAATAAGGTATTCTGCTTGCATGTGAAGTGTTCTATGGATGTGGGTGCGGTATCAGATAAAATCGACCATTATTTAACGAAATATCTTGTCAATTATAGGTAAAGATCAATAAGGCAATTCTTAGCGCATTGAAGTACAGAAACATAGCGCGTTAAAAGATAATCGTAGATTTTGAATCGTTTGATCTAAAGATCAGATTAATATTCTATAGAACTCACTTCGGCTATGAAATTAGCTTTTTACTCTATTTTGCTTATGGCTTATGGGGCTTGAATATCGTGGAGAAGTGTATGCCCACTTCAGCACCATCAACAATTGGTTTTGTGATTTTTCTTTCCCCGGTTTTAAGCCCAAAACAACTGACTTGTTCTTTTTGAGCAAAGGAATTAAAATATCTTTGAATTTATGATGCATAGGACCCTATAACTACATACTATATCTCGCATTTCGCCAGTTGACGCCCATCAAAAAGCCCCAGCACACATATTCGCCAACGTTCAATGGTGTGTGATATGTGTGTGTGTGTGTGTGTGTGTGTGGTGTGTGCTCTTATATACATAATCCTAGCCATAGGCCATAAACCCATCGTCCCACACACAGATCGTTGCACACTCGGTGACAACAATGCAAGTCGCCTGATGTAGTTGTTGTTGTTGCTGCTGTTGTTGTTGTTATGTTGCCACCACAGATGTTGTTTCGCTTTAACTAAGTTCTTTGTCAATTTTACGGTCCTGGTCTATGCCATTTGGGCGGGCATTATGTGAACTATTCGCACAATAAAATACGCCGAGCAACCAACGAACCATTCCACCAGCCACGCATATTGAGCAATCAAAGCCAACTGTGTCCATCTCCTCTCCATCGTCTCCATCGTCTCCAACTCGTCCGCCTCCTAGTTCTCTATTCTCCTACTCTAATTGCATGTAGTGGGTTCGTTTGTATTGTCGCTCCATCAGCTGCCACTTCTGCTACTACTCCCTATTCCCTGCTCCTCTTCTCCACGTCTCCTGCCACCAGCCTTTTTGTGCTCTCATCTGCCTCCTCTTGCCGGTTCGGTTCGGTTCGGTTCGCGCTTTCGACTTGTTTTACATTTTTAATTGAATTTTCGCCATAGTTGGCATTCTTGTGCTACCACCCAGTTCCTACCTCCTACCTCCTCCGCGCCCCTTACTGCCCACTCTCTCTCATGCCAGGCACTACTTGATGATGCTCTTTATAGCTGTTGTTTTTTAACGCTTTTTTCATTAGAATTTACACTTATTCATTAGTTGGCAACATGCAACAGCTGCAACTATAATAAAATTTTATTTCATTATGCCGGACCATAGGATACGTACGTACGTATGTACGTATATACAATTCATTAGAGAAGCATTGCAAGACGCGGATGCAGATACAGATGCCGATACATAGGAAGCGCTTCAAATTTAGTATGCAAAAGAATTGTCATTGTGTACAAAGTTTATTGAATGGAGTGCAAAAGTTTTTATGTTGATGCAATCCAATCAAATTGGGTTACGAGAATTCAATTTTAATGCGATATCTACACACACACACGCGCACACACACACACACACACAGCGGTCCTTAGAGATGGCGGCGTGAAAAATGAAACTATCAAATAAATGTCGTGCTTCTCTCATCTCAAATGATCTTCATTTTATTGAAACGATCAAATGTAAGGTTGAGCTCCATAAAAATCTTCCATTCATTTATTCTTAAATTTGGAAGTCATCCAGATATTGAATAATTCATGTTAGTTTACAGATTAGACTAAAACTTTCTAATGCCTGAATTTTTGGGATGAAAAGTAGTTTGGAGTTCAATTAGAATTTCCTGATGCCTTCTTCGGATAAGATGCTAGAATAATACGACTAAAGTAAGTAACTAACTAGTTAATTTGAAAGTAACACTCGTTTCAGGTACTAAATTTCCATCGATCGATCTGTTGATAAATATAATTATAATAAACTAAATACAATTATTATTATTTCTTTATGCATTGTATTTCTTCTGCATTGTATTTTGTATTGTTTATTCTGCAGTTTTTACGATGAATTCGTTGAGTATAATCAATTTGACCATTTCCATTGACTTCCCTTTTACGCAGGAAACCCCCGTCTCCCTTTCCAATCCTAATTTCTTAACACAGATGTTGTTAAGCCATTCTAAGGGAGCCTACTGAAGCACTTAATATACATGAGGCAAGATTCCTTGTTTGTTTCCCATCATAAAAATTGTGGGCTCCTGGGTCCCTTGGGGTCAAAAAATGGAAATGAGAAACACAGGCGAAGTTTTGTTCTTTCTTTTTGTCTGTTTGTTGGTCTTGATACCCTTGTAGAAGGTATTCAAAAATTGGTCTACGGTTCGTTCGATACAGAACGAAGCAATAATTAACTCCATCGATCTTATTCATCTAAATACAAATTGTTTCCGAAAAATCAGAAAAAAACATGTTGACTTGTGCTATTTTTGAGTAGATTGTTTTCTAATGGTTTTCTAATATGTTTCTTCAGACACTCTTTCCAGTGGGGCGCAGCCATTCTGTGGCTGAGTGCATTTTATCCATTTGCCAATATCCTGATAACTTCCATCTTCTTGGATCCCCTTCCCCAGCTATCAGCTGTACGTAGTGTGTGTGAATTGAAGGACCATGGTTTCGACGTTTTATGAATGGAAAGCTTCAAAGTTTAAGATCAGGAAAATTTGATATAATCACTTTAGTTGTAAGTAAATAAGCTTTAGAGTATTTCAAGTTCGGTGTGCCTCTGCATGCCCGCGGGATCTCCTTTTTTTTGTTAACTGCCACCACTTGGAAATTGTGTTCGAAAATGTGGCCCATAAAAGCATAAACAGAACATAACCGAAATTGTACGAAAATGGCAAAGTGAAATGCGAGTTGGAGGCGAAGAAATGAATGAACCAGCAAGCGAACGAATGAATGGATGGAAACGAAAGCCCATCTGCATATTATTAATGACCGGTAATTACCTAGACGGAGTCTGGGCAAGGCCCTGAGAAATGACCGACAGAGGGCCCTGCTGCTCCTGAAATTGTGCAGTTAATGGCCACTGGGTCCGAGCTCCGCCAAGCCCACCCAATATACTCAAGAGCCCCGAAAAAAATTTCCGTTTGTCGAGCGATTTATTTGTTTATACACCGCCACGCTCCGGCCCAAACAATTTCCAATCGACTTTATGATTGGAAACGGGATGTAAGAACGAAGAAAAGTAAAAATAAAAACGAAATAGAAAAATATATAAAAACTTCAACAAATATAAATTAAAATAAGCAAATTATGGGATAGTTCCAGAGACTGTTCTTATACTAGACAGGGTGTTGATGGTTTTATTGTACAATTACAGAACGCATGTGTGTGCGTGTGTGTGAAAACCTCACAGAGAAAAGTGCGGAGGCAGAAAATTGAAATTAATTTCCGTCTTGTTGCTTGAAATATGCCAGCAGCCCTCAAGGGACCAACATCCCCCAGCCCCCCCTGCCACCTCCTGCCCAATCATATCATCCTCCTCCTCCTCTGCCAACACTTCTTCCCCATTACAATAACCCATTCCCATTCCCATTCCCATGCCCAATGACGGCGCTCCACAAGGCCCACGTTTAAAAATAATATTGATCTTCATTGGAACGAAGTGTTAATAAAATATTTTTCTTTTGCCTTTTTCATTCGTTTTTTGTTTCGAACTTTCGTAATTTGTGCATACAAACGATGGAGAAGAAACCAAACAACAAAATCGAGAGAATGGGAGAATAAAAATGCCTTTTAAAAATAATCATGACGTTTTTATGATGCCTTAATGTTGAAATTATGGCTTAAGTAAATATGTTTTTTTAAGTTGGCAATAAAAAATTATAGTTCTAGACATATCCATATGAATATGAGCTGTGATTCATGAATGGAATTGACAATGAAATAGTTCAAGAAATATAAACGGCTCAACTATGTCCAGGGAAAACAAGCGACTTATGTCGATGCCGAAGAATTGGATAAATAGAATTTCAAGAGTAGTACCCGAATTTATAGGATCCAATTCCTATTATTCATTGTTTTTATATATAAGTTTTTATTTAATACCAACTTTGATAGTGTGTTCAAAACTTAATTAACTCAAACCCTCATCCTATTTTGAAGGTCTTTAAAATTCATTAATCTCTGTTTTTGACAGAAACATCGAGTAAAAATAAATAAATTTAATACAATATAATACATTGAAATATATGTATGTACATATGTATAGACAAAGAACTTACATAAAATGTAAAATCGGCTACAGCGTTGCCATTTAATTGCAATTTGTGGTGACAATGGTTTGCAGTGTTGGGTAACGAGTGCATTTAACAGCTCGTTAGTTAACCGAGATTTCATAAAATGAAAATGTTAAATCGGCATTTGATTGATGTGTTTTTTATGTGAAATTGATTTTCATTCACCTTAGTTTTTGATGGTATTTAATCACTGATAAGCTGATTGAAGTTCTGGTGAGATCATTAGGTGGAATTCCCTTAGTCTGTTCTGATGCGTGTTGCGCCATCAGTGTCAAACTCATTTACAACTTACAAGCTACCTGAAGTACATTCTGTTCCTGTGCCTTCCTCGTGGCCCATCTGCAGCTTCCTCGTGTTCCTCTTCAACAGAATGCAGAATCCCTTGCGCAGCATCGTTGCACAAAATTTGCGTATGCAGCGCAACTAACGAGCTGGGAGGGAACGGGAACTGGGGAGCTGGGGACAACGAACTGGTGACGACTGACTCTGACTCTGACTCCGACACCGAGTCCTTCCTACTGCCGCCCCTTCGCGAAAATGCAAACCAATTTGCGGCAAGTGCCTCGGTTGCCATGACACATGCCGCGCGGACATGGTCACAGATGCAGAGAGTTGAGTTAAGGCCCTCGGCCTAGGCAGAATGATGTATTGCTTCCGAATATGATGACGAGGCGTGTTAAATGCTGAGAGGCAACAGGGAAAAAAGAAATCACTGGAAACAGAAATCTGCCAAGCGGTGGCGACCACCAGTCGGACGACGCTGTCGTGTCATGGGCCACGCTCGAAATTTATTGCCGCAGTTGTTAAGTATGAAATGCGTCGTAATTAGTTGCAACTTGAGTTATTTGTGCAACAATGCAATATTTGGCAGGGGGTGGGGCACGGGGGGAGACTCATTAGGAGGCTTCGAGCCATTCTGCACATTAGACACGTACGACTCTTTTTTCTTTTGCCTCTTAACAAAATAATTTCGCTTACATTTTAAAATACATAAATTTTTGTGTTTGCCATAAATTTCATAGTCGTCGACGGCATGCCAATGAAGGCGAACCCATATCCATATCCATATCCAAGTTCGACGATTTATCAGGAAATTGTTTATTATATTGTAGAAGAACTTTTTCATTTTATGTATGTTTGTACATACGAGGACACTGCATTGGGCGGAGTATGGTTTATGGCCCAGCGACATGTACTTCATACTGCTGCTACCCATCGCCAAGTGCCATCCATCGGCTGCTCCTCCATTTGGGTGGCGCAAACTTTATGTGTCGTATGTGTTTGGGCTGAAAAAACAGCGTGGGAAATTCTCCATCAGCCCCTGGCCCCGTCTCTGGTGAGTAGTCGTAGGCTCATGTCTTTGGGTTCCCTAAAAGCTAGTGAGGATTGTGAGTCTGATTTATGCCATAGATTTCTCTGATATGGACGTGCCAGAAACGGGGGGTGTGGCCTGCTCTGGGGCAGATAGTGCGCGTTGATGGGGGTCGGCTATTAAACAAATTCAAGAAAAATATAGCGAAAAGACAACTGAAGATGGAAAACAGTGACCTGTGAATAGTGGGTTTACTTCACTGATTGAGGAATTGGGTCATCGGCGGAGAAAGGAATAAGAAATATATCATTCTCATCCTCTCCGACTCGACACCTTGACTTGAACCCGGGAAGAATGCTTTGTATGTATATATGTATATTTTGTGTTTATTTGTAAGTCCATTAATATTTCATCTCAGAACATCTTGTAAGTTCAATGTTTATGTGACTCCAAGTTGAGAAGAAGCTACAGGAAACTAAAATAGAGCATGTATTACCTCCTCAGGCCTAGTGGTAAACCACAACTCCCACGCCAACTTCCCCTGTGCTCCTCCCGTCCGTCCGTCTGTCTATCCGGCTGGCTGTGTGTGTGGGCCACCCCAGCGAGCAGTACATGTCAAATGTGATTTCCACATCGCACAACTCGAAACAGTAGAATTTCGTATCCCATTTCTACACATGTCTACACAGTCTGTACCAATTATCCCTCGCCCGAATATCAAATTAAGTGTCCGCTGCTATGACAGTTTTAATGTCTTTAGCACCATAAAAACCGCT
The DNA here is from genome assembly GCA_018150735.1 of Drosophila sp. 14030-0761.01. Classification (NCBI taxonomy): domain Eukaryota; kingdom Metazoa; phylum Arthropoda; class Insecta; order Diptera; family Drosophilidae; genus Drosophila; species Drosophila sp. 14030-0761.01. Next base: position 1,779,211 of record JAECWO010000027.1, on the reverse strand, counting down.
GGCATCATAAACGGGTGCGGATACGGGAGGAGCGAACTAGGAGGAGCATCAGAAACTACACAGAAATTTCTCCTCTTTTTATTTGAGTGAAAACTAAGTCAGAGACAATTATGGAAATCCGAGAAGCACCTACGCAACCTCTACATGTGGGGGAGACGACTACCACAAAAAATGATGACACGGAAATTCCTTTCTTGAAATAATTTTTCATAAATAGGCAAATATTCGTTTTACGTTGGGGAATTGGCTGCAGGAATGGGTACACGGTACATGGTACACGGACCGGGACCGGGACCGGGGGGAGCGAAATGATACGAACAGCTGCTTGTAATTAATGGCTGGCCGCGTTCAATGCACTGGATAATCACGCGGCGGCGGCGGCTCCCAGTCCAACGCAACTCTTTCGAAATCTCAGCAAATAAATCTTGCCCCAAACTGAGCGGCTAAAGTCGAGGGTAGTAAAAAGATGTTCCTTCTGCTTGGGATATAAATGATGGCCTTGGGTGAAAGTGCTGCTGTTTGCGATTTGTAGCTGCCACAGAGGGTAAATAAAAATACGCAGATAGGATAGAAGAAGGATTTTTCCTAAGACAAAGTTTAATTAGTTGATAGAGAAATTTTCCTTTTTCCTTGCCTTGGGAATTAAGATTTAGAGTTATGTATTTGGAAATTTGTGCAGAGTTTCATACGCATTGTGGAACATTTCAGCTAGTTCCATGCTAAAATCGAATCGATTTCATATTTCATCCACGAAACAATGCCCATCAAAATGCAATAAAATGAAGAGGAAAACTATCTCAGAAGGATATTTAATCCATAATGGAGTACTAGCAGAAAGTTCAATGGGTATTATTCTGATTTTAATGAATGTTTTAGGAAAATGTCACTACACTACACTGGAGCACGATGGGTAATTGTTTCGCGCCATTCCCAAATGGTGGGTCTGTTGTGGAGTTTGTATTATTAATTTCAATCCTTGAACTTTTTAAACTCCCTTTTCAAAATGGAACATGCCCCCATTATCTCTTCTCCAATTAAAATCTATTTGTAAAGTTTCCCACCAACCAACACACGACCCCGTCCGGGGTTTGCGTATAACTTTTCGGGATACGTTGAACAACAGTTTCGCACCTGACCACAACAACGAAACTTTTCACACCCATCTCTGGCCAACTGCTAGCCACGGATAGCTACACCGAATGCCGCTACAAATTCGCGACAAATTTGATAATGAGTTGTATATATTCGGTTTTAATTGTGAGTCAAACATCGCAACAACTCCCGGTCACGCACGATGACACTGGAATAAAAAAAATCCAATTGCCCTCCCTCCCACTTCTTCCTTTGCCATACATAGATGGAGCTGAATACGAAATTGCAGTAGTCAGTTGTGGTGCCCACCATCCCCTCCCCCTTCTGCACCTATCGCCTAATCAGGCAAACACATGTGCGCTCCATAATTACATTGGAGCTCGATGGAGCGACTACGTGACTGGCACCGAAACCCGAAATTAAGAGCAAATGCAACAGCAGTGACAACACCAACAACAGCCCCAACAATGACCCCCAACAACAACAACAGCGTGCATTATTTCATCCCAAAATGAGCTACTCCGCCATACAGTGTTTCGAGGTGTTGCCTCGTTGAATACTCGTACATAGAACGCCCCAGTCTCGTAGTCTGAGTAGAAAATCACGGTGAATAGAAATGCTCAAACTTCAGTGACCTGAAAATCGAAAGCTTCGAATTCGCAGGAACTACCGTATACACATCGTTCGATTTTGGTATCCCCCTGGGGAAGATTTAACTGCATTGTCCAACATTAAAAATATGCATGATATTATGTTTCGCGATCCTATCCTATCCATAAGCTGCTTATATAAGTTCTTCCAAGTCCTTTTCAAAGTCCTTAAAATGTTAGTAAGTGTTTACTCGAAATAATCCATTTGTTTTGGGATTCAGACTCCCTAAATTTTGTATGAGATTTGTATCTAAGTTAACTGTGTAGTTTTTCCATTTCATTTCAATATATAGGATGCGCCCTTTTTCTTAAGTTTTCTTCCTAACAATGGCTTCATTCTACAGAGTCTAGACGGTTCCGGTTCCATTCATTTTCCGACTAATCACATTGATTGAGAAATCACCGTTATTTTCACCCAACGCTGGCAATGCCATTATTGCACTCATCACGTGCTAGCGTTAACAGCAGCAACAAGAACAACAACAACAACAACAGAAACAATTGTAACAACAACCGCACAATCAAGACCCCCGTTTCCCCACTCCACGATTCCATCACTGCTTAACCCCAGCTCCACCATTGGATAAAAATCACTCGCCAACCTATTGAAGTTTTATTGGGCACCGCCATCGTTGTCATCATCATCATCACCATCATCATCACCATCATCATCACCATCATCATCATCATCATCTTCTTCGTAGTTGTCGTTGTTTCCGTTTGACATTTTGTTAACAATTTCGACCACAATGCGTTTTCATTGCAATCCAAAAAGAAGGAGCGAGAGGGAGAGAGAGATGGGGCAGTGCATGTGCGTGTGAATGGTGAATGAATGCATGAATGCATTCGAAAAAGAGAGCGAGGGAGAGAGCGAGAGGGAGAGGAGGGACAAAGTTATTGCCCCAGTGAAATCAAACGACAAATGTCACGAAGCTAATGAATTGAAACGTGCCAAAGATTTGCCCGAAATGTGAATTGGTGATGATGATGGGAATTGGGATGAGGTGTGGAAGGGGGATGGCAATGAAAAGGGGGAAATGGAAAGTGTGGCTTAATGTTTTTGTTGTTGATTAGTGCTGAATTGACAAGTGGAAGAAAAAAAGTTTTTGTTTAATGAAGTGTTAGGGAATGAGGTTTTCTGCTTTGGCTTTCAATGAAATTTAAAAACCTCATTAAAATGTAGAAAGAGCAAAGGGATAATGCGAAAGGGCTAACGGGAAATGCCACCATGCCCCCACATCCCCACACCCCCAATGGTAAAAAGTAGCCCGACTAAATAAATGTTAAACGCAACGAAGAAGTGTTAAAATATTCACTAACTTTGTAACTCTTTTTCAACGAGTCATGATGATGCGTCGGGGCATGGGGGAGGGAGGGGTGGCGAGGTGGGCACTGAGGAAGGGTGGGTGGAGGGTATTGGTGTGGGCGTGGTAACTAAAATAAACACATTTAAAGCGAAACTTTATGCAAAGCCAAACTCATTTGCATGTTAAATATTTTACCAACTCAAAGAAGGAGGAGATTCCGAAGGAGCAGGGGTAAAAGTAGGAGTGGCACAAAGAGAGAGAGAGAGAGATAGAAAGAGGGGTGCTCGGGGCGGCGGTGTACCCACCTAGTAACCGGAAAATTGTCTCGGAACTTCACACTTTAAGGCACAAAAAAACAGGAGAAAAATCCAGTTACCAGTTACGAAAATTTTAATTAAAATTTTCGCCCAAGACGCCGACTCGTAGTGCGTAAACGGAAGGCAGCAAATGGGCGTGGTTGGGAAATTTTCAATTAAATGCGCACATGCCAAAAAAGCAGAGCCAACCCGAAGACTGAAAGCCGAAAACAAATTGAGAAGTGTATTTCAATGGATCCCCCCCACTTCCCCGCTCGATACACTTTCCCAGCTCGTCCGCTTCCACTTTTACTTCCGTAAGCGATATAGATAAACACTTCAAAATGGCAAACAATGGCAAAAAAAGGGATTTTAGGGATTTTCTGTCCTCCTCCCTACTCTTAAAACCGTTTTGGGGCGTAACCTGAAATGGAAATTAAGCAGGGAAAGCTTTAAGCGGGAAAGTATCCAAAGGCGAAAGCCAAGACAAGTCAAGGCTGCACCCACTCAGGATTGCAAGTCAACTGTCTACTTTGCGTGTGCCCAGGACAACTGTCGCTGTCGTTGTCGCCGTCGCCGACAAGTTGAGGGCGCTTCCCTGCGTTCTGCATTGTGGGTGCCGGCAGCTGGCAGCAGCAGCCACTTGACAACACTCGAGTGTTCCGCTCTCTGGCATGTTTAAGATTAAAGCATTTGCGCCTTGCAACAAAAGTTGCACTGACAATGGGCGGGCCCGCTTACAAGTGGGTGCCCCCAAGGCTTCAGGAAGTAATGCGAGTGGGGCAGGTGGGGAGGTGGATAGGTGGGGGGAGGCTCCCCCAGTATGAAAGTGCTTCAAACATTTTGTAAAAATACAAGAAAAACACGAAGAATGGCAGCGGAATTGCAATGTCAGTTAGGGCAACACAGCTGCATTGTGCCACTGAATGGGTCGGGGGAGGGCCGATGGCCTTGTCCTTGCCTAACCAACTGACAGAGCACGAGGGAGATGACATCAGTAATTTAAGAGATTTGCTTCAACAGAGATGATGGTTTCCTAAAGTGTTTGCTTTGGCCAACCGTTCTTCAATAGCTTCTAAGACTGAACCACAAATAAGTTGGCCTTGGGGTATAGAGTGGCAAGACTTGAGACACTTCAAAGACACATACGAAGGAAACTTCATCGAAAGATGACAAAATTGTAGACTATTGGAAACTATCCTCATTCGTTTGCAATAAATTTCATAAAATGTTTCAAAAATCGTTAAAAATGAACGAATTTTAAGTGGAACACAACTCCCAAAATTAGTTTCACGATCGTTTAGCAAGTAATATGTGAAGGAAATTGTCCTGTCTTAGAACTTTCCACTCTATTTTAGGTATTTGAATGAAGTTTAAAGTCGAGAGACAATATTACCTAGGAACTTCCAAGTTGACTCGTCTTTAGTTTACCACCCCATTGACTTGCTGGTGTGTAAGCCAACTCGAAAGCAACGTACCAGAAACTTTTTGCATTAGCAAGGAGCAGCTGCTTCCAGTCCATCTACATCATACCTCATTTCCACAGCTTCTCCCCATCCCTCGAGTAGGTCTCCACTTGCTGCATAAAGCTTGCAACTGGTGTCTGTGGCATAATTGATTCGCTAACCACTGCCCGGTTGATGCTGGTGTTCGAGTGTCTCTCCCTATGTGTATTTTGCCACTAAACGTTTTGCTGACAAGCAGCCACTTGTCCGTCTATGCCACACTTGCCCCTCCATCCCCATCAGCATCTACAGATGCAGCAGTCTGTCGCCGTTGCTGTGGCTCTTACTGGTCGTCGTCGTCGTCGTCATCGTGTTAGTCAATCAGTGACTTTTCTTTGGCCAACAAATTTTCTAAATGAAAATGCAACATCATTTATCAACATCAAAAACGGCAAACGGCAGCACATTGGCCACATCAAGTGGATGCCTCTTGAAAGTTTAACTGCAGCAGAGTCACAGTCATGTCCTCTCAGCAATTGCATAATGGAGTAGGAGTAGGAGTAGAAGCTGCAAAAGAAAACTTGAACAGTCAGTCACACCTTCGAGCCGGATCCGGAGGCGGAGCCGAAAGCTGCACTAAACTTGAACTCATTAGAGCTGAGTACCTACCAACTACCTACCGAAAGCCTTGCCCACTCAGAGACAGAGAGAGAGAGAGAGATTTTTGCATACACTTCATTAGCCGCAGCATTCAACGCCCACAAGGCGGCAAACCCCACCGATTCTCCTATTTATCCCCATCCCCACATCAATGACAATCCAAAAAGCAAGAAAGAAATTGCAAGTTGTTGCCTTCGGTGCCGTCCTGTTTGCTTTGTCTCGTCCCAGGCTAAATCAACAGAGTCCAAGTGGAAATAAATTACAGACGACTTTGTCATCATGTTGTGTCCACTGGCTAAATAATTGCAATTTTTATCAGGGAACGCAATAAACGTCAGGCCCGGAGTGAGAGCGAAAACCTACACCGAAAAGTGTGGTCCAAACTATCCACATCCACATGGACATCACATCCACATCCACATCCACTCACTGGCCGGTTATAATACTTATCGTCATGACCAGTGGAAGACAACATCGATGATGTTGTCATTTTGGCGAAAGTTGTCTGGCTATATACTCTATGATGAAATGGGATTGATGAGTATTCTCAAACAGTTTGCAAAGCTCTAAATTTAATTGGGTTAGTTCAATTTCAAAGTGAAATAGTTCGAATATTTCGAAATCTTCTTTTGGGATATAAGGTTTGAGGTTTTTTCACGTTTTAACTCAGTATAATGTCGGCTTTAAAATCAGTAAAAATAAATAATAAAATATGTAGGGTAAAAATAACTAGTAAGTATATCAAATTATATTATTAATTTCAAATAGATTTTTGTCTCAATTGGATTCAGGTTAATGAATCAGGAAGAAATTCTCTTAATTGAAAGCAGATAGATAAATAAGGAAACCTACATGTTTGTTAGGGTATTCCACAAACCACTACCACCCCCAATGAAATCACTCACACTCCCGCACTTCCCGCTTCCCTCGTCGCTCTTGTGTATGTCTTGTAGTAAAACTTTTGCCTCGAACATTTCTTGGCTCAAATGCGTCTTGGCATTTAATTGGATTTCTGCTAAAATTGCGTTTATTATTGTGGTCACTTTGCCACATCGTCTTTATGAAGTGTGAAGGGGCCAATCTCCACTCAATAAGTAGCTGACCAGGCGGTAATTAAGTTTTTGGAAGCTATATACTTGCTATATGCCATATGCATAGCTGCGTTGTGTGGTTTATGTGGTCTGTGGTTTTTATTCCTAACCAAGTCCAAAGGTGTCACGGGCTGCGCCGGCTTCTTGTACATTAAAGTAACCATTCTGATTAAAGTGGTTTTTGGATTAGAGCGAAGTTGCCTCCAACTCCTCATCATTCCATTGACAACCGAAAAATCTCATGTCAACTGCAGTAGATAAATCACAAACTAGTTGAATTGAGAAATGTAAATGCGACTACATCTTGCAGCTTGCCTTTGAAAGGCCATCCCCACCCATTCCCATTCCCATTCCCACCCTCGACCGAGCTCTTCTCGCTTCATGTTCACCTCATTTGGAAACCTCAAGAAGAAACCTCTTTTTTTTTTTTTTTTTTTTTTTTTTTTTTTTTTTATTTTTAAATTTTTTTTTAATTTATAAAAAATTTTTTTTTTTTTATATTTTTTTTTATAAAACCTTTTATATAAATTTTTTTTTTATTTTTTTTTAAATATATTTTTTTTTTTTTTTTTTTTTTTTTTTTTTTTTTTTTTTTTTTTTTTTTTTTTTTTTTTTTTTTATTTTTATTATTAATATTAAATTTTTTTTTATTATTTTTTATTATTTTTTTTTAAGATTAAAAAAAAAAAAAAAAAAAAATTAAAAATTTTTTTTTTTTTATTTTTTTTTTTTTTTATTTTTTTTTTTTTATTTTTTTATTTTTTTTTTATTTTTTTTTTTGTTTTTTTTTTTTTTTTAAAATATTATATAAAATTAATTTTTTTTAAAAATGGGGAAAAAAAAAAAAATTTTTTTTTTAAAATTTTTTTTTTTTTTTTTGGGGGTTTGTGGGTTTTTTATTTTTTTTTTTTATCCGTTCAAATGAAATAAATAATAAATATACTATAAATAAAATTTAAATTAAATTTTAAATTTTTTTTTTTTGGTTTTTTGGGGGGGGGGGGTGTTGATTAAGAAAAAAGGGAGGGGGGGGGGGGGGGGGGAGGGACAGAAAAACAGACAAAAAAATTTTTTTTCTTTTTTTTTTTTTTATTAAAAATATATATTTTTTTTTTTGGGGGGGGTTTCCCCCTTTTTTTTTTTCCCCCTCTCTACAAAAAAAAAATTTCCCCTTTTGGAAGGGTAAAAACCCAATGGAAATGCCATCGTCATCGTCTTCGTATCGTCGGCAAATGGCGACAATTTGTAAAAACGGAAAATATAAAAGAAAAAGAACCCCTTTACATGAATGGAAACTTTTGCACATTGCAAATACTTTTGCCATATATGTATGTGAAGAAGCTCCACCTCCCGCTCCACCCATTGCATTCAGCCCATTTTTATTTGCCTGACCCACTTTTTCGGGGGATGGGGGGGTTGGTTTACGTTTGGACTTGATTACAGTTTTTCTATGCGAGTTGAATGGCGTTTTGATAGCTTCTAATGCAGCTATCTGGCAACGCGATGCAGTCCACTTAGTGCCAGTTAAGCTGAGTGCTGCTCCCCCCCCCTTCCTCCCCACTGTCTCTTCTTAAAACTTTCACTGGCCCCAAGTCGAGGTACATTTCACTTATCTCTTGACTACAAATTCCCCCTCCCCCTTTGGCACTCTTCTGTATGCAAATCTCTGTACTGCCCGCTTTATTTAGTCCTTGACAAGGAGTAACAGAGGCGGAGAGAGAGAGAGAGAGAGAGAGGGCAAAGCAGCTGTGGACGGTTCTCCATTTGCCTTCTTTTTGCTGTCATAATGTACTTGAAATATTTTCTGCATTCTCTAACTCAACGTTGCTTCCATTTGTGACAAAGTGTCAGGAGGACAGAAGTGTCTGACATTCTCGCATATCTTTTTGAATTATATTAAAAATTACCGCCTCCAACATAGAGAGAGAGAGCAGGAGAGAGAGAGAGAGAGCGGGAGAGAGATGGTAGTGGAAGGAAGACCACTTGAAATTTATGACTCTGTGATTATTGCTTCACTTGTCTGAAGAGATATCCAAGAATTTGTCTCATAAATCCCACAAGCCGGTTCGTTAGACGATTTAAAGCTAAACAACTTCCGGCCCGGTACACCACGCCTACCCTCCCCTGCCCTCCCCTCTACCCACATCTTCTGACTCGTCTATCTATCTATCCATCCCGTAGGCCATACATTTATACAATTAAGCACTTAATTGTCTGACAAGCAAATTGCTTTGTCAATATTTTCACCAAGTCATCCTCCCCCCGCCCACACCTCGCCCTACTTTAACACTCCCCACCTCCGCTTTGCTCCACTTCTGACAGTTTCAAGTAGCGAACTTCATTACCCAAACCCTACGTTAGGTTTTTCTGGGTTGGGGCCAAACCATCAAAGAGCCTTTCAAGTTTGACCACAAGTGTTGTTGTTGTTGTTCTTGTTGGTGGTGTTGCCTAAAAAGCTTCCATTTTCCATGAGGAGGGTGTCTATGTAAGTGCCAGTTCCGTGTCACTTGGAAAACTTCACTTTAAGCTGTCAATATTTATAAATATTTACACGCCCACACGAGGGTGGTTTTTTGAGTGGCGTTTCGTCGGAAGTACAAAACACTATGCGAAGTCCTAGCGGGAGCGTCTTTACGCCGGAATTGTACTCAGTAATAGGACCTAGCTCAATTGTTAACTTACAGCTAAGTCTTTGATAGGTTTACATGACATGTGATACCTAGCACACAGGAGCGGATTTAGCTTCCCGCGCTAAAATTCCACACACAGTCTTTCATTCTACTGAACTAAACGGGCAGGACGATCAAACGAACCAAAGGATCCAAACAAAGAAATTATTTGTTCAGTCGCTAAATATTTAAATTGCGATAGATAGAAGTTAAGATATATCGTTTTGAAATAGATAAGAATTTGACTAAGCTAGATTAATGAGATTAGCTATTAAAAATTTCATCATAATTTAAAGACTTACTCGATATAGGAATAATATTCACTTATTATGAGCTGTTGCATGGAGTTTTTCTACTGGTTTCGAATCTTCCCTCAGATGTCTTGATATTTACACGAATAAATGCATAACATGAAAATCTTTCAACCGATTTCGATCCTTTGTGTTGGGTTGGAAAGGGAGAGGTCGTCCTGGATGGCAATATGGATTTTTCTAAGATGGAGTGAGTTTTTAGCTAGATCTTACGAACTACGCACCTGGACTATGAAAGGGTTGGTGGATACCCACAGGAGGGGCAACAGGGTATGTTAGTCCCCCCCTCCCTAGTCATGCCCATGCTGGCATCTGTCTATGTAAGTGCAAAAGCTTACTTTATCTCTTTGGCCTACATTTAAAAAGCTAACTTTTGTAGTTACAAATGTTTTGTGAAATGTTTCTTCGGGGATGCAGCAAGAAAAAAAGGGTCAATCATTTAAGGTAATAAATTTCTTTTGTCATTTATCTCAACGCATCCTTTGTAATCCCTTTCAAAAGAAAAACGCAAAAATGACATTAACATTTCACTTCCTTTTCCACAAGACCATAAAATGCGGGCATAATTTCCCATGTTCTCCTCTCTTCGAACCTCAAACGATATATTTATGCAAATTGTAATCAACAAAAGCGCAAAAGGCATATAGTTGCCGTACATCCATCCATCGTTCTATACATATGTTGGCCAATTCGGCTCAATAAAACTCGAACAAATGATAAGTGTTCAGAATTTACAATTCCATTTTTTTTTTCAACAGTTGTGTGCTAAGTCCCTTTGCAGCGAAAGAAATTTTAAATTGGAAAATTGGAAAAATGGAAAATCTTGGTACGCAGATGTTTTTGCTGTCAATTGAAGGCTCGAATGAAATTAGAAATTAAGCAATTCCTTCGCTTTTTTCTCTGCTTCTTGTTGTGGGCTTAAAGGGGTTGACTGTAATCCCTAATGAAGTCATTAAGGGTAGTTCTTAGATCTCCCTAGTGCTCAGTTTGTCTGCCTTCTGCGTTATCTGCATTTGTGCGGTTAACTTTTGGCAAGTCGAAGCAACTTGTGGGCCCATAAATGTCTACGAGTGTGTGTGTGTGTGTGTGTGTTGCCAGGCAAATGAATAAATTATCAACTATGTACAATACATTCGAGGTAGCAACAAAGGAGTTAGCCTTTTGTACGATATGATGGTCTGATGGGGTCGCAGTAATTGCAGTTGCCTTGTCGTCTAGGCCATTAAAAGTCGGCCACACTAATGGGCCGACTTGTATGTACTTGTAAGTAGTCGTGGGGGAGTTGGCATTTGGCTTGGGCGCCACTTTTCCGCCACCGCACTGCCCCCCTCCCCAGACTCCCACAGAAGCCACAGCCAACATTAGCGCATAAAAAAGGCATTTGTAAGACATGAAAGGCACTCAGTCATTTGATGGTAGCAGGGAGGCAGTCAGGACAGGTGCTGGAGCTGGTGGGTGTTGGTGCTGCCTTTATTCCCTATTCTTCATTTCCTTTCCACTCCAGTCCGCAACACAAATACTACAAGAAACAGCAACAACGAAGAAGGAAAAAAAGGAAGACAAATCAATGCAGGTGTCACAAATGTCAGACGACAGCTTTGGGTAGGATATTAATGTCGCCAACTGAATTGATGATGACGATTGTGTTGCTGGCTTGTCCCAGGGCATAAGCCGATTTGCCATCTTATCACAGGCCCCCAAAGAGAGTGGGACAAAAGCAGAAAGGGAGTTAGCTGGGCCTGGAGGACGAGAGAGCGGGCGGAGTGGGGGGAATAGTCGCACGATTCCGATTTCAATCTCTGACTGAGCATAAGGCAAGCTTTCATAATGGGCTTCCCTTCCGTCAATTGACAGGCATAATAAATCATGTGTTATAGTATTAATCAACTGGCTGCCGTCGACTTCTTGTTGCTCCCCATTCGGATCAGGATCTGTTGCGGTAATCGCTTGACATTTATTGCAGTTTCAACTTTAAAGCAACTTCAACCAGAGTAGTTCAGTTTACATTCGGTGTGGGGCCCCTTGCGAAAGTGTCCTTTAATTGCAACTCGTTTTGGGTACTTAGGGCATCCCGTCTTGAGCCATTGTTCGTCTTTCTCCCTTGCTTTCTGTGTCTTCTCTAATTGCTATTTGTTGCTGCTCCTCTCTCTCTCTCTCTCTCTACTCACACTTTTCTTGTCTGGCCATCACATTAAGAACTTGTAAAGTTAAATTAAGTGTTTCGCCTACTAAGCAAGAAAAAGGAAACGGCAAACGAGACAACTAAAAATTACGTGTGTGGTCAGAAAAGTTGCATTTTTCGCAGACAAACAGCAGAGATAGATGAAAGTTTTGCTCAACGAGAATCAGTTAATTGTTCCAACAAACATTTTAGTACAAAAGGTAAAAAATGCATTGTGCAAAAGTTTGGAAAAATTAAAAAGAATATACATATACTTTCCAATTCGTCCATGCATAAAAAATAGATATTTCATTTGTGTTTCCCAACTAAAATTAAATGATTATTTATATAATACGTAGGATAATTTTCTGATTCAACTAATACCATATCATATATGGCCATGTGTCATAGTTAGTTTTCATCCAACTTTCCATTTTATGCACAATATGTGAGGGAGAAAAGAATAAATTGTTTTATCTGATTTTGATATTTGGTAAACATCTGAAGCGGCCCTGGCAAGGATCCATTCCATTCGCTCATTTCGCCTAGCTTATTATTTAATTCACAGACGGTGAATTGTAATGCAATTAAAGGATTAAATGAGAATGCCATTAGGCTTTATTGTCATCATATACAGTAGGAAGTAGGGAGAAGTCGCTTTCACACATTTTTCGTTAAATTCTTCAGAGTTTGAAACACTTTAATCTGGTCTCTCCCAATTGAAATCAAAGATGGAAAACTAGAACTGACTGCATTTTCAATTATTTAAATGACAGGGCTACAAATCTTAAGTGTTTACACTATTTGCCTAAAAGCGTACGAAGGATAACACTTTCTTTTTTTGGGGGGGAGGCGGGAAACGATGCCTTAATGTAATTGCTGCTCCATCGATGGATGCTCAAGTACCACAAGGCAGGCGAGCAAAACAACAAAATCACAGAAAAAGGGAAACAGGAAAACAGGAAAATTGTGTTTCTCCTGGCGGGGCCGGGGGAGGAGTTGGGCGTGAAAAACTTGTGTAAGTTGTGAGACCATTTAAATAAACCAAATTGTTGACTTTGCCAACTATTTCTAGTTTCTTCCATTTTGCTTCTTTTTGTCTGCAAATTCTATTTGATTTTTAGCCTAGGTCTATTTCGATTTCCAACTGAATAAAAAAAAATAAACAAAAAGCAAAATAAGTCGCAAATCAAATAAAGTAAATTGAATAAGGACAAGTGCCACGCCTCTTTGCCATCGATGAAGTTGAAATGGGCGTGGATGAAATTAGTTTCTAGTTCAGACGAAATCGAAATAAGAAGTTCTTGGCTTCCGTTGTAAATGCGAGGACAGAAATCACAAATGTTCGCATAAAAGAATTATCTGTGCTTAAGTTAGATTATCCCTTGGCCATAGAATCCAATTGCCAATTGCCAATTGCATGGAAAGATGCTGGACCAATGAGGAAGGAGAGAAGCTATAGAGAATAGGAGATTGTGAGAAAGGGAGATTACATTGCCAACATGGAATGTATTTTTATTTCCACTTCCCCTCCATAAACTTGCTCGATTTGAAGTTCTAGTTCCACTTGAAAACTTGTCCAAGTTCTCACTGTCTCTGTGTCTCTCTCACTCTCTCTTTCCATCTCTCTTTCTGTGTGTGTATCTTTATCCTTTGGCTGTATGTTTCTTTTTATCGAATTTCATTTGATTTGCTTTGGGCTTAAGCAAAAATTTGTGCGCCTTTGTGTGATGTGAGCATATGCTAGGGGTGGGTGGGCCTTCCTCCGGGGTTGAGGTTGGGGTTAGATAAATCTTATGGCAGGCAGAAAAGTAACAGAGAGAGAGAGAGCCGGAGAATGGGGATTAAAGTGAGGGTGAACGATAAAAAGATAGCAGTGTAATGGCTGATATAACTCACGGCGACATCACCTAACCCACTCCTCAGTCCTCCACAATCAGAAAGGGAATGGTTTTCCGCTCATCAACACTTAGCATTTAATTCATACAAATTGCCAAGTCCTTAACAATAAACACCTTCACTTAAATCATTTTTCTCGCTCTTGCTGGTATCGGTTTTAGTTTCCATTTCCCGCAATACAGCGTTCAAGAGTTCAATTTCCCGCTTTATGAAGTCCATGGTCGGCTCTATCGCCGATCGAGGATACTTCGCCGTTATATCTACAGAAAGTTGCATTATTTACGCATTTTCGCCGATGGTCAATGGGGTTTCCCCGGGGACTCACCACGCCGCTTGCATAATATGCGATATATTGTTTGTATGCCATCTAGGGTGCGATCCTTGTCCAAATCGTAGCCTATTATGGCATCCTTGCAGGTACTCAAAGTCTTCTCCCACTTGAGACACAACGAGCGCGATTGATTGTAGGATCGTTCCACCTTGGCCAAGTCGTTTTTCAGTCCCAGAACTGCCAGAGCCGCCTCACTCGTGATCTTCAGCATGCGTTGACGCATTTCTTCTATCTCCTGGAGCTTCTTGTTCCCCAAATCGTTGATTTCCACTTGTGCAAGCACTACAGGGAGCCGTTTAAGATAAGCTAAGGAAATTCAGACGAGATTCTCTTACTCAAGGCATCGCAACGATCCATACAATCCTTGGGAGAGACAAATATATCCGATATAGCCACAACATCATTCAAGACGCGCTCGTACGGCTCGAATTCACGGACCGTTCCTTTCAGGGCTTGCCGAAACATCTTCAAGACCGATGCGGAGTTCTTGAATTCAGTGATTTCCCTGGTTAACTCCTCGTGCAGAGCCGTCTCGTCTTGAATGGCCTTTTCCGCAGATCGCTTCTTGTCCGCACAGTCCTTGATGAAGCCATTCACCTCGATGAACCGCTTGCGCAATCGCTCCTGGATCTTGTACATCTTGCGAGTGCGCTGATGGTTGAGTGCAGTCTGGCGCTTGGCATCGCGCAGCAGTTGGCGCTGCAGTTGACACATCGAGTCGTTTTCGCGCACATTGGCTATGTAGAGCATCTCGATCGAGTCCCCAGCAGAGTCCCAGTTCGGTGGCTTACTGCGGAGCCAAACCATGAAGCGGGAGAAGGCCTAACAAATCCATTTGACTTACACAAAGAACTGCTCCTGCTGCAGCGACAGCCGATATTCACCGACCGCATCTTCTGGATTGAGATCTAAGCTCCCAATAACATCGGTTTTAGTGGTAGGCTTACGGCGCGGCATTTTAATTTAAATTTAAATGGTTGAATACGTTCAATGTATTTTCTATGTTAGTAAGATGCGGTAGGGTCTATGTGTAACACGATGTTCTCTCAAGTAAGAGAGACTAGATGAAATCCAATAGAAATTTGACAGTTAAGTCGTCGGAGCATTGTCATCTTTCGAAAAGTCTTTGCAGGGTCAACAACACCAACTTCATAACAGAAATTCGAAAACAAAGCTATCTTCAGTTAACATGCGCTTGCTTTATGTAGGAATCTTCATCGCTTCGATGTAACTAGTGCTCCATCTCAACGGATCCAATAATCAGTCTTTTCAACTGGTCCTCTAGAGTTGCCTCCATCAGCTAAAAATTGCATCCCAACAGTTTTGAATTGGATCAAAAGGATATATATGATATAGCAAAAAGGATATGGTTATTTCGGCGAAAAAGCACCAGATAGAAGTACTTAAGTACGAAGCTGAGTTTACCATTTTTATCAAAATACTACCACAAATTATAAATGGCAAACTGCAAATTTGCTTTCGAAAGTCGTGCGCCGATTTGTTTGATTTGATGGCAATGTTAAAGCTTTAATTATAGCCAAGTCGAGGGAAAGCTTTCGATATGGGTTGCCATGGATGCCAAGTAACCGTCTAATCGTTGAACCAAGTTGGCCATTACCTTGGTGACCTCCCATCACTAAGGCAACATTAGTTTTTCATTAATTCTACAAGGGTTAACTTGAATAAATCTGACATGTTTCCAGTAGGTTTGGTTAAATTTGTTATTATTAGTTAAACAGATGTTAATCGACCACACGAGTCACACACACACACGCACACACACACACACACACCTCCTACACACAAAGAGACACAACTTTCATTGTTCATTTTGTTGTGTCAGACGTTGCAGTTACCGTTCAAAACTTTCGACATGCCGCGAGTGAAGCCCACCAAAAAGATCGATGTTCTGGGAAATCTAGACCTACGGCCCGAAGAGGCAGTGCGTGATTACTTGATTTCCAAGGCCCAAGAGCAATTCTTTGTGTAAGTATAGTAGCCATATATGTATGTCGATTACTTGCATCGATTTTGGGAGATTCGCCCATGTAGGAAACCACCAAAGGCCGATTCTGCGGGCGACTCCATTGATCTTCTGTTTATCCACAATACGCGGGAACACGATGCCATGGTCGAGTTGCAAAAGGAAATGCTGGAGAATGCCAAACGACAAACTGAAAAGAATTCGGCCAGAGTTCGCAAGATGTACAAGATTCAGGACCGATTGCGAAAGCGTTTCATATCGGTTAACAGTTTCATCAAGGACTGTGGGGAAAAGAAACGTGATGCCGAGAAGACAATAAGCGCGGAGAGAGCTTTGCACGTGGAGCTTTCAGAGAGCATTGAGAACTTCAAGATCTCCATTGAGGAACTCGGCACTTTTCGGTCAGCTCTGAAAGCCACTGTGGAAGAGTTTCAGCCATATGAAAAAGTATTGGACGAGGTGGTGAAGGTCTCCGATATCTTTGTATCGCCCAAGGATTGCATGGATCGTTGTGATGCTTTAAGTATGCGCATTAAACACTTTGGATTCCCATTGCCTTTAACTCGGACTTTTTTCAGTGCTGGCTCAGGTGGAAATCCGCGATCTGGAGGGGAAGAAACTCCAGGAGATTGAAGAGATGCGTCAGCAGATGGTCAAAGTTACCAATGAGGCTGCTCTCACAGTATTGGGTCTTAAGAACGATCTGTCTCGGCTGGAACGATCTTATAACCAATCCCGTGTTATGTGCCTCAAGTGGGAGAAAATTTTGACCAACGCCAAGGATACCATAGCCAACAACGCGGTGGACAAGGAGCGCACTTTAGATGCCATAAACATGCTATATCGCACATTGTGTCAAAGAAGGGGTAACCGAACTTTCGAAATTATTAAAATAATGTGGATAACATTTTTGTTTTAGATATGATGCCAAGCATCCATCGTAGTGAAGTGGAGCCTCAATTGGACTTTATCAAAACCGAAATCGAGCTGTTAAATGCGATTTTGAAAGAATATGAAGAGGAAGAAGATAAATTGAACAAATCAAGGACAGATACACTCGAAGACAAACTTAAGTGCTAAATCGAAATGTATTTGATTGGTATTCAAATGAACAAATGAATTTTTTACTTCAATGGAAAAGCTACGCAAGCATCACCTAAATCGAAACGTTTTTTATTTGCATTTAAGTATGTACTTGATGATCCGCATCCATTGCTATAAAAAGGTATCATAAAAGGGTCACCTAACAATTCAGGATATATTAAGAACAACTGCATCTTCACTGAATCTTTATAATAATAATAATAAACATCACTAAAAGTAACAAAAACCTGGTTTCATTTAGACAACGGACAAACAATTTGGCAACGAAAATCTGCGTGCCCATAGCAGTATGCTATACTTTTTTTCTCACAAAATTAGGACTGCCAACTAAAATTCAAATTTGAACCTGTCAACTCTCTAGGGAAAGTATTTTTTTTACGTTATGAATCCGATTACAGATTCGATAGGAAACGCAGTGCAATCTTATGCTAAAGTTTCCGACTCAAGAAAATACTAGTAACGAAAGTAACGCTCAAATCATATGGTTCAGGATTTACGTGTAAACAACGATATCAGGAGGCCCAAGAAATAATTCATTTATTATTATTACTGGACCTACACTTATTTATAGTGTTGGTTCGTAGTAAATAAATTATGTTATCCGTCTCTTTCAAACAAACAAGTTAAATCCAACTTTAGAAAATAGCTAAGGCTTTTGAAAAATATACATATGTATGTATGTATGTATGTTTTTTAAAAGGGTCATCGGCTTTCATAGAGAGAGCATTGTAGCCAACTGAAAGTGATGCCAGTATCTGGTCTTTGGCTTAACTCTACTCTGTGGCTGTTATTAATTGTTCTCCACTGCATTCGCTTGTTAATGCCACTTTCTAATTGCTTTTACCTCATAAATCTTTTTCTGCTTTTGTTATACCATTTCTTCATCCATTCTTCAGCATTTCACCATTTCTCGCACATTTTCAATTGCAGTGCCAAGGGTCGAAAAGAGCTTTTGTCGCTCAGTGCTCAGTGCTCAGTGCCCGCTGCAGTCATCATAAGTCACAAAATTGCCCGGACACTTGCAAGACAAATGCGACGTTAGCTTATTTAATTAGAAAAGCTGCAGACAGAGTGAAAGAATTTTCAGCAAAAGAGTGCACTTAACGGCCTCTGTGTCTACCTCTTTTTCACTCGCTCCCTCATTGCATCAATTGTACATTACTTCGCCGCTTGACGGCTTTTTAATTACGTCAACAATTAGCAGAGATAGCTAAAAAACAAAAAGAAAAAAAAAAAACACGAAAAAAATGGGGAAAAGCGAGAAGGAAAAGAAGAGAAACGAAAAGGAGATAGGAGAGAACGATTGTCAATTGCACAACGTGACACTTGGCCGGGTCATATTGAAAAAGTTTTTTAATTACCACCGAAAAATATCGAGCTGGAGCTCTCTGATTTTCAATTATTCATTGACAGGAGTCTACTTTACTCCGTTTAACCTGTCGACCAATTGACATAGGCCGCACCAGGCCGCGCCGCTCTCCGCCCTCTCTAACAAAAAGTTCTCACCAAAAGTTGGCAGCTTAACACTTTTGTTTGCATGCAACTTTAATGGTCCATCCCATTTGGTCCCATTTTAATAAATGATGACATTTGCCATACCCTTCATTTAAATTAAACGAGTCAGAGGTATGCCAATTATTCCAAAGGTAAGATATAAGTGATTTCACTTTAAACATTTCATAAAAAACAGTCTCTGATGTTCGCTCCGCAAATGTTTTACTGAATTTTTAAAGTATTTATCAAATAAGAGACTTAGGTTCCCAGCTCCAAGATATTCCTTAAGAAGGTGCCTTGAATCACTCTTAGCCATTTGCCCAATACAAATCAATCCCACTAATTGAAGCCTTTAATAGATAATCCACTTAACAAAATGTATTATACCAAGAGAAGTTGTCGTGCCGTTTAATGGTAAATTAATTGCTTGTCCGAGAATTAATAAAAATTAATTGTTCTTAAAACGAGTTTTACTTAGAAAATACGCTACAGACAAATTGCAATTTGTCTTGAAGCTAATTTGTAGCTAATAGTTTGCATATTTAAGCTATAATTAATTTATAGTTGCATGCGAGAAGTCATAATAATTGAGATGGCAAGTAAATAATTGTCTTCTGCTTAATCTCAGGAACCTCCTGATAGGTCGGGAGGAGGGGTGGAGTATTCATTGATGATAGCTAAAGTCAACTGGGGCTCAGACCAATATGGTCTTGCAGATTTGTGTCCTTACTTTCTGCAAATAAACGCAGGGTATTTGTTAGTCAATCAACTAACTCCTTGTTAGTTAGTTGTGCTGTTCTGCGGTTCTTTAGTTTTTATACCCTTGCAGAGGGTATTATAAAATTGGTCAGATGTTTGTAACGCAGAGAAGGGATCGTTTCCGACCCCATAAAGTATATATATTCTGATCAGCAAGAGAAGACGAGTGATATACCAGTCCGTCTGTCCGTCTGTCCGTCTGTCCGTCTGTCCGTCTGTCCGTCTGTCCGTCTGTCCGTCGTCCGTCGGTCGCGCGATCAGTCCCACAGTTTTAGAGCATCGCAATCAAAGTTCGTATATAAGCTTTCTATACAGCCACATACACATCTGCGATTTGAATAAGATCGGACAACAACAAAGCCATACAAATACAATCGTTAAATGCGAATAACTTCTTTTTTTGAACAATCTTATCCAAACTGATTATGTACATAAATAAAAGGATTACGTCATATGCGTGAATTTCAAAACAATCGGATAAACAAACGCCGATTTCGACGAATAAAATTTGCCTATAAACGTGCACTGCTTATGGCAGCAGCAGTATGCAGCAGTACTGCTGCCATAAGCAGTCACGCATAAGCAGTGAAGCACATATATGTCAAAATTGCGATTGTGTTGTGTGAATATGAATATCAATCGCACATTGTCTACTATTTGGCGATGGCGCCCCCGGCCAATGTATTTAAAATATTTCTTTATTGGATTAAGAAACAAAAAATTTTTAGAAAATAAAATGTAATGGTCAAAAGCTGCAAGGGTATACAAACTTGGCATAGCCGAAGTTAGCTTTGATATTGCATTTATTATTACATGAAATTTGATTTTAAATACAATATAAAATGGCAATTAAATTGTTTTTTAATTATGCGCCAAAGCCAACTTTTTTTCGGTTGTTGTTTAAACGAAAAGTTTTAAATAATTTCAATATAATTTTTCCTCTTGCACACTCCCTCACACTCTGATTGATTCAAAAATTAGCCCGCAGACAAAAATTCAATGGCCAAAAATAAATTCGAAATTTGAATATGAAAAGTTCTTTCCCCTATCCACCCCCCTATCCAACGGTCCACAACTCTTTCTTTTCGTGACATTTTTATGCCCATGTCTTTAACATTTCTGGTCGTGTTTTGATTCACATTTTCTTGAAGACATTTCCTGCTCGGGTTTTTGAGTAGTGTATAAGCAGGAGGGGGAGAAGGAGGGGAAGTAGAAAGAGGTAGAAGTAGGTGTTAGAAGTCTGCCGTCTATGAAAACATTTTAATTAATGCTGACAGCTGAAAATGTCGCGGCCACCTTTTGTTGTGTAAATTTCCAGCATTGGCATTGGCGTTGGCGTTGTTGTTGCTGGAGTTGGGGTTGCGTTTGGAGTTGGCTTACAAAGTTGGAGTGCCATCCCCAGCTATCCATAATTATGATTGGATTTCGTAGCGTTAAGTTTGACTACTGGTTTTTTTCAATTTTCTTCACTTGGTCTGCTTCGTCTTGTTGTGTTTTTCATTTCTCTTCTCTCATCTATTGAGAGAACACGTCAACAAATTAATCCGCTTAGCTAGTGGCATATACTCCCTCAAGGGTTTGCCCTCAGACTTTAGACTAGACAACTGCCAGACCCAGACCCAGACCCAGATCGAGATCCAGACCGAACCGGGGGAGAAAATAGAAATGAAAAAGAGTGAATCAGAAGACCCCATAGACACATGACCAGACAGTTAAGCCTTAATCCTTAAATATGTAGTTATTGTCGGCAAAGTTTTCTAGGGTTTCGTTTTTTATATTCAGTTGTCAAGGTGAATGAGTGAGTGAACGAACGAATGAATGAATGAATGGCACAATCGCGAGTCTAGCTTAAGCTAATTAATGGGATTCGATTGTTCAGCATATTTTCTCTTCAGGTGTTAAAAATATTTCCCTTAAAATAGAGGTCGATAATATTAAAGCATTTTCAGATGATGAATTCAGAAATTATCTTGGGGTCGGTCACAGCTTTTCCTACCTAAATATAAAATGCTTGAAAAATGTTTAGCCAAGTTTTAATCCTAACAGTTTCCTATTGCCATTAATATGCATAAGTGATTTAAAAGAAATTATTTTTAAGTGCTAGACTGGCCATTTGAATGGCAACCTTCTCTAGTCTATAGCTTTGGCCACATCAGCTCTTCTCCTACAGCTAGCCACAAAAGCGTATGCCTAGAGGCCAAAGTGTTTCCTTAGACCAGAAACCAGAGAAGCTCAACGACAACAATTTTCATAGTAATAACAATATATAACATACAAATTTGAATAACAAATTAACTCACGCACACACACACACACATCGAGGCACACCCGTTCTGTGACATTTGCAGTGGGTTTTGCTGCAAGTGGCGTGAGATTTGAAATTGCCATTCAGTCGAAGTCGAGGTCGAGTCGTTGCCGTTGTCGTCGCCGTTGTCGTTCTAGTCGTCGTGGGGCTTCGACTTTGGCCACATACAACATAATTGAATGCCTGCAGGATATACACACATACTCCATATATAATATATACACTCTGTGTAGGGAGCAGAGCCAGCAAGGCAACACAAAATATTTGTGACTTTGCCTGGTGCCTGGTTCGAAGGCACAGCGCTAAGGCAAATGCAAAGGCAAGTTGGCAAATGTCGAACGTTGCATAAATCAACAACACACCGATGGAAAGGCGGTGCAATTCTGCTTCTGTTGCTGCCGCTGCTGCTGCTGCCAATTTTGTCCGGCTACGTCCTGGACACGAACTTGATTGAATATTTCAAACTATGCATCTTTAATAATGCGCCACGTCAACGACGATGACGAGGCCCTGCGGCTGTTTGTTGGGTTTTGTGTCGGAAATGCAAAATGCACAGTGGGCACGCCCCCCACCCTCCCCCACACAACTACAACTGGGTACATATTCCATAGCCGCAAGTTGCAGGATGTAATTTAGACTTTAGGACCTGCAACTGACCAATGTCTAAACGGTTGCCTCCAACTTTAAACTTTTTCCAACATCTTTGAGTTTTGGGTCTGGGATCGGTTTCGGTCTCGGTCTCGGTCTCGGTCTGGCAGCCTCTAATTGAATCCCACCGCATCAAGATGATAAAGTTTGTCTTCATCGTCGTATTCGTCGTCTTGGCCATCATCTACGTCTTTGGTGACAGTTTTCTGTTTGCTTTACTTTGTGTTTGAGTGTGTCTGTGTGTATGTTTAGTTGACCGCAGTCAAAAATAGCCTTTGCTAGAAAAACTTTGACTACAAATTCACCAATCCTCTCCCATCCGACCCCCTCCATCTGTCCCCCCTGCAATATCTGAAAGATTGCTGCTTGGGTGCCTGGCATCTACTACTTGTCAAAAAGTCAAAAGTTTGCCATAGTTCAAGTTAATGTTGTGTGACTTTTGTAGTTTTATTCAAGGCAATGAACCATAGTTCGGCATGTATATACGATATACATATATACGATATACATATATATGTATTGATTTGCATTGCTGTCGCTTCAAAGGAGGGCCAAAAAGTGAAAAAAAGTTTTAATAAGTTTGTGTATTGCTTGGCTTGGTATGCATAATAGCTAATATATAACTTTTACAAGAGTTAATAGATTTTTTCCCGTTGGCATGGTAAGAAGAAAAATCTTTTGTTGGCAAAGTAAAGATCAAATGGGTGTTAAATCTGAAAAGTCCATCAGGAAACAAACTTATGCTTTTACTCTCCTTTTATACACTGCTCCCATGGGCAGAATATACTTATATTCTTGATCAGCAGAAGCAGCCGAGTCGATCTATATCGACGCCTTTTCATTGTGCATCTCAGAGAATATAAAATGAATGTGATCATTCATTTGTTTGTGTCACCTTTCCCACCTTGCTCCTAGTGAGTGCTTGCCCAATCCTTACTCCATGGGCAATGGTTTGAAACTTCTTGACCATATATTAATCTGGCAGAAATCCACACAATTAATTTTCACTGCTGGGTTTAGGTTGAAAGCATTTACTTGTGGCTGATATTTAATTTAACCGTAAGCCCTCGTTTTCATCATCTCACTAAATCCCATTCTCCCTCTCCCTCTCTCTCTCTCTGTCTCTCTCTGTCTATTCTTTTTTCCTTTCTCTGGCTAGCCACTTAATTAAAATGTTGCATTCAAAATTAACTGCTGCGGCAAGCTATGTAAAATGTTAAATAAATTCGCCAGCGTGTCGTATGCGCAATGTTGCAAATCAGCTTAATGCGGCTTAGCTTGGTCCAAAAACCTGAAAAGCGGCCCCAACCAGGTTCATGTCCATGCCAAAAGAAGCAAACACAACAACGTTGTTCAACAATGGTAAAATTTAATTTAGCTTTCATTTTTTTGCTCGTTTTATTTTGCCATCCTAAGCAAAAAAAGAAAAAAGTTTAACATGAGACGCATTACACATACGCAGTGTGTACCTTTCCTTATTCGTATGTATATCTATCTCTTGCTCTGTCTGGCACACTGGTGAACTGTGGCCAAAACCACAGGAGATTAATTTCATGTCTGTGCATTCTTTTCATTGGGTAACAAAAAAGAGAACGCAAAAGAAAAACTAAATGACTGTAGACAGACTGTACGCCACACCCTACGCCCTAATCCTTGGATGGGATATCTGCAGGGCACTGCAACATCATCGTTTAACAAGCTTGCGAATGTTTTGTTTGCTCTTCTATTAAGTAACCCAATGCAAATGCGAAAACACAACACAAAAACTTAATTGACAGGATCTTTCAAGGTCGTTTAGTTTCGGGCAGGATAGCACATAAGATCTTTGTTATCCGTTGAAGAAACGAAACTTTTGGATTTAATTTCAGACACCTACAACTCGTTTTGTTTATTTATTCAATTAATTAGATTAATCATTCATATTCTAAAATCTATTTACTCCAATTTAGTCGATTTCAATGATTCATTGCCAATATTACATAATGAACAGGTAGATAGCAGACAGGTTTGGTCATTAAGTAGTAATTAGACAACCGAGGCAATTTAGTGGGCGTGGGCGTGGGCGTGGTCAATGGGTTTCAGCAATTGGCTGTTTTGCTGTTCGCAATCAAAATTACACGCTGTCAATATTATCAACACGCATAATAACCCAGCCCACACCCACACCCACAACACTCCGCCCGCAATCGTCTCCCTCCTGTCGAGATGGTTTTCCCTGCTGTCGATGACATCCTGCTGACACTTAAGCTCGTCCTGCCACACAACCCTCAGAACTTTGATGTCGGGTCAAGGCAGGTATGCGAGTGTGTGGAGAAAGCTTATTACAGAAGCTGTGCATAATTGGAAAATAGTTTGACCGAAAATCTGGACCACCTGCTGATTATATGGTGGGCATCGATTAAGTGGATCATTTAAGGCTGCCGACTTCCTCTTAAAGGCATGAACTGCTTGCTTTAATTGACTGCAGAGATGAGGGAAACGATATTGATGTAGATAAGACGGCGCTATCTGGTCCATCATATCTAATGGCAAACGATAAATTTTAACTTCCCATTGGATGTATGGATGTAGTTGGCTTTAATGGCTTGATAATCTGGTCCAATTTCACTTAATTGCCAAATAGAACAAACAACTTTAAATATTCACTTTCCCCCATCAAGCAAAAGTTGGTAACTTCTTTTCCCCATCCCCCCATCACCCCCCTCCCCGCTCGTTCCATGAAATTTGCCAACTTTAGGCGAGTGAA
Organism: Drosophila sp. 14030-0761.01; assembly: GCA_018150735.1. Classification (NCBI taxonomy): domain Eukaryota; kingdom Metazoa; phylum Arthropoda; class Insecta; order Diptera; family Drosophilidae; genus Drosophila; species Drosophila sp. 14030-0761.01. Next base: position 1,754,259 of record JAECWO010000027.1, on the reverse strand, counting down.
AAAGTTTTGCTGGCATTGGCTCATAAATTTGAAATTTTTGAACATAAGTTAGCCGTGCACTTTGGAAAACAAAAAGCAAAATTAAAAAAGACTCCACAAATACACAAATCCAAAAACTCATTACGGTAATTAGACATACAGTGGGAGAGGGGGAACACAAATAGATAAATGAAAATTTATGTGATCCCCTCCCCGCTCCCCCTCCCACATCACCATCCCCACACAATGCTCTTCAGTTGACCATGGCAAACTAAAGTGCTCTGTGGTGATATGACATTTGAAATTTTCAATATTGGCATTGCATTTCGGCCCCCACACCCCCCCATCACTCGCCACACCCCCGTGCTCTGAATTAGGCCAATTTATTATGGATGTGTTAGAGGGATAGGGTATCGAGTACTTTGGTCAAGCATCGAACATCGAGTAGTTGGGCTTATCAACTGTCAGTTGCACACCAATCGGCTCATTGAACATAAATGGGCTTATTAATTGCAAGTTTCCAATATTGAATGGAGTGTCGAATTCCACTTTTGCAATTATTTCTGCTCATTGTGAGCACTTTATAAATAATTTGTTGTTATTTTTCTCACACACACACACACATACAAACATGTATAGTTCATGTTGTCGCCATGAGTTGTTGGAGGGGTTAACAATGGCATCATAATTATGAAATTTTACATCGATAAAATTGGCATTTAAATTCATTAATTTTTATCGCTGCCCTCGATTATATTGTTCATTATTGTTAAAAATCCTTTAATTCATTTTTGAACAACTGACATTTACAGGCAATTATTATTTATGCCTTTTTCTTCCACATTTTTATTTCATCCGTTTTTTTGCAATTTAATTGCGTTGAACAGATCATTGAACTGATGATGGTGATGAATAAAAGTGACACCGCATCAATGGCTCTTTCAAACCATAAAAACAAGCAAAAGTTACAAAAACTTTGACCATTTTCTGATCGAGTTAGAATAGCAAAAACTGATTTCAGTCCTGTGGCATAATTTGACCGTAACTTGGATATTTTCAAAACTTATTTCGTACATCAGAATTATTTGTGCGATTGCTGTTTCCTAAGTTTTGGGAATATATCTTTATCAATTAAGTTTAGCTTGGCTTGATTCAGAAACATTTACTAATGGTTATTTGCAGTTGTTTTTTTATTGACGGACACCATCATAATTTTTCATTCTTCAAAATTCATGCTTGCATTATCAGAGCTTGACTAATTGAATCTATATATAGCTTTCATTTGGGTTTATGGTCAACTTTGTTCAATAACTATTAATTGGCATTTGTCATATCAATTTGGTTTTTAAATGTAACGCCTTTGGTAGCTTTTGCGGTCTCGCTCGGATGGTCTTTGTTTTTAACAATATTTGCCTCTTTGCTTTGCATTTTCAATTATGAGGATTGTTCTTTGTGTTCTTTCATTTAATGCTTTATCTATAGCCAACCATTGCCCGATGCCTTTTATATGCTAGTGGTATCCTGTGAGTGTGTCTGTCCGTCTCTCTGTGTGTGAATGCCAGTGAGTGCTGGGCATTGCAAACCGCATTGAAATTAACTTTAGTGCCATTTAAAGTTATGCGCTTCATAAATTTTGCAAAAACAGTTTCAATTAAAATGCGGCCGTCATAAAAAGGAAATGCTGTCGGCTCACATTGCTCCAGCAAATGCAATGTTCGTAGTTGTTGTTCGTGTTGCTGTTGCTGTTGCTGCTGTTGTCCTTATTGTAGTTATAGAGTTGAACAAAAGGCAGCCACATGGCCAATAATGCAACAGGGAGAGAGAATATAGTGAAAGAATACAGAGAAACCACAGTGTCATAGTCCAAAAGGGACTCCAATCTTATGACCTATACGAAATTTGACGTCATATTTTGTATATACGAGAGATCTGTACCAACGTATTCCCCCCTTCAGACTTTAACTAGCTTTTTAGGCATTTCCTTCGCTCGAATTCATCAATGGTGACCCCGATTAAATCCGTTTGGCGTAAGTTAACGAGTAAAACAGGAAACAATGTTAAGTTATTAGCACCAAAAATGGTTAACACAGTTCTAAAGATTCACTGCAAGTTTTCTACAATTTTCCACAGGTCCCCCCTTCATACCCCCCCTTGTGAGGGTACGCCCCTGTCACTATTCAGTTTGGCTGCGCTTTCATTCCACGAGGACAATGGCCGGATATCGCGTCCTCTTTCCTTCGCCATGTGGACCCTCAGCATCATTATCATCAACATAATTTGAATGCAAACGCATTTAATTGCAAACTTGCATTAATTATGATTGAATAATTTTTACGTTTTTTTTTTTGCCTTTTTGTTAAAAATGCAATTCGGCTTGCTGTCCCTCTCTTCGTCTTCTGCTTCTCTCTTATTAAAGAGTACGAGATGTTGGGAGCTTCTGCCTGACTCCTTTTCCTTTCTGGTCTTTCGCCTGACTCATTTTGTGTCTGTTTTTATCTACGCTTGCCAAGTAATTCAAAGCGCCCTTAGCGACACGTGCAATTTTCATTTTCATTTTCCTTTTTCCATATTTTTGGCCACACTTACTCATGCTTCTGCTTATCAGGGCCAAGTCCTGGTTGTCAGGTCGCCCTCGAGGCATTTTCCCATCGATAAAATTGCCATAAAAATTGGAAGTGCAAAGAAAAGTCTGGGGAAAGGGCATGACATCATATCTGGCCTAGTTATTGAATTTTCCTAATGGAGGTGAAAGTTTTTAGGTTAGAGAGATATTGTTGTATAATGTTCATGTATCTATATTTTATTTTACGTATTTACTTTACTCCCCATAACATTTTTTTTGAACACTGTATTTTTTATTGAATTCGATTAATTTGAAAAGAGATTCTGTGATTTTTTTCCATGTTTAATGAAATTACCTGTGTCCACATCATAGCCTCAACCACTGAGGCATCAACACACAGAAGGCATCCACATTGCCAGTGGCAACATTTGGAAATCTTATTTGCCTTTTTCATTATACTCTACCCTCATATAAAGAAGAGACTCTTAGCGAGTTCAAACGAGAGGACAGGCCACAAATTGTTAAAAAATGTTGATGGAAAAAGGTTTTAACTTGTTGCAATCAGGTTTAATTTTCGGAAGCAACATTAGAAATAGTAATTTTAGTTTCTTTTTTGGCATAAAGAATTTTCTGAATTTATTTTTCTTCAATATTAGATTTCAATTGAGCAGATTGCCCCACGAATCTATGAATAAAATATAGTCAAGCCTAAGACTAAATATTTATGTATGCACCTTAAAAGATCCATTTTTTTTTAACAATGTTTGTGGTTGAAAAAATTCGTAATAAACTTAAGAAACTCAAGCAGCTCTGAAATATACTCAGTTCTCCAATATTGGAATCCAATAATTAAAAATCGAATTAATTCAAGGATCACGTATTGAAATTTAATTTTGATTTTCTGATAAATTTCAGCGCATTTTGCATTCGTCTTTTTGATTTGATTCAGGATGAAAAAAAAAAATGTAATTTACAGTTAATCAGACATGGCCACAAATGCGCTATAAACAAACAAAAACAAAAACCAATGAGAGGAAAAAAAGTGGCTAACGATGTGGAGGTGCCTGCAGCACATCAATGCGGAGCCCCAATGGCGGCGACTGGCGGGAACTGGCGGATGCTCCATGGCAGACACGTGTTCTTTGTTTTTGCGACTCAGCTGGCATGCTTCAATGAGTGCGCACCCGTCTTCCCGATCCCTCCAACCCGCATCGAAAGTCATAATTGCTGAATACGCCGATGCCGCCCGCCTATAAAATAAATCAAGGATAATGCTGAGCGGAATTAAAAATTAAACGAAGTGCGCCATTTACTTTATATTTTCCCTCTCTGCGATTCGCATTTTCCCCTTTCCTCCCCGGTTTTTTTCGTTTTGTTTGGTATCCATCGCAGCTCCATATTGCATATCGTGTGTGCATAGCCGATTTTTATAGACGCTTTTTATTGCGCATTTTCCATTGATGTTGGAAAATTCTCGCCCGTTTTCAGCAGTTTCTCTGATTTTCTCCTTTTTTCTCTTATTCTTTTTCATGGCTTTCGTTGATTTTATTTGAATGAAAATTGGTGAATTGTATGATAGACGTTGTCTACGAAATTGGGCGTGGCAATGCGGGCGTGGCGTATGCGTAATATTTTACAGGAGCCACGAGGAAGGAGTGGCGCCTGGGCGAGTGGGTGGCCCTCTCAATAAGCACACTGTGGAGTGCTTCCACTCCGCGAAGGCGGAGGAGGAGAAACAAGATTAGCTTGGCTGCGCATCTGTTCAAGTAGCTGATTATATTTGGAAGGCAAACATTGTTAAGCTTTAAGGAATTTAACTGATTGGAGGTGTATCGAAAATGGGGGAAAAAAGCATAAGTATTTGTATTTGATATAAGGATGCGATTTCATAGATAACAGCAAGTCCTATGCAGATGGAAACTTTGAAATCTTAAAGGGAGTTGGATTAAAGGAATGAATATTTATATTTGGTGCACTATTTAATAAATATTTCACATCGATGAATGCATAACTTTATTTTTAATGTAAATATATGGTATATGCGGGGTTTAATTTTTTATTTCTTGAATTGTCTGACTGCTAAGAAAGAGATTATCCACTGAGATTGGCTTTAGACATATTGAAAAATCGAACTTATGATAATAAATCTAATAAACTAATTCTAAGCAGCTGCATTAAGTTTATCTAATTTATTTTAAGTTCTTTAAAGATAATTTGAGAGACTTTCTATCGATAAACTAGAATCTCGCAACATTTAACCCCATCACATCATTAATTCTTGTTCCAGGAACAACCCTTTTGCCTTGTCACACCCAAAAAATAAAAAAAAACTCGAGCAATTTATAAAACAGCAAATTTGGTACCCAGCAGCAGACCAAAAAAAAAAAGTGGACAAAATTTGTCAAAGCAAATAAATAACTTAAAGGACTTTGCCCACTCCACCACACACCCATAGATACACACACAATCGCACACACACGCACATCCGCTGTCCCAGTCCGCTCCAATGTTACCCCATGGTATCGTTTATGCCAAATGACCCTCATTATTTCGTCTTATTACCAAAATAAATTGAGTTTTGGCTTAAAATTTTATGAATGTGTGTGTGTGTGTGGGGTATCTGTGTGTGTGTTAAACAAATGAGCATTGGGGGGACACTTTTTGTTAACAATTTTGATGGAAATATGAAATTTTTTATTTGTTGATGAAAATGAAATGAAATTGAATTTCACATTGAAGCCTTGAGGGAATGGAAATGGGAGCAGCAGTAGGAGTGCGAAAATGCTAAATCAAATATTGACACAAAGTAAGAAGGGAGAAAGTGTCTTCTGCTTCTACTTCTCGGCAAATTCGATTAAATTGCCACGCCTCAAAAAGGCGCAGCGTTATTGTGAAGCCATTAGCAGGCTTTGTCCCCATTTCTCTGGGTAAGGGTCTCGGGGAACTCGTCACTTTTCTATGCCAACTAAATTGAATTAAAAATGCATCATAAAATGGACGTAGATTTGATTAATGGCGCTGCCTCCCACTAAATAGGGACACCAGAAATGAAAAGTCCTGGAGCCCATCCAAGCAGCCAAAGAAAATAAAAAAGGTTCTCGAAATAAATGACGGCAGAGACTTTGCGCACAAGACAGCCCAACTAATCATAAACTTGAAGAACTTTGGGTCTAGTATGTATGTGTTGAGGTGGTCCTTGGACCCGCTTGGCTCTCTCATACGCAAAACGTTGGAAAGGTTTATAAATAAGAAAGTTTCCTGAATTAGAGATGGGCGACCTGCCGGAAGTTAAACATAAAACTGAAGAAAGTATTGGTGAGAAAACATCGATTTACTATCGACAATAAGATGAGTAAAAAATCTTTCCAAATCTCAAAATAAATGAAGTGCTTGTAATAAAACTTGTTTGTAATAAAATTAGCAAAAGGTTATATAATTACATACTATAATTACATTCAATTCCTAATCAGGATCCAATCAGGATCTTTATCAAACCAAAGTACGACGATTTCCTTCACACTTTTTCCACTTTTACTGTGATTTGTTTTAATTTGTCATGTCGAATATGGAAATTTCGAAATATTTGCCAATATCTGGAAGTTTACCATCTCTAAGCATGATTGCAAACCCTAACCATATCCTAACACACATCTTCGGCTCGTCCTTTTTTGGCTGCTAATGAAGCCATTTGACTGTAGTGAAAACTTGACGAAACTTGAGATGGTTTTTCACTCTCTGTCTGCTTACAAATTGGACAAGGACGCGCACACATAAATTAGAGAGGAAAGTGTTTTAAAACAACTTTTTATGTTCCTAAGGGTTGCAAGTAGCTACCAAAAACATTGTCGTTAAAGTCAAAACAACCATATGGCTAGGTAACAAAAACATACCAAAAATAAAGTAAGTAAGTCGCCGGGCCGACTTGGATATACCATGCATTAGGTGAAGAGATATATATTAAATTTCTTTCAAATGCTATCTCTCTTTTGTGGAAACGAGCACTTTAGCGCCCCCCGACCAAATCGGTGATTTGCAGCATATGCTATCTCGCTCTTTTTCGCGTGCATCTGCCTTGCACCGCTATGGGTCAAAAACGTTTCTATGTATAACTCGGCTATTTTTATTCCGATTCTTGTGATAATTGGTGGGATGATAGATATACGTGACATGTATTAGTGTGCCAAATTTAATTTCGATACGATAAATATTTCGGCTGAAAATCGAATTTTTCGAATTTCGGGGGCGGAAGGGGGCGTGGCCAAAATTTGAAACAAACTTGGTCTGCGTGCACACTGCACGCATCTAATGTCCAAATCCGAAAGCTCTATCTTTTATAGTTCCCGAGATATGGAGGCTCAAAATATTGTTTTTCAAATAGCGGGGGCGGAAGGGGGCGGGGCAAAAAAAAAAATAAACTCGATCTGCCTGCAGAGCAAACGGGTCTACATGCCAAGTTTGGTAGCTCTAGCTCTTATAGTCTCTGAGATCTCGATGATTCTTCAGACGGACAGACGGACAGACGGACAGACGGACAGACAGACGGACATGTCTCAATCGACTCGGCTATTGATACTGATCAAGAATATATATACTTTATAGGGTCGGAGAAGCTTCCTTCTCCCTGTTACATACATTTTGGCGACTTTAATATACCATTTCATTCTACGAATGCATGGTATAATAACAAGCTCCTTGAATGTTAGTCACCCCCCCTTGAGTTAGTTGACACATTGCCATTGCCATTACCCTTAGACATACCACTCCACTGGTAGTTTAGGGCTGGGCGTGCTTGTGGCCCATAAAAAACCTATACACCGAAATATATATATTTCAATTAGTTGCGTTTTTTAGTTGGAAATGCAAGCCATAAAATGTATCTTCTAGTTCATTTGGTTCGCTGAGACGACTCGTAAATTGTGCGACGGCAAATCGTAAATAATATTTTCGGACTTCTAATAGATTTTTACGGTTCTAACCACTACAGCCGAGCACGGGCACACACGGAGGCCCCGGCGCAGATGTTTCGGTATATTTTTGATGGGCCATTAAAGGGGTTTCCGAAACAAAAACCAAAAACCAATGATATGTAGTCCCATCACATCACACGAAGTGTTTATGGCTTGTCGGATTGATTTAGAAGTACATGAAAATAAAGTAAGTAAGTCGTCGGGCCGACTTGGATATACCATGCATTAGGTAAAGAGATATATATTAAATTTCTTTCAAATGCTATCTCTCTTTTTGGGAAACGAGCACTTTAGCGCCCCCGACCAAATCGGTGATTTGCAGCATATGCTATCTCGCTCTTTTTCGCGTGCATCTGCCTTGCACCGCTATGGGTCAAAAACGTTTCTATGTATAACTCGGCTATTTTTATTCCGATTCTTGTGATAATTGGTGGGATGATAGATATACGTGACATGTATTAGTGTGCCAAATTTAATTTCGATACGATAAATATTTCGGCTGAAAATCGAATTTTTCGAATTTCGGGGGCGGAAGGGGCGTGGCCAAAATTTGAAACAAACTTGGTCTGCGTGCACACTGCACGCATCTAATGTCCAAATCCGAAAGCTCTATCTTTTATAGTTCCCGAGATATGGAGGCTCAAAATATTGTTTTTCAAATAGCGGGGGCGGAGGGGGCCTGCAGAGCAAACGGGTCTACATGCCAAGTTTGGTAGCTCTAGCTCTTATAGTCTCCGAGATCTCGATGATTCTTCAGACGGACAGACGGACAGACGGACAGACAGACGGACATGTCTCAATCGACTCGGCTATTGATACTGATCAAGAATATATATACTTTATAGGGTCGGAGAAGCTTCCTTCTCCCTGTTACATACATTTTGGCGACTTTAATATACCATTTCATTCTACGAATGCATGGTATAAAAAGTTACTATGAGTTTTATTTCGATATAAAATACGACTATTAAATGAGTCATTTAGAAAATTAGATGGATAATCTTTAACCAACATTATTTACTAGTTTTCTGTAGAAAATCCTTGGATCAGTTGGACTATAATCAAGATCATGGTAAAATATTAGCTAAATGTAAGTCAAACAGTAACCAATCGATAAATTACCCAATTAACGAAATTCGATTGATTTTTGAGGGCGTTAGGCATTTAATCTTTCATCATTGATTTATTTCGAATCTACTTCTGATAGGCTCTAGACCTATTTCATTCAAATCTTAATAAGAAATATGCAATTTTCAGCAAAGTGTGTGCTCTGATTAATCAAAATAATATTGTGCGTCCTATGAATAATGTTCAAATCATTTTGCGCTGCTCTTAACTCATGCCCCATTCGATCCGAAATTATTCTCATTTCTTTTCCTCGGTCATTTTGGTTAATGTGGAATCCCCTCGAGTCGAATGGGAATGCTGCTAATGGAGTTGCCAATGAGAATGCGAAACGAAGACCTCCAAACATCTGTCCATTAAAACGATTCCCTGGGATGGACCATTAATTACGCAAATGTTTCGACGCTAGGTTGGGGGAATATCCTGCTGCTCCCTGGACCCCATCTCCTCCACTTCCCCTCCCCGCCCTTAATAAAGCGGGGACATCTGGACGAACAGCAGCTGAGAGAACTACAAATTGCATTAAAATGTCCAGATATATATGCATATATATATGTATGTATATATATGTGTGTAATCGTGTTCAGCAGTGTTCCAGATGCCGATTTTTATTCAATTTAACAATTTTTATTTGATTTCGGTGCAGTGTCAGCAGTTTTGCCAGCGAGCGAGAAGGAGCGATGTAGAATTGCATAACCAAGGGAAAAACTGGCGTTGTCAATGGCTACACGCGTCAACAAGAATTTGGCAGCTGATTTGTTGATAGATGGAATTTCCTCCACTGTAGCTGACGATGCGTTGGGCCTGCTGCCGATTCTGGTGTTGGCTCTATTCCTCCTCCTCCTCCTCCGCCTCCTCTCTGACCACCCATTGTCATCGCCATTTATGCGCTTCGCTGGGCAATGGAGGGAGGCCCAAAGGCAGGAAAAAAAAAACCGACACACACAATCTCACTCACTCACACCACAGGCAAACATGCCAAAACTTTTGCACAAAGCAAAAATTCTATCAGCCAGCAACTGACTGAGCATGCAAAAAGAAGCATTCGGCCCAGGATCTAATAGCAGGACTATAACATGCCCAGGACATACATATGTATATGCAAGAAGCAGCACACCAAAAAAGTAGGCAGGCTAGGCAAATCGTCCTTCGCTACGTATTTTATGATAGTCTTCCTTTAGCTGGCACCGACGACTACGACCACGATGACGACGACGACGACGATGGCGACGACAACGAAAAGAAATGATTTTATTTTGCTGACTGTCGTCCTAACTGAAATTGCCTACTACTAACTGCGGATGCTACCATTCAGGGCAGCGTAAGGCCTACCCAGTAGGAATTCGAACTCAGCCCAAAGAAACTGCTGAAATGACAGAAAGCTGTAGGATTCTTTGTGAAATATGAGAATATATGGGAATATACATTTCTATTGAGTACTCCATCAGTTTTCCATCAGTTTTCGTATGTCTAAAATAGATTATTACAATACTAATTTTTCCAGATGTAAAAGTTACTCTGCTCTCGTTAAGATTAAAGCCAAGATTATTTAAACTTGATAAAAGTTTTCCAACAATTATTTGTTGTATGTTTTGAGCTTTGGGTTCCTATCGTTTTTCAGAGAACAATCTCGTTTCATGCAATAGCAATAATTAGAAAAATATTAGTTCGTTCTATACTAAAATTTAAATTTCCACATTTTCAATTTCGCTGATTCCTTGACATTTATTTATTTTAAAGCTATCACTATAAACTAATTTGTTATATTAAAAAAATGATAGTTATTTATATTGGCTTTTGGTTTGAATTTGATTTTGCTAAACGACCAAAATAATTTATTAGTTTATCGTGGTTTGCTCATATTTCAACAAATGATTTTTCTATAAATACTGTCTAATTATCAGAGAACGCTACACGAATAAAATTTGTCTTTTTTGACTAATTGCCACATATGGATTCAGGCATTAAATTTTCGTTGAAATAAATTACTAAATCGCAGAATTGATGGGCATGGAAAGACGAGAAGACTTCAATATGTTTCAAAAACAATCCAACTACAAAAACTTACTCGATTACAATGTAAGCCCATTTTCCAATTGGGGCTTAAGACAATGGGACGCCATAGCAACAGACTCCACCGCACATTCCACAGTGCGGCCCCCAACTATGTATGTATGTATGTGTGTATATATAGCTCGACGGTTCCTTTTTTATGTTTATATATATACATATAGAATGTGTGTATATCTATTACCTTGTTTTGTTTATTTTGTCCTATTTACTCTTATCGCTGAACCACAGCAAACATGATGATGAAAATAATGATATAAGTGGCATAAAACCCAAGAAAGCAAAACAAAGAGGAATAACAGAGGAACTGCGCTATTTTGCTGTGTTTTTTCAATTTCTTAGGCAATTTTGCATAAAATTGGCTTTCTGTAAAACCCCGAGAACCTTGAGGGGCTGAGACATTGTCCAGACACAGGGAACTACCGTGATTTCTGAGGTAGAAACGAGTCCCGGCACCACGTCTATGAAGGATTCCTTTTTTACAGTAAACTCAATTTGCTTTTTCGGTGATATCAAAATGTTGTCGTTGGTTGGGTTGGGTTGAGTTGGGTTGTGTTGGGATTTGGTTTTTGGGCTTGTGGGCTGTGGGCGGGTGCGTGATTTTTTCTAAACGCCCGAAATTCAAATTGAATTTATTTGCTGCGAATTTTCATTGCACACACAAAGCGAGGCAAAGAGACCGAGGATATGGTCCAAAAAATAATTCGATTTGATTTTATTTTGCATTGCTTTGATGGATTTTTAAGCGGTGCACCGACAATTTTTTGCAATGGAATGTTGTTTGGTTTGAATTGGTTTATCATTTTGTAGGAGCAATGGTTGACAGCGAAATGGATTGGGCTAGGCCTGCGTGGGTTGGGCCTGTGTCTGTCCAGGATTTATAATGCGCTTAATGTGCGAATATAATTCGATTTTGAGATAGTAAATGTGCGGAAAATGTTGAATTAGAATGGCAACAGAATTGAAACAGAAATAGCACAGACAGCAAATGTTTAAAGGATGCATTTGCATGGACGATTAAACAAGTGAAATCCATGAAGTAAGTTAATAGAGGAGCCCTAAGATCTAGTATGGAGACTCACAGGAATTTTACATTATTCAGGATTTCCTTAGTGAATGTAGTTTAAATTACTTTGAATTACTTTGCTTGTAATGAAAGAGTCAACCACAAACTCCACTAAAAGCTGCTCAAACAACTTGTTAAAGTTGATTAAAAACGCCTAGAAGTAGGCAATGGTTTTTCATTCACTCATTATAGTTACAATTTCTATTGGGCTAGACCAACTGGATGACCAGTCAAGAGAAAAAGAAGAAACAAAACAACTTTCAAGTTCATTCCGCATTGCGCTCGACTCATTAAACCGAAATGAAGAAGGAGTGTGCTCTGTCGAAGGAAACAAAAAAGGGAAACCAGCAGAAAACTTTAACACTTCAATTGGTCTCAAGAATCCACACAAGCACAATCACACCCACACTCAAACACACACACACACACACACACACACATAGAGAGGGAATCCTTCGACTATCTTCTTCATCAACGCAACGAAGAAATCGTCAGAAATCGCACTTATCGCCTCAGCGAAAAAGTCAGCAAAGAAGCAGACAAAGCCTTCAAAATACAGCAAAAAACTTAATTTCCGCTTTTGGTGTGGGGCCAAAAAGTTTATGGTCCTTGGAACAACAAAATAAAACTTAAAATAACAACAACTATTTGCTAGTAAACAAGAAATTTCACTTGAGTGATATATAAAGAGACTGAGACTGAGACTGAGACCGAGACCAAAAACAAGAAATAGAGAGAGTTTTATAGACGAAAAACTTTGTGGGGAAAACCCAAAACCAACGAACCAAACTCGGAATTTGTCTGCCGGAAATCCGCAGGAAATCGTTGGACTTTTTTCAGCTTTTCTCGTTGTTGGTGTTTTTTGTTCTTGTTCTTTTTTTTCCCCCTCCATTTTGTCTAAGACAAAAATTGAAGGGTTGAAAGACAGCAGAAATTGTCTCAATTCCTGATTCGGGACTATTGCACGTCCTTTGTGTCGCTTCGTAATTATGCCAGGACCTGGATCCGGGTACGGGTTCGGTTTTGGGTATGGGTCAGAAACAATTGAAGATTTGGCTTGCGGCCAGCCAAGTTAATGTGGCAAACACATTTCAGTTTGAACAATCGAACAATTGAGCAATCGAATAGAGTTGAACAGTTGGTTCCCCTCTAATCGTTTGACGTACCGAAATAATTTCCAATGAGTTTGCGGCTCATTGAGTCCCAGGACGTGAGCAAAGTTCGAGGGTTGGCGCGGAGGCAGTTAGGCCAATGAATTGTCCTGAATTAGTAAGGACTAAATGTTTGGGAAGCTATTTGCTATGAACTTCTTGGCATTTATGTGCAACAATCTGATATCAATTAATGCTAATGAATGTCTTAATATGTGTAGGGAGATTCGTTAATCGATTCAAAGAAGACTCTGTTGGGAGGATAACCAATCGAAAACATTGAGTATGATTCAGAAATCGAACTGGAATACAATTTTCCTCTTGTCTTTCTCAAATAAAAGCATTCTTCAAATGCACCAACATAATCTTAAAATCAAAGATGGTAAATAACGGTGAAATCGATAATTGTTAATACATAAACCTTAAATATTTGTCCACTTAAGTAAAGCTTAAAATTTATAATGTGTATGAACTGTATTTTCTCTTTATTGTTCTGTTTGACCTGATCGACTAAATCAGTTTCTTTTAGTTTAGATGATGAGTAAACACGAACTGTTAAAGCGCAAGTTTAAAAAGGTATAGAATATACAATAGCGCTAAAGTTGGTCTGGCAATTTAGGTGTATATTGTATGTACACACATACATATAAAGCGAGCCCGTACCATGTGCCATTTACCCACAGCCATAATGCATAAACTTCTTCCGCTTTAACCCCCTTCCATTAACCCCCGTTCATTCCGTCGCACCGTTTCCCCTGGCGTAAGTGCTACTTTGAAGTGCCTCCAACACAAAAGATGACTTTTTTTGGATTCTTTATTTTTTGCATTTTCATAAATGCCTTGGCATAAAGCAAAGTTGTTGAGGCTGTTATTAAGTATATAATTTTCCCAACCACGCCCATGCAGCGGACGAACGCCCACTTTCTCACTGGCACAAAATGTGTTTCTATTTAATTTTTATAAAATTGCAACGCAACCGAAATGTGCGAAGCGAAAAAGGCAGGCAGAAAACTTTTTGCCATGGAGGTCGTTAACACGTCCCCCCCTCGCACCCTCGCACCGCACCGCATCCCATTTCGTTGGAACCACAGCTTCGCAACTCCACTACTCTTTACCCCTCTTCGCAACTCACTCACTCTAACCATCTCTTGCGTAAGCTCTGAGGAGCAACAGTTAACGTGGCGTATGCGCAACGTATGCATTTAATTTAATTTCATTATATTTATGCGCATCTATAGAAATGTGGGCGAAGTAGTGGTAGTAGTATTTGTGTGTGTCTATGTGTGTGAGTGATAGGCGTGGCATGCAAATTGCAAAACTTTGCGTGAGCTGCTCGTCCCGCATTTTATGTTAAATAATTTATGTGACAAACACACACACACAAAACACACACACATGCAAAACGAGAGTTACGTTTATGAATTTAATATTAAAGTGTCATTTAATTGCAATTTTTTTGATTAAATATTTTTCGTATACGAAAATAAATGCCACATCTATTTTTCATGGGCTAGTAGTGATGGGAGCGTGATATCTTATTTGATGCAAAACTAAATTGATACTGATAAATCATATCAATAGATTTTAAAATACATAATAAATAGAAATGTTCAACTCTTACCTAAATATAATAATAAATAGAATTTCATTTTAAAAAGCACTATATGTACCTTTGTAAATTGCTAAAATTAGAGAAGTTAATTCAGGCCCGATTTGACCTATAATCCTCACCTATAATGTACAATTAATATTTAATGAAAAATTACCTTCTACTCTGACGCTCACGGTTCCATCTCTAATTTCAGTTTATTGGCTACATTGATTTTTATTCATACCATACATTATTGAAATGGCACAAAAATGCATAATTCAATTAATTAGCAACAAGTATTTGCTTTAAAATTGTACCGTTTTATACAATTTTCGTAGAATTTATCTCAATTTTCATGCAATATTCCCTGCTGTATATTTGTGTCCATATATACATACGTACATACGCACGTACATAGATGAATGAAATTCAATTAGACCGCCCTCGTTGCAGCACAAAGACCACAGAGAGCATCTGCTATTTAAACATTTTGTTAATTTGCATTTGCTTTCAGCTAGGACACCTCACCACCCAACCAACACCCCATCCATCGGTCCGAGTGCAGAGCTGAAAATTTGAATATGGCCACCCTGAATAGAGTGTTTCTAGCTGTTAATAGCCAAAAATAGCCTGATAAAAGTTGAGGGTGTTCGGGTAAGTGGGGTGTAGGGTGTGGGGGGTTTTACGATGATTTCTCATCTTTATATAAATGTATTTTGGGTGTCGCGACAAAATTTCATAAATAAACATTTGAACAAATTATGCGGAATTTTCCATTGGAAAAGTGGTTGAGTTGTGTTAAATGGGTTTTGGGTGGGTTTTCGAGTGGGTTTTTGCTTTTAACTAAGCGCGAAATGCATTAATGTAGTTGCAATTTGAATTTTTATACTCTATGTTGTGAAAGGGTATAACCAGATTGCGATAACGTGTGCGCATCATTCGGATGGATCGAAATATATGTCCATGCTGAGTGGAGTGAAGTCTCCATTCATTCATTCCGAATCGACTAAGCTTAACTAGTTGCAGGGTACCTGGAGGTCGGCAATCCGCATAATAATACGAAATTATTTTGAATTATGCTTTTGGTATACAAATTAAAATGAGGCACTTGCATTCGTTTGTTATGTAAATGAATTGAAAAGCAGGTCTCATCTGGCAAAAGAGAATGGATGGATAGATGGAAAGAGAACGAGCAGAACAAAGAGATAGAGGAGATAGAGATTGTGCTTTGTGGTATAATTTATCCGGCTTTCTTAGTTAACCTCTTTTTGCAATTAGCTTCATATGCTTAATCTCGCTAAAAGCACACTTAAATATCATTCACATTCGCATTTGCATTAACCCAATGCTGCTTTTTTTGCTCCTTATAGCTTGGCTAACGAATCTATAAAACAAAAGAAAATAACAAACAAAAGAAAACAACTAAAATATGGCACATAAAAAGCGGAACTGTGTTAGTCGTTCAAAAATCTCTTTGGCTAAAAAGAACCAACAACAAATACAATGTGCAAAATTTTCTACTGAAAACGAGCTAAAAACGAGCTAAAAGCAGCCATTTCCGCTTGGCTTGACTCCAGTCCTCCCTGGCTGGGTCCCCGCTCCCCCCTTGTCGCAGTTGCTGTCGCCGACCCAGGATGATCATGGTGCTGTGCCGTGAGTGGGGCTGAGGTTTTGGGTTCGTTTCATTGTAAATCTGCAAGTAACTCAAACAAAGCAAAGGTAAAGAAAAGCAAAGCAAGAGGCAAAAGCATTATTTTGTTTCTTTTTTTTTTTTTGCATGTTGCATTTCACAAAGTAAAAAAAGAAAAAAATGCAACTACAAAAGAGAATCTCTTCCAAATGGGGTTTACTTTATGGATAATAAGTTAATTCGCTTGTTAATAAGTTGGTCAAAGAGTTTAGAGCAGCGAAATGAGTAGTGAAAGTTTCATTTACTATAAGTTGGCTCCTAACTTATGCTTCGAATAAAGGTTGAGGGAAATAATTTTAAATATTCAGTTTAGTTAGTATAAATACATTGCTTGAAACTCCCAATTTAATCTAATTCTGAATCCCATAACATTTTCCTTCACTTAATCCGAACTAAATTAGACTTTGCTTCCATTTCTAAACTCAAACAGCCAACTTAATCAGGCTCATACCTAATGGTAACAGTGCTCTTGCTTCTACCATCCAACTAAGCTTTCCTACCCCGTCGCCCATCTCTATTACTTCAATTTAAAATGCTGCCAGCTAAAATAATTGCTTTGGCACACGCGCTGACTGGCACTTCCACTCATTGCCACCCAGTTGCCCCCTAACTCCTATCCCCTGTCCCCTGTCCCTATTCCCACCACGAAGCTAACCCCAACACATTCTGACCCGAAAAAGTTGCTCTGTTTGCCAAATGTATAAATGCCAAAGCATTTAAAATTTGCGCAACTTTTGCGCTTCGATGCTTTAACTTTTGACACCTACGACAGGCAAATAACCCGACACCCGGGCAAGAGAAATGAATCCCAGACCGGAACTGATGCCTGGCACACGCCGCCTCCACTCGTCCATCCCGCTCCGCAGGAAGCAATGAATTCATTCATTTGTTTACTCGTTCAAGTGGCAACTTCATTTTGTAAACACTTTCGTTTACATATAACTTTTTTGCTACCAAAAAATAAAATAACAGCAGCAGCAGCAGCAACAACCATCATGAGAGGACCTGGTGTAGGAGCCCGGCGTAGAAGGAGACTGCTTCCTAGTGGGGCAGACGAGGCGAACGTGGTGGAGGCGAGTGTGTAAGGCAGCCCACAAGCTACATATCCCTTTACAACACAAAGTCGACCGTCGACGACCGCCGAGAAGGGCGCAGCAGGACCTACAACTCACTAACAGGACCGCAAAGCGCTGCTGCACAGTGGTCTAAGAAATGCTAAATTTAGTTGCACATTGTTCATAAAATTCCCCATAAAAGACGAGGGGAGAAATTTCTATTATATATTTCCTTTTAATAGTGAAATAAAGTGTGAATAAAGTAAAAAAAATGCAATGAGACTTATTTTTATTTGATTCGACTTAAGGGAAAACAGGGAAATTAGAAGAAAAGGAATATGAAATTAGGAAAATTCCAGAATTAAGCAGTTCTCCATACGATGAGGACAAAGTCAATAAATTGTGAAATCATTATTGCAGATTCTGAACATGGAGAATTTAAATGTCAAAGATTTTAGTTACGTGTATAAAGAGAAATTAAATTCAGAGGAGAAAAAGGAAAGAAAATAATATCGAGAAGAGGATAAAGGAAAGACAAAAAATTATAGTTGCAATTTTCCTTTTCCCTTTTCGTTTGGTCGTTTTATTTTCAGTTTATTTTTTGGTCTTTTTGTAGAAACGAAACCACTGTGCCCCGACATTTTGCGGATTCTGTCTGCTAGCCGCTCACCGAATGCCGTCCTCCTCCTCTCCTCCGCTCTCCTCGACGATTGCTTGTTTTGGTGGCGTTTCACAGCTTCGCTCGGCAGCTTTTGGCAAAAGTTTCGTGTTTTACTTTTAGTTTGTGGCTTTCCTGGTTTTATCTTCAACTTAATAAAATGCCGTCAACAGTTTTAAATGCAAATTTCGCATCTGCAGCTCGCGTTTGTCTCTTGCCACTCCCATGCCCCTCTAGTTAGCACAAATGAGACTTGCAAATGATTATGCGCTTTGCTTTAGAATCCAGAATTTTTAAAGTCCTTGGGAAATGAGTCTTAGTTCTTGGTGCAGATCTCTGGGAATGTGTCCCTCCTGGGCAACTTTAAGAAATTTTATCAATTTCACTCTAAGTTTCCCCTCTCTCTCTCTCCCTCTCTCTCTATGCCTGAGTGTGTGTTTTTGCAGTTTTACAAAGTTTTTAGGAGCGTGTCTCCACTTCCTTGGACTGGGGGAATGCTTGAGAAATAGTTTACCAGCAGTAGTTGTCAGTCCTAACCCTTACTTAATGCATGGGACTTTTCCCCTATTTTTCACCCATTTTTACCACAGTTTTTCCCTAGTTATTTGTTGTTATTGCTGGCGTCGTGGCGTAGAAGGTCAAGCTTCTAATGTTTGCCGGCGAGAGGGATATGTTCACAGTTCTGTGCCGGTTAATGAGCTGGAAATGCAAAGTTTTAAACAGTTCCAACTGTTGTTTAAATGTGGGGGAAATTATATAGGTATGCACTATATATGGAGTCGTTTATATAAGAATGCGTAAACTGATCAAAGAGATTGGGTAAGCAAGTTTTAGGAAATATTTTAATTTAGAGTTGGAACTTGCTTTAATCCTCCAAATGACACAGAAACGATCTGTGAAATAGAGACTACCATAAGTCGACGACCTCCAGGATATATTTATATTTTCGCAAGCCCAAAATACAATGTAGAAAAATATTCAAATAGGTCAAATTAATCTTATTTTATCATCAACAGAATCCGAATAAACTTTTAAACGAAAATCTCACTTTTATCATAAATTCCCCTTATTCTGGTTTATCATATTATTTCGTTATGTTTTTTGTACGTATGCAACAAGGCCAAACATCGACTTTGAAATACCCTGTACCACTTCAAACTTAAAAATTATGAATATGCCAACACATGTGACTTCCATCCACCATCGAATAGAATCTCATAAAACTACTGGGAAAAGACAATGGTTAGGAGAGGATAAGGAACTCATCTCGGCAGACTGAAGGAAGAAATGATATGGCCAACTCCAAAAGGATATGAAAACTTTGCTCTCTTCCCCACAAACAGAATGCTGACAAAAAACAATGCCTGACAATCATATCCATGTTTCATTTTATTAAACAATTCAATTGCAGAATAAAACAGAAATAAATAATACAACAAGAAAAAAAATGAAAAATTTCTCAAAAGTGTCAAAGCAATCAACGAAAAAAGTAGGGGAAAAAAAGTTTATGAAAAACTTCTCTGACACGTACAACAAACAACACCCACGCCACGCCATGCCACACCGTCGCAAGGACAGAGAGGCAGTGGCAGGCAGGGGCAGGGGGAATGGTGGGGGCATGGGCCGGGGTCGCAGGGCAGCCCACTTCTAATTAGGAAGAAGAACAACCAAACAAATGCGAGAAAAGCTCTCCAAATTTATGATAATAATTCAAAACAAGACCGAAGCAAGAGGAAAAAATTGAAAAATTATTTAAATAAACAGAGGCAACAACGAAAACAATCGCATATAAAGTAATTAAAAAGTTTGCCACTCATTTATGGCTTTTTTTGTGTACTACCCTATACAGTGAATAATAAGGGTATACTTAAGTCGGTAAAATCATAGGGAATACAATGATGTCCACTAAATTCAAGTTCAACAAGAAAGTTTAGTAAATAACTTTGGAATTAAAAGAAGGTGAAGATGTAACCATTTTTTACAGGGTATTACATGGTCGGTTTCCCACTGGTGGCTATTTTTTTTGGATGGGGGAAAATGCGGAAAAGAATAGAACAACAAATGAAAGTTGCAAAAGCAAAGCAAGCGAAGTAAAATTCAATTACAAGATGAAAAATTGTTTTGTGCTGGTTTTTCTTTGGGTTTTTTTTTGTTCCGAGGGGTTAAATAATAATCAAGTGAGCTTTTGTAGGATGTTTGTTGTCTTGTGGATGGTTTTTAAGTATTTGCGTGGGATGAGTGGGTCTGCCCAAGTGGAAATGTAATTGGCCACTAATCAGTGGAATTTGTCAAGGAGCACAATCAGTGTCCTTCGGATTTGCTTAAACCAAAGTCGGATAAGCCAATTTCTTGCCAGGGAAAATCTCTTAACAAATTTGCTTATTACTTACTTGGAGATGACATTCGCAACCCCCCACCCCCCACTCATTCTTTGTTAATGGTGGCTCCTCCCTTCAAGTTTGTTGCATAGTAAAATGTTTTAAGCAAATAGCCATAACCAATGACCATCGCCCATAACTTATGCCATTTAGTCCATGTTTTCGTATACCCATTTTTCTTTTCATATTTTCCACTTTCGCACTTCATGACCATAAAGCATTTGCCTCATCCTGCCGCCGCCAGCCTCGTGCCTCGTGCCTTGTGCCTCTTGACTCTTGCTGCTCTGCTCTACTCTGCTAATGTAACAAACCAACAAACAAAACCCCAGACAAGTTGAACTTTCGCCCTGAAAATTGCGCAACAAAATGCAAAAAGTCAAAAATTCTAAGGGCATGGCATGATGGCTTTGGGGGCAGGAGTAGGGGGGAGCTGGAACAGGGGCGTGGCTATGAAATGAGCGTTGCCAAAAATTCTCAACTGTTGTGGAAACCTAATGCATGCATAATCAACTTTGTTTAAACTTGGGCGCCATTTTCCATAGTTGTTGCTGTTGCTGTTTATGCTCCAATTGCTGTTATCCTCTTTGGCCTGGTCCTGGCGCCTTATCTCTATCACCCTCTATTCCACTCCCTCTCTCTCTGTGTCTCTGCCTCTCTCTCTGTCTATCTTGCTAAAAAGGCGCCAAGTTAAACTCAAGTTAAAGGTTCATTTCATTAATTTGCAAGTCGCATTTAGTGCGTCGGATGTCGACAGAAATTTGCATTTAAATCCCGTGACAAAACGAGCAGAAAAGCGACGACGTTCAAGATACGGAACAGGCGGAGGAGCAGAACCAAGAGAAGGAGCCGGAGTGGGAGACGTAGAAGACAGGAGTTGGGGGGATTGGGTAGTTCATTGGGTGATTTGGTAGCTACTGCCACAGCAACTTCTGCCTTTGGCAACTTTTCTAATGTTCTCAACTATGTTGGGTATATCTAATCTGCTAGTAGGTTCGCTTTTCGTTGACTATAAGACTAGCTAAATAGATGGAAGGGAAGGCGATAATTGACACCAAAACTATTAAGTAGTGGAAATAAATTGTAAATAAATAAGTTCGGAAGTTATGAATACATTGATCTAGAAGGTAATGAACGATTCAACTGGTCTACAATTCGCATGCAGATCCAAATGATTCATTAGTAAATCTAAACTTAGATATTTTGTCTTTTCTTTTAACATTTTCGACAAATAAATAGGCCAGTTAATTTTATTTTCGTTTAGATAATAATAGATATGCTTACATCTCTAAAATAATATGTTTTGATTTACATATTTCATTATATTTTGACTACTTATAGTAAAAGATATAAAATAGATGGTTGAAATATAAACCCAATATATATTACAAATTCGGCGAAGAAAGAATCGTTTTTTTTTTAATCTACTAAAAGTCTATTGGTTTGGTTTCAAAACCTATGAACAGGAGAGGTTTTTCTAGTTACATAGCTATGATATAAACTTTTTAAATTAAGTATTACTACAGTACACTATTAAAACACTGAATGATTCTAGTTCTTTGCAAAACTTTTACAAAAACCAAATATTTGTGATTAGTTTTCTTTAACAATTGTACATTTTATGTTATTATGACTTTTATAAGATTTAAGTTGGATTTTTGTATTGAAAGAAATCTGAAGATTTCTATTCGTATTGCAGGGTATGCTCCAAAGTCGGACTTGCGACGTCTTCCCTATTTGGTTGTAAGTATAAATTGTTTCACAAATTAAGTTGCCACTTGAGCCGTTGGTAACTTTTTCTGTTTTTGCCTGCTTATTCTCTTCATTAGCCATTAATAACTTGATATCGATGAGAGTGGAGTGGGATGTAGGATGTAGGATGGAGGCCATCCCGCCTAGGGGTTGGCATCTCGGAGTCGGGCAGGTTGGCCAGTCAGTCAGTCTGACAACCACAAACCGAAAGAGCGTTGGAGAGCGTTGCCTGGGCAGCCCGGCCAGGGCCTGCGGTTAAACACAAAATTATGTTTACTACTGCCACCACTCGGCTTGGTCCATCGGCCCATCCGAAATGCTGCTAATTGGCTGCCCATTTTGTGGATTCAGAATTTAAGGCTTTAAGCGTACGCCAGGGCATGGCTCGCATTACAGGCGAAGCTCCTTCCCAGTTGGCACTCAATCGCGCAACGTTTCTTTGCATAATCAGGCGGAGGCGTCCAGTGTTCTTCCACATTAAGTGGTGCGTGGGAAGTGTCGCAGCTGCCAGCTGAAAGCTCTCCCATCCCGGCTCCGTCCCTATAGCTGTTAAAATAAACACAAATTATTTGTGTAAACTTGGGCCAAAGATCTCTTCTCTTCTTTTTAGAGGGATTGCGATGCCTAAGTGGCCACCCAATTCGCCCACCAGCCCTTAAGGAGTGAATGGGGCGTGACTTTGATATGGGAGCAGTTGATTGATTGATTGAAATTGATCGTTTTGCATTGAAAGATGAGAAGTGCCACAGCATAGGGAGTCTCAGAGAAGCCGAAGGCTGACTGAGACCAACCAACCTGTTCATGTGGACAGTTGAGAAGGAGTTGAGAAGGAGTTGACGGCAGGATAGGGTTGAGGGTTCTCACCCTGTCATCGTCTCCTGGTCTGAGTGACTCGGTATGCGAAACAGGCAAATCGATATGTCAATTTGTCACAGTTTTCTATTAAAATTACGAAAAATTGTTGAGTAAAAGAATGTGAAAATTGAAAAGGACTATGAATAGTTTTTATCCCCCAGTGGGTTAGTTAAATTCAACATTCCAGTTCTAATGATTTCTTGTAATAATGATGGATCCAACACATCAAGTGAGCCTTGAAGACCCATTTAAAGATGCTCTCTCTCCATCATCGATTCAATTCCTTTTAAGATAGAATCTTAAGAAGATGTCCAAGTCTTATCAAATAGGCCCAAAATAGGTTGAGTTTCCGGTGCGAATTCTTAGCTTAAGTCTCTTCACGACTTGACGTTCAGAAATATATTCATAATTTTGAATTTACAACTTAATTGGGCAAGTCCTCCCTCCTTCGGCTGCAGTTTATCCATAATTCGGTTTTCCATTTCAACACCCACACACCCATTTGAACGGAGGAGAAAACATAACTCATTGACATGAAGACGACACCGTCGCACACACACACATATCGAACGCCTGTTTCGTGTTCCATTTGAATGATTTTCCAAAGAAGAATCCAACAAAAAAGGAAAAACGAAAACTCACCTAAGCCCATATCACACAAATCGCAGACGAATGTCAAATACTACACCGAAAATTGTCTCGCCGGGATGGGGAGGGGTGGGGCGGGGCAAGCGACATCAAAAACAACGCCACATATTGTTGTCATTAATTAAAACGTTTTATGGATTACATGGGCCAAGGGGGAAATATGTGTGTGCCACGACCGATTTTTCACCATTTTTCAACTTGCCCAGTAAATCACTTTAATATTCAAATATTTCGAGAGTCGAATAGGAGTGAGGGGGAGCGGGAGTGGGGGAGTGGGAGTGGGAAAACGCAGAAAACAATAAAACATAAAAATGTCAAGAGAATCGAAGGGCCTCGCGGCAGGAAGCTCGAGAATATGCCAATGAAGGCAACTTCACTGGGATGCGACTGGAGGGGGCACTCCGAAGAGCCAAACCCAAATGTGCTTGCTGTAAAAATGTCAAATAAAATATCCCCCCCTCCCCTCTTACCCCAAAAACACAAAAAAATCAAAGTCGAATTTCGCCTAGAATTTCCCCCCTCTTCGTCCCTGAGTCCCAGTATCTTCTTGCAAGTAGTTTTCGACAATTGTGACCCAGTTTTATATTATATTATATATTTCTTTTTCTTTTTTTTTTGCCAAAAGAATTTTCAATTTAGTTTCCAGGCGGGATGCCTCCGGAGAGGAGATATATGTATGTATATGTCGTTGCTGCCGTCTACCGGAAATTAAACCCAATGACAGGCCACGTGAGGGAAGTATAACCGCATATTTTAACCCTTTGTTGACGCACCGCCACTTCAGACTTCACTTTGACGCCTCCTTTTACCTGTCATGTGTTTATGTTTATGAACAGAAAAAGAATGGGGCAAAAAATATGGCAAAGGACCTCAACTTTTGCTCCAGCTGCTATTGCTCCTGCTCCTGCTCGTGCTGTTGATGCTTCTGCTAGCTGCACATCAAAGGCTATTTCCCAAAAGGACTTGAGCTTGTGAAGTGCTTTGTATACCCTTCTCCGAAATGGTATATTCACTTTATCCACACATCTGCTAACTAGTCAAACCTAGATGAGATAGAGTGCTGCTAAATCCTAAATACCCAAGATCTGATGCCACTTTGAAATGCTATAAAAGAGTGTTGATGCAAAAAGTAATTATTTATAAATACATTTTGCATTTTCAATATCACAATCGTCTAACTCGACAAAAGATCAGCCGAGTTGCCAAGTAAAACTTATCAGACAAGGATTACATTTGAAGAGCATTCCAACTTCGGTGCGAATAAAGACAGTTGCTAGAATCGTTTTGGGGTCGACTCACTCCACCTTCGCTCATTTATTTTAGCCAAAAGACGAAAGTGACACGATAAAAGACGAAAATGCAAAGTGATTCTTTCTCTTTTTTCCATTTCTTTGCAGTTCTTAATTTATTTTATGCAACTTACACAAAATGTCAAAGGTTTACGAAACACAAAGGCTTAGCAAGATTGTAGAGGAATTGCTTGTGGCTTTTTCAAAGGACGTGTCAAGAGAGTCCTGTAATTAAAGAGATCTTCCAACAGGTCGAAAAGTGTTGGGTATTTAATTTAATTTCAATTCGAATGCTTCAATCAATGCATTAAATATTGCTTGTCATAAAGCCTTTAGCTGTAATTCATGCAACTCATTTCCAAGTCCATATTGGCAAATTGCATTAGCCGTAAATGGACTGCAGCCACTTCTTAGCCCATCCTGTTGCAGTTCCTGTGCAGTTTCATCAAACTAAACTAAAACTCTTGATGTAAGTTGCAGACTGCAAGTGTCAAAAACTTAATTAAAAACGCGTTGCTTCAGCTGCGATAAGTATAAAGTGCTAAAAGGAAAACAAACTTCGACTGCATCGACTACTCAACTACTACACACACACACACACACAAATACATATACTAAGTACAAGTACTTCTATGCTCAGGCACTTAATTAGACGTTAAACACTTGTAAAATGCTCAAGGATAATGGATGCGAAAAAGGACTCTTTTCCCTCTAATGCACATTGGGTGGCCAGGACTTGATGGGAAAGTGATATGGAACCTAATTGATAATCTCTTCGGCTAAAACCAGTGATATCCACTCCAACAATGATTATATATTGGTTTTTTGGGTGAACTTTTGACCTGCGTTTGCAGTAAAATTGTAAGAATGGAATTGTGTCTCAGGGTGAAGATTAAATGCTACCACACATCTGGTAATTGGAATTCCTAAACACGTTTCCCCTTTTAATCAGTAGCTAATGCGATAATTTTTAAACATAATCTATAAATTAAGCAAATTAATTACCTATGCTCGTGTATAACATGCTCGAGTGCAATCGAGGCCACAATTCTCAGTCCCCCCTACCCCCCTCCCTCCCCTCCCTTGTCGCTCGCTCCTGTCGGCCACATTGCGAACTTGGTCATTAGTTAATTCACTGCACAGACAACTAACTAACCAACCAACCATAAATGCGGGGAGCTGAACAAGCCAACTAGGGGGTACGACATTAGAATCAACTACAAGCAGGTAAGCGGGAGGACAGCAGGGGGAGCAGGGCACGAGGAGACGGGGCCAGTGGAGGAGAGAAATCGTGTAAATTGGACCACACAGACACCCCAAACAAGGCAGGCCAAATGAAATCTGTGAAAGTTTTGCCTGCATGCATCTGAGAGACCCGAGAACGAGACCGAGACCGATACCGAGACCAAAACCAAGACCCGACACTGACTCTCACTCTGACTCTGACTCTGACTCCGACTCTGGGTCTGACTGCGACTCTGGTTCTCTGTGTACTGACTTCTGGTATATCATGCATATGCGAAGCTTCGTTTGGCTGCTGCCATATATATTTTGCATAAATTATCATCAGGCGGGCCAACCAGAGCCGGAGTAGGAGCCGGACCCAAGACCCAGACCCAAACCCAGACCCACACCCAGACCCACAAACAAGATAATGCCACAGCGGTGCAACATCATTAAGGAAATTACTTGTAATGTATACGGCAGGTACTTACCGCTGTTGACTACCAACTGCACTGCCACTGCACTGCTGTGAGTGAATAAACTCAGCTCAACTGGTCGCTCCCATCCCGAAGACGGGGCGGTGCCATGCTAAATTATCATAACTGCAGTGTTCTCAATATTTTAGAATGCAAAAATAATTAATGTGAGAAGCTCTGCATTGGAGTTGGGGTTAGTTCGGTTCGGTTTGGTTTGGTTTGGTTTGGTTTCGTTTTAAGAATTTTACAACTCACTAATTAGTTGAGAACATGCAGAATTAGCCGAGTGAAAGGCAAACAAATTGAAGTTTCTCATGGTGATAAATTGAGGATATTAGAACTTGGCATTTGCTTCGATTTTCATGGTCAAGAGAATGCAGTTTCCGAATGGGTAGACAAAAGATTTTCACCTTAACCATTCATGACCATTTATGATCTACAGCTACAAGGACTCAGGCAGATCAAGAATACTTTGCCTCTTTAAAAATATTGAGCAAACTTAAACTAAGGTTCATTGAGCAGATATTTCGAAATTCAATTTACCATCTATAGAAACTAGTGTCAATTCCCCTGCGCAGCCTTTCTGCTTTCCCCTCGCCTCCCGTCGTCTTCATAGATGTAGATATTTATTTGTTAACCATTTCCCTAAACACTTTCACTGCCCCACAAATATGTACAACAGATTTTCAATGTATAGAAGAGTGTGTACTTTTATGTGGGCTATGGAATAACCTAGGGCTGAGCCACTATGCTGTGAATCCTTGCAAGGATGAAAACGTTTTGGTTTGTTGGTTGGCTTCAATTTGCCTTTACTTTGCTTGTTACGACCAAATTTCGACTGCTTGCTGCAAATTACACAAAAATTAAATGCATGAATAATTCGAATGGTTGCTGTGGTCAACAGCCCGAGTCCTAGCTAGGACCCTTACGCCTTTCTTCCCCTCCTCCCCCCTGTCATGCAAACTAATCATACAAGAAGGACTTTGGCAGGGCAATGGCGAATAAGTAGTGAGTGGGGCGATGGGGGGGATAGGGAGCGGGGGGCGTTTTTGTATTTACACTGCATTTTATCGCTTTAACACTCTGACACAATGAATATAAATATTTGGACAGCAAAAACAGCAGCATGTCCTGGGTCCTGGCCCTGGCATCAGGACATGAGACCCAGATATCCATGTGTGTGTATCTGTGTGTGTGTGTGTGTGTGGGTAGACTTGACCTGCGCATAAATTTCAATATACAAAATGAAATGAAATGTTTTCACTATTGTATAAAGTATAAATGACAATAAAAATCAGTGAATAAATTCTGCAATTGGGCCGACTTTCAGATACCCTGTGCTAAGGAGTGTCGCTTGGAATTCACATTCCCATTTTGGGGTTTCTTGATCAAGAGATGAGCTGGTTATGAATTTAAAATTCCTCAATTCCTTCTTTTTCCCCATTGGGTATCAAAATGTTGGCTAGACTCTTTTCCATTTGACAGTTTTGCATTTTCATAAAAATGGAATTTATTATGTTATTTAAGCCAAATCGATCGATCGATAACCATAACAAAAAACGAGCAAGAAACTTGTATTGTTTGCTATTAAAATTGACTTGAAAGCCTTGTTTATGTGGACTTTTAGTTAACTTTCTCGCCGCCAACAGCAAACTCGATAGACCCATAAATTGAGTGCCAAACAAAAAGTCAAAGTTCGTTTAAAAGGCACCTCTCATGCCCAGCCCCCTCTCAAAGCCCCCCTCTGCCAGCAACCAGCTCCCAGCTACACTTTTCTCTCGGCTCTTCTCAGGGCTTCTTTTCACATCCTTTTTGGGCTGGCAAATTTGTCGCAGGAAATGTGCGTTATGTCCCTGACTGGTCCCCAGCCTGGTAGGTGCAGCCTTCGCATACATACATATGTATGTACATACATACATACATATATACAAACAAACAAACTCCTTATGTTGCCTTCAAAGCGAAATCAATTTCCGCTATAGAAACTGCCTTGTCCTGCCTTCCCGAGGCCCAACTTTCTTCCTGTTGCACAAATACATAAATACTTTTGCACCGGATGTTTGGGTCACAATTTCGTTACCCCACCCCCATTGCCATTCCCATATTTAATTTAGACACTAAATGTTTAAACTTTATGTAGTTTAGCGAAACAATTGTATTGCGAGCAGCTGGGGGAATTAAATTCGCCAACAAATTAAATTGCAGATCCATCGATTTGTTTCCCAATTTGTCAATGTTTTTTGACTGAATTCGCAATAGAATAAGGGTCACCAAAGAACCTCAAACCGACAATTTTGTCATATTATTCTTAAACGACTTTCTTTGAAGCGATATTTATTTGGTTTTCAATTTGTTTATAATTTTATCATTTAACATTGGGCTTCCGAAACGCAGAAAATCCATTCGGTTTTCGCTTGATTAACCGCAGTTTAATTTAATTAACATTAACCTCTGTGAAAGTCAGCACACACATGTATTTTTGATTTTATCTATGAATTAGCAAACAGCAGATGTATTTATATTTATTTTAATTTTAATTAACAGTGGCTAAAATAGGCAACTGAAATTGAATCAAATGTCATTTGATGGACCCGCAAATTGAAATGTGGTTTGCATTAAAGCCATCAAACCGAATGAAATCAAATGGCAGAAGCCAAGTGGTGGAAGAAAACAGACGGGGGGGACTCAGGTGTAATTCGTCGACTTTGCGGGTTAGTGTAGCCCAAAGAAACAGCTTCATTAGTTGCCCAGCACGACATCGTCGTCGTCCATCAGCTCCGTCTATGTTTTTTTTGTCTGGACCGCAAAAACTTCAAGGCACGCACTGCCCACTCCTGGAGGAGAATCGACCACGACCAGGAGCAACAGCAACACCATCAGCTAGACCAAGTCCAAGACCACGGCCAAGACCCTGGCTGGCGGGCTGCCTGGATGCTCCTTAAGTCACATAACAAAAAAGTGGCAAAAGTTTTTCCTGTACCAAAAGTTTTTGTTGTACTTTCTGTTGCAAAAAGTTTTATTATGATTTTTGCTTTCAGTTTTTCTTTTTCGTTTCGTTGCGTTTCGTTTTTTCTTTTTCTTTTCTTCTCCCCTTCCTTTTTGTTTGCTTTTTCTCATCCTGTTTTGACTTTGTTGACAATTGAAATTGATTTTGCGGTCAGTCACAATGGCTGTTGATTTTTGCAAAAATATAATCACAATCACACATATATACAGATATCACATTCATCTCATACGATTTATATAAATGCACATATATGCCTATATATATATGCATATATGTATGTATGTACATATATGTACATTCCTTCCGATAGCAAATTTTAAATGAGTTTTAAATTGCCAGCAAACACAACAACAAAAACATGCCATTTCTGTTTGAGCAACAAATTATTTGATATTGTCATCTAGTGAAAATTTCATTAAATTTTTATTTGTTGTGTGGCACATGGAAAACAAAGGCCAGCTGAACATTTTCTATTATAAATAACAAAACACTGTGAACTAATACAAAAGGAAAATGCTGAAAATCAGGTTAACATTATCTCTGCCGCATTTTTATTTCCCTTTCGAAATAAGACCTTTGAATTTAGAGTTTGAATATATGCGGCAACTTTCGACTCAAAGAATTTAAAGATGTGTAAATAATAATAATTGTTTAATTATTTTACTCAATTTCAATAGTAAAAGTATAAAACTTGAATAAAAATTCCAAACTTCCATTATCAATTATTAATTATCAATGTGATAGGATGATTTAATTTTAACTTAACCAACCAGACTGATATAGTTTACATTTGTTATTCTTCATTATTTAAATATGTTTAATGTTTTTCTATGATAATTGAGCAATGAATGGTTTATAATTTAACCCAAAAATAAATGGACGCTTTTTCGAAAGTGTACAAAAAATATTTAAATAAATCACACGAAATTTCGGATACATCTAGATGGCTGGAGCAAGTGATGGGGATAGGAAGAGGGGTAGTTCGATATGACAGGATGCTATATTATATCCACTATAATTGACATTTTAATGTGCTGATGGTTGAAGAACGATAGCAACCCGATTTAATATTCTGATAATTGTTCAACTTAATCGAATTGTCACCGAGCACAGACAATTTCACAATTTTTCCTATAGCTGGACAATGCGGCGTATGCTAAATATTACGGAGACGATTTTGACATTAGCAATTGACACAAAAATTAAATGGTAAATTCGACCACGAGCAAAACAGAGATAGACAGAAAGAGAGAGGAGGGAGATAGAGGAGATAAAGGAGGGAGAAAGCGTTAAATAAACAATGGAAATGAAATTAAGATTTTTCACTCTTTTTTTTTTGGCTCATTTAACATACAAATTTCCATGTTGTCTTTAGCTAACACAGCTTGAGATCGTCTCACGATCGCTTGTCTAATGGTTCGTTGCATTTCCCGGCCGTTGCCCTCCCACCCCCCATGGGGCTGTCGTCGGGTGTCGCCCTGCTCTCTAAATAAAAATATGTTGTGACATTTTTCATTTCTATTCGGGTTTTCAAATGGGGCGAAGCAGAAATGTCTCAAGAGGCGTGGCCGAGTGTTTAGCTTAATGAAAATTTCGATTGCTTGGAATAAAAGCTTTGTGGAACAGTGGTGCAAGCATCAGAGATCGGGGAAGAGACAAAAAAGAGGTTTCTAATGTCAAGACAAAACATTTCTTTCGGAATTCATCACAGTTATTTATTAGTAGTAATGTTTTTCTTTTGATTAAACAATTATATTTGTTCCTATTGTCTGCAGAATTCGAACCACTGTGCAAGGTGTCTCTTCTTTTACGAATTGCCGCACAAAATTAGAAATTAGTTAGTCTATCGATTGTCTGACTAGTGTTTGTCTCTTTCTTATTGACACCCGTCACCTGTTCCCCCGAGCCCCTTGCTCGCATCTCTGTGCCAGTCATCTTAAGCAAATATTGGGGAATAAAGATTTTCGTTTCGGTTGCTGGCTTTCATATTGTATTTTGTTTGTGTCTTTCTGTAGCCAGCATTAAAATTGAAATCGAAATGCCGCAGACCGCAGTAAAGCAGAATTGTCTGCCTTTGCTTTCGTCGATGGCGACGATGGAGCAAAAGGGATGAGAAAAAGCCATCAAGGTACAGTCAACTCTGGCCATAATCAAACGCCAAGCGAAGCTTACACATGACTGCAGATAAACAACTATATAGTCAGGTCTGATGATCTATATATAGGAATCGGAGTGGGAATTGGCAGAAGCGTGTAAAACAAACAAACTGACGACAGCGCATAGTTTCATTATCCTTCTCAGAATGCCAGTACACAGACTGGCAGACAGACAGACAGTCGGATGGATAGGTGGGTGGGCGTCAGGTGGGCAGACAACGGAACGGAACAGGAACAGGAACAGGCAAGGACATGTTGAGCATTACAAATTTTCGAAATGAAACTGAAATCAAATAAAGGACAATGCCAAATATACATAACGAGTGTGAGGAGACTGGGATGGGATAGCGAAATGGAGACATGGAGAAACAATGT
The DNA here is from genome assembly GCA_018150735.1 of Drosophila sp. 14030-0761.01. Lineage (NCBI taxonomy): Eukaryota > Metazoa > Arthropoda > Insecta > Diptera > Drosophilidae > Drosophila > Drosophila sp. 14030-0761.01. The sequence goes on along the minus strand of JAECWO010000027.1, from coordinate 1,722,187 downwards.
AGGAGAAAGCGAGAAAGCAAAACCAACAACAATGCTCTGCAATTAAAAATGGCTGAAAATAAAATCGCTGGAATGACAAACATGCTGCGAATTTGTAATCTGTAATATGAATTCGGAATTTCGAATTTTAAAGATATTTTTATTATGAATACCAAAAAGGAAAACTCGCTCACACACACACGCAGAGGAAAAAGTGGAAAAAAAACAATGTGAAATATGTGGGGAAACCTGGGAAAAACAGGTGAATATGAATTGCAGTTCGATTTAATTGAGTTGATGGAATGTGCATGAAGGAAAGAGAGGGGGAGAGAGAGAGATGGAAAGAGACGGCGATATATAGCTAGAGAGGGCTAGCTGATATGTTTCATAAAATGGTAACAATCCAATCAGCTGTGCTGTAATTGGCAAAAATGTAAAATTGCAAATGAATGAATTCGTTTGAGTTTTCGCTTTTCTTTTTTCTCTTCTTTGCGGGCAAATTGATTGAAAAACCTGAAATTGGCAAAATGATGAAATGTGTAATGTAAAATGTGGGCAACACTCGTCATAGTATAATCAATGGTGGTCACGTGTGGCGGGGGGGGACGAGGCAGGAGCCTGCCACATCGAGTGGAAAAGTGAGTTAAGATGTGTGTAATATCATTTGCAAGTGAGATGCTCTGATATGGAAAACAATTTGAATTTCAAGCAGAGAATTACACATTGCGAATACTTCATAAATAGATGACGTTTAACTAAAACTTACTCTCAGTAATTTAACTTAATTCCGCTGCATTTGCATTTTATTCACTGCTAGTGCTGATTTAGCTCTAGAGAGGGTACTCAATGATCTATTGTAAAGCTCATTCCGAATTACTGGAGTTTACATAACTTTCCTATTATGTCTGCAAAGGATCCTAAATGCTTTCTGAATTTAAAAATTAACAACTGTATATTGGGACTAAGAGCTCTTTAATTAAGCATCAGTTATTAACTCTACCCAATGTAAATGGAATAAGTGCTTATATGCTGATCCATGCTTTTGAAAAAACGGGAAAAAAGGAAACTCTTTCATTGTCAATGACCTACGATGCCTTGCCAACATTTATTTGCTTTCTCTTTTTCACCAGTTGTGAGAAACTTCTGTTGATTGACTCAATGCTATATCTCCTCTTCCAGTCCCCTTCCAATCCCAAGCCCTTCCTCCCACACCACTGAAATTTAATAATAAGTAAATTGTATATCCCCCCCCCCCCCCCCCCCCTCCTCTATCGAACATTTAAGAATTTTGCTTCTTTAATTATAGCATTGCAAAAGGGTATATTAAATTTGGTAGGGCAACTAATAAAGGAGGCATCTCCGACATATCAAGTTACACTTATTGATCCGCATGACAAGGGAGTTCAACCGTTTTGGCCCGTCTGTCTGGAAAAACCTTTCCTAAACCGCAAAGAAAGAGCCGCAATTTTGCACGAGTCTTGTATAACGCAGGCATTGTAAATCTCGATTCATCCTGAAGAATTGCCTTATAGCTCCCATAGGAACCATTGGTAAAAATTTGTTTTAGCTTAATAACTTCTTTTTTTTCACCAGATTGTGAGAAAACTTAACATTTGGCTGTTTATTGTACATGCAAACATCCATGCCAAATTTTGTCAAGATCGTTCTATCCCATATACTCCCATATCCACAATCGACCAAAAATAATTTTCCATCTAAAACTTTTTTTGAGCATCATCGTCACTTGAAAATAACACACATGGAAAGTTACAATTCTGGTAAATTTGATCAAAATCGGATGACTATACAGATAGCTGTCACACCCAAATCTCCTCCTCCGCCTCCATGCCTCCTGCTATGGCGAAAAAACATTTTACACAAGTCCTTACATTTGTATGTTTTTGGGATCTAAACAAGAGCTTGCTATTTTATACAAACTTCGGCATGGTCGAAGTTAGCCCGGCCTTCTGGTTTTTTTTTTGTTTTATTGCCGCTTCTAATCAGAATTTGTAACCAATTTTCAATGTTCGAATGCGTTTTCCTTTGACGCCGTCGGAGTCCTGGGAGAAACATTTGATTTTGCGATTGAATCAAACAATCAATTATCTTGTCTTCTGTCGTTTTTGGTTCTCTGCTTTTTGCTGCAATTTCTATTGGCCACATTTTTGTCAAATGACTAAATGACAAAAGGCAAATGACTGCAGGCGGAAAAAATTGAGGACACAAAAACTGCAAAGAACTTACAGTTGAGTGACAAATTTTTTGGAGAAAAACAATCAGAGATAGAACGACAGAAAGGCAAGAATTCCAGGACAAGCTCTGGATTTACTCTCCATGGATGCGCAGAATATTACATTTCAGCTATCAAGCCATCAAGAATTGCAATTTTTAATCAGCAATCTCGCTAAGAGAGAAATTTCGCTAGCAACGTCGGGGTCACCAGCTGTGAATGAGCTGAATATTGCATTTCAAATTATTAGAATTGACATTTTTGATCAGCAATTTCGGCAAGACCCTTGGCATACAATTTTATCTGCTCGTTCTCTTTTTCGCACACCATTCACTGCATCAACAGGAAATCGCAGAAGAAAAAACAAAAATGGAGCGCATAAATTTCCGCTTTCGCCATTCGGATGACGTTTTATGAGCCAGCAGAGCAACTGGAGTCAAAGATTGTTTATGATGGCCAACCCCAAAATGATTCATCGCATTAAATGGCGGATAATGCTTAAGCTCATATTCAGCAAGGAGCAAGACAAAAAACAAGGGAGATGGAGGACTGAACCAAACGCTGCAAGGACGAATGAAAAGGAAGAAGGAAAAATGTGTGAGCATATGCGAAATTTTGGCCATTTGTATAAAAATTATTTATGGCATAAATTGTCCCGGAATGTTGAATTGTTGAGTAAGGTCTAATATATTGAGCAATAAATCTGACTTGATTTCAAATTTGTACTTACTCATGCTCATAAATAAATAAAGAACTAAGATATCGAATATGCAAACAGGTTAATATTCATTGGCCAAGTCTAAATACCGCTTTCGACTGGGGAATAAAGTCTGCCAAACGGCGGAAAAAAAAAAGAAAACGAAAGCAAAAAAACAGCGGCATCCATCAAAAGCGTAGTCCCAATTAATGTAGAGCACTTTAATTTGCTGTCCCAGTTTCAGACCGCAACGGAAGGACTCATATAACCAAGCCCTCATTCACCATCCTTCGGCTCCTTCCTTTCAGCCCACACAATTTCCTGCCCATGGCCACATATCCACACATAAATTCGCACACGAAGCACAGCCTGACATGGCGGTGCTATTTATGGAGCAGTTCCTGTTCAGCAAAACAAAAACCAAAAACGAAAAAGAAAAAAAAAACAAAAACAAGGACGACGAGAAAAAAAGTGTAGGGAAAAAAGTGAAACTCAGCTACTTTTAGTCCTCTAGTCATAGTCCTGTATTCTGCCGGTTGGTTTAGCCACACATACATAAATCCAAAATTGTCGTTTTGTCGCATAAATATTTTAGTTCGCAGTCTTTTAAAAGCGAAGGACTTTGCCGTGGCGCAAGGCAAGGACATAGACAATAGGCCAAATACGAATAGACACGAAATGACATTATTTCTTATTATTAGAAGACAACGTAAATAAATGAGACGAGGAAGTGTCCGGAAGGGGGAAGCCTCCTTCTCCTCCTCCTCCAGAGTTTGTCCTGTCAGCCGCAATTCCCACTTGTCTGTCTCCATAAATGCTTTATCTCTGGCCAACACACATAGGGACAAACACACACACACACACACACACACACACACACACACACACACACACACACACACACAGATCCAACAATGACAGTTTTGTTGGCTTTTGTAATTATGTGCATATAATAAAGTTGACCTAAATAAAAAAACAACATAAAGACGAGTCTTTATGCAATATAATGAAAAAACCTCATGCCTACACACACATTCTCATACTTTTATATAGATTATATACATAGATACGCACTCACACACACACACACACACTACAATAGGTTATTGTGTGAATAGTTTTGTATGCAGTTCATTAAATGATAAGCCATCGACATTTGCCAGGACAATTGAGAATTGGCCACTGAAAGACACATAAAGCCAATGCATAAAATTGTAATGGCGACTTTCGGATGCCCTCTAAATAGGTGTGTTATAGCTTCTAGGTGGGATATTATATTTAGAGCATTATTAATACTCTTTTGCCTTGATTTACAAATATAAAAGGCTAGGAAATATTTTAACTTACCATAACAAATCATATATCCTTGATCCACTGATCGGGTTTATATGGAGTAAGAATATTCTGAAAAGAATATTATAAATTATAAATTGAGAAACAGTTTGATCAAGGCTTAACTAATAATGGGCAGGGCTTAATTATATTATTTATTTTTTAATTATTTGATTATTCAAAATGTATTATCTAGCTGACTAACTAGCTAATTTTACCCTTCTTTGCCCTATATCAAGGCAAAATGTTTAGTTTTGAAATTTCAATAAAATTTTGATTGGAAAGGAAAGAATAATGTGATAAAGAAATATACATATACATATGTAGAAACATGTGGATAAAAGATATTAATTATTCGCTTTAAAAAAATCTACAAAGTCAGCTATTAAATATTGTGTTATTCTTAAATTATATAAAACTCTCAACATAAAATTAAGCAACCTATTTGAATGCTTACATTGAAAATGATATCATCCAAGAATTTAATCAAGCATTTCACAGAAAATTCTTTGCCAATATAAGACAAAGTCTATTTTCGCTTCATATTTCTTGGAAAATCTTTTATATTTCCTACTGGCTGTCATCCTAAGTTTGCCAAGAAATATGTGAAACTAATTGGTTGACTGCTGCTGTTCCTCTTTTGCTCTTTCTCTGCTCAGATCCCCAGCTCCATCAGCTTGGGACTTATCAATATGCATGATGAACAATTTTGACAAGCTTTTCCAGAGCCCAAGAGTGAAACCCATTTACATTTTACATACTACTTAATTGTTTTCCCATTATACAGGGAGCTTCATTAGCACACGCACACACGTGTTTGCCACACCACGCCCCCTCCCTGCCCAGCGTCCCTCGGAAAGTCAAAGCGATTAATGTCAACTTGCTTAATAGCATTCCTTTTTGCCTCATCACCATAAGCAGCAGCAGCAGAAGCAGAAGCAGAAACAGAAGCGGCAAAACCGAAAACTTAAAGCCTTGGCCTATAGACACACACACACAGAGACACACACATACATACATGTATGCATAAAGAAGACAGGCGACTGTAATTTCCTGGCGAGCGTCACCCGACGCTTTCGCCGCAGCACTACGCTCATCTCAAATGCAGGCTCAACATGTCATGTCACTTCTGCTTGCCCAGACTTCACTTTGGATTGGATGCTGCCGCTTTCGATGCTGCTGCGGTTGTTCGCGTGATGAATTACATACTCGCCGAAGGACATCATGATGAAGTGCCTGTCATTCGGCAAAGCTGAAAGAATGTCCAAACTGTTGTTGTCCCTCTCACACCGCACCATTTGCATATGTATATGGGGACAAACGTCTTCCGCATAATTTATCGACACTTGTGCAAAACTTTAATTACTCCCAGGACTAGAGGAATGAATGAACCAACAACATCCACATCCCGTCGACTAATGCCAAAAGGATGTTGTTGTTCTTTTTTTCGACTCGACTAGATGGAAATATTCAAAGACTTTTGTCTGCATAACACAATGCTTATATGTATATCCTTTGGCCATACATAATAGCTCACTCACAGGGAAGCCAGCTTAGTGGTGTACCATGGGAAAGTTGGGATTGGGCGGGATTGGGGTGGCAGAGCTTTTCCCAATATCAGTATCATCAGTTTAGCTACTAATGGCCTTTAATTGAGCGCTGGGAAAATTTTCAAGTGTTTGCGGCTGTGTTGACGCCAGCAAAAATTTGTTGGCCGAAATTTGATATTGAAAATGAAGTGGCCTTTAACTGCGCTCTCTAACTTGGCCATTTACATTTTGGCTTTTTCGGTTCCTACACATTGGATGTATGAGTGTGTGTGTGTGTTGATGTTTACCCGCTTAAGAGTTTGTTTGCCAAGTGGCATTATGTGTTGTAAGAGCAGCATTTAGAGATGAGATTTTGCTTAGAGAAATACATAATACTCCCGAGCATTTATTTTGCCATTTATTTTCCATAGAAATTGTGCTACTAATGAAAGCGCTTATATTGCCCAAGTTTATAAAATGTGTACAAAAAAAAAAATTAAGAGTCTCGTAGAAAATAGTAAAATAAAAGAATAAACACTTTGGCGTTTGCAATACAAATTATATTTTATTGGAACAAATAAGACACGAGATCAGAACCAGGCAAAGATCACCATGATTTAGAAAATGAGTTATTCTTTTAGGTGTCAAGATTATTAGCTCGAAAGGACTCAATTTTTACTGAGCGTTGTCAATGCTATTTTGCCCTCTCTTAGATAATTTCGATTTCATTAGAGTTAAGTCAAAAGATAGCAATAATTGCAAATAATAATTTTTAATTATGGATTATTCTCCTAATATGTACAATGGAAGTTCGCTGCTTTGTAACAATAAAATCCATTAATGCAATGGATTTGCTCAATTCGTAATCTCATACCAATTATCTGTTTCATAATTGTGCAAAATACATTACTTACATTTTGTATATGTATGTATGTATGAACCACAAATTTGATATAATTAGAATTGATCGAAGAAGAAAATTCATTGTTTGAGACGCTGGCGTTGAGCATCTAATTGTTAACAATAATATTTGCATGACCAGCCCACCTTCACCCCGCAGTCGCCCCGGCCCCGTCCGCTTGGCAGGCAAATAAATAAGATTTGAATTTCCATAATTCTCCATATGCACATTATTGCACAAAATGCCTAAATACAATGGATGATTATGGGCCAAATGTATGCATCTTCATAACTAAATTGTATTAGAACAATGTTTGCCTATGTTGGGTCAGGTGGCTGCCTGAAGGACTTTAGTAGTTCGGTTATTTGAGAATCGCATTAGTTGTTCATTAATATTTCTTGTTGCCTAATCACTGCGGGGGTACTGGCATTAAGAGGTGAGGGTTGGGCGGGTTGGGCCTGTGCACCAAAAGGATTTTCATTTATACATGGCGTATACGTAATCGTATTCATTGGATCAACAATGTGCATTTCAATGGGCTCCTGGCTGCTGCTGTGGCCATTGATATTCCTGTTGTGTTAACTATTTTCCAATCCATAAAACATAAATTAACAAAAGGAGCGGCATTAGCAAACGAAGGGCAGAATGCTATACCCAGGGAGTGGCCAATAGTTAGCTAAGCATACAAATCCAATTCACAAAACTGACAGCCAGCCAGCTAAAATGTTATGCATATTTATGCCCAAATTATTGGAGCAGCATTAATATATACATACATATGTATTTGCTGGCATTCCTGCATATACGTATATATTTATCTGCTAATACGTATGTAATGAATTATATTGTGGTATTCATCAGTTGACTCAGAAGGGAATGTTGGCTGCAAATTGCTTAAGGGAGAGGAGAAAGACAAATCAAATACCAATCGCTCCACTCATCGAAAAGTTGTTAAGTCTCTAAATTAAATTACAAGTCAACTGCTTTTGATAATTACACAACATTGAATACAATATATCTCTTTAAAATTATGCTTATTTTGTTTAAGTCATCATAGAAGTGTTAAAAATCGGAAAAATCTGCCAGAATTAAAGGTATATCTCTGTAAGGCTAGCTAAAATAATTGCAAGAATAGTGGAATACCATGTAAAAGGGAATAAAATCCGCATGCTGACCCATTCTTTTAAGTTTATAAGCCATTAACGAAAGATTGAATAGGCTTTGAATTGGCTTTCATTTAGCCGAATTGGGCTATCTTTTACATATGAGCTAAAACCGTTTTATATGAATTCAGACGATAAAAATCGTGAACAGAATTAAACAACGCCTATAGTTATGTTACATCTTTGTTGATAGTACATTTTTAGGTTTATGTATCTGCAGGACAAACTCCTTTTCCCTGTTTTTCATTCGTTTTCGATTGGCCATTAAACCGTGATGCCGTGATCCTTCCGTTTTCTCAGTTTTATAGCCCAACCATATAGCATCTCCCTGGCAAGAAAAACATAATCGAAAATCGGTTACAACTAATTTGATTTTATTGAAATGAGTTTGCCTCAAGTCTATCGTTTTGCTCTCTCTTAAACTCTGCTCAGCTAATCATAAGAATCGGTCCAGAAACGAACAAAAAACATATCAACCACTTGGCCTTGGCAGTTTATGTGCTTTTATGAGCACTTACGAGTATGACGATGACGATTAGCATTAAACTTACCCAAGAGGAGCAGCCTCCACTCCACAAGAACCACATGCCCATCCCCAAACCCCCCAAACACACACACATAAAATCATTTTATGTTCCAGGTGAGAAGGAAAGTCATGATGTTGTTGCCACAATTTTTTTTGCGTCAATGTTTTGCCTTTTTATTGACTGGATGGCGGCGGGGAGGTTCCGCTGTTGACTTTTCAAAATGGCCACGCATAAAAATTGTATTAAGCCATAAAACGAAGGCGATTCGAGAAGAGAGGAGAGACGACGGCGACGGCGAACAAAATGTACATAAAATATTTCATTCTGCGGCTGAGCAACAAAAACAGACAAAAAAAAGAATCAATTGACTTTATAATACGCTTTAAACGAGCAGACGGCACGTTTAACATTTTGAATAAATGGAAAAAGTCAGCAAAAGTCTTACATTTCTCGAGAACTCATTTTCTTTAATGCTAATCAAGAATTTTATATCGGAGATTGTGAGATTTCCACTGCTTTTTCCTTAATTAACTAAGATACATTTTTCCCTGTATTCGGTTCGTAATAATATTCCCGGTTTAAATAATTCAGATTCCTATAGCAGTTGGACGAATTTTTGCCCCTTTGGGTCCCTTCTGGATTCAACTGTCTCGATACCCAGCGTATCGATGATGACTGTTATCGGGTGTTCTCTGTTGAGTGTGTCACCTGGCGATAATTTACAAGGATAATCTAATAAACTATGCATGACGCAGTTAAATTTCCTTAAAGGCTTTTCACTCAACTCAAGTCAATTCGGGGGAAAAAAAAAAGAAGAGAAATACATGCTTCTTGGTTTGTTGATTGCGACTTGAGAGCCGGAGAATCTGCCGTCTGGAGTCAAGAGTGCTTCCACAGAGTCTGTTTGCTTCACTTGTCCCAAATATGATTTCAATTTCTGTTTTTATCTTTTCTTTTGCAAAACACATTTCAATTTATGTATGTTCGTCGGTTGGTTCGTTTTTCTAGCATTCGCTATACACTCTATTTTTATACCCTTGCAAAAAGGGTATATTAATTTTGGTCAGAAGTGTGCAACGCATAGAAGGAGGCATCTCCGACCATATAAAGTATATATATTCTTGATCAGCATGACAAGACGAGTTCAAATCCGTTTGTCCGTCTGTCTGTCCGTCTGTCCGTCTGTCCGTCTGTCTGTCTGTCTGTCTGTCTGGATCAACAGCTTTTCCTCCGAAACCGCTAAAGCTACAGAGCTGCAATTTTGCACGAAGTCTTGTATATACTGCAGGCATTGTATATCTTGGATTCATCCGGATCGGACGACTATATCATATAGCTCCCATAGGAAGCATCGGTCGAAAAATGAGTTTAGATCAATAACTTCATTCTTTTTCACCCGATTATCATAAAACTTAACACTTGGCAGTATTACACATCCAAACATCCATGCCAAATTTGATCAAGATCGGACTACTATATCATATAGCTCCCATAGGAACAATCGGACCAAAAATAGTTTTTGTTTTTTTAGCGATCATCGTCAAACTAAGTAAATAACATTTTCACATAGAAAGCTATAATTTAGGTAAATTTGATCAAAATCGGATGACTATATCATATAGCTGTCATACAAACATATGAAAAAATTTCATGCTGCATGTCTACATACATGCATATGTATGCGTGCCGTGCTATGACGTGTAAAAACGGATTTTTACATCAGGGTCTTTACATTTAGATAACTCTTTTTAGAGATCTAGTAACACAAGAGCTTGCAAGGGTATACAAACTTCGGCATGGCCGAAGTTAGCCCGGCCTTCTGGTTTTTTGCAGGTTTGGTTTGTTCAATATGCGAGCTACATGCAGATGCCACGCCTCTCTTGTACGCCCCAGCTTATGGCAAACATACATAAATCGCAGAGCATATTACACAATGCAAGATGCGTGCCTGGCTCAAATGGGGCCCACTAAAAAAACCCCAACGTTTTTAGTGGCATGCCCCCAGTCAACTCAATGCCCCCGTCCTCTCCGCCACCATTTCTACATCTTTTGCCTTGCAGTGTGTTTGCATTTCAGTCGGTTTAAGTGTGGGTGAGTTTTATGCCAAGACGGGGAGGGGTAAAGGGAACAAAGAGCAAAACTTTTTACGGTACGAGTGTCCTGTTGCTGCACTTAGGTGAAAGAGCATGAAGGAAAAAACGGGGATAAAACGAGAATGTGGATAGAGATGAGAATGTTGGGGGAAAACATTTGTAACATTTTGGTATGATGAACTAATTATTTCAACTGCTGCACAATTTAAATCTTTTAAATAACTTTCTCTCATGTGTGAAATTCAGCAAATTTACTTTCATTCCGATACTGCAGTGGAAACACACAGGGAAAGGAATAATAACTCAAAAGATGTGAAGCAAATTTAAACATTCCTAAATTATAAATCTTTCTTTTCCAAATTTATATAAGATACACACTTTAGTTCATTTTTTGTAATTATCATACATCTTTGAAACTAATACAACAATTTCTGATGCAGAATTCATGAGAAATTTCAGAATTCGTGCGCTAATTGATTAAGTTGTCTGTCATTCCTTTGGCCAAACAAATCAAAAATATTGCAAACAAGTTAACCGATTAATTTATGAATCATTTGATAGTAGTATTAAGGTTAAATAAAAGTTTGAAACTAGATAATCCTTTGGTCAGAGTACCCCAAATCTTCTCATATCTCAAGAGTCGTCAAACAGAGTTTCAGTTGTTTTTTCACGCTGCCATCACCCACTCACGACATTCAAATGTTTCGTGTCACGGCAATGCACTGATAAAAGAGAAGAAAAAAAGTCACCCATATCTTATTTGAAACGATAGAGGAACAGAGACATTCTGTTGGGTCTGTCCAACACCGCCACCACGACGACCATCTCCTCGGATGCTCGACTTGCTCCTGGCTGACTTCGGCAGCAGCTACGTGCCCTGCCTGCAAAAGCATTCAAATTGTTTACCGTATGAGCGGGGAGCGCGCACGTGAAAGCCAAAAGAAAATTGTAGTAAATTTTAAATGGCGCGGCAGCAAAAATGTGCATCGGCTCCGCTCCTGCTCCATTCTCGTGCCTCGTCTAGGAGCCGGAACTGGAGCCGTTTGCCTTGACGCAGTGTAATTTATTGGCAGCACGTTTATCATGCCGTAGACTCAGACTCAGCAAGTCTCCCCCCCCACCCGTTTGCCCCTTGGTAAACCCAAAAAATGCAACCATGAGCCGCATGCAAAAATGCCTATGCCAAACCAGAGACAGAACGAGAACCAGAACCAGAACCAGGGATGGATGCCTGCAGTTGCCTACTTCAGCCTGGACCTGCCACAATATTTGCACAAATTGCATCCACTGAGCGATGCCTTCCACCAGGAGGGAGGCAGGTAGCAGTGTGAAGAGAGAAGCGCCAGGGAAGCGCCTTCTTTTCTCCACATCCTTTTTACTTACTTTTATCGTCGGGCCAATGTTTGTCGAGCATTTTGTCGGAGTTTTGGCAGAGTTGGAGGCCATTTCATTGTTTGTCTTTTTGAAGCTTGCTGCGGCTGCTACAGTTCTAGCCTCAGCTCTTGCTCTCTTGCCACACACACACAACACAGACACACGTACACACACACTCTCAGACAACATTCATTAAAATGTTGCCAATGTGTTTTTGTGGCAAATTGAAGCTGTGCTCGGATTGTGTGATCCCTTTCCGCCCATCTGCCCATTTGCCTACAGAAAATTTCTGGATATGCATTTTCCGAGTTGTTGCATATGCAAAGGATTAGAAATTGATGTGCGGAGTGTATGTATGTACATGTGGATGTTGTGGTGTGGGGAGTACGAAGAAAAGGATATGGTAATGATTGGGGAAATTACAACGGTAATGGCTATGTCAGGTATATGCCAGAGTGATGGGATAGATCTGCACAGCAAAAATTGGAACTTCCAATTATCATATGCATGTATTTTTGGGGGAAAAATTGTGTAAAATAGATTTCATGAGAAATTGGAGATGTTGTCTCCGATGTGACAACTGAATTTTTCCGAAATTAAAAACCTAAATTGGATAAAAATAGTAGAGCAACGGTTGATGACGCAAAAATGCAAGCAACATTAGTGTGGCAGCATATTTCTTTGTCGAAAATACCAAAGATAATATTTGTTTCACTAGAAAGTAAATATTCTAATAGGTGAGACACTTTCCAATGGGCGTATCAAACAAATTGTCTAGCAACTGTATCTAATTGTTTTTTAACTTAATCATAAACGTTGGCAATTAGAGGCAAAAGGAGGAGCTCCAATCTGCACAAGTTCTTTTTCTTCATCTGCTTCTACACTTCAACTACGGCTCTTCTAACCACAACTGTTGACACTTTGTTAGCAATTAGTTTGGTCAATATGGGGAGAGAGGAACCAACAAAACGAGAGGAGCCAGAAACAAGAGCGGAGCAAGAAAGCGAGTGAGACTGAGGGAGAGGGACATGGAGGAATGTGCCTGGACCAGGCATCGTCTCAAATAACTATAGAAAATTGCAGCAATTTTTTGTTCTTTCCTTTTTTTTTTTGTGCCATTTAATTGGAGGACGGAGCAAGGCAATCTAACAAAAGGAGGGAGAAACTTGGCCACAAAATTAATTAAAATGCTGAAACTTCCTCTCGTTTCCTGCTGCTGCGGCTCGCCTTCTCTCAGTTAGCGTTCTTCGTGTTCTATTTACACAACAAATTGCGGACAAATGCGCATAAATCAAATTTTCTGTTCACACCGTTCAATGGAAGAATACTGAAAAACAGAAAATACATGCAAAAGCCACGTAGAATTCAATTCAATTCGCCATGCATATTTCATGTGTATGTTTTTAAAGCACTCCAAATGTCCCTTCAATATGAGGGGGCATCCAGGGATCCAAACTCAAACAGAATTACGTTCAGAGAGCCCAGAACCAACAGGTTTTGTCCTCCGCATTGTTTCCGTGTGGGGGGTCAATAAGGATGAGGAAGAAAGGACAACAAAAAAGCGAAAAAATGGAAATGAAATGCGTGTGTTTGGGGGATGGAAATGGAGGGGGTGGGGGTGGGGGTTGGGTTGGTGGATTGTGGGAGTCGGGGAACACCAGTTCCTGCGTCTGGCAGTTGCTGTCGGCCTCTGTTTTTGATTCATGCGTTAAATGAAAATTAATCCGATTTAATCTGTCGCTAATTAGGTTTACTTTGGGATTTGGTTTGGCACCTTTTATACACATCCATACCACAGTTGGCATATCGTGAAGCGCGAATCGATTTCAATATGCTACCAAGAGGGAGAGTGGGAAATCAATTAACTGTGGTTGCCATTTAGTTGGAACTATCGATAGCTCGAATCGTCTCGCAATAGCAATTGATCTTCAGAGCGACTCTTTTCGCTGAGTAATTCAACTCACAGATTGCGTTTCGCATGTTCCTCAATATGAAATTTCTCTGGATGTGATGTGCCACTTCAAGTCAAGTGAAATTAATGTGATCAGATTTTGCTGCACTCGTCTGTGTGTCTTTTCCTTATGCATTATTCCTCATATCATCTAACCGAATTAATAATATGAAATTTCTTTAAATCCAAATCCTCCATCCTCCTTCACATGATGTTGCTTGGATGCAGTTTCGTGGCGCCTCTTGAGTGTTTAATATGCAACGCGGTGGCTCCGTCTTCCTCCAGAGTTCTTGTTGTTGTTTTCATTTTTGTTGTTGCCTTCAAGTGTTGCCCTGTCAAAGGAGCTGGCGTGTTGTTTGCTGTCAAAAGAAGAAGTCGAGACGGCGGATCATCATCTCCAGCTCCAGCTCCAACTCCAGCACCAGCTCCATCGTCATTATCATCATGATGATGTTGGTCGTTACTTTGAGTCGCCGTTTTGAGTGTTGGGAACGCGTGTCAAAGCGCAAACAAAGCGCGTTCCAATGCAAATGCAATTACAAAAAAGAAAAAAGAGGACCAGAAGTGGAGGGAGGAGGAGGAAAAACAGCAAGCAAGCAACTTATCAGTTAGGCAAGTTCTCATAATCCTTTGATGCCGCGCTGCCAGTTGAAGCACTTGACATAATTCCAAAGTGTTTGCTGCTTTAATGCGTTATGTTAATTAGTTCTGGGCGCCATTCTCAAGTGTCATATACACAACACCCGTTAATGGGTCAATAGTTTCTGATAACCAAAGAGCTTGGCAGACTGGCAGCTAGGCAACGAGTGATCCGGCTCCACATCGAGTCCTTTGCATAATTCATACGCCACCAAAAACATGGCAAAACACAAAAGTTTTTCGGTCTTTTCTATTCTGTTGTTGTGGGCCAAAAAGTCATTTCAGTGGAAATTTGATTTCACGCGACGCAATCCAGTCAATAACAGTTTTGGCAATAACAATGAAACATCCAGCAAAAATCAGGATTCAGGAGTCGGCAGTCAGGATTCAGCCCATGCACAGGGCTGCACATAAAAACGTATTAAGCATATTATCTAGGCAAGCACAGACGCCTGCCAGACAACGACAATGCCGAAATTTTTGGCTTTGCTAGCTTTTTCATCTAAGCCAAACTGAGGTTGCACGAGAGCGTATCCTTTCGTAATGAAACTTCAGAATTTTCAACTCTCTCTCTCTACTCCTCTCTCGCTCGCTTTATCTTTTATCCTTGTGTCTCTTCCTCTGTGTATGTGTTTTCGTTATGGAAATGAGATTGTCAACCGGGCCGGGCCAGACCAAACCCGGCCAGCCCAGACTAGACTAGACCCAAACAGGAGATTTCATAACAGAATCCCAGGCATATGTCTATGAAACAATGTTGTCAACAGCAGGCAAAAATTGTGCTGGCTCAAAATGAAAGGGCAACAGTGCGTATGAGTGTCATCAGCAGAGCCTTGATTTGGGTTATGCCCAGGTATCTAACTAAGTCTGTTATTTAAAGCCTTTTTGCAGACGAACAAGGGGCTCAAAACTGGCAATATTGATGCTCGAATTGGGCTAGGAACTGGCAAAATAACAATTTAGATGGCCAAAAAACATTATGGCCTGGAAATGTTTAATATTTTCCCAATCAAAAGAATGTTTTGTGTCGTTTACTGAAACAATCAATGTAAGCTCTCGAATGCGAAAATAGTTTTAAGCATAAATAAAGGACTATCTATGTTGTATTATTGTGTTTGAGGCCACCGAGTTTAATCTTACATCCTTTCACATCCATTCCATCAACCTGTTGGGTTATCTGTTCAAATAAGTAACTCCAAATCAGGCATTATGCAGCTGTTCTCCTCCATGCTTTTGTCCTATTGAGACTTGAACCACGGACAGAGTTTCCTATGTCAAGGACCACACAAATAGATCGAGAATATATGGATGCCACAATGGGTTAATCTATTTGCAAACCATTATGCCAAAGGGGGTCCGATTGTGACAAATGGCAAAGTGCCAGATGGACACATGAACTCAATTGCAACATTTACAAATTTCAAATTTAAAATATTGATTGATCACTTTCAAAGGGGAAGCCATTTCTCACTGACTCTGGAAAGAATGAATTTCGCATTGTTTAATTCACCAATTAAATTCACTCACTAATTTTTCATTAGAAAACAAAACAATTCAATATTATTTTGTTATTTTGGCAATCAATTTGTTTCAAGTTTCTATTATAGGTGCATTTTGTTTAAAGTGAGACTAAAGTAAATGAATCCTTCGCTGTCTGTTATGGAGATTAATAGCAACTGCCATGGATTACCTTAAGAGTTTATGAAAAATTAATTTTCTGTTTCTCGCAAATCATTTTGTCATGTTGATGTCCGATAGATACTTTTGGAATATCGAAAGAGCTGTTATGTGGCAAAGTGTATCGATAATCTTCTTCACGATATCTGGAACAATATGGATTCGTGATATTTTGTTCACACATTTAATCTTCTTATTATTTTATCATTGTCATTATTTGCTCGTTTATTAACGAAAAAACGCAAACCCCAAAAAAGAGCGCGTAATAAGCAATTACATAAGAGTTGATGTAATTATTAATTATTTAATGTAAATATAAATAAAAGTCACCAACAAGAACAACAACAACAAGAGTAAGCAGCATTATCCAGGCCCTCGTTTCACGTTTTCGCGACCAGCAATAAATGTATTTAAATTTATTGCATAATAAAGATTAAATATTTATTTACACAACGTTTCAATTAACTTTCGGCTTTGGCCTGGGTCAGTTTGTCGTTCTTTTTTTTGTGTTTTTGTGTGTGTGTTGGATTCTGTTTGCTCGAGCGCCAATTTAATTATAAAATTTATTGTTTAAAATTTGCATCAGTTGAAACAGAAAATGGCGACGACGAATTGGACGACCGATGGACGGACAGACGGACGGACGGACGGACAAAAACGGAAGTAGGTTGCCGCCGGCAGCCAAAACAAGTTGAACGAACTCCATACTACTCCGTGCATCTGGCCTCTGGGATGTTTCGGTGATGGCGACGACGCCGGCTCCATTTGCCGGCTGGGAATGTGCCACACATTTTATATATAGGGGGAATTGTATGTAGGCCGTAAACTTGCCATAAATTTTAGTTTCACACGCACCGAAAGTCCTAGAGACCAACAGCCAAAATGGCAAACGAGAGAATTTGCCGAGAATTTTTCTGTTGCTTTTTGTGTGAATTTCACTCAATTGACATTGGGAGCCCAATGTCTACCGGCAGGCTATCCCCTTCATAGTTGCAACCGTTTTCTTTTTTTTTTATTCTGTGCACTTCAAAGTCAACGCAGCTGTTGCCGGAGAAAAAAATACAGAGCGACAAAAAAAAAGAGTTGTGAAAACGCAAAAAATGCGGAAACTGCACGGAAACGGAAGTCGCAGTGGCAATGGCACAGAAAGAGTAGTAGGAGACAGGAGCAGCTGTGCTGACTGACCATCCTCATACTGCCTTGGCCACCCCCCCTCCCCCGCTACTCTCCGGGGAGCTCTGCCCAATGCCCGTCGAGACGAAAGTCGCGTTGCTGATGTCGCTTTCAAAAATTCATATTCGTAATTGTTGACTGTATTGTCGCCTGGCATTGTTGCCTGGGGTATACAAACAGGCCAAAGGAGTGCCACAGTAAACACTCATGCATGACTCACAGAGATCCAATTCTCAATGTGATGGAAGACGATAAAACGATGGGAAAACTTGAAAAATGTCCTAAAACTTAGCATCACACATCATGCATCTCCAGAAACTAACATCCTAGCTCCTGAGACACATCCTTGAGCCATCAGCTCTGTTCTTCTATTAGGTGCATTTCTTGATTAGGGATATCTTTAAAATTTAATAATAATTAGGGAACATTTCCATGTCGAATCATTTTATTTGATCTTTACTGTATGACGTTGAAAATTTAAAGTTATCCTGCTGGATCAACTCCGACTCGAACTCCAACTCCGCGCTGCTTTTGAAGCATGCTAAAATATATAGAATACATATTTTACTGGCTAATCTTTTGCGGCCGGAACTTTTTGAATTCCGGCTTAACTTTGCAAACGTTTTCCGGGCGCTTTTTTCGTCCTATTTTGACTCGATTTAGGGAATGCAAATTTCATGCATATGTCTTCAAACATCCTGCCTTTGAGGGGGGGGCAAGAATATGTTTAAAAGGTTTCAATTTGGCCGATCTCACAAATAAATTTGTCATAAATTCTCATTTAATAAAAATCTTTTGTTCTACCCCCCAAAGTGATCACAAATTTATATATTTAGCTTTTTTTTGTTGTCCAATGATAAAAAACTTTCTTTTTTTGTACCCTCAAAAATAAATGATGAGTAGGAGGAGGGTTCAATGCATTCAAGTGCACTTAGTAAAATGCCGCCAGCATTATTAAAGATCACAGTGCGCGAGAGAGAGAGAGAGATAGAGAGAGAGAGGGAAAGAAAAAGCAGCCACACATCATATTTATGTCTCCACACCCGCACACACTCCACCGCACCACTCCCACTCCAGAGGCGAAGTCAAGTGCAGGCCTTCGCTTGGTTAATTGCAGCGGAGGCCGTCACTGATGAGTTTAATTGAAATAATGCGAGAAATGCACTCTTGGCAGGGGATGAGGTGGACGGGAAAAGACGGACAGAAGCGGGAAATATGCATTAATAATATATGTGTTTTTCTCTCACTCTCTCTCTCTCTCTTTTCTCTCTTTCTCTCTCTTGCTTTTTGTCTCTAATGAAGTTAATGCCGAAAAAATGGGAAAGTGAAGTGGCAGCAAACGTTTGTCAAAATGTTTAATTGCATGAAATAAAGACTGAGACCAACACACTCTCAGCCCCAAGGAGGAGCAAATGGAGCTTATGATTTGTCATAATTTAGTTAATGCCATTAACACAAGCTCTAATATATATCATATTTCTTGTGGCTTTTTTACATTCGTTAAAAATATTTTACGAATAGTATTTATCAGTAGATAAGATTAGCATTGACCTCTAGTCAAATGTATTTATATTTTTATACTTAACAAACAAACAATTCGAATAGCAGGAATATAATAATAATTTATATGGAACATGTAAAATTGCAGCAAAGAATCATCAAAGATCCAAAATAAAACCAGAGATATATTGTTAAAATTAAAACAATTAATCTAATGCATAAAAATTGTTCATCTTTTAAGAAATAAAATTTAATTCGTATGTAATTACGTTAACGTCAAAAAGTCTTTTGACTTGTATTTATTTAAATTTCGTTTCCAACTGTTTACTATTCATATTTCTGGGTTAAAGTGTGCAAACTGGCAGATAATTTAATGCCGAGCCACCAAAAACGCATTCGAGTTGAAAATATTTGGAAGGCGCGACGTGTCGTACCCAAGATGTCTGAACTTATATACTTTGTATACAACAGTTTTTTGTTATGTTTTGTTTCCTTTTTTTGGCATGCCATAAAATGATCTATTGTGGCATTCCAGAGCTGTGTGTGTGTGTGTGTGTGTGGATATGTGTTCCAGGAGGCTACATACTACTCGTATCTGCACCTTTACGGCAAACTGAATGCGCAATAAATGGCACAGAAGGCGGGACAGCGACGACAACTTGGCAGAGTGAAAACTTGTGGCGGCGTCCCACCAAAAAGTTAAGTGAATTGTGCGAAAGTTTTTCGCTTGGTGCAAATTTGTGCAATGCAAAAAGTTATCCACACATACATATAAATATATATAACTACCATCAATTTGTGTGAGTGTGTGTGTGTGTGTGTGCTCCGTGTAACCATACCCCATGACCGAAATGGGTAAAAGGTAAATATGTCTGCGCAACAATGGGGTATCCATAAAATGTGCTACCAAATGCAAAATGGCTTCTGTGGTTTCAATGGCAACTCTCGCAGAGTCGTGGAACCACTGCCAACATTTATGGTGTTGTTGTATGCCGCTAGGTGGCGCCGGGGCCACCACCAGTTGCGTTTCGACAAACAAAACATAAAAAATGAAAACTTTTCCACCAGTTTGTGTGTATGCCCCATGTATTTTCCATGGGGCAGGTGTAATTTCCAGTGGCTCGTTTTCCTAGATGAAGTAATAAATGTTGCATTTAATGTATTTAGCGCTATGGAAGGGGGTGAGTGAGGGGGGCACATATAGAGTGAAACGGAGGTTTTAATGCATACACATAAAAGTGATTTACATGCGAAATGATGATGGTTATGCTACTGGTGGTGTTGGCTTCGACTTTGATTGCGATTCCCAGACAGATTAAAACAACAGAAGGGCTTACATTAATTGCAGATTGTAAATCAAATACTTGCGATTTGACCATGAAACCAAACAGCCAGACGAGGTTAAATAAACTGATGGATCTATACTCTTTTCTACAGTTCTACACAAAAAAACAGATCATTCCTGTTATTGCCTTTAAAGTCGGCCAATATGGTATTGCCAATTCCAGCGAATAATGTCAATATTGCACTTATTGACATCTTGGAAGCGTTAATCACTAATTTCCCCTTATCTGTATGCCCCATCACGCGGAAACGATTTAATATTCCAAAATTATTCACAATGTTCTTTACAAATTAACTTTCCTTCCATAGCGAAACTGATTTTTCCAGTAAATATTAAAGAGAGGTAGACTAAGACTTTTGCACTTGGATCGAAAACTATATTTACCCCTATTAACTTTATCATTCTCTGACTCAACGAGCAATTTGATATTCCATTCGCAAATCTCACTTACACTTCAGATCCTGAGTATATGGTCAAGCACTTAACTTTTGTTATACAAACTTTTGCTTTTCATCAACCATCAAAAAAAAATAGGAGAATAAAATAATAAAACTTTGCTTCGACTGCACTTTACCACATCCTTTACCCCCGTCACCATCTGCGCATCCTTCCCGTGGTTGCAAGTTCTTCGTGCCGGGCATTGGTTCTTTGACCAGTCGAAAAGGGAATTTACATAAATTCAAAATATGGCTTCTATAGGTTTATATATATATATGTATTTGTATATATAAGGCAAACCACTTTGTGACATTCATTTCAGAAATTGTGTCAGGGGTAGCGCTGTAGATGTTAAAGCTGATGGCTAGTGTTGGTAGTGTTCCAGCTTTGGTTCCAGTTGGCAGAGTGGTCATCATAAATTTATGTACTCCAGTGTACTGCAGTGTAACCAAAAATTACAATTATGACAACCGCAAAAAGGTTTCGTCCTTTTTTCTTTCTGGTGCACCAACAAAAAGTCTCGGTGAGTCCATAAAATGTTTAACATGATTAAAAACTGCTGCAGCACGAGGGCCAACTGGCAACTGGCTCGCGAATGAAATTGTAGAGAAATATTTGAAATGTTTAAAGAACTTCCATGAACTCTCTCAAGGCACTTCTGTTCCGGCTGACCCATCGAAGCGTGACTAAGGGCAAGATACTAAGTGCTTATAGAAGATGGATACCTGAATGCATGGCAAAGGTATTTGAGACATCATCATGATGGACTCTCCATCAACCACCCACTAGAAGAAGGAAATAATGAGGAGCAGAAGAGGGTGGTGGAGTAGCAGGAATTGCTGTCCGACCAGACAACGATAGTGACAATTAACCGTGGCTAACTCTCATGGTGGAGCATTCTGTCAGCTGCTGTCGATGGTAATTTGAAACGTGAAACCGCAAAATCCAATTCCCAGACAAGAGTTTTTTCTCTCTCTCTCTCTCTCTGTCTCTCTCTCTCTCTCTTTGTCTCTCCCTTTTTCCTTTTTATGTCTTTCCTTCATGTGTCGTCTGGGTGTTCATCACGTAAAGGGACGGACAGTGAAGACAAAGAGAGGCGAGGCAAGTCGAGACCCATCCTAGTCCCAGTCCCAAATGAAACCCATGACCAGACCTAGACCTAGGCGAGGCGAGGCGAGAGAGGGCGTGGCTGTATGATAGAGAAGCTTTAGCTTGTTTTCCACACTTCATTGATTTGTTGAGTTGGTTACAAGTGCATTTAGACAATCAATTAATCGACTGCATTGTCCAAAAGGAGCTTAGCAACGACTTCCAGAGTGTTGAACTTGATTTATGATATCGAGTTACATTCGGACATACCTCGAATTCCACCTTGCCCCATTGCGTAAGGTCTTTAAATTGATACCAAAAGTCAAGGCGAAGCCATACACCTTCGTGGAGGGGGGGAGACAGAGGCGGAGACAGAGACAGAAATGGGGGAAGCACTTGAAATTGAAGTGTTTAGGGAATGCAAGGGATTACCATATCACCATGGATCAACATAATATCTAAATAAACGAATGTTGACTTAATCAAATAGTATCCCAAACTCGATCAATAACAAAAGAGGGAATCGACTTTCAAACTTGTTGGCCTGTTCAACCATGCAATTATTGTTTCTATTCTATTTGATTTTTTTATTGAAGCGATTTCATTGTTGGTTGAACATTTACACAATTTATACGTCAACGTTTATTCTATTTAAAACTGAAAACAATTTCCCCAAAGCTTCAATGCAATAAATAAAGCAAAAACAAACTAACTAAAAGATATGGCAAAAAACAAAAACAAAAAAAACAAAAAACCTCGTTGCATCGACTGAAATTGTTGTTATCCTCGTTTGGTTGGCTGGCTTGGATACCATTGGATTGGATGGTTGTTATCAATATCTAAACATGGCTGAATCGCTCTTAAATAACCAAACAATAACTAAAATACAAGTACAAGTGCCAGACTACAGCGGAATAGAAATACAGAGATACAGCAACAACAACATCAACAACAACAACAACAACAACCAACCAACAACTAAAAAAAGGACACACAATTGTCCTCCGTCCAGCATCCTGGTCTGTTGTGTTTTTATATAGTTTCTCTGTTCTGTTTTTATGTAGTTTCTATACGCTACAATGGAAGACTAATGCTTTCCCTTCTCTCGTCTCTCCTAGCCCTTCCCATTTTTTTTTTTTTTGGGTGCCAGTTGAGAAAGTGAATGAAATAAAATATTTTCTGTGCAACTTTATTTTTTTACTTGATTGAAATTTTGCAGAAGGAATTACTTGAATTACTTGAAGAAGTGTCTTAGATTTAGTTGTTAATAATACAGTTGAATGTTATTTATGAATTATTGATTTTATAATAACAAATTTGCTTATTATCAATAGATGGAAAATTTCTTGACTTGAGTTACCAATTCAAATTCTTATGTTTGCACTACCATGAAAAAGGAATTGTGCTGCTTCAAATTACAGATACTCTATATATTCTCACACTTGACTCAATTTTTTAGCTAATTGCTTAGGTTCTCTTTGATCTTTTGCATATCTGGTGTATACAGAATTAATATTTAGATACCCACATATTGTTATAAAGCGCATCGCCCCATAAACATAACAATGGATGGACGGCCGAACCCATGAAAGGGCAGGGGAGAACCTCAATTTGTTTTAGCGCTAAAAATACAAATAAAATACTATGCCCCAACCCAAAAACCAAAAAAATTGGGAAAACCACACCAATTTGCAGCTGCAGCCAACATTTTACGTTAGGATATTGTAAATTTTCGAAGGACCCGGCAACAAAAGGAAAAAAACAAACTGGAAAATCATAAAAAAAAAGAGGAAAGAGCAATCGAGGGGAAAAAATATGTCTATTTAAATTTGTTTTGTGGTCTCGTTGTGTTCGTCTGCGGTTCTTTTAGGTAATTTGCACATTTTACACGCCAGACGACAGGACATAGAGAGACAGATAGATGGCTAGATAGATATTGAAACCCACGGTGGTGGTGCGGGAAGAGGAAGCAACGGGAGAGGGAGCTAGGTGCCTGCCACCGGGATCGGTGGCGGAGCTATAACGTAAATATTGAAATGTATTTGGCAGCTGCTCTCAAATTTCGGCCAAAAGTAAATAAGCAACGTCAGCGGCTGTTCCAATGTTGGTGGCAACGCGGCAAACCCGGTGGCAGGCGTGCGGGAGGCGTGGCATATGTTAGACTAAAACGTGATTTGCATTTTAAAGCACTTAACTCTGCCTCGTTCATCGTTATACATATGTATGTGTGTACGTGTATGTGTATATTTACATATGTATGCTGTATATAATAATGGCTAATACGTAATCATATTGCAGCGGGAATTAAAAAGATGCCCGAAAATATTAATCATACGCCGCGTGGCGCTCATTATGCGCCACTTGAGAGGAAAATTGTAAGAAAAACTCAAAGACGAACGACCAAAGCAAAACAAAGAGAAAGCTATATAAAAGAAAAGCAAGCCAAGGCGGTTGCTGCGGCAATAATGAAAAGTGAAAGCCACCACAAGGAGCCGAGAGTCCAAAGGAGTTCCTAGTATATACTAAGCACACACACACATAGACCCAGAGAGTAAACGAGAGAGAGAAACGGAAGTAGGAAAAATTTAATTAAAGCTGACGGCGCTGCAGGCATCTGAAAAGCCACGGGAGGAAACGAAACGAAGGAGAAGATGTAAGCCAAAGTTGATTTTAGTTTAAGTGCTGCATTAGTTAGTGTGTATGTAAGTAGGTGGAGCTGGATATATACATCGTTGTCCTATTTAGCTCGAAGGTATCCCCAACAACAACGTTCATCTTCATGGCTGATAAAGGTGTTGGAAATTTGCAATAAAAATTGAGTCGTTAAGACGATTATGTCCTCTGCAAATCCTTTCCATGAACGCCCAAGTAAATGTGAATTTCTTGGAATCCAAAATGAGCAGTTAGAAGATCCAACGATGAGATTTTCATGCAATTTCAAGTGGTAATCTCTATGAGAAAAAAATGTATGTCAAAGTAACTTTAATTGAAACCTAGTAAGACTTTCAAAAGTAGCGAAAATGAATGAGATGTCTAATAAATCGCAGAGTCTTTCTAGAAAATATTTAATATTTAACAATTGAAAATAAATTCTAATGAGATCCTTAATGAGATCCCTAGTGTGCTATTAAATCCATGATCAACGAGGACCTCAAAGTGAAATACTACCATCAATTCAGTCTCGATACACTGCGGATAATCAAAGGACTATAATTTGGTCAAATTTTAGCAACATTTTTATGTGGCACATTATTTTGTGGCATCATTGGACATCTGCTCTTAATATTATAGTGCAATTAAATGGACAATTTATTTGTTGCTGGTTAGATATAAACATTTTGTGGACTCGCACGTTGCATGCAGTTGGTCACATTCGCATCGTTCGAATTGAAGTGCCTTCAGTTTATCTCTTCAATTGCTCAACTAGTTATTTATTCTTATGTGGGCGTGCGATACACGACTGTCTGTCGAACTGCCTGGCTGGCTGGCTGGCTGGCTTTCTTTTTCGACTTCCTATGCTACATATATGAGTGTGGCATGTGGGTTAATAACGTCATTTATTATGCACTTCTTTTCGGCATTTCCGGTATTTACCGCGCACGCGACACGACACATAAATGTTGCCATAAATTCTGCACTGCAAAAATGCCACAGGAACTTGAAGTAGTATGAATAGGTGCAGGTTGATGGTGCCGGCTCCCGATGCCGTTGCCAGTTGCTAGTTGCCAGTTGTGAGTGTCGAATGCAGTCCACGTAACATTCTTGGTTACGACTCCCAACTAACAAAACGATGTCTTCACTGCGGTCTGCGAAAGTACAACTACCTACACATACACATACAGATACATATACTCGTGCTACATGCTACAACCTGAGCCTTTTGGCCAAATAACTTGCAATTTATTTTATGTGTGTGTGAGAGACTTGCGAAAAGCAACTTCCGTTGACGCCTCCGCCATTTTGTTGGCATGCCGCAAACGCCATTTTTTGGGGTACAGGCAACACAACATGGCTTCGAAAGAAAATGCAAAATGCAAATGCAAATGCATACCACCTGACAGAATCCCGCAATTCTATCCACAAAACTGCATTTATTTATTTACCCTATACAAATACGTAAATTTTGTTTCTTACGGATTCTCGGATGGTCGTAGTCGAGAGGGGGACGCGGAGAGAACTTTACGGTTTACGCGGTGAAAGTGGCTTGGCATAACACTTGAAAGCTTATATACTACACATTTACATTCCGCACATAAATTTCCATTTCGTTGCAGCCATTGGTTTTACACCGAAATTGAGTAGCTAGTCATAAATCTTTCAGTTCAATAAGGTGAGCACAGGAAAAATACCCCAAATAAAATTGAAAATGCAATTTTTACTCTTCTGGAGGGGTCGTCCCCAATGGGGTGTGTGAGGGGGGTGGAGGGGGCGGTGTTTGTTCTCCAGGAAGTGCATTAAAAAAGAGTCTATGAACTTTTGCATAAAACTTTTGCCTTGTTGCGCTGATATGTTGAACCTTTATTTATATAAAAATTGTATGTATCCGCTCATGGACCACATCATTTACATGCATAGTTTTAGCCCCCCCTACACACACACACACACACACACACACACAAAGTGAGTCGCGTCTCAACTAATTAATATCGACGGCGACCACCAACAGTGTCGCTCAATTAGAGAACATCAATATCTACATATACCCTCCTCTTTCTTCTTTTGGACCCCCCAGCACCACCCACTGGCAAGAAAATGACATAAATTACTATTAACAGCAGAGGCTGCAATGAGAAATGGATGCATCGGGGGGATTCTATAATAGATTGGGACCGTAATCGAACCTGGGACACGTTACTTCCAAATGAATTGTCTTAACCAATGACTTCATCCACTAGACTTGTAGGACCATACACATGAGAAAACTCCGAAACTACACATAACAAAACAAGAAACTGGAAATAGATAAGGTACTCTTTCTTTATATCTTCAAAGGACTTTCTATTAGGCAGATATGTTCGAATCAGCAATTCTGATCTAAATTTCATATATTAAATAGACCTCTAAAAATTGACCAATAAAATGGTTCACTTATTCTAATATGTGTCTATTCTTTAAGCGGATTCTTGTAACGAACATCTGCATGTTTTTTATCTGATGAACTTAAGCCTAACTTAAGTGAATTCAACTGAGTTACAATTAAATTTACAAAGGTCGGTATACTTTAGGAAATGCTCTTGAAATTATAGATAAATTTTAACTTTGGTAATAGTATACAAATCCAATCCAAATCCAATATAGTGTTCAAATAGAGAGGCAATATATTTTGACGAAATACCCAAAAAACTAACTCATTCTATATAGATAGAGATTGCACCAAACCCAAACCGCATCTTGGCTACTCTATGTGCCATTCTTCAGTTCAGGGGGTTCTAAAACCTCTTACCTTTTTGCCAACGCCATTGAACAAAGCAAACTAGTGCTCCATGCGGCGCCAAGCTCATCCTACATTACTCTTTTACTCGGTCTCCTGTTTATTTATTGCCATAATTCAAACTCAATTTTTATCTTTCGAAATGGTCGTGTTTCTCGCAATTTGTTAAAGAGAAAAAGAGAGGCAAACAATGACATAGAGAAGATAGAAAGGGGGTGAGCGAGGGTGAGCGAGGAGGCTGTAAAATATGCAAAAATAATTATGCACAAAGTGCAACACCTCCATCAACCTTTCTCCTCCCCCACCCAGCCGGTGGGGCTGGCTGCTCCTTCCTGTTTCGGCTTTCTATCGCATAATGCAGTTGTTGTAAATGTGTCCGTTTATTTGTTTGTTCAGTTTGTTTGTCCCGACCTGACAACATTTGCTCGACTGTTTATTTGCTGTTTGCTGCCTCCATTTTGCTATTTTGCATAGTTTTTCGTATTTACGAAAAATTTTAAACTCATTTGATTTGCATGAATTTTCATTGGGCTTCTTCTATTTATTCACCTCGCTTTGATGGGGAAACTAACATAAATTGATGCCCATCTATAATTGTTTCCCCATTTCCCATGGCATCCCGTCACTCGTCCCTCCGAC
Source organism: Drosophila sp. 14030-0761.01 (assembly GCA_018150735.1). Taxonomy (NCBI): domain Eukaryota; kingdom Metazoa; phylum Arthropoda; class Insecta; order Diptera; family Drosophilidae; genus Drosophila; species Drosophila sp. 14030-0761.01. The sequence continues at coordinate 1,694,480 of JAECWO010000027.1, read as the reverse complement.
CATCCAATCATCTACCACATCGAATCGAAATAATGAAAATGTAATTTCAATTCGTACCCCCACCCACCCAACCGCCCATCCAGCGGCCCCATCATCACGTTGTGCTCTGTTGTATTTGCTCTTCCGTTGTGTTGTTTTTGTTTGGGAAATTAATTTTCATTGATTTGCCAAATGTTGAATTCATAATTTTGACGCATTATTTTTGTGTGAATTTCTGGAATTGTGTGTTTATCTCCAAAAAACGTTCCAGCATTAATGGATAATGCACGATTCATGTCTGGTCGCTGTTGTAGAGCGGGATGGAGGAGTAGGAACATGGAGAAATTATGAATTGAAATTTGCACATGAAATAGACTACTTGAAAAGTTAATGCTGAATGCATAATGAGACACGGTCGATGAGAACATGTAAATTGGAAATGTTTTGTTTAAAACTAATGCGAATAAATTATACATAGATGATAGACAAACTCAAATTTAAAGAATATGTGTGGGGCAAAGTATATTAACTGGTTATTGGGATAAAGTTTTTGAAATTGTGATTCACGTCCACCAAATAATTGTAAAATTAATGGCAGAAATACTTCTTACACAGTCGAGATGAATCTATTAAACGATTTAATAATACGTACTAAAAGTAGAAAAGCTTATTTTAGACATATTTTTAAAGATTCCAACAACAAAATACAAAATTAATATCAAGTACACCTTCTTTAAAAAGTGAATTGAAAAAATTAAATTATGCCCAAAATTTTTGCTAAACATTTCTCAGGCCCAAGATTATGCAAAATACAAAATTTATAAAAGCCCAACGAGCGAGCCCCCAACAAAAGCAACCTTGACATCTTAATTAACCACTTTGCCATACTTCAGCTCCCTCTCCAACACACAATTCACCACTCTAGAACCCAAGGAGCATGCGACCCCAAACGAAGCCACTGCGAAAATTTCAACAACATTTAACACATTGCCAAATCTACCGGAACCCAAAAACCAGAACTAGAGCCGGAGCCGGAGCCAGAGCCAGCGTCGTGGCTAGAGCTGATGCTGAAGCCGGAGATTTTCACTTTAGACCGGGAAGGAAACTACCAAAGAAAAAACCAGAAAATAAAAGAGAAAGCAAAACCCACCCACGACAGAAGTTCATGAAAATTTTATTTACACGCTACCAAACGGTCCGAATTAATCTCTTGGCAAATTTATTTCAAAATGTGCCATAAAAATGCATACAACAGAAGGACAAAAACAAAAAATAAACAAGAAGCATAGACATGCAGGAAGTTGACTATGACGAATTATAAATACCCTTTCAGAAACAAGTGTTCAGACTTTATAATATTATGATTGAATTATTCCAAAGTTCTTCTAGTAAACTAAAACTCTAAAAAATATATGCAGATTCCTTTGGTCGGTTTTAATAATGCTGAATACGAAAATTCAAGATCTATATAGACAAACATAGAAGATCACTATTGAAACCTTCATTCCGCTTTTAAGTAAACCTATGAAACATACGATATTTGTTTATAACAGATGTAAGACTAATCGAGATGATGTAGTCCTTATCCAGGGATAAGGGATTAGTATAATTTCTTCGGTGCCTAACAAAAATCAAACTGTTTCTATACTACCCTTTGTAAGGGTATACGAGTGTACCACCCCCAGGAGTATGCCGCCGATCCGAGTGAAAGGAGGGTAACAAGGATGCTGGACAAACAAGCTCTATACAATTTGCCCTTACTTGATGTGGGAGTTTTCCATATTTTTCCACACTTTCTCTCTCTACCTTTTTACTTCTCTCTCTCCGTCTCCTTCTCTCTAGATTAAGTTCTTTGTATGTATGCTTGATTTTCGATTTGTTTCTTAATTTTTACGAATTTGTTCTTTGCACTTCGATTTGGCCAGGCAGAGGGCGAGCGGGTGAAGATGAAGGCCAGGGCGAGGGTGAGACCCTGCGGCGTCCATCCGTTCCCATAAATACTTCCCCTTGTCAGCGGCTGATTTCCCTCTGATTTATTTGCAAATGCGAAATTTGCTTTTTATGTTTTTTCTTCTTCTATAATATACATATATATTTATTTACTTTACATTCGCACCACGATTTTCTCTGAGGCCCAAAGAACATTTCACTTTGGGGGAGGTTGTCTCTGACAGTGACAGAGCGAGATGGCAATATGGGGGAGGGAGAGGTGTGAACGAGTACATATACATAGCCCAACCCCCTCACAGTTGGGTAATTTTTCTCTATTTTGTGCAGCACTTTCACTTGGCTTCATCGTGTTTGCTTTTAGCTTCAATTTCTTTCACCTTTTTTTTTGGGGTTTTTTGCTCCTCTGCTATTACTTTTGCACACAATAATCATTGCAATTTTAATGCTCCAATAATTTGAAAATAAGGCAGCTTCAAAAATGGAAGGATTTAAGTGGAACCTTGAGTTTATTTGGAAACGATTACGTGGTACGGGCCCAAATGTAGGTCAAAGTTTAAGATGCGGAAAGGAAAGGCTGAAACAAAAGCTCAGCTGCTAAGACTGGTAAGCCGACTTTCTGATACCTTATAACAAGAAAGGCAGAAACCCAGCAGTGACACTTAATTAATGTCAGCCAGAATTCCCCAGCGATTTTAAGACTTAACTTTTAATGAACTTTTCTAGCAGATAATAATGGAATTATATCATGTATCTAAGCTACTTATTTTGCTTACACAATTGTGATCTATCACAGGATCAAAAGGATCTATTTAGTTTTCAATTCGTTTACTTTAACTAAAGAGTATAAAATGAATAATTCACTGCATTTCTTTTATTTGCTGGTTTACACTATTTGCTCAAAATTAAATTCTTATTTGTAAAATCCTTTTGGTTGTGGTTTATTTTGGAAGACATTAGAAAGATTTAAATCTCTGTCGTTGATATATTATATAGAATTTTCAATTAGTTGGAGTAGATCACACATTGTAAATTTATCATAAACTTTAATATGCTAAACTTCTAGTTTCTCTTATGCTAATCCCCGCCCCCGGCTCGAAATGTCTCAAAATTTATGGTAAGTATCTGGTTTTCACTGCAACATTCTTAGCCAACTCACGTTGCCAACTAAATCTTATGTTACACCCATTTGAGTCACCTCCAACTGGTTTTGATTGATCGGTCATTATAAAGTTGCTGTTGCTGTTGTTGTTGTTGCTGTTGCTGGCAAACAATCAATTTAACACCAAATTGCACGCTAATGAGTTTGCAACACAGCAACAAATTGTTTAAAGAATTCCAAAGAACAAGTTCGGCTCTTTCCAATACGAAGGCAACAGGCACAGGCAACAGGCAAAGCGATGCACAGTTATTAATTAATAAACGAACACTTAAATTAATTGCAGTCATTTGTTGCACAGTCAGCGGTCCGAGTAACCTATCGATCACAATGTAGAGGAGCCTGTTGGGGTACAGTCGAGTAGTTGAGTGGGTGTCACACCAATTCACAATGAGCTCTGATTGTTCAGGAATCGCTACATATGAAGGGCCACCACCCACCCCCGAGCACTAACCTCCCCCACAGCACTCTCCCCTTGCGCTCTCACTCTTAACAATGGCAACATAATTAAGTTGTCAGTTTTCGGCGGCATCTTCATAAAATGCTCATTAACCCGAAAGCCAATTCAAATGGCAAAATTCAAGGTCTTTGGTTCATTTCTGATGGCGGTGGTGGAACTGGTGGTGCGACATTTTGTCACCCTTCGTCCTGGTTATCCTTGTTTTCCTCTCATCTGTTTGTGTTGCCTACTAATTTAAATATAAACAAGTTCTTGGAAATGGTTACTTTTTTCCTTCGTGATTCTGTTGCCAAATGAAAATGTTGTTCATATACAATACTTCCACATATAATTTATGCATATGTACATATATAGAAGGCCCTTCCTTTGTCTAGGCAAATAACCCCTGACAGTTGGAAAATGTCGCTAATGCAAATTTATTTAGACATCCTGACTTGTTTTTTTCTGGTAGGCGTTGGGCGTTAGGCGTTAACTGACATTTGTTGGTTTTCCATTCATGACACACAAATTTCTGGCTCTCGGTCTTGGTCTGGGTCTTGGCCTGGGACTGGGTCTGGGGTGCGCGTGTTCGAATAAGTGACTGTGATTTCGTCCTGATGGGCAGACCTTACTCACATATGACTCATTTTTGTTCGATAGTTACTGAGGAGGAGCTTAAAAAGTTCGTTTTATGTTGCTTGGTGGTTGAAAATTGCTTTGTTCACACAAACAAATATTTTTTCCAATCGATTTTATGTATAATAACGATCTGTTGCAGATATTAACTGGTAATTTGATCTTTGGTTATCCTAAATCACCAAGAATAAATTTTATAACAATTCGAACTTAGTTTCGGAAGTATTTTCTTAACTTTTTAAATGTCAATACAGATTTTTTGAATATTTTGGCAATTAAATTCATTGTTTTGAAATGTAAAACAATATTCTCGTGCATTTTGTTAAAACAAAAAATATCAAAATAGACTTTTATTATTTATAATTTATAAATTGAGGAAACCATAAACTTTTATAGTTTAATTCAAAATACCTTTCTTTTCGATATAGAAATTCTTTCTAACTAAATAAATCGATGCATTGTTTGCTCTTTCATTCTTTTCATAAAATGATGCAGCACGTCGTTATTTGCATCTTTCTGTTTACTTCAACTTATTGCCCATGTCCGCATTTCAGCTGGTTGGATTATATTTGGGGCAATTGCCACCCATTGGAAACATAACTTTCTCGTTTATGAAGGACATTCAGAACATGCACACACTCTGTCATTCTGGGAAACCCATTTAGGGCCTTAACTAGCGTCCATTGTCCTTCATTTTCAGCTGGACAACTATATATTTTTGTGGAAACTAATAACACTCACACCCCTCAAAACCTCAAATCTCTCCGACTCCCCCCTCTGCTTGCTATCATTACCGGCCTTCTGAGCTGCTGCAAAATATTTTAATAAAGTGCCCAAAACTGTCAGTGGCAAAAACTTAAATTACACTTCAACTTCGCTCTCATTCAGCTTTTCCTCACTCCGAGTGTTCCATTCTCTTACTGAAAATGTAAAATGCAAAAGACTTCTCATAGACTCAAAGGCATTGTCTGATGCACGCACCAGAACTGGTCTCATATTTATTTAAGCAATCAACAGACCGCTGTTGGAGCTCTTGCCTCCGAGTCGAGCTCCTTCCGCAAATCAAAAACACAAAACTAATTCCTTTGACAATGCCACACACTGTGGGGATGGGAGGGAGGAGGTGGAGAGAGATGGTAATCGTGGAGGTGGAGATGGTGGTGGTGGAAACTGGGACAAAAACTCAAACTGATGGCTGAGTAAGTTGTTGGTCTAACCTCGTCTTCCCCTTTTTGACCCTGGCCCCCTGCTGGTCATCCGCCTTCATTTCTGCCACCGATGATGCTGTCAAAGATGCATTCAAGGATTAAATTAATGTCACAGCCAGTGGACAATGGCCTTGTCCTTCTGCTCCCTTGAGAAGGTGATGGTGCTGGCGATGGTGCTGTCCGGAGAGGGGCGGGGGGGAAAAGAGGATTTCTGTGACTCTGCAATATTAACGCTTAATTGTTTGTAGGCGAACGAGAAGAACCTGCCACTGAAATGAAGTCATAAAGAACCTTTTAAATATGGAAATGTATGCCCAGGGTCGTAGTAGATTGCCCCAGGGGTTATTATTTCTTCTCTTCCTTTCCTATATATATATATATTTTTATTTAGGCCCTGGGATAGGGAGTGTGTCCACACTGCTTTTTTCCCGACTCTATTCTTTAAATCAAATCGCATTAACATTTCTTTACAATTTTCTGCTTAGCTTCGTGACAATAAAAAAATAAGAAAATAAAAAGATAAATTGGATTCCGCGTTGCAATAAAGTTGAACTATATGATACCTCGTAATCAAATATTCCTACAATTTCGCACAATGTTTGTTTTTGTGTGGACTAATTGATAACTAAACCCCAAGAATCCCTAAAATCTATATTTGGTCCAATTAAATATTGACTAAAGTTACGCTTTAATTTGTCATACTTCAGAATTTGCAATCTTTTTAAGCTCACTTGTTGAAAATCCTTTTGAACTTCAAGTTCTATGGAAAATGCAACTACCCTTTGCCTTTGCCATAATTCCCAGGGTATGAGTATAAAGTGTTTTGTTGTAGGTCTTGCTCGGTTGGTGGGAGGGGAAGGGCAATGGGAAGGAGGCAGAGCGGGGCCAAAGAGCATAAAAAGGATATTTGACACTTTTAAATGTGCGCTTATTGTGACTGCCTCCTGCTGCAGGGCTCGCTCTTTTGTCTGGTGGAACTATTTGCTTGCCTGATGCCTTCTGCCTGATGCCTGCTGAATGCCTTCCACTGCCGTCTTCAATTTTTGTTATATTTCTTTCGCTTTTATTTTATTTTTCTTTCTTTTATTCTTTTTATTTTCTCTCCACTTTTTTGATTGTTTGCTTTGTGTGTCTTGGTCTTTGCTGGCAGTCCCGCTTCCTGCTACTGCTACTTCTGTTGCTTGGTTCGTTCCTCGGTTGCTTGAGTAAAATCAAATCTATTGTCATTTTGCCAGCTACGTAGTGCGATGAGTACGTACGTCTAGGATTCGGTGTTAGGGTCGATGGTAGTAGTAGTAGTAGCCCAACGCCTGGCGTACGTTTAGCACTTTGTCGGCGTTTATCTATCTCCTGAGTCGTCCTTCTTCATCCTGACGTTTAAAAGCCATGAGCATTTGCTTTTATTGAGTTTTTATTGTTTTTTATACGTCGCTTCGGTCGTTCGTTTTTTTTTTTTTTCTTTCTTTTGCTCTGCCATTGCGGTACGTCGACGTCCATTGCTGATAGTTTTATTATCAAGAATCAATGATCTATAAGAATTTTCGCAACTGTCAGCACGTACCGTAAAAGTACAGTGGAGAGTCCATATAAGGTAAATGGCAGCCATTTAAATGCTCTAAACGTTTTCAGGCACAATGCACACTGTGCTCGAAGAAAACATCAAATGTATGTCAATAACACTGGCCAACCAACAACAATTTCCAACTGCTTGCTGTCAGCATGGTTTCTCCGCCTTAACCTCGCGGAGTCTCCTCGTCTGTTCACGCCTTTGGCAAATCGCATTTCAAAAATTCATTTCATTTCCTTTGGAATTGCAAGAAAATATGTACAAAAAAAAAAAAATAATAGAAAAGAAAAGAATAAAAAAAAAAAGCGAAAAGAAATCAACACAAAACGAAACAGCTCTATAAAATTGAGAAATGGGAAATATTTTTGCAATCATTCGTTGAAATTATGACAAACGCATTTCTAAGCTGTCGCATTGATTGAATTTTCACACTTTTCTCTGCCCTTTGGTCTATTGTGCAAAGGATTTTACTTCCCTCTTTCCCTTTTTTTTTGCACCTTTTTCGAGAATGCGCGACGGATTAAAATCTCTCTCTCTCTCTCTCTCCCTGTCGCTCTCTTTCTCTGTCTATCTCTTTTCATCTCGGCTTTGTTTGAAATTCATTTTTCATTGCATTTCCAATTCCATTGTCACCTTTGATTTGTCAGTCGACACCTTTCCCTTTGTACTGATAATGAGGTACCGGCATTTCAGGTACTGCGCATTATAGAGCGCTTAAAAATCAATTAAAACGATTTTGAGCTGTTCAAAGAGTGTTTACAGCTGGTTTTTGAGGCCCTCTTTTGTTGACTTGTCATGCATCAAATGGGATTTCATTTTTTGGACAATTTAGTTAAGAGAACAAAAGATCATAAGATGTTTGCGATGCAATTGTCTGACATATGCAAAACTGATAATAAAGATAGTTTTCAATTGAATTTTATTTTAATCTCCCCTCATTTTTTAACACACACAATCAATTAGAATAAATTTCGATGAGCATACTTATCGTTAATTATTATGACAGTACAGTATCGATCAAATTATGATAGTTTATTCAAAATTTTCAGAACAGAAGACTTTAAGATCGTTCATTTATGTTTTGCTAACTTTGTTTCTTTCAAAATTCTGGTAGACTTATTAGACTTTATTGTTCAACAACATAAATATCCTTTCTAATACTATTAAAGGATCTTCCTCTTTATTCATAAATGCAGAAAAGATTGCTAATAGAATAAATGTCAACAGCATTAACAACAGAATTTAATATTCGATAGCCATTTCGGATCCATTCCGATAATGATTTTCACAACTTTCTGTCATTGTTGAATAGTTGAGAAACAAAAACCTTTCTCAAATCAAGTCCACGTCAAATTTTTGTTGTCCATTCAAAAACATTTTTGTTTTTTTTTTTTTGAGTGAGTGAGAAAGAAGTCTTTTCATTCACTTCAATTAATCCCCCATCTTATTTTTCCCATTTACCATAACCACATCTCTAATTGACATTGACATTTCAGGGTTTTCGTTTAGGCGAACCGAAATCAATTTTCATAAATATTAAGACAGCCGCATAATTGATGCCCCAACCACATTTCTAAAAGAAGAACGAAATAACTACTGGGAGAGAACTATTTAACATTTCCTTTACTTCTGTATGCATTGTAGCTACCCCATCGGTTGATTGATTGATGAAACCAACAACTGGAAGTCCGAAAATTGACTTGCCACTTGCCTGTGGTAGTCCGTCCACCCCCTGCCTTCCAGTTGGCAGTTGCCTACAAACATTGTAATTTATTATCTATTTACAAAAGTATTTCGACCATAAATTTATATACTTACAAGCGACTACCACATCACTTGGTCATGTCTTATCAGAGTTTTCGACTCATTTTCTGTGGCCATATCAAAATGACTACTAATTGACGGATTTCCCCCACTCTTTCGCTGTACTCTTGTTATTTTCGCTATTTTCTGGTTTTCTGTTTTATTTATGCGGCCTGTGGGTAGATTAAAATCTTCCTTCAAGTCGATCAATCATTTGATTGACGCCACCTTTTGCAGAGGACCACAGCAACGAGATGATGTTTGTGTTTGCATTGCTCTCACTATGTGGTGGGGAAATGGAAATGGAAAAAAGTCAGCAGCACCTGTTTGGACGTCCAACGAAACAAACAAAAAAAAGTTGGTGGAGAAACAAGCTGACGCCATTTTTTTCCGAAAGAGGAAACATTTCAGTCATCATCAATGCAAGCTCGAGAGCTTCTTCCAGCAATCAGTATTAATTGTTGCTGAACATTCAGCAATTTAAAGAAGAAGAATGTCCTATAAATTATTCCAATTTGTGAACCGCTCTCATTCAATAAAATCGTATTAATTATGCAACAATTTGAACTTAATTTTCAATTTACAGAAGATATATCTTACATAATCTAAGTCTCAAGTAAATTTAACGGTTTCTTATTGACATTTCCCAGAAATAAGTTCCAGTGGAATGGAATTCTCCCATTTCACGACTGACGTCGGGGTCACCAATCTATTATGTGCTATTCGGGGTCACCCGAATGCGTACAGCTAAACATTTTTAGGACATTGTGCAGTACATTTTGATTACATTTATAGATGCTCTCTAGATTTTGCTCTATTTTGAGCTGGCATTGCCAATTAGAGTGTTGCAGCTGACAGCTTTTAGATAGTAGCGAAGGCTCCAATCAGCTGTAAGCTTGTAAACTAATCAACAAACAAAATGCATTGATATGTAAAATAACGACTCAGTGCATCGCTTTCATTTTTCTCTGATGATGCTGATGGTGATGGAGATGGTGATGAGGACGATGCTGATGCTGATGAGTAATAACGAACAATGGAAAGGATGATACCCTTCCAATACATGACCACGCCATTTTGTTGTAAACTTTTCAACCAAAAAATTTGGAGGGCCAAAAAAATGTTTGCTTTCTTTTCTGGTTTGCTTTTTTTCGGCATTTTTCGTCCTTTTTTATTATTGAAAATCGTTGGGCGAAAGAAAAACAAAATAAAAGCAAGCAAGCAGGACCAAAAAATTCGCTGCTAATTGCTTTTAAAATGCAAAAAGCCCTGCCAGATAGATGTTGACGGTTGTTGAGGTGGTGAGGAGCAATGGCTGGGGACCAACATTGACTTTGGCCAGTACACAACACAGAAGAAGGAAAAGGCAAAAAACATAAAACAAAAAAGAACCAACCGCACAGCTGCCTGTGAGAGCCTGTGAGCGAGCAAACAAACGAACAGAGCCTGAAATTGTTTATGAAAGAGGGCGGCGGACGGATGGACCAGCAGGATACACAAATACTCGTACATAAATCAAGGATAATGGGCTAACGTCGTCGTCATCGTCGAGTCATCGAGTCATCGAGTAGCCCCGTGCGTCCTATGCGGTTTTGCGATTTCTCGTAATTCGATGCCTTTTTACATTTGCGTGCAGAGTTTTTGCTTTATTAAAATGCAAAAAAAAAAAAACGATTTTTGAAAATTGAAAACGCATTCAATTTATTCATTGGTGGACGAACAAGGTCGTCGTGCAAATCAATTCAATGGCTCCGCAACAGGAGGGATTAGGGCGTCGCCGTCGTCGTCCTCATCATAGCCGTCGTCTGGACCACTGATTGACGTTTCATGGCAGTTGTGTGAAATGGTTCTTCCACCTCCACCTCCATCCCATCTACCTTCAGTGGCATTTGTCTTTAAAGCAAATTTGTCACGGTCGTCAAGAGAACTGGTGGTGGTGGTGGTGGTGGGAAGTTAAGAGGAAGGGGACAGACATAAAGGGGTTTTACTTCCATTGTCATTGTCGTAGAGAATGACGCGGCTTTGCCATTACCTGTCAAGTGAGTTGAAAACAAATCGCAATGGGAATGTCAATAGGGCAAAAACGCCATTCAATGTGCTCTCGCCCCGCTCCCCAATCGAAAATGCAAAGTGGCGTCACAAAAAGGCTCATCCAAGAGGAGGTCAAGTGATTTGGCGCTTTAAAATTGCTTCGATAAATGCAAATCAAGAAATCAATTTTACTCGAGTGTTGAGGTTATGATTAAAAATAACTAGGCAGACAAACACAAACCCCCTCCCCAACCACCCCTTGCCGAAGGCACACTTCACTTTACTTACTTTAACTACTCATGCATAATTGAATTGACTATGTTGCATGTAGTCTATGTAGAAAACATAACAACTCCATTAGAGCAAGACACAACCAAACACACTATCAAGGTCGCCCCGAAAGAGGGGCTAGAACGGACAGCTGCAATGTCCCAAGTTCCATTACCCCAGAATCAAATTTGGTAATAGTGAAATGATTTAAGAAGTAAGTTGTAAATAAAGTGATTAAATCGCCATTATGCATTTTGAGATATTTAGAGTAAAGATTTTATTAGCTATACATTTATATAATATTCTTGAAACTCTTTTATATATCATATATTCGTGTATCTTTAATAAATAATGACATCAACTCTTTGAAATGCATCTTTAAATATTTTTCTTGATAAATACAAATAAATACATTAAACAAATCGATCATGTACCTTATCATTTATGAACTATACAGATTTTGAAAAACTTTTACTCCGTATAATTTCTTTTTTAATTATAAACAAGTTTTAAAAACTGTCTAAATAATATAAAACAAAATTGTACTTCCAGAATTGTATCTTGCAAGTCCTTATTACTGTACTACTATATATTTAGAGCATATTTTACAAGACCATAGACCATTATTCTAGAGTGATATAAGAGTGTGATAAGAATTTGCAGGAAATGTCGGTTCCAAATGAATTGCAGTGCATATAAATGTAGGTATATGTCCAGAAAATATCTTGTCAAATAGATAACAAGAGCATTGTTAAAAATGCTAATAGAAAATAATCTCGATACCCTGGACAAAAACGAGGCTACGCCTATGTATAGACTAACGGGCTATAAAAAATTGACTCAAACTAGATAAACCAATTAGAGAGAGCCAGAGCCACAGTAGAAACTTTGACTTTCAATTGAATGAAGCAAAAGCGAAAAGAAATGCCTAGACTAGCATCGATCCATCAGCATCATGACCAAAAACGGCAAACGAAACGCGTGTCAGAGTCGAGGTAGTTCATAAACAATCTCATGGATTTTCCCAGCGATAATTATGTGGGCGTGCCCCTTCAAAAGGCTTCTCAAATGTGAGAGAGCGTGCGTATGTACCTTCCTCCACTTGCATCAAACGTAAAAAGCCGCACGTGTCGGGGCACATAGCCTCATCCTCATCCCCATCCCCATCCTCATCCGTATCCCATATCCAATCCAACAACAGCAACGTGGGTGTATGGTGCACCAACAATTTGCTGATAATCGCGCCTGATCGGCGGCCTTTTCTTTTTGGTTTTTCATTTTCCTTTTCAATTTTTGCAACTTGCACTTCACTTAATTAAATTGCAACGCAGCAACGTCCTACGGATGTAGCGTTCGCTTGAAAGTCGCCGCACCATAATCGAATTATGCGGCAAGTGCCAGGGCACTGTGCAACGGCAGCGACCGTCTGAAAGGAAAGAAGAATTACGATGGCAAAGGCGCAAAAAAAGAACATTATTAAAAGCTCATCAGCAATTGACATGCAACGTGGGTCGTTGTCGAGCCAGTTCTCCAACAGACAAAGACGGAGACTGAGTGAGAGAACGAAGGAAAGAAGGAGAGAGAGAGAGAGAGAGCAGAGGTTAGTCGACCCACAATTAAACGGAAGCAGCAACTTAAAAATGACTTCATTAACTAACCTTTTAAGCTGTAAAGTCGACTTCAACAATGAGCAGGTTGCAAGCCGAAGAGAGTCGTAGAGACTTGGTTAGGTCATCAGCAGGAAGTGGAGATTTAAGACACACCCTCTCATATTTCCTATATACACACATATTTACATATGTACTGTATATTCAATAAGAGGAGTTCAATCCAAATGTTTCTTATATATATTAATTGTTCGAAATAGTGTTTTAAGCATCTAGCATCTATTATAGTTTCCTAATTCTTGTTGATTTTCACTTATTTACTAAAGGAAAAATCAATTGGAAAACTCAAATGCAATATACTCCTTGCCAGGTATGAAATAGTTAGGAATATAATTATTGAGAAATATAATAATATAGGTAAACCCTCAAAAACGTTTTTCCGTTGCCGAATCGACATTATTATTTCAAATGGGCTTTTCTTCAAATTCCTTTCTATATTGATGAATTTATTTTTAGATCGTAACACAATAAAACATTTTTTCTTTGGGTTCGCAGAACAGAAGGGAATCATGCGATTGCAGGTGTCGTATGTATACATAACTCAATCGGATCACGTACAACAGTCATCACTCAACTCTCGATCATCGCGGACTGTCAACTTTGAAACGCAAATCGATCATACTTGTACATATTGAAGTTTTAGCATTGCAAATTTATAAACAATTTAAAGTGAAATCAATTTACAAATCTTTATTTATGTTGGCCATTATCATATTTTAGCCTTAATGGATCCAAATGCATATTTAACAACACAAATCGAGAGAGTCTCTCTCGGTTTCCCATGTATTGTACATTCAATATACTCATAGTACAAAACATTTGTAATCGGGGCCAATTAATCTCATGCAAGCAATGTTGCTCGTACTCCCCAACCAATTTTCATGTCTCCGTCTCCGATTCCGACTATGAATTCGACTGCAACTGCAACTCCGACTGCGACTCCGACTCCTGGGCCCCGTTGTATTTGCTGTTAAAAATAATTTCTGTTGACACAAAGATTGAATGCCTGGCAGAGTGGGGCAGAGCAGAGCAGAGCAGAGCAGAGTAGCGCAGAGGGCAGGCAAACTGGCTCCACGAGATCTGCGATCTTCGCTGTCGTTGAAGTCGTTCGCATAATTTATGCCTCCGATCACATGAAGACATGAAAAATGTCGCCACAAGTTGCCCGGACCGACGATGACGAGATCGATGCTTCAGCTCCATAGTTGAGCAGTCTTTGCCAAATGCGGCAGAACCAGTCTGAGGGAACGAGGGGACTGGGTGGTGGTCGGCTGCATCTTTGCCTTCTTTTCGGAATCGACCATAAATTAAGTTGACGTGCGAGTGTTTGTTGTACTCGTAGTTCCGCTCCATGGTGCGACTAGCCACTCACCTTCACCTCACCGCACCGCCATCCGCTCTTCCAGTGTCATCCCTGTGTGTTCACCAAAACGACCAGCGTCAATTTAATGTGTGGACATAATTTTCCTGTCGCATTCAATATGAGATGCTTTGGTGCAGGCAAAAACAAAATAAGAGACGAAGAAACAACAAACATAAAAAACTTGCACGTGGATTGCATCACTGATGCACACACATAAAGTGGAGGGAACGAGCAACCAGCCACCAGCAGCCAGCAATGGAGCAATGCGCAATGAGAGGAGGATGCGGAAGAGGGAATATAGGGCCAAGAGTGTCGTGGTCCTCTCTGATGGACGCTGATGTTACCGATAATGGGCATGGCAATGTGCACACGTTATTTGAACATTTCGTTGAGTACTTTATATGGGTCTGTACTTGAGTGATATAAGGGCAATGTCGTGTGCGGGTAGAAGCGGAAAAAAAATAGCACCACAAAAAGAAACGAAACGATGGGGGAGATGGGGGAAAAATTAGTCTTCCTTGGGTCTATAAACTACCATAAGGAATGATGAGCTCTAAATGCGTGTTCCAAAGTGCTTTAAAAGCTATCTACCTGCGATTACATTGCCATTATAAGAGATCGGAATTTTGTACTTCTTCGAATTTCATTATAATAGTAAATACGTATGTACTGTATTATATAGTTATTCCTTTCCAGACCTTTGGTCGGAATTGTTTTATAGTTCTTTTTCACTACTTCTCCGCTACCAGAGAGGGGTCACCATTCAGTCAAGTTGGCAGCACTCAAAGGGCCGTCAACAGTGTTGAAAAACAGAAATTGAAAAGGATGTGCAGTGAATAAGCCTTCCCTTTAAATTACTTAGTCAATGATTTTTCTTTGCCTTGAAGTTTGCTTTTAAGACGCCTGACTAACTAAGTTGGATTCATTTTAAGACGCTGGTTTATTCTGTCTTATCTCATTTGCATATTCTTAAGGCATCAGACTTTGTGGTTACTTCCATTGAGATCAAAATTCCATTGTTCCGCCGCAAAAGTTGACGTAACCACTTACGCCAGTCGCCTCCAACTTCAACTCGATGCACAAGAAATACCTTAATAGTTTATTAATGATTTTGTTATTGTTGCTGTTGTTGTACCCTCCTCTTGGAAGTTTATTATAAGTGTAAGCGGCTCTAAAGAGAGAGGCACCTCAACCCGCCACTCCACCCCCAGTAGAAGAAGTTGAACGGCAAAGTATCTGAAACTATCAAAACAGCCAACACTTTCTTTTCACTGTTTTTTAAACCAATTATAAAAGTATTGCAGTCCCAGGAAGGAGGAGGAAGAAGTGCGGAGGGATAGGGATTGAGGTAAAGGGTTTTCCCTGGCAACACTTCCTGCCTTGCAGTTTTTGCCCTGGCGTCTATGAAGCCATCATGTGGAAAAACACTTAATTACTTTAGAAGAGCTGGCATACAAAAGTGTAAAGTGCCCAGCCACGCCCAGTCGCCCCAATACCATCCTGGCTCATAAACAGTTAACTAACTAAAAACTAAATGGGGCACGGGGAATGGGGAATGGGGCATGCAGAATGGGAAAGGAAGTACAGAACCCAAAGCCATCAAAGGTTGCCCCATTCTGTTTGGTTCGGTTTCCCATGGAATGCCTGACGTGTAGTCGTATTTAAATTAGATTTGCCTGAAATCGTGCGTGATTGTCAGACTCTAAGCAGAAGCAGAACTCTAGGCACCGAAAGAAAGTTGGATGGGGTGGTGTGTGCTTGGGGCTTGGGGGATGGGAGATGGGGGTTGGGTTGACAAGAACCTGAGTAAACACCATTACCATTCTCAAGAATTTTAGCGTGTGTGCATACTCGAGAAAAACTTGCAAATTGGATTTTGGTCGTAGAACTTTGAGTGTTCAAGTTCTTTCCATCAAGGCATACGACTAAGTATGGGATTTCTCTATGCGAAAGCTCACACAGTCTTTAATTTAAATCATTTCAAAAATATTGTTTTTGTATTTTTTGTAGGTCAATTAAAGTGAAGCCTCATTCCCCCATCACTCTGTCGCTCATTGTTGGTCTTAATCAATTAAATAAAAGTCTGTGACAGCAAATTGTCTGAAGTGGCCCCCTAAAGAGAATGCAATAATGTTTTCTTTAAATAAATTCTTAGAGGGTAGGAAATGAATAATTTCGGTCAGTGTCAGAATAAATGAGCATATAATTTTTTAAAATTTGTCTTAATCAGTACTTTGAGTTATGAGAACCAGAATGACCTAACAAAAAACCCAGGCTTCCGACAAAATTGCTAATATTCTATTAATATAAATACTTTCCTTCTGTTAGTAGAAAATAATCTAAATAATGAAAATTAATTGTGAAAAATTACTTATATATTTTATTTGATGTTCTGTTTATATTTCTTTGAATTTAAATAGTCAAGTCATCGTAGTTCTAGAATGCATTGAACCAACTTCCATATATTCTTTCCAACTTCTGTTTGCACGATTCCTTCTCTCATTTACGGGATTTTACTGCATTGTTAAGGTCGTCTTCTAGGTCTGCAAACGTCATTCAACGTCAAAAAATACTAATCACTATTCCTCAAAGGATTCACCTTGGGATTGCCACACTTCTCCCAAAGGTGCTGCCTTTGTAGCACAATTTTCATGGCTGAATTTGTATATAGAAATTCTTTCACAGAACAGTGACTCAGACACCAGTAAAACAATGATTAACTGTCTCGTAAATATATCTAAATATTTATACGAATTCAATTCTACAAATTCTTTTAATTTTTCTGTACTTCCAGATGGCTCTAGAATAGTTGGTTAGAGCGGAAAAAAACCACCAAAGTGCAATAATTTATCAATTCTATTACCAAGAAATTGTTTACCATTGTCTCCTCATATTGAAAATAATTAAAGACTTCCAATAATCGGTTAGGTTACCCATAACATGGGATAGCGGAAACATAAATAATTGAGAAAATGCTATGCAAACAATTAAAGCCAGTTTAACGCTTCTTGTTACCCAGAGAAGACACCGCAGGACATGGCGAGACCGAGGTCCTTGCATAGATAATAAATGATGCCCTGGGCTGTGGGAGCTAAACTGTTTTGACTTTGTTAATAAATTGAAAAATTATGATAATGTCTCGAGAGAGTGGGAGAGAGCGCAACGACAACTGTGTGGGCACATTAAATTAAACAAAAAGAAAGAAAAACTATAGGACTCGAAGGACTCCCCGAGTCGCCTCTTTCGGTCTTTCGGTCTGTGTGCAATGCGCAACGCAACATTAAGCAGGCGTCGTCCGTCGACTGCCAACTGGCTCAAAGGACATTAAGGCCAACGAGGCAATGATGATGCAACATATTCGCCAGGACTCGAAGACGCCGCAATTACAATATACCGTGTCCTCGTGTCGTCGTGTCCGCTGTCCTCGTGTGCGTATCCTGCCGGCGGCTTCACTGCAATAAAGTGTCACTATAAATAAATAATAACGCCCTCGAAGGCCGAGCGCATGCTGTGCGCAAGAAAAAAATATTGAAAAATTGTAATTGTATCTCATAGATACAATTACAGAGCTCAAGCACGAGCACAAAAGGAAGGGGCGGCGAATGCGGGGGTAGGGGGTGGAGTAAAGAATGCGACACGTGACCGTCGCAATGCATCGCATAAGCATCGAGTGCGAAAAGTCACCCAGTACCAGCGGCGTCTCGCACTTAATGGACCAGAGTTCCGTAAAGCAAACAAAAGTAACGCTTGATTGCGGGCGGATCAGCAGCGGCCAGCAATGAAGGTTAACGTTAAAGGAATGGAGGGACGGGGTGAGGGGAAGGGCATCGGCGACAGCTACGCAAAAAGGGCAGCCACTATGCGTATGAGCCGCGGGCAAATGCAAACAAACACACACACACACACTCACTCTCACACTCACATAGATGAACCGGAAACGGCTAACGTGGCACTCTGTAGATGAGCATGCGGTGCGTTCACCCAGAGGGCAGGACAACGACAGGATGTGCTAAATGTAAAATGTTCAAAGCGAAACGAAACGCAAGTGTGAAGCTGCCAGCAGATGTCAAAAATGGAGAAAGGGTTGGGAGAAAGGGTTCGCAACAAGGGGACGTTCCGGGATTTAAGTGTGATTAAAGTTGTGGAAAAATGTGATTTATTTCTTAGTATGTATTCAAATTGATTTAAATGTATCTAACTGTCTAGAAAGGATACACAAAGAAGCTCCTGCAGGAGCAACCCCTCTTTTGGATAACATTTATTTTGTTCATACGGTGGAATCGTATGATATATGGACATCTTATCTGATCTGATCTACACCAAACTTTGGAGGATTGTGTTGGCTTTCGATTATTTCATTCGCAGTTTTATTCCATCACTCAATCGAGGATTAAATTAGATTAGATTATGAAACACAAAAGAAAACTTAATTACTTCGAACCGCCTTTTATTTCGAAACTGCATAATATCTTCACCTCATAATGACAAAGACAGGACAGAACAGGATATGGGGGGTTGAAGTGTTAACCATCTATCATAGTCTCAGTTAATCCTTTCATATTATGCACTCCTGATTCTATCCGCACCGCACCCTTTACAATGCCTTCATTAGAAGTTCCATTAACGAATCTTAATAACCACAACAATTGATTTATGATTGCCATCTAAGTATTCACATATCCCCAGGATGTCATGTGAACCCCATACAATTTCAATTCCCTTCACTCAAGGACTACTCTATGGCTCCTTCTCTCTCCCTCTCTTGCCATTGCTCGCTTTATCTTTTTATCTCTGACTCTGTCTTGTCCTGCCTGCGTGTATAGCCAAGCATAATTTCAGGCGCAAAAGCACCCGGATCAACTTAAGTACATGCCGCAAACAGCGACACACAAGGACACACGCGTCCAAAGTCTCCATAAAGCAATATAATCTCTTATTACAAGTACAACAAAAGCGACCAGCGGCTCAGGCTGTGCCATATGCTGCACCAGTTCCCCCTCCTCATGCTCCATCTCCTGCTCCTGCTCCATCTCTCTCTCTCTCTCTGCCGCTCTGCTGGAGTTGGGTCGAATTTATAGCCCCTGCAGTGCCGACAAACTGCGTCGAGTGCAACAAGCGCACAGTGCAGAAGAAGAAGCAACTGAAGAAAACCAAAAAAAAAAAAAAAGAAATAAATTTATAACTCAAGCATAATGAACTCATATTTTATAACGTTTATTAACCCATTGATAACACTCCAAGTGCTTAACGGCAACTGGAATTTATGCGTCTGTCCGGGATAACAAACGGGGTTGCAAAGGCTTGGAGCTCGGGCCACGGGCTACGGGAATGAGTGCTGCGGTCCGGGTGCGGGACCCAGAGTCGGTCTGCCGCAGACGAGAACGACAACTGGCTATCGAAAATCCTAAACTGCCGACTGCCGACTGCCTTCTCGCCACAACAAATGCCTTATGACAAATAAATGTCATATTAATGTCAGAAACCCACAAGCAAAATTGATTCGCCTCGCACCATCGCCACCACCAATGCCACCACTGACACCAACGCCACCACCAAGAGGACGCATTCAAATCTGCGGCTATCTCAAGTGCCCAAACAGAAAACGGAATGGAACAGTCTTGCCTGGCTTTTTTAGGGTTTGGGGATTTTCGCATTGAGATGGCAGCTGGTCGGTCCTTGGAATTGGTCACGAAAAGGGATTTTTGCAACATGCACGATTGCGTTAACAGATTTCTAACACCTCGAGGGTTTATTCTTATTCTAGCTTAGAATATATAATAAATTCCCCACCACACATATAATTCTCATATGAGATGTGAGTAAACTTTATTTGATTGAGTAATCAAAGAACTAGAATTTACGTCTCATAGAACATCATAAAACTGCTAAGGAATATTCTATATAATAATTTTAAAGAATACCAATTTGATCATTTGATCAGTTTTCAAAAGAAAATCAGAAAGCCATTTAAAAATATTAAATATATGTATAATACATAATGAAAATATTAAAGATTAATAAAAGTGGCTCAATAAATTTTAGACTTCATTGTATAATTTCTTTAATATAATAACTATAATTACAAATAATATAATATAAATAAATTAGTAAATATTGCAAAAATTTCATAAAAGTTTGAATAAATATTAATGATATTTTCTTATATACTTATTAATAGAATTTAGAAAGGACATTTTGAAATTTCCGTAGCTTTCGTGACACGCTGACTAAACTTTAATACTTGCTCATCTCTAGCTTCAAATATGAGTTCACATTTGATTTTCATGCATGTTAGTATGGCTTTGCGCTCTATTACGATAAAGACATGTTATGGGACTAGGGATAGGGCCATAAAAGTCTTTTGTGCCTAGCTTAGAAACTACCTAAAAACAAATTGGCCACTAAGAAGTTATTAGGAGAGAAATTGCTGGATAAATAGAGACAGCATAAAGGGAAAGCCCACCAACAATCCCAATTATTCGGTTATAAAACCTTTATGCAGTTATCAATAACTCACAGTAATGCATTGTGAATCGGGGGATTAGCCAACAACTTGTGTGGTTTTTCGCCAGATTTCCTTCTCAATACAATAGAATGGAAAATTGAGCTGACCAGGCTGGACGGGCGATTTCATGATAATTATATCTGTACAATCTGCCCGAAATGCTCCTTGAAATGAAGTTGTCGGGGCTTATGAGGGAAAACAATGAGACTCGGCACCTGCCGAACCTATTCCAACAGCTTCTGACTGTGATTCAGAGTAACTGGATTGAGTTGTGTGGTCCTTGATCCCTCTCCTACATGCCAGACAAAAGGCAAAACAAACAAGCAACAGACAATAAATAAACCATTGAAAAGCGTTTTCCTTCGTTTCATTGTAGTCGTTGTTGTTTTTTTTACCCCCGATGTAGATTGGAACATGCGTTTTAAATTTGTCGCCTGCATAAATTTTCTTTCGGTTGATCCTTTTTTCCTTTCCTTGTATGTCCTCGCCCTGTTCTTGAGTGCGTGTTGTGCCTTACAAATTTCAGGCTAATGCCTGTTTCCTTTCCTTTTTCCCAATATATTCAATATTGTGTAAACAAATAATGGCTGTAGGTGTCGTCTTACAATTTCCTCATCCTCCCCTCACCACTCGCCGCTCGCCGCTCACAAGCATGCGATCAATTCTGTAAAAACAGCCTGTTGGATTCGGTTGACAGTTGCCAGCAGCTGTTTGGTTAGACGAGCCCATTATATCTGTCTGTGTTTATCTCTGGCAAAGACTAAGCACGTCGTAGAAATGCGGGTGAACTATTGACACAATTGTTTTCCAAGCGACCATCCAACCAATCGACCGACCGACCGACCGACCTTTTTTCCATTTTTCCACTTTTCCTTTTTGACAAAAAAAAACAATATTTTCGCCGACATTCATTTGAGTCATTGTCTTTCGTCGTCTCTTGGGGCTATTTTTAATTATTTGTATTATGTTTCAGTTGTTTGCGTTAATGTCTAGTTGGGTTAGCTGCTCGTTAATTACATCACAATGAGCTCGGCTTGATAATGTTTCAACTCTTGAGTTTTTCCAAATATTTGTTACATGGTGGTCTGGGTCGGTATGGTTCAATCGGGGTAATGTCACATTACGATGCGCTGAGTGAGCCAGGGAGCGGCATCTAATGTGGTTACTGTGTTAGGTCAATATGGTCAATAGGGGTTTTCCCTATTCTTTTTTTGTCGATGACTTTCACCTCGTTATTTTCCACATTGAATTGAACAAAAACAGCTGCAAACTGTTTAATGCTCTTGTGAAGGTATAGGATTTCAAGCAAATAAATTATGGAAAAATGTATATTGAAATGTATACCGATCCAAAATGCTCACTTACAGCAAACTGCATTCAAACTTCCAAAAAAAAAAAAATGCAAGCCTCCGGATGCACTTGAACTACTTAAATTCATTCATATTTCAAACGCCTAGACTTTCCATATTCGGGAATTAAGAAAAAATGTTAAAAAATTCGGTTTTTCCACACGTGCAAAAATGTATTTATGAATATATTTTTATTGTTGCCAATACAAAATATAAGTTCACGCCAGTCGAAAGAAACTTTTATAATTTTATTTATATTTACAAATACATATATGGGATATATACACATTAGTCGCCCCGTTACCTATGTATGTATGTATATTAACAAAGTTGGCGCCCAATGTGCGCCAACTTTAGTTTTGAGTTTATTGAAAACTCTTAAATTAACGATTTCAATGTAAACCATATATAAAAATTTGAAAATGAAACATCTTTAATATATATTTAAAGCTTTATTATGTCATTTTCTCAACATGTTTCCCTATCTTACCTTTCTTTTACATAAATTAAAAGAAATTGTCAAAAAAACGTCAACGAATTCAGTACAGAAAAAAAAAAAAAGATTCATGAAAGTGTCTACCCTAATCAACTTAATTGATTATTCTATCCCAGCGTTTTCCGAGCAATCCTCTTATTGCCTGCCTACTAACCCGCCTGCTTTCCCTCCATCCTATCCATCTTCATGTACAGCGGCAAAGCCAAAAATCACATTTAATACCTTCGGAAAATTTATTTTTGCAACTCCCCAGGAATATATATTACGCTTTATTATCAGATAATTTCATTATTTAACCAAAAACATAATCAAATGTGTTATATTCATCACATCTACATACACACACACTCGCTTACCCACACACACACACACACACTTACTCACATTAATGCACAATTAATTTCATAAGCTCATAAAAACGTGCAGAGAAGAATAACAAAAAAAAATTTACAAAAAAAAAAGAGAAAGAAAAAAAATCAGATAAGGGAGCATAAATGCATAGAAGAGGGAAACGGCACATTATGAAAGGAGGGTGGTGTGTAGGGAGGGGGGGATTGAGTAGCAAAAACCGAAGAGAAATTATATATAATCCCGACTGCGCAATCAGCGTGTAAATTATAAGGCGGGCACAACGGAGGCCGTGCCAAAGTACCGCAAAACTTGCAAGCGGTTGAGAAAATAAAGTAATGCGAAATAATCCTTGGGTTGTTATCCACACACACACACACTTCCCACATACCACACACAGACACGGAAGGACACAGGCGTCTGAGGCTCACATGCAGAAGCGGCATTTGCGTGGTCTAAAACTGGAAAATGCAAAGTATTGTAGCAAGCCAGAGGACCATCATGACGAGACAGGATATTTACACTAAGACGATATTTTCCTGTGAATCTGAATAGCTATAGCAATACACATAAATACATATGTTACATATAATACAGAGTGTTTTATTGAATACAAGTTGAATAGATTTTATAAGAATTAAAATTTTTAAAAAAAATTAAAAAAAAATTTTAACAATTGACATTACTTTCTCATGTGTCCAAACAATCTCGGACATACTTAATTGGATTCTCAATTTCTCAAAAGTTTTATTTGAATAGGTTAATTCCGACAATTCCTATTTCCTAAAGACCTTTTATAGCAAGTGTGATTCACAACATTAAATTTTAAAAGTACATTAAGGAAATATCTGATATTACGTCAACATTTCGATATTTTAAGTAGTTCCTGACGACTTGCGATTAGCCATTTCGATTTGCAGTAAATTTATAGCATAAACTAAAATGATGGCAACACTTTGGAAAAGTAGACGATGGTTTAAAACAAATATGCCAAAGACATGGACCTGTGTGTTCTGATGGGACAAATGTAGGTCAAATAGCTCGTTCTGTAAACCGATTCAAGTTAGCAAGCATTTTCTTTTTGATTACGTTGTATACTCACACTGCGCTCAACCAGAAGAGTTTGTGTCGAAGGTCGCTTCAAGATAATCCTGATATGCTGAAGCACTCTATTCATGGTATCTGACATAGAATATAGTGTGATCGATTCTATCATCGATAGAGTATACACAACGGTGAAATGGATCATTATTAATTTTGAATCGAAGTCAAAGCGAAATAGGAAAAATGTCAGCACAATGCCGTTCCAAACATTTGATGTAATAATTCCGAAGAGAACAAACTTAAACACGGAGGATATATCTCCGGCTATGGAAATCAAACGTTCATACTTTCTCTGCAATATTTGAAGTTGATTTAGCTGATCCCGCATCGGCATTTGCAGCGGTTTTGCCAGAATATGTCTTAAGTTGGCCTGAAGCGAGGAAGAACATTGACAGACCAATCCCATCAGGCAGAACACCAGAGTTTGAGTCGAAAATATCACGAAAGTGGTGAGGTACCACATGGTATGAGCATAATGTACCCAAAAAATGAGGCCTGCTACCAAGAAATGCAGAATCAATTTGATGGCCAGCAACCAAATTAGATGCCTCTGTAGAGTCTTCGAGGGGAAATGGCCTTGTCTGTTGTTTCGTTTTTCCAGTCGCAGCAGATAATTAAACATTATGTAAATTTTGTTCTCCCACCGAAGGGCACAATCAAAGCTAGCAATCAATGAGCCAACTAAAAGAATTTCAAGTACGATACCAACTTGCTCCTGCGAATTCGCATCACGCAGAATATGTATAAATCTCTTCCTCTCGGTTTTCAGAATCCAAATCATCAAAATGAACAAAGCACAATGATGCAATCTCTTGTATATCTTTAGAATTCGAGGTCTTTCTAGCTTAGACGTTTCTTTATTGAAGTAGAACGAAGTACTTCCGTTTATAGCAAAAAAGTAGCTAAACCAAGCGAATAAATAGCTCCTTTTTGATATAACCATGACTGCAGCAGCTATGACTAGATTAGGACTAGAACTTCAAAGTACTTCTGACTTGTATTTAGCACAAGAGTTAGTTGGAAATCTACGTTTTGTAAATACAATTATTTAATTAACTAAATGCATTAGGTTTCGCTAACCTAATGACAATATAGATGAAATTACTGAAGCCATATGATACGACCGAAGAATGATGATTTTCTCTATTAATCTGAATTTCACTTCACACTTGCCCCCCGTTGTTCCGTCACAAAAGCTTAAACGCGAATTACAGAAGGTCCATCAATGTAACATGTTAAACTGCTATAAATTATTTAGCCATATCGCATTGAAACATATATAGAATATGTAGGACGATTACTGCTGCACTTTGAAAAATTAAATTATGGTTAAGAGCAAAGGTTCCAAAAATGCGAACCTCTGTATTCTGATGCGACAAGTGAAGGGCGAATAGTTCGTTCTGCAAAATGAAACTGGTTAGCCAGAAACTTAAATTTTAAGGTGTTTTAATACACTCACACTTCGGTCGATCAAATGACCTTGTGTTGAAGGTCGACGTAATATAGTCCTGGTATGTTGAAGCATACAGTTCATAGTATCCAACATAGTAAAAATAGTTTGAGAATTGACATAAAATGCGATACTTCCATGAAAAACAAAGAAGTAGCTAAGCCAAGCATACACAGAATTCCTCTTTAGCGACAGCATGACCACAGCGTTAATGCAACAAGGATAACTGAAATTCCGGATGTATTTGGAACCAAATGAAATTCAAATAGTTCACCTCTTTGTAATTGCCTTTCTTAATTAAATAAGTGCTGTGTGTGTTCAGGTGAAATTACTGATTACTAATAATTATGCTTTGGCAAGGACGTTTTCTTTTAGTTGCACTTTCTGTCACAATTGTTACAATTAATTTTCACAATATCACTTTTCAAGATATAAGTTATAGGATAAGATTATTGGATAGGATATGAACCTATAGGTTAAATAGAAAATAATAAAAACTAACAATTTTCTTCCACATCTCTTAAACAGTTTGTTAACCTTCTGCTTGCAAACGAAAGGTCAAGTCTAAAATCTAGCTTATATACCAAGGATCTATATGTAAACATCAAAATCTGCTAAATAACCAACTGATTCGTTGATTAAAGCAAATTAAGCAAAGTATCTTCTAACAATTTAACCGAATTTAACCGGGTCCACTGGTTATTATTATATACTTCAATGTTTTGTATAATCGTATTTATATGGAGGTATATATAAAATTTATGCATCCACTTTGGAAGCATTTATAATGCTTTTAATGAAATTTTTATCTTTTGTTGCAGGAAGCCCCGAACAACATCAGACGTATTCGTCGAGGCGATGAAAAGCCGCATTGTCATCAATTTTGCTCTGGAGAGAAAAACACTCGCACCCATACACAGACACCGCCGCACACACACACACAGAGAGAGAGAGAGAAAAAAAGGTAAGCCAATCTCCTTTTTGGGTGGTGTTGTTTCTGCTGTTTTTTGTTGTCACCCGTTTTATGGCTTTATAGTTTATGTTATGAGCCATTTTTTAATTTATGCACAATTTTCAGGCCCTCAGATATGTGTGGCTCGTAGCCGCCCAACAAATAGGTCATTGTCACTAAATAGTGAGGCCAACACAGGCAATTGGCCAAGCATAGAAATACTCTGGATTTTGGGAAGAGGGAGTGAGTGAGAAAAAGGTTGCCTAAAATCCGATTAAGTGTTGCGTGCAACAATTTGTGACCCTTGGGCATAAATGGGATTAACGCTTCAATGGGAATTCATTTAAAAACTCAATTCAACTGAAGCGGGCCCAAAGAGAAACAACACCATGAATCCTTCTCTCTCTCTCTCTTTCTCTCTTCTCATCCTTCTGTCTACTACAATTTTTTCCAATCAATTGTTCACTCACAAGGTTTTGAATTACACGATGTCTGAAATTTGAGCATGAGTAATTCTTCAACACGAACGAGATCCATGAGATACGGAGAGGGTAAAAGACTCCGTGCGCAAAAATCTCTTCATAATTCGTGGAAGTAACATGTTAATTGAGTTATCAATAGAGAAAAAAGAGAGCACAGCACACCTTCAACGAAAAAGGGTCGTCTTTGGGTTTGTTATTTCATTAAAGCTACAAAGGTTGTGTTTTTCCTCCGTTGAGTGTTGTTTTCCGGCCAAAAGAAGTCTAGAAAAATTCGATAGCATCGCTGTGATTGAATTACACTCGAAATCTATGGGGGGATGACAGCTGTGTGCGGCTGATAATTTCTGATTGATTTATTATCGCAAGTAGTTAAATGTAGAACAATCTTATTCTTACACTGAGCGAAAGCAGTGAAAGAAAAGAAAGATAAATGAGGCTAGGATTAACTACATCCTCCCTTCACTTGTTACATGAGACGGGAATCAAAATATCATTTTCTTTAGATAATTTCAGTTTTGCATTGTAGTTGTTCTTTCTTTCGAAGAATTATTCTCTAGAGAAGATTATAGCAACATCCAAGAGAATATATAATCAGGGAATTCTTCCAATTATTATCCAATTTATTTGGTATTTAATGGAGTTTCCGGAGACCTAAATGTGTGTGCAATATGTAGAAATTTCCTTAATAGAAAGGCCAAAATCGCTTATCATAAAATCCATTTTCAATTATTTTCATTTAAAACTGTAAACTGGGAATACATAAATTTCCATATAAACTCACTTGGCTACATTTCAATTTCCGTGCCGTTCTGGAGAGAGATAGAGGTATGGACATGGAAACACAGGTGGTGCACTTATACCAACAACAACAGCAACAACGACTCCTATTCGGGGGCTGCCAACTTGTTTATTATTTTGGCACTTGAACTAACTTGAAGTTGGCGGACGACAGGCAGCAGCAAAAGCAAATAACAAACAGTAATAATACTCGTATTACTTGCCCATAACGTGCAATTTAATTAAATTTTGTTCTCTTTTTTTTTTTTGGTTTTGGGTTTTGTTGGCCAAGGCCAGTTTAGTTTCAGTTCAGTTCCAGTTCAGTTTAGTTCAGTTGAGGTCGGTTACGTGCCTAGAGATAGGCAGCCATAGCCTTACGAATGTACATATGTGCACATACCTGAAAAGAGTCTTCACATCGCCTACGTCTCCGGCATCTTCCCACTGTCGTCGTCGTCCTGGACGTCGTCGTTGTCGTCTGGCGACATATGCGCCGCATAAATTAAACACTCCAAAAACTGCACACAATCCTCACACGTACGTTGTGTGTGTGTGTGTGTGTGCGGTACTTTGGCATCGTTGGGGCATCAGGCACCTGCCTCGTAGTGGCTTTTGGGGCCATAAAAGTCTTTCTCTCACTCGGCATTGCTCATTAGTTTTTCCACCGATATGAAGGGGGCCTTCTTGAGACATTTTAGCCTGTATAAATGTCTAGCTTCATATATGTATATTTACTCGTTTTTCTTTTTTTCGCTTTCCTTTTCCCCATTATTGATTTAAATTCATTTTTTCACTCTTCGAACATTATTCATTACATATTGCTTACTAGACAGTTCTGCCTATGCGTAGTTAATCATTTATATATACTTACATATCTAGATATGTGTGTGTGTATATAAATGTGTCTTTTTCTTTCTCAACTTCAACTTCACAGTTTGTAGTCCCATACTTCTTTTCTACGAATGTCTCAATGTAACACTCTTGCAATTAAGGGTATGCTTGCTATTGCGACGACCAGAGAATGTTTACATTCACCAATTTTTATGATCTTTGTTATCGAGTGTTTCCCAATTAAATTTCTATTCTGATATTGGCGATCGAAATCAGGGAAAATTTTCACCAAATGGAATATCCAAAATAAAGGGACCAAAAAAGGCGGAAAATCAATTGAAACGATTTTAGCTATTATTTGTGTACTACAATTACAAATTATTGGCTTTTTCAAATCATCTTCAGATAACTGATCGATTCCCTAATTATATCGTAAGGGTATAGAAACTTCGAGTGCAAGTGACCTCCTGGTTTCCATTTTTTGTGTCTCACGTCCGTTTCATTTTTGCAGTGCAAGGTGTCAGTCCGGTTTGCCGTCCTCTCTGGTTGCCATAAACTTTGAGCAAAAGATATATATATATATCTACATACTATATATGTATTTATTTTTTGATGAAAAAATTGAAATTCCTAGTCTCTGGTTCTCTGGTCGTGCTCGAAAAGTCATGCTCATTGGACTGTGCCCCTGAGTTGGATTCTTGGACTTGGAGCAGCAGGCACAAAGTTTATCAATAAAATGCTGTGGCATACAAAAGTACACGAGTTATTTCTTCTTTTCTTTATTACGACTTTTTCTCCTTTTCCAATTTTTTTTTCTTTCTTCTCTTTTTTTTTGCATAGATGGATAAACAGATAAATGGTTGGAGGTAGTAGAATCACGTTATACTTGACTTTTATCTATGGAAGACAAAGTTTTTTGCTTTTTTTGAATATTGAATGGAAATATTTGTGCAGTTTTGTGGTTGGCTTGGAATAAGAATATAAAAAGAATCAACTCGAATTTGGGTCAACCAACCTGTGTCACCTAAGTTTGAATATGGAAATAAACTAACTACAGACAACGAACTTACTTCCGTTGGGAAGTTATTTCTTTAGATACTCTTAGTTATATTTTATTCCAGAAAGGTTTATCGTGTTTTATATTATCTAAATTTATGATTTACATGGCAAAATAAATTGAGAAAATTTATATTTTACGTTCTTCTTTAATATGGAAACATTATTAATGATTATTGACTGAAAACAACAAAATATTTCCACAAAACAAATTATTATTCCTAATATCTACTGAAATCTATAATTGTTAGTATTTCTCTCAATTTTCAAAACGTGGTCAAAAGAGCCATTGCTTAAGACGCAAAATGTGTCGATGTATTCAAGGTCGGCCACATACTGTGAGCGATCATAATGTGGTAAAAACGCCTGTGATTTGTCTTCTCACTTGCTTACCATTGTTTTTCATACCGTAGTGCGAACACAAAGTGTAAAATTATTGGCCAGGACACGTCAGATCAAAGCTGTGTCACCTTTTTTCAAGGACATATGTATGTTCCATTCATTTATCAATTTATAACACCTTTTTTTTTTAAATTTACTTTCAAACAACTAAGAGCTCTGAGCCATGAGATTAATATTAAGAAGAAATATGTTAGCAAATTTTTAGAACTGATAAGTATATAGCAAAATCTAAATACTTTAACCAATTCGCCAACTTAAAAAGACTGTCATAATACATTAAACACTTATTGGAGGACAGGCAAGTATTCTTTATATAGATTCACCTCATTGCTCTGATCAAATTTAAAAAAGAACACCTAACAAATTATCACCATATTTCTCATGGATTATACGCTGCACGTTTTGTTGAATCTTTCTCTCTTTTTCAGTGCTTTTTATAAAAATAATCGGATTTGGAAAATTTACCCAATACTTAAAGCAAAAAACGTAATCAGCTTGAAAATTGAAGTCCACATGAGAATGAGCAGAAACTGGCAAAACAGTGCAACAACCAAAAACCATAGATACGATACGATACGATACGAGTAGAAGCAAAATTTGCAGAGCTCGAGACACAGGAGGCATCATTAATCTTCAACCACATTCAATAATCATGCATATATAGAGACCAGCAGCAAAGTGCCAGATGGAGGCTCATATAGAGACGGCGATGCAGGGAGTGGGAGGGTTGGAGAGTGTGAGAGTGGGTGTGGTAGTGCGAGAGAGCTAGAGACACTGTACATGCCAGGCGAGATGCCAGGCAAGCTAGGCGAGTGGCACTTATTCCCCATCTATTCCCCAAGCCCAAGTCATAGCCGGAGTAGTCGGAGCCCGAGTTAGAGCAGGAGACAGTGAGGGCAAAAGAAAAAAAAATGCAATACATACATAGACACTGGTGAGCCGAGCGACGCTTTAAATTATGCCAATGATTTGTTGCATAAAACCAAGTGGCAAGTGGCAATATGGCAATGTGGCAGCAGCAGCAGCAGCAAAGCGGATAGCCAAAAATGAAAGCCGAAGCCGACAAATTGTGCAACTGCAGAAGCCAGAACTAGAGCCAAGTCAAGTGGGGGCAAACTTCTCCCAACACCACGCCTCTCTTCCTCTAGTTTCTGAACTGATTTTGGCAGCAAGTGGCATGGCCACATTTGTCGGTTGAATGCATTCACACACACACACACACACAGACGCCTCCACTTTGCCTCAGCCAGCCTCTTGTTTAGACTCTGCATAATTTTTATTCGATGCCTTGGCAACTCGCCTTTTGTACTGCCATCTGCCAGAGTCCATCCACGTCCACATCCACATCCACATCCTACATACTCGTTCGTATGTGGCGGAATTGCATTGACAATGGCAAATGATTAAGTTGCTTATTCGACAAATTGATGTAGCTTTTGTAGGCAGCTATTGATGTTGCAGAGATGTGAGACAAAACAGAAGATGCCCCGCCCACCCCAAATGGGGTGGCCCATTTAAACTCCTTCTGCTATCGATTAAAACGCGAGCAAGCGAATAAATCGGCTATCGTATAATCAATACTAAAATATTGAATGGAATTTTTAACTGAAATATTTACTAAACTTTAATCTAGAATATATTTAATATTTTTCTAAATTAAGCTACCAATAAAGATTTTCGGTCATAGCCTTCATCTGAGGACTTTAGTTGTTAATTTCTGAAATTGAATGTATTGAAACGTGTGATTTCAATTTGCTGACTCAATTTGATAATAGGTTAATTGGTTTCTGTTTCTCCGGTTTTTACAAAAAATAAAGAAGCAATCCAAACTTCTGTATATAGATTCCATAATTTCGAACTCTTCACATACGACTTCGTTTCAATCACGCCATTCGGAAGACATCCATTACAAACGCCTCCAATATGCTTTCTTGGAGTGTTTTATGAGCTTTGAGTCCAAAACTGTTGTCAGAACGAAGCCAGCCGACTCACTTCTGGTGGGCAGAAAGATAGGTAGATGGGTTGTTAGGTAGGGCAACACTTGAAACAATTAATCACACGTTGGACTTGGGCGTGAGTTGTCCGGTAGTTGTTGTTGTTGCTGCCATTTTTGTTTGCTGCTTCAATGTGTGGCATATGTGGGAAATTTTCAGGAACTTTTGCAACTCGCAAAAAAAAAAAACGGAAAAAAACTGTGTAGCTCGTAGCCGAAAACAGTTTGAGATGAATAATGACAATTGGCAAAAAGTCAATGGCAAAGTCAAAGGCGCAAAACGGCAACACGACAAACGGTCGTTGAAAATGATAAATGAATGCAGGTGCCGCGTCAGGCAATAAGGAATATCCAGTTGTAAGAAGGCTAATCGATAGACAAGGCCCTCCCCAAAACAAAAAGGAAGAGGAAAAAAAAACTTTTAATGAATTTTCAAAAGGCGTGATAATCAAAAGCCATGTCGCAGCGAAAGAGACTTAGATGTCAATATACCCTTGCAAAGAACGTTGTCAAATTTTTCAAATAGTTTGCAACACATATGAAATGTATGTTAAAAAGAACGATGCTCACTGTGTTTAATCGTATCGGACCAATAAACTATATAAAAAATACTTGTAAAATTTTAAATAACTATCTCGAAGAAAAAGCAAGCGATATAAAACACCGTTTTAATAGTCGATATTCTTGCAAGGGAATCCACAATTCGGGGGCGTTAAAATTAGCTTCCGGGATCTGTTCACTTCAAACGGTAGATTCGTTTGGTAATTCAATAAAACTTTGCGACAAATGAAGCAGCCCGCCGCCATTTGGTGTTGCTTGTGGAAGTTCGAATTGGAGTTGGAGTTTGAAAGTCTTAGACGTAACTTCAATCGACAGTCATCGGTTTGGCAGGAGAGTGAAGGCAATGAAGCGATGGCTTGCAAATGAAAATGATTTCCTTCCATGTCATTATTATGTACTTTTTTCTTTAGGTTTTTATACCCTTGCCCGCTGCAAGGGTATAGTAAAATTTATCAGATGTCGTGTCATGCAAAATAAATCAGTTAAAAGGATAGCTTAGTTGAAACTTATAATACCATAATTCCATTAGATTTTAAAAGTGAAACTAAAAACTCACTTACCTTAAGGCAACTTTCTCTTTACCGCAATTTAAAATCTGTATTTACATATACATATTTACATGTATATGTATGCACATACATATTATACAAGAACACCGTACGAACTGAGCTTCGAAACGCACAAACACTTACACACACACACACGCCCACATACACACGCGGCGCCAGCGAAGTCTCGAAATTTCTGGGCCTCTTTCCCAAAAAACACATTTTGCAATATTTCGCGAACCATCGAACAGAATTGACTGCAATCGAAAGCATCAAGCTTAAGCTTTTTAAAGATCTAATTTGTTTTCACTTTTATGCAGTTTAAACACAGAAAAAAAACGAAAAAAAAAAACATTGAGCAATTTGCAAGAAAGCGCGGCGAACAACAAAAGAAAACTGATAGTGTTGTAAAATTCGGAATCTAGCTCTGACCGATCACAGCTAGTCCGCTAGATTTGGCTTTAAGCTAAAAGTGCTCCAAAAAGTCGTTACAGGTATTTTGGCCGCCAAAAGTTCAAAATTTGAATTCTGCAAGGTTAGAAAGTGATGAGTGAAATCGTTTTGTAAAACGATGAATAATATTTAATATACATCCAAAAAGAAAGCTTAGCTGCAGTTGCCGTGTTTAAAATATTCCGTTTAATCTAACAGGTGATAAGATAATGTCTAAGGCGATAATGACAAATGATAAATGCAAATCCAAAATTAAATGGTTATATATTTTTATGATGTCACAAACACAATAAGATTTAATGGTCAAGAACAGCAAGGGTATACAAACTTCGGACAAATCGAAGTTAGCTTCTTTGATATTTTTTTTTTATTTTTTGGTGTTGCGTCGTCGCGACTGTTTTCACTTTTCTTCTGCTGCTGCTGCTGCCGCCCCACAGAGAGATAAAAAAGGGCAAATGATGGTCGTCTTCTCTTCATCTCACTCCTCTTCCCTATCCATCTTCGGCGTTTGTCTGCGTTGTATGCTTTCCGTTTCCGCTTCCTTAGCTTTGGCGTTTGTTGCTTCTCGCTATATCCCTCCCGATTCTTTTTCTTTCCTTTCTTTTTCTTTTCATTTTTTTTTTTTTTGGCGAGCAATTTCAAGAATTTTTCACATAAAAAATAATAAGAAAAGTTGTATGCTAATGTTGTGCTTCGTTCAGCTGCTGCGTGTTTTGTGTATTGAAAGGAAAGCGCACCAGCGATGGCAAAAAAAGAAAAGAAAAAGAAATTGAAAAACAATTTTTGCATTTGGCATTTTCTCAGCATGGAAAATGCGAGAGCATACAGATACATAGGAGAGAGACGAAAAAAGAGATGTGGGATATGAAGAGAAAGTGTGTGACTTAAGAGCATAAAATAAGCAGCTAAAGTTTAATCTGAAAAAGTTGATTATATGCATTTTTAAAGTGGAAAAACATCGTAGGGGAAGTGTCTGATTCAATAATACGATTATTTTAGCTTTTGCTACACCAAACAACTAAGTTCAAATTGACATATCGATGAATGTACTATCTGACTTTAAACATATATATATTAAGCTTAGCAAAAATATTTGAAAAATCCTCGAAATTGAATGATTCGATGTGAAATTAAATTCCGGGAATCTTGCAAAACTAAACCAATCATGTCTATACGTAAAAATGTTTTGCCAATCCTTTTTTTTTGCTTATCTTGACACCTGTCAAACTTGGCTCATCTACTTGTGGCCATGACAACCCTTCTACAAAGAAAACCAGGTGATTTTCCCTTTTGCCTTCACCCCCAGAAAACGTCCAACGAATTAAATCTTTTTAAAGCAATTCCAAATGAGATTTTCCCCATCAACTTTTTAATTAGTTTTGCAATCAGAAACACGAAAATAAAAAGAAAACAAGAATAAAAACAACAACTAAATCGTCAAAGTTTTCGCCATGGTAGGGAACGCAATCCTATCACAGAAACTTTTACTTAATAATTTCAAAGGTAAATATTTATTCTTCAGCTAATGCCCGATGGCCATAATCAACAGCTTCAAAATGCCAACCATCAAAAAAGCGAAAAAAAAAATAAACGTGGAGAGGGGAACTCTCCCCAGCTCCCAATCTCTCTCTCTCTATATCTATCTCTCTCTCTCACTTGACAAAGTAATCAATTTTGAGGGCAAGCCGACCCACTTTGAGAAAAGTTATGGGACCACAGCACTACCACCACCCAAACAAACCACTCCACACCACACCACACCACAGTCAAAGCCAACTCGCATCCTTGCTCTTTCCGCTGAAAAAAAGTTCAAACATCACCTGGCCAGTGCTGCCGCAAGGGCATCCGAAATGGCTCCCAAATGAACCTCACTCCAATCCTCCTCTAGGACTGTCGGACTGACTGACTGTTGGACTGTTTGACTGACTGACTACCTGTCGTCATTTTTGTTATTGTTGTTGCTGCTCCTGCTCCTGCTGCTGGTGGTGTTACTTTTGGCTGTGGGCGTGGTTTGTTGAAAACTTTTTGCGCTGAAAAATTGAAATGCTACCTCACGTGCTGTGAAATTGTTGATTTTTGGCTTAGAGTGTTGACCAAAAAACCAAAAAAAGCCAACTCCTGCCGACCCCCCTTCCAAAAAAAGAAAAAAACGAAATGGAAAACGAAAACCAAAACCAAACGCACAGAAAAATAAAACCTGGCAGTTGGCTTTTGTTTTTCAATTTCAATTTTTTATATTTTGTTTCCCGCCCGCTCCCTGTTCCGTACTCTTTTTAATAACTTAATATCTTTTGTCAACTACGGACGAGCACTAGAGCACTTCAATTTCTGATTGAAATGCAGCCAGCAAAAGTTAACCACTTTGATTGGCTTTTGCCTAGCAGAAACATCAAAGTGGACATAGTTTTTCGCCGATTAAAATGGAAGCAGAGAAGTCAGGAGCTCGAACACTAAAATCTCAATTTCCCAATGAATGAAAATATTTGATATCTTTTTCGAAAATCTTATTCAAAAACCAAACCAATATATTTAAATATATCGTGTTAGTTATTATTTATGGAAAGAGCTTAAAAAGAAGAAACATCTACTTACTTTATAAATTCTTTTGTTATTAAACTATTTCTTCATTGGCTCAAGGTGGTATCGGTTAATCTCAGCTAAATCTTATTTTATGTTTTGTTTTTACATATTTCTGTTCCTTGTTTAAGTTGGGTTTTTATTTCATTTGATGAATAAAATCCCATGCAATCCAGGTCCAAAAAGAATTATACAGTGACAAAAATAAGTGATTCATTTGTGACATTTTGACGTTTATATAATTCATTTTTATAAAATTAGTTTTCTGGAATCGATCAGTAGTTTCCTACCTACAGGCAGCAATAATAAAGACTTCTTTTATAATGGAAACAAGGACCTAAAATTTCAATCATTAGCTGACATAGGATGTTGATTAAATTTGCTCAGTCATTTGAACAGACATTTGGATTAATTTTGATAATAATTAGATGGAAAAGAACCAACCGGTTGATCTAACACTTTATTCATCGCCTACCGATATGTAGTTCTGTCCTTTGATTCGAGTGGATCTAAGATATAAAATAATGAATCATACTTTAGGTTACAGCAATTAGAGACGATGCTTCCTTCCTTCAGTGTTGATCTCTTTTGGCAAATATCCCTTTTAAAATTTTGCGTTTGAAGCGCTGGTTTTTCTTGAAGTGTAATCCACTCCATATGACATTATACCCATTAGCTTTCGATTTGCGTAGTGGCTTTAGCTAAATGCTTCACATTTCTGGGTTCAAGGCACGTGCCAAACGAGCAGGGTCCTTTTTAAAGACGTCCCCCGCCGACCCGCCACGCCCACTTCTGGTACGAGCGGCAAAACTAGTCTCTACCAAAGTCATAGCTTGTTGACGCTGTGACAGGCATATTAAAAAGGACGCTTCTTGCCTTAAACATGATGTGCCGCCTTACCCGATGAGCCCAAGCCCAGCGCCCCGACATCATGACGTGCCAAAAAACTAAGTAGTGTCAGAGCATACATACGAAACTACGTTAGCCATCAAAAGGCGCACACGTACAGGTGAGCGAGCGTATGCGAAGGGAGGCCCACTACCCAGGACCTTAATGCTGTTCTGAAAAATAGGCAGTTGGCATTACATGACTTTTGTGTAGCCAAGCAAGCAAGCCAGGGGAAGAAGGTGAAGAGAAAGATTGGTTCGGAGCAGCAGCAACCACAGGCGAAACCAAACAACATATTGCTCTTAGAGCGCGTTGTTCTTAGTCTAAGTGATTCCAGGGCGTGGCTGGGTATGTTTTACTTACCATGAGTTTTGACTATAACCAGGCAATTTACAAAATGCATTTTAAATGTTATGCACGGACGTTTATTGTGTTTTTACGTTTGCTTTTTTTTGTTTGTTGTTTTTTCTTTTATGTTGTTGCTGTATTTGTTAAGTATATTACAAAGTTGAGGAGGGAGAAAGGATAACAACTCAATTTCTGTTAAGGAGCGCAGGGGGAAGGGTTGAATTTTCGTTTTAGTGCACCGTTGTTGTTTTTTTTTTTTTTGTTGTTTATCTAACATTAGTTAAATAGGTAGAACTACAATTTCTTACACATAATACATACACATTAATACATTTACATATATCGATATATATATAAGTATATATATTAATATTAAGGTATTGTTTGATGCTAAATGATGAACTTGTAACGCGGTCTTTTCAATTACTACAATACGACAAAGTTCATTCAACTTTGATATTTTGGGTTATTTGAATAGATATACTATTTAGTTTACTGGGTCTTTTATATCATGGTTTTTTCTCGCTTTTGTTGGGTCCTTAAATTCTATTCTTTTCTTGCATTGAAATGTCACATGTTCTCTCAGGACTAACCTACTGTTTACTAAATACTAAACTTAGACACATACGGAGCGACCGAGAGAAAGAGAGCTAAGTGTATCGGTATCTTTCTCCCGCCCTCATTATATGCATATAGAATAAGTAACTTCTTTACGTTTACGATTTGTTTTTTTTTTTGTTGGGGCGGGGGGATGTGATCTTCTCTATATATCCCCCCTGAAATATGTCTTTGGAAACAATGTGGCCGACGTGTTAGCTTGTTGGTAAATCTTACGGCGTCGCCTCTTGTTATATTTACAAGTTTTGGCATGTTGCAGCACCGCTGGTTAAACGTATCTGGTAATCTGGGTATGAAATTCCGATAGACAGATCTGCAGTTGACTGAAGGAAGGCCTCTCGGCTGGCATGGAGGCCCAGCAGTATGCCATAATGGTAAAGCTGCAAAAAAGAAAAGAAGGAAGGCGAATAGTTTTGGGTTAGTTAACGATTCAGACACAAATCGGATAAAATCGGGGGAAAAATCGATAAAAAAAAATATCGAAATAAAAAAAAACGATTGAAAGCAACTATTATGTAAAAATTGTAAGAAACATCAATAGAAAATTCAATAAATCGAGCACAACGATATTTCTAGGATAAATATCGATAAGAAATCGACTTTAAAATAATAAGATTTCGGTACTTACAGCTCATCGGGACAGTTGAAAGGCTGAGCCAATCTATAGCCATCTTTGAGATAGTGCTCCATCTCATATGGATCGATTTCGGCATAGGGCAACTTGCCCAAAGTGCACATCTCCCACATTAAAACACCAAAGGACCAAACATCGCTGCCCTCATTGTAGTGGGACTTTTGCAGGGCTTCCAGGGAGAGCCACTTGATGGGTCTGTATTCGCCATCGCCCAAGCAATTGTAGTCGCCCGGGAATAGATCACGGCTCAGAGAGCTATCAGTTAGCTTAACACGCAGTTGATCGTCAATACTAAAGGAATAAATAAGGGAAACAATGGTTTTCCGCCTTAGCATTGGAGCTTCTTTTCTCTTTGCTCCCTCTCTCTCGTCAGA
Organism: Drosophila sp. 14030-0761.01; assembly: GCA_018150735.1. NCBI lineage: Eukaryota > Metazoa > Arthropoda > Insecta > Diptera > Drosophilidae > Drosophila > Drosophila sp. 14030-0761.01. The sequence goes on along the minus strand of JAECWO010000027.1, from coordinate 1,655,665 downwards.
GTTTAACTTACACACAGTTCCTGGCCGCCACATCCTTGTGAATGACTCCATGATTGTGCAAGTGCTCCATGGCCATGGCCAGCTGGGAGGCCATCAGCACTGTTTGAATGGTAGTGACGCTACGAGCATACGACGGATCCTGCAGGAAAGTCTTCAAATTTCGCACACTGCCAGTGGCCGCATAGAGGACAAAGGGCGTGGCATAGTCTTCAATGGAGATACCCAGAACGGACATCACATTCGGATGCGTGGCCTCGTACAGCATCATGGACTCCTGGAGGAGGAGATTCACTTGCAGTTGGCTGGCATGTTGCGCCACAGTCTTAACCAATACCTCCTGACAGTCGTTGTAAGTGCCGCGATAGATGCGCCCAAAGTTGCCCTCTTGGACGAGACAGGAGAGTCGGACGCGACATTTCTGGACTGTCAGCTCTTGGAGACGGCGGTTGAACTCCTCAGGCTCATGCTCATATTCGCGAAAGGGCCGCGTCAGTGTGGCATATGTGGGAGTTATGGTCGAGGGGCAGACATAGATCGAGTTGTGGGCGGTGGACGAAATGGTGGGCAAACGCTGGAAGCTCGACGTCTTGATCAAATGAACGCCGTTCGATGGGTGCCGCTTCGACGGACCCTTGGCACAATAGGCAATCAGTATGAGGGTGGAGACCAAGACCAAAGCGAGTATTCCTCCCACGATTAGGGTAATCAAACCACTTGTCGGCGGCACTAGATTCTCCCTCAACATGGGATCATACCCCCGTCCAGAGTTCCCCCTGCCCACTGTCACAGGGGGTTGGGGCTCAGTCACCGCACTGCGCTGCTTCTCCTTCTCCTGATCCGCTCCATTCGGCGCCAAATGACCATTCGCCACCACATGCTCCTCATTGTGATCGACATAGTGGATGTCCTCGTGCCCCCCACTCAATGCCGGATGGACCACGTCGTCATCATCGTACTCCTCATGGGCGCTGTCCTGTTCCTCCTTCAGACAGATTTTCTTACGTTTGAATATCAAGTTTGTGTTGTTATTGGTCGATCTATCCAAGATGACTTCCACATTGATGGTCACAGTGACTTCGGCGTTCCGTGTACCAGAACACTTCAGCGCTATGCCCCAGGTCTGCGGCTCCATGGGCACATCGCCGATCCGTGAGATATTCAGCAGTGGTCTGGGCAATACATCCGTATCCGATGTGGCCACATTGATGCTATAAGGCAATGGATGATCCACCAGGGATTGCCAGGTAAAGGTCACATCACTTATATTCGCCGGCACTGGCACGGCGAAATTCAAGGCGTAATCATTGATGGCTCCCTCCCGCACATAGTAAAGCTCCGCGGAGACGCCTGGAAGTAACGAAAGGACGAAACATTTACTCGCATGAAATTAATGATACGTTTGAGGAAAAAGTTTTGCGCTCAGTCACTCGATGCTCGGGCATAATCAATCACCAGGGATAAACAGTTTTCTTCTCTTTACTTGGCTCAAATTGATTTTGGTATCATCCACACACTCGCACACTCACACTCACACAAAAAGGGCCAAATATCTGTCTCTTCTAGACACTTTAGTGACATATTGAAGGAGTTAAATGGCCAAAAAAAAAAAACAAAGAAACAAACAAAACAAAAACGACAAATAAAACAACTTGTCCCCACGGGGGGGACTTTGTATTAAAAGTGTTTGTCAATTTTATACATTTTTCGCAAAAAGTATGAACGGATTGCTAAACGAGGAGCGAAAACAAGCGAAACATATATTGCGAAACTCAAGTATTTACCATACCAACTACGGCACCTTTTGTGATCATTTATTGAGATACAAAAACTATATGGTTGAAGAGAAATTCCATCCAACTTAATACCCACGAAGATGAAGTGAATCATTTAGTTCAGATTTAACTAACTTAACACATATCTCCAAGTAGAAAAAGATATTTAGAGAATTTTGACTCTTTTTTTAAGCCCTTTTGAGTATGTTTATCTATACTAGTCAATTCTACAATGTTAGACTCTCTAAAGAAGATATTATCCCCCAAATAAGAATTGAAAAAAAGCCAATCATAATAAGAGTCCTGGCAAAATGGTTTTTAATAATGTCCGAAATGTCAATTTTCTCACTTTGTAAAGGTTTTAGAAGGAGGAAATAATATTTAGAATAGAAAAATTACTTTAAAATGCTTAATACCCAAACCGAATTATAAACAAAACTTACCACTTCAAAAAATCAAACAGTGTTTAATAAGGATTGAGGCTCATAAGGAGAGATTTTATTACCCTTCAAGCGACAGATTTGACCCTTCTAAGGTTATCTAAAACGTCTCTGTATCGCAGGTATATCTAATTTCTTTAGTATAGAAACTTGCTTAAACATAGTTAGTAGAAATGGTGTGGGCCAAGAACTGCAGCACAATGATCGATATGGGGCAACCCTAATTCCACTGCTCGTAGCACCTGTCTAACCCATATGCTTATCAGATAATTTTTGACAGCTCTCTATACATACATATGTGTTCCACTCACAATGCACTTTTAATTAAATTAAAGGAAACCTTTTTCTCCCCACAGCTGCTGCTGCTGCTGCTGTTGGCGCCTTGCTGCCACATTGAATGCACTTGCACTTGCTGTTGTTGTTGCTGTTGCTGTTGCTGTTGCTGTTGGTGCAACAGCTCGTGGCAGGGGCAAAATAAATCAATCAAATTATAAAAAGAAAAAAACACGAGCGGACCCTTTGCACACTAACCGAGAGACAGACACGCGAGCATGCTGTGAGCATGTGTATGCGAGTGTGTGTGTGCGTGGGGGCGTGTCTTTTTTAGTGGGCAGGTTAAATGTTCATGCTTAATTAATGTTGATGTAGTACATATAACCACGGTGGTTGTGTGTGTGTGTGTGTGTGTGTTGGTGTGTTGCACCACTGAATGCGGTGTTTATTTTAGATTTTTATCGCAGTCGGCGTTGCAGTTACATTTTCTACTTGTACATTTTATTTTAATTTATGCCACTTATGTAGGTATGTATGCATGTATGTGTGTAGTGTGTTGGCTATTCATAGGAATGTATATACACATCGTACTAATTAGTGGGGTTCCCTTTTCCTTGCCCCATTCACTCACTCGCTCACTCACTCGCTCGCTCACTCACTCACTCACTCACTCACTCGCACGCTTCGTTTGCACTTTGAAAATGTAATTAGTAAGCCAGAAGGGAGAGAAAAATTATGAAAAACGAAAGAAAAACAGAACGTAGGAGAGCGAAAAGAAAGAAAACGCAACTGTCGCATAATGAACTTGTGATAACTCAGGGACTTGCCCACGTTTCGAATGGGGCTGGGGCAAAAGGGTTAAATGGGCCTTAGACATGTTACACTCATTAAGTCGAGAGATGAGTTTCAGATAACTAAAACTTCCAAACCACCTCTTGAAAGACAATTGCAATTAAAATTACGTAAACATCAAAACTAAGCGCGACCCCAACCCGAATACTCGCCAATTAATAGACAAGTAATGGCAATTTATATTTTGATGCCAAAACCTTCGCGCGTTAATTAGTGCCGCAAATGAACTTACTCTGTTGCCACCAAAGTCAGGAAAATCGATATTTCATTATCAGGAGAAGGTGCGGAGTCTGGGAAGGAAAAAGGAAGCTAAGGAAACCAGCAGCAACACCGCGAAAGGTGCCACCCAAAAGAAGAAGGACACGGGAACCCAAAGAGAGAAAAGAAAATGCCAAAAGTTTTTCCACACTGACATAATTTCGTGACAGCCAAGTGAAAAGTAAAAGTAAACTTTCTTGTGCAAAAATTTCACCGAAATTTCATTTAACTCTTTAAATCCCGTTACGGCTTCGTCGTCGTCGTCGCCGTCGTCCCTCCTTGTAAATACTAAAGCTAAAAAACCAATTTGAATTCATGGCACGACATCTATTTAATTTCAATTACAACCCTAAAAAAAAGAAAAACCACTAGGCTAACTTTGGCCTCCATTCGAATTCAGGATACCCTTTCAAAATCTCAGGACAACTGAAGATCTACTAAGGATGTTGAGAACAATTATTAACTCATCAGAAGTTAACTCTAAAAATCCTATTAAGAGAGATTTTTCAAGCTAAACTAAGATTTCGACCTATATCGGACAATTCCGGGCAATTTCCTGTGAAGAAGGAGTCGTGGGTGATATACCCTTAATAGTAAAGGGTACAAAAAATATACATACCAAAGCCCACAGACGCATAAACCAAAACTTCTACTTTTATTTCTTTATGCTATGTTGGTTTTTTTTGCTTTTTGCCAAAATTTTTGCGCCCCAAATCTATCTGGGAACGTAGCCTTTCAGCACAACCCGTCTGGCAGTCCTAATTTATGCAAACGCAAAAAGCTGAACGGACCCAGGGACAAAGTCAGATTCAGATTGGGATTCAGAGGCAGAGAGATAGAGAGAGAGATTTCTGTTGGTGGGTAGTTGGGCTATCATTTTATGCTTTCTTAACATATTTTTTTCTCATTGCGTCATTTTGTATGTATGTATGGATGGGGGGTGGGGGGGGATTTCGCAGGCCATAAATCCGAAATTGTCTTTTGACACATGAATATGTTGGCCATTAAAGCCAAAACGAGGCAGACAGACAGCGAAACAGACCCCCCACATAAGAAAGAAGTCTAAAAGCCAGACGACATTTTTATTATTATCAATATATACATATATAATATTTCGAAGGGTTAAGGGGGGGATGGCGGAATGGTTGCTGATATCCAAGATGACATTGTTGGGCATTGGCCTAGAAGGGAGTGGGAGTGGGGGGAGTGGGGGGAAACAACTCTTTATCTTCAGTCTCTCACATCACATTAAATCCAGCGAATTCAATTTTCGTCCAAATTATATGTTTCTGTGCAATTGGTGTGTTTTTTCTGCTCGTTTTTTCTCTCGTTTCTCATACCATAAAAGGTCAAGTGAAGAGAGCAAACCAAAGAGGTAAGGCAAGACATGATAAGGTATGGTTAAGGTACGGCAATTTTCATGCCGAAATGGTCATGAGTCGTGCTTGGCCAAGATGTTGTTGTCTGGCCAAACAACTTCACTTCACACAGCATTCAAAGTGAAAGACAAACAAGCCAAAGGACATAAGAACTGAACTCGACTCGACTCTGGCCGGGTTGGAGTGAATTGCCAGCGTTTGTCTGGGCCAGACTGTCTGTGCAACTTCATTCGGGGGGCTAACCAAGCCGAGCTTCTACGGTAGCTGCCAAGTATTTCTATTTGTATTTCATCGCCCAAGTCAAGGCAGCTGCAATTTATTTTGCCCTGCTCTGCGAGTTTTTGCACTTCTTCCTTGCTTCTTTTTGCTCGTGTATTTTCTTTTACATTATCACCTCGCACCTCGATGCTGCGTTTGCTGCTTCATCAATGATGTTGCCCCTGGTCAGACCATAAATTTTGTACGCAGTCGTGCATAAATTATGATACGACGAGCCAAGCAAAAGGAACGAGCACAGATCTGACAGATTTTCCTTTGGCAAACAGTAAAACTGTAAAAAGGTAAAGTCTTGATCCAGTAGCGGAGTCAACATCCCAATTTGCACCAATCCGAGCACCATGTGATATCTTATCTTGGGAAAAACTAAGAAGTCTTCTATTGAATATTATAAACTAGTTAGAAGAAATAGTCTTATATAATGTGAGATTATATATTTCTAACTTTGATTCAATTTGCCCCACCCCCCTTAAGTCCAGCACTGTGTTTTCTTTCCATTTCTTTCTCTTCATCTCCCTGAAGACTAGTTTAGCTCTTAATTATCGCCACACCAAACTATGTAGTATTTATCTCTTCTGAATTTAAGTAGCTATTATCAGGTAAGTCAGGAACTGTTCCACTTAACAGCTTTTGGGTGTGGCTAAAGAAGAAGTGTGAGAATTATTGACTCGTAAAAATCAAAGCAGAAGAGAAAGAGTCTTAAATTTAATGTGATTATCTAGCCCAAGTTAATGTGATTATTAACCAAACTTGCGTGAGCGACACCTGCCCCTAGAGAGAACAGGCAGCCAGGCAGTCAACCAATCAGTCAACCCCTGAAAAATCATTGAAAATTCTTCAAGATTTCCTTTTCAATTTCTTGTGCTTTTGATACCCCTCAACGACTAGGGTATATTGAGCAGGATGTAACCTATTGGATCTTGAGCTACAAACTTTGTGTTGAGGGTCTCGAATAGCAAAAGTCCTGCGAATTTGGGTATCCCTTCTTAATACAGGGTGTTCCATAGACGGCACACCATCTTGACACAGGTTGCTTTTTTCTGTTGCGTGACATAATGAAATTTTTATCACTTTTAGACCCAAACCTGGACCTTAAACCTTGTCTCTGGCTTTTGTTTGAGTGTTGTCTAGGCACTGCCATAAAATTTATGGAAAGTCATAAACCAGTGTGCGGGTGTGTGTGTGTGCTGGAGTGTGTGTGTGTGTGGGGGGGGGAGTGTGGTTCTTTGGTTGAGGGAATACAGGTGCCGAGTGCCCTAGTTAGTTGAGAATTTTGTTGCGGTTTCGACTGCTTGGGTCAGCTTCTAATGTGCGTTGTGGCTTCATTTCTTTTTTTTTGTCTTCTGTTTTTGCATCATGGGTGGGCCTTTGCTCATTTTGTATAGCTTTACTGTGGCCAAACGTCTGTCTCTCTCTCTCTCTCTCTCTGTTTGTGTGCTTAAGTAAACAGTCCAACTTCCTGTTTGCCGAAAATTTCGGGTTAGCAAGGTAAAATTTATGAACAATTTTTGACAGTACCCCAGTTAGGAAACTAAGAGGGGAAACACCTCGGGGGCATTGTTGGGTATGCAAACAAATCGAGGGAACATACATACCTACACTCGCACACACACACACTCGCACACACATATTCTTCTCCCATTTTTTTTGTTTTTTGTTTCAATAGCACCCCCGGGATGGCGTAATTTATGACTCTGACCGAGTGGAGAGACAATGTAAGAGCAGCAGAAAATGTGCTGCTGCTGCTGCTGTCTCAGTATTGACTTTTTGGCCAGCTGCTCTCGAGGCCAAAAACCAACAAAAGGAAGCCAGGAGCGGTAGGGAGAGAGAGAGAGAGATTAGCGGAGTTCGTAGGAGTTGTAGGCGTCGCGCGTCGACACCCTGAAGTGGGGACACCCATTGAAAAGTTTTCGCCTTTTATTTTTTGGGTCAAAGAAAAAATATGTTTATACATATATTTGGGTTTTGTTTGTTTGTCTGTCGGTTTATTTGGGTTGTTGAAAAGTGGCCAAAGGGGTTTTATCATCTTGTAAACGTGACGGTGCTAAAAACCCAACAACAACAACCAAGCCCACTGACCACACACCAAGTAAAAGCTAAAAAGTGCCATTGTCTCTCTGCATTTTGCGGTTTTTCGTCACTCGTCAACTATGTAAGTAAGTGAAAAGTGACATGAGAAACGAGATGGCTTTTTTTGGGAGGTGTGGTCCCAGTTAAGATCTTGATAATTAGCACAGCTTAGTGGCCAGTTAATTACTGTTGTCGCTCTAAGTGTTGTCAACTAATTAAAAGGCACTTGAAAAATTATCTCATGTCACTGATATGCTTATTACTCTCAGAGGTCATGCAAACATTCTTAAAAGTTCATTTTTGACAAGAAGTGCAATGGAAATGTGAAGCATATTGTTGTTTAGAACACAAATTCGCAGTCCGGTTAAGTGGTTGGGACCATAACAAGTATCATTTGATTGGGAATTGTCAATCCGTCTTAAAAGAGCGCTAACAGGACGAATTAAAGTCACACAAAGGTTCATAAAATATCAAATTGTTGGTCTTATTGGCCTACACTCCCTTGTGCGTAAGTAATCATTCGAGTCGAGTGGTTAATGTACTTAAAAACGTTATAAAGAATAATTAACAAAGATTATTTCAGTGAGTTCCATTCAAAAACTATTTAATTTGTCTCCTTCATAAAGAATTATCGCAATTAAACTATGAAAATTAATTGAAATATATATTTCGTTATCAATGTGAATCCGTCCAGCCCCTTTCCCTACTATGTATATTCATAATTCATTCATATCAACAGCTTCCACCCCAAAGGTTTGAGTTTTTCGTTAAATATGTTAATGATAATGTTGCTAATATTCCTCGCACCTAAGCCCATTAGGCTGTCCAAACAGAAACACGCACAACCACACACATTTCATGGCATTGTGGCCCAACAAAAGAGTAGAGGATAAAGATGAGAATTGATAATAAAAAATATGCCGAACAACCCAGACGGAGGCCGTTAATAACCGCAACTAATGCACAGAAGAACGCATAACGAATTGCATTCGCAATGGAACGAATCGAATAAACTGTGTGAGGAGGCTAACAATAATGGGAAGGGGAATGGTAATGGGAAAGGGAAGGGGACGGGGACGGGGAACACTTGAAAATGAATTTTATAAATATACACAGAGAACTCATCGGTTAATTAAACTTAAAATAAACCGCACTATAATCAGGATGCTTGCGCCCTGCGGCCATGTGGAAACTCCATCAGGCGTGACAGTGAAATTACCAGAGAAGTATCCATCCACACTGTCGTCAGGCAGTCAGGCAGTCAGTGAGTCAGTCAGTCAGTCAATTTGATTGAAGGCATAAATTATCCAGATGTATGCACTCGACGCAAAGCAAATTGAAACTTACAAAAGGTTCGATAAGTCGGGAAAGCACTTTTCTCCGAGTGTAAATTACTTGTGGAATGCTCTAAGAATTTAATCGATCAGAAGACACTGTGACATAAATAGGTCGGCAACGATTTTGATCTCTCACAGATGAGATTATCGTTTATCGATTCCCCAAGGATTAAGATCTCTCTCATCAGCTGTTGTTGCCCCATCATGATGGGCCTCTGGCGGCACTTAAGTGCTTCAAACTTTTAATTACTTGCGATCATTGGAGCAACCCCCCCGTTCGATTTATCTCTCCCCTCCCTCCACTCGCTGTGTGTTCTGCAGAGTGAAAGTAGTTTTTCCATTTGCGTGGGAAGCTGCCAGCACAGCACAGCACCAGGGGATAGATGAGAGTCTGCGGGCGTGTGAAATTTTCCAATAACTTGCCTCTGATTGTAAATTATGGCTCAGATACTTTGGGGAGCCTGATAATTGCGCGAAAAGTTATTAACAATTTTTACAAATTAGTTCCAAGTCATCTAGTTTTAGACTCTCGACTCAGTTTCACTTTTACCCTCAGGTCCTGCCACACATTTGTTGTCGATTTCTTGGCCCTATCGCATTGCCACAATCAATTCCCTATCAAATGACTGCCACACACGTTCAGGACTCAAGCAGCAATGAAAAAATTATTAAATACGAAATAATAAAAAATAATTTACGGCCTCATTTAGAGAGTCAAAGCTACGTGTAAGGGGTGCGAGTGCGGGGAGGGGTTGGTGTGCATGGCGCCCGCTCGGAATTCGCCAGCAATAAAAAATGTGCCACGCTCAAGGGTCCAAGTACAGTGGGCTCAGTGCGAATAATTCGAGATGAAAGACACGCAAAAAAATACGTAAATCTTTTAGAAGTTAGAATCATCATCAGAAGTTAGACATCGCAGAAATGCCTATCTTACTTTCCTTATCATATTCGCGATTAGTTTTAGCATTAGTTTCATGGAGACTTTAGAAGTTAGATCTTTATTTGTGTCTATTGAAAATGTATGGATTCTCCGATTTAGTTAGAGCCCTTTTGATGACAACTCGAACCACAGTAACGATATGTGTATTGAGGCATCATTGGAATTGTAGGCCTGCAGGCACACTGCAAGCCGACTTCGGGACCACCACCAGTCACAGTCGGCAGTCCCACCCCCTCCCCGCCCCTCTCACACTGCCGCTCTACTCCCGCTGCGCCGAGCGGTTGCAAATAAAGCACTCAACGCTGGTAGCTTGGCAGGGGTGGAGAATGGAACCGGGAATCACCGGTCTCCGTCTACATTTTTATTCTGGTTTTTTGGGGTGGGTGTCTGGGACCGGGCGTAGCGGCGTGCTCAAGTGCTCTGCCGGCCTGACGTAGCTTCACATTACGCTTCCGGGCCCCAGACCCGTCTCCGCGTTCTGTTTGCATACGCAGGACGAGGGTCAGGACGAAGGAAGAGAAGGAGGTGGAGTTGAAGGAATGGATGGAATGGCAGTGGCAGTGGCAGGAGTGTAGTAGGCACAAGGGAACTGGAATTGTTGGCTGCTCCCGTGTTTGCACGACGCATTTCTGGTCCATTAAGTAGCGCTGTTGTTGTTGTTGTTGCTGTTGTTGTTGTTTGTTGCAAAGGTAGAGCTGTTGTCCTGCCCCGTGCCGTCCCTGGTATGCGTTTGTCATTGTTGTGTGCGACTTTTCTCACTTTTCATATGTGCGTATGTGTGTGTGTGTGTGTGTGTGTGTATTGGCACAGGAACCGGGGGGAGGGTGAGGACAAATGTGTGTATCCACAAGATACAATTGCTTTTTCTATTGCTGCCGCACGCGTCAGTTGATTTCTGGGTTTTTTGTTTCTGTTTACTTAGTCGTTTTGTTGCAGCTAAGCCGATGCAGCCCTCCAGCACCTCCTCCCCGCTAATCATGATCGTTGTGGGAACATTTCCCTGCAACAGCAAGTTAATTAAGCTAAATGGCAAATATTCTGCGCTTCCTTCCACATATCCTTTAATGCGCATTATTGTTTTAAGAGCCTTGTGTCGCCTAATGCAAATATCTTGTCAGTTTTCTAAACGACGATGGACGGTCATTAACATAATTTGGGCATTTTCATTTTTATTTCGGTTTGGCCTTCCTCAAGGAATATCATAAATTTATGCCAACATTTCACGAAATAAGCTCTGCTGTGATTTATGTGGGAAAATGACAAGAGAAATTAAGTTTTCTCTTTTTCTCCCTCGAAAGGCAAAACTTTTGCCTTAATTATTAGAACGAAAATTGTTGTTTGTGGTCACTTAATAAGCTTAAATATTTGTTTAAATTGCCAACATATTTTCGCAATGTATGTAATTTGTAATAAAGTTTAAATACATTTATATAATATGTTTTAATAAAAAGTTGATGTTTGCCTACAAACAAGTAGGTTGACTTTTTGAACTAATTGAAATATTTACACAAATAATTGGGACCAACAATGTTGTCAAACACCTTTTGAGCGTAATAAGACTTGCAACATTTGTTTGCTCAATTGTTTTATTGTTCCGAGAAACAAATATTTGTACACACTTTGTGTCGATGTCTGCACAAGTAATTTAATCCTCTTAATTTCTAGAAAAAAACGTTTCAAATAAAACAATTTGCATAATAATTATGACAAGGTGTGAAGTAAATAAAGTGAAACCAGTTTAAACAAAATATTTGTAAATAAATGGGCAAGGAATCTAAGAACTAGGCCGAAATCTCTGCCATTAGTTGCCTATATGATTAGATATCGGTTATAGTATATTCTTTTTCGATAATGTTTGCTTAATTTAATTTCAATTTATAAATATTCAATAGAGCAAAGAAGACATATGTACATATGCAGTTGCTACTTATATATAAAATTTATGATCAATTTCTCAACGTCAGAGTGAACATTATAATTAACCAACAATCACACACACACACACACACATGTGTTTGCCATCACAATCAGAAAAGTTTTTTGAAACATTGAATCCGTTCCTCAAAATTGATGCAACAATTTGTCTCTAGCTTGATAATTGCTCACACAGACATTGAAGAATAAGGAAGGAAAAGACAAGTTGATTCTATAAAAAGCAAATTTCGAAATCAAGTCAATTGGAAGTTGTGCAACTCATTCGGAATCTACCCGATTGTGGGGGAGGTTGGGGATTTGTGGTTGGGAGTGGGGGGTTTTATGGGCGCTGGCCTTCCGTTTCGTGTCAAGCGGCCACCAATCATGCAAAAAAGGTAACAAAATAAGAAGAAGAAAAAAGAGAAACGAGCAAACAAAAAACATAAACAATTGAAACTGATTAAATTAATTTGATAACAAGTTTAGCTGCAGCAGGGGATAGAAGACGGGGCAAATGGGACTAAACACTTGAGATATGAGAAAAGTCTTTCTATATTTTATTTCTTCTTTTCTGGGGGTGGCAAGTTCTACACACACATGTGTGTGTATGTGTGTGTGTGTTGGGGAGTGTGCGTGCATTGCTAAATTGGAATGTGAAATATGATTTTAATTTAAATAAATTTACTTTAATTGCTTACCAGGAGAGGGAGCAAAATTGGGTGGGCTCAAAAACCAATTAGAGATATTCTTTTTTTACAGATAGAATGAGAGAGAATTTGAGATAGTTGATGGCCATAAATTGTTTTAGTTTTAAGCAAAATGAACAGTTAAGATAAGTAGATAATGCTTATAAATTCTCGGTAAAATAATTGAGAAAAGTTTATGGAAAAACACTTAAAGAAATATATATATATTTACTTTCATACTTCTGAATGAATATCAAATAATTTAAAGAAGCAAAATAAACTAAGTGTATATACGTTTTTAATATGATCTTATCATCGTCACATCATAGACTTACAAACTTTGCAAATAAATCAAAAAACTATCCCCATCAAACTGTCATTGGAGCTCATTGGAATTAGATCCTGATATCATGAATGTTCTTAAACCCTCGAAGGGGATGCTTTCGAATTTTATTTCGTTATGAACATCTGTATTCGGTGCAAGTCACGATTTCTAATGTCTATCAACAACTTTTTGCTAATCTCTAACCATCTCTGAAGGACGATTAAACCATTGACAGTTTCACACTCAGTCTGGCCCTTATTTCGGCTTGTTGCCAACTCACGTTTGGCTAATAAAAAGAACACGAACATTTCTTCGTCTGAAAATACTTAGCCAGAGACCAAATATGATATTTTGCCAAGTAATGTGAACTCAATTAGTGAACGACAACCCCAAAAAGCCCTCAAAATCATGGCGAGAAGAGCGCAATGTGCGTGGCGAATGATTTCTTTCCGAGACTGAGACAGAATAATTAATAAATATGTGCGGAGGTGTGTGGATATTAAGTATTAAATATGTTTCTACATATGTACACAATGTGGCAATGCATTAGCTCGGCCGTCTGCATGTCATTTACCATGTCTAAGAGAGAGCCAGAGGAGCGCCAGCTTAATTGGCAAATGAACAAGCGAATGCAATGACTAGGAGGATGAGAATCAAAATGATGTTGATGGCGATGACGATGACTATGACGAAGAGATGGCGATGGCAATGGGAAGGATATGTTGGTGCTGATGCTGATGATGACGGGGCCAAAAAAGGCAACCATATCGAGACATTTGCAACATTTGTGCAAAATCTCAGTTGCATTTCAATGATTTTAATTACCACATACGAGAGAAGGAGGGTCACCCAGCACACGTGTCACACGACATCCACCTACTACTCCATATCGGATTCGACCTCAACTGTTACTCCTGCAAGTCATTGGCCCTTCATTCACCCTCTCGGCTATCTACTACTTGGCCCTCTTGTTGCATTACGTAAACATTTTACACTTGACAAAAAAAAAAGGAAAGAACAACAATTGGTTATGGTTAGGTGGCCACGCCTCTTGCGCTTAATTAAACCACTAAATGGCTTTTCCGCGGATGTGGATGCGGATGTGGATGCGGATGCGGATGCGTATGTTATTGCAGCTTGTAAAGAGATTTTAAAATGATTTTATGGTCTCTAAGCATCATAATAAATTGAGTTATCTCTTTAGATTTCATAATGAATTTATTCGGTGAGTTTTATACAAAAATAATTGAGATACGTTTTTAGCCAATATCAACAAGTATAGTATGGAGTAGTTAATTCATCAATAAACGTATTTCCATCTTTTGGATGTTTTTTAAAAAGGTATTAAATTAAACTCATAGAAATGGTATGAGTGAATTTTTTGACTATTTTTCTTACTTTCTTTAAGATTCGTAAAATCTCTATTCATGCAAATTTAATTTTTGTGTCCTTCGATCCTTAAATTGAATGTTTTCAAAGACTAATAAGCATTTATATATATATAAGACGAATAAACCTTTTCGAGAAAATGCCATTTCATAAAATATCGGAATATTTTCAACAGATTTTTTATGACATCTTTACATTTATAAAGCAAACAAACACTATTTTTCTCCCTTTTCTCTCTTTCTGTTATCTTTTCAGCGATTGTAAAATCATAATCCTCTCAAAAAACAAGCAAAAAGAAAAAATAAAAGTGTTTTACGAGGTGTCGGGACTATAGAATTTATAACATCAACTCGACATGCGTTTTTTAAATGCATACAAAATAAATCAGTAGCGGAAAAGCAAACCAAAATGAAGAGAGAGAAAACGAAAAAAGTAATATAAAATCTATGTCGAAGCCATAAAACACATGCAAAGTGTTTGAATGGGATGGAGTGCGACTGGAAGTGGGAGTGGGAGTGGGAGGAGGAGGAGGAGTAGCCAGGGTAGCCAGGCAGCCGTCAAGAGGTCGAGAGATATGAAAAAAATTATCAAAAAATTATGTTGTAAAATTTACAACACTCGAGAACGACGATGTCGATGGCGATGGCGATGGCGATGTCGATGATTATGGGTGATGACGATGGCGTCGTACGCCTGTGCAAACAGTCCATGTGATTGATGGCCAGAAGGGTGGTGCAGAGCGCTGGCTGTGTGTGTAAGCATTCGTTGTCACTTGTGAATATCTGTGTAAATATTTGAACGAGTGCAACGCGAATGCAACGAGTGAACTACCTACAATTGAGAACGACTACTAATCAGGCGCTTATCTCGCTTCGAGCAGGCACTCGACGATGCCTGCTTTTATCAGAGAGCGCCAGCCAGCCAGCTAGCCAGACAATCAATCAATCAAAGGCAAACCGGAGTGCAGTAAAATGCAGTAGTGCCTTGTAGTAGTTAGCCCTCTTTAGGCAGGCACTTGATGTGATGATCTACATACAAGTTAATGTTGAGTGAGGGTAAAAATTTATTTATTAGTTGTGTCAGCCGCGTGTCAAAATAAAATCACAAATTTAAAGCCATTAATCTGCTTTTGCTTTTGTGGCCAGCGGTGAGTAAGGTGTTTGGGGTGGAGACTCGGCAGCTCCAAAACCCTAATACTATGTACTACTACTACTGCCCTCTCTCCAATTATCCCCAAAAGCAAAACCAAACGAAACAAAAAAAAAAACAGCGTTGACAGCTAGCGAGTTGCATGCCTGACCTAGTTTCTCTTCAGAGACCTTTCGTAGGTGTCATTTTTTTAGCGGTCTGTTCAAAAGCTGGGCGGACCTCTTTGTGTGAGGTGCACATCAATTAAATTGTCAACCCACATGTATAGAAAAAAAAAGATGGAAAAAGAAGAGCTCAAAGCCAAACTGAAAGAGCAGGAAGAAGGAACATGTGGCGATAGAAGAAGAAGCCAAAGTTTTATGCAGCTGCGGCATTTACTGTTCGTTAGATATTCCTCATTCTCTCACACTGTCAATTCTATCTCAGTTCCGTGTGTGTGTGTGTGTGTGAAGTGTGCCAAAAGGACACTTCAAATTTCTTCTGCCTTCGGACTATATAAACCATGTCAGGAACTGCCATGGCTCGGACCTGAACTGGGTTGGGCAGCTCGTTAGTTAAATGAGCAGCCAGCTATATGACCAGAGAGGTGCCAAGTGCTCGGATAACAGGGAAGCTCCTACATATGTATGCACTTAAATTGAGACATAAAACTCTATATATTTAGATTGAACTTTGGTCAAATTAAGGAAATCAAGAGGTAGCCCAAATGGTGATAAGAGTGAATTTCCCAAATTCACAAACACAAATTTTAGGACTCAACTTAAATCTTAAAATAAGAGAACCATTTTATACATAAAAATAAATGTAATTAATAAAATTGTATGTAAAGTAATCTTATCAGCAGATTCTCGTATTGCGCTCCTTTGAAACTTAAACTAGTTGGGAATTACAAGTAAAAAAAAACGAAAACAAAGAAGCAAAGCTTGCCATTAAGAACCAACTACTCACAAGACTCTTGAATCACCGAGATAGATATAGAATACACAGCTTACTTTTTGTTATCATAATAATGCACAATACATCAGCCCTTCCAGTGAATGGGAATTGTTTGATATTTCTATACTTCTTATTAACTTTTATGCAACACCAAAACTACAACATTATTTTAGTGAGAATTCAAACATTTGAAATAACAAAACAAATGGCAAAACATTTGTTTTCTCTGATAGAAATCTAGCAACTGTTTTTTCAACCATCTATCAATGTGTGATGGATTGTATTTGCCAGTTTTTTGTAATCCTAACTAAAATACTTAATGATGACAGGCCAAATGACGGACAATTGTTAAGCCATAAAACAAAGATCTTTTGTACACATACATATATGTATTATCATAGATACATTAGCATAGCATAAGCCATTTAACGTTCTCTAGCAGCCATTCATTAGCCACACACACATAATCATTCAGTATATATCTGTGGCTATATGTTTCGGGTATCTATAACTTACCAATAAGCCGCAAAACCTCGTGTAAATTCAAGAAGATGTTCAAATGCGTTTGTCCACTGCTAAGCAGAGCCAGAAATAATCCAATTGTAAAAATTCCTCTCAAGTTTTTCTCCATTTTCTATGTTTGCACTTTAAAAACTTTAAG
Organism: Drosophila sp. 14030-0761.01; assembly: GCA_018150735.1. NCBI lineage: Eukaryota > Metazoa > Arthropoda > Insecta > Diptera > Drosophilidae > Drosophila > Drosophila sp. 14030-0761.01. The sequence continues at coordinate 1,639,008 of JAECWO010000027.1, read as the reverse complement.
CTTTTCAACAGTTTAAGAGATTTTAGTTGTTGTCGCTGATGTTGCTGTTTAGTTGACAAGTTTTATTTTATCTTCTCGTTTTCTCGTTGTTGTTTGGCACTCGGAAAAAATTGCACTTGAATATTCAGTGAATTTTTGTCTCGATTTGGACTTTATTTTTGCATATTATATTATTTTATTGTGGCCTTTTGACCGCTTCCATTCGGGTTTTCTCAATTTTTCAGATGCACATTTTGAAATACGAGTTTGAACGTTACGATGCACTCTTTTCCAACTCTCTCATCAGTCAAAGGCTTCCGTATTTTCATCCGCTAACGACAATTCGATGCGCGACCCGTGACGATACTGACGGATAAACAAACAATTTGCTAACAAAACGCAGCTGAAGTTCGTTTCGGCACACACAGATACATCGCACACACAGATACATCGCACACACAGATACAGTGGCTCACAGCTTATTTCGTGCAGAGGTACAAAAAATGTTCAAAAAAGTTTAAAAAAAAACGAATTTCCGGTTATAATCAAATCTATTTAACATATAATAAAATTAGTTAATGATGTGTTCAGAAGGATACAAAAAGAAACTGTAGCATAAATATCACGAATTTCGATTTTGAGTAACTAAAAGTGCCTTCACGAAATAAGCTGTGACATAGAAAACGTCGATGGAGTTGGTTTTTTGAAGTTTTTAATAATATTTGAAAAGATAAAATAATAATCAAATGCTTTTATATATATTGATATATCGCTAAAAAAAAACTGCATTTAAATTTTTGCGATATCTTAAATAGTTTGGCAGCAATACACTTTTGAAAATTTTTTCTACCTCTGCACGAAATAAGCTGTGAGCCACTGTACATCGGCACACACAGATACATCGCACACACAGATACATCGGCACACACAGTTACAACGGCACACACAGATACATCGGCACACAAAGATATGACTTCAGGCATGTATTGGGCGGCATCATGCACGTTGAATGCAACACGTATGAAGCGATATATATAAATACATATATCTGGAGCTACAAGGGCGGTTAACTTTAAAAATAACAGAAAGTTAACGGATAACAGAAAGGATTAGTTCCAAAATCCAGCCAGGACGAATCTTAACCAATGGGCAAACCAATTTGTATAAGTTTCAAGAATCCAACTGCTATGTCTTAAAGATTTGCTAAACTTTTCTCCAGTGTTTCTTAAAGGTTAGATATAGTCTTAGCCACTTTTGACTATAATATAAAACTAAGGATACTTTACTAGTGGATAACATTGTTTGATCCGAGGTGATGAGAGACCGAAAGGGTGAAGGATTAGTTCCAAAATCCAGCCAGGATGATTCCTTATCAATGGGTAAACCACTTTGTATGCGTTTAATCTATAATAAAGTCAAACTAGCACTTTTCGGATACTAGGTTAGTAATCGCTTTAGGTTCAAAGATCCAACTGCTATATCTAAACGATCGTTTTGGTACACTTTTCTCCACTGTTTCCTAATGTTTTTTTTTTTTTTTCATCCAATTTATTTTCGTATTGTTGCTTCAGGTTCAGACAGCTTTTACAACTTTTAACAATTTTTACAATTTATATTTTAACGTAATTATAAAAGTGGTGTTCTTATTTTAATTCTAATTTATTGAATTTATGGCGATTTACGCGCACGAGTTTGAGCCCTCACATCTAAAGGATGAAGTCGTTTGAGCCTTCTTAATGGTCAGATCTGGTATTAACAACTTTTGACTATAATATGCATTTAAGTCTTAGTCTTATTTATCAGCGATCGTTTGGTTATCGATTACTTCCTTGGTGTTTCTTTTTCGCTCTGAAATCAGGGGAAACTTAACATACCTAGAGGCGAATAAAGCAAACAGAGAGAACAAGCTGCAGGGGAAACATTGTTATCATACAGAATCCTAGCGGCAAATGAAACAAACAGAGTGATCAAGTTGCAGGGGAAACATTGTTATCAAACAGAATCCACAATACAGGGTGCGCACGGTATTTGAGGACATGCATATCCACTGCCAGGCAATTGAATAGGGACACTCAAGTAAGTTAACATCCTTTAAATAGAAATCCTATGTAAGTTTAGCACTGAGAGAGATTTTGAGAGAATTTGACTAAATAATTCTCATCAATTCTCAAAACATTAATTTGCACTCACTTTGTATATTTGCTAACGCTTTCGAAAAGCCAAGTCTAGATATGGATATATTGTTTTTCAGCTGGGGTACATATCTCAGTCTCCCCAGGGCCTCCTTACAAAAATATTTGTAAAGATGCCGAGACTCGAGATTGATGGAGGATTATTTATTATGGATCGGACCACTACACTTGAAAATGGGGAAGGAAGAAGATCTAAAATCACTTAGAATATTGCTTTTCATTTAGTTTGTTTACCTTTTTCAATATACATTTAAACGTATGTTCAGGTTCAGCAAATTTAAATTCAATCCCGATCTCTCAAAATAATGGAACCAGTTTTATCAACAATATTATGAAGCAATTAATTGATTGAGGATTATGCGCATTGTTTTATTTTACATAAATATTACTTATTTACACATAGAATGGATTGCAAGTGGAATGATACTAATTTATACATACGATAAGACATCATAAAGGAACAATAGGGCCAACGACTTGATAATTAGAGTAATCAATTTGAATACATTTGTCAAACCGCCCTTTAAATAATGAATTTCACAAGACAGAATGCTGTAAAAGAACTTCTACAACAAAAACATAGACACTAAATGGGTCTAACCCAGATTACAAATACATTATTATATAAGTGTGGGATTTTTGACACAAAACTTTGGCCTGCAGGTAATACTACGTGTAAAATATACACTACTCCTCCTCAACTTTCAATTGTTCCAAGGAACTTAGCGTTGTTTCAATTAACAAGTTATAATCCAATTCATTAAGACTGGCTTTGGCTGTCAAAAGATCCAAGAACGAATTCAAAGACGATAGAGTTTCGGCCGTGAGATCTGAGAAATAAAGAACACGAAGTGTATGGATTAAAAGATAAGAAATATTAAGTCATAATGTTCTAAAAGGGACAAGAGTAACAACTGGCAAACACTGATTTCGGGCTGCTTACCAGGCGTGGTAATGGAAATGGAAATTTACCATATCGTTGGCCTGTGCTTGAACATAAAACTTGATATACTCAAAAAAGCTGTGGTTAAAATGATAAATAGAAAAACCAAAAGTAGTGAATGGCAGACCACAGTATTGGGTTTGCCCAAAGCTAATGAGAAACGTGAAATGAAAATGTGAAATGAAGTTTTTAACAATGCAGAGACTCACCACTTCTGGTCTGGGAGCGGGTGGATATAGCTGCGGCTGAGGATCTTTGATGCTGTGAACTTTCCTGTTGCTGGCCAGATAAAATATTGGCAGCATGTTCTCGACCACGTATCATAAGACTATCGGGATGTTGCCAGCATTTCATTAGACGTTGAGCTCTCTGCTTGGGTAAAGCAGAGAGCAGGGATAGTTTGCGCTCAATCCCCAAAGGAGAATCCTCAATATCTGTACGAAAAACAAAATGAAATCAATGATCCTAGAACCGATTCGTTATTTTTGCTTAAATGATAGACATTCTCACCGTAAACAATGGTTTTCATTACATCCACTTGCAGTTCGAAGACATGATTCTCCACATATTGCAGAAACATATCAAACTCCAAAGCCCGATAGCCCAAATAAGTAAAGAATGATGAGAAGCCCTCCGGCAAGGGAAAAGCAATGGACTCCACAGCCAGGCAATACCGTTCTAGTACAAGGAACAGTGAATGCTGTTGACTGCTGGGCATTTGGTCTCTAGAATGGTAAAGAATGAATTACATTTATCTGCAACTAAAAGGAACAAATTGCTTACATTAGCTGAAATCCCCTTAACGTTTGCAGACGGGCATCTAGACCAGCGGCACGACAAACCAATGAGCAGATTCCTCGAGATAGTTCCAATTGGGCGGAGACAAACTGTGAGGCGACCGCATGAACATGAGCCGGAGCCTGTGAGCGTTCAAAGAAAGTCTCCTTCAGCCAACGGAATCCCGTATGAGGTTTCGACGAGTTTTTTACCAAATGAACGCTCAATTCACGTAGATACTATGTACAAATTGAAAATAGCATTTATCACACATCAATCCTCATGTTTGCTGATCTTACCACTGATATGACATGCTCCTGTTTGCTGGCGGTGCATCCTTCGAGCTCAATAAAAGGCAGCACCTCATTACCAAAGGGAAAAGCCGTGCCACTACCATAATCTCCAAAGCCACCGCCACCCGATGATCCCCCATCCGGTGACAAGGGTGTAGTGCAACGTGACAAAGCCTCTGGCTGATAGCAGGCCAAACTGAATATCAATTTCTCAGTGACCTGTTCGGCACTGAACCGCGGCTGTTCCTGTTTGGCGGACTCGTTAAGTAAGTCCCACAGTCGTGTCCAAATATCTGTGCGATATGGTGACAATCTCTGCTGCGGTGAGAGTAACATCATGCTGGTATTATGTAATTTCTCGTGTGACAGACCCACAATAATATCGGAAACTTTTGCCTGAATGGGACGCGAGGCGATGGCCGTAGTCAGTGGCAATAGTCTCATCAGTGGCTTGGCCTCTTCGGGCAGACCCTTAACAGAGGATGCATAGCTGCCCGCCACTAAGGCCTCTTTGAGCAACGCTACTGTATCCAAGGAGAGAGGACGCTCTAATATGCTGCTCAGTAGCTCGGCCAGCACATCCAAGTCACTGGTGTGCAATAGGAAATAGTGTATAATGCTTATGCGATTATCCAGCGAGCTATCATTGCGAAATGTTTCAATTAGATGCACACGGGGCACAGAGAGCGAAACCAAATCCAAAGTGGCCATGTCATAGGCTAATGCTCCCCACTTCTTCAAAGGAACCAATTGCCCGAGTTGCGGACTCCGACTCGATGGGGCTGGGCAGACAATGTGACACATGGGCTCATGCTGCAGTCCCACATCCAAAAGATGGACAAAAAATGCTGACGACACTAGAAGATGATGCTGGCCGTGCATGGCAAAAGTTGGACGCAATAAACGAGCCTTCTGCCAGGGAACACCCGGCATAACGCAATGGACTACACATCCATGATGGAGCAGCGTAACCGAATAGGCAAAGTGGACATCCTGCTGCACATCCGATTGCAATGGTTGATAGAGATAATAATGGCAGACAAAAAACATGCCCGAGCCATCAGCTAAGATAATCAAATTCAGTGAACTGTCGTGGACCCGCAAGGGGACAGCATCATCATCATAGCTCGGTGAATCTGATGGATTGGTAGACCCGCCACCAGGTAGCTTTGGCAAATTTAAAGGAATGTTTAGCTGCAATAAATAGGTAAATGAGTGCATATGTTAAAATTATGCGGATTTCAGATGACACTTACCACTGTCTCTGTGGGTTGCTTCTCATTGAATTGAAAGGCTGTTAAAGTAGGACTCAACGTTGGCTTGGACTCACTGCCATCCTCCTCTTCTTCACGTTCATCCAGTAAACTCAAGCTTTTGGCTTTGGGTTTGAGGTGAATATAATATAATGCCTGACTCTCGGCATCCCATTGGGCCCAACTAAAGTTTTTTGCTAAAGTTTCATGCGTCAACACCGATGTATCCAATTGCCAGGCACTGCCCTCAACTCCACCACCAGCAGCTTGCCCAGAAGTGATGGAACTTTGCTTCACTATGCAGGTGAACTGTTTAATGGCTAAAAGTAATGAAGGCGATGTTCGTTATCTACATTTCAATCTGCAAAATTCAATACTAACAATCTTCATGCGTTAGCACAAGCAATTTATCTTGCCAGTAGGTGCGAGTGGCACTCTCCACACGCCATAAAAACTGTGTCATTGTCTGCCTGGGATCTGCCTCTGCATTCAGTGGAATAGCCTTGCCGCCTTCACTGCTTCTGACCTCCACCACAAATGCCTGGTAGAGGCCATGAGTCTTCACCACATAGGACAGCAGGGTGACACTGCTATTAATGCTGGCCTGGATTACTTCATGACTGCCCGGCAAGGTCCACAACTGCCTCAACAGCTTTTTCGTGGCATGAAAATGACCAATGCAAGTCTCTTTGCGCTTGATGCCCGTCTCTTCCTCCTCATCATACTCGAATATCCAGGAGGTAAGCAATGAACCATCCTGCTCCTGGCCCAATATCCGCCACTCATATGCCTTTTCTGTACGAGATAGGAATAGTTATTGAATTTCAACTGATTTGCGAATTTGTCCAGACCTACCCTTGTGTCCCTGGGTCGCCAAAAGCCCGCAGAAATTGGCAGCCAAGTTTTCCTGGCGCAGCATTGTAATTTTTATTCAACAATTTCTCATTATTCGCAGACAAAACCATAAATAAATCAATAATTGATAACAGCTGTTTATGATTAGTGTTGCCAGACTTTGTTGAAGTGCTGTAGGCAGAGAGCTGCCAAGCTACTAAGCATTACAGATGGCGCGTAATTCAAAACCATTTTTTTTAACTAATAAAACTGATTGAGACTGATAATGAACCAATCGTCCTAGAAACCGAATCAACATTTAATAATCACTCAGTGTCCATTTATTTAAAAAACCCTTATATACTTTATATACTTTCAAAATAAACCAAAGTGCAGCATTACTATGATTCTCAAATGTATATCAAATAATAACTGTAACTCTTACATGTGATTTATTGGAAATTTCAATTTATAAATTTCTAATCATGCACTAAAGGTTATCGTGGAAGATAATTAAAAAATACTGGGATATACCTTCGCTGAATTATGGCAGCCCCAGTTGTCTATAAAACCGTTATGTTTAGTCAAAAGAAGGAAAGGAGAGACGTAAATTGAAATTAAAATTCGAAAAAAAAAATATGCCAAGCGAAATAATTACTCTACAATTAGGCCAATGCGGCAATCAAAGTAAGCAGTATTAAGCGGTATTAAAATATATTCTGAAATCTTTTATGTTTCACTTTGCAACAAAGTTGGCTTTGAATTCTGGAAAAGATTGTGCCTGGAGCATGGCATCTCGCCAGATGGGGTCTTGGAAGATTTTGCCACCGATGGACAGGATCGCAAGGATGTGTTTTTCTATCAAGCCGACGATAATCATTATATACCCAGAGCTGTGCTCTTGGATTTGGAGCCTCGAGTTATTCACAATATTTTGAGTTCGCCATATGCCAAGGTGAGAAACGAAAGAAGAAACAAATAAAAAATGAAACTAATCTAAGTCACTGAATATTTATTAAAAACGAACGGAAAATTGTATCACCAGTTATTCTTTAAAGTCCTTAACTTAATCACATAATGCCTTGCAGCTCTACAATCCGGAAAATGTCTACTTGTCGAAGCATGGTGGCGGCGCTGGCAATAATTGGGCCTCTGGCTTCAGTCAGGGAGAACGTGTCCAGGAAGAAGTCTTCGATATTATAGATCGCGAGGCCGAAGGCAGTGATTCTCTTGAGGGTTTCGTTCTATGTCATTCCATAGCTGGTGGTACAGGTTCTGGCATGGGTTCCTATGTCCTCGAACGCTTAGCCGATCGTTTCCCCAAGAAATTAATACAGACCTATAGTGTGTTTCCCAATCACGATGAGATAAGTGATGTTGTGGTCCAACCATATAATTCGATACTGACTCTGAAGAGATTAATCAAATGTGCTGATTGTGTAGTGGTCCTTGATAATACGGCTCTCAATCGCATTGCCACGGAGCGACTTCATATACAAACACCAACATTTACACAGATCAATAATTTGGTGTCGACCATAATGAGTGTAAGCACTACGACTCTCCGATATCCTTCGTATATGAACAATAACTTGATTGGTTTGACGGCTCCGTTAATCCCAACGCCGCAGTTGCATTTTCTTATGACAGGATACACCCCGCTAATTACAGATCTCGAGGTGGGCTATCAAAAATTCCTTTAAAACGTGGTACTAAATGGCAATTTTCTTTTTTCCACAGACAAAAACTAATGTGCGAAAAACCACAGTTTTGGATGTCATGCGTCGTTTGCTGCAACCCAAAAATATGATGGTTTCCACCACAGACAAACAGAATCGTCATTGCTACATTTCAATTTTAAATATCATTCAAGGCGAAGTTGATCCCACTCAAGTACACAAATCCCTTCAACGCATTCGTGAACGCAAATTGGCCCAGTTTATTCCTTGGGGTCCTGCGAGTATACAGGTGGCTCTATCACGTAGCTCTCCTTATGTACAGACAGCCCATAAAGTCTCGGGCCTCATGATGGCCAATCACACCGGCATAAGTTCTCTATTCAATCGAGCACTGGCTCAGTATGATAAACTAAGGAAACGTAATGCTTTTCTTGATCAATTTCGTCGTCAATCTATGTTTAAGGATGATTTATCTGAATTGGATTTAGCTAGGGACACTGTGGATTATCTGGTTCAAGAATACGAGGCCGCGACTCAACTAAATTATCGTCAATGGAGTCCCCAAGTGAATACTCCAAAAGTTTTTGGTGCTTAGTCAAAAATGACACAATTCTTTTTTAAAAACGATTTCTTAAGTGGTCACTAAAATGTAGAAATAAAAATCATCAGTCTTTCTTTTGACTTAGATGTAAATTCACTGTAATTTACTGCATTTTCTCTCTGTATCCTTTTGACTTTAGCTATATCCTGTCGATATAATGTCGCTTAAGTATTTATCAGCGGCAGTTGCCCAATGCTTTTTGCAAGTTTTATTTAATCTTAATGCAGGTTATTAAAATATTACAAAGGAAGCTGTCTTTGGAGCAGGTTTTTCACAAATGTAATGAAGCGGCCAACTACATTCACAGTCATATAGTCGGTACAAAAGATGATTTGCAGCCACGTGTTTTAACTCTGCACAATTCTCCGGCTTACCTTTTGATTTGCTTGGTTCATCCGGTAGCCAAGAATCCCCTGAAATAAGATCTCCATTCGTAAACCAGACATATTCTCCTTTTTTGGCCAGATCCGTTCCCGAGGTCCAGTAGGAAAAATAGATATTTTTCTCTTGCAGATATTTGGCAATCACATCAAATTCCACAATCGTCTCCAGAGAAATCAATTCGGAATTCATCTTGTGGCACGTTGCATAGGCCTCAAACCAATTTTTTTTCACCTTAGTCTCAATGTAGTAATAACTACTTCCAATGGCGATGAACGGCTTCGTGCTTACATCTGACGAATTCGAAAGACCTTGGGAAATATATTTAACGTTTAAGTTCAATGTCTATCGTAACCCTGATTTAGCTTACTATCTTTGATAACTGGCGTTATTTTATAAGCTGCCGCTTGGAACCACAAGATGGCAATGATTGGTAGCCACTTTGTGCATAACATCTTTGACTGAGAATGAGAATATTTTAGAATGTTGAGCCTTAAATAGGCAGCTTAAGTATATTTCCTGTATGCGAAACCAATTAGATAGCATGTGAGATATCAAGAATTGATCCAGATTAAGAGAATGCAGAGTTTAATGTCCTCTGATCCCATATACATTATATATAATATTTATTCTTACAACAAACAATATATGGAGACAAATTGGTAAAAATAATTAGCGCTGCTATTCATATTTGTGAAGCATCTCCACCGAATTAATCCAAATTAAATTATAAGTTATTAAATTATAATTATGTATACATATATATTCTATATATATTCAATTTTCTTAGGAATTCAATGAAAACTACGACTGTAGTATGATAAAATTGTAGCAGGCCTTGACTTCTAAATGTCACCTACTTTTTCCGACCTCCTAGGGATTAGAAATCTCAGGTTCAGTTAGACTTTTCAACTTCCACAGACAGCACCTCTTAGACTGGTGGAAAAAATTTACATTTATCATTTTGTTAACTCTTTGTTTAAATTCGGCTTGGTGAGTTCAAAATAATAATATTGATACATTTATTTATTAGTAATAAATTCCTTCTTTCTAGACCATGTGCTGCGGCTGTAACTCCTGCTGTGGACCCTGTGGATCTTGCTGTGGGCCTTCCTATGGATCCTGCTGTGGTGGTCCTTGCAGCCCGCGATGTTGCCCAATGGTTGGCAGCACTCTGTCGAAAATGACTGGCCTGTGGACAGAGTATTGAGAGAGTACTTTTAACAATTTGATAATGTAGAGAAAAATTTTAAAATAGAAAAATATTTACGCATATGTGTACATAAGTGTTTAACTGATTACTCCAAATTTGCTACATCAGTTAGCCAAATAACTCGGCTCTCCGGCACATAGATAGGAAATTTACCAAGGATCCACGGAAGTTCCCGGCCCAGAGTTGGAGCTCCGTTTTCACACTAAAACTTATCTAAATAGTTAATTGTAATGACGTAAAATATAAAAGTAGATCGGGTAGCGGGCGTATGGTTATTCCTTATGGATTCCGCCTGTTCTGAAACCTTAAAAAGCGCTAAACCACCCCAAAAAATAACATTAGTCATTATATTGAATCATTCAGTTTTTGAGGAACCAACTAGTGGGCCAAAGACTATAATCTTTCCGGATGACTTGAATAAAAGTATTCCACTAGACTTACATCATAGTGTGAAGAAATTTAGGGCCTTGTCTTAAGTAGGCCATGCCTTTTTTACCTTCTCTCTATTAAAGTTCCTTGAGTCTTTCCATAAACAATTTCAGTCTCACTTTGAAATTCAAGGGGAAAACACAACATTTTAGATTTTTGTTTTGTCGGCCGTGTGGACCATCCGCTCCAGTGTGCCTGCCACTCCCCATTAATTTAGTAAGTTGTCTTTCGATTGTCGTCCTATTCGTTCATTTAATCCTTTTTTAATCCTTTTTTTTTGTTGTAGAACATGTGTTACGGTTGTGGACCTTGTTTTAGACCGTGTTGCTCAACCAATTGCGGATCATGTTGCACACCATATGGCCAATATTGCAGATCCTGTTGCAATCCTGTAACCGCACGACATCTGGGGGGCGGCAGGGTGGTGATAGGCACTCGTTTATCCAAAATGACTGGACTTTGGACTGCTGCCATTTATTACAGATAGAAGACGAGAATAAATTTTAAATAAAAGATTTCCCCTTTATTTGACAGATTTGATTAAGCTATATAGGCATTCTGTCGATCTAGCCATTACATCTTAGGATTTGATTGTTGTAAGATAGTAATCACTTCCTTCGATTGCGATCTGATGGCATATTCCATGAGAGTCAGGCCCAGAGCATCCTTCTGATGGGTGCCACTATCTCCCACGTGATTAAGCAAAAATTTCACAACATCCACAGCGTTGTGCAAGGCTGCCATATGCAGGGCTGTGCGCCCCGATGTGTCGGGAATGGTGAAGTCTGCACCAGCCGTTTTATATGAGTGAAGTCGATTGACGGAACCCCTTGCTGCAGCTGCACAAAGACGTTCGCCCAGCTTATGTGAGAGCTCGGTCACCTGACTCACCTAGCGCCGTGCTGAAGCAGTAATTTAATGACTTCCGTCTGGTCGCTGGCAATGGCTTCGTCGAGTGCAATGTGCTTTATAATCGAACTGCCCATTTGGCGAATGATCTTCCCAATGACATCCAGGTTACCCAGACGAATGGCTGTGCTAAGTTTGGCGGATGTGGCCGTCAATTCGCCCCGCAAGCTAGTCTTCATCATCTCCTTCTTGTCCTCCAGCGACCATGTATCCTTGCTTAGTACATAGGACAACTTGGTGTAGGCCGCCTCCATGGTAATATCCCCGAGAAAGATGACCCCCATTTTCAGCAGGTCTGAGCTGGCATCATAGGCATCAGACACTGATCCGCCGAGACATTGTGTACAATTCACAATGATGACACTCCGATTAATGGCCGCTTGTAGCTCCGAAAGCAGGTCTTCTCTGTTTGATGGTATATTGCCAGCGCCAAATGTTTGCAGGACGACTCCACGTACAGATCCTCCCAAAGAGGCCCCTATTTGATCCAGCGACATATCGGGAGTGATGCGTAGTAGGTTAACATTCGCATCCATCGACAATTCTACATTAAACGGTTCGATCAATGCAGGACGATTAATGTAAATCTCGTCCAGGCTGACGTTCACACCCATTGTGGCCAAAGGTGGGTGAATCGAAGGCTTCCACAGCTTCGCAGTTGATCTTCACCGTGCGATTTCCGCGGAACAGCTTACTGCCAAAGGCCACACACACCTCTGGTATATCGTATGTACCGGCAGCTATTATGGATACAATAAAGTTCTGCTTGCCATCAGAGCGCGTCCGATAGATGGGAATTTGGGAGCCTGTCACAATCACTGGTTTGCCCAGATTCTGCAACATAAAGGACAGGGCCGACGACGTAAAGGCCAGGGTATCAGTGCCATGGAGAACCACAAAGCCATCGTAGTTTTTGTACTCGTCCTGCCCAGATAATGAAATTCAATAACATGACGGATAACATTTGTTCTTGTCTTTTCACCAACAAAGCGTTCGTCCTTATTGATGCCCAAATTGGAACTGCTGAATGTCTTAAAACCACAGTGCTTTTTACTTGAAGGTTTGTATACATAAATGAACTTAAGGCCCAATATGTGCTCTATACTTTGCTCAAGGATGTGAATTATGCTGATCGCGCAATAATTGGCGTTTGGATTGAGACTGCCGCTGCTATCCAATTTGCTGTTTGTGTTTATGTAGACTAGACGTCTGCATGAATGGAGACAAAACACAGGTTCAAATGTACAAAGTCAAAATTGAATTAGAGTCGAATACTTGAGTACAAAAACGAAATGAGAATAAGTGCATGGAGTTAGTCTGACTGAAGTCGATGCTTTCAAGGATGAGTTTACATAACATGTTCGTCTACTCGAAAAAATAGTATCACCAACAAAGCGTTCGTCCTCATTCATGTCCCAAATTGGAACTGTTGACTCTTAAACTACATACTTTCTACTTAATTTGAATGTACTCAATGCGGCTTTGTTTTGAATGCATTCATGCAGACGTCTAATGTAGACCATGTGGGCATAAACAATCTGAGTTTCATAAAGATCCGACTCCAAATTCTATAGGCAGCTGCAAATCTACGTGACACTTCATTAGCAAATAGTATGAGTAACACAATTGAAATAAACTGAATACACTACCATTGCAAGTTAAGTCTTATGTTTTATTAAAAATTCTAATTTTGGTTGTATTTGATTCATTTTAGCTTGTATTATGAATTTTCAAATTCTAAATTTAATGACTCTGCTTTACATTTTCTACTTCTTGATTTATTAACACAATTTTTAACACAACTCATTGCATTTCTGAGAATCTTTTCTGCTGGCTGGCATGCATCTATCATTTGAATGGCCTCTGCAACAATAAATTAACATTTAATCTAAATCGCACAGATATTCAAAATATTTACCTAACAAAACTGAAACAAAGGAAGCATTTTTTCGTAAGCTCTTTTTATTGTTCGTTCCGTCCATATTATAATCCAATATAACATCTTCTATTATAACTTTCTTTATTGATTTCGAGATTGGCGCTTGAGTCAGTAAGCCTTTTATTTTGTTTATCTGCGAAAAATGAAAAAAAAAATCGGTAATTTTAAACTTTCTTCGATTTTCCATACTTACAAAAAATACTCTATTATCGTGAGTAATTTTATGGTCGATTTCAATTAAATCGGCTTCCGATCTGATGGGGAAAGTGGCCCTTAGAGCCTCGGCGCTGGCGTACTCCCTTGCTATAAGTTCTTTTATATAGGAAGTTTGTGTTGACACTGTTTCCATTAGAATCGACAGTTGAGCCCTCATTCCCTGGATTTCCTTGTTCAAGTTTTCCACTTTTTCCAGAAGCTGACTGTTATCTTCTACAAAATTTATAAAATCAGATGTCTTTACATTTTGAATAAATCTATTACAAAATATTGAATGAAGTACTTACGGTTACTCTCAAAATTGAGCTTTCTTATCTTTTGGGGGGGCGGTTCATCTGCATTTAAGTCTGTTCCATTACCAATTTTCGTTTCCTCCACCACCAAATATTCCTTTAAAATATTATTTTCCATTATGTCATCTTCAGTTTTTATTTCTCTTAGGGTTTCTTCCACAAAGCTGAATTCATCATTTAGGGAATGGCTTTCGATTTTAACTAATTTAGGCATTTGCCTTTCACCATCCATTTTGTAATATATTTATAATCGTAATTAGCACAGTAAAAAATTGTCTATATTATTTATTATTTGTTTTATTTTCTTTGGTCCAGTTTGTTTTTTTTTTTTTGCCTTTCATACTTTTCCAATAATAGCAAAAATTAGAACTGAAAATATATATATAAATATAAAGTTGTTGCCAACATATAATTATTTATTTCACTGTGGCCATGAACGGTAGTTAAGAATTTAACGAATTCTAAATGAAAACTAATTTGAAGCACCAATTTGAAAGTAACGGTTTTACCAGGTTTTAATCAACCGTTGAAACCATTTCCAGCACTTCTTTTGCCTTTTGCCACACTGTCTTTTAAGTCAGCTGTTGATTGTTGATTGGCAAATACATTTATTTATAAACAATTGCAATTTCCAACAACTTTATAATAAACCACCGGGGCGTATTACAGGTCGTTACCGTCCCGTTTCGAGAAGCTGTATTTGGCAAGATTAGACAAAGTAAATAACTACCCGAATGGGGTTCTTTAACACAAACGTAAACAATTTAATTTGCTGGCACAGATTGTTTTCAAATGCAATTGTTTGTGCACGCACTAAACACTTAACGAAAACAATTGTTTTGTGTAATTTATTTTGCAAAATAAAAACAACTGCAATATACGACTTTAACGAAGTGACGCGCGCCGAAAGTGGGTGACCAAACAAACAGCAATGCACGTCACAGAGTAATTTAAGGCATATACGCTACATCAAGAATTTTCGAACATATTAAGAATTGTTTATATGACGGACCACTCAAGGCTGTGTACGTAATTTTAAATTTAAAGACCACTAAATAATATGTTTATAATCCATAATGAACAAAGTATATAAAATTCGGCGTAATCAATCATGTTGACCAATGTTTAAATGTGCGGTCATACTTAACTATTTCCAGCAGCGCTGCCAACTCGGCGCGCAGAATTGTCCGAACAGGCCGTTTTCTTTTTACAAAAATTTAAATTTTGATCCTAACTAGATAATAATTAAAACAATTCAGATATTATTTATTCATTATATGAAATTCTCAAATAAAGAAGTCAAATTTAAATGATTCTATCATGTAGCAAAAAATGTATATATAACAAGTATTATTTAAAAAGTAGTTGGCTTAGCTTTTGCGTTTCTCCAATTTTAATATTCAACTTCATATTTATCTAGAAATTTACTCATTCACACTTTTGAAATCCCCTTGTCAACACACATGTTTCGAAATAGTCCTATTTAAATTTCAAATATTTTGACATTATATTGCTAACTGAAAATATCCTTTTTCCGTATTAAAGCTAAGGTAAGTATAGATTTAAAAACTGAAATTTCGGACTTAACATTTCGTTTGTGATTCTAGGATCGTCGGCGGTGAGACCTAGGCTTTTTTAGAAGGAAATAAGGATAACGCTGTTAATCTCCTTTGACAAACCTAATAAACCGTAGGTTTAATAATGGCATATAAGAAAATGTAATTTTAAAATGGCACTTTATTTTCTTCTCATTTAGAAGATGTGCTGCGGACCTGCTGGCTGTTGTCCTAGCTGCGGACCACCATGTGGATCGTGTTGCAAAAACTGCTGTGTCGAATTATGCTGTGTGCCATGCACTCCAGCTTATTTGCAATGCTCCTTTGACTGTTCCACTCTTCCCTGCTATCGGCGATGTTGTTAATTTGTCAGGATAAACGCCAGCGCCAGGACCACGATCCAATGACTTTATCCAAAAATATTTCAATAAAGTAAAGGCAACAAATAAAAATAGACATACAAATTTTAAAAAACTTCGTTTGTACCATATTTTTATTCCTTCCTAGAAAAGTAGAACTCCTACAAAGTTTAAACTAAAGTTACTTATATATCTTCTGTTTTTTCTGTACTCGCCTCAACTGAAGATGTTGGATTTCAACGGTTTGGCTTCATTTGAGCCTTCTAAACAAAATGCCGAGCGTATATTTTGGTTCCATGGCCGACTTGATCCATTTGAAATTTCGAAAGTTGTCCTGATTTGATCCATTTGAAATTTCGAAAGTTGTCCTGATTTGAAATTTCGAAAGTTGTCCTGATTTGAAATTTCAAATGGATCAAGTCGGCTATGGAATCCATTTGAAATTTCTAATGTTGTCCTGATTTGAAATTTCAAATGGATCAACTTGGCCATGGGATCAAAATTCATTACCTATTTTGAGAATGTCCAAATTCTAGGCATTCTGACTGTGAGTTTCGTAGTGTTAACAACAAAACATATCCAATTCTAATAACATCAAGCTTTTGGAAGAGCTTTTGTTTGGGGTAAGTTTTAAAGTAGATGATCCTGTCTTTGGTCCTTCAATAGTAAAAGTGTTATACCTGATCCTGCTTCTTTTCGTTCTTGCAGAAGCTACAAGCTCTAAGTCTTCTATTTCAATCCATCTATTTGGCTACCCTAAATTTTGTTCTCCCTCTCCTTCACGATGTGCTGTAATCCTGGTGGGTGCTGCAACTTGCCTGCTTGCATTCAGTGCACCAACTTTTGCTACAATTGTTGGACAGGATCTGCCAGTACAGTTTATTCTCGCCCGAGCTGTACATCATGCTGCCCTCCCTATCGTGGATGTTGTGGTGGCCCTCGTGGATGCTGCTAAACGACCACCGAAAGGAATTTATTTCAATACTCAACTTAGAAAACTAAATTAAATGTCTTCCACTACGATAATTCTTTCGACTCATAGAAATATTTTATTCCAGCTGTGTATTTTATATGAGTGGTCCTGCTTTTAGTGGAGATGCTTCACAAATGTATTTTAAGGAAATTTCGCATTTTGCATCATTTAAGGCGGGATCTCTAGTTGGGTCGTCTCTTGGCACCCAACCCAACGCATCGCAGTGCTCATCTCTGCTAAATCTCATACTGTCCGGCTGGCCTCGAGCCCAAATATTCTGTGTAATGGGTTCTCCATTCGAAAACCATATATGTTTCCCATGCTCAGCGATATCAGTACCGGAAGTCCAATAATCCCCCATTATATTCATTTCCTTAAGATACTTATTGATCGCATTCCATTCATCAATTGTATCGATTGTGATCAACTCGGACCCGATTTGACGGCAAGATTCGTAGGCATCAAACCAATTTTTGGCCAACTTATTTTCGATAAAATAGTATCCAGAACCAATCTGGGTGAACAGCCCTGTTGATGCGAGAATTACGTATATATTTAGATAGATCTCAAATGTACTATACTTGCCATCCTTCCGAATTACATCATTGGCCAGGATGGAGGACAGTAGTCCAAGAAAGAATACAACGCACTTTAAAAACATTTTGGCAATAATGCTGAATTTAAACTTCGATTATGGCATTTTTATATTGCAAACTTTGTGTAATGAACGTATACTATCTTATCATAGAGAACTTTGAATCGAATGCGTTGAAGAGGAGTTAAAATTAAAAAAATAAGTAATGAAACAATGTTAATAATGAAATGCTCAAGATAGGTGACACTACATCCATAATGAGATATTTATTTATAGTTATCTTTTCTCTTTTTAAATGAACAAGGGTATGGGATAACATTTGCCATGCAAACTTTTGTATACCCTACTTACAGAACTTTGTACTCCATCGCTGCTGGAAACAGTTAGGTAAAGCATTCGTCAAGATGGTTGATTACACCGAATTTTGTATAATTTGTTTATATCCATTATAAACATATTATTTTGGTGACTTTCGGTAGTTGTCAAATTCAAAATTTGTAACCGAAATATTGGTTTTTATCGATTTTGAATCGATTTTTTGCTATCACTATATGGCAGCACACATAATAAATGTATTTTCTGGCAGCGCTGAAGAAGACGTAAACAAAATGCCCGAAAACAGGTAACTTTTCTTTAAATTTAAAAGAAATCGTACTTAGTTAATATAATGCATATTGCTTCTGCACCTACTCCTTCTCCATCGACTCAGCATCAAGATAATGTCAAAGGCAGTGGTTTGTGAAGAGACCAACCTGCGAGGTGACATCATTTTCTCGTCTGGCTGTGTGGTTCATCCCAGTGCCACAATTTTGGCTGAGGCGGGGCCGGTTATAATTGGGGAGAATTGCATTGTGGAGGAATATGCAACAATTGCTCATCGCCTGGCGGAAGGAGCCAAATGGGATTCAAGTAATATACTGAGTATCGGCACACACAACGTTTTCGAAGTCGGTTGCACAGTTGAGGCATCTCGAATCGGCGATAAGAATGTTTTTGAAAGCAAATCTTATGTCGGTCCCGGTGTTACTGTCACCAGTGGCTGTGTGGTGGGTGCTGGCATCCAAATGCGTACGGCCCAGGTGATGCCCGAGAATACCATAGTCTATGGCAAGGAGGCACTGCAGCGCGAGGCCATTGACAAGCAAGGTTCACAGACCCTACAAATCGACTTCCTACGCAAAGTTTTGCCCAACTATCACCATTTGCGCAAACCGAATTATGATCCAAAGAAATCGCGTAGCGTAGTTTAAACGTAATTATGTATTTTCCACTGTTGCCGTAGCATTAAAATTATTCATTTCATTTTCAAATGTATCTATTGTATGATCACACAGCGCCTCTAAATCTTCCAGGCCACGCTTTAGCAAATCTATGGCCCGTTCTCGGTGAGACTGGATTCGAAAGTGTAACTTCTGCTCAGTGGGATGGGGAATCGTATATCCAACGAAATCCACCTCAGGATATCTTGCTATAATCGTCTTTAAGGCATTGCCCAGTGTGTGCCCCTCGTTGGTAAAAACGAATGTGCGGGAGCCTTCTCCGTTTTTCTCATCGCCAGCAAGCTAAATAAAAGAAATGGTGAGAGTCAGGTGGATTTCAACCAACGCCAATCTTACCTCTGCTAGGGCACCCATTTCAAACAGCGAAAACTACAAGATCTAGAATATAATTTAAAAAACGTGTCGAGGAATTGTCGCAATAGAGATGATACCTTTGCCAGGGCTACATAGACATAAATCCTTGAATTTGAACTCGTTTCTCATGTACAACATCAATGGAAAGTTTTAATCATACGACTATATATGTATATAGCTAGATGTTCGAAGAACGTTAACTCGCGCGAATATAATGCAATGAATATGATCTCAATCAATCGTAGCCCGTATCGCTATAGATACGATAGTTATTGCGGACTGTACGGTCATACTATTACCATTTGGCATCTGACACCAACATCCAGTGCTGCCAGAATGTTGTCTTTATCTAATTTGAGCTGTTCTCCAAGAACCTGGCAACCCCTATTCTGCAGGGCTGGTAGCACTGCTTTTTACGAACTGGTAACACTGTTTTTTTGGTTCTGGGCACGGGCGCGCTTCGGCTTTTTTCAACCAAGACGTCAAGCTCAAATAAATGTTTTGCCTACTTAATCATTTGAGTGGGAGACTTTGCCGTACAATTGAATAAATGACAAAAAACATAAGACTCTAGAAAGCGTTCACAAGTGTAGGCCATTTTAAAATTAGCGAAGTAAATAAGAAAACAGTGCGAAACGTTTCGGTGAATTTGTGTTTGTGTGTACGCGCGTGTGTGTGTATGTTTGACAGCAGCGCGACCGCGGTCAACAACAACAACAAAAACCTCTTATACAGCAGAAAAGGCGGCAAAAGAGAAAAGAAAACAGAACACAAGGCAAAGCGGCATAGGTAACAACAAAAAATGCAACTGCAAACATAATTATTTTCGCAATACACAACAACAACGATAACGAAGAAACGGCACTTAACGATTTTTGCTTCTCTATCTCTTTCCGACTGTATGTATGTACGTATAGGTACATATGTGTGCGTCTGTGTCTGTTGCGACGCCGTCAGGAATAAAAAAAAACAGCAACAACTGCAATACAGGTTTGTGCAAAAGCAGCAAAAAAGAAGAAAGAAGACAACAAAAAAATAACGTAAAATTAATGCAAATTGTGCTTAAAATTAAAACGCTTTATTGAAAATTTTGTTTATGAAAAGTAATATAAAAAGAACATCAAAAAAAGGTGTCATTTCTGCCCGCCACGCCTCCTCTGCCTGGAGATAAAAAAAAAAAATTATGCAAATTCATGCACACCACGACGCTCTGCCGCTGCGACGCCAACGCAAGCGACAAAGGCGGAAGCGTTCTGGTTTATATCCACACATACATACATATGTACATATGTATGTACATACATACATATGTATAAATCAAAACTAAAATCAAATAAAGCAATAAGTTATTAAGCTAATATTTGGTTTTGTTGCTAGGTCCTTTGGAATTCTTGGTTATGAGAATTCCATATACACACATATTCCAGATCAGCAGGATGTGATACGTCAGGACGTCAACGCAAGCGACAAAGGCGGAAGCGTTCTGGTTTATATCCACACATACATACATATGTACATATGACTTGAAACTAAAACCAAATAAAGTAATAAGTTATTAAGCTAATATTTGGTTTTGTTGCTACGTTCTTTTGAATTTTTGGTTATGACAATTCCATATACACACATATTCCAGATCAGCAGGATGTGATAAGTAGATACTGTCAAAAATCTTTCATTATTTCTTATTGTAAATACATACATACATAGATGCAAATTTTTGATAAATTTCAGATCTGAATATACTATGTACATACATACATATGTATGTACATAGTTTTGAACTATGTAAGTTAAGACTAAAATTGGGAATCTGAATGGCACTACTTGAAGTTTGTGCCGACTTTTTCAAAGAATATTTGAGTAGCGAATGCTTTTGGGTACCTACTCAATTGGTATTTTATGTGCAACCGGTTTCACAAAAAAAAGTATTTGGGGAAAAACTTAAATACAAATAAGGTGACACATCTATGTACATATGTATAACGAGCTGTTAAAGATATACATATCATACCTAACATTTATTATACATACATATGTAAAAATCAAACTAAATTAAGTGTCAATTTTTTAAGACTGTTATCAAGTTCTTTTACATGTGTGTTTCATTTTGGTTGTTCTTCTGTCGATTGCTGATGACTAATCCACACACAGGGTTTGTTCCGTTATCTCAGGCGTCTCTTCCACACACACACACAAACTTTCATGCAGACCAAAAACTTGTGCTGTAACGTGTCTCATGTTTCACTTTGGCGCCATTGCGTTCCCCCTTGTTGCAATTTTTTTTTGTCTAGGCTGGTGTTTCATTACCATTTTGTTTCCCCCATTTGAATGGTTTTTGCGCCCTTTTGCATTCTCGTTGCCTGCCCTGCCTGCCGGCGTTTGTTTGCATTGTCCTGTATGTGTGTTTGTGCATAGCCATGTGATTATGTGTGTGTCTAAATGTGTTGTGTGAGCATAGCAGCTGCCTTTGACTGGAACCGAAAAGGGGTTCGAGAATTCATATTTTCATTTTTTTGCATTTCTTTGGCTTTCATCTGATATTTGTCAGATCGATAGGTAACACATAGCACATGGACCTAAAAAAAAAAAAAAAGAATAATACTTACATATGTCCTGTAACAGGTTACCGGACCGAAACAAATTTTGCTCTAGAACTTTAAAATTCCGCAGACCCGCAAAGCCTCCAGGCCTTTCTTTTTGTGTGGTTTTTGCAAACATAAAGTTTATGAAACGAATCGCACAAATTTGAACGATTTAAAAAAACAATCTATTCAAACAATAATTGAGGAATAACTTCAGTAACGTTGATTCTCCCTCTCTTTCTACTCTCCTTCCTTAGAACTTTATATTATCTATCTATTCGTTGAATTTTTTTTTTTTTTTTTTTAGTATCTTTTGGTACCTGAGAGTCAGACTGGACTTTCTGCTTTATCACAATCATAGACCGTGTAGATTTACTCTATAAAAATGAGTAGACTATCAAAGAGTTCTACAATAACTTGCTTTGGTTTTACAATGCTACAATAATTTCTGATGATTTCAAAGGGTAACCAAACTTCTATCATCTATCACATACAATGTACTGCAATCAAATTGTGTTGAAATCTCAGTGAAACAAGTAACTGAAGGTTGCACTTAAATATAAAACCTACCTGTATATCGATACATAATACCTTGCATTATTTAGATGTACCGTAAAAATGTATTTTGCACTGAACCAGTGAAAAACAACTTATACAAATGTGTATATGTATGTATGTATGTATGATTCAGAGAGTCAGTCACACACAAACCAGTGTGAACCAAAGGACGGGACAGGCAAGCGAAGGAGATACACAGAACAGACAGATAAAAGCCAATGGCACCAGCAGCAGGCAGACATGAACGTGCCAAGCCAACATCCTGTGCAGCGGCAGCAGCCACTAGTAACAGAGGGAGGAACAAGGCAGGAGAAAGAAAAAACAGAAAAAAGGAAAACCTGTCATCTGTTGGCTCTTCTTCTCCATCTTTCTGCATTTGATACGGCTTCGTCGATGTCGTCCCAGGATGATGTTGCCGCTGCCGCTGATGCCCGTTGCTGTTGCAAGCATTTTTAGAATTCCCAAAATCAACATTAAAAAAACAAGAAAAAAAATGTTGCAGACAAACAAGAACGCCGCACACACACACACACACAGACAGTCCCAGCCACAGCAAGGAAGCAAAAAGTATCCGTGTGTGTGTGAACGTGATCAGACCCAGACTCAGCAGCAGAGCTAACAAGCAGAACATTATTTCATGTTATTTCATTTTAGAGATGTGTGATATTGACATAATCACGACTCACGCCAATTCACACATGGCGGTATGAGAAAAGATAAGGCACAAATTAGATGATTAACAAACAGACGAAGAAACTTTAAATACAAACTAAACAATAGTTTAAAAAAATGTATAACCGCTTGGTTTGGTGCATTTTATCACTGAAAATTAGAATTTGTGCAACAAAAATAACTATTTGCCCTGAATCTACAGTAGTCGGTAGTCGATCCATGTTTCCAGGCCGGCAGATTTCACCAAACTGATTTGAAACTTTTTAGAGGGGAAATGTTTACAAAATTTGTTTAAGGCTGCTTTTCTTATTAATTGTTAATTATATCACAGTGTTTTTAAGGTCAGTTTACACCTATTATTTCTAATCACATATCTAGCGATTATTTCGATAATTAAAGCCACGACTCTATTATCAAAACACATTTAACTATCGCCAACAAAAATGACAAATTTCTGCTTTCAAGGGCGCTTTCACGTTCCTCACGCTTTTATCCCTAGGATTTTTTGTTGCAACTTTCGTATATCGTTGTTTTTTGTGGCTGCAAAATGCAATTTTTTTCAGGGCTGCATTGATCGCCCTACAGATAGATACACCACACAAAAACCAAAGCGAGACCATCAACAACAACAACAAGAGAAAAAGCTCTTTACGGTTGCCTGATTTACATAACGTGTGCTATTACAATAACGCACGACCATAAAGGTACATAGAGGAGTAGTATTAGTAGTACGAAGAGTGCCTTGTACCGTCTGTTGTGCGCCGCAAACATATTGGTGGTTGATTGTGTTGGAAGAGAGTTGAAAGGAAGGAACACGACGACGAGGACGGGAACGGGCACTGAAGGACTACCCTCGATGAAGGCAATGTCCTGAGCCGGCGTCCGTTGTTGGCTGTATAGTTTCATTTCATTTCGTTTTCACTTATTTGCTTCCTACTTTTATTGTTGAACTTTTACAGCTGCTGCCTTTTCAACTTGCATTCGTTCAGCCCTCCCCAAGGGTGGAATTTATAACCAATTTTGCTGTATGAGTGTGTGCGCGCTCTGCTTGTATGTCTGACTTTGATCCTTCGTAGGTCTGTCTGTCTGGCGGCACCCTCCCCCCACGCCCAAAAAAAAAAGGAATTTTCAGCATTAGGGAAAGTGTCTTGCAAATAAATAAATAGTCATGTCAGGGTCGCCATATTATTAATGCCTAGACGAACGAACGAACGTACGGCCGAGAGAGCGAACGGAAGCAAAAGGTAGATGTAAAAGCTGTGGGCGGAGGCGTTGCTAATTCAACCCTCTTTTGGTATGCACGCCCACCACAACCCCTACCACCGCCCCCAAAAAAAAAATACACTTCTGCCGCCTTATTGTGAGGTCAATAAACTTTCACAGGCGGCACCGGCGGGCGGCGGCGGCCCAGCATCATCTCAGAACCACCCTTTTGTTTGTTGGTGTTTTGGCGCATGTTCTACGCATTTTTGTGCATTGACCCCACGCGGTACACGCACAGACACAATCCCGGAGATGGATAGAAAGCGAGCGGAAAGAAAAGAAGGAGCGAGCGAGCGTATGAATGAATAAGGGGTCGCAATACTCCATTTCTCTCCCACCATACGCAGAATGGCAACCCTCGTCGTCGCTGATTTGATTTTTATTTCAGTTCAAATTGGGGGAAAGCGAACAGAACTTCAAGACGCATCTAAGACCGCCCAATAGAGTGTTTTTTTTTTTTTATGAATTTCGCTTTATGGATTTTTTATGTTTATACATACATACGTATATAAGTATATATGTATGTATATATACATATATATTAAAAATATTATACTGTGTGTCTGTTGATTGTGGGTTGGCGGAAAAAGGAAGCCACTAAGTCCGATTACACCTTTATGAGGTAATAAATTCAAGATGCGAGCGTTTTGCCAATGCGGCTTTAATTGCACTCAGAACACACTTGAAAAAATCATATTTCTCGGTTAGACAAAATTGAGAATGAAGATCATCGTGAAAGATTTGCGGTTGGACAAGGAATCTATTTTTTTAAACCATTGAATAGGTATTTTTACAGATCCTTTATATCTCAATACACAAATTAAATGAATCATTTGTAGAAAAAAAGTTTTTTAAAATCATTGAAAAGTACAGATTTCTTAATGTTAGCAAATATATATTTACAATTACATTTTTAAGAGGTGGTATTGTATTGAAATGGGCTTGATTTCTTTCAGTGCAGGATGTGGTCCGAAAATTTGTAGTATTATTTTACCTTTAGGGGGCATGCCTCTGTCTCTCTCTCTACACAAACACACACACAGATATAAAACGGTTTTATGCGTTTTTCCTACTCCCCCAATTTCCTCCTTTTACTGTTCTAAATGGGTGTGGCCGAAAAGCAAAAGAGATTGATGCATTTGGTTTATGTTGAATGATTTTGTTGCTTTGTTTTTTGGGTTTTCGGTTTTCGACAATCAGGTCTAGTTCCTCTTCCAAATAATTTGGCTTGTCATTACAATGGAAGAGAGAGTAGAAAACAAGCAGAATGAGCACAACATCATCATTAAAGGTCATTTTTGTCGACCGTTTTCCAGGGGTAGTTTTTTCCTTGGGAAAACAACGGGAGGTCACAGTCGTCCGTTCGCTCCTCATGAATATGCGAAATTTTACGCATGCAAATGATTACAAAACGTTCAAGGAAAGTGTCTTGTAAATGAAATCTTTATGGTTTTCTTACACTTATAAGAATGAAACAACAGAATCAGATGTGTGGAGTGAGTGAGATAGGGCCAAACACACACAATACGGAGGAGGGTTTTCCTGGGAACTTATCGAAAGTAGTTTTGTAGAGTTTTTTTCCTACCTTCTTTTGCCTTTGTAATGAATTTGTGATAGGGTTAAAGTAAAAAGGGTAGAAAAGATTCTGTCGAACAGGTTGCTACTGCCGCCGTTTACCTTTTCATTTAAATAAAAAAAAAAGGAGATTCTATTATGATAATGGGTCTACTGGGGTAAAGATTCCATTCAGAACTTATAACTTTAAAAGCAGACATTGTTCGAATGTATTTATTTTGCATATAAAAAGAAAGGTAGCGAACAATTTAAATAGAAAAGAAGTTCAACTTTAGTTAACATAAACTCTTTGAAGAACTTTTATTTTCAAGATTGGTTGAATCTGTCAAAAAAATATTGGAATGGTTGCTAAGAAACTCTTTTAAAGTGAAGCATGGTTTTGCCTAATTTTGATTGTGACATAAACGTAAAAGCTAAAGTAACTAATTAGTAAAATAATATTTACTTCGTGTTGGAGTTGGTTTAATGAGAATGAATTGTCGCAATTTCAAGCACCCAATTCTGATTTATATTTCCTGTTTAAAACGCAAATGCACCGAAAGAAAATTTTAAGCAAATGTCATCAGTTCTTGTGAATTTTGCACAAGCATAAAGACAAGAAAAAGGGTAAATTATTCGTTCAGTTTCTTATGTATTGCAATTTTATTCATGTGTTCATATACGAGGTGTGTTCAACAAGTACTAATTACTTCAAGGCAATGCTCCTTATTGACCGTATGACCTTGTAATTAAATCTACCATTATTGACGTCAGAAAAAAATTGTCGAGCGATGCTAAATCGATAGCCACCAAAAATACGTCAATCCCTTCTATCTGTCAAAAACACTCATAAAACTGTGAACCTATTTTCAGGACATATGTACGTACATATGTATGTATGTATCAACACGCTTTGATCGTGAAACCAATAAGCATCCTCATAACACTATCTCCTCGCTTAGGGCTGCAATTAATACCAATGGTCAATATTAATAGGGGCATGCGTTTGAAGATACGTATGTATATAATCAGAAGGATGTTGTGTAGTAATTTCGCGAAGATTCATAAAATTTTGTTACGTAAACAAAACTTTTTATTTTTTTTTTTTTTTACTTTCCATATCACAATACGAACAAGCGGAATACAAAACGTGTTTAATTCATTTGTTTCCTTCCATTCCGAAACATTTTTCTTAAAAAATAGCAAGAATTTGATTTCTTGACAAATGTCTTTTGATTTGCTTAAAAGATAAGCACCTTACCAAAATTGATAACGCAAATTTACCAGGGTATCACAGAGTTCATCACATTTAAATTTAGTTTTTGGTTGGTTCATCGTCATTGCATCCCATCCGTTGATAGTCTTTAGGTAATCGGGGGCGCTTCTTCTTAATAATAATTTTCGAAAGAAAATCAAGCTTAGAGCTAAAGCTGGAGCTACATTTCTGTGAATATTCTTAGAAAAGCCTCAACATGTGTTCTCCGACGACTTTTGTGTGTAGTATTGTGCATATGTATGTATGTACATATGTACTATACACGACGTCGTCTTTCAACCTTCCTCACTCCACCCCACCCGCGATATCATTTCATCTCAGCCTTGTGGTTTTATTTGTTGTTGTTTCTTTCACTTGGTGCTCTTGTTTGCTCATACAACAACAAAAAGAAGGAAAAAGTTCACACGCTGACTGCGATTATTATTGCTATTGTTGTTGTTGTTACTCTTCTTATTCTCAGCTGTTTTAAATGCAAAGAAAAGTTTAAAAAAAAACTGAATCGAAACATCATATTCAAAACACTGTGGATCTTGTGTGTATGAAGAAATATGTATATATGTATGTACATACATACATACATACATATGTATGTATGTATTTCGTCGATTATAGTTCATTTGAAATTGAAATATACTTATGAACATATGTATGTACGTATGTATATGGTTTATTCTACTGATAAAACAAAGCACATGGTATGATGTGTGAGAGGAGGGCAAGAGTGGGGAACCGCCAGAACATGCATACATACATAGTACATACATATGTACATACATATAAATTCTTCTTCTTGTTTTTGGTGTTGCTTCCGCTTGCTCTTTTTTATGTTGTTCTTGTTGTTGTTGTTTAGAAATAGAAATGATTTCACA
The DNA here is from genome assembly GCA_018150735.1 of Drosophila sp. 14030-0761.01. Classification (NCBI taxonomy): domain Eukaryota; kingdom Metazoa; phylum Arthropoda; class Insecta; order Diptera; family Drosophilidae; genus Drosophila; species Drosophila sp. 14030-0761.01. Next base: position 1,611,186 of record JAECWO010000027.1, on the reverse strand, counting down.
ATATACTTTGGCGACAACAACGAAATATGTTTAAGCTTCAGAGCTAAAGTCGGAAACCCAAACTCCCGGGACAACCACGAGAAAGAGAAAACACGTTTTCAAAGTGCTGATATCTTATTAGATATTCTTGTGTGTGTGTGTACGTCGCCTGTGCGTTGTATGTATGTATGTTGTGCTGCCTGAGCCCGACTCGGTGGTTTGCAACTAATTCCTACACTTGCAAAAAGAGAGTATGTTCATTTTAACCAACAACCAGTGAAAAATCCTAAAAAATATTGAAATATTTCAATGCTTGTTTTAGAGTCTCCACAGTTCAGTAGATATTTCACATATAGAAATGATTTTTCAATATGCAAGAGTATTAAAACTCTAACATAGCCCGATGTTAGCCTGGCTGTCTGATTTTTTCACGTCTTTGTAATATTATTTATTCTTTCGCTGTTTGTAGTGTTTTTTTTTTTTTGTGATTCAGCTTGAAACGAGAAGTGAATGTACTACGATGGACGGACGACAGCAACGTTGTCTGTCTAAGCGTACATTGTTGCTGTTATTATTGTCGTCGTTGTTGTTGGTTGTGTTATTCAGTTGTAAAAATGTCATCGTGTCAGTGTTAAATAATATTATGTTTTTTTTTTGTATGCAAAATGTACCGTTTACTCGGAGAGCGACTTGACAGCAGTAACAGCAGTGGGAGAGCAAGCTTGTGAGTGTGAAGGAAAGAGCGAGAGAGAGCAAAGTTTTAAGGAAATGTCTGTAAAATCGTATGGGAATTGTATTTGTGTGTGTTAGCATGTGATTGATGGCCAAGCCGCGCAATTAGTCAGAGAGTGAGAGAGCTTGTTGCTGTTGGCGGTTCTTCTGCTTCTTCCTCTTCTTTGATGAAGGTCAATGTTCGTGTGCGTTGGACGCCACCGACGCCAACGTCGCAGTCAATAATGGCTTCGCTCCGTTTGCTAGAGATTGCTGATGATGATTGTTGTTGGATGTATGTATATACATACATATGTATGTATGTATGTACATTTGTATGTGAATCTCGGTGTATCTGTGTGTTGGCGTCTCGCTTTGGGTTCATTTAAGTACATACAAGTAAAAACTTCAAAAACCATGATGTTAATGATGATTTTTATTTTGTTAATTTTTGTTTCTTTTTCTCTAGGCGTGGTAGTTCTCTAACTCGGTTGGAGTTCCATCTAAAACATAATTTTATAGTTTCAATTATACACTAGTAACATAGAGGGGGCGCCATAAAGCGTGAATCATGCATATGCATAAGTGAATTCATTTCCGATAGCTTGATAATGTTGTCAGATTTAGTACTGAAAAGGTCAGATTAGGTTAGGGTTAGGGCGACACATGTCCTTTTTTTGTCTCCAATGGATAAATCGTCAACTATTTTAAAGGGTATCGTTTTGGATCTTAACATGAACATCATATGTCAAACCCTTGTTGACTCGTCGGTCTTACATATTTCATCATGTTGTGTCACTGCATCCGCTCGTTCTAAGTCGTTCCTCGTCAAACAATCTTTCAAAACGACTGTTTTCCGAGTGCCTTACCAGGAAGACACGTGGGTTCGCTTATCTTAACGGTGAAGTGCCCCAAAAAATCGGCCAATTAAATATTATTTTATAAAATAAAAGCAAATCTAATAAACGCATGATATTTTATTTTCAAGCAGTTGCTTAGAGTAACGAAAAACTTTGTATGGAGTGTCTCAAAAATTAATTAGAATAATATTATAGTATCAAATATGATTTTAATATATGTACCTTTGTTTAGATAAAACCATTTACAAACAATATTTATGTAAGCATGGGAGACTTCCATGAATACTTAGACTTCAAAAATTCGAGTGCAATTTTTCTTTTTTGTTTGTATTTTGATTGGATTGCAAAAGAATTCCACTTCTGATGTAAATAAAAAATTATTTAGAATTACCATGGTTCTTGTTACGGTTGATTTATACTAACATCAATAGACACCACGATGTAATCTTAACTTCGACCCTTGTGTTGGCTGCCACCAGGGATTAGCTGTAACCAAAACATATATCTTTGGGGAAATTAGCGGGACGAGAATGAAGTCGTCCCCTTCACAATTAGTAGTAGTAGAGAAGCCTTCAAAAAGAAACAGGCAAACAATTCTCGACTCCCTAGAGATAAAATACGGTTCAAAGACCCGGGTAAAATAGAAATGTTAGTTTTCAAGTCTGGTTTCTGGCATTTCCGTTTGAATCTAATTTGCCGCATCTAATACATATTACGAGCGGCGGGGACGTTGGCAAAAGGGGGCCGGCAGCAGCACTACAATTATGAACATTGACCTTTTTTTTGTTTTTGGCAAATTTTCCACTAAGGTGAAAGAACACACACAAAGAACAAGCAACAAGAGCAAGGTAAAGGCAGACCTAATGACAGCTGAGGGGACAACCAAATAAAGCGAATAAGAGAATAAGAGGAGCAACAACAACATGAAGAAAAGCAAATAAGCAAAAGACAGAGTTTTGTTGTTTCTGTTTTCTTTTTGGCCAACAAATAACTCCCAGAGTCACGAGGTCTCTCCTCTATATACATTTATGTATGTACGTACATATGTACATATATATGTATGTACGGACTATAACCTGGCGTTGACTTTGGCTTTTTGAAAGTTGAAATGTTGCTGCTGGTTGCTGGCTAGAAGCCAATAAACGAGTTTGAAACAAAAGAACAGACGCGCTTACCTACCCACTACCTACCTACCCTCCCTCCCCCTTCTTACCAAAAAGCGCGCGTGTGAAGATCACAAAAGTTGGGGGAACGAAATGGTATATGAAACAAAAACCACCTACTCCAACAACCCCCAAAATCTTAAAAAAAAAATAATATACCTACATTGCTCTAAGTCACACACAAGTGACATGCCAAAGCCTAGTGTATCTCATGTCATAATTAACAGTTTTTCATTAAGGGTAGAAAGAAAGAAAATATATTGCCGGGTACTTATGAGCTTAAATCTAAATCATTTCGCAGAGAACAATGATGATGAGAGAAGGAGAAAGGCAAAATGGCAGAACCTTGAAAACCAACATCTCACGTACTCTTCCTGTCGATACGAAGACTACGTTAAAAGTATTTAAGAGTATCCCTCGCATGTGGCTATAAAATGAGTGTAAGAAACAACAAGAGTTTACACTTTGTGGTTGGTTTTTAAAGACATCAATCAAGCGATTACTTCGCAACACTACTGCAAATATTTCAAGTCTAAATTAACTAAATTTCTACAATGTTTTTGTCCTTGGCTTTGTCTAGACTTGGTTGTTTCTAAATGAGTTTGTTTAATAATGGTTTAAATAAATGTACTGGGCTCAATCGATTTTAAACACATTTGTTAGACAGTTTTCCATTAGCACACATGTGTTCGGCCAATGTGGGAGTTATTAAGCCAGCTGTTTTCGTTGTGTCTAAAACTTTCGTCGTTATTAACCTTCTTCTTGGCCACTTTTGTTACAGGGTATGAAAAATCATCCGAAATGCCAAACAAAAACAGACTCAAACGATTCCCAAGCAACAAGTTTTTTATATTGTTCGATATAGAAATAAGTTCTATTATCTATTTGTTGCCTATTCATGGTCTACACACGACTCGGGTCGACGGCGCTGTCGATTGGCTAGCAGCTTGGTTTATTGACATCAACACTAACCACCTCTGCCAACGTCGCTGCCACGGCTCTACGGCTATTTTTTTCAAGTTCGTGAATTTTTAGCCGTTCGTTGACTTTTGTCGCCGTTTTTTTTTTTTTTGTTTCTTTCTGTATTTTATATTTTGTTATTTATGATGTCCAAACTAATGTCATTTAGAGAGCTCTCTGGAGCTTTTCGCAACAATTTGTGTTGTTGGTCTGTTGGATTTTTTTTTGTCTGTGTTCTTGGACTAGGTCCATCTTTTTCGACCAACCGCAGCATTTTCTGGGAAGTTTATTTTTTTTTTGTTGGTTGCTTACTTCTTGAAAACCCGCAGAAGTTGATTGAAATTTCCTGCTGCTCTGTTTCTTTAATGCGAATTATGAGGTCAGTGCAAGACGAGACACCATCCAACCCTAACCTCATCCCCAAACCCCGAACCACACCAAACCCAACCCAGAAAGCCAAAGACAAAGAAGAGAGTTCAATAAGTGGCCCTCATTAGCTTTAATGTAAGGGGATATAGTATGTTTGTTTGTCTGTTTTTATGTATGTATGCATGTGTGTGCTTCCAGTGGGAGGCCGTCGGATCAAATGTGTGCAATATGCGGGCCAAGTGTTCTAAAGTTACCAAATACTCAATTCTTCAAAATTTCAAAATCAGGTAAAAAAAATTGAACAAGAAGAGAGCCATTGAAGTAGGTTGATGGGGAATTTCCTTTATAATGGAAAAATAAAAAGCTTATATGTAAGTATTTTGCGAACACAAATTTTAAATAATCCACGTAATGTAAAATTTCCTATATACCATAACTAACAGGTGTGACTAAATGATATTGTACTGTACATGTAGATTTCTAATAATGTTGGGGGCAAACAAAGAAAAAGATTTTATGAATAGACATTATAAATGATGATATTGACTCGATCATGCTTAGAATATCCATTGTCATACTCGTAAAGAGATGAACATATTATTGTGATATCCAATGTTTCAGTATATACATATGTATGTATTTTTTCTTGATAACCACTTGACATAACTAAACCTTCTGCGAACTTCCGGCCAATAAGAATGGTTTCGGAGGAACAGAGAGTGAGAGACACAGATAAAGAGTACGCAAAAGAGAGTCTGCAGCCAAAGATAGCTGCAATCATCTTGCATCACCTGGAGAAGAGAGAGTGAGAGAGACCTTCGAGAGCGAGCAGCTGCAGTATACAAGCTGCCTAATTTCCGGTTTCAAGTGTCACATATTTTTTTTTTCCAAAAATTATTGAAAGAGCCATAACAAATATGTGTATAATGTTGTTTTTATGGTTTATGGGTTGGGTTTCGTTCTCCCCCCATCCCTCTGGCTGGTTGGCTGGCTGGCTCGCTCTTTCTCTCTGTGCAGAGGGGAAACATCTGGCGTTGATCGGATCGGATCGGGGTGACAGCTGCTAAAAGGGCCTGCTCGCTTGCTCCGTTAATTGGCTTTGGCTCGGGTTATTGAATTGTCGTGTCAATATGGTCATAAAACTGTTGAGGTCGGCCCATGTAGCTAGGATGTTAAAAATATTTCTTAAAAACTGAAGTAAAAAAAATTTTTCAATATTTTGCTCAATTTTTTGTTGCCCCCTTTTTTGTTTTTGCCATGACGAGTTCATTTTTTTGCACTGGCGAGAGAAAGAGCGCGAAAGAGAGAAAGAGGGGTTCATGAACCGCCGGCAAGGACAAACTCCGAACTCAAGCTCAAGCAAAGACCTAGGGCGGCAGCGCAGATCGATCACATTGAAATAAAACAGACAATAACGACAACGTCGACGTCGACAGCGACGACTGTGTTGGCTGCGGCTGTATGTAAGCCTTGTTGTTGTCTCTTATGCCACTTGCTCCCAAGCCACTTGAACCCATTATTCTTGGAATTTCAGACACAGACAGGCAGAAGGAGGAGGTAGAGAAGTAGCAGAAGAAGAGCAGGAGATCTCTCTTGTCTCCTGCTGCGTGAGTCACGGGAGCGAGTGAGATAGACAAAGAGAGGTCCAAATTGAAATTGGCGAACAAGAAATCACTGACCTTGACTTTAAGCAAAGTTTAAGGCCCTTTTAACTGCCAACGACGCACACGAACACACACACACACACACTTATCGTACATAAATGGACTTGGAGCAACATAATTATATAGCCAAGCCAAGAGCGCCGTTGTCGTCGTCGTAGCGCGTTTCTAGACTGGTTTTTGTTGTTGCCGCTGGCGACTCTGGCTCTGGCTCTGAATCGGGCTCTTTTGCTATTCTGAACGCACACATGACGCAAGCGCGCCAGCGACGCAGACTTTTTTCTTTTCTTTCTTTCATTTTTACATACTATAATAATTCCTCATTCGCATTCTCTTCTTCCTCCTATTGCATCAGCGTGTATGGAAAGATAAGTTACAGCTTGTAACACCGAACTGAACTGGTCGTCGTCAGTCTAGGCTTCTTGTTTATAGCTTATAACCATAAAAAGTTATTGTTGTACATTAAAGAATATCTACACATATATGCATGGCTGTATCTGATTTGTGAGTGTGTGTGTGGTAGGTACACAGCACCAACAACGAATTTGTCTTGATCAATTCATTCCTCCTTTCTCTTTGCTCTCTACTAAGCATTATTTTCAGCATTAAGAAATAACAGTTTTGTATTTCTGATTTCTTATGTTTAATTTAACAAAACGAAAACCCAAAAATATCTACGAAGTGAATCGGTACTTCTTGCTGGTGCAAATTCAACAGAATATTACAAAACTTACAAATATTATCAGATTAAAAAGCAATAAAAACAAAAATTGATGGGAAAACGGTTATTTGTTTTATCCCAGTAAAGAAACAACGTGCCTACAAGTGTGTCTTACTGAAGATTCTTTTTCTCACTTCCGCCTCGTAAATGAGCCATAAATTTGAATGTATGTATATATTTTTACATACGTTTATGTAAATATGAAATTAAGTCGTTCAAATTATCGTAAAAAATTACATATGTACATGACAATCCAAAATCGAATTGGAAATTATTATTAAATTTTTCATAATAATAATAAAATAAATATTTCTTTGAGCCTTCTCTAAACATATTCTAAATAATGTTTATCATCATTCCAATAATTCACGTTCTTGCTGCAATAAATATTTTATGATTTCGAAATCGAGAGATACAACATAAATTTCATTTTATCCACATGAAAATTTTAGTTCTCATCAACGAAAAGCTATTCTGGTTTTGATACCGGAAATAATTACTGGTTTTGTTTTTAATTCGATGAAATCAAGATAAAAGGCCAAGAGAACAATTCTCAATTTCTATTTTTATGTAAATTATCAAAAATGTTACAATAAGAGTAAAGTTGTTCCAAAATATTCTCGAATTCCAAAAATTACGCCCTTCTTGCACAATGAACGATTTATTAATAAAAGCACCATGCAAAATACCCAACAACTCCTTATATTTCCCGCCTCTCCTGCAAAATAATTTCTTTGCAGCCAAGACCCCTTTTTAGAATACTCTCGTTCTTCGTCTGCTGCCTCTGGTTCTGGTCTTTTCTCTCTTTGTAACTCTTCTTTTGCACTCCCACTCCCCAAAGACTTAGGAGTGCAGTGCTCCCTCGCGCAATTTATGTATGCATGTACATCCATACATATGTATGTATGTATGTTCTGGCTGCTGTACATACTCTTGTTGTGTGTGCCTGTATGTGTGTATGTGTAGGAGGTTGTCAGAGGTCAGTCTCATCGCTGGCAGCGCTGCCTATGTGCCGTTCCATATTCCAATTCATTCCGCTGCCGTTGTTCTGTGGCCAAAACTAGATTTTGCTACCACGACGGCTGCTCGCTCTCCCGTTCTTTGTCTCACCCTCCCTCTCTCACGCTCTCTGGTCTGCTCTCTAGCTCTCTGAACTGGTTGTGTGAGTTTTATACCATGCATCCATAGGATGAAATGGTATATTAAATTCGCAAAATGTATGTAACATGCAGAATTAAGCATTTCCGACCCTATAAAGTATATATATATTCTTGATCATCATGAGAAAAGAACTATTGAATGATACAGCTACCAATTTGAAATGTAGACTCGGAATTCGGAATATTTATCATATCGTAATTTGATTTGGCAAACTATTCATTCACTTGATATCATTCCTCTAGATTTTATAAAAATCGGAACACATTAGCCATTGCGGCAGAATTTTTTTTATAAAGTTTATAAAGTATGTACATAGTTATTTCACTTGATGCATGGTATATCCAAGTCGGCCCGGCGACTTATAGTACTTTATTTTTTGCTGCTTGGCGTCGTTTCATTTCCGTGTTCCCTCAGCTTAAGCGCTCTGCGTTCGTTCCATTCGGTTGTCGTCGTTGGCGTTGTATCCGATGTATGTTGTAAAAATGATTCTTTGCCTTCTCTGCTTTTAACCATGTTTTTAGCATTCTCATTCGTTCTTAGCGTTCGCCGGATAAACAACGTACACCTTCGCGTCGTCGTTCAATTTTGTTAACGTCGTCGCTCGCGTCCGTTGTATATGTGTGTGTGTTGTGAGTGTTTATTTATATGTAGTAGAAGAAGAAAAAAGCAATAAAAGTATTAATAATAGTAAAAATAATAATTATCGGAAAAGTGCAACAGCAACATTTGCATCTTAAACACATTTGTATGTACATACAACACATGCATTTATGCTATGTACGTATGTATACAAAAAGTACAAAATAAAATAAGAAGCAACATAAAAAAAAACTTGTGTGAAATGACGTTGGCGTTGGCGTCGTCAGCGTCGTCGTAGAGTTCATCAACTTGTTTAGAATCGTTGGGTATCAGCAGCAGCAGCCGTGTGGCGGCGGGCGCGCATTTTCTGTGTACGTGAGTGCGTGGCTGTCTTTCTCTCTCTGTCACTCTCGAAGAAGAGTTTGTGTTTGTGTGTGTGCGACACGTCTGTGTTGCCTTTTTCCTGCTCCGCTCGTCCGTCATTGCGAGCCTCTTCTGAATATCTTTTGCTTTGCATCACTTGCATTTTGTTATTTTTCCTCTGTTTGTTGCACGAACGAACAATTTCTTGTGTTTTCTGTTTGTTCTTGTTTTCCGTGGAAAATCTACAACGCCGTCGCAGCTTGTCTTGTTGTTATTGTTTGTGTTTGTTTATACGTATTTTTTTATTTTGTTATTATTATCTCATTTCTTCGGTGCGTTTTTGGATGTACACTCGTGTCTAGAAATCAAATGCCTACTATTGTCCCGAAGCCGATCGAACCGATGCATTAATTTTAAAGTTTACAAACTGTTTTTGGAAAAAATTACAGTAAACGAAATTCTAAAGACAATTCTTATGGAAGACATTCCCGTAAACGTGATTCAATTTAATGAAGAAAAAAAACAGCTTTGAGCTGGTCTTTTCGATGGAGTTAAAATCCTTCACCTCTGCCTTTCTCTCTGATAATGTCTGTCTGATATTGTGGAAGTGCATTCAACTCTTAACTCCCCCTAGACGACCTTGCCTATTTATTTGCCCGCAACTGTTTAAATATAATTCACAAAGTTTTTACCTCTACTGTGTGAATGTGCCTGTGTTTGTGTGTGTGAGTGTGAGAGGTGTTGATGCGGAAGAATATTAAAACACAAGTTTTAAATCGGAAAAAAATTATTACGGCAATGTTCTTTAATTTTACTCACACGCCACACGCTTTGATACCAAGTTTTGACTCTACAAAAATAAAGAAAAAACCAAAGCACTGAAGTTGAAAAAAACGTGTTTCAAATGTGTTAGCCAAACTCACAGACGACAGACACCTTTGGGTAGTATTATTATATTGATTGTATTGTTGTTATTCCATGTGTCTTGTTTCACGCTCGATTTCGCTTGGCCAACGGCTATTTTATTTTATTGTTGTTTGCATTTTTTTTTTCACTTCCACTGATTAAAATCTGTCGCCATTGGGCGACCGACCTGATGATGGTCCTCAACTCAGGGTCATCATTACAATTCGTTTTGGGCATAAAAACTATATGTTTTGAGACTTTACAGAAGTCTATGTAGAATTCATTAGATATTAGAAACTTTGGATTCTTTTTATATGCTTAAGTCTTAAAAGCCTTTCACAGATGTGTTTGCTGTTTTTAATTGATTATACAAACTTAATTATGAAGAGTGCAGAGAGTGAAGAGTCCAATATTTGGGATTCCCCTATTTACGCACTAATATTCCCTAAAATATTTTATAATCCAGACCTTTGGATACCTTCTGGCTTTTAACAGCTGCATTTCCTCTATCCAAAAACTGGGTCGTTTCTATCATTATCACAATATTACTGGGAAAAGAAAAGACGAAGAAAAGTCGCGCTTACTTACTTGTCCGTCAAAGATAACAAAATCATGAAGAAGAACAGAGAAAAAAAAAACGAAAATTGGTACAAGTCTAATTGAAAATGTTAAAGCAAATGAAATGGGTTGGAGATAGATAAATATTTATCAAAAAGTTTACACGACAAAAGGTAAACGATGCACGACAGACACGTACGTGCCAGCCGCACTTTGATTAGAACGTTGTCCAAATGCACAAAAACAAAACATGCTTATGGTAGCGGTAAGAGGGGGTACATAGAACAAGATACGCGAAGACTATCTTATAAGACACACTTAAATTATTCTAATTACAACTTTGATTTGTTTTATTGGAACGAGTTTACTTAGTAAAGGCTAGAAAAGAAGCCAAAAAGCATTTGGCATTAAAGTAGCTAAGAAGATTGCACTGCCAGGACAAAGAATATATATATGTATGTATGTATGTAATGAGAGAACCACAGACACTACAAAGCGCAGTAAGAAAGAGAAGCAAAGAAGACACAACAAATGGCATAAAAATTGCAGCAATGCCGTCGTTGACCTGCCCCTAGAAGAACAAGAAGAATCTGTGTTCGCTGTTTGTGTTCATGTATAAGTGTGGAGGTCTCTAAATTGGATGCTGCTTCTGCTGGTACTGTCTTGTTTTTCTGTCTCCTACAACAATAAAACTCCCTTGTGTCGTCGTTGTCGCGGTTTCTTTTCTTCCCCCCTTTTTTTGGCTCATTGTCTTTTCTCTCTGCTTTCAATAATTTCATTCAGCAGCAGCAGCAGATGCTTTGGGGGTCTCGACTGACGCATCATGGTCCACCATGTCGTGTCTGGATGGATGAAAGAGGAACGCAGTATTCCACGAAATATACATAAATATGTATGCAAGCATGTGTGTATGCTATGTATGTCTAAAAAAAAAAAAGAATTTGCATTGCGTCGGTTCCTTTGTATACGCTCCCCTTCCCAAATATACATACATACATACATATGTATATCTGTACGTCTCGGGATGGGATACTTTATCTGACTCTTCCTCCATTCTTCTTGCCAGCGACGCTTAGGAAGAAAAGGTAGAGAGAAGAGGCAGGTAGACGCCGCGGACCTGGCCTGGCCAGGCTGAGTTTTGCGCTTTGTTCTTCTGTTTTATATGGTTTGCTCTTTGTACTGCTGCTTCTGCTGCTGTTGTTGTGTATCTCTGTGTGTGTGTGTGTGTGTCATGCTCTTTGGTACCATTGAACTCTCTGCTGCTGCTTGCTGCAATTCACCCCCAAGTGGCGCAATAAGTGAAATGCATGGAATTGAAACAGAAGCAGAGAACTCGTTTTCTTGTTGTTGTTATTATTGTGGGCAATTTTTAGTTAGTTGAACTTGATGTGCGCCTTCCTCTTTTGCTTGCCTGGCTGTGTTCTTCTTCTTATTGTTATATCTTATTCGTAGTCGTCGTCGTCATTTTCCACTTCTTTTCAGCCATGAAATTTATAATCTTATACAAATTGTTTTGCATTAGTAATGCCTGCGCAGTTTTTTGTTCCACTTCCCACAATGACGACGTAGCAACACCACCCTCACCTTCTGCTCCCTTTTCCTTCTCTTCACTTAATTACGGCACGCCCTCAGTGGTAATGCAGTGCACTCACATTCACAACATTTATTAGCTTCTTTCTCTCCTCTTTTTTTGACTTCTCTCTCGTGCGCTCTCTATTTTTAAACATTTTTACAAGCGTTCTGGAATTTCTTATATGTTTTTTGGCCCACCAACAAGAACAAATGTCTTGTACGTTGTTACTGCGAGATTCGCCGATATCGAGGTACCCTTTACTATAAGAACAACAACAAACCTCGAACCATTATAAGCCTGAATTCTTCACTCAATCTAAGCGTCCAGAATAATCCAGAACAACCTCTTAAAAATGACATTGTACGGAAAGGCACAAAATCTAAAATATTCCAAACATTTTGACGAATTGAATATGCTTCTAAATGTAGTGTATCTAAAAACAACACATATGGCACTCCACAATAAGAACCAAAAATGATATTTATCTTGTCAATTTGTCTGTGTGATAGATATACAATCCAACTGTCAGTTTTGGTTTTGGGTTGTTTCCCCTCTCCCTTATCGAACCCAAACACAATTGCTAATCTAATCGATGTGGAGTCACTTTACTATCAAAACTAGTCTTCTTCCCCCCTCCTAACATTACAATGGATATACTGCCTCTGTCTGCCTGCTACCTACCTACTACTAATTATTGTTTCATTTTTAGTGAATGACGCTTACTCTCTTGGCTATTCTTGTATTGTTTGTATTTTATTTATATTAACTAACCTGTTGAAATGACTGGAAAAAGCTTGTTTGTTGTTTGGCTGAGAGACTCTCATGAGTCAGTTTGGTTAATAAAAATGACGTGTACAAGTATTATTAGGGAAGGTAGAGGCCGACTTCTGACTTATATTTTTCATTTTCGGCCAAAGTTCGGGAAAAACTTAGAGTAAAAATATTTAAGAACGATCGTTGCCAATGCGAATTATGTCCACATATGATTCAAACGCCATATGATCGTATCCGATGTATGTCAAACATCATGAAAAAAATCAATAAATTCATTAAATGGTGAAATGTTTTCTATACAAGTTGTAGATCAAATGGTGTTTTCTCCATTTAATTGAAATATTCTTTATGCAAAAAGAATCCATCCAAATAGTCGTATATACAGGACTTAGGATCAACCACGTAGTCTTCTAAGATCACTAACGAAATATATATATTAGGTTTTTTATGATTAAAAGATTTTGTAACAAAATTTAAAAAAATACAATATTAAAAAAAACTTTGTTGGTGTTTCAACTTAATTAAATACTTTAAAAAAGAATCCATCCAAATAGTCGTATATACAGGACTTAGGATCAACCACGTAGTCTTCTAAGATCACTAACGAAATATATATATTAGGATGGGCTTTGTAGTATTTTTATGATTAAATGAATGATTATTGTAACTAAAATGTTAAAAAAAAGTACATTGACAATATTAAAAATAGGAATTGAGACCGTTTGTTGGTTGTTTCGAACCGAATTGATCATACAACCTAAAAGGAAATGCAAATGCACTTTAAAAAGTATGATCAGATGGTGCCGGGTGTGTGTATTTGGATTGAATTTGCAACAGTTGGGCTCCCGCTACTTGTGCTTTTGCATAAATACTTACACATGTATGTGTCTACATCATGAATCTGTCTAAATATGTGTGTGTACCCAGTGATTTATGCTTCTTCTCTCGCTTTTGCTGTCGTCTGGCTATTTCTCGACATACAGACATACATACATACATATGTATGTATGTACATACATACATTTTTGAGCTCTATGCAGTTTTATAGTAGTTCCATGTGTTGTTTGTTCTTGTTTATGTGGGATGGGGTGGTGTGACCCTCCGTCGGCTGCAGCATAAATTTCTTCCTTTTGCTCGAAACTTCTGCGATTTTCCATATCAGACCCACACCAACCCCCAGGCCCACCACACAATCAGAGAGACGGAGCCAGGGGGAGGAGAGAGAGAATTGAGCGAGAGAACAACGTTTTTGTTTGCTTTTGCGGTCGTTGGCCAAAAATGGGAGAAAAATACATGCGCGCCAATGTGTTATCGGTTTATCGAAGAAAACGCTTCCTGTGCTGCTAGCTTTCTCTCTTTCTCTCCCTTTCTCACAACCTGTAGAGCGCGCACAACAAAAAAGAAGATTGTTGCTCCTGCAGGGGAGGATTTTGTGTTGTGTTATTGTGGAATGGGGGGGTGAATGGATGGGTGGGTGTTTGGGTGATGCGGCAGTTGCCGCCATATTGTTTTTTGGGGGTTGCCAAGTGCCACAAAAGAGGGTATATACATACATATGCTTACATTTCTATGTATGTGTGTATATAAGGGAGAGACAGATGGTAGAAGGGGGAACGGGCGTCACTAGCTGCAACCGGGGGCCGGCATTCAACAGTTCGGCTTTGCTCTTTCTCTCTCTCTGCCTGTCTCTTACTCTCACATGTAAACAGGAAATTTTGTTTTTGGTTATGTATTGATTTTTCCCTGTCTGTATAAAATTCTAGGTAATTTTGTTATAATTTTGCACAAAACAACAACAAAAATACCCCGGCTTTTGTTGTCCCTGGGTGTTTTTGTGACGTAGGCTACAACTAGATGACCACTCTCTCTCTCTTGCTGTTTGTCACTCCTTTTTGACTCGCTCATTCGTTCGTTCACTCTCTCGCTCATACTAGCACTTAATTTGAGCTCGTTTTGACATGCACAAAATTGCAGCTGCCGTCATTGCATTTTCACAGAGAACTATCCTGTGACAATGCCTGGGAACTCTTCCTGCTGCTGCTCCTCCTGCTCCTACTTCACTCATCGGTCTGCTCCTCCATGAGTATGCGTGTGTGTGTGTGTGTGTGTGTGTGGAGCTTTACCCGGGTCGCGCCTGCATAAAATGCGCAAAGTTAGTTTTGCAGGGAACTGCGTCGCATACGCGTCGTCGGGATTTCCTTAATTTTCAACGCTGTTGAGAAAGAAAACCGTTTTCTTCTTGTTGTTGTTAGTTACAAATTAAGAAATTAAACCCCCTCAATTGATTCAAAATAAGTATAATTTCAATGTTTTTTTTCTTGTTTGTTCATTGCAGCGTTTTGTGCTTCGAACGCAATTAATTGACAGCACCAAAAAGTATGCTTCACAAATTTGTCACAACTTGTTACTACAACTACACAATCACAAAATTTAAGGAGAGTTATTAATAATAATAAATATTGACTGCAAAACGGAATCAAAGAACTTTTAAAAAGGGCAATCAAAAAAACCAATTCAACTAACTAAACTGGCAACAACAAAAGCTTCAAAGGTAAGTTTCTAGATTTATGTCAGTGTGTGTGTGTGTGCATGATAAATGTACATCCAGTCTAGACAGTTGCACAACCCTCCTCCTGCTTCAACCCGTCTCTCTCTCTCGCTCTCTCTTTTTCTTTTGCTCTGTTCCATCCCCGTGGTATAGAGGGGAACCGCGCGATTTATTTTTGGGGTTGATTTTGTTGACGGAAGTTTTTGGTTTCGAAATCTAGAGAAACTTCTTGTTTACTTTTTTTTTTTTTTACCCCGGGGTTGTGGACCCTCGACGACTGTGCGTGCGTTTATTGCATTTGGCAAAGACAGCACACAGTTGGTTCGTTTGGTGGTTAAGAGGGGTTGAGGGGTTGGTGAGAAATGTGAGGAACCTTTCTTGTTTGCTTTCATCCCGTCGTAGTACAGCCTCGCCAGAAATTAGAATTGTGTTAAAAAGCACTTTGTGTTTCTATTTTGGCGCGGGGGAAGGCGCAGTTTGATTTGTCTAACAGTTACAACAGGGGGTGGTAGTGTGGAAGGAGGAGGCAAGGAAAGTCACTCAACTGTCTGTGACGACGTTTAATAAAACGGGTCACAGCTGTGCCAAGGATTAGGGGCGAAACTCCTGTACGCATTACGTGCTTTGGTTAGTAGGCAATTAGTTGCAAATTATGATAACAAATAAGTTTAACAGATTTATGGTAGTGGGGGAGAGGGAAAGGGCCAAAATGTTTCGAGTGGTTGATTCATGGAAGGAGTTTAGGTGACTCATGGCAGAAACAGTGCCAGATATAAGGAAATTTGACTGACTTGAGAGCGACCACTAGGCCAGGTGAAATGACCCAAGAAGTATTTATGATTTCAGGATTATCGAATTATTTTACATATACATTTCGATTTGAGCTGGTCTCGAAGCTTATACTAGCTGAGCTGGTCTCCTAGAATCTTTTACCATCTCCAACTTTTTTTTTTAATCAAAATACTTATCCTATAATTTGCACTTTGGTTTTACTTGCAGCTGTTACCATTAACGGAACTCACCGAAGCCAACGGCAACAATTATTATTACCACACAAAGATGGCGTCCTCGCCGACACCATCATTAGACTCGATGCGCGGCGGTGCCAACTCCATAGAATCCTACGAACATGCCGGTTATCTGTCAGACTCACCGCTCACTCTAAGCGGTTCATCGCCACCGGCCAGCGACTCGGCCATTTGCAGTGACGAATACACAACTGGAAGCGTTGGTGTTGGCAGTGTTGTCAGCAGCTCAAAGACCCGTTCATCGGATGTTACAGTTATCAACGGACATCACCCGATTTCGGCATCGGTGTCATCCAGCTCATCGGCTAGCTCCTCATCCTGCTCGTCGTCATCGTCGTCGTCATCATCATCATCATCGAGCAGCAGTGCTTCGTCCAGCTCATCGACCAGCGGTCTAAGTGGCTGCGGTAGCACAAGCAGTAGTGTCATCAGCTCCAACGTGGTGGTTACCAATGGACCCGGAGTGATTGGTAGTAATCTGCAGAGTTCGGTCAATGGCGGCGGTAACTCGTCCTCCTCCTCAACGACCATTAGCAGCCTAGGTGGTGGGAGCAGGCAAAGGCAATACCACCTCGAACAGCTCCCTTACGACCACAGCCCGTTGCACTGCCTGCAAGAGCAAAAGTAGTGATGCGGTGGCCAAATGTTTCGATTGCCAGAGCTATCTCTGTGCCAATTGTGTGACAGCTCATGAATTTATGCACTGCTTCAATGGACATAGTGTCTGTTTGATAAAGGGTTTCGAAGCAGTTAGCAGCAGCAGTGGCGGAGGAGGTGGTGGAAGTCCGCTCTCTTCGATGATGGGTTCACCTAGTAATAATCCAGCATCCAATGATTTTAAATATGCTAGCTCATTGACAATGATGCTGCAGCAGCAACAGCAAATGGAGAATCAACAACAGCAGCAGCAACAGCAGCAGCAGCAGCAACAACAACAACAACAGCAACTTGGTTTAAGCTCACAACCCATGAGTCAACTTTCCAAAATTGTATTAGCTGCCGCAGCAGCAGCCAACAATCAAGAGCAACAGCAACAGCAGCTGCAACAACAACAGCAACAACATGATAATCTATATGCCGCCCCACAGCGTCAGATTTTTTGTCCACGTCACAAACATGAATTACTGAAATTCAGTTGCCGTACTTGTTGCACTCTGGTCTGCAAAGAGTGCATAGTTCTTGAACATTCGACAGGACTGCACGAATTGGAGAATGTGCAGACTCCCGCACTGACCTCGACCAACAACAGCAGCAACAGCATCGGCGGCAGCAATAACAATCCAACTGCAACCACAAATGAAGTCGCATTACAAACACTTCTCGCCGATATGCGTGGTAAAATTGGTGAAATTGTGGCAATTGCCGGCAACTCAGATCAAAATCAAACCAAGGTTAAGCTGCAATACCAAAAGGCTCACAATGAACTCAATGAGACGCATCAGTTCTTTGCCTCCATGCTGGATGAACGTAAATCCGAGTTGCTCAAGGAACTCGAATCGCTGTTCACGGCCAAAGTGAATTCAAATAACAATTGGCTACAGCGAGCCAAAGAATCGATCGACAAGGGTCTGGCCACCTGTGAGGCCGTTGAACGTTGCCCTCAGCCGCAATCGGCTCTGTTAACCGAGGCCCTGCTGCTCCGCAAGTCACTCGAACAGCAATTGCAGACAGCCATTCAGGATATGCAATTGCCTTTCGAATTGGAATTCATGTCCAACTATCAGTCCATACAGGCGGGAGTGCGCAATACATTTGGTTATATACGAGCCAGTAGTACCGAGAATGGTCTAACTGGAGGACTGGTGGGTCAGAACGGTGGCTCCACAATAATGGGTCATAACAAACAGCCGCCGATAGCCAGGCCAACACAGAGTGCCAGCAATAGCAGTGCCAGCAGTGCGGGTAGCCATCATCATCATCAACAACATCATCATGCCTCGGCGGGACAGCAGCAGCATCATCTCAACCAGCAGCAGCAACATCATCTTAGCCAGCAACATGGTCTTGGTTTGGGTTTGACGGCGGCAAGTTTGCTCGACAGCTCCACCAATGGTGGTGGTGTCTATACCAATGGAGCAGCAGCAGGATGTCTACTTCTAAGTGGCAGAGATCGTTCTTCTCTCACCGTTGCCGAACATTTTGGTGAACTTCTGCCCAAACGTGGTGGGGGCGGCGGAGCAGCTAATGGCTACAGTAGCTCCAATTCGAATAGCTCATCCACACAAATTAGCCACTACAATCCCTATGAGAAATGGAGCAATGGTGGCAGTGACAATATATTTAACACTCCCTCAACTGGAGCTAATGGCTCACAATCGGGCGGCTCGTCGGGCATAGCCGATGCATTTGCCACACAATTGACCAGTCTATCATCAGCGGCCGCTGTCGCTGGCGGTGGCTCTGAATCTCTCCTGGACTTGACCAATAAGTTGCTATCGGCCAGCATTTATCCACCAAAATCACAGATAAAACGTCAGAAAATGATCTATCATTGTAAATTTGGTGAATTTGGTGTGATGGAGGGACAGTTCACTGAACCGAGCGGTGTGGCTGTTAATGCCCAGAATGATATCATTGTGGCCGACACGAATAACCATCGCATTCAGATATTCGATAAGGAAGGACGTTTCAAATTCCAATTCGGCGAATGCGGCAAACGTGACTCGCAACTGCTCTATCCGAATCGTGTGGCTGTGGTGCGTAATTCGGGTGATATTATTGTCACCGAACGTTCGCCCACACACCAGATTCAGATCTACAATCAATATGGACAATTTGTAAGGAAATTCGGGGCAACCATCTTGCAGCATCCACGCGGCGTTACAGTCGACAATAAGGGACGAATTATTGTTGTGGAATGTAAAGTGATGCGTGTGATTATATTCGATCAGAATGGCAATGTATTGCATAAATTTGGATGCTCCAAGCATTTGGAATTCCCCAATGGTGTTGTGGTCAACGATAAGCAGGAGATCTTCATTAGCGACAATCGTGCCCATTGCGTTAAGGTTTTCAACTACGAGGGACAATATCTAAGGCAAATCGGCGGCGAGGGCATTACAAATTATCCAATTGGCGTTGGCATCAATTCGAATGGCGAAATCTTAATAGCGGACAATCATAATAATTTTAACTTGACCATATTCACCCAGGATGGGCAATTGATATCGGCACTCGAATCGAAGGTGAAGCATGCCCAATGCTTCGATGTCGCCCTAATGGACGATGGCAGCGTCGTCTTGGCTAGTAAGGATTATCGTCTGTATATCTATCGTTATGTACAGTTGGCACCTGTGGGTATGTGAATCAAAAACTACAGAAATAACAAAAACAAACACACAATGAATGATGAATGAATGAGAATAATGAGTGCAACATAAGCAGCAAACAACTTTAGATGGAATGGATGGCTGGATGAGATTCCTGCATACATTATATAGAGTATAAAATGAAAGAAAGAAACAAAAGAAAATAAACTGTAATCAGATTCTCCTCGCTCTAAGCTAAGTTCCAAACACATACACTCACACACACACACACACACACACAAAAAAAACAAACAAACACCCACACAACTATATATATATATATATTTTGTAGTCTGACTTGCGCGGTCTCTCTCTTTTACACCCTGTCTCTCTCTCTCTTTTTCTACTCCCTCTCTATATCTGTCTGTTTTTCCTATCTGTGATCAAGATTGGGGCAAAAAATTAATTGTTTGTCTTATACAGCTTTTTGCCCCATTCTTGATCCTTAGATCGACATTAGAAGCGGCTCGCTATAACAAACTAATTACGCACACACACACGCAAAACAAACAATCTGTTGGTTAACATTTTTAAATTATTGTTGAATTTTGTTTTTTATTTTATTTGATTTGATTTTTTTTTCTTTATTTGTACTGTCTGTTAAGCTTAGTTTATTTTGCGTATTATATTTGTAATATTTTTTTTTGGATTGGAAGATTGTGCAGAAACAAAGATAAAGTTTAAATATTATATAGAAAGTAAACCTCGAATTGCGTGCAAAACTTTCGAAACGACTAACCTAACCGAGTGGGGTCAAAGCAAGTCGAAAATCAGCATACTGAGAAAAATCCCTCCAACACATTACATACAAAAACAAACATATAATAATATAACATTTTTCTAACTACTTTTTGCTTACAATTTGATGATTACCCTTAGATACACCCACACACACACATACATACATAATAAATAAAAATATTAATTATTATTGATTGTAATTTTTAAGTAATTGCTTGATGATAAATTGTTTGTTATTTTTATTTTTGATGATTGCATAAAAATTTTTATCTATATTATACATATATAATCTGTTTTTATGTTTATAAATTATTTTTTGATTATATACATTTTTATTGATTACTGATTAATGCATTATTTATACCTTACCTTAAACACACTTATTTTATTATTATACTTATTATATTTAATGGTAAAAGAAAAGAAGAAAACGAAATTTAACAACCAATAAGAAGAACCACGAAAACATTTTTATACTCGCCTAGTTTTTTATGTTTCATTGTTTTTCTTCACTCCATTCTCTCTCCAAATTATTTGAAATTCTTTAAATTTGGAATTTCTCTCTCTCTCTCTCAACTCAAAAGAAACTGAGAAAATAGTTGAAATTGATTATTATTTTTTTGTATTCTATATTGTTGAACCTATTTTATTTTTACATAAATATTTATCTACTTACATTTATATGCGGACTATCAAATAATAACCATAAATTATTTGTTGTTAGTGTTGTATGTATAAAAAGAAACAAAAAAGTAAAAAAAAAAATATTAAGAATACAATTTTTATCTAAAAGTTGGCAATCAGCGCAGAAGACTTAAACAATTTATTATAAAATGAAACAAAAAATAAAAACTGAACCGAAATATTTAAATATGTAAAGATCTGAATATACTTATAAGTATATGTAAAATCGCAAATAATTCGAAATGCCAATTATCGAAAAATAGATTTGATAATTTTCAAACATTCTTCTAAGAGAAAAACGCCCCCAAAAAAGTGAAAAACTTTCTAATAATGTTTATATAATTACACATTATAAATATATTTGATTCGAAATCCGAATTATCGAAAAGCTATAGCCGCCAATAATAGATTTCGATATTTAAAACATTCTTGAAAGAAGTGTCACCTAAAAGCAATGATCTTGCGATTGTTAAGTTATATACCGACCTTAATTTGTTCATTCATATAAATGATAAAATAATTTTACAAAAAACAAACAAAAAAGAGTTGAAATATGACAAGCAAAGGTGTCAAATTTAACACCGATCCTTGCTTGATTTCTCGTGTCTCTTCTTTTTCTCTTTTCCAATGGGATTTGTCCATAATTTTCTAAATTTCAATTTTCAAAACTTTTGTTCCATGACTTTCATTATTATGGCATTTGCCCCGCTCGTTCTCTCTATCTCTTTTTTGATTTAAGCATTTAGAATTAATATAAATTTATAAAAGAAAAAAAAAAAAAAAAAGAAAAAAACCAAGCAGACTTTTTGAGACTACAAACGCAACAGTAACAGGAACAGCATTTAAAAAATGTTTTTATTTTTTATTAATTTAAATACATTGAAGGAAAGAAGAAACAAACAAAAAAACACTATTAATTATATGTACGTATATTTGTTAATGCTTTTTTGCTTGGCCCCCCTGCCACAACCTCTCCCTCCCCTTACAAACATACGCAGGTATTAAAGATTTTTGTTGGTTTTCGAAAAACGCTTTTAAATGTTGTGTAAATTTAATTATTTTATTAATGTGCATTTTTTGAAGTTCGTTTCGTTCGTTTAATCTTTGTTTAATTTAAGTGAGATTATTAACTGGTAGGCAAAGAAAAAGGGAAAACTCTAAACGTTTTTCTTTGAATGATTTTCATTTTTTTAGTTATTCTTGTTGTAAACTATTATCTATTATGATTATGGTATAATATATATATAGCCTTACGGAATGGTAAAAACAAAAAGTATTGTAAATTTCTTGTGAGAAACTTTTTACTTGACACCAAAACTGATTAAAAACAAAAACAAACGAATGAAACTGTTGAAATTTTTTTTTATATAAAAGTTGTTAAAATGCTAAATACAAAAAAAAAAAAAAAGAAATGAGTCTGCTAATTAATGGTATTTAAAAAGGCGTAATTATATATACATACATATATTATAAATGATATATGTATATATATAAATATTTGCTTACTATAAATTTGTATTTATTATTAGCATTTTTAGCTTGCACAAATAAAAAAAACCATAAAACTAAAACTATTTTCGGCATGCCGAATTTTATATAAACTTGCAAAAAAACCCCATCTTTTCGATCGATTAATACGCCTAATCTAGTGGATATCTCAAACGAACTAAAAATATGTCTTGAAAGGAAACGTGTTCTGATTTTTTCCATTTATAATAAACACTTATATTGTTAAACAAAAATTCGCCATGTGATTATATATTTTCAATGCAATAAGTCACATCTAGGCGGCGGCACTGAGATAATATTAATCAATAGAAGAACTAAACAACGATCAAGTTCTATTATGCATTGCCAACTTCTGTTCGTGTGTAATATACCCTTTTTTGCAAGATTATACATAATAATGGGAAATTTGATGATTTTGTATTTTTGTGCTTGCAGCATATTTGTTTTTATGTTTATCTACTATTATATATACTTTATTATTATTACATTTTTAAATGTTACACACACAACAACAAAAGGGACACAAACTACAACAAATAAACAAAAAAAAAAAAAAGGAATTAAATATTAACATTAAAACGTAGTAAGCAAAATACAAACTGTTGTAAAAGTAAAAGTAAAAATGGAAAAAAAAACAAAAACAAACAACAAAATGAAGTACCACAATTAAAGATTTTTTATATTTATACTGATAATGAATGAATTTTGTTTTCTTTTAATTTTGTATTTAGTTTTGAAATTTCAGTAAAATTCTTTAGTTCTTGAAGATTTTGATTTGAACTACTCTCCTCCTCATCTCAACACAGATATGTATGTAAACTGTAAACTAGAGCCGCCTACTTCGACTATAAACTTAGCTCTCCTCTCCTCCCCCTTGTAGTATATGATTATATATATATGTATATATATATATACATATATATAATGAATGTATGTTGATAACACAATTTGATGAATTGAGAATCTAATAGACTGTGCAAAAAACATTAAAAAATATTAAACAAAAAAAAAAAAAAACAACAGACTAAACAATTTTTTAAATATATATATATTTCTCTATATACATATTTAAAGAAAAACAAAAACAAACACGCCCTTCCCTGGCATATTTAAGGTAAACATCGTCTGTAAACTATATATATGTATGTATATATATATATTTTTTTTTTTTGTGTCGTCGAACAAGAAAAATATTCGAACATTTTATACCGCCAATTAACTGTGCTCTCTCTTTTTCTATATACACCAACCGGATCAAGTATCTATATATACATATATTCACTTGGATATGGGTCTGGATCTATCTATTAACTTTATTATAGAGTATATACATATATAAAAATCTATACATATATGTAGTGGGCGTTGTCGCCATTTGTGATTAGTTTTGGGCGTCTCACCTCCTTCTCCTCCGTCTGCGGCTCCTGTTTCTTCCCCTCTCCTAGTCCCCAAGAAAAAATCGTCAGTCATTTCACAAATGTCGCCAAAAGAAAAGATTAAGGAAAACCACATATAGAACACCACCAGATGAAAAAGTAATATGATAATTTCGATAAAAAATAACTAATGCATATTTTAGTAGAGTTAAGTGTAAGTGTTGTTGGTATCGGCATGCTACATTTTTTGATTGTTAGGCTATGAATGTTAATCTAATATTAAACAATTTCAACAAAAAAACATAAAAGCAAAAAAAAAAATAAAGGAAAGTTTTGGTCTAGGTCTCGGCATTGGTTTAGGTTGGGTTCTCAAGACTGTCAGGCACAAGTTACATTTAGAGAGACATCAAATTTAGGATATGCTATAATCGTGTGGTTTATATGTGGATATGTCGTCGTCAGCAAATCATTTTTAATGTAGTTTATATTTTTGATAAATGTTATTAAAAAAATAAAACCTTAAAAAGAAATCAAAGCAAAATAAAGTAATGAGTCAGGAACAAAACATGTTTAGAGAGTCGGCAAAATTGTTGAGCATTTGTATGGAATTTAAAATATAATATAATAATAAAAAAGCGGCAAGCAGCGAACTAATAAATGAAATTCAAACTGGCTTCGTAGAAGTGTTTTTAAGTATTATTATCTAGATCTATGGCCCAACAGAAAAACTTAAACTAAAGCTATATACATACATATACATATATATACATACATACATGCCCCCCATTCAAATGAATAAAAATATCGATTTCAATTAAAAAAAAAAAAAAAAAACAATGAATTAGGCATATTTATAATACAAGGTAACCAATTTGAGTGTGTGTTTTTTCAACAAAAGCTAGAAATGTAAAATTATTAAAAAGAGATATGATTATATTCGCAGAGTTCTATGAATTATTCAAATTTTACCCACACATTCTTCTAAGTATATACTTCATCCAGAAGAATCGAATTTTCGTTTATATTGAATTTCGATAATATCCAAAATAAATCTAAACTATACTTATTTAAATCATTCTTCGCCTATTGTATAGGTATATCGGCCAGGTAAAAAATTAAAGATTCGCTTATCATCGGTGACATCGGAAGTTAAACAGTTTTATGAAATCTTCGTTCTTTAAAATATTTTACATTTCTGGCTTTTTAATAGTCAGTTGAATTAAATTGAATTCTTATATCCGTCAATACCAACACAAAAAAAAGGAGGAAAAAAAACCACGTACAATTAATAAGCTAAAATGGAAGAAGAAACACGTATATTGTTAAAATACATATACAAATTTGTATATTTTTAACATTTCAAATACAATTATAATAAAATAAAATAAAATGCATGCTTGCGTAGTGAAATGAGCTAAACCAATATTAAAAGATGTCTGTTTGTATGTATGTTCATAATGTGTAAGTGTAAACAAAAAAAAGAAAAGTAAATCAAGTAGAAAGCCTGGAAAATCCCCTATACATAGCCACACACATGTAAAGCATTGTTATTGTCTCCCATACTTAAAATATTTAACAAAAATTAGAAATAGGTCAAACGAGATCAATTCAAGAAGCCCCCAAAAAAAATGAAAAATGTAATGTGAAATTTTTCTTTTCACTTGTTTTTGGGTTATATTTGTTGTTTTGGTTTTTTTCGGTTGGATGTAATAAAACTCTCATAAATACACCACACTAACCTATACCAAACAACAACAAAAATTGATAACTCTGACTGATTTTTTACACAAAAATATACATACACAATATAATTATATATATATATTTATAATGTTGCTAAAAATTAAAAATGTAAAATGAAAAAATTATCTCTAACATTTTACATACTTACATATACATATATATATTTATAAATATACTTAGGCTTAACTTTCTAAAAAAAAAAATATGTATGTACATATATATTTATGTGTGTACTTCAATGAAAATTAGTAGTGAAAAAAAACTTTAACACACTTTTTTAACAACACAAAAAACAAAAAAACTACAAGAACAACAACAAAATCTTAGACTGCTTCGAAAACGTAAACGTGAAAACTAAATAATTTTAACTCTTTTTGTGAAATAGAGAAACCAAATTTGAAATCGGAACAAAGAAGAAAGAAGACTCGTTTAGGGAATTTTCTAAATTTTATATGCTTGGGTTTGCTTCTCTGTATTTGTGTTTATTACTGAGAAACTGAACTAATATTATATCAAATATGTATTGCTTGTAACGAAAACTCAATTTTCACTTTTCACTCTTTTTCTAACACTTTTCAATTGTTTTCCACTTTCATTTTATTTAACGCGCAAGACAAAAAAAAAACAAAGGATAATATTTATATACATTTACATATACATATACATACATATATACATACATATATATACTCTATACACATATAAAATATATGAAATAAACATTAAACATTGTTGTTAGCTGCTTAAATTCTTCCTATTGAAGAAACTCAAAAATAACAAAAAAAAAAACAAAAAAAAAATACATAAACCAAATTAACATTTAAAAAAAAAAAACACATTCATATCCATGCATTTGTATTTTAAAATTAATTAAACAAAACGAAAAGAAGAGAAAGAAGAAAAAGCAAACCAGAAAGGCAATGAAAATGCAATAATTATTAAATAATATCAATTGTTTTTAATCAATTTAATATTTTTCGATTTTGATTTTGTTTTTAATTCTATTATTTTTTTTGTTTTCTATTTTTTTCAGTGTTGCGTAAATTTAATCATCACTTGACAGATCACATCCATCAACAACAACACAAGCTACACGAAATCATTCAATCATTCACCTAAATTAAACGGAAAGAAACCGATGTTCATATACCCTTGCAAAATCCCAATTTGAAATTGAGACTCTGATCGAAGCATTCCCTATGAAAAAACAATATGAAGGAACAAGGTCAATCAATCCTCTATGAAATGAATTTTATGAAAATAACTTAAAAACTTTTGGGCATTCGAATACAATTAACAAATTTCGATCTTGCAACACCTGCTTGAAACTCATTAGGTAAAAAGGATCTTTGCAAGGATATAAAAAACATACTTACAATCATCATTCCATATTTCGAATTTTCATTTTAATTTGTTAAACAATTTATTTTGTTATGAAAAGAAAAAAATGATATATACAAAATAATAACAAAATACGTTAATGCAATTAATTTAAATCAATTTTGGGACTCAAAAAATATATTTATTATACCATATTATGTATTATCAATTTAGTGTAAAATGAGTCTCTACGGTCGAACCGCACACACACACAAACACACTGAGAAACACACTCACACAGCTAAAATATTGAAACAAAACATTTACCAACATAAATGTTAACTCATCTTATCCCATAATCAAGCATTTAATTATAATCGTACTATAGGCTATATCATTCGAAATCATCAAATCTAGTCATCATATTATTATACATATTATATATATACATATATGTATATATATATATAATTATATCATTACTATTATTAAATTATTATTATGATTATTACAACAAACACCAAGCTAATGTTAAAATGGTCGTTAACAATTAAGTTTATCTCATATACTATGTTTTAGCTAAGAATTAATATCAAATTCATTGATTTTCATGTCTGATTTATCTATCTGCTTCAGAAAACGCCAAGTTTAATTTTTTTGGAATTTTTTTGAAGTGTATACAGGGTGTTGCTAAAGAAAAACAAAAAAGTTAAAAGGAAAAAGACATTAATCACACACACACAAAAGTTATTGTTTTTTAAACCTAAGTTAACAAGTATTTCGCTCAAATTTTGTTTATTCAATAAAGATAAAACAAAACGATGAAATGTTACAAAAAGCAAAAAAAAGAACACAAAAATCTAAAAAATGGACTGAAAATGAAATAAAAATATGTATATCAAAGGAAAAAACAAATGAAACAGCTATTCAATCGAATGCAAATCTCTCAACTCTCAGCTGTTTGTTTTTCTGTTTGTCAAAGAAAATTGTTAAATTTATGTTTTAAAAGATATAACAACAAAACGGGAAATGAAATGAAGAAGGAAAATATACATACATACATACACACGCCCACCAATGCATACTATATGCAAACTGTTTCTATATAAAAAAAAAAAAAAAAAAAACTAAATACAAACAAAAACCAAAAAATCAAATCGCATATAGAACTTACTGTTTTTAAAAATGCATCTCTCAGATACAATTTTGTTTTTCTGTATGTAAAACTAAACCTCAACTTACTGCCAACCATTTGTAGCACACACACCCACTCACACACACACATCGTAGAACACCCTGCATATAAGAAATTCTCTGGAACCATTCTTTTCCTAAACTACAATTAAACTTTTTAAAAGCACCATAGCAAAAAACAAACCAGATAAATACCAACAACAAGAAGAACAAAAAAAAGAAAGGATTAACAATGGCAAATTCTCTCAAGAACTATACGCATTTAAATTGAATATTGTATTTTTTTATTACGAATTTTTAATGAAAACGATAAATACCATATAATCGTATATTGAATGTGAATGTTATTAAAACTCATTAAACTATTATTAACAACTATGCTTTTTTATTTGATAACACAATAACAAAAAAAAAACAAGTAATAACTCTCATTAATGTAATGTGTAAGTAAAAACCAGGCAAGAAGAAAAAAACTTACCATTAAAATATATACATAAATATTTTTATACATGTGGAAACAAAAAAAAAAAAAAACTGAAACGAGGAAGGAATAAAAAAGGTAACAGAAAATGGGGTTCTGGATTGGCAGACATCTATATGAATTTGATATATGTATATTGATTATGAATTATACTCAAATACAAAAAAAGAAAGAAAAGAATGAAAGAAAAACCAACAACAACTTGAAGCAGAAATAAACTTAAAAAAAAAAGAAAAAAATTAAGTCTTTTTAATGCTTAGGGGCCACAATTTTCGAAGTAATTAAAAAAAAACCAAACAAGAAATATTATTATTATTATATTAAATATTGTATTAATTAACATTTAAAAAATGTTGTGTAACAGTAATAACAAAACAACAAACGACAAAAAACCAACCAACCAGCAACAACCAATTGTATTGTAAGAATTTCTATTTCCATCAAACACAATAAAATTATTTTGTTTTTAATAAAAAAAAAACAAATCTCATTTATTTAAAATGGAATTAATATCGTGGACCAGGTAAGTCTGTCATTGGCACCTGTTTCAAAATAAAGGAATGCACAGGGCGTTGTTTTTGGAGCTAATTACAGGTTACCGTCATTTGAATTGGCGGCACTAATCGAGGTTGTGACTTGTGAGCTATAAAAATGTATTTTAAGAATTCTGCAAAATGATTTATCGCTCAATTATTTACGATTCTATTAATAACTTACTAATGTTTTTATGTAATTTACGTTAAATGGCAAATAAAGAATATTGCAAATTTTTACATTTTATAGAAAAACACTAAAAAATATATTAGTAAAGTATTGTGTGGAATGTTTTTTTGAGACAAAAATAAACATTTTGCATATTTTCGGATTGAATTATTAGTTATTTTTATATTAATTTATAAAAATTCTAATTTTTTCCAATTGGTGCTCTAACTAATTAAGAAATGAAACATATTGGTATTAATATTTTAATAATAATAATAATTCTGTTCGGCAAAGAACTATGATCTTGTTGGAGGACGGCATTCCAATTTAAGCACAAAAGTTTATTTTAAAAAAAATGAAATAAAAAAATGTATTCAATTGAAATTCCCGCTCAAAGAACACTTTCCTTGCACCAATTTATCGCTTTATAACTAAAATCGATTTTTCAGCGATAACTTTTGCATATCGAAATTGATCCCATCTGTATTTTTGGAAACTGATGCAATTTTGACTCGCTTTTTGGAGAGAAAATCTTTAAATATATTGAATCATCTCGTGAACAAGATGCCCACAGAGCCGCTGTCGGAATTAAGCATAAGTAAGTGGAATTTATTTCTTTTGGAATATGTATTTCCATGTGTTTAAGAAACATGTGCCATGCCGGCGCAGTCCACGTTGCTAAAGTATCGATCTATTTGCATTTGTGTTTGTGCATTTGCAGGTGCCATCTTCACTTCGGAGAAGCGTGGCAATGATGAATCAGGCGAGGGCAGCGAGGTCAAGCCGTTCAAGACCATCCTGCAGGCGATGCGTCATGCTGGAAAGGAACCCTTTCCCACCATCTATGTGGACAGCAAGGATCCCGATGCTGTCGAGACTTATGAGCCGGCGGCCAAATCGCAATTGAAGAAAATTCAGAAATTTTTTGTCCGTGAGGGTCACAAGAATGCCGAGAAGCAACAACGTGAGGCGGGAGATGCTGAGAAGCGACAACAGAATCTGGAGGAGGCAAAGAAGGTAAAAATCCAAGAGGATCCAGCATGGCCAGTGGCCAAAAAAGTGCGCATTGTCGAAGGTGAGAAGCATCGTGGTACGCGAGTGAAAATCTATGGTTGGGTCCACCGCTTGAGACGTCAGGGCAAGGCATTGATTTTTATTACGCTGCGTGATGGCACTGGATTCCTGCAGTGCGTCTTGAATGACTTGCTCTGTCAGACCTATGAGGCTCTGACGTTGTCAACGGAGAGCTCAGTGGTGCTCTATGGCACCCTGAAGCTTGTGCCCGAGGGTAAAACTGCTCCTGGTGGTCATGAAATGAGTGTGGACTACTGGGAACTGATTGGTCTGGCTCCTGCTGGCGGAGCTGATGCCATTCTCAATGAGGAAGCACAACCCGATGTGCAGTTGGATCAGAGACACATTATGATTCGTGGGGAGAATACATCGAATGTATTGAAAATGCGTTCAGTGGTGTTGCAGGCATTCCGTGCCCATTATCTTGAAAATGATTACAATGAGGTGACTCCACCGACTTTGGTGCAGACCCAAGTTGAGGGAGGATCCACTCTGTTCAAACTTCAATACTTTGGCGAAGAGGCCTATCTCACCCAGAGTTCACAGCTGTATTTGGAGACCTGTCTCCCCGCGTTGGGTGATGTTTTCTGCATTGCCCAGAGCTATCGTGCCGAGCAGAGTCGCACGCGTCGCCATTTGGCCGAGTATACGCACGTTGAGGCCGAATGTCCTTTCATCAGTTTCGATGATCTCTTGGATCGTTTGGAGAATCTGGTTTGTGATGTTGTCGATCGTGTCCTCAAGTCCCCATGGGGTCATTTGGTTTATGAATTAAATCCCGACTTCAAGGTACCAAAAAAACCATTCCGTCGCATGAACTATTCCGATGCCATTAAATGGCTAAAGGAGAACAATGTCACCAAAGATGACGGCACTTTCTATGAGTTCGGCGAAGATATTCCCGAGGCTCCAGAGCGTAAAATGACCGATACCATAAATGAGCCCATTATGCTGTGCCGCTTCCCAGTCGAAATCAAATCTTTCTATATGTCTCGCTGCGCCGAGGACCAACGTCTAACGGAAAGTGTTGATGTCTTGCTGCCAAATGTTGGCGAAATTGTCGGCGGATCTATGAGGATCTGGGACTCGGAGGAACTACTCAAGGGCTATCAGCGTGAAGGTATTGATCCCAAGCCGTATTATTGGTACACCGATCAACGTGTCTATGGTTCGATGCCTCATGGCGGCTATGGTCTAGGCTTGGAGCGTTTCATTTGCTGGCTACTCAATCGTTATCATATTCGTGATGTCTGCCTATATCCTCGCTTCCTGGATAGATGCAAGCCCTAAGATGGGACACATTAAGACCAGCAAACTGAATATTTAAAAAAAACTCCTCAAATTTATGCACTTATTTGTATAACCATTTCGTACTAACTTCACACAATAAACCAGGGCAGAGCCTATGCTTAAACAATATTATTATTGTTGTGGTTTTATATTTTATAGATATTTAACCGAAGCTTCAGATCTTGAAAATTCATACACATTTGAGTATTAAAGTGCCTACACATTGCCAAATGAAAATAGTTTATAGAGGGAAATAAAGCTTTTAGAATATAAATATTTTTATACATGTCACCAAAGTTCAACTATACACAAAAAGAAATTCTCTCAGCTTGTCATATTATGCATAATTACTTCAATTTCATTATCCTTATCCATAAAGGCATCCGTTTCGGTGGTGTTCATACCTTGAGCATCGTCCAGTTCTATATCCTCTTCCTGTATCTCCTCTTCACCATCTTCAGCATAATCGTCTTCTTCAGCTTCCTGTGGCACCGCCTCCACCTCGGCAGTTAGATGTTCCTTGCGGTAATGATTCCGCAATAGTTCACTAATCGTGGTGCAGACAATTTGACGGACTTGAGCATCGAAACTGGGTGGAAGCCAGCCAGTTCGCTCATTGCAAACGGCTCCAGTGAGCGGAGTGGGTATCTTTTCGATCATATCCTGAATCTTTGGCAAACGAACATCACAATAACGTAGCATACATTGTCTCGAACGTGGCAATTTATGCTCATCGAAGTATGGATAGTCAATATTTTGAACTAAATCATATTTGATGGCATCATCTGAAGTCGTAGACGATGAGTTTGCCATGGCTTTTTTCTGTTTGGCATATTTACGTGAATAAACAAATTCCGAGACGCCGGAGCCAAAACGCAAACGAAAATCGAAAGTCTGATACAGACGACTCTTGAAATCCTTTCGAGGATCATAGCCATAACGCACATAGAGTGTACGCCACGGGCCATTATTGAAATAGTAAGCCAACGATGGAATTATACATTTAAGCTTATCATTGCGCACACCGGATTCGTATAGAAGAGCTATGCGAGTCCAAATGGGGCAATCATCGAAGAGTTTCTTGACTCGAGCGAATTGCTCATCGGAAACATATTTGATCTTAAGCCGCTTAAGAATCTGAGCATCTGGCTGAGTGGGAAACGTGTCCAGCATATTGAATGAAACAGCGTCATGATTCTCATAGTTCGATATGGTATTTACACCCAGAACTTCGTGCAGACCATCTTCAGAGCTATCGTCCAAGCGATAGTTACCCGAATGGACAATATCCACACGGGCAAAAAGCTCGGGTAGGCACAGCAATTGGGATTGAGGGCGTCTGCAAAGGGAGAACTCTATAATAAACGATCTTTTCATCATTTGACACAGTCACATCTCACTTGAAGTAGTCCAAATCAGTTACATGGTTGGGTTGCACTTCATTCATGGCATATGTCAATTCCATGGCAGCAATGGCATTCTCACTCTTGGGCACGGACCACAATGGCAAATACTGAAAGTCGCAAAGAGCTATTGCAATCATTTAAAGCATACGTAATCCTTGCCCCTCATATGTACTCACATTCGAAGGAGAAGCTGCGACTGCAATGTCCCAGCACGCGCACAACGTACTGAGGTGGAAGATCCTTGTTCGTCTTATGGCGTCTTACTTTAACGGACAGAAGAATGCCTGTCTTGTCTATGCAGTCACCAAAAACGGGTTTATTATACGGATTTTCCGGATGGAAACGCAGCTGCAAGCGTTTCACTTCGTCCCCCAAGACCTGTGCGGATGAGAAAGAGATTATAGTGATTTCCTAAAAAATTACTGTACGTACGTACCTTAGATATATTAACTGGACCACCCAAGGTGGCCAGCATCTTGTCGGTATTTACCACCCTTCCAGGATATTCAATTAATTCATATTCTGTTCGAGGATTAAAACTTAGCTGGCGCGACATTGCTTTGTTTTTAGATTCGAATAAGTGTGACCAGTCATTGTCGGCGACCGCGATAAGTTAAGTTTAGTGTGACCAAAGTAGGCTAATTATCGCATTGTTTAAATGACTATCGGTGGATAAACTAAAAAAAAATAAATAAACATTAAAATGTCTAGTAAGAATAGGAAGAGAACGGCTAGTGGCAGTAGCAGCGACACGGAGCCGGACAGTGAAGAAGAGTCGCGCCTGAAGGATTTGCGGGAACGAGATGAGTTCGCCAATCGTTTGAAGCAACGCGATGAGGAGCGCACCCGCAAGGTGGTGGAATCTACAGGCGGTCGGAAGGCGATTGAAGAGGCCACCAAACGGTTGAAACTAGAGCATGAAGATCGGGACAAAATAGTACCTCATTTGCGTATCAAATCGCGTCGTC
The DNA here is from genome assembly GCA_018150735.1 of Drosophila sp. 14030-0761.01. Lineage (NCBI taxonomy): Eukaryota > Metazoa > Arthropoda > Insecta > Diptera > Drosophilidae > Drosophila > Drosophila sp. 14030-0761.01. The sequence goes on along the minus strand of JAECWO010000027.1, from coordinate 1,577,476 downwards.
AATATTTGGAGAAGCGTAAAGATGACAAAGTGGCGGAACTGGAGGCGGATATCTTGGATGATGAGTATCTGTTCGAGGAGAGTGTGTAAGTGGGAGAAGAATCGAGGAACCGAATTTGGATAAATTTTAATGTTTGTATCATAATCTTCAGGTTGACCAAAAGGGAGAAAGAGGAGCGTCATTATAAAAAGCAATTGCTGAATATAGCCAAGGAACATGAAAAGGCCAGGGAGTTGGAGCGTGTGCAACGGTATCGTATGCCGCAGGATTTGAAAAAGGGTGAAAAATGTAAGCCCAACTGTTGTATGGCCTCTTTTCTGAGCTAATCCTCGAATTGTTTGTATCATTCTTCAGCTGAATATGTGGAAGTAGATGACTATGAGAAACAACCCAATTCGGAGCAAAAGAAATGGGAAGCTGAACTGCTGGCCTCCGCTTTGGGTTCCCATTATGGCTCGAACAAGGATTCCAACGCCCAAGAGGAATACGAATTGCTGTTAGATGATCAAATCGATTTTATTCAAGCCCTAACACTCGATGGGAGTAGGGAAAAGTCATCCAGTCGACAGCCCGAGTTAACAGAAAAGGAGCGGAAACGTTTGACTCTGGATGAAACACGTCGCTCGTTGCCAGTGTATCCCTTCAAGGATGATCTTATAGCAGCCGTTAAAGAGCATCAGGTTCTCATTATTGAAGGCGAAACGGGATCGGGAAAAACAACCCAAGTGCCGCAGTATTTGGTCGAGGCTGGTTTCACCAAGGATAAAAAAATGATTGGCTGCACCCAGCCACGTCGAGTGGCTGCTATGTCTGTGGCTGCTCGTGTGGCCGAAGAAATGGGCGTGAAACTGGGCAATGAAGTGGGCTATAGCATACGTTTTGAGGACTGCACCTCGGATCGTACGATCTTGAAGTACATGACGGATGGTACATTGCATCGTGAATTTCTATCAGAACCGGATTTGGGTTCCTACAGTGTGATGATTATTGATGAGGCTCACGAGAGAACTCTGCACACAGACATTCTATTCGGTCTGGTCAAGGACATAGCCAGATTTAGACCCGAATTAAAACTACTGATTTCGAGTGCCACTTTAGATGCGGACAAGTTTTCAGCCTTCTTTGATGATGCACCCATTTTTCGAATACCCGGCAGACGTTATCCTGTCGATATCTTTTACACCAAAGCACCGGAAGCTGATTACATTGATGCCTGTTGTGTTTCGGTATTGCAAATTCATGCCACTCAGCCACTGGGTGATATTTTGGTTTTTCTTACTGGCCAGGATGAGATCGAGACGTGTCAGGAGGTTCTGCAGGATCGTGTAAAACGTTTGGGCTCCAAAATACGCGAATTGGTAGTTGTGCCCGTCTATGCCAATTTGCCCAGCGATATGCAGGCAAAAATCTTTGAGCCCACTCCACCAAATGCCCGCAAAGTCATTTTGGCCACAAACATAGCTGAGACCTCGCTGACTATAGATAATATTATCTATGTCATTGATCCTGGGTTTGCAAAGCAAAATAATTTTAATTCACGCACCGGCATGGAATCCCTGATGGTTGTACCCATCTCAAAGGCGTCTGCCAATCAGCGAGCCGGTCGAGCCGGACGCACAGCGCCGGGCAAATGCTTTCGCCTATACACGGCTTGGGCGTATAAGCATGAGCTGGAGGACAACACTGTGCCCGAGATACAGCGCATTAATCTGGGCAATGCTGTTCTAATGCTTAAGGCATTGGGCATTAACGATCTGATACATTTCGATTTCCTTGATCCACCGCCGCATGAGACATTGGTTCTGGCTTTGGAACAACTGTATGCCCTGGGTGCTTTAAATCATCACGGAGAGCTAACTAAGTTGGGCAGGCGCATGGCCGAGTTTCCTGTGGATCCCATGATGGGTAAAATGTTGCTGGCGAGCGAAAAGTATAGTATAGTTTTTGGGAAACCATTGTTGATTCTTCTAATCTTTGAATCTTTACAGATACAAATGCTCTGAGGAGATGGTCACCATTGCAGCTATGTTGTCGGTAAATAGTGCTATTTTCTATAGGCCAAAAGATAAAATCATTCATGCCGACACAGCCCGCAAGAACTTCAATCATATGCACGGCGATCACTTGAGCTTGCTTCAAGTCTATAATCAGTGGGCAGAGACAGACTATAGCACTCAATGGTGCTATGAAAACTTTATTCAATACCGCTCCATGAAGCGGGCAAGAGATGTGCGCGAGCAGTTGGCCGGGCTAATGCAGCGGGTGGAGATCGATATGGTCAGTTGCTTGCCAGAAACGATAAATGTGAGAAAAGCAGCTACGTCTGGTTACTTCTATCATGTGGCTCGTCTCTCAAAGGGTGGACATTACAAAACCATTAAACACAACCAGACCGTAATGATTCATCCGAATTCATCGCTTTTCGAGGAACTACCGCGCTGGGTCCTCTACCATGAGTTGGTCTTCACATCCAAGGAGTATATGCGACAAGTGATTGAAATAGAAAGTAAATGGCTGCTAGAAGTTGCCCCGCATTATTATAAAGCCAAGGAACTGGAGGATTCAACGAATAAGAAAATGCCCAAGGTTACGGGGCGAGCTGATATGACACAATAAAGAAGGCAATATTGAAAATTCTCTAAAGATTGTGGTTTTACTTCATGCATGTCAGATATTTGAAATTTGCCGCTTTAATAATAGTAGGTTGCGACGATATTTAGGTATTGAGCAAAAACTAGAGATGAGTAACCAACTATTCGATGTCACGGTGACAACTGTGATATTCTCATTTGTCAGTTATATACCATGTTCTGCTGTTATCTTAAACATAAAGTTTAAAATAAATAAATATGGATATACGGAAACCGTTTTAAAACGAACGAAATTCGATGGCAGAGGGTTGTGTGTTACTTTAACTTAAAACTTTGAATTTTAACTGCTCAGTAATCACTGAACTGTAACTGTGACTGTGCTGAACGTGCCCATTGTATCGAATTGCGTCCAAGGTATCGCCGACATCGTGCAGTTATTTCATGTTTTGTTCCATTCGAACGGCCAGCATTTTGAATTTTACATAATAAAGTTAAGTCGTAAACGTTGTAAATAGTAAGTGTAAAAAGTGTAGAATATATTCTAATCTAAGTAAGCCCAATTGGTTGTCAAATAAATTCCTTAAATGATTAAAATTGACATTTCGGCTGACGTTCTAACCTAAAAACTGATGAAATCTCATTCGTATCGCACACACACACATATATGTATACACAGTCGGCTTTTTTCTATTCATATTGACAACTTTGGACTTGCTTAATATAAAATATATATACAAAATATTTTGTAATTTTGTTTTTAATCAATAGGACGGACCACAAGAAATGGCTGCTCAGTTCTTCAATCGTATTGGCCAATTGGGTCTCGGTGTTGCTGTGCTCGGAGGCGTGGTTAACTCGGCATTATATAATGTAGATGGTGGACATCGTGCGGTCATCTTCGATCGCTTCTCTGGCATCAAGGAGAATGTAGTGGGCGAGGGTACACATTTCTTCATCCCCTGGGTGCAGCGTCCCATTATCTTCGACATCCGGTCGCAGCCCCGCAATGTTCCCGTGATAACTGGTAGCAAGGATTTGCAGAATGTCAACATCACATTGCGTATTCTATATCGTCCCATTCCGGATGAGCTGCCAAAGATCTATACAATTTTGGGTCAGGACTATGATGAGCGTGTGTTGCCCTCCATTGCCCCTGAGGTCTTAAAGGCTGTTGTTGCACAGTTTGATGCCGGCGAGTTGATTACACAGCGTGAGGTGGGCAAAACATATATAACATAAATTGATCTGTATTTAACTCGATTCTCTCCGCATAGATGGTGTCCCAGCGCGTCTCCCAGGAGCTGACAGTGCGTGCCAAGCAATTCGGCTTCATTTTGGATGATATTTCCCTCACCCACTTGACCTTTGGCCGTGAATTCACCCAGGCTGTGGAAATGAAACAGGTTGCCCAACAGGAGGCCGAGAAAGCTCGCTTTGTGGTCGAGAAGGCCGAACAACAGAAATTGGCTTCCATTATTTCGGCGGAGGGTGATGCTGCTGCTGCCGATTTGCTGGCCAAATCCTTCGGCGAAGCTGGTGATGGTCTCGTCGAATTGCGTCGTATTGAGGCAGCCGAGGATATTGCTTATCAATTGTCCAGATCACGTGGCGTTGCCTATTTGCCCAGTGGACAGAGTACACTCCTTAATCTGCCCTCAACTTTGGCGCAATAGTGTGTGTCGGCGTCTCGTTAATCTTAGTTTTACATGAAAATCAACAGCAAGAGCAAAACACCCTGTTAGCATTTAAACTAAAATACGTTTTTATTCAACTTTTGATTGGACACAAATAAGGAACGGCCAAAATTATGTCATTTAAAAGGTTCTTTCTTCAATTGTTTCCCTTCGTGTCGTTCGTTGCTGGCGACTCAAAATTTATTGTTCCCCCCTGAGTCGTTCTTGGAGCGAATGAGCAAAAGATAAAGCAGCAGCAGAGCGCACTTCCATTTAAAATTGGTTTAGAAATAAAGCAACGAAATTGCCTACAATTTGTTAAGTGAACACCAGTAATTTGAATAAACCAAGTATATAGTAACTATATACAACCAATTCCTACATTTAATCAAAATTGTCTCCCCGTTTCAGAAATAATCAAAGTTTTATGGAGCATTAAGATATAATTTGAAATTGAAATTTTGGCTTTCATCGGCATGCTGTCTTTATTTTCGAGCGACTCCGATTGGTAATATCTAAAAGAGATGTGAAAGATGGGCGGAATCGTGTCTGGTTTAAGCCATTTATGTTTTTTGTAAGCGTGTTAATAGCACATTTAAGAAGCCAAATCTAAATTGATAGAAATTAAAAAGGAAATTGGGTAGGAAAACAAAAAAGCACATTAATTAAATGATAATTTCTTAAAATTTAACCAAAATCGGATGACTATATCATTTATAATATAGATTTGGTTTTCCACACATTAAGTAACACAAGAACTTGCAAGGGTGTACAAACTTCGGTCATGCCGATGGTCTAAATGAATACTTATATGTAATTAGTAAAGAGTGTAGGTACTTTAACTACTTAATAAATGGTGTCTACTCGTATACTATTTTTTAATAATTACTATTTCTGTAATGGTGACAAGTAATTCTATAAATTTGGAAGCTAACAATTCCCCCCTAGCTCTCAGCTTATCAGTTTATTAACAAAAACTTTGGTTTTCAATTTGACAGACATAATTATAGATGATAATTGCAAAAATTGGTTTTCTGTGAATTTCAAAGGACTTATACGGAGACTGGCTATACCAAAATAGGGTAACGTGAAGTCAAATTTATATAGTTCGGAATGTCTGTTTTACGTATTTATTGTTGAACTAGGTATACATAAAGGAAATATCCTTGGGCCATGCATTGGTTTCTATCGCTTATCCCATTTGCTTAACTTTCATTCATTGTTTCTTTCGCTTGATTATGCAATCCCCCACTCGAAGGCGCCAAGCGACCCCTATAAATGGTAAGTTTCCTCTTCTTTCTATGCCTTTCAACGCAAGTCAGCCATAAATCAAATTGAAGTACATCACCAGCATTAAGTAGAAATACATTGTGGATGGTTCTACGTCTGCCTGACGTGTGGGTGGAGTGTGTGAGAAAGAGAGAGAGGGAGCATTACAATCAAAATCAGGAACCGTGTTGGCATGGTGAAAAATCTGTTGATTCAGTCCAAGTGATTTGCCAAAGTGGCTTCGTTGAAATGTCAGGCACACTCTTCAGCAACAGTTGGGCCGGGAAATGCCCAACCCCCAACCCCAAAACTCCATACTCCATTTCTATTTAACCCTCATAGAAGACCCAAAGCTTTTGACGTCACCCAAGAGCGGTTCAGCATCAAATACATTTTCTGACGTCACACTTTCTTTCTCTTTCAAAAAACACATTGAAAAACCAGTTTTCAAAGATGTGCGAATGCGATTTTATTAAGTTCATTAATCTGTTTGCTGTCTTCACCATGAATATCAATTTGTTGATGTGTTGCTGTGAAGTCAACTTGCTGAGAAAATCCCTCGCCAAATGTGATTCATGAGTTGTTGGGGATTCCTTTTTTTCTTTGCTCTTTGCATGGTAAACGAGAACATATCGAAATGGATGGATATGAACCTACTACGATTTGGATTGGTTAAAAAAATTATTGTTATACAAATTTTCACGAATCACACATTATTTTTTAATACAAAAATTTATATTTGAAATGTAAAGCCATTTTCTTTCTGTATATTCATTGATTTGGCCAAATTAAAAAACAAAATTAGTCACCAGCAAGTTTAACGCTCTTTATACATTTATATATATTCATAATCAAAATCAAATTTTAAACAAAAAAAAAACCAATCCATTAAAATTATAAAAAAAATCAAACTTGAATTACACTCACACACGCAGAGAGAATTGCAAAATTGTATTTAAAACTGAAGATAATTTGTTTGGTGTGGCGCAGTTTTGAACCGGTCCTGATCTCGATGCTCGTGCCCCCCGGTTTTCTGTGCTCGTGCTCCGCTTTAAGCTTTAAAAGCCTTCCCATTCTGCGACTGGCGCTCAGTTCGCAGGCACGCGTCACTGTAACAGCATCTCTCACAAGTTATTGCGGGGCGAAGAAAATCCAACTTCAACTTAAATATTAAGTACAACGTACGAAACGGAAACAAAAGCAAATAATTAAAAGTCAGTTTAACCAAAGTGCATATACGGTGAGTGGCATCTGCGTGCGGAAAACAGAAAACAAAAACACTTCAATATCATAATTAGTTTTTGGGCTCACACATACCTCAATATACCTGGCGTATACGTAATTTAATTTCCCAAAATACATTAACTACCATTTTAGCCTTGTTAACTAAGTTAAACGGCATTCTTTTACGGCTTAATACAATCTTGTCTTGGTTTTGGGGCTTGTTCTGGTTATCTACAAGTTTTGCATCTATGTATAAAAAAGTTGTTGCCTTCAATGTCAAACTGCCTTGGCAACTTGTTTAGGTTTGAAAGTGCTTTAATACAAAATGAAAAAAAAATTCAACAACAAATAACTAAAAACACAAATATGCAAGTGAATACAAAAATTAATGCAAAACTCTCATTATCATGCACATTATATAATCGTGTGTATAAAATGAGGCACCTTACAATATAATATTAATAAAATATGCTTAGGAATTGCTGATATCAAGGCAATCTGGAATATCTCTAGGGATCGACAACCCCTTAAAAGTCAAATATAGCTCTTCTCGTGGTTAAGGGGATCAAAGTAACTAGAGCAAATGCAAATCTCTACTTGAAATCAAGAACATAAACATATTGTCAAATTTTTTCTTATGACTTCTTCAATATAGCAAATGCTTTTTGAAATAAATTTAATATTCTTAATCTGTAAATCCTACCTAGGTGAATTCTATCCTAAATATTTGTAGTGTTCTCTTATATTAAAAACAGTTTTGAGATATTTTAAATTTAATTAAATTTCATTTTTGGTTCTTATGTTATTTTTATTTGACTTCTCAAGTGGTTCTTAGCTTTAATTTTCCCATATAACAAGTATAATCACAAATATATAAATATCACTATAATATAATCATGAATTGTTTCAAACAATTTGCAGCTGCTACTGATTAGCAAATATATAACATATAAATATTCATTGTGAAATTACATCTTTGCTCTTCTTTCCCATTTTCTTTGCTGCAAAATGCTTGACTCACATCTAGTTTCTTGATTTACAATTCTATTTTAAAATGAGTAACTTACCAGCAAATAGAACTAACAAACTAAAGCAAACTAACGGTAATGGTAAAGCTAATATTATGGTGGAAGATAAACTCGATCCCAAGGTCTCGGTACGTTTAACTGAATAGTGTAGATATTGAAATTGGAAACAAAACCAAATACTAATTCCTTTCGTCTACCTGCAGATCGATATGGAGGCTCCTGAATTTAAAGATTTTGCCAAATCAATGGTGGATTATATAGCGGAATATTTGGAAAACATACGCGACAGGTAAGTGACTCAATTGTGTGGTCGGTTAATTAAATTAAATTTAGTACATCGATACATATAGAAATTTCATTGTCTCGCATTGACCTCAACCAACTGGGAGATAAATTCAATTTGAAAGTTCACTTTTTTCCGTTCTGATCGGGGAGCTGCAGGCACGTGTGTGTGTTCCGCTGTGTGTGTGAATGACATTTAACGGCTGCTTTTCGAACTGTATTAGTCATGGGAAAGTCTCTCAGATTGTGGCCTTCTACAAGTACTTTCATTTTTTGTTATTTTTTCGCCATTGCTTTGGCTAATTAATTATTACATTATAATAATAAACAAAAAAGGTTTTAAATTTGTTGGCGTGTCAGGGTCAAATGGTCTTAGCTATTATGTTTACTCTACCCTTGAGAGTTGGTTAGTTCATTGTTCTTGAGCACTTCTAACGGCTTTTGCTTGCTTTTAAGAAAAAATGAAGCAAGTAAGTCGTCAGGCCGACTTGGATATACCATGCACCAAGTGAAAAAACAAATTCAACTTTATAAAGCCCAATTTATATATTAAATTCCTTTCGCTTGCCGCGATTGCTAACCCATGCAATTTATTTAAAGACTTCTTCTATATATTACCATACATGTCTATATATTCCTATAGATTTCTATACATTTCATAGATTTCTATATATTCCTATTGATTTATTTATATTTCTATGGGAATATATAGAAAGCTATCGAAATATGAGAATATATTAAAATCTATGGGACTATAGAAATGAATTTCCATCTCAAGCGGAAGAATACTTCCAAATGATTGGCCATCATTCCCCATTTAGTTTCCTGTATCCCTATTCAGAGCCCTATTCTTTGCTCTCTCTCTCTGATTGTCTATTGATTTTTATGCACTAGCAACAAGTTGCAAAAGTTGGGTGGCAGATTGGAAGGTCGTGGTAGGAGGAGGAAGTGGAGTTGGAGGAATGAAATTCAATTTGTTGAAAGCTTTCTCTTGAATGGCTCCTAATGACTGATGCTAATAGAATTTCGTTATTCTTCCCTTCTTGTTTAGACGAGTCCTGCCCGAAGTGAAGCCTGGTTACTTGAAGCCCTTGATACCGGATGAGGCACCAGAGAAGCCAGAAAGTTGGCAAGCCATAATGGAGGACATCGAGCGTGTGATTATGCCCGGTGTGACTCACTGGCATAGTCCGAAGTTCCACGCCTATTTCCCTACTGCCAACTCCTATCCGGCTATTGTGGCCGATATGTTGAGTGGAGCAATTGCGTGCATTGGCTTTACATGGATAGCCAGTCCCGCCTGCACAGAGCTGGAGGTTGCTATGATGGATTGGTTGGGCAAAATGTTGGACTTGCCCGCTGAATTTCTGGCCAGTTCGGGCGGCAAGGGAGGAGGCGTTATCCAGGGCACAGCAAGTGAATCTACTTTGGTGGCTTTGCTCGGAGCCAAAGCCAAGAAATTGCAAGAGGTGAAGGCGGAGCATCCGGAATGGGATGAGCATACCATAATTGGAAAGCTAGTGGGCTATTGTTCGGATCAGGCTCACTCATCTGTGGAGCGGGCTGGTCTCTTGGGTGGCATCAAGTTGCGCTCGGTGAAGTCGGAGAATAATCGCCTGCGCGGCGATGCTCTCGAGAAGGCCATTGAGCAGGATTTGGCTGATGGTTTGATTCCGTTCTATGCTGTCGTCACTCTTGGCACTACCAATTCCTGTGCCTTCGATCGCCTGGATGAGTGCGGTGTGGTGGGTAACAAGTACAATGTCTGGATTCATGTGGATGCAGCTTATGCTGGTTCGGCCTTTATTTGTCCCGAGTATCGTCACTTCATGAAGGGCATGGAGCGGGCAGATTCGTTCAACTTCAATCCCCACAAATGGATGCTGGTGAATTTCGATTGCTCGGCCATGTGGCTGAAGGATCCCAGTTGGGTGGTCAACGCCTTTAATGTGGATCCTCTTTATCTCAAGCACGATATGCAGGGATCGGCTCCGGATTACCGTCATTGGCAAATTCCCTTGGGTCGTCGTTTCCGTGCCCTGAAACTCTGGTTCGTTCTGCGTCTGTACGGTGTGGAGAATCTTCAGGCTCACATTCGTCGCCATTGCAATTTCGCCAAACAATTCGGCGATCTGTGTGTCGAAGATTCACGGTTCGAGTTGGCCGCTGAGGTGAACATGGGTCTGGTCTGTTTCCGTCTCAAGGGCAACAATGAGAGGAACGAAGCTTTGCTCAAGCGAATCAATGGACGCGGCAATATTCACATGGTGCCAGCCAAGATCAATGATGTCTACTTCTTGCGCATGGCCGTCTGTTCGAGATTCACCCAGTCCGAGGACATGGAATACTCATGGAAGGAGGTCAGCGCAGCGGCTGATGAAATGGAAGCTGAAAAATAAGCGTGAACATCAGTATTTGGAATGATTGTCTAAGGGAACAAGACAGATTTAGGGAATTTACAATGACATAGAGATGGAGGGGAATATTCCAATTTACGGATTCGCTTTGTTTTTGATTTTTAACCCCAATCATAATGCTCAAAAAATATTTAAAAATACTTCTGTTGGGATTATCTAATGTTAATGTGTTATTTCTTATCTAAATGAATTTAATTATTTTGTTTTTGATCTTAGTTTTGCTATTAAAAAACATGTGGACCAAACTTAACTAGGAAATGTTATCCCAGTTCCATTCTCTATTGAGGAAAGAAATCATATTATCGTTGTCTAGTTGTTGTTGTTGATATTTTATTGCTATTTAATAAATATACATATATCTACTTAAAAAAATAAACTTCGTTAATTGTAACTATAAATTTTGACTAGCTTTTTACTATGTATTTTGTGTTTTGAGTCAATTGCACTGCCTCATCTTGTAATAGTCAATAATGCGTTGAGCTTCCCGAATTCCACTGGATCGGGCTCCATCGATTGTGCCAAAGCCATGCAGGGTGGTGGCATCCCCAGCAAAGAGAAGAGATGGAACCGACTCACCCAGGGGAGCTGCCAAACGTTGAACGTCCTTAGCACTGCTTGAGATGGAGAAATAGGGACGACCACCCAGATAGCAAGCTGACGAATTCCAGTTGGATCGTAGCAGGCCCTGCGGATAGGGTACGAGGTGATTGCGTATACACTTCCTCAATAGAACTGTTATTTGTTCCAATAGGTTGGAATCCGGTAGCTTTTCGATCTCATCGTAGTAGCCACCTCCAATGCGAATTTCCAAGACATGTCGGCTGGTGGGCAGTTGAGAGATTTCCACCACCTGCTGGGTCCAATTACGTTCCTGCTGATGATTGGACGTCTCGTTCAATGGCCGGAGATTAGATTTAAACCAACGACTTATAGGTTTCTTGTAGGAGATGAATATCTTGACAGGATTGCCGTTGCCCAGATTTTGTATGGCTAAAAGCTTTTCCAGGGGCAAGGTAGGATTAAACAGGATACCAGCAAAGGTCTTAAGGACGCCCAAGGGCAATGTGCATATTATGTGATCGGCCTTATAGAGACTTCCATCTAGGCATCCCACACTTTTGAATTCGCCCAGCATTGGGTGTCCAATCCACTCAATTTTTCCCACAGGCTTGCCCGTTTGCAATTGATCTTCGTCCAAGTTCTTCTTCAGTTCATTGACCACATTGTCCAATCCTGTGGGTACATATATCGGATGCTGTTCTTGTTGAACGACTGGATAGCTGGTTATTTGCTCTATGTTAACGTGTTCCAGGCAACATCCAAAAATGCTGCTGAACTCCTTGAACAGCGACTGGAAAATCTCTTGGGCTGTCTGCTGTTCGGCAGGATCCTTATAGGAATTGGATATTATGTTATTACTTTCCATTTGAAAATAGGACATCACATTGTCCAAGGCATGCAAATCATTCCCCTTCTTCAAGGTGTCCTTCACCTTTAGCCCGCGACAGAGTTGTCGAAAGAGAGTGTCAATTAGCTCTACCATGACTGGACTTACTTGCTTCTCTTGATGCACATACTCGACCTTTTCCTTCTGCTTGATCTGCTTGCTTAGGCCCTCGGCATTTTTCAACAGTTCATACGTGGAATCATGAGATCCATCTATGCTAACCCATTTGGCGCCCAGTTCACAGAAAGTGTCGCCGAATTTCTTGGAATTAATCCTGCCGCCATAACGATCGGTGGCCTCCAGAACGAGGCATCTTCGAAATCCATGAGAGAGCAAATGCTGAGCCGCAGAGAGACCTGCTAGCCCGGCACCTATCACAACAATCCGAGCATTGTCCTTGGCTGCCTCCAGATCGCCACTATGAAGCGGTATCGATGGATGATTGTGGTATTGACTACCCAAATCCGCTCTCAGTGCCTTTGCATATAAGCTACGACTGCCTATTTTATAAGTGATTATGGCAAGAAGAGGATGATCAGGATAATTCAAGAGAAGGTGCCGCAGCGCCATTTCATTCACATCCGCAGTGGGAGCAGGAGGAGATTCTTGCAATAGTCACTTACCATTGCATAGCAAGCTAGACTGTAAATTTTGGTTTGTTGTTTTTTCTAATGCTGCAAAATTACAATTTTTTCAAGGTTTTCTATTTGTAATTGTTATTATTATTGTTGTAAAACAGCTGTCTAAGTAATGAGTATTAGAGGTGTGCATTTCTATCACGATGACTGCTACCTATCGCTTAAAGTATCATCTCTAGTATCACGACATCTGTTTGCCCACACTGGATTTATGGCGCCCAAGTTTGAATTTGTCTAGCAATGTTATTGAAATTCCTTAACTATATTTTCTTTATTAAAACAATATTTACTATAAATACAGAGATATAAATAGTTGAATATGGAAATGGAAGTACACTTGGTGCTGCTCACTGCGACTTTTCATGCGTGACACTGCCATTATTTGCTAGGATTTGGAAATGATGCGTTAGTTCACCCACTTCGCCTGTCTTACTAGGAGCATCAAGCAGACGTTTCTGATCCACCAGGAGGTCCGTCAATTGCGTCTCAATTTCCGACCATGCGTAATCAATATCCGATGGCTTGGGATCCATCCCACAAACGGCAAATCTCAAAAATAAACATCCAGCATGCTCTGCCTTGACCATATAGATCTTCTTGCGTTCCATGAGACGCTGGAGCAGTTGTGCTGTAATCTCATTGTCGCCCTTGGGTCGGAAACAAACCAAACCCAATGCTCGAGGGGCCACTAATTCGAAACGGTTATCCTTGTTAACCAGGTTCTCGAACTGCTCAGCCAGGCCAATGTGTTTCCGGACATGGGCCCGCAATCCTTCGGCGCCCAGAGTCCGGAATGTGATCCACACTTTGAGTGCTCGGAATCGACGACCCAGTGGGATTTGCCAATGCCTGAAATCGGGTATCTGCGATTGACCCTCATACTTGTGCTTCAAGTAGATGCGATCCACATTAAAGCTGTCAACAACTTTGTTGGCATCCTTCAACCACATGGCGGAGCAATCGAAATTCACCAGCATGAACTTGTGAAGATTGAAATTCAATGAGTCCACACGGTCTATGCCGCGTCTCAGGTCGGCACACTCGTCTAGGGCAAAAGCTCCACCCGCATAGGCTGCATCCACATGGAGCCACACATTGTGGTCCTCACACACCGTCGCCAAGGATTGAATGTCATCATAGGCGCACGTCCCTGTAGTGCCTAGTGTGGCAATGCAAATAACTGGTATGCGACCCTCCTGCACATCCGCTTCAATGGCCTTTTTCAGGGTTTCGCCACGAAGGATCAGATCTTCTCCAGCTGGCAACAGCTTAATGGGCATGGCGGCAATCACACCTGCCTTCTCAATGCAACTATTACTCTGGTCCGAAGAGTAAGCGATCAATTTGCCTCTAATCTCGCTCTCGCTTAGGTCTGGATGAAGTTCCCGATATTTGAGCACCGCTTGCTCCCGGGCAGCCAAAACAGCCACTAGAACGGCCTCACTGGCCGATCCTTGGATGACACCACCGCCAGGACCTTCGGTGGCGTGCAGAAACTGTTCAGGCAACTTAAGGAATTTGGCCAGCCAATCCATAACGACGACTTCGAGTTCCGTGCATGCAGGACTGCAGATCTGGAAGAGGAATTCCAATTTAATCATCGTACTAATGTTTGTTAATCAATTATCACCTAATTAAAAAGTACTCGCAACTTAATTAACTTGACAGCAACTAAAAATCTTTCCAGAGCTTAAAGACTTTCAATGATTTTGATAGGGAATGAATGAAATTATAAAGAAGGATGTAAGTTCATGTTTAGAAAATGCTTCCTTGGGTTAACAAAAACTTTCGCATTATGTTAGATTTATGTTAGTGTAAATGCAAATATTATTGAATTGTCAATATTTTGATGAGTCTGAAAGATTTCCATTCGCTCATCATTGTCTCGTGTCTTGTCTTCTGTTATGATAACAACAACCTGTTTGGACTTTCACTTGCGGCCCATCTCATGACAAAGGGCTCCCATTCATGAGATTTCTCTGCCCCCCACTCTCTCTCTCTCTCTCTCTCTCTCTCTCTCTCTCTCGCCAGCTACGTACCCAACTAAAACCAATGATGCCAAAGCCACTGGCCAACATTTCACCCACAATTGAAGGGTATGAGACACTTGTGGGATAGTAGGCATGCATATTGGGCGATTGCCAATGTGTTATTCCTGGCTTGATCACGCTGTCAATGTCGGTGAGAATGTCGCGCCATGATTCTGGATTTTCGGGCATTTGCTTTGGTATTTGGTCCAACATATAACCGGGCTCCACCGAGGGTAGGACATCGTGATCCCGTATATTTTCCAGATAGTCGGCTACAAAATCCACAGCCGCCTTGCCAAATTCACGAAATTCTCTTGCATCCATTTTATATATCTAGTATCTGTAGAGTATGTGTCTATATTTGCACTTTTCACGCTTTTGTTTGTCCACTGAACAACCGATTTAAGATGCTGATGGTGCCCTCTGGGACGCTGTAGAGTTCACTCTGAAGCGGCTAGCGGATGATGGGCTGGTTTTTATACTCCACGCTCTGGACACACAATGGCACAGTGGTCAAGCGCAGCGAATCGGAGAATGGCGCATGACTCGGGAATACAATAAGTGATCAATTTGCTATGCCAATCATTAAAGATCTGTCTAATCTTCTAGTCCGACAGATTAATTTAGGGTTGTTTGGTTCTTGTAAAACGACCTCACGTTAAATCAATTTTAATTTCATTTTCCTCCCATGTAGATATTTAATGACTTCTCATTCAATCGGTTCCACTCTCCCACTCTACCGAAACTGACAGTGGGAACACTCTTGTCCGCATCATCACTCTTCCCAGTTAAGCGTAAGTGTTCCCACTTTCAACTCTCTTCGGTGCGCTCTCTTAACTGCATTAGCTATTAACTGGTTTTTTGTTTTGGGCCTTAACTTTGTTGCGAGCCATTTCCCGGCCTTGACACTATTACGTTTTCAAACTAGTATCTCATTTTCAATTGAAAGCTAGAGGGTACGAAAGTAAAATTGTGTAAGTTGTTTAGGATTTCACAAGATAATTTCGGAGAAGAGGAAGGAGCAAAAAAATTGTTAAGAAAATCTTTCTTAAATATTTCTGTACATTAAAGATTATGTTGCAATAGTTTTATCAAATATTTAATGACAAGAACGTTACGTAAAACATACTTCTCTTTGCCCTATATAAAATTTTAAGGTTAAAAAATTGTGGGTTTAACTTAATTCGCATTGGACATCATTTAATATTATTTTTTTATTGTTTTATTAACTTCATTACTTGCTTGAACTTTACAAATTTAGATATATCTACTCGAACTCTGAATATTAAATTGACTTATTCAGTTTGCTAATGATCACTGAACTAATTGTTTGCTATCTAATTTCATTGAAATTTCCCACCAGCATATACTTTAGATGAAGGATTGTGAAATAATATTTTAATTATATTAGCTTAGATCTCTCAAAATCAGATATAGCAAGAAAAAGTTTGAGTGTAAATTCTTACAATTACTTAAATATCCATTAACTGGCTAGTAACCGATCGATACAGACCCACAGGATTAAAATATTTTTAATACTTAGTGAGTAAGTAAGAGAATGTCGCCAGGACACCAGCAATATTCCTACTTTTGACACATGAGTAACTCAACTCGTTACTCTCTTTAGAATATATGTCGGAAACGCTTTTACGCGTCGCATGATTGTAAATTCTCAAACTTTGTCAAGGACCTTTATTAACGGTAATGATGGACTCACCCAACTGAAACCCAAGACACCAATGCCTGCGATTAGCAACTCTCCAATGATTGAACCCGCTGATGTGGATGATGGGTAGAAGGCATTGAAATACGGAGATTGCCAATGGGTCAAACCGGGCAAAATGATGCTATCCAAATCATTCAAAATCTCGCGCCAATGTTCCGGCTGCTCGGGAATCTCTCGTGGCAATTGATTGATCACAGCATGTGGCACCACACTGGGCAAGACATCTCTGTGGGTAGGGGAAAATGTTGTAGTTTTTAATGCATATTTTAAAGCACTCATTCACAAAACACACACCTCTCACGTATATTGCCCAGATAATTGATAATGAACTCAATTGAGGCATGGCCAAATTCGCGAAATTCATCAAAGTCCATTTTGTATGTGGTTATATTTAAGTTTCCGTTACTGTTTCCAAGGATTAAAGTTTTCTAATTTCAGTCCCGATGCGCTGTCTGCGTTTCGCACTTGTGCACGGTTGACATTCGGATCTATAAATGATCAAAACCTCAATGAATCGCTGCCGAAAAACAAGTAAGTTGCGCTTAAGTCGTTAAAACTTTCAACAGCCCTAAAACAAAGGCGTAGCCAGGATTTTATCTAAAAGGGGCCAAATTTTGTTACCAATCGATAGTTGATACATAGGAAGAAAATTAAATTACGATACATAATCATGAGACTTTATTAGGTATACCATTCGAATTGGCGTTTTCTCTAAATCTAAGGCCGAGTTTTGCAATTAGGAGACACATTCTTAAAGATGTTTTCTTGGTTTCCATCTACGATGAAAATAAATCGAATAAAATTATGTTTAATAAATTCTATACTAAAAAGTCGATTACTGGAATTTTAAAAATATTTTTAACACGAAAAAGATACAACTTCTTCCTGACAAGTAAATTTTTGAAACATTTGTATCGATACATTTTCTATTACCCTTGAATGGGATAAAATACTTTTTATTTTTTCTTGACTATATTCTCATTCATATATTCTACTGATTGAGAAAATTCCAAAATTTAAATTGAGAGACATTTCTTTGTACTTAGTTTCTTTGCATGGGGTTTCTTTTACCAGTTCGCTGTGACCCCCTTTGGGTTCGCCAGTGGCCCTAGACTGCAGCAACGCCAGCAGATGATGCTATGTGTGAAAATGTGCTTAGACAGCAAGTTTTAGGTTGTTTTTAAATGTATTTTGGTATTTTTAGGGCCAAAACAAAACTGAAACCGTAGACCATTGCCGAGATTTATGTAACTCTGTTGCTGCTGCTGCTTCTGTCGCGGCTGCTGTTACAGAAAATGACATGAAAACCTAAAGACAAAAGTGAAAAATTTATATAAAACGCGTTTGTAATTGTCTAATAAATGCGAGTCAAAAACCATTGTCATCTAACGACTATTTAGACGGAGCTGTAAACAATCCGGTTTCATTAACTGGTCTCGTTCAGAAATCATTTGGCAAACAATTTAAGTAGATAGTTTACACATAGATATATCTTTATTCCCGTTTAGTCATTCAGGCAGACAAATTTGAAAGTCAAAGTCGATTTTGTAAGCGATGAACGTTTGCAGCTGCGTCACTGTCCGCGTCTGCATCTGCGTCGGCGTCAGCGGCAGCGACAGCAGCAGCTGCAGTAGCGGAAGTGACCCGAGGGCTGGTCTCGGTCTCGGTCCAAATGCATTTCATCAGCCACCATCATCGGCAGGTTTCAGGGTCATCATGCAATTTAATGACCGATGTTAGCCCAATTTTTGTTTTCTTTTAGCTCCAATGAACACTGAAAGAAATGAAAATTTACCCCCATATATTGTACTATATATTTATTATAGTATGAGAGAAAACTAAATTTTATTTTTAAGATTCCAAGTCATAAATGTTCTCTTCAGAAAAGAAATGTTAGAAGTGCAAAATGTATTAAAGAAAATCTCTTCGGGTAATATTTAAAACGGAAATAGGTAAATTTTTCATAAGTTTTTGCTTTTTATGGTCAAATTAAAATATGTACATATGTATATCATCATTATAATGCTTATTCCTGCCTAAGCGGCACACCCTGCGTATACGTTATGTATGGTTTGCAAGCTATAAACAAAAAAAATAACGCGATGACATGAAATATATGAAAAATATGGATTCTAAGTGTGTTTTCTAACCTAGACTCCAAATTGACTTTGTCTAAGTCGTAATTCGATTTTATCGAATTTAAATTCCCATCGAAAATATTGTATTTTAATTCTACTATAATACTATAATAATTTATTATTTGTTTTTAGTATAGATTATTCCTTGTTCGATTCCAATCTACAATACATTTTTATAAACATTGTCGATAAAGAATTTGATGTCTAACTGGCAGAGCTACCCACTCACTGAATGTCATATCAACTATAAATGGTGGCGGCCAGCTGTTTCACTTGCTCTCTCTCTTTCTCTCTCATTCCCTCTCTTTTCATATTCATCTCCATCTCATTGCCAAAAAAAAAGGAAAAGAAAACCTCCCATGGTGTCCACTTTTGCCAGTGTGCTTGCTATCCATTTGGGTTGTTGGGGTTCAAAGTGTTTGGCCAAGTATTTGGCGCGCGCTCTCTAAGCGGCTCATAAATAAATGCGAAAACAAAATCGTTGTGCAGACCAGCACAGCAGAAAAATGGTGTGGGTGTGGGTGTGGGAGGGGGAGGGGTCGGATTTATAAACGCAACGCAAGACAGACAACACCTTATGCAGATACAGCAACAGGGTGACCTAGGTTGCTCCCTCCAGATAAGGGGAGATTGTGTCCGCACCACTGCGCCTGCGTTGGAATGCCTTTAACCCTTGAATACCCGACCACCCAACCACCCACCAACCCATCAACCCACCCACTCATCCAACCAAGTCAATGCGTTTAATGGCGGCAACACGGACGACGGCGACGACGACAACAACTTCTCAGGGGGACGATAAGATAACGGGAAATTCTTGCGCATGTCCAAAAAGTTTTACACACACACAGACACACAACCCCCTCGCTCTTTCTCTCTCTCTCTCTCTGTGTGTGTGTGTGTGATTGTGTTGTATCAACGATTTCCAATGTTTTCAATATAAAGGGGCGGCGCTTGTTTTTGAGCCCTGGAACTGGAGATACTTAGTCTTCTTCTTCTTGTTGTTGTTGTTGTTGTTGCTGCTGCTGTTGACCGCGCGTATTGACTTGGACTTTTGAGTTAAGTTTCTCATATTTGTTCCTCCTCTGCCATCGTCGCCTCTGTTGTTGTCGTCGTCGTCGTCATCGTCATCGTCTCGCTGCTGTCGCTGACTTTTAAGTGCTGTTTACTGTTGTTTTGGGGCCACGAAGGTGTCGCCCGGACCCGGACCCGTACGCCATACGCTGTACGCCGTACGTTATGTATTCTTGCTGTTGTTGCACTCTACACTACTTTTAGCTCAAATTTCTTGAGCGCAAACAAAAAAAAAGAAGAGAACACCACGTAAAAGTTTTTGTTTTTCTCCAGTTTCTTTCTATTATATTTTCAGTGGTATGAGAGGTTGTTGTTGTTGTTCTTGGGGCGGGGGGTTAAAGTTTTTACGTTTTTACAAATATTGTAATGCTGTTTGCATTTGCGGATAACAAGGGGTTGAGTTTAAGCTTGGGGGTGGGGAGAGAAAGGGGAAAGGAAAGGACATTGCGCATGCCAAAAATAAAAAGCAGCATAAAAATGTCGTCGCCGTTTGCCGTTGTTGTCGTTGTCGTTGTCGCCGTCGCCATTGTTGTTTTGCCTGGCCTGGGCTGCGTGTATGCAATTTTACCATATCATTTGTGTCACATTAAGATCAATTGGTAAACACACACACACACACACACACACACACACTCAGACACACACATACACACACTCACTAGACAGTCATACACAAAAGGCAAACGGCATAAAAACGTAAAAACGGCAGCGCTCCAACAAAAGCGTCAAAAAGTGCGCAAAAATGCAGCGCGGCAAATAGAAAAAGGCAACAAAACAGCTAACAACAACAGCAACAGCAACAACAACAACGCTGCAGACGACCTCGCTGTCAGCAGGCAGTGTTCTTTTTGGCCACCAGTGTTACCACCATGCCCTGTCGTGCTGTTAGTACCGTTAGCCGTCGCCATTTTGTCGGTTAGCCGTGCGTCCCCGTCGGATTTACACAACGAGTTTGCCGCTGTGCAAAAGTTCCGATGTTTCGAACTGAAGAAGTGCAAAAAAGTGAAGCCTAAATTAAAACGAATGTTAGTCCAAAATAAATTTAATTTTCTTCAATGAATATGAAAACAAAACATAAGAAATTTGTGGCCAGATTTTAATCCGCCATGTTGGCCACAAATATTCATAGAGAAAATTTCTTTCGAGTGCTCAGAAAGTTGCTTATCGTTTTGTAAAGGACTGTGACACGAGTTTTACATTTATTTAAACATTCTCACGTAAATAGAAATAAACCTAAATTAGCAGTGCCCAGTTATTGCCAAAAATATGTATTTAAGGTTTATTAAAACACTGTAGAAATAGTGAAAGCGAAGAGTTTTATATTACTCTGAAATAAAGTGGAAAATTTCAAGGGAACTTCGTCTAACCCATTTCCAATTTTATGCAAATCTGTGATTTTCTCTTTGAGAGTGAGAATGGTGAAATTTTCTGACAGTGTAATGAAATACTAAGGATATGATTATTTTATCATTATTCCTTATGTTGTTTGTGTAGAACAATTGGAAGAAAGCTTAAGCAAGATATGTCCAGATATGTGTGTTTAACCCAGTGCTATTGATCCTAAGAGTCTTAGAGGACATCGATATTATTGCTAGATATTGCCACTGATCTGCTGCTGATCCCTCAATACCCATCTTTTCACGTTTGTTAGGAAGTTTGGTGATAAAAGAAACAGTTGAATATTGCAATATTTGCCAAACAAAATGTTTCTAAATGAAATCTTCATTTTAGCTGAACTTTGATGGAGCAAAAGACTTTACAAATTGACATAATAAAATCTTATTAGGGTCAATAATATAATTATGAAGGCAACTTTCATTTTGATGACGCAAATTGAATTTTACTTGAATGTAGTAAAACCTTTTGGCATATGCCATAAATCAATTGTCGTGAAACCATCAAAGTCCAACTTCATATAATAAATATAATTTACGTTTTATAGGATATCATGAAATTCACGTTCTCTCAGCTAAATAACCCCACGAAAGTGAATTCCCGCAGCGGGGATTGATAGTGATTCATTTCTGTCACTGTTCGATCATGAATTCTCCACATGGATCTCCACTGATTTGATTCGATTTGATTTGATTTGCGGGTTATATAAAGAGCTAACCCTTTGCTGCTGCTGTTTGCATGATGCATAGATAGACTCTTGAATACTCCAGGTACGTGCCTCCTTGGCGCGAAAGTAAAATTCAAATTGTTCAAGAGGGTGGCACTTGGCTATATTTACTGATAGAGCAAAAGCAAACTTCAGGTACGCACATTCTCAATAACCAAAACCGAAAAAGAAACAACAACCACAGCCGCAACGACGAAAAACGGAAAACGGGGGGAAAAAAGAAACCGCCCGCGATAAGAAACAACGACGGAGACTTGGGGACTTGGCTGGGGCAATGGTGAAGCGTCGTTAGAACCAGTGCCAGTGGCAAATAGCCAACCAAGCGAACCAATACAATCGTTTGGCCATACTCATATCGGTGGACGTGAGTGCGAATCGTGTGTGAAAGAAATCCTTCCAAAAAAATACGAAATTATCAATTAATAAAATTATTATCTATCTTAATATATATAGGGCAGCGCCATTGTTTAATGCTTAACTAAAAAGTGCCATATAATATATAAGAGCATAAAAATAATATTAGAAACAATTTGCAAAATTCTCCCGCCCAATAAAATAAATAAAACGAGTTTTGTATGCATCTGGCCTTAGCAATGATGCAAACTCTGAAACCTCCGCCGCCGCTGCATCACCATCAACAACATCAACAACAACAGCAGCAGCAGCAGCAGCAACAACAGCAACATCATCAACAGCAGCAGCAACAACATCTGACAGTCATGGATAATCATCAGCAGCAACAGCAGCCGCATATCCATCAACAGCAACAGCAACAACATCCTCAACAATTGCCTTCTACGCCTCAGGCATCGCACCTGATTGCTGGCCAGCACAATCATCTTCATGGCGGCTCGGTCGGAGCTGGAGTTGGAGTTGGAGTCGGCGTCGGAGTTGGAGCTGTTGGCCAGGTCGACCACGATGACCCAAATCCTGAACTGGTGCTCGCTTTAATATCAAGGAATCGAGCGCTTGAGGGTGAGTAGCCACCAAAAAGACGTCATCCCTTTTGACTTGAGCCTGTCCTAATGGATGTTTTCTAGCTAAGGTTTCCCTCCCACCTATTTCCCCCCTCCCCTTTGGTTTGGTTTCTGCTTTTTTCTTGTTCTTGTTGCTGGTCACTCTGGGCTGGGAGTTGAAAGTTTATTTTGATGGAGCTTTGTTGCAAGTAGCTGCTCTCTCATGTGTGGCAAATGGAACTAAGGAACTTGCGGTTGGCCTGGCTTATGGTTTTGCACATTTTCATTTGTAGTCCTCAGCCAGCTTAAGTGTTTTTCAATTAAACACACAACTAAAAGAGAAAGAGCGTGGGCGATGGGGATGGGGAGTGAGAGACGGGGTGATAGGGGGAGGTAGGGAAGGTGTTTTTGGCTGGGGTGGTAGAAAGGAACCTCATTTCGTATGCTCTTTTTGTGTGTGAAATTGAAAGAGCAAAATGTATCACTGCGGTTCGAAATTAGGCGAAAATTGAGTGAGAAATATTAAAGGGTTTTGGTTTAGCATTGACTTTTTAAAGAAGGAACATAATAAATTAGACATACCTAAAAAGGAACCGAAACTTTAAATTTACTTTAAAATTTATTTTTAATTTACAACTACTTTTGAACAAGTGCTACCATCAGCTGATTAATTCTACGGAAATATTATACAATATGGATCAACTTATATTAAAAACGATATTTTAAGAATCAATTACATTTACATTTACATGAACACAACATCTCAAGAAACAAACGCCAATAGTATTTAAACCAATTTAATCAAATGAGGATCAAATAAAATAATCAAAACTCTTAAAATAGTTCAACATTTTTCTAAATGAAGAATCGGTAGAAGGACGATAGACGTTAAAAAGACATCGATCTGATCAACAATAAATAAAGCTAGCAACTAGCATTTAAATCGATCTATAGTCCAGTAGACTGAAGTTTAAAATTGCCATTGAATTGGGATACAACATAAATTTGAAATCTTAAATATCTATTCCTTATGTTCAGAGATTAATGGATTATAAAGCTCTCGAGTATGTGAACACAATACTATAGATTTATCAATGTTTTGCAGGATCTCTAATTCAAATATATTTTGATGTTTTTATATTATATTAATTTGTTTTCTTATTTAATATCAACAAACAGTAGTTTTCCTAATATCGCTTTATGAAAATCTTCAACTGAAGTTTCATGATAATTCAAATCGAATTTAGATCTAAATGGATTCTCTTTTAGGGCAGTTAAATTTTGTGTTTTTGGGAGATTTCGTTCAAGTTGATTTCTTAAACTCTGAGAAAACTCTAAATCCAACTTTAGAGCTGACAAATCCTGCGTCGCGACTGTCTCCCACCATTCGTATGCCATTCGGTGGAGGTGAAATCCCACATGTCACATTTATGATTTCGTTTTTGATGTCGCCCAAATCCCACGGAAAATCAATTGACAAGCCTCCCGGTTCAGCTAAAAGCCAGCTTCAGACTCTTGGAAAAGTTGACAACTCGCAAAAGGCGCAAGTACTATGGGCGAATGGGCAAATGGCCGCCTGGAAGACACGCGTACGTTGACATGAGGCCAGACAAGACAAAGCCGTAACCAAATCCAAAACCCAAAGCCGAATCTGTTGACAATGTCCAAATGTCTAGTCGCTAATGCACAGGGAATATGGAGCAGGCGGTGCCTCGATGAGCACGTGGCGTCGTCGTCCTCGGATGAGGGCATAGAAATGAGCATGCTCCGACCCCCGCTCCATCTCCGATTGCAACTCTCGACTCTATTCGAGTCGATTCTTTCGAGTGGGCCGGGATTTTGTTTTAGAACACGCGTAATTACAAACAAATAAATAACAGGGCTATGAGAAACCACACGAAATTGGAGTTGGAGTTGGGGATGGGGAGTTGGGCCACGTGTCACTAAATATGCCGAGCTGGAAAAGTGCGTACCCAGCGCGTTCCCAATGGAGTTGAGTGACGTGCGCCGGGAGCAGGACCCAGACCCAGACCGAGACCGAGCGTCGTGCAAAAACGAGCAGAAAAATTGAATTATGCGCTTGCGGTGCTTCCCCCACCCCCATTCTCTCCTCACGCTCCCATCTGTACCCTTTCCACCCATGATTCCCTGCCCACTCCATCGCTACCCTTCAACCGACAATCGACAAATATTTTGTTATTTGCACATAAACATATTTATCGAGTTTTCGGTTTACTTGCCTGAGAGAGAGACAGAGAGAGTGAGAGAGAGAGGGTTAGAGAGGGCTGCACCCACGGGTGTTTTGTTTCACCCGTTGTTTTGTAGCTCCTTTTTTTGTGGGCCTGTCAAAAATTGTGTAAATATGTTTATCATTTCCACTTGCCCATGTCCATATACCCATGACCATGGTATGCACTTAACGCTAAGCAAACACTCCCGATTCCCATTCCCATAGCCCTGCCCCTCCCCCTCCCCCACCCCTCATAAGGATCAAGCCTCAACCCCTCGGATGGCTTGCGCACTTGTCGTTCAACTGTTTGGCCGCGTGTCGTTCGTTAGCTGTTCTTGTGTGGCTTTCCCCTCCCTCCCCTGGCTGAAACCCCGCTCATCGAGTATCCGAGTATCCGAGTTGAGCGTTAAGCGTGTCCGTTTTGGCTTGTCGGTGTTTCCTTTATTCTTCTCGACTTCCTATTATCATCCTTCCTGACACTGGTTCTGTTCCTGGGGCTTGGGGTGGAATTTGTTTCCTTGTGGATTTTGTATAATTTGTCATAATGTCAACAAGCGATTGATGTGTAGAACCAGCAGCACTAGGACCTCAGATCGCTCAGAACCCTGATGAACTTGTTTCATTGAACAGAACTATGTGAAGTTCGATTGAACCCGACTCTTCGGCGGAAGTTATTAATAAAAGTCAAGTAAATTATTGGGATAGTAAGTCACAAGCGTGTTAGTTGGGTTACTTCATGAAATCCAATCTAAAACAAATTCTGGGAATACTTAGTTGACATCAAGAAGTTCACTTTATAAAGAAATTATTCTGTGGCTATCTAATTTTTAATTTCCTTTCTTAAAACTGGAAAGTCTATTGCAAGGATCGTAATTTTTAAGAAAATATGTTTTTATGAAGGAGACCGTATTATTAGTTGGATAGTTAGGATATTTCTAATAACATTGAATAATTTTTATAGCGTCTCATTCGCACGATAATAAATGGAATGAAGAGAGTTATTAATTTCCAAGTTTCTTGGATTCCCCAAATTTCATTCGGGTTCGGAAAGTCATAATTAATTGTTAGAAATAAAAAAAATAATTAATAAGAATTAACATAGAAATTTGGAAAATTTAATTTGGCTCGCAGTCTTCGATCTCTGTCCCACTCCGTCTCACGTTCCTCCCACTATCTCCTCTACATGAAGTGATAGGCGATCAAGTAGATGGCGGGTCTCGAGTCACCTGCTTGACGGATGAGCGCAATCTCGTTGGTCAACAATCCACGTAGATCACGGCGTATGCCTTCGATTTGTTCGCAGGAGGCGTTCCCATCAATGCCAACATGAATTTCCCGTAGGAAAGTGTCTGGCGAAGGGCCATAAATGGTTTGCAGACTATTATACGAGCTGCCCATCAAGGTGTGGCTACCATCAGTGCGATAAGTACTCTCGGTGGTGTAACCCGAAGTCTCAGAATCTGCCATGGTCAATTGAGCACTTCCAATTGTGCTGACGCTGCTCGATCGACTGGATGTCATGGTCCGAATGGAGTTTGGAGTCTCTTGAGATGAGACGGAGGCGGATGGGTCGCAACTTGATGATACATTTTCTTCAGATTTGCATTCACTAGGAACTTCGAGCTCCATGCTGCTCTCGGACATTGTATATCTCGGTGTACTACTCTTCCTTGCCAGTCCTGCTCTCAATGCGAGAGTCCATTCACTGGGATACTTCTTGCTCCCTTGAGGTTGCTTCCTTCTCAGCATTTTCGATGGTATCTAGGACATCTAAATCTAAGGCTCTGCTCTGAGAAAATCAAAGGACACAAAAGTCTGTCTTACGTGGACTATTTGAAGTTCGTTGTGTATGCGGGAAACTTGCTCTTAAGAGTTGTGTCCGAGGCACTTTGCATGGAAAACTCATCAATTAGCTGCAGTTCGGATTCTGTGCAAGTTCCCGCATCGTCAGTGAATTCGGTTTGGGTGTACGAGTTGAAGGTGCGATGGATCTTGGCCAGATCTCGGCGGAAGGCGTTGTAGGCTCGCTGATTGATGTCGCTCATCTGTGTGTGTGTGTGATTGTGGGCTTAGATTATCGGTCTTTGCATATTTCAAACTTGCCGTCTTCGGATAATACTTCTAAATTTATTCTAAATGCCAAAGAAGAAAAAAAAAAAAAAACGATAAGGCTAAAACTAATTCGCAATGAACAATTTGATTAGGCTAGAAATTTTCAACTTCAAGACAGTTAAAGCAAAGATACTCCATCTTGGCGAAGGATGCTCCAAAGTGGGGACCACTTGGCTGCTGCTTCGTTGCTCAAAATAAATGGAAAAACAAAAACGAGCGAGGCCAAGTTGTGAAATCAGTTGATTCTGTTATTTTAGCTGGTGAACCTGCTGCCGTGGCTGCTTATTGTTTGCTTGTTTTTACCATTGGCGTCCACATAAATCATTTTTTCGCCATTTTTGCCATATTCCCCGAGAAGACGGGCGGCCAAAGGGAAAGGGAAATACAGCCTGCCAGCCATCCAGCCATTCTCCCATCCAGCCATCCTGCCAGCCTGCCATTCTGCTGCATATTTTATGGGTTTCCTCCATTTTTTGTTGCTCGTTGTTGTTTTTGTGTTGGCTCATGGCAACTGGGTCGAGGGAGGACTGTGCGCTTAGCATCGACGACAGCTTTTTGACTAGCCGGCCTTCTGGCTGGCAGGTAAGCCAAGTGTCTTCCCCCCCCACCCACTCACACATTTTCTGTCAGTTCTTTATATATACGTATATACGTATTTTTTATATTTTGGCAAAGTCTGTTTTACCCTCAGAGAATGTTCAAGTTACGTTAAGTAAATAATGGGGCGTTCATATGACGTTGAGAGTGTGTGGGCGTGGGGCATTGGGTGGGAAGACGCTATACAAATACATATACTTCCATATATATACTTACGAGAATGTGTGTTTGTGTTGTTTTTGCCGTCAACTGTTTACTTTTATATTTCTTTCTTTGCTTAATAAAACAAAAAAAAAAATGGGAGATGGGAAATGGAGAATGGAGACCAGCAGAAGAGCGAGAGCGGAGGGTTATGGAGGGTGGCGTAAAGTCAGCTGTTGTCTTTTGAAATTCTTTTTGAACTCATCGCAAAGACGATGTTTATGCGGCAAAATTGTGATAATGGAATTTATATAAAATTCATAAAACATTTCTTATTTACACTTGCAAGTTTCTCTTCAATTAGGGGTGAAGAAAGTGCTCTGATTAGTATTTGAAATTCGTTTTCTTAAAGTGTATAAATGAGTCATTGATAGACAAAAGAATTTATGAAGTAAAAACCAGCAGATAGGAGAATTCGAAGAAGGATTATGAATTACACAGAAGAAAAATCTCTAGAAAAGAAGTTAAAGAATGGATTAATTAAGATTAAAAACGCGCTAAAAGAAGCTGCTTATTATTGGAAAACACTTTCCTGGCTAAAAGGGTCACTTGAACGGAGATCTTTAACTTTTAAATATATTCCGCACCATTTCTAGAAATAAAACTTTACAAAGTACAGAGATCTTCCAGCTATTTCGCCTAACCAAAAAGGGAAAAGGAAAAAGCAAACATTTTAGGTTTTTACGCGAAAAAGTTTTCCGCTGCTTTGCAGATAGAAAGAAGCAAACAAGCAAATATATCTGCATGCAAACAGAAAGCACTTCGCACAAACAAATATACCTACTAAAGAATCTATATATGTATATACAAAGTTACATATGGACAAAAAACAACATTGCGATGTGCAATACAAAATGCCATATATGAATTTTTGTATTTGTGCTGCATACTTTGAGGCTATCCAAGCCTCTCAACGAAAATATAAACCCAAATGCCAACTGGCAACTGGCAACAAAAACTGGCATCTACGTGTGGCATGGATGTAGTTGCTGGTGGAAAACACAATATCCCGCAGCGAACTTTATTAAATTACACGATTTTGACAGTTAAGCAACAGTCTCTGGCACAGTGCCTCATCCATATCCAGAACCTCATTCCCCCCCATTTCCCTCCCCATTTGAGCCTTCGCCTGTGCAAGTGGAAATCATAATTTTTCTTATTTTATGTAATATACTTGAGGCTGGCAGCCACCCCAATTTCTTTTTTGGGAACATCCCTCCTCTACCAGCCCTTTTTATACCACCTCCCCCTCTCTCTCTCACAAGTTGTCTGGCAACGCAATATTCCTTGGGGGCCGGTTTAGGCAAATAGAATGTTGGCAATAACCAAATTTACAGAGATACTTTACATTTGCCAAGCGCCAAGCCTAAGTCGAAATCTTGACGATACATTTCCCTCTTATTTTATATTTCTTTGGTTGGTTCTGTTGTTTTTGGCCTGCGGTTATGGTTACGAACATTTTGTGTTGCTATTGCTCTGGCTTTTATTTTGTGTTTCTTCTTTTTTTTGGTTTTTATCATTCCGCAATTAGCGTGCTCATGTCCGTTGCCCTTATCGGTCTGCGGCTCGTTCGAGGTAGTCGTCGGTAGTCGGAATGAAAGAAGAAAAACTTTGCCCAGTTACCAGATATAAGTATACTTAGTACCAACTCCCTGGCAAGTGTAAATATTTGAACATCATTTCAAGTCGATACCTTGAACGATGATAACGTCGACTCGTTCGTATCAGTGTATCTGTGTTTCTATCTATACACATCCTTCTCTGCGCTCGTGTGTGTGTGTGTGTGTGTTTGGAGGTCCCAAGAACCATGTTCCAAAGATCTAGTTAAACGGGAATGGTACAAGATTTGCCCATTGAGACGGTACACATTGTTTACACTTTCCACCGGTTACACGAACTGCTACACGTAAATGTGTATCGATAAGAACGAGAACATGAAGAGCGGCTGTCTGCCGAAATGGAGCTGACTGGGTAGTTAGGTGCCACACGATGTCTCCGACCGCATAGATAGCTAGACCATGAAAATGCCCCAACGACAAAGATTCCTCATCGGAAACAATCAAAGCGATATGAACTTCTTGATTGACTCAACATTTTTAAACGTTTTCTCTTTGCTTCTTTTACTATGGATAAATAGCAATCTCCATATTAAACAATCAAACAAATTTAAATATATAAAAAGTAAAACTCGAATTGTTATGGGAATTGGATTACTTAACTTCATGATATAGAGAAGACCATTTATTCAATATAAGTTTGGAAATTTCTAATTTGTTTTTTCGCTTGGCATCGATTTATCACAGTAATTGATTCCAAAGAAATATTTTCCTTAAACAACAAAAAAAGAAGATTGAATTCCCATTCGAATGAGGTATTTTTGATAAAAATCAGATGATAATTGGATAACATGAATCACTTAGCAATTCGTCAAATTTTTATGCGACACGTAGATAAAAACTATTTGACGAAAAGGATAAAAATAGAAAGTCTTTTCCAGAATAAGAATCAGGTTGATATAGTTTTTCACAAATGTTGTATTTGTATTTGAAATGAATAAAAATACAGAACAGCTAAATCAATGATAGCAAACCATTTAGATGAACTCCATTTCACTTCCACTTCTTTGTTCAAGCTTAAAGTAATGTCCTCTGTGTCCTGGATGCCAACCAGAATCCTACGACTCTGTCTCGCCAATTTTCGAATCTCTTACCCAGCGTTAAATGAGGCCTATTAACATGAATCCGTTTTGTAATGCAAAACGCACATGAAAAAAGGGAGAGAGCGGAGAGGGCGGAAAGAACAACAAATAAAAAATGCTTTTCATGTGCCACCAACTCACCCCCCTCTTGGTCGCACTCTCTGCGAGTCCTTGCCGCATTATCAACCCTTGCAAAAAGCAAATGGTCCTTTTATTCTTTTATTTTATCACTGATTATTTTCCACATCGCTATGCTCTTTGTCTGGCCTCAGTCTTTTGTTAAGGCATATCTAAACAGGTGGTACCCAGCAGGTGGCTGGAGCTGTAGCTGGCTACTGAAGTCCTTGGAACTCGTAGGAAGTCCTCCTTTTGTCTATTGAAACGCGACTCGGTTGGGTGTTGCTTTTACATGTTGTGATGTTTGCCTTTCAATCATCGTGATAACGGAGAATGTTTTTGATTTTTGTGCTCCGCTGTCCAACAAGTCAACCGCAAATTATTAGCGTAATCTATTTAAACAGGTGAACGTAATTGTTGCTAGGCCAGGTAGATCAGAGCTTGAATCATCCAAAGGGAAATGGAGCATGGGGTCTGTGGGATTTCCAGCGAATAGTTTGACCACGAGGTAAGATAATCGAAACGAATGCGGGACATAGACAATTCTAGACATCAGAATATTCTATTTCAATTGTATTATTAAGTTGTATTTTTAACTTGCGATTTGACGCTGTTCATGTGATATTTGCGACCACTTCTATATGTGGAAATTTGTCATTATAAATCAATCGAATTTCCGATATATCAATATAATGACAATAATAGCCACGATTACTTAACTTATCAAGAATTCATAACTGAACGAATTGTGAAAGATTGTGCCTTCGAGTGTACATAAGGTGGGATGAGCCGTGATAGCTGCTAGTTGCAAAGGTTCACTTTGATTTCAGGTAGAAAGCAAAACAAATAGTAAAAGCAACAAAAAGTTAACGAATTGCAGATACCCTGCATGCGAGTGTGTGTCAAACTATGAGGCACTGTAATTTAGCATGATTATGTAGCTAAACTAAGGATTTAAATCTCTGAATTATTCAGGGATACATCTAAATATGTGCTCTTGCCCTCTGAGAGAATACTCCTCAAGTCACTTGGGTACTGGGTATATTCAATGGGTTACGCGCAGCAGTTGGTCACTTGAAAGAAAACGGCTTATCAGGATGATAAGCTAAGGTCCGGGTTACCCCGCATACAGTATCAGGTCCCTCTCGCCTCCCTCATACCGAACAGAACAGATAAGTGTCACTCGACGAGGAAAACAAAAACAAACGTGAAATCTGAGCAAATGGAAGAACCGAAAGAACTCCTTCTTGCACCCGTTTCATAGACCGTCCGTCCGTCTGTGTGTATGTGTTCAGTTTGTTGTGCCATGGTCGAAGACTTCTTAAGAAATGCCGCTAGGTCTCGCTCTCTCCCTCTCTCTCTCTCTTGCTCTGTCTGTTTGCTAGAGAGATATCTATTTATTTGGACTACTTTCGGAAAGACCGAGCCACTTGAAGGTGTCAAACACCCAAGTTGTATAACCTAACCAAAGGCATCCACTTACCTTCCAACTATATCTATCTATGTATATATGTGTGTGTTTGTGTGTGTGTGTGTGTGTGTGGTTAGGGGGCCCACTCATTTAGTAGGGGAAGAGCTTACGAACTACTCCAACGCTTGAGCTCTTGTTGAGTGCCCATAGACACATAAATGTGGCACTGATTCTGATTGCATTTCAAGTAGCTAGATTATAGGGCAATTTAGTAGAGGCAAACAAAAACTATATATCAATATGTGGATAGAAAGATCAGAGTTACTAATACTAAACTACTTGGGATTTAAGTCCAATATAATCGTTTATTAAATCTAGAGTAAAGTTATTTGCCAGCTTTGAAGTTACCGATGGAACAGTCGGGGGTTCTCTGGCTGCTAGTTCAATGATAGTGCAATATTTACACAAGAAGATGAAAAGTTTACCCAGAGTTGACCTAGTAAGGGAACTAGGGGAAGGGCAACCGTGATAACATGAAGGTCTCTAGTCACATTTCGTAAACATCTCAAATAGATGTTGGAATTAAATATTTTATTAAATGAATATTCAATTTAAGTATTTTAAATGATCTATCTCTATGTTTGCACATTTCAATATGTACTACAAAAGTGAAGTGTTCTACAATTTCCAATAATACAAAAAGTAGTGTTGGGAAATGGCCACAAAGGCAAAAGTTTCTGAAAATAAAAACTGAATTGGCAAATACCAAATTGTTTTATACCAAATAGAAAAATCGTTTAACTTATGTTCATGGTTTAACTTATTTTTTATATAGAAATATTCAAAATGATTAATTTTTGACTTTAAAAGTTATTGTATATATATGTATATAGTTGTTATTATAGCTTGCTTTTCTATATATAGATAATCTCTTATCTAAAACAGACACACTACCAAGCAGAATATTTTTTTGGTTCTCTAGAACAAATTAAATCTTGAAATATAAAACTAATCCTGCTTTGTCTCGTTAATATGAATCACTAAATCCCCCAAAATAAAATCTCTTAGCCACAATCAAAGGCTGGCAAACAGATTAATGGTTTTATTTTTGCGCAACCTGCCGGAGCAGTCAGTAAACCATGACCGTTTCGATATAACTTCCAGTCGGTTCCCTGTGTGCTCGACCTACGTCCATTGGCTTGAGCGTATGTCGCAAATTATGTGACGTTTTGGCGTTGAAAGCGTTCACTGAACAAAATGATTTTATTGCATGAGCGAGCCTTTCGTAAGACCACTTGAAACCATTCGCCCATATGCTGCCATTTGTGACAAAAACTGCACCAGGACACGCCATAGCAGGGGGTGGGGGTGGGGGTGGGATGAGTACGAAAGAGATCAGGGGTTAGTTGGGAAGATGCTGCTGGCAATGTCGTTTGTTGTCGTTAATGCCCAATGGGTGGCAAATTGTTTTTTATTATCGGGCGAGACAACATCCCCCTCCACTTTGTCCCACCCCAACCTCATCCCCCTCTATTTGTGTGTGTGTGTGTGTGTGAAAGAGTAAAGCTTTCTGGTTCTGTGTCGATTGCGTGAATAAAACTTTAATGGAACGACACAAATCCCATCGTTGTCTTTGGTGTTTCCTAATGCAAAGTAATTGAGTGCGAAAATGCCATCGGTTTGTCAGTCGGGGTTTCTCATTCCGGTTTTTCTTCTTCTTCTTTTTTTTATTATTTCTTTCATTCCTTCTCTTCTTCTTGTGGTTTTTTGTTGTTTGCGCTGTGGTCTCGCCTTGGAATTTTTGATACTTTATGTCCCGACACATATTTCAAGCCGTAAGCAAGCATAAAGAATGGCGCACAAAATGCACTTAAAATGCAACCCAATGGGGAGTTGGGTTGGTTCTAAAAAAAGAACAGAAAGCTTCGAAATGGGCAAACGACTTTTGACAGAATATGCTATACTTATATGTTTGTTTGTATGTATGTGTGGACATACGTGTGGGTGGAGCAAAACTAGTGAGACTTTTCTCTCTCTCTCTCTGACTACTGTCACATGGCCCTCACGTAAATACTTGATTGCACGTCTCAATATTGTGCTGAATCTCAACTGAAAACTTGCAGCTAAGTTGACTTTATAGTCGAAATTTGTTATGTTTTCTTCTTTTTGGGTTGATGTAGTAAACGTGACCATGCAGTTATGGGATCTGGGAATACACATTGAGAGTGTGAGTGTGGGATGTGGATGTGCAACAACAAATTTTCTAAAGAACTGCATTACGACGTTTTACATTTCAATTAAGAAAAATATTGTTCATGGCAACATTTTTTACCAACAATTTTAAAGGTAACTTAATTGTAGTCTTTAATGCTCAATAAGCTGTGTCTGAGCTAAGGGGTAAGCAGCATTAATTTTGCTTCAGGAAAACTGTTAAGCTTTCCCCCGATAAATTTCACAATTTAAATCAATACTCCACTTGACTTAAAGATCATAATAAAAATATGAATATTGTAAATGTAAATATCATAAATGTAAAATATATTTAATCTGGAATGTCTGAATCGTTGAACGTTCAATAAGTTATGTTGAATACTACTAAAGTTATAAACAACAAAATTTCAAGGATAACTCAAAATCTCCCTTCTTCATAAATACTTCAGCAAGCAACAGTGTCACCATTTAACGCACAAGAACGATAAGAAGTATGGTAACACTGGCATTGGGTGATTCCCCTAAAAAGATGAAAAGCAAATGAAAAGAAACTTCCAAGAATTCTTAGGATTACAGTATCAGAGAATACTTTTGCAGTTCAATGAAAAATATTATTTGATTTGAGAATACCATTGACAAAATTTGAGGAGTATATATCAATCACGATCTTAGAAATGAGTCTAGAAAAACAATATGGAATGTTTCAAAGAGTTTGCCTTGGAAGTAAATTGAAAAGTATGTCAAATAACAACTTGGAAATCTTAGACAAATATCTTTTTAGTCATTTTAATATAGTTCTAAAACGGAAACCAGATATGAACTAAAGCTAATGTTAACTAAAATTGTTAAATTGTAATTCTCTCCACTTTTTGGTCCAATATAATGCTGGAAAACTCCAATCCCTGCATCCCTTATTTCCATTAAAGGCCTACGCCTATTTATCTTTCCCCCATTTATCCATTTTATGTCCGTTTTTATAAATATGGCAACGTCCATTTTTGTGGCTGATAATTCAACAAGGGGCTGGCAGGCACAAATAGCTCCCCCCGGCCCCGCCCGATATCCTTGCCTAACCCTCCCCCGTCCCTCAAGAGTATTTTCAACCATTTCTACGCCATCTTGGCTTCATCAAACGCACACAAAAGCCCCCATAAAGGCAAAGCCAAGATAATGGCAGTCAGCTTTCCTCTTCTCCCTTTCTAGCTCCCATACTCCTATTTCTCTATCTCTCTCTCTCTCTCTCTCTCTCTGCTGGTGTCTCTCTTTTTCTACTCACTATGGTTTCGATTCAGCTCAGGAGGCAGCAGGCAAATAAAATGGGCACCAAACGAAGTCGTTAGAGCACCCCAGCTCCACCTTCTCACCACCTCCCCCCAAAACCGCCCACACCTAGAACGTTTTGTGCGAGCATCAAAAAAAGAACCAAAAAAAAAAAAACAACAAAATTGGAGAAGAAGCAAAGGAAATCACCCCAAGTGTGTATTTTTATAGAGACCGCAATAAACCTTTTTTTTTGCTGCTTTCTGCCTTGTGAATACGAAAAGGTTGATGAAGTTGCAGTTGAGACACAATACAAAAGAAACGTAAAAAACAACAACAACAGCATCAAGAAAAAAACCAAAGGAAAAATCCTGGCGACTCGGCTAACTTGGGGCATAGCCGTATACTTTATACCCTACCTTTATATCGGCACTCTCACACGTCGTTCATTTGGAGTCTCTTAGTTCGAATCATCACAATAAATGATGAAACTTAGTCAATTTATGAAGAACTTCGTAAATGTGCAAAAAATTCAAAAGAAACTAGATTTAAATACAAATTTCATTACTCGAATTTCTTTAACTTCCAATTGTGGAGTCATCAGAAACTGACTCAATTATATCAGGATGTTTTCCTGATCAGTGATTTAACAAACTGATGATGAATTGATTAACTAATTTCGCTTTTAATTTACTATAAATAAACCCATTATAACATTGTTGCTCTAAATATTCATTTTAAATCATTTACGAAATTTTCAAGTAAAGGGAAAAGCAAAAATCGACTGCTTTGAGAGTTATACAACAAACTTTGTTGAATAAAATCAAAGAAAATTAAATTTCGAACTAGAAATGAAAAAAATTAAATTCCAAAATTAATAAAAGTGGAATACTTTTTCGATATACGTTAGGATGGAGTAAAACAAATAAATATAGATGTCTAATTTGATCCACTTTGCTAAGGTTTTCTCGAAAATTAAATTTCTTTAAGTCAAGTTATATATTCCGTCTTTCTGTTCATGTCCATGTACCCCATTCTGGGATAAGAGAATCACAAGAAGAGTAAGAAGAAGTAGAGTTGTCCATAACCATAAAGGAGGCTCAACGAAGTGGGTCCGATTGATGGGGGTCCTCACTATGTAGAAGGAAAAGCAGAGCAGAAGAAGAAACGGCACTCAAAATTGGAAATGTGATGTGGCGGTCCTTTGCCTTGGTTTCATTTCTAAGCATTCGCCTCTTCTGCCTTCTTTTATACCACGCTACATGCTACAATACGACATAAAAAGAAGAAAACGAAGCAAAACTGAATGCTTTTTGCCAAAGTAGCCAAAAGCCAGCGTAAAAAATGGAAAATACCGAGAAAATAGAAAATGTGTGTAGCGGCACGGGGTCCCATTGTTTAATGGCCGTCAGCTGGAATGTGCGCCCATAAATTGAAAAGTTATTGTGTTGCACGGCCCGGAGCCCTTGCTCTGGCCCCGTCAACCCCCCACCACCCGCCTCACAGTCCACCTTCCCCCACCAGCAAGCCAGTCTTTTGCATTGTCCTGGCAAGCAGCTTGTAGTTTTTTCCATTTTTTGTATTTTTTTCCGCCTTGGTTTTTTATTCCTTCTGCCAAGCGCTCAAATTGTTGAAGTAACATATTTGACAGTTAATTTTTGGTTTAAGCGAGACCTCTTTTTTCCCTCCCCCCATCCCCCACACTCTGCAACTTGCGGTTGTAATTTTCCTTTTCGTTTTCCACTCAATGAAGAATAATGTGGGACTGAGTCTCTCAGAAACTTGATGTGAATTCATTGTGTGATGCACTAAATGATAATAAATTTGCAAGGTTGCACCTGAAAACACAAGTTTATAATTCACACACACCTCACACCTCTCTCTTATCCTTCTAAATATTTCACTTCTTCTCTGTTCGTTGGAGATGCCAAGAATAATTCAATTGTCTAAGTAAAGACTTAGTATAGGAAATATATAAATCTCGGCATTCAAATTACTTACAGGATATTCTTTATTTATTAATTTTTGACATGTGTATTTAATTGACACATTACTCCAAAATAAATATTGGCTGCTTTTAGTCCTTTCAAGCCTTCTATTCGCTGGTTTGTTCCCATTATATATTTCCTGAGCACTTGTCTCATTTCGAAATACACCGCTTCATTTAAAATTCGCGTTTCTTTCACATGCATGACTATTTATCTACTACCGCAATTATGAAATTAGAAAAAAGAGTCGCCACACAGAAAAGGACAGTTAAGCTCTCGACAAAAGCTTAATGCGAGGACAAGTAAATGAAGGGGAACCAGAAGGTGAAACGAATGCATAAAGTAAATTATAATAGGCATAATAAAAACATGGCAAAAAAAAAAAACACCAAGCCAAACCAAGAAAAGAAAAGACAAGCGAAGCCAGGCCAGGGCAGGGAAGGGGCAACAACATGTCACAGGGCTTTGTTGGCACTTACTTTGAATGCTTACGGCCGTAAGTGCTCACCGGCCGGAATTAAAAGCAAACGCATTAAAAGGTGCCCAAAAAGACTTTCACCTTGGCCAGATCTGGGTGTTGGGTGTGT
The DNA here is from genome assembly GCA_018150735.1 of Drosophila sp. 14030-0761.01. Classification (NCBI taxonomy): domain Eukaryota; kingdom Metazoa; phylum Arthropoda; class Insecta; order Diptera; family Drosophilidae; genus Drosophila; species Drosophila sp. 14030-0761.01. Next base: position 1,539,449 of record JAECWO010000027.1, on the reverse strand, counting down.
GTGTGGGTGTTGGTGTGTGTCCTGGAGCTGGGGCACAGCTGTGCACAGTGGCTTTTGGTTGGGGTTTCCTTCGTGCTTTAATATTGCATGGGGGGGGGACACAATCCAGGCAACATTTTTAATTATGAAACACTAAAAGTGGCAAAGCCAAAGTGCAATGTGGTGGAGAAGTCAACAAAGTCAGGAGCGTATGGATGGAGTAAGGTGGCGAAAGACGACGACGACGACGACGACTACGGAACGACCATTGCTATTAACTTAAACGCCTCTTTTTGCCGGTTAATGGAAATGAACCTCACGGCAATGGTCGGTGGGTGGCAGGATGGCAGTTATCTTTACGTAGGTTAAGGGTTGTTCGTGTTAACACGGCCTAATTGTGGAGGTGAGGCGAGGAGCCCTTCTGTCTCGGTCTCGGTCTCGGTCTCCATATCGAGTTACTCTCACCTTAATTGCAGGCACGTGTGAGTTGTAGAAGTGAGGCCAATGCCAAGTCAAGTGCGCTGGCAAAAGGAAAAAGTTCACGAACGAGTGGCGGAAAGCAAAGTGAGCCTAAGCCGATGACTGACTCCACGCCAGTTTCCACGCTTCTAGTATTTCCATGTGTGACGCGTGGCTGATGTCGTCCACTTAACGCGAGGCGATGCCTTGCCTAATCTCCCTCAGTCCTCTTCTCTGGTTACAGTTGGCTTTAGTTTTTATTGCAACGCTTATTAACCAGTCGCAGATCCACTCCCCTATTCTCCGCCTAGGTCCAGCTTGAGGCCACAATGCAACAGTTTGAGTCGCTGACAGAAGTCTCTCTCTTTCTGCGTCTCTCCGTCTCTTTGGAGGGTTGGTTGGAAATTGATTAAGGGTCATTATGCAGTTGGGTAGAGTCAGTCGACTGAACTACTGCTACTGCTGACTGACTGACACTTAATCCCAGCGGCATAATCAGCAACATATTGTAGCAAAAACTTCTTCCATGATAAAAAAAAAGAGTAGCAAAAATTTTACACCCCATCTTTTCGTGTGTGTGTGTGTGTGTGTGTGTGTGTGGAAGGGAGCAAAAGGTTAAACGGCATGGATGAGACTCTGGAAATTTTATGGCTTACCCATTTTTGTTTAACAATAAACTTGACTGTCTGTCTTCACCTAAAACCACATCGAGAAAGAGTGGAGGAGAGGGGAAGAGGTGGACTAGGAACCAGTTTTGGGTGCGCCTCTTTGCTTTTGTATTATTCATGAGGCCCGAACGAAAAACGAACCCCCAAAACAAATTTGAAATCCCCGAAAAAACCAGAAATAATTCATACGACCAACTAAAAATGTTTTATTTAGCCCATATGGCGAACGAATCTTTGTTAAATTGTTGGAGTCCTTTTTAAAATGTGCGCCTTGGCAGCAACAAGTGAACAAAAAACAAATTGAATCGACCTGTCCTATTAAAGGCCTACCCCATATAGATGTAAGTACAATGGTTATACGCCCCCTTAAACGCTGCAAATGTTTTTATTACATTAAAAGCATTAACATTAACGGTATGTAGAGCAAGAGAACACACCAAAGCCAAGACAAAAGTGGCAATACAATGGAACGGTACAGAGGGCGGGGGTGTACACACACACACACAAACCCACACACACACTCTCCAATATGTCATCAATGCAAGTGAGTCGCAGTCAGAAAGCTACCACCCGCAACCCTAACCATGGCTATGTTAACACCCGAGATGACGAGGACGAGGACGACGACGACGTGAACGAGAACCACTTGGGGTTGTGCTTAAATAGAGCGAAGCTATGAATACTTCCTGTATTTGCGTGTGTTTTGGCTGGAGTTGTGGGTAGTGTCCTCTCAAAACAAACAGCGGGATTTCGTCATAAATGAGCCCGGCGGTGGGTCGGTCGCTCGGTCGCCCGGTCGCTCGGTCGGTCTGATCGGATATACTTCGCTTATTTGTACAACCAAGTGGAGAGAGGCTTTTGCACAGTGGGTGATGCGATCCAATCATTTGGTAGAAGTTATATATAGAAGAACACAACTCTTACGAGGAATATATTTAGCTACAACTCTTTTAGTCAGTGGTGTTTAACCGCATGCGAGTAGTGGCAACACTTTTATGCAGTGTTGGTCAACTATAAAGACGAAAGATTGCTTTTACATCAAGTTTACACAATTTTCTTTTAAATATTGAAACCACTGTGAAGTGCTCTCGCCTGTATGGTTCTGTATTCGTTAGGTTGACTTTGTCAGCGACTCACAAGCAACTCAATGGACGTATAACATCAGGCAGAGTTGCAGACGGAGAGAGGGCGATTTCTTTTTGGTTGCCCCACCTCCCTGTTTGCCCTTAGCTGACTTTGTCGAATTGATTTCGTTAGGGAAACACCCTTGAAATGTGCGCTATCCGTCCTTCCTTCCGTCCTTCCTTCCTTCCTTCGTGCCTTCCGTCGTCCTTTTACTTCGTCCCTTTTGCTGGTGATGTTTCCATTTGTACAAAATAGAGCACTTAACGGGGAAACTGCAAACAAATTATTGCACTTGCTGTCACCAGAGTGAGCCCCGCCCACCAATTCGCATGATGCCGCTCTGCATACACTTAAAGGATTACAAGCGGATCTGTCGCTTGTTTGCCGCTAAATGGACGCATTTACTCGCCGACACAGGGATAGAGAGCGGGTGGAACGAGCAGGGGGTGGGAAGTGGGTTGAGGACACAATAGCCGCGCTTTTATGGCCAATGAATAGATGAATGAATGCATGACAAACTGACTGAATGGCTGACTGACTGAATGGATGACTCGCTGGCTGGTTGACTGAGCTGCCTGACTGACTGAACTGGTGGATGCCATGGAGTTACTTAATGGATTTGGTTAAGTGCTGCATTGACATTTTGATAAATGCTTTGGAACAGATGCGGATACGTTGCGTTCGAAATGGGCGTTGCCTGGGCGCTCCCAGATCCTTGTAGTCCTTGTGTTCACAGTCATCCTTTTGGTGGACAACCAAGACGTGGCTTATGATAAATAGTTTTCTCCACTTTGAAGCCCAAGGAAGAGAAACCCCTCCAAAGCATAGTTAAGCAAAGCGTAAAAAGCGTTTTTTCCCCTCTTTCCTTCCCTGCAGTTTCTTTTTACTCCTACTCCAGTTGGAAATCTATTAAACAGAAATCTGCCTCGAGATGCATAATTACTCTATTTGCTTTGAGATTAGATGGTCTTTGAAATGCTAAGGCTGATAAAATGTGTGAATAAAGAAGGTTTTCATCTGGGCAGAAAAAAGAAGTAATCCATTTTCCATAGGAAGACTAAAATTGCGCTCTTTGGTGGGGGACATTCCCTAATAAATAGGATACAAAGCTTACATGAAGAACTTCTGACTTAGATTTTATTTTACAAAATGTTATCAATTTGATGTTATTTAATATTTCTATTCTCGATAAAAACGTGAAAATCTGTTTAGATCTTTGAGTCATTTCTATGACATAATTTGATTGAGATATATTGCAAGATGTTGGACAATTATATCATTTGATGATCAAGGGACTGCAAGAGTACTTAAAGTTTTTGTGATATTTCAAAATAAAATCAATGATATAATGATGCAATGCCAATCGAATTGAGTACCGCAATTAGTTGGTATATTTTGCAACCCTAAATTCTAGAACTTGACTTCTTATTTAACCACCAAAACCATCATCATCATCATTATGTTTTAGCAGCCTTATCCTACCCCTGATCGGACAAAAAGCGAGTGTCAATTTTATTTGTATCTACTTACTTTTTATATTTTTGATGTAGTTGGCCTCAAATGGCAAAACTTTTTGTTATGTTGTTTTGCTGAAGTGCCTCTAATTAGATAATATGCGGCCTCGTTCCGTATAAACTTCCCAAAGTTCGTGCAGATGACGCCGACGCCGTGGTGGTTGCCTATGCAAAGTGACGACGCGTGCAATGGGCCCTGCCCAGCTCCAGCCCGTCCCCCCCCTCCCCCCCAGCAGGTCTCATCCTGAAAAATAATCGCATAAAACAAAAAAGGAAAATGTACAAAAAGGCAGAGTCAAGTCAAAAAGGCAAGAGCATAAAAAAAACGTACGCCAGCGCCATTGCCACCGCCACCGCCAACCACGAGCAATTTGAATCCTAATGGATGCGTGCGCCATGGCCAAACGACTGGCACGCACGCGATGAGGCCACAGCTGGCCCAGGCCCAGGCCCGGCACTACAAATGCGGCTCTGACTGTGCCCCTGGTGTAGGTGTAAAGTTCACGTGTGCCCACTTACCAAGCCCACTCTGGATCTGGTTGTGGGTCTGGGTCTGGGTCTGCTCCTCCCTCCCCTCGTTTTATTAATGCTTTTGGAGTGCTTTCAATATTTTATCGCGCATTTTGTGTCTGTGTGCCCATCGATTTCCGGCTCCTGGCACAGGACATCGTTGTTGTTGTTGCTGTTGCTGTTGTATATCTATCGGCTTTTTTTACCCCTTTTCGTTTGCCCGTCTGGAGTGCATCGCGAACGCGTTGCGTAATAACTTTTAGTTGGTCACTTTGGCTTCGCCACCATTTCTATTTCTATTTATTATGATTATGACTTTGTGCTGGAGCGCGCGGTTCGTGAGGTGACTCTTATCTAAATGGGTCTTTTGTTTGGTTTCGGTTTTCTGCTTCCTTCTTGTTTTTTTTCGGAAGGGTTTTCGCAGGCTAATGGAACTATGTGTATATATGATTTTGGACTTGATTATAGACACTTCCGACTGTAATAGAGTTGTCAACCCTAGACAATTTGATTGGAGGATCCCTTGACTATAATGGATACACATGTATTTAGGGCTAAGCAATTAAGTTGTCAATCTAATTACTACGAATTATTGAACAGATGTCAGCAATTGAGTACGAGAGCAGATTACGAGTCTATCAAAATTACTTAAGGCTGGAGAAGGGAGGGAAGGGGTTCATTTATTTATTCATTTTATACAAAATGAGTTGGTGTCTTTTAAAAAAGCAGATCAGCGATTCTAATTGCATTTTCAAATAGTTTCAACTAAGACTATTTTTGTATATTTACGTATTTTGAGTTTACTTATGAATATTTAGACGTAGCTACCATTAGCCATCTTTTAGAAGTGTCTTAAACATTTTGAAACTTTATGCCTCTCTGAAAATGGTCGTGAAAAGTCCTTTAGGAAGCTTGGAAAAAGATCTTTTTCGAAAAATATCATGTCAAACATCCATAGATGATCCCTATTTCTGTTGATGCCAATCGATGGGATGTTTAAGGACATTCTAGCGAACTTAGTCCAAGATATGCCTATTTGAGAGCTCAAAAACGATTTCATATAATTTTTGTGAATTAACTTTGTGTTGCATACTTTTATGGTCAGAAAATCACAAACTCAAACAAAGTCAAATTTCTGAAGGTCGTAGAAAACCAATCGGTCAATGACCTGCGGAGTTATAGCCACGAGAAAAATATCCTTTTTTCGTTTTTTAGCTCTAAAACCCGCATATCCTGCCGGAGGATTAGCGAATATAAGTATAATATCTAAACTCAATTCTATTTCTCGCAGTTTTGATGTTATTTTACATTTATTGCACTTCGTATTTATTTAATCTTTAACCCAAGTATTAGAGATAAAACATGCTGATGGAATTCTAATAACCTTGTTTTAAATTTCGAAAACATATATTTGGCTTAAGTCTGGAATGGGAAACATAATATTGTTTCGTCAATTTGGATAGTCAGAAATAAACTGAAAATGTTATTTCAATATATGAGCTAAGACCGCCATAAAACCTTAAATATTTCTATAGGTTTATACCTATCAAAGATATAGAAACCCAACCTTGCAACAATGATTCACTTTGTTTAATTTTCATTCATTTTACTCAATTTATTCAACATGGATTGTGATATGAAAAACCCATATTAAAGTTTTGAAAAGAATATGAATGGATGAAATGTCGATTTTATTTTTCCTTTTAGTTGGAAATAACTCTTTATAATAAAAATGCTCGTGGAATACATATTGAAAAAACATTTTGTATACATGGTTCCTATCTATTTCGTGGTGAAAGTAAACAAAATCCCCTAAAGCTATCAGAGAGGTATTGTCATAGAAAAAAGCCAGAGCCAGAGCAAAAAAGAGCTCCAAAGGCAGATGGAAAATTTTGCATGGCTGCCGTAGGCACAATGACAACGGAAAATGGCGGCTTTGGTAGCAATCGAAGGCTGAAGTAGAATTTATGTTGTAAATTGCGTGTACGTCGAGCAAGTTGAAAGAAGGCATACACACACACACACACACACACACACACATCACAGACACAGTCAGGCAGAGTTACATTTGAATGTGTGTAAGCATTATCTGGGGACCAGGACTCTATGTTGGTTGAATGAGCTTAAATCTGCTGGCAACCTGGCAAAGGTAGCCCGAAAGCAGGGATTATATTCGGTAGAGCCAAAAGCTGCTCTTTCTTATGATGCTATGTGAGTGTGTGTGTGTGTGTGTGTGTACGTGTCTCTCTTTCTCTGCCTCTCTCTTTCTGGCAAAAGGAAATATTAAAGACAGTCGCTTCAAATATTCATATAGCCCGCCCAAAACAACGAAAAAGAAGAATTGTAAGCTCTGACATACTGTAGGTGGACACAAGGCAGTGCAGCTTGTTGCATAATCGGACGAAACACTCATCAGGCGTCGAGAAGAAAAGGTGGAGGAGGAGCAGCAGCAGCTAGGGCGGTGGTCAGGACATCCCACAACAAAATAGCCCTAGCCCTGGCTCTGCTCCTCCTCCATTGTCTTGTGTCAAATTCACTTGGGCTTTGGCTTGTCGTGTTGCTCGCTCCGCTCGGCGTTAAAACTTGAAAGCGTCGTGCTCTTTCTCTCCCTCCCTCCCTCCCTTTCTTCGGCTGCTTCTTTCGAGCTTATATGCTTTCAGTTTGCTTTTGCCTTTTTGGTTTTGTAAGGTTTTGGCCATATGGCTCCAACAGTGAGTGGTTGTATATGAAGGCATTAGCCCATATGGTATGGTAAGCATTCTTTTCTCCAACAAAGTATTCAATACTCTCAACTCTCTGTGCGCTTAAGCATTAAGTTTCCAACAAAATGGTGGAAAATCGCTTGAAAGTATGCTATGGAAAATGTTTAATTCCCCAACAAAATTTAAACAGGAAAAAATGAATAAATCTGTAAAGAGATCTTATAAAAATGTTATTCCCATTATTGAAACACAAATAGAACAAAATTACACACATCCTTTTTAATTTAATTGACAAATTAAGGTCTCCATTAATTGCGTTCAAAGAATTATGACACATTGATTCGACATAAAAATCAATCGATATTTGTTAGTAGGTCACAAAATCTCTCGACTGAATAAAGGATTAGTAATAAAATTTACATTTTTCTTGCAAGCACAATTTTCCATTGTGAAATTGGAGTAGCGATTCAAGGATAACCCGTAGCAGTTGGGAATGTAGGTTGAGGTTTACAAAATCAGTATCCTTAGGAACACAAAAACCCCAAATATGATCTCCTAGGTCTCTTAAGGAAAAACCAGATCGAGGAATATAAACATTAAACTGACCAGATCGAGGAATATAAACATTAAACTGACTAATTTCATTTTTACGCGTTTAAAAAACTGTTACCGCTTAGCATCTCGATCTCATAAATACATTTTAGTTTAACTTAACCCCTTTTATGCTCCACAACTTCAGCATGACTAAACCTTTAGTTTAAAATCAATGAAATATATTTCCTTGATATATCTCAACATTTATTATACCACTACAATGAGTTAACTAACTGTGCAGTTAGTTATGTAGTTATTTAAATCATAAGTATAGGAAAAGGTTAAACTGGATCAAGCTGACATATTAATATGTTTAAGAATAACTTTTGGGTCAACTGCTTTGTCACTTAATTCTTTAAATAATCTACTAAAAAGTGTTCTATTTTGCCAGTATGTATTTAAATAAATGGTATTATTTCTATCAGTCAGTGGTAATACGCCATGACAATATATAAAAATCGCATTCATAAAAACAAAAAGGAATTAAAAGCAATAACAAAAACACATTGAAGTCGCTCTGTCAAGTCTGACAACAATAAAAATCCTTTAAAGCGGTCAACGTTCGATGTCGAATATCAATGTATGTGCACACGTGTGTGTGTGTATGTCTGTGTTGTGGGTGTCTAAGTGGGGGATGGGGGCGGGGGGCACGCACATTTTCGGCGTTGAAAATGGCCAAAAAGTGCAAAAGAGCTCGAACACTTTGCTGCTCATAAGCGTCAGTCGTGAGTCGACCCGAATGAGTGACTAACTGACAAACTGACGAACTGACAGAATGGCAAACTGAGTGGCCAGCAGGCTAAATGTCTGTCTGCCTGTCTGTTTTGGGTGGACATTTTGAGTGGATTTCGGCGGCAATTGAAATAAATTTCTGTTGCGCAGACGTTGTTGCTCTCCTTTTGATCAGCCGGTCAACAATTTAACGGCTTTAAGGTCATTTTACAGTTACGAAACAATGACACAACAATAAGCAATGGCAGCCAAGTGCACACACATTGAGAGAGAGAGAGAGAGAGAGAGAGAGAGAGGGGAGGGAGAGGGGAAGATAATGCACTACATTTATGTGTATAATTTTCATACAGAAATTCCCCAACGAGTGTGTGTGTGTGTGTGTGTGTGTGTGGGTGTTAAAGAAGGAGATGAGCTGGTGAGAGCGAGAAACAAATAGAGCAGACTGTTAGAGTGAGTGAGGCAAGAAGGCGGAGGGAAAAAAGAACTCACACACAGACACAGAGAAGAAAGAAAAAGCTTTTCCAGAGACCACTCCCCGAAAACTGCAGGCAACGTTAACGCACACAACAAAACAACCAATCCCAGGCACAAATACACAAAAAGAAAAAGAAAACTCACACACACAGAAAGAGAGAGAGAGAGAGAGGCACACACACACACACACACACTCGCACAGAGAGACAGACAGACATTAACTGTTACAATGCAATTTCCCCGCCGTTGTTTCGCTATGTTCTTGTTGTTGTTGTTTGGCGACCAACCCAAAACTCAATTGTTGAGACATAACACACACACACACACACACACACACACACACACAAAAAGAAAAAAAACAACAAACAACAAAACTCTGGAAAACTGGCACAAACCAAAACTCAAAATCTATGAGCAAGAACAAAAGCTAACTGGCACAGGGTGCAGCCAGCTTTCCAATTGGAAGTGCAGCCTGATTTATAAGGGTTGGGCTGAGATTATGTCAGCAACAGCAGCAGCAGCAGCAACCCCGAAAATAATTTTTGTCTGCCCTCAGTCCGGGTCTCTGGGTTCGTCAGTTGCTTCTTTCAGTTGCTTTCCAAGCGTCGACGTCGACGCACTTGCCCACACGAGGAACTCCGCTCGGTTCGTCGTCGATTCAGTTGGTTGGCTGGTCGGTCGGTCGGTATGTCGGTTGGTTGGTGGGGTACTCCCACTGCACTCTCAAAACTGTGATAACGGTACAACAAAGAACAAACCCTACGTGTTTCTACCGTTCATCCGTCGGCAACTAAACCCAAACAAACAAAAACAACAAAAAAATGTTCAAGAAAATTACTACAAGAAAAGGGAAGAAATAATGTGAAAATGTGACTACACTCATAAATGTGTCCAAGTGAATTGTGTTAAATTTAAAAGAACTCCATCTCCGACCCTCCTAACCGGGCACTCTCACACTAACTCTTACTCTGGGATTATATCTGAACACTCTCTTAATTACATATAGTACTCAGGCATGGAACTTTTGAAGCTAATGATGTTCAAAAGTGACTTTCTGTCCAATGGCAAATGTGATGATCGTGTACCGCCAATCAATTTGAGTCAATTGCCAGAGTTTTTATTATGTAAGTTCCCAATTGGAAAACGTGCAAAAGATTGACATTTAAATAAATTCAAGAATGTAGAGTAGAGTGATTTCTCTATTACCCTAGTAGCTAAGTGTATTAAGAAATTAAATGGACAGTTTACTAAGGCCTTAAAGAGAATACATACATATCTCCAATAAATTGCCGCTGGTTGTCCTTTAGTGTAAGACTTAAAATGTCACATTGACTAAATCGATTGGAAAGTTATTAAGATCAAGCTTACAAGCTCACTTACTGCAAATTCTAAGCTTAAAAATAACATTTTACCTTTTGAAAAACTTCGAAAACTTTTTTATAAACGTGGAGAAAACTGTTTTAGATGAGCTATATATTTTCATCAACAATTGAATGTTTAAGGATTAAATTTTAGTAATCATAGAATCGAAATTCATAGAATACTCTGATTGATTTATATTAATTTTTAAAATTTCCTTTTTTGAGATTACGAATCTTATTTAGGTTTTACCGAATTAGATGCTAGAACGTAATTTTGTTTGCAGTTCAGGGGCAATTTCATTAGCCATTTACAGACTTAAGTTTCAGTTAAGATTTTTGCAGAGAACTTTGAATTTTAAAATCGATTGAATTCAGAATCAAGTCAACTAATTTCTCGAATAAATCATTTAGCCCTTTGCAAGGCTAAAAAAATAAGGGACTTACCATTATTTTGCAACAAATTTTGTAAAAATTTTGCCATTCCAAAGCATGCAAAGTTTTATTTGGATCAGACATAAATACTTTTCATCAATTAAAATCTCTTTAAATTTGTTCTACAATTCGTTTGGAATTATTTTGTGGTCTGATGGGATAAAACTAGGAAATCTATTGTAAATGTCTGACAGGTCTAGTAAATATTCAGAGTCTGACACTGAAATCTCTATATTTTCATCAATAAAAGAATTGTAAGGGTTAATTTTGTTACGATCTCGAATTTGAAGTTTATATTTTAATATTTGTTTTGATATATAGGCACTTTTTAAATAGACGACAAATCAGATTCAATTTATATGAAATAGATCAATTAACAAAATAAAAATAGTAAAATTGTGTTTTGATTTGATTTTGTATGGAATCGATTGGAATGTTTTGCTCTGAATTGAATAAGGAAAATAATTCAGATTTAAAGGGTAGCGACTAGCCAATCCACCATATGCAAAGGATCATTGTAGATTAATATATTTTGGGTTTGTTTCCTCTTCCATTGCAGCCACAATACCCAAGTGTGGAGGCTGTCACGAACTGATACTGGATCGCTTCATTTTGAAGGTGCTGGAAAGGACGTGGCATGCCAAGTGCCTGCAGTGCAGTGAGTGCCACGGCCAGTTGAATGACAAGTGCTTCGCCCGCAATGGGCAACTATTCTGCAAGGAGGATTTCTTCAAGTAAGTAAATTTCTCAAATTCTCGATGTCGCGTCGGCTGATGTCGGCCCGGGGGTGGCAATTCCTGGTCTAATGAAAATCTCCCATTGTGCCAATGTTTGGGTCGAACAGACGATATGGTACGAAATGTTCCGCTTGTGATATGGGCATACCGCCGACCCAGGTGGTGCGAAGGGCCCAGGACAATGTCTATCATCTGCAATGCTTTCTGTGTGCCATGTGCTCACGAACACTGAACACGGGCGACGAGTTCTATCTGATGGAGGATCGCAAACTGATCTGCAAGCGGGACTACGAGGAGGCCAAGGCAAAGGGTGCGTCTATACTCCCCCATAATGTGTCTCCCCAATGGTTATCCGATAATCCCCGACATTCTAGGTCTCTATTTGGATGGTTCGCTGGACGGTGATCAGCCCAATAAGCGCCCGCGTACCACAATAACCGCCAAGCAGCTGGAAACTCTGAAAACCGCCTACAACAATAGTCCGAAACCCGCCCGACATGTACGAGAGCAACTGTCCCAGGACACGGGTCTGGATATGAGAGTGGTTCAAGTCTGGTTCCAGAATCGGTAAGTTCGATTTCTTCTCACACATGACGAGAGAGGACTTAATCCCCTGTTTGTCCACAATCGTAGACGTGCTAAAGAGAAACGACTGAAAAAGGACGCTGGTCGGACTAGATGGAGTCAGTACTTCCGCTCCATGAAGGGCAATTGCTCACCGCGTACGGATAAATTCCTGGACAAGGATGAACTGAAAGTCGACTACGATAGTTTCAGTCATCATGGTAGGCGAAGAGATGATAGCTTGGATTCCTTTATACTAATCTCTCTGCTCACACAGATCTAAGCAACGACAGCTACAGCACCGTCAATTTGGGCCTGGATGAGGGAGCGTCACCTCATAGCATACGGGGCTCCTATTTGCATGGCAGCTCGAGTCCTTCACAATATCCCCCGAGCAGTCGTTCGCCACCACCAGTTGGCCCAGGACACACGTTCGGTTCATATCCAGACAATATTGTCTACACCAATATTGGTAAGTGGCCACTTAGGATAAGTTGTAAGTTGAGACATCTTTTGATCTGTTGGAATAGCTTGGCACCATTTAAAACTATCAAAAATAGTTCATTGAGCAAAGAGATTATACTGGATTTTATTTATAATTTATTCGCTCAAATTTGCATTTGACGAAGATTTTATAGACTTTTAAACATGCGTTTTGTCTGTTCATGGGTTCTATACTATTTTCGAATCCGATTTAGATAAAATTTGGCAAAAGTCAACTCTAAATTGATTAAGAAAGTGAAGAAACTAAAAAAAATTATCTTTTTCATTTTGATTTACCGAAAATCTATCGCTGAATTGATTAGATATACTTATGAGTTGAGTTGGCTTGGAATCAAAATGAATTGAGCTAAGATATAAAACTATGTATAAAATATTCTTAAAGCCATTAAGTTAATTATGAAAATTGTAGAAAAGCTTAGCAAATACAAATAGAAAATAAACCCATACCATAAGCTGACTTTAGCCTTGTCGAAGTTTAAATTCTTCTGCAGTTTCTTAGTATTTAATTACAAATTAGGTTTATAGATCGAAGACTTAATATTGAATATTGAGAAAAGGGTATATTGTTATCAAGGATTTTAAGATATCTCTAATAAATAATTACCTTGGTGTGGTTTCGTTTTTAGATCATGCTGTGGGTTCCAATTTGCATGCTAGCAAAGCGCATCATCGTCTGCATAGTAGCAACAATGTCTCGGATTTAAGTAACGATTCCAGTCCCGATCAGGGCTATCCCGATTTTCCACCCAGTCCTGACTCCTGGCTGGGCGACTCCGGTAGCACGAATAATACCAGCAACAACAACAATAACACTGCGAACAACCACAACAACAATACTAGCAGTGGCGGTGGTGGCGGGAGCAGCGGCGGAGGCGGAAGCGTTAGTGCAGGCAGTGGTGGTGGGAGTGGCAGTGGCAGTGGAAGTGCTGTACCCACAGCCGTTCCTAATCCTTCTACGGCCGGAGTACATTACTGATACTCAAATATACTTTTGCGTTATTTTGAGATGCAATCGCAGAATTTGTTGCTCGCAGCTGCACATCAACAACAACAGTTGCAACAGCAACAGCAACATCAACAGCAACAACAACGGCAGCAACAGCAACAGAAGCACCACAAAACATAGCAGATTCGATTTGTTTATGCACTATAAGCCTTTTACTTGAAAAACTAAAACCAAAAACCTTAACAACACAATTTGCTCAAAATCCTTTATTTCCCTAAGTTAACCCCCCTAAAAGGATTCACACATTAACTAACTAGCTTGAGGTGACACCCAAGGAACATGGCTTAAGCGGCGTTACACTAAATATCGCTATTTATTTTGTAACATTTTTTAACCTTGATATTTTCATGTAAATATTGTATATTTGTGTATAGTGAAAGGAGCGTGGAAAGATAAAAACCAACAACTAAAACTGAATTTTAAATTAAATTAAGTCTGTATAGCATCAAATCCGGGCACGAGATATAAATCCCGAAACGCCCCAACCAAAAAAAAAAAAAAAAACCAAAACCAAAAAAAAACAACAAAAACCCAAAACCAACAAAGAAAACAAGTTATTTATTGCTTTATATAGGAATACAAAAAAATTACATAGGAGAAATATCAATTACGAAAACGTGATGTCGTATTTATATCTAAAATAACAAAGAAATACCAAAAACAAAAACCAAGAAAAACAAAAGAATCAACCAAAATAGAAATGTCAGTAATGAAGCAACTAAATATAAAAAATGATTTAAAAACAATGCGATGAAATAAATTACTATTTGACACATAAGAATAAAAAAACAACACAAATTGTTAAAAAAAAAAAATCAATATGTTTTTATAATATGATCTTTGGTCGTATTTTTACCTGCTCCATGAAGATGCAAGATCGATCCAAAATGCATCCTCTTGTGATGGACAGAGGCTGCAAAATGAGTAAAATTAAGGCATGGCGGAGATATGTTGTTTTTCTAACGGCGGAGATATGTCGGCGGAGATATGTCATTACCCCCCGCGCAATTTTTGAATTTCGAAAATTGGCGGGCATGTTTCTTAACAGCGATTCCCGCCCCCTATTAAAATAGGGGCAAGCAACAACAATTAAGAAAAAATGTGAAAAAAGGGAACAAATTGGGAAAAAAGATGGGAAAAAAGTTGGGAAAAGAATTTAAATTTAAAAAATCAGGAAATAGAAAAATATAAGAAATAATATGGAAAGAATTAAGTTTGGGCATTTAAAAGAAAAAAAGACAGTTTTTTCTTTAATATAATAATAATTTATTATTATAGAAATTAATTAGGAAAATGATAAATATTTGACAGAAAAAAGCACTATTATTATATTTATCTTTGTTTATCTTATTAATGAAATTTATTATAAATTATTAAAAGTAAAAGTAAAAAACAATGGCCCGAGCACTCTCGTCTCGAATGGAACCGGACTTTTGGGCAAAGGATTGTGGGTATGCCTTGGAGTTTTCCAATGCTCTTTTCCATGGCACCTCTGGGCAGGCTTAGCGATTAAATTATTTTGCAATGCAATCGCCACTGTTAAATTTAAATTTTAACTATTATTAAAAATTCCAGCAGCTAGGTATATTCAATTCTAAAGAATCGCAGAAATACCAAATAGTACTGAAATACTATCGATCTAAAACTAGTCTGAAGCTTCAAGGAATCCAGAGTGTTTCCTTTTTTCTTCCAGGACTCGTTGACATCCAAAGAAACATTTTAAGAAAAAACCACAATTTGCTTAGGTAAATATACATTTATTTCATTTAATGATTTTCTTGCTTTTCAACAATGTAAATATTCAGCTAACGTTCTCCTTTTGTTTTATTGCATTTTACGGTTCTAAATTTATAATTAGTTTACAATTGCATTCAATAATAGTTTATGTTGTGTTTTTTGCTCTTAATCGTGGTGTACTACAAATAGGGTAAATAGTTTTAGTAGAACTAATTGGATTACAACAATTAAATTATTAACTTTATATCGGTTCCGTTTTCGGTTTTTTTTTTCATTTAAAAAAGTAAAAAATTCAACTTAAAAAGAAGAAACACGTTTCTGTCAATACTTGAATTAATGGAACTATCTTATGTATATCATCTTGTTTATTTTCCTTTGCAAATAAGTATATATCTTAAGTTTAGGTATATATATATATCCTTCATGAGTGTAGAATCACAGCCTTTTCATCGAACTAACATTGTAGTTCTGTTGTGTTTTTGAATTGTCAAGTATTATGGTGATATATGTGTATATATATATATTTTTATTACTAAATTAAATAATTATTCATTAAACACTTTATACAATAAATATTGTATGTTGTTTTCAGTATCTGTTTTTTTCCTTTGTTTGTTAACAATAGTTATATTTGCAATTATTTAGGTTAGGTGGTGGTGGTCGGGCTACATACACACATATTTTTATAGATAAACTAGATATATATGAACTCTTGCTACTTATATACAAATAAATATCGGTATAAATTATGACATATAATGGGGGGAGGAGGGAGTCGGGGGGTTTGCTTTAATTTCTCATTTCTATATTAAGGCAAAGACTTCTAGGACTACAGCTAAGTGTGTGATTAGCTAAGCAATTTGCATTATTTTTTAATTTGTTACTAAGTACATTGAGAAAACTAGTGGGTGAGGGAGCAGCTGGTGCGAGCAAAATCAGGTCAACTAAATGGCTATATTAAACAGAATCATTAAATATTAATCGGTGTCGAAAGGCCACATATGTTTTGTTTCTTCTTGAAAACAGAAAGCACATTATATGTAATGTATATTGTGGATTGAGAAATTGCATTTTGGCGATGGATCAGGTAATGGTCGTTATAATTTGATTCTTAGACCCATAATCGGCGATTCTGTAAAATAGAATTTGCAGTTTAGCGTTTAGGATATCTAAACATCGATAGTAATTCTAAGTTGCAACCAAAATCTAAATAAAAAGACACAAAATTATAAAAAAAAAAAAAAAAAGCAATATTACGCTACATGCTAGGATGCATCAAAAACAATAATTTCAACTCAAACACGTGCAGCAAAAATGCAATTTGCAAGACTTTTGGATTTTGTGCCTTTTTACCTATATATTGATGAGGCTGAGGTAGAGCGCGACCAAGTAACTAACAAACCCTCACCTCTGCTGCGCTCACGTTTGCTATGCAGAAGAACCTTTGTGCTATCATCGGGATACATTGAAGTCCTTATGGCAGTTAGAGCAAGCCTGCAAACAACAAGTGGCAAATGAATATCGTTTAACAATCGAAAGTTGTTTGTCCAATCCTTACCGTGGGAAAACAGCCACCACTGTGGACAGCACTATGACCAACCAGTGGACAGCTGACTTGAAGCACATAAATATCACCCAGTATGTCGAGGGGACTCCAAAGCAGTTGACGCACATGGAATTGTAGATAACCGAGAAGAGGTAGAAGGAGCCTAAACTAAACAATATGGATATAACATGCAGCACCGTCTGGAATAGAAAAACGATCTCATAAGAAATGATATGAAACTTCTTTTGGTTTTTTTTTGCATTTACCCAGGAACGTATTTCAATAGCACAGTGGACTAAGTTCGCAAACAAACAGGATGCCGTTATCGTTGTACCAAATTCCCAAAGTCCTACATCACTTTCCGCATAGGCGCACAGCGCCACAAAGAATATGACCAGACTTTGATAGAGGGCATCGAGTAAGGTTAACCAAAAATCATGCGGTCTATAGCCAACACCCAAGCGACCCTGAAAGAAATCGATGATGAGATGCATTTCAAGCCAAATAGGAGTCGGTCATTTGTCTTACATTCTTATAGAGATATGGATTTTTCAGTAGCAAATCCTCTGGCACACGTTTATCGTAGACACCAATTGCCAAAGGTGGCAGCGAAGTGAATATTAAATTATATAGCATCAAATACATTTGATCTATCATTACCGCACCGGAAAAGCCGCAATACAATTGAAACCAGAATATCAGAAAGACAAAGGCCTGCAAAATAGAATCCAAAGGGTTAAGTAATTATTGTAAATTAATTTCAATAACTCAACTTACAGCATTCTTGTAGAAGAAATACAAAATCATGCGAGCCAAACGATCATAGCACCAATAGCCATGTGAGAGCAATAAACGCTCCAAGAAGCGAAAACGGGAGAGCGTGAAATCAGCAGCCATTACCGCCTGCATGCCCTCTTGGCCCGATATGCCCACTCCCACGTCGGCCATTTGTATCATGGAAACATCGTTGGCTCCATCGCCGATGGCAAGAGTGCGTAGATTGAGTTCTTCCTTAACCACTTTGACCAGGTAAGCTTTCTGTAGAGGCGTAGATCGGCAGCACAGCACTGAGGCGCAACGTTTGGCCAAACGCAAGAAGGGCAAAATCAATTTGGATCTGTGGCAAATCAAGGAGGCGATTAATAAGAATTCAACAAATAAGCCGCACTTCACACACTCACTTGGGATCTAAAATAAAAGTCAATGTCTTGCCATCCACAACTAAGGCACGCTGTTTCCTGCGCGGCATCAGTGTGTAACCTCCAGTCGTGGATGTTGTCTTGGCATTTTCCATATCAGTCAAATAGAAATTAATGGCCGTTTCAGCTGCGTCCCGCGAACGAGCAGTCAACCTTAAGCAAACAAATACAACTAATTAATTTTCTTTATAATTTTACATTACTTTGGGCAACTCACTTGATCAGCTCCATTTGCTGCGTAAACAGTTTTGCCGAATACGCAATATTAATGGCTGTTTCGGGCTTGTCACCCGTCAGCACCCACACTGAGATCCCTGCCGAGATCAAGGATGCTATTGTCTCTGGCACACCATCTTGTAGACGATCCTCAATTCCTGTGGCACCCAATAGAGTTAGGTTGCTCTCCAGCTGGGCAAATGAGTCGCGCAGTCTTCGTTCACGATTCTCGAGCGACATTTCAATCTCCTGATGCCGCGCCCACCAATCGGTATAGTCGGAGGCGTTTAATGTACGCTTTGCCATAACCAGAATACGTAATCCCTCACGTGCATAGCGATCGAGTTGTTGTTGGGTCTGTTCACGCAGGAGACCTGAAATTGGTGAATTAAAAATGCGTTACATATCTCAATGACCAAATCAATCCAGAATATTGCTCATACGACATGTAGTCCAAATTTTCGAATGAAAATAACAAAATGAATACTTTCTGTTGCCTGTCCTTGGTTGCCCAGGTTATTAAAGGACAAATCTAATTGATAGATTTGAATTGTGAATTAATTGGTTTGTCATTGTCCATTTAAACATTCTTAGAGATTGCACCTATTTGGTTATCTTAAGATCTGATTTCTTCAAATAGGGCAAACCTCTTTTAAATGCTATAAAGTTTCTGCTTTCCTTAAATGTCTCTCTGAATTACAGTCCATTTCAAACTTACCCTCGGGACTATTGTGGGCACAGGGTGCAAGTACAGGCATTATGGAACTGTCCGCTCCTTTGGTATACAAAATAATCTCCTGTGTGCCCCTGCGTCGCACCACAATTGACATGCATTTGCGACTTGAATCGAAGGGCAGTATCTTGAGTATCTCATATTCCACTGTGTCTCTAGCCGTGGGCATGCTGACCAGAATGTGGTTGGGACTGCGGTTTAAGAGGCAGCAATCATAGCCATAGGCTGCATTTACCAGGGCCAATTCATCGGGACTCTCAGCCTCGTATAGAGGACGACCATCGGCAGTGCGATAGATGGTCTCCGTTTTGGTCGTGCTGCAAAAAGAAGACGCATTACATGGAATCCGGGGGATAAATTAGAGTCAATTGCGCTACTCACTTCATTTTCAGACGTTTTCCCTGAGTCTTGGCATTCAAAAATGTTGCAATGCTCGTGATCTTGGAATTAATCACTGCCTTGGCTCGTCCTGTGGGTGAAATGCTATTGGACAAGGATTTGCTCTTCATGGGAGGCGATGGTGAATCCGATTCCGAATTGGGTGACGATTCAGCCGAACTGCTAATCGGCGACAGAGTTGGCTGATGGCTTTGTGTGGGCATGGCAAATAGGAGATTTGGTGGCGGCGATGGAGTCACCGATCGTGACTCGGCAAGCCGTGAATACCGATCGGCCGGAATCGATGCAGGCTGGCCATTTCCATTTAAAATTGTGGTCGTTGTGGTTGTTGTTGTGGTGGTGGCCAGCAAGTGATTCTGGCCCCGTTTCATATGCTTCAAATTGCCGGGACTGGAGCCAGTCTGTTGGACTTCAATGATGCCACTGGCATTCATCAAATCCCTGTGCGGAGCAGCACTCACAATCACCGTGTTGCATATGGCCAGGACAACGAGAAACTCCTGGATTCTCTGGGCATTGGGAGTTAGATACACACCCGTTAGCTGTGTCATATCATCAATTAGATTCTCATTGGGCACCAGGGGAGGCGCTGGTGCTCCTGGCTTCGTATAGATCTTCTCCAACTCCGATGGCGGATGGTTATAGTCCGCCCCGTTGACCACACAACGTCTGAAAATCATCTTATTCTCCGTCAGTGTTCCCGTCTTGTCTGAGAATATGTGCTGGATTTGGCCCAACTCCTCGGTTATGTTCATGGCACGGCATTCCGTTTGCTTGTTCGTATCCGGATCGTACAGTTCAATGTTGTTGTGAATGTGGAACACCTGGAGTATCTTGCACAGTTCGATGGTCACATACAGTGAGAGCGGTATCATCACTTGTAGAATGACTATGTTGGTCCAGAAGGTCCACATGCCCTCGAGATTGGGTTTCACCTCGAAGGGTAAATAGGGTACGGGGAAATTAACAAAAGAGCTTAGCCACATGGTGCACCCGATGGCGCCAACAATGCAGAGTATCAACAATATTATCACACACCTGGAAAGCCACAAAAGAGATCGGAGAATTACTTAGGATCGAGATAAAAGACGGCAAAAGCATTATCAGTTATTGGCACTCACCATATCACATCAATATTCATTTGCTGTTCCACCTGGGAGCGCTTGTACCTTGGACCACTATTGTTTAACATTGACTTCGTTTCATGTCCCGCATAGACGACAACACCCTCAATATAATCCGTATTCTAGAATCGAGAAGCATTATCAGTGATGACAGTTGCAAGACGACCACAATTGGAGAGAGAGTACACTCACCTTCAGTCTGCTCTCTCTTAGCAAAAGGCACTCGGTCGATATAGGTACACGCTCACCAGTCGGATGTATTAAGGCCCCATGAAATCTATATAATTTTGTTGTTGGCGCATCCGCTTCAACGCGACTCACAAATTTGCTAGGTAAAAATATGCTCTGCAATTCCTCAAAGCCACGTACAACCTAATGTAATCCAAAAGAACGAAAACAAAACACGAGAGAAATGCCATTTAAAATAGTTCATAATATCGCACTCACGTACAAACGTATTTGGGGTGGGGATGGGGGGCAATGGGGGGAAACACATACCTCGCGGCGTTTTAGATTCGTTTCGCCATCCAAATCGCAGGTGTCTATGTAGCAGACCCCATGGGGGTCACTGGTTCGCAATAAAAGTATATCCGCTGGCACAGTCTCATTGTTTGACAAATGGACAATGTCGCCAACCCGCAAATCCTGCCACTTCGTCTTCTTATAACGCTCCGTCTCACTGCCAAATAGAAGACATTTTGAATTGACATTAAAATTTTATTCTTTTACATTATCAGAATACATTAATTACTAGCAAATATTCTATTGCCTCTTATCGTAGCAGGTGGTATTAGGTCTCTAATTATATAAGTTATGGTGTCAAGGCCCTATAATCAGTAGTTTTTACTTTACTCCAACAAGCCTTTACGAATAATATTCGATATTCATTACGAAACTCATAATGCTCGCTCTCTTTGTTTAAATATATCCAAAAGAAGTTTCAAGTTTATTTTGGATCAAGTGACTTCATTCGACTTCCGTTAGGATTTATAATACCGCTTATCGATTTGCAATTAACAAATAAGATAACTCATTTATGTGTGGGCCAATTTCTTGAGCCATTCACGCTGTCCATAGCCATAAATCTTGCCACAAATACTGGCAGGTGAGTATATCAATGTCTTTATGTCGTCACAAACAGGAATAAAGCACTTATCAATATCTTATCTGGCAATTCCCCGATAATAAAATGAAACGTTGGATTACTTGGAAAAACAAAAAAACAATAAAAATGAGCAAAGAGATTCAAATAATTGAAAAGCCCGAACAGCAACAGGAAGGGAAAAATCAACTTCGGTGTCATTTAGGAAATTGCATTTATTCTAGAAGTCAACTCGGTCAACTGAGTAAACAGGAATATAATTATATTGCATGTCATCGAGTGAGTTTGTGCCGATGTTTGTTTGTTTGTTGTTGCTTTTGTTGTGAGCTGGCAAATTGTGTTACGTCGAGGAGAATGTGCAATCTTACTAATGACCCAATTAAAATTATGGCTAAAGGAAAAGCGCTTTCCCCCCACCCAGACAGATAGACGGACGGACTGCGGACAGCGGACGGCGGACCTGGGACTCTTCGACCTGATTCTTTCTATTTTGTATTTCATTCATTCACATTTTTCTTCCATTTCTTTTTGTTCGTGCCTGTCATATGTCTGACGTTGACATAAAAGTCACGAGCATGTCACAACAACCATCAAGGAATCAAAGCAATGCAAGGACATGACACTGACAACGGGTCCAAGGCGGGTCCAGGGGGGGCGTCCAGGGGAGGGGGGACAACTACACCCAAAGGAGCACACGCGAACGGGCAAGCAAATGAAACAAAATTACATTTTTCAACCATAACAATTTGCGATGAACTTGAATTAAAATGGAACCAACCACTCGCTGACCCGACCACCCCACCACCTCCCACTCCACCAACCACCCCAACTACAATTCTGGATACTCTTTCATGAATATCTAAGCAGACCAAGCGGATGACGCCATAACATGTGAATCCTGTGGCCAAACATGAAACCAACAAAAATTAAACACGCATACAAACATTTTTACCTTGACGCCTCCTCCTCCTGCTGCTCTTCCTCTCATCTGCCCCGTCCAAGGTCGAGGTCAGATGATGGCATATTATTTTGCAATTTTCTTGTTACTTTTTAATAACCACAATAGTAATAAAAATAATGACTACGACAATAACCCAACTCAACCACATCATAACTGTCCATCACTTTAAATGTGGGTGGATGGTTGGCTTGGTGGGTGTAGGAGTGCTGATGGCAAAACCAATTCAAACCAACCCAATCCTCTTCAATACTCAGTCCAATTTACTCAACTCGAAATGTAAATTGTCTTTCATGGCTTGGCCATCAAATAAACAATAATTGACAGCTGAACATGATGAATTCCTAAAGGGCAGAAGCTTCAACTACATTGTCATACCACCTGGAGGGCAAACCCATCGAAGATCGAACCTTGTGGGCGTCACTTAAAGGTCATTCATAATCGCAATATTTAAGACATAAACTGAACAACCGAACCTCTATTTGATTGGCTAAACCCTTTGTTTAATTATTTTATTAGTTCAATACTATATCTAAAATATTATTTATCGGGTTTGCAATAAGTATAGTGAACTTTATCAGAAAATTCTGATGAAATTCGCAACAATATCCACATAATGTGCAATGTCCTCCATTCTCGGGAATCAGGTGATCTAATCTAGTGGGTCTTTCGATATGGACGACTCAAATATATGGCATACACACACACTGGGTGCACTTATCATTTTATAGCCCCTCTCAACTTAAAGAATTGTCTGAAACAACTCGTCATGCTGATCAGAAAACAATATCAATTTCAAATAGTTGGAATTGCTAAATTGGGAGTTATATGGGAGCGCCGCCGCCTTAATTCTGCATTCTATAATTACAAAGTGCTTTATTTTCAGTGTTTGCCTTTCACTTTAAGCCAAAATTCTTTGCCAATGAGTGAGTTAAGGTTTTTGGTCTTCATTTGCATACGAGTATTTCACTTTCACTACAGATTTAGGTCAGACCTATACATATATAGTGTGTTAAGTTGTTGTTGCTGTTGTTGTATATCTCTATATATGACCAGCCTCACGTTCATAAATCATATTTCCCTAAAACAAAAAGCGCACCTTGAATGAAGGTGACAGTTGGTGATTGTTGTTTTTATATTGTTGTTGCCATTCTCATTATCGTCTTGATGATGATCATCATCATCATCATCCATGACTAACTGTTTACAACTGTCAAGTCCATTAACAAGACAGTGGTGGATCCGGATCCCTCCATCTATCCCACCAACTAACCGCCGCCGCCGACATACCCACCCAGATAACTTGGTTCATTTTTATTGCATGTCACCTAATTGGACCCAGGAGCAGCAACTTGTGGCGCTCGGTTCAATTCCTCCACATCCCTCACTCCCCACCATTCGAACAAACTACAGGGGTAAATGTTAATATTTACTTCGCAAGGCGTCGACCAAAGTTGTTGAATCATTAATGATTCGCGGATGGCAGCAGGAGAGAGGGTGTGGGTGGGAGTGGGTGTGGGGGGGTGGCTAGCAGGGCCAATTACCTAGAGAGGGTCTCGTCGGGACTCGATTTATTAGGCGTTTTCGCAAAATGCAAAATTAATGCGAGTTTAACTCAGTGTTGGGTGATGAGCACGGGCAAAGGCAAAAGGCATCAGAGCGCCAAGTTGATTGCTAAATTATTAACCCCCACCCCCTCCCCCCAAACAACAACAACAAATAAAAGTGAAACTCACGCAAACTCTGATTTTTGAGAAGGTGGGCGCTGACTGACTACCTGGGATTTTCCCACCTCTCTGGCCGATAGTTGTGGAGTTTTATTTTATCGAATGAAGTGGAACAAAAGCGTGTCAGTGGGCTTGCCCCAAAAATGCCCCCTACCCCATTCCTATTGAATGTGATGACTATGATAATGATGCGCCCGCCCTCCCTAAATGACTGGCAATGCGCCACTTCACTTTTCGAATTCCAGTTGGACATGAGACAGGGGCTGCTAGATGCATTTAATTGTGCCATGATTGATATTGCTAGAGCCCCCCCAAAAAAAAAAAACTGATCAGATCAGCTGAATCATGCCATTCAGTTTCAAATGAATCAATTGTAGTTGTAATTAAAAAGTTATATCATCATAAGTAGCTCTTAATTCATATCGATCCTAAGTTAGTATATAAAATATATAATAAACAAGACAAAAGAGAATTACTTTCCCTCCTTCCACTTTGAAAGAGTCAATTACTGACGTGTTGCATTTAGCCGAATCGAATCGAGTGTTTTTAGTTTTAATGCAATATTCGTGGATTTTTTTAAAATGTCGTTATGGGAACAATTCTCCTCTATTACTTCCGCTGTAATATCGCATTTCCGCTTTATAAATTATGAACACGCGATTTTATATGGCCACATTCGATATTCTGATAAGTGTAATAATTTAGGGTTTAAAAAAGGTTTGAAAATGTGATTACAACGAAAACTCGCTTGGAAGCTTAAGAGGGGCGCAGAAAGGTGTGTGTATCCATGGAAGAAATGTGATTAAGAATAATCTGTAGATAATTAGGTTTGAAACGTTTCAGTTATGCTAACAAAACTTTCATTGGCATCTCAGTCATGTGGAATACTTAGAATCAGACGACTATTTCATAGAGATGATGAATAACTTTTTTCTTAATCTCATTTGCCATTTACTAGAGTCACTATACACTGGGAGGAGCTCTTATATTAATATCTAAATATGATGGATAAGATAGTGTATTCGATTTAATTATAATTGAGATCACATTACATGCAGCCATGCTCCAAGTGAGGTCATCTTTGGGATATCTTCTATTTATAGTACTATAAATTGTGCTCAGTGTATTGAACGTTGCAGGGGCCACCATTCGATTATTTACGGCCTGACATTACTCCATTCCACTCCGGCCCCCAAAGCGACCCCCGACCCCCGAACAACTCCGATGCCGCCGCCGCCGCCGACGCCTCCGCCTTGCTTTTGCATAGAAATTTATGTTGGTTAAAGTGGGTCATGCATGTTATAGAGGTTGTTATTGCTCTGTGCGCGGCAACAGCGGCGGTTCGTGGTAGGAGGGAGGGAGGGGGAGGTGGGTGAATGGGTAATTTACTTAAAGTTCATTAGACATTGCCAGTGATGAAGAAGAAGAAGCAGTGAGAAGTAGCAAGAAGCACTGGAATATGCTATACCTCCCCTCCCTCCCACTTTCCTTCCTTTCCCTACATGCCGCTGGCTGGAGTCAATAAAATGCCCCAAAAGTATAGAATGGAATGGACACGCCCATTCCCTACAGCGAGGGCAGGCAAGGTTATTATTTAAAAGGCATTTTCGGCCCCCACAAAAAAATCCCCAGGCAACAACAGAAAACATGCGTGCTGGGTCCCCAGTGGGCCTATTAGACCTAGGGTAATGCTACATCGGCTAGACAGCGACAATCGACAAGCGACAACAAATTAGGCGGGCATAAGGCCAGGTTGTGTAAACATTCCCCTGATCACCCCCATCACCTCGTCCACCAGGACCACCCACCTCCCCCACATACCATGCCATGCCATGCCATGCCAGGCTGGGCATAAATATTTTAGCATTTATTCTAGTCTCCAGCTGAGGCCCAACTAATTGTTCGTAGATGAAACGGACAGATAATGTTGGTAAACTAAAAGCCAACTTTGATATTATTCCCAGATTGTTGTTATATGGTACATGAACTTTCTATTTAGTGTGTTTTTTTTCGGGGGAATAAATTAGCACATATTTAGTTGATATACGCAGTTTGCTAATTGGATTGATCGATTGATATATGTATATGTATAAAGTATGTGTTCATAGGATATAACAACATGCTTACAAATACCTACAACCAAGGTTGGTCATATCGATAATGGGGGGAAAAGAAAAGAATTGTATATCTTTCTTCAAGATAGTTTGAATTCACTCAATACAAGGAAATTCATTGTTCTCTTGTGGGTGATGCAAATGTATACTACGTATATATCTTCAGTTAACTGATCTAAATTGAGTTTAAGCCAGCTAATTTGCTTTGCCATCCATTCACACATAAATTCAACGAAACTGTCTTTAGTCATTTGAAGAGCTCAACCGGTTTTGATAAATTTAAAAAAACCAGCTTATTAAACTATTCAAATGAATTGAATGTAAATCGAAACGACTCCGAATGGGAATAGCTTGTAAGCCTTTAGATATTTTTTCTTTAAACTTCTACTTGGAACACATTAAGCAGTAATTCTTTAAAGAATGAATTTGCTTGAGCTTAGTATTAATTTAAAGCTATGCATTTGGAATGTTTGTAATGGAGAAACATTGTTTATAAGTTAACAAAAATATCATTTTCTTTTTTTTTTTTTAAATATTTATAATACACATCCGTTCTGAAACGCTGCAGTTCAAGATTATCGAAATATTATTCCTTATAATTTTGTTTCCTGTCAATTCTAACATAATTGCAATTGGAATTCATTTTAAGAACTCGTTGTTGGAGTCGGAAAGACGAAAGATAAGAACAAAATATCACAACTATAGTAACCAATCCAATTCAATCTATCTAAAAAGACGAAAATGAATTGTGATCTAATCTGTTAGTAGCAAATGCATTCGTTGCATGCGTTTCAAAAAAAGGAACTTTAACATTATATCCCGTTAAAGGTAAGGCTAGAAGAAATCCATTTCAAGGTTATACTTTGATTAAATTTCAGGGTGTTCCGTTCATTGTTAATGCACATGGAAGTAAAAGCCAACACACCCAAATGCCAAAAAGGAAAATGACAAGCAATTTCCCTTTCTATTATCCCTCCCCCATTTTACTCCAAACACCCATTAAAAATGTGTAACAACCCTGCAACAGCAAGGCGAGCACGCAAAAGTGACTGCCTTTTGGTTAATCAATTTTTTAAAATTCACCCACTCACCTAGAACGAATGGGGAACCAAGTAACCATCATCATGGTCAGGTGAGTGCTACTCACACACACACACACACACACACACACACACACAATCGCATTCGCTCACCTTCTTTGTTTGTGAGCTTCATTAAGTTGGGTAGAAGCCAACGCGTATGAATCAATCATGTAAAAATTATCAAAACCTTCCTCCTTCTTGTTACTGACTTTGGGGCGGTGGGTTTTTTTGTTGTTTTTCGTATGGGGGAGGGTGGGGGGTATTTTGGTTCGGTTCGATAGAGCACAAAACTGCCGTTAGTGGAAATGAAAAGACAGTTTTTGGCTTTGTGGCGTTCACTCTCATATAATTAGCTCGTTGCACGCAAACTTTTTCGTGTGCAGTTGCGTCTCCCACTATCATCATGATCATCATCATGATGGTAAAAACAATAGCTTTTGTGTCTATCCACTCGATTGCGCCGTCAAAATTAATAATTAATAATGAATTTTCCCAGCGGTTGAATTTGTGCTTCGATCGAATGTTTTGGAATGTGGAAAAAATGTATGTAGGTATGACAATTATTAGAGTTATAAAGTAAGTAAGGTCAATTATTGGTAAAAGGCCAACAAACAGTCAGTTGAGCTATTGTCCATCTGTTCAATGAACGAACGAATAAATAAATAGGCCGTCAGAATATATTTTCTTATAGGTCTCTGAAGGAATGTGTTTCCATGTGACCTATGCAGCGTGGTGTGTGACGTCTTTAAGTGTGTGAACTTGTGTGTTAAAATAAATATTTTATAATTTATTGTGCGTTGGATTGTCATAGGCACTTATACCATTTAATTTTGAAGGTGTAAAGATTTCTATCTTAACATCAATTTGCACTTTGGCAGTTAGTGGGCAGTAGAAGTGCTATTAGGTGGGATGTAATGGAAATATCTTGAAATATTTCGTTGAAAATCCTCAAATATATTTGATTTGTGAGTTATTTGTCATAGGTCGACCCAAATTGATTTTAGAGATCTTTGGGAAACAAATATTTATAGAACAATATTATATTCTCCCCTTCGGAAACATGCAAAATAAATAGAAACCCTTAGTTCAACTCATATATGTATCTCAATATCACATTTCAACTGGACACAATGGGCATCCACTGTTCAAAGTAGTGGCCAAAAGACGGAAGGTTAACAACATATGTGACCTACGGGCATAACAGTATATACATACATATACATATATATATGTATAGAAAATGTTTATTTGCTTCTACTTATTTTGCAAATATTATTTCAAGTGTTTTCTGGCTAGAGTTAGTACAATGAATTTGTCTCGGAACCTCAAGTTAGGTTAACAAACTGAAAGCGAAACGGCAAACAGAAAAACTTGCTTATAAATAAACATTTATAATGTCATTAGACAATCTCCTATATATTTCGCTGATACATTTTTATGCATAATGGCATACTAAATAATTTAATATCCCGAGACATTGTGAAGAGACATTTGTCGCATTAAACTTTGCAAATATCTAAAAAAAAAAAAAAAACGAAAGCGCCAGCCGAAGTTTGTATACCCTTGCAAGCTCTTGGTGTTACTAGATCCCTAAAAGAGTTTTCTAAATGAAAGACACTGGTGTAAAATCCGTTTTACACGCCATAGCACGGCATACATATGCATGTATGTAGACATGCAGCATGCAATTTTTTCATATGTTTGTATGACAGCTATATGATATAGTCATCCGATTTTGATCAAATTTACCAGAATTATAATTTTCAATGTGGAAATGTTATTTACCAAGTTTAACGATGATCGCATAAGAACGAAAAAGTTTCAGAAGAAAAACTATTTTTGGTCCGATCGTTCATATGGGAGCTATATGATATAGTAGTCCGATCTTGATCAAATTTGGCACGGATGTTTGGATGTATAGTAAACTGCCAAATGTTAAGTTTTATGATAATCGGGTGAAAAAGAAAGAAGTTATTAATCTAAATCTCATTTTTCGACCGATGGTTCCTATGGGAGCTATATGATATAGTCATCCGATCCGGATGAATCCGAGATATACAATGCCTGCAGTATATACAAGACTTCGTGCAAAATTGCAGCTCTGTAGCTTTAGCAGTTTCGAGGAGAAGCTGTTGATCCAGACAGACGGACGGACGGACGGACGGACAGACAGACGGACAAACGGATTTGAACTCGCCTTGTCATGCTGATCAAGAATATATATACTTTATATGGTCGGAGATGCCTCCTTCTATGCGTTGCACACTTCTGACCAAAATTAATATACCCTTTTTGCAAGGGTATAAAAACGGCTCTGATTCTATGGAACTAATGACGTATACACATTTAAAATTTTAAGCTAATTTCAATATGAAAGCTAATATGATGGAAGAATGAAACATTAATATTTGCTTAATTAAAGAATTCTAATCATAAATTATTGTTTATTAGTTGGTAAAATGTATCTAAATAAAATTAAAAGGTTATAAATCCTTGAAATGGAGACGGCACCAAAAAGTTCAAACGTTCGGATATATTTTCTTATCATTTTATGCATTTACTTATTTAGCTAAACCTTTCTAATATCGGTTCTATGAACTTTAAACTTTTATATGAAATGCAACTAAACTTGAAATTAAATTTATTAATGTGATTAGTTCGAACAAAAATAAATACAAATTCTGGTTATGATAATTTCAAAGGCAGAAAGGTTAACCTAATTTTCAATCTATGATTCACACATAGTCTAATCGGGTGGCTCAGACTTTTAGCTTGATCACATTATGATTAGTAAGACTAGAGAAGATGAGAATCGTCTACCGATGGTCAGTAATTAGTTTTTGTTTTTGTTTTGCAACATCTGCAGTGCATCGTAATTCTTTCCCAACCATTTTTCTGCTTAACTTGTCCCTGAGTTTTGGTTTATCTTGAACTCAGTGCCAAGTAAGTCAGTGACTCTGCAAGATTTAAACAGCAAATAAGTGTACATACAACATCATTATAAAGAATAAAGTAAGTAAGTCGCCGGGCCGACTTGGATATACCATGCATTAGGTGAAGAGATGTATATTAAATTTCTTTCAAATGCTATCTCTCTTATGTGGAAACGAGCACTTTAGCGCCCCCCGACCAAATCGGTGATTTGCACCATATGCTATCTCGCTCTTTTTCGCGTGCATCTGCCTTGCACCGCTATGAGTGAAAAACGTTTCTATGTATAACTCGGCCATTTTTATTCCGATTCTTGTGATATTTGATGGAATGATAGATATACGTGACATGTATTAGTGTGCCGAATTAAATTACGATACGATAAATATTTCGGGTGAAAATCGAATTTTTCGAATTTCGGGGGCGGAAGGGGGCGTGGCCAAAATTTGAAACAAACTTGGTCTGCGTGCACACTGCACGCATCTAATGTCCAAATCCGAAAGCTCTATCTTTTATAGTTCCCGAGATATGGAGGCTCAAAATATTGTTTTTCAAATAGCGGGGGCGGGGCGAAAAAAAAATAAACTTGATCAGCGTACACACCAAACGAGTCTACATGCCAAATTTGGTAGCTCTAGCTTGTATAGTTGCTGAGATCTAGGCACTCTATCGGACGGACGGACGGACGGACGGACGGACGGACGGACGGACGGACGGACGGACGGACAGACAGACGGACATGTCTCAATCGACTCGGCTATTGATACTGATCAAGAATATATATACTTTATAGGGTCGGAGAAGCTTCCTTCTCCCTGTTACATACATTTTGGCGACTTTAATATACCATTTCATTCTATGAATGCATGGTATAAAAACTTGGTCAACATCAGCAGCAAGAATCAACTTACAACTGCAGCAGCGGCAGTAGAAGCCGCAGCCGCATGATGGTGTTAATGATCTCTTGGGTTTTATATTTCTGTTAACATGGCCATTAGAAGCTGCTTGGGGGGGATCAGTTTGAAGATCAGCCATCTACAGCCTGAGAGATCTGGCCAGAAGACAATGTTGTCACTGTGTCTCTGTCTCCGTCTCAGTCTCCATCTCAGCCTCAGTCGCTGTCTGACATGAGGCAAAAGCAGTTAACGATGATTGCCAACCGGTTTTTCTGCTTCCACAATGAGAAAATAAAACCCGTTTACTGCGATTGCTTTGGCTGTTGCTGTTTGCTGCTGCTGCTGCTGTTGTATTTTAGCATTTTCAATGTCATGAGTTCTGGGGGGCTTTTGTTTGGAACCTTTTTCTTCTTCTTCTTGCCCCTTCTAGCATTAACCCAAAACTGAAAACTCAAATTGGAGTGAGGAGAGGCAGACGATAAGGCCGAAGCGTAAACACAATCAACAGTTTGTCATATTTACGAGGCCGATATATCCACCCATTGAAAGAATGTATTTTGGACATTTAAGTTCATTTTGTTTCAAGGTTAGACTTAAAAGTTTTCGTTTCTTTTTTTTTCGACCAAAGTTTCTTTCTTTCCCACAACCTTCGAAATGTCTAAGGTTAGGAAGATGTGTCGGCTGTTGTGTCAATGTTTTAGAATATTAATGCACTTTCCGGGGGAAAACGCACACTTGTCTGGGATAGAGAGCAGCTGCTCTGTTCTGTCTGTACATTTTTTAACATTCATGATGAAAATTTAAACAGATCAAAGCCAAGTTTAAAGAATTTGTTGTTGTAAATGCTAACACTTGGACAGGCATTGACGTTACAGCAAAGTCAAGGAGATGTCAAAGTTTAATTCGGTCTACAAACTTATAGCATGCGTCAGTAAAATTAAATGAATTTCCATGATGAGTATGAAGTTAACTTTCAATTATAATGTAAATTCGGCCTTATATTTGGTATACATATATCTAGTTTATAAGAAGTATTAACTAACAAAATTAGCTTATAGTTAATTTTATTACAAGGTAGAACTTCATTTATCAAAAATATAATTTATTTTTGCATTCAATTTTCTTTGAGCATTAATGTAATTTAGTTTAAATTTCAAAAATTGGAAACATTTTTGTGTATTTGAGAGAACAGAGATGATTCTTTGAAAAATGTTCGATTCAATTATTTGTACAACAAATTTATTTGTTCAATTTATATCACTTTACATAGAGATATATTTCGCACAAAATCTGTTTTTGTATTTACACAAATATTCCAATTCTTATTGCAAGTACAACCGGGGAGAACCAATTGAAGCACCGGGTAGAGCAGGGCAGTGCAGGGCAGGAGATGGACGGATGGAGGAGTCGGTTGTTTACAAATTTCCGCTTGATTCTGGCACGATTCAGAGATGGCCGGGAACATTCCATAAAGGCAATGAAAATGATTGTGTAAGAAATGCAATTCTTTCTTTTCTTACTTCCTTCGTCTTTAGCATCAGCTTCTGCTGATTCTTGACGATTGCGACACCCACCCACTCACATTCACACTAGTGCCCAGAGTGTGACCTCGCCCCGTCCCGCCCCTCTCGATTGGGTGTTTTTCAGTCGGGATTCCCTTATTCAAACATGTGTGTCTGTGTGTGTGTGTGGAAAACAATCTCGAAGGGTGCGCCAAATGCTAAATGTTGATTATATTTTTTTTTGCTTCTTTTTCCAATTTTGTTTTTCATTTTTCATAATTTGCGCCAGTCGATTCATGGTGCAACAATCAGAGACATGGACACATGGGCATGATGGGCATGCAGTTTGCACTCAACTTGAACTCTGCTGCTTGTTGTTCAACTTGGTCGTCGGATAGTTTATCAATAAAAGTGAAACAAATATTTGCATTGTTGGCAAATTATTCCGATGAACTCAATTTGCATTTTGCGGAGAATGGATAACAAACTGTAGAACCCAATAGAGTGAGTAATTGGAATTTAGTTTTGAAACAAAATAAGGGGAGTAAAAGTATTTTTCAATTTTCCTCAATGCAAAACTGATTAAAAATACTAGTCAATAACGTATAAAGCCACGAATTATCGAAATTGAATTAAGTAGATAACTTTTCCATTACTTTAAATTTTGTAAAATTTCCAATTGAAAAAGTTTACATATTGAGTTGAAGAAGACCTTTTTCTAGACCAATTCTACAATTTACTACAACTTTGGCCAACAAAAGCCACGTGTTTGCCAATAAACAGAGGTTCGAAATCGTGTTTGACTGTTTTTCTTTGGCTTCCTGGATGTCTCTCTACCGCCCCCTCTCTCTCTGTCCCTCTGATGACTAATTCGTATTTGATTTATTTTTTGGTTTGTTATCTTTATTTGTCAATAAAATTAAACAACAAATTCTCAGACAATTTCACATTAATTTGCATTGCCATTTGGATTTAAACGTTCACTTAGCACATCATATTAATTGAAATTAGCACAATTTTCAGGAGACAATTTGGAATTATTTTTGAAAAAACCGAATAACATTCAATTTTAATAAGTCACCACATGAAGTTCCCTCCCACTTTTGACAGTAGCCGCAAAATTGCAATTGTAACCACAAGGAACTCAGAAAATACATTACATATATATTTATGTATGTATGGATCACTATATATAATCGGTGTGTATATACATTAACATGAATCATACATACATTTTGAAACATTGCAAGTGGTCATGAGTTTCGAATTGTGAGCGAAACAAATTGAACGAGCGTGAGATGGTCAGGGCCGTAAAACTGGAACTGGAATCCCCCATCCCACATCGACTAGCCAAGGCGGGAGAGAGATAGGGAGGACGGAGTGACTAAGAAAAGAGGTAGGCCTCTATGTAAGATACGTGGTAACTGGACTCAATCTGCCAGTGTGTGAGTCAGTCAGTCGGCGGTCGACTAACCATATTTGGTAAGTCAGCCTCATGCGCGCCAGCCATGCCATTTGCATGTAGCTTGCGAGTGAATGGCAAAAAGTGCCACAGTGGGTCAACAATCATGTGTCCTACTATAGACAATTTTTTGAAGCAATTTAAAATTCATAAGAATCCCAATTTGTTTGAAGATGGAAAATCTTTAGATTTTTCCGTCAGAATCTATTTGTTTGGAAGTTTTAAACAATTTATTTGTAATAATCGATCAATTTGTATGTCAAAAGAATGGATTAAGATTCCTCTCTTTAATTATTCTTTTGATATTTTCTAGATCGGCAAACAGTTAAAGAAAACTTTAAATGAAATATATAGCTCTGAAAATAATACCTTTGAACAAACTTTTTATTTGGGTTGCTTTTCTAACATTTTAATTTAAGCCAAGTCTTAGAAACATGTAGCTCAAAATATTGTGGTAAAAGCAAATTCCACAGAACTTTTTACTTTGCATCATAAAATGCATACAAATTCAGACCACTGTGCTACTGTACACATGAAAGACAAAAAAAATCACTATGGTTTATGACAATTGTGCAAAGAGCATAAAACAGAATAGGGAAATGCAAATATAATTAGCAACAGCGACAGCAACAATGCCTAAGTTCATTGGTCACGAGAAGACAACGAACATGTTGATACCCTGGAAATCCTAGAGTTAGACGGGTATCTACAAATGTACGGGCCACAGAAAGCTTAACTATTGTTATGACTATATATGGAAAGGACGAGTGACAAAGCCTTAGACGGGTCCCTATAAAAGGAGAGAATTAGGTGAAAGGAATTATTGCTCCATTTTCCATAAGATTAGAAGACATATTCGAGCTGCAACTGGTAAAAGGTAGTGCGAAGTCGTTGCTGCTATATAAAATACGTTTTTTTTTCCTTTTGTATTTTGGTCAAAACGGGAAGCCAGCAGCTTAACAACAATTGAATAAGGTTGATCAAGGGAGGATGGCAAGAGTGGGGAAGGGGAGACGGATTTGGAGACCGGTAGAGGGGGCAAACACGTGCAATGCAAGTAAATTTGTCACTTGGTTGGAAAGTCAGACACGCCAGAGACACATAGACGACGACGACGACGACGATGGCAAACAAAACAAACGGAATCGTTGAAGAAAACCAAGCTCAAATGTAGGACAAGCCAACCACAAAGAGAGAGGGACAGATTGCTAAAGATAGTGAGTGAGAGAGAGACAGAGTGAAGAAGGTAAATAAATAAATATTAATATGTGTACATATATGTATGTATGTATGCATGTTTGTCTGTATAAGTTGGAGAGCTGAGAGCTAACTGTGAGGGAAAGTTTACCCAGACGGTTTTTGGCTGCTTTATCGATTTCTAGATCACGTTTGTATTTTTTCTTTATTTTATTTTTATTTTTGGTTAAAATTTGTATACCTACAAATAATCTAAAGGGATTCACAAATCACAGAGAGTGAGATTTGCATGAGAGCAACTGGTGGCCGATGCCTTCAAGGCACTTATTCAGCATTTATTCAGATTGAAGCATCGTTTGATGTATTTATTACAAGTAAAGGAAAATGTTAATTTTGGCCAACATTTCGTGAGAACAGAAAATCGATAGAAATGTTTCTCCATAAACAAGCTTAAGTGTCGGTCTGACTTCCTCTTGTTTGGAGCAAGCATGGGCAATATTGCTAAAATTTAACTACATCATTTAGAAGCGCCAAAAATCTATATGTATAAATAGGAACTATTGATAGGGATCGAAGCAGGTTGTGCCATTGAGCAATGTCATTCGAAATTAGAGTAAAGTTTGGAAGCAAGAGAAGGAACCTTATATCATTCCGAGCAAATAACTAATTTGGTTTACGTCTCTAAATGTGTTCCACTTAAAGCGAAAATGTCCGAGCGTTTGTTTAAACTAAAATATAGTGGGAACGGTGTTGTTTACTTGTTTGTAAATCATTTCGAAATAGAGAAATCTGCAATAGCAAAGTTTGTTTATAACAATTTGCCCTAAAATAATTGGCTAAAGAATGAACAACTTGGACTTACCCATCGTACACTCTACACGTAGTGTTGTTAATCCGTTTATCTGAAGCTCTTCGTCTGCGATCTTCAAACAAATCCTTGACCGCCGTTACACCCAACACAAAAATTACTGGAATCATAGCGATTTCCTTGCCAAAGGCATTAATCGACGGCACAAAATTGAGTAGGACAATGAATATGAAATATAAATTAGCCACACGATGGAATTGCTCCAACAGATTCTTCGGTATGAACGATAGCAGAGTGTATTTAGTTGTCCGAATCTTATTTCCCACAAATTGTCCGTTCGGATGCTCTTTCTTGGGGGTTTTTGGTGGTACTGTATGATTGGGGACCACCATGCGATAGCTGCGCTCCTCAAATTTGTCATTTGCGTTGTAGTTGCAGAGTGTCAGACGCTTCCACCATGGTGGAGCCTCTGTGCGACGCAGTGTGTAGATCGATTCCGAGCGGGATGCCTGCCGCGAGTGGCCACGACCATTGCCGGTGGCCGATGTGGGCGCGGAGGGACCAAAGTCACGCTCTCTGGCCGGTTCATCTTTATGGCCAGGCGGTAGAATGAAATCTGTTTTCGAACCAACTCGACTATGTCCACGTCCCGAGGGAGCCGAACTTCCCGGTGGCGAGTCGGTGATTTGGCCCTGCGAGAAGGCTCGCTGATGACCCTTCATGGCGGACTTGATGGGTCTACCACCTGCTCCGACAATGGCGCCGCCACCACCATGACTGACAGACCGAGCATGACCACGACTCCCCACCGCCGCCGCCGACAACGAGGGATTTGGTAGAATGGCCACACCAGGAATACCATTTCCACCGGGTGCGCTACCTATAACAGGATTTACACTCCCCGGAAATACATAGGTGCGTTCGGGTTCGCTGCTCCCCACCGTCGATCCCATGCCGCCGCCATGAGTGCTGCTGGTGGTCATCATCATGATGGCTGCTGCTCCTCCTGTTGATGCTGAGGTGGAATCGCTGGCCAAATTGGGTGGTGCCGAGCGCTGTTGTTGCACAACTAGAAACTTTCGCCTCAAATCTTCGGTGTTCGCTGAAGGCATTTTCGCAAACCACAATCATGAGGAGTGAATTTCGGATATGTATTATGTTGTACGTATTGTGGTTCTTGAGTTCTTGAGTTCGTCACGCACTTTTCTATCTGAGTAACTGTATCTTTTCTGCTTTTGCTTAAAAATCCGACCAAGTATGCGTCACTATTGACGCCTCGACTTTACTCGCCATATCCAATCTGCAAGAGAGAGAGAGAGACAGAGCAAATCAAATTGTTAGTCTTAGTTGTAGTATTCAATCAGATAATGCTTTGTTTTGAAAGGTTTGACGAACCCTCACACAAAAGCCCAACCAAAAACGGGTGCTTCAATATGGTGCGCCCTTGATTTCAAGCTTCCGATAAGCTGAAACATCACGAACCAACAAAATTTCAACGCAGACCCGTCGCAAGGTCAAGCGTAACGCGCCAGTCGAGGCCCCCCAAAAAATAATATTATATCAAAATGGAAACTGCTGAGACGGAGAGAAAGAGAGGGGGAGCTTGTGCCGAAAGCGTGGGTATACGAGTACTTTGCTCCAATAACAAAAAAACAACTCCATGTGGGTTGCTCTTGGATAGTTTAGTTTTTCGCTTTTCAGTCTCCAAGATATTATTATTATTATTTATTTCAAAGTATATCGATTGTCGCATTGACAACCAAGTTCAAGGAGACTTATTCTCTTTCTCTCTGTCACTCAGCGTGTGTGAACTTTGATTTTTGAGCTGTCAAAAAAAAAAAAAGAGCTGTCAGACGAGGTGTTTTGTTTATACACATATAAATAGCATAATAATAGAATATTGATTGTGTCTATGATAACTTCCTCTTTGACTGTGATTATAAGTTAAACGGAAATAGTATAAACGATTGAGAATTTAGAAAGGGAAATTTAAAAAAAGATTATTTTCAAGGTTTGTTTGTGATATATTTAGTTATTATGATAGGATAACAATTTTATAAATAATAACATATATTTTAAAATATTAAATTTGTGGAACTTCTCAAGAATAGTCAACGCAAAGGGAGGTTGTCTTAGTTAATTCACAACTGCGATAAATTTGGATTAATCTATTAAAAGGGATATATTTATATCTACAATTGTGGAATTATCCACTGGAATATTGGCAAATAATTTGATGATGTTTTTGTATAAGCGAATATCGTATCGAACTGAAAGAATCTCATAAATATTCATAATAATTATAATAATTATTCCACTATAAAAATAATATTTTTTTAATTACTCTGTTGTTTTCCGAAACATTTGCTCTGTGACCATAAATACAATTTGTATTTGAAATTTTTCAACTCAAGGTTGGAGATTGCATTGAACTCAAACAAGCGAAACAACAATTTGTATTACTTACTGAACCGATTTATTGTTTAAACTTGAGCAGTTTTTCACCGCGGCCAGCAGCAGAAGCCACCATCAGATGATAGATCAAAATGTGTATCTTTTAGATACTTTCATAACGATGCGAACAATTTGACCATCTGCTGCTGTTTATTGTAAATGCAATGAACTTTACAAAAAAAAAAAAAAAAACCACACGCCCAATAAAAAATTCAGCCAAAAACAATTTATTTATATTTTTATAACTTTTCTCATCTTGTGCTTTTGGCTTTTGGGCTTGGCACTGCTATTCGGGCTTATTGTGTTTATCTCTTAACTTCATTTCGCATGTGCGTGGCTAAAAATAATTTCAATTTCGCTTCGAATTAGCCGCAAGATCGAATTGTGCGTTGAGAGAGAACCATAGGGACGACTTTTCAATACCCTGTGTCGAGGGCAAAAGAAACCAATAGAAATTTAAAACTGTTATCTGTTGCCAAACTCTTTGGCATTTCTAATATGCCTTCGCTTTCTATGCGTACAGGGTAGAACCACACGAATACGAATTGACTTTGAAGTGCTTTTTCACTAATTAGTCGGGCAGACGCCCTTAAGTTATCAGAAACTCAACTTCTGCACTTGAAAGTTTTTCATTCTATTCTTTTACTTATCGGTTTTTGTCCATTAAAGAAAATCAAAAGTCGCTGACAGACTGGTTTTTATAAACTTCCTTATATTGTATTTAACTGCGCTTTTTTATTCTCTTTCTCTCAATTTATTGTTTCTTGGCTTTGCTTTTCTTTTTCTTTCTTTTTATGTCATGTCTAGCCAAAAGTTTTTGATTCTCTTCTTACTATTATGGCTGTTGGTCATGACAATGCCAAATTGGCGATGGAAAACTATAAAAGTTTAGATTGTTTGCTTATTGTATTAACAACTAGCATATCCCTCTGCCCTCCCTCGAACCTATAGTATGTGATTTTAATGTGAGTTCAAATGATATTGAACTTTTCGAGAGGTTTCGCGACCAAAGTGGAAAGGAATAAACTTTCACATAGACAGGACCCCAAAGAATCATTTGTCGTTACGGTTAATGATTGAACATTTGTTTAGTAGGTTCATATAAATGGAAATCGAACTTATTTTCCTCTTTACATGAAATTAACTACTGACTTTAAATGTATCTGCATCTATACTCTTTAGTGCAGTGTTTAATTCAAAGTTCTGACTTACATATGTATGTATATGGAAAACCCCTTTAAAAAATTATAATTATTATACTTATAGAAAGTTTAATCAAGAAAATTTACGTTTAAAGCAAATACGATAAAACACATACATAAATCTATGCCAGAACAGAAAAAACAGCATACAAAAAAAATAAATGGGGAAAAACAGGGGAAAAAACACGGGCGTGTGCCAAATTCATATTATAATGGCCACCAAAGTTGTTAAGTTGTGACCGAAATTAGTTCATCATTTAATGAAATTAAATTTCCAATTTGCCATATAAGCAAAATGAACAAATAGGTACATATGTATACATATAATAGAGATATAGAAATATATAATCTACATCGGTATATGAAATTAAAGCATCATTCAATGAATTGACAAAAAAAAATAAAACGCGACCAAAATAAGAGAAATAGAGCTGAGAAATTCAACATTTTTTTATTTGATTGTCTGCGGAATTTGTTGTTTTTGTCATGTCTGATTGGTTGTGTAAAGAAATTGTGCAAAATACAAAATGAAATAAATTAGAATTGTTGTTGTCTTTTTTTAGACGCGTGTCTTTTGTTTTTTTTACTTGCAAAAATAGATGAATTATGTATGTATGTATAAATCAACAAATCTTTTGCCACCTAATTAAATTTGATATAAATCAATTTTTTTTTTTTTGCATAAATAGAGATTGTTGAAATTAATATCAAATTTATGGCTATTAGAAAGAAATATCACGCTCTAT
Organism: Drosophila sp. 14030-0761.01; assembly: GCA_018150735.1. Lineage (NCBI taxonomy): Eukaryota > Metazoa > Arthropoda > Insecta > Diptera > Drosophilidae > Drosophila > Drosophila sp. 14030-0761.01. The sequence goes on along the minus strand of JAECWO010000027.1, from coordinate 1,498,953 downwards.
TCGAGTCCTAGCTGATTCAGAGACGGAAACTTATATGGAACTTATCTATGTATAGAAATCTATAGGAATATATAGAAATGCATGTTAATAAATAGGAATATAAGTCGGCCTGGCGATTTACTTGCTTTATTATTTATGCGCATCCCCTACACTTTGCTTTTTCATATATTATTATTTCATTAATTTGGTATTTGTGACACACATTTGTGTATTTAATTCTTTCGAAATTTTATAAACAAAATATCAAAAAACACTAACAACAACAACAAAACGGCAATGATTTTTCCCCAATTTCTGGTATTGTTTTGCTTCAATTGTTGTGCTCATTTCAGTTATCAGTCTAGAAATCTACAATTCTAATTAACATTTTCTATAAACAAATTCCATAAATTTATTTTTTATATTTTCTTGAAACGACTAAATTAATGAGAATTTTATTAAAACTTGGTTTGGTAATTCCCCAAACGAATCTTGATAAGTCTAGCACTATGAATGAACTTATCATGAGAGACACAGGGTTTTTCCTAATCTTAAGTACACGACTAATTTATCAAGTCGAATCACTTTAGCGGTTAACAACATTTGGTATAATTTCTTAAAGTGAGATTAATTTTCAATTTTTGTAAAGATTAATTACACTATTGAAAGAGAAACAAATACATGCATATGTACTTAATTAGAAAAATATTTTTTGGGAACTTCTTTCCTTACATATTTGTAATTAAAACAACCCTACAGTTTATTGGTAAGTTATATTCAAGTTTGAGTTACCACAAATATGTCAACTTTTGACTGATGGAAAACAAAACTTGATGCTGGCAAATAATTTATTTTGTTTTGTTTCGCTTTTGTGTGTTGTTTTTCTTGACTAATTAACAATGGAAATGATTTTACTAAGGTGGGCGTGTGCATTTGACATGAGAAAACTTCCGACGAAGATGATGACAAAAAAAAGTTGCAAAACATGAAGAAGCGCAAAAGCAAGTCAGCGCAAATTTACCAGACTTCGGAGTTACCCTCTGCCAGGCTGACATTTACATTCTTTATCCTACTTATAACCATATCATCTCGGTAATCTGTCCAATATACCCTTACCATACCCTTGTGCGTCTTGGGTATGAAAAGACACAATATGTAGATATTAACAATGTAGCAGAAAAAGTTTCACAACTAATTAGAAACTGTTCACGGGGGCGACAACCAACTATGTGGCGCGACCCAAACACTATATAGCCCCTATCTATTCAATTATATCGGGCGTTAGAAGTTGAGGGCTTTGCTTTTGACAATGCCCAGAGATGACGTCGTGACACGAATTTCGTTGATGTTAAATAAACAATTAGCAAATTCCCAAGTACAACTCATCTCTAGGCGACTTGAATCACCTAAACAAAGCTTGACCCTTTGGCAAGCCGCGCAAGCAATTTGCATATTAATTAATTAAATTCTATAACAAATTCTTACTAAATTTGTTACACAAATATCAAAGAAGCTAACTTTGGCTATGCCAAAGTTTGTATACCTTGCAGCTTTTGACCATTACATTTTATTTTCTAAAAATTTTTTGTTTCTTTAATCCAATAAAGAAATATTTTAAATACATTGGCCGGGGGCATCCAATCGTCAAATAGTAGACAATGTAGCGATTGATATTCATATTCACACACACACAATCGCAATTTTGACACATATAGTGCTTCACTGCTTATGCACTGCTTATGGCAGCAGTACTGCTGCATACTGCTGCTGCCATAAGCAGTGCACGCTATATAGGCAAATTTTATATCGTCGAAATCAGGCGTTATGTTTATCCGATTGTTTTGAAATTCACGCATATGACGTAATCCCTTTTATTTATGTACATAATCAGTTTGGATAAGATTGTTAAAAAAATAGAGAAGTTATTCGCATTTAACGATTGTATTTGTATGGCAGCTATATGATATAGTTGTCCGATCTTATTCAAAATCGCAGATGTGTATGTGGCTGTATAGAAAAGCTTATATACGAACTTTGAATGCGATAGCTCTAAAACTGTGGGACTAGATCGCGCAGCACCAGACAGACAGACGGACAGACGGACAGACGGACAGACGGACAGACGGACATGGCTATATCAACTCGTCTTCTCTTGCTGATCAAGAATATATATACTTTATGGGGTCGGAAACGATCCCTTCTCTGCGTTACAAACATCTGACCAATTTTATAATACCCTCTGCAAGGGTATAAAAACAACAATATTAAGTATTAATATGAATTTCCAGTTCGTTTCAAATGTTCATTAAGGAACTAGAGAGAGAGAGAGAAAAAAGCGGGGCTAAGAAAATGAACAATAAATGCACAAGCTAAGTACAAGTAGGTAAAACTAAGACATATAACTAAAAGAAAAAACACTTTGCTGTGGCAATATATCATATACATAGTAACAAACCAAATACGCTGGAAACGGATATGAATGCCCAAAAGAGCTTTAAAACTTGCCGTTTTCTTTTTTGCACAAACTTCTTGATAGATTTATCATTAAAATGGATACGGATAAGTACATATGTATGTATGTAGGTACGTATGCGATATGGCACGGAAGTCAAGCTGTTACTAATCGGGTATACACATACATATGTATAAACACATTTCAAGTGGATTTTTAGCATACGAAATTTCGATTCTTAATTGCCTTCATTTGAAATTCTACAAGAAAAACTGAACGAAGCTCTTAGGTTCTTAGAGAATGTGGAATACCGTAGAGAAGTGTCCAGACGATGTGAAGGTTTGAAGGTTCTACCGGAACTGGAATCCACCGTAGTGCCACAGGACGACATTTTGGCCGCCTCCTGAAGTGCAGTTTAGGAGATAAGAAAGGAAAGAATGGTTTTGCGGCTTGGCTAGACGTTTGTAAATTATAATAATTTCGACTAGAGATTCACTCATAAAATTGGGATGTATCAGTCGTCAAGTAGTTATTTATTTCCAAAACAAAAAAACCAAACCAAAAGTCAATTAATTATTCTGCAATATCAGTTGGCTCTGTCTGATAATAAGATGATAACATTTTTTTTATATGGTAGCACAAAAACTAGCAACCTAGAGCGAGGAGTCAATTTGCCATTAATAGAGTTAGGCCAGGGATTCCGTCAAGTTTAGGGGGGTATACCTCTCTTTGTGTCGCCTGTCAACACACGGCTATGAATTTTCAATAACGCTATCATTAAATATTGAACCATAAAAAGTGTGATTGCACTCAATATAACGTGGCATACATTCTGATACATATAATAGATGTTTTTAGGTATGGGGCATGGCATTCTGAGAATCGAAACTGATAAGACTAGGCCAACTCTGACTGACAGCCACGTACGCTGAGATACAAGAAGCATTTTTCCTCTGCTTGCTTATCAATCGGCCGACAACGCACACAACAAATGCCAACCTATTTCCCATTGAAATAAAAGAGACAATCAATCCGAAAGCCGACTTTTAGTTACCCAGTTCCCAGTACCAAGGTTCTTCATCTGATATTTCAATGACCTGCGTTCTCTTTTTCTTTTAAGTCTTCTACAGTCAATGGAAGGTAAGTATTATACATAGGTGCCTGCCATTTCTAAATGTGTTTCGTTATTTTAGTCTAATCCGGGAAATGTGTATATGTCCTTAGATTTTCCCACTTGCTTCGAACCCAATTGCAGGAATATCACATCTCTCAACTTAGGAGAATTTTCCTCTTGTACTTGGATTTCCATTGCGCTTTTCCGTAATCCCAATACAACCTTCTAACATTTTACAGGGTATGATCATTTAATGGATTTTTGCTTGCTAAACGTAATACAAAAGCAAAGAAACAGTAGCTACTAAAACTGTTCAGCTACGGGGCGATAAGCCCCGTAGGCAAATTCTGTTTAGTATGCCATAAAAATTTAGATCATAAAAATAATATAATTGCAAGCGTTAAATTGTAAAAAAAAGTCAAGCTAAATGCAGATAAAGATAAGTTCACCGTCAACTTTGTCTAAGACGCTTCTCCGCTTCCGTTTCATATTGAAGTCAATTGCAACGAGACTTACGGTACTTGGAGCAGTCGATAGATAGAGCGAGAGAGAGGAGAGACAGGCAGAAAGAGCGATTCATCTAATAAATTGCACGTCGCATAAAGAAACAGTTAACAATTTCTTTGCTCTCGCTCACTCCTTCTGTCATGTCTGCAATTAGTGATGAACTCAATTGAGCCCAGAGTAAGTACAGTGGTCCAAAACTACACAAACTGCTAGATAATAATTTTAGTAAATACGAATTGTACGTTCAAATCAGATCTATGGTTTTTTCTAGAGTATGCAAAATACCTCTTCAAAAACTTCAATTACCTTTCAGTCACTAATAGCACTTTCGGAATAGCAGTACAAAAATAAACGATTTAAGTTGTAAAAGAACACACACACCCCTAAATATGTTATTTTTATTCCGAATAGGCAAAGCAAGCAATAAACTGAAGGTGTGCGTTTTCTGCTCTAAAAAATGTCAGGTAAATACATACAGGTATATAAAACAACAAACAGCTGGCAAATTTAAGGGTTGACATTTTCTTGAGTGATAGGTACAATTATTTTCTTATTAATTCGCATCTTAATTAAATGTTAAATGAAAAACTGAATTTATATTTTAATGTTTCATTTGGTTTGACTAACATTCCTGCATAACTTTTATTGAATGAAAGTACGAGTAGTTTAAAGTTTCTTTGATTGAATTTTTCTATTTCAAAATATTTGTTTTGTATTCAATTCAAATCGATAACTTGCCATAGAATTCAGCCCACTGTAGGGCAGTGAAGCAACAACTGCTGCAGCCATAGAAAAGAAGTTAAATATTGCGATTGCTAAAATGTTTGCCGGTAGGGAAAAAACACACACACACACACGCATAGGGAGAGAGATAAACAAACACATACACACCCGAAAGAGCAAGATGATCTCTCAGGTAAGAAGCTGCAATGGCGCGGTGGCCAGGTAAAAGAAAAGAAAAAAAACAACAACAAAACTCGTTGCTCGTTAGGGGGAGTCGTGGAGGGGGTTGATTTTGGGTCTGCAACGCTTAACTGGTTCTTGGCAACTAACTTGTTTCATTTCGTTTTTTTTTTTGCGGTTGCAATAAAAGCAATTTTGTATGGAAACTTGTTTTCAAATCGGCAAAGAAAAAAGACCAACTAGACCTAAACTTACCTAATAAATTCAAAGAATAAATAAAACGCTCTGATTTGATTTTTGTCAATTTCAGATTTTGATTTTTAGCTATTTTTAAACAATTTTGAGCGGATGCTGCATCTCAAAGCATAGGCGACGAGGTCAAAGAAATATATACAGAGAGAACAGAGCACATAATAAAATTGTGTGCAATTTTTTCAAAAAATAAAATTTGGATTAATTTAAATAAATAGAAAATAACAACAAAGGAAATGCCGCTCACTTTTTGTTTGCTTCTTGCTCTCCTTTTAGGCGCCTCGTGGCTCACTTTTTGTGTTGTATTCTTTTTTTACAAACAAATTGCTTAATATTGCATATTTTCACTTTTCTACACACAGAAAAAACCACGCACAGCACATACACTTAACAACAGAATTAACCAAAACAATAAACAATAATTACATTATTATATGGTTTTCCACTCTTTCATATTTCGTTTTCATTTACAATTTCTTCGCGCACACCAAACAAAGAAGGAAAACAACAAACGGACGAGGGAAAAACGTAACAACCGAAAAATGAATTTTACACTCGCGGACCATACACCCGCACGTCTTGTCAGCTTGAAAACAACAACAACACTGAAAGTGGGACCAACATTCGAATGCCAGAAAATGCTAAATATGCTAACAGTGTTAACAAATCTTCAGCGCTTAAAATCTCAACTCGAACAAAAAAACTGTGTGTCCGATAACTCACGGCCGATACCAAGAAGCTATGTACATATGTATGTATGTTAAAATATATCTCGTATCCCGAGCATGTCTACTTCCCTTTGCTGATTCACTTGTCGTTCACTTTTATTTTGCGCAGTGTAATACAATCAAGCCGCAAGCACACATCGACACTTCTCAGCTTGGCTACGCGCCTACTTTAAAAACAGTACCCCAGCAAACATTTTATAGCCCACCGCAGCCTATTTAATTTTTTTTATCGAAAACATGAATCGATAATATATCTGATAATTAATTAAAAAATTTTTCAAACCAGATCGTAACAATAGATTCGTTTTAAGAATATGTGAAATATCAAGTAGTTTTTGACTTTATTTTAGTTAGAGGTTTTCATTTTTTTCTTGTGTGTGGTCTTTTTGTTTTTGTTTTAAATATTTTGTCTAAAATTGGCCAAAATCTGTTGTATTTTTGATATTTGAAATGTTTCAAAAGCGCGCCAATTAGATTTACCACCACCATTTCGTTTCACTCGCTGAACCTAAAACTGCAACGAGAGAATTTCCGTACCAAAGAGAACGAGAAAACGAACGAAGCAAAGAGGTAAGGAAAGAGCCGAAACGAGTACAGAAAACCAAAAACGTCGCAACGTCGCCAAGTGAAAAGTGCTTGTGATTTAATTTAATAAACCGAGAAAAATACCGCAGCCGTTGCCAAAATGAATGAGGAATACGACGCAATTGTGCTGGGCACTGGCCTCAAGGAGTGCATACTCAGTGGCATGCTGTCCGTTTCCGGCAAGAAAGTCTTGCATATTGATCGCAATAAATACTATGGCGGCGAATCAGCCTCGATAACGCCGCTGGAGGAGCTCTTCCAGCGCTATGGCTTGGAGGCGCCTGGTGAACGGTTTGGGCGTGGTCGGGATTGGAATGTCGACTTGATTCCCAAATTTCTGATGGCCAATGGCCAGTTGGTGAAACTGTTAATACACACGGGCGTGACCCGCTATCTGGAGTTCAAGTCGATTGAGGGCAGCTACGTTTACAAGGGTGGAAAAATTGCCAAAGTGCCGGTTGATCAAAAGGAGGCTCTGGCATCTGATCTCATGGGTAATTGAAATGTCTATCAAAAATTTCCCAAAAATCTAAAGTGAACAGTCTTTTCTTTCCCCCATTTGTATGTATGTATGTATTTGGTTACTTATCTGCTTAGCCCACTCCGCTTTTTGCCCCAACAGACACACACACACCCCCATACATACAACCTTACATTTTCTCCATATTTCTTTGTCTATCTGTCTAACTCGTCGTTACACTCGCTGCTTGTTGTTGTTGCTGTGACACGTATTTGCGTTTCGCCCCCTGCTGATTGGTTCTACATGCATATGTGTATATGTTTTTATATGTATATTTGCGTCTAAATTATTTACAACAATTCGAAATTTATTTAATTGAAATTGTTCTTAGTCATTGATTTGCGTTCGGCAAAGAGCTTTAGCCCAGCTTAACAATAATTTCCCTCAGGTGGCAACTCTGACAGCTTTTAAGTAATTAACCCGCACCGGTGAATCATTTTTTGCCCAAATTGTTTTTGCTCTTGTCTATTGCAGACACGAAAATGATTTTTTAATTATTTTTCTCGTTTTGTTGCAATTAGTTACTATACGCTCTATTTGTAATGGAGTTGGGGGTTTTCGCTTTTTCTTCGCAATGCAATTTTCTTTGCCATTTTTCGACTGTGTGTGTGTGTGCTGGTGGCACATTGAACCCTTTCACTTTTACAGTGAACACTCCCCTAAGGTAACCTGGAAATATTTGGTTACTTTGGTACTGTAGAGACTACACTAGTAAAATTAGAAGTCGATAGGTCTAATTATTGTTTCTTCATGTATCCACAATATTTCTATGATTTATTTAATCATGTTTCTGGTTTGGTTAGTCTATAACATTTTATAGAGCACATTTCCTTTGGTGCGAGTAATAACTGTATTAACTTTCAAAGTTGACCATTTTCAGTATGTGCATTACACATATTATAACTTACGCGGTCAAAGTGACGTCATGGGTTGGCCAAATGGTGGTAGTGACAGGGCAAATTGCCACTCCAAATTAGCGGTTTCACTTTGTGCGGCGGCTCGACCCTGTAGTTAGAGATGTATGTACATATATGGAAATTTAAAACCCATGGAACCAAACGCACCCTTCTTACCATTTGTTTTTTTTCCAATTTGCTGACTAATCATGTTTCGTTTCTTTCACGATGGCAGGTATGTTCGAGAAGCGTCGCTTCCGCAACTTCCTCATCTATGTGCAGGACTTCAGGGAAGACGATCCAAAGACCTGGAAGGATTTCGATCCCACTAAAGCGAACATGCAGGGATTGTATGATAAGTTTGGCCTGGACAGGAATACGCAGGATTTCACTGGCCATGCCCTGGCCCTCTTCCGTGATGATGAGTATTTGAATGAGCCGGCTGTTAATACCATAAGACGCATTAAACTATATTCCGATTCATTGGCGAGATACGGCAAATCGCCATATCTGTATCCAATGTACGGTTTGGGTGAATTGCCTCAGGGATTCGCTCGTCTGTCGGCTATCTATGGCGGCACCTATATGCTGGACAAGCCCATCGATGAAATTGTTTTGGGCGAAGGCGGCAAGGTGGTGGGTGTGCGTTCTGGCGATGAAATTGCCAAATGCAAGCAGGTCTATTGCGATCCCAGTTATGTGCCCGATAAGGTAAAAGAAACATTGTCATATATTTATGGTTTGATACTTATCAAAAGCCGCCATTCCCCATTTAAAAAATAATCCTTAATATAGGCTTGTATAGAAAAGACTTTCGCTTAAATCTAAATATAGTTTTTGACTTACTAATTTCAATGAGAAATCCCAGGATTAGGATTAAGTCTTTCCTTCAAAAGAACTCGTTTCGATATCCATAACATACTTATTATGCTTAAAGCTTCGGATTACAATCATCTATTCCAGGAAATGGAATCGAAACCCACAGAGTATAGGCTATCATAATAAATGTATTTATCCGTTTTTCATAATTTGTTTATAATTGACGTAAATCTAGAGAGATTTATCTAAAATTAGTTTACAAAACAATTGATAGTCAGATTATTCACGTTTTCGAGTGCTTTCAAAACTAAATCGTCAATAGAACAAGATCTTTCCTTTTAATATTTGTAGATTGCTATTCAGTTTTTGGTGCAAAGGATGTTATATAAGGATATTTAAATTGGTTAATCAAAGACTATAATTAAGTGGAAAGCTTTGCTTAAAGAATTCAATTTTTTAATTATTTGTAACTTATTTAATCTCATTAAATTAATTTGTTTATTTTCAGGTTCGCAAGCGTGGCAAGGTCATACGTTGTATTTGCATCTTGGATCATCCGGTGGCCAGCACCAAGGATGGTCTATCCACTCAAATAATCATTCCACAGAAGCAAGTTGGTCGCAAATCGGACATTTATGTCTCATTGGTTAGCTCCACCCATCAGGTGGCTGCCAAGGGTTGGTTTGTGGGAATGGTATCCACAACTGTGGAGACTGATACTCCCGAGGTGGAGATTAAGCCTGGTCTCGATTTGCTCGAGCCTATAGCACAAAAGTTCGTTACAATTTCGGATTATTTGGAACCAATCGATGATGGTACCGATTCGCAAATCTTCATTTCGGAATCCTATGATGCTACCACGCATTTCGAGACCACTTGTCTGGATGTTTTGAACATCTATAAGCGTGGCACTGGTGAGATTTTCGACTTCTCGAAAATCAAGCATGAATTGGGCGATGAGGAGCAGTAATTCAACACGGATTCAACAACAATTTGGGATGAGGCAGAGTTTTTAAGGACGAGCAGATGCCTTCGGGTCATCATGGTGCATTTTCTAAGCTCAATAACAACAACTAGAACAGCAGAAACAACATTTCGCAAAATCTAACCACCGCATCAACACCATTTCAGCGGCGTGGCCAAAAAAAAAAAAATTAAAAATATATATACATATATAGACAACAAAAGATACCGATTTGAAATAAATACAAAAAACCCAACAAAAAACAAATGAAAAACCAAACTCAAAAATTGTATTACAAAAGTTGCTTCTCCATCACAAGAACTAACAAAGATGTTTAGATGTATGTAAAACAAATTGCTTGCTTCACGCAATATTGGATATGCCTAGAAAATATTGATAAAATCTATGAATTATACATGTGTGTGTGTATATGTTAGGCAAAATTAAACGAAAACAAACTCAAATCAAATCCATTTTGAAATAACGAATTCAGCTTGTTGTGAAAACGTATTAAACTTAAGATGAGACTAGGTAATCGAAGAAAATTCAGGAAATTCATAATGTATGGAAAATCTCTGATGATTTCATTCCATACCCAAGTCCATCTGTAGAAAAATACTTGATGTCTACCCACTTCTCCTACACACTGCTATTATTCCCATGTCAAGTCACTTTCCCATCCCATGAAATGGCTCCTCCACAGCTATGCTTTAAATTTTAGTTGTATCCAATAAAATGCATATTGCAGCATATCCACATCTATATATATATAATTGCTCCCCCCCAAATAGCTGCGCTTGATTCTGATTTATATATATTTATCTTTAGTTGTGATCGACAAAAATACATACCTATATATATATACATGTATGGATATATATTAACATGATACACTCATAATACCAATGCATAATGCAGCATAATAAATGTAATCCCAATAAATGATAATGATGAAAATGTGAGACAAGTCAACAACAATTTATTTGTTCATCCCAATATTACAAAATGAATGAGAATAGTTAAAAAAACAAAACAAAATGAAAACAACTATGGTATTCCGCATTTTCAAAATTTACATTTTTAATAAAAATTACAAAAAAAAAAAAAAAACCAAAGACTTAATTTTTGTCTATGGAAAAATTCAATTTCGATGAATGTTTGTAGTCTTGGGTTCAGCCTTAATCCATTTCTAACCATACCATATTGACAGTGGTACGATAAAATGTTTTTTCAAATATGATTTTTAAAATTGGAATATTGGAAGTAATATATAATTAATTTATCTTCCTTACAATTCAGAAACTGAGCGTAAAATAGTAATCAGATTAGCTCAAGTATTGTCCCCCTCTCGGGGTCTCCCACTTCCAAACGACTCAGGTTCTTGAGACGTTGCAGGATGGATGGCCGAACGCAATGCCACATGAGATACCAATGGTCGACCAAGGGAAAAAGATAATTGTCCGAAAATAATTTGAGTAGAGCCGACTTCAGGCTTTGACTATAGCCCAGTTTCCAGGCGTATTCATCCGCTGAGTACTCAAAGTGGCGTATAAAATAGAATATAATCCAATTCGTGATGGTCAGATAAGGAGGCAAAACATATTTATAAACCAGCCAATAGCCCACAATGTGGGGATAGAAATGATTCGAGAATCCCGCTGCTTCGTACAACGCCGGCTGTTGGTAGCAAGTTCCGAATAATAACAAATAGATCAGGAAACCAATCTGCACTATGGCAAAAGATTTGAGAAAATGATTTTTATGCCAGTGCGACAATTGATGTGCCAAAAATGCGGCCACTTGATCGTCTTTCAGTCCCAATCCCACTTCATCCTCATACAGTTCGTCGGTCGATTTGCCACGATTATAGATGAGATTGTCCAATATAACCAGACGCTTACAAAACCAACATCCCCACACATAAGCTGTGGCATTTCGAACGTGAAATGTTTGCATCACATAGACTCGATTAGGGGGAAACTTGAAATCGCTGAGAACTCCAGTTAGCTCCTGACGCAGACTACCCTCAGTTAGTTTGGCGCTCTTGCCGAGGCAAGGAGCTCCAAACACACCGAAGAACATCAAGGACACAATCGAAATGACAAAAAGGAATCCCCAAATCCACAGCACGAAATACCAGCCTCCGATGGCTTCAATTAATAGGAAAATGGCAGTGAGTGGAATCAGGGCCACCTGCAAGAGGACAATGAGAAAAGCCAAGGCACAAATCAGCCCCACCAGCGGTCGTGCTTTCTCCGGATCGGCATGGTAAAACTGTTCCAGAATCAGTTTGTCGTACAAAATCGATGGCATTGTCCGGATTACCATATACGTGGAAAATAGTATCATAAACACCATATTGTGCCACACAATGTCTCCAAATTCGCGGTACCACAATAAGGTCAGTTTCCAGAGATATGCGAAAACGCCACAGTGCAATTCCAGGCAACTGAATGACGCATCGATCACATAGCGGATAAAAGTGAGTTCCAATTCTTTCATTTCCTTATCCTTCGATGATTCGAACGTAGCTTGCGACATGATGCCCAGCATTTGGCGCGGAGGTCCCGTAGATCGCCTGCACAAGCGCAATTGCCGCCAACACAGATAGCAGTGGAAACAATTTCGGATCACGATGATGAGGCACAAGGCATGTCTTAGCATTATGGGATCGGCCAGACTAAAACTCTTCGGTATGAAGCCCATTGTACTGCCGGAAGCTAGAACGACTGCAACTGGTTCTGCCTGCATGGGATCTTGGTACAGAACACTCGACATGGCGGTGAGTTTTTCTATCTTGAAAGTTTACAATATTTGTGAAGAGAATTTTGATACTTTTTTAGATTTTTATATTCTCGCCAAGTAGATCTGTAAATAAAATCAGACGGGCTGAAAACGTGTGAGAAACTTTTCCTTTTGATTGAAACACTCGATTTTAGGATGATACACAAATTAAGCTCACTAAAAATTCTCCCCGTTTTCTTAATCTCTCAAGGTCTTAACCGATAAATAGAAAGGATGTGGGAATAATTCGTAGTTCCCTCTAGAAGATCTGTAGTTAGTTGTTATTCTAGAGGCCAATCGGTTTAATCATTTAAAATAAAATTAGATTTGGAATGCTTTATTTAAGGTTTCTCACATATGTAATAATGTTTATATTCACATTCTGCATCGTTCAATCGAGTCTTTTGACTTGCCGATCGGAATGTAAGTTGATCACAGTGCTCAATATTATATTGATTGTCCGGCTGATCGGGCCACCAAAGGTCATCGATAATTGGTTTGCCATTCGAGAACCAAATATGCGTCGTATTGCGATAAGCCAGGTCGATACCAGATGTCCAATAAATTAAGCTATTCTTTTTCGAGAGGACTAAATATTGAGACACTGCTTCGAGTTCAGAGAGCGTTTCGAAGGCGACTAGCTCAGCGCCGATAATCCGGCACGTGTGATAGGCGGCATACCAGTTCTTTTTTGCAGTCGTCTCGACATAATAATAGGAGTTACTATTATCAATGCGAATGAAAGGATCTAGCACATATCAAATATGTGAATACTTGTAAATTGAAAGTACTTCTATTTATTAGGACTTACTCGTTTCATTGTTGGTACTTATGTCGGTCGCAGTGGCCACCGAAAAGGCAATTAAAGTGATCAATGCGATTATTCGAATCATATTAGCACGACTGCTTAACTTTCACTTTACCCAATTGCTTTTTATAGAAATCGACAATCTTATCGGAAAGTTTACTTGATAACGTCAAGAGCCGCTCAAGTGGAACCCCATTAATAGCTTCTTAAAAAATAATCGTTTTGTTGCGATTATAAATTTTCTTGAACAATGTGTTCCTGCTTCCTCAGCGTTAAAATTGATTTGTTTATTCCCGTCGAAAGTGGAGTAGAGCGGAAATCACTCAAATAAACTCAATCAAAATAGTTTTTGAAAGAGGAAACATCGGGGAATCATTCCTTCCAATAAAACTCAATCGTTTTACAATGTTATTTATGAGTAGTCGTAGGTAAATGAACTATAGAATTGGGTAATAAAGAAAAATAGGGTAGTATGTTGGTATTGGCCTTATAATAGATTGATAAGAGTTTTTGCCTATATAAACCGATAAGCAGCGGAGAAAGTAAGTCAGTCTAGCCAAAATGATTCGTCTATTCGCAATCTTTAGTTTGCTTGCAGTCACTGTGGCATTTAAAGTGAATTCAACTGTTCAAAATGGCAAGTACTTGAAAGTTCTCTTTCGTTCTCAGGACTAAATATACTTACGAATTTTTGTCACAGAACTTCCCATAGTTGTTAATTTGACTTCGTCCAATACGACATCATCGATTAAGAATACTTCTACGAATATGACGGCGGCCTTTGTGTTGATCCAAGATCGATATTACTATATTGAGACTGGCATAATGATAAACTGGTATCAGGCCTATCAAACGTGCAATTCCCTCGACTCCCAGCTGATTGCCTTTGAGACTACTGAAGAATGGGATGCGGTGAATGCTTATCTGATCGATCAAAATTTGGATTCGAATACCTATTGGACAGCTGGCATTGATTTAGCCGTATGGGGCACTCATGTCTGGTTTTCAAGTAACCAGACCATTTCTGAAGACTTCTGGTTACCTGGTGAACCAAACAATCAAGGATTTATTGAGCATTGCGACACAATGGAATATAAAGCGAAAGTCGATAAACATGGCCTCAACGATGAAGAATGTGAATATCCATTTAGATATATTTGTGAGACATCTAAGCCAAATTTGAGGCGCGTTCAAAAATACTATGTTTAGACTCATTTAGTAAATATTTTAAAGAGTGCGCAATTAAACTTTTTTCGAAAACTTGAGCTGGAACTTTTGGTTCATACATATATGGAGCGGAACTTTGCGACTCCGGCCTAAAATTGTTGGCATGGACTTCAGCTTTTTGTCGTGGTCGGTTTTGGAGGGATAATTCGAATGCATAAACCACGAGCCAGGCGATGCCATACACATAAGTTGCTAATATTGTGATTTTTGAATTCAACTCAACTACTGTTGAACAGGGGTAAATTAAATGTATAAAATTGTATAATATTAGTTCCCAAATTCCACTAGTTAATTAGTTGAGGAGCAAGGATATGTTACCAATTTGAATCATTTGGCTAACAACTTTTGCTGATATATATAAATGATTGAGAAAGCTAACAATTATATATTTATAATTGGTTTTTGGTCAAGTTCGTGTGTGACAATTACCGCATTCCGCTGTGTGTTTTGGCATGCCATCTGTGAGACTCTCTTGTCGAATGCAAATGAGGGGAATGGAGAATGTTGGTAAATATGCGAAAAATTTCCAGGACGTTATCCTGCTTCGTTTCTTCTTAGAATTGTTAACGCTGTCGATGACAGCAGTTTTCTTTTGCCTGTCCAAGACCTGTCCAACAAAATGCCTTCGGCATTTTTGCAATTTCCGCACTAATACAGCGAAAGTAAACATCGAACTGAACAACAAGAACCGCAAGTGTTGGAAGTGCATAAGCTAAAAAGGGGCATCATGAGTTAAAGATATCAGAATGTGCTCAAATCGAAAAAGAGAAAAATAAATGACTTATTCTAAATAATTGAAAACCATTTAGATTGTCCGAAACCCTCTAATTACTGACGCAAACCCAGATTTAGGCACAAATTCCCAGACATATTTTTATCTTTCGATGTCTTTTAAACATGATTACAGTTTAGAACTTTTTATTAAAAATCAATTTCAAGAAATATATTTATTAGGTAAATCTCCTTTTCTTTATATTCGTATTAAAATTGTTTGAAATTGTTTAACTTTATTTTTGGCTGGATTGATTTTGCAGCTCCCCAATCGTGACTCTTAGTGGTGGCGATGGTGATGATGGTCATGATGGTGATGATGATGACCACGTCCAAGTCTTTCACCATATTCGACTTTTGCACTTTTCCTTGGATTTTTCATGGGTTGCTTTTTTTTTTACTTTTTGTGACGAAAAATTTGTAACTGGGCAAATTGAAGTCAAAACTTTGGCGCTCAACGCAGCATGCAAGTCACATACAGCCAGAGAAATTGGAGATGGCGGCATAAAGGGGGCGGGGGAAGTGGTGGTGGAGTGGTCAGATGAAGGGACGATGTAGACGCAGCACTGGCAGGCATGACTAAGCTGCCTATCCTGTCTCTGGGACCCGTTGGTTGCTCTCCCTCTCCCTCTCTCTCTCTCTTCTTGTTCCTTGTTGTTGGTTTTGTAGTTGGTATCCATGGTCAAGCTAACGAGCCTGACTGTGTGAGTGAGTTGCAGAGGGATGCGGTGGCGGAGGGGGCAATGGTGTTGGTCTCGTAATAACAGCCAACCGCACACACACACATAGACAAACAAAGGAAGCTTTTGGGGTCAGATGACGGGATGGGGACGAGCGCGGATTTTGCCTTTCGGCGGCTTATTGCGGCGTATGAATTAGATTGAGATAGATATAGAGAGGGGGAGAGAGAGACAGAGCAAAGTGACGCAGTGGATTCAAAAATTTAATATATGTAGTTGTCGTCTCTTCGACATTCTTAAAGCATAATAATGTCATTAATTATACAAGACATATTACGTATACGACACGTTGCTCCTCATCCATCTATGTATATGTGGGCTTGGCAGCTGCCGCAGCAACAAAACGTCATCTAATACTTATATCACAACAGAATGAGGATAAAGACACTGCTCTTGGCGAAAAAAATAAAATATCTAAATAGTTATCTGCAATATAAACAGAAATTGTAAAGATCAGGGACCAGCATGTACCAAAATTAGTAGCTTTAAATTAAAGTTTTGAGAGAGTTGAAGGACACAAATTAATTGTAATATTGGTTCATTTAATGTCTTATACAAAATAATTAAACTTTTGGTTCAGCTTCATGATAGCTCCTTCTAGAGATCCTTTTAAGAGAAGTTTATAAAAGTTTTCTTCATTGATTTTAACGCCTTCTGGTCTTGAAACATTCGTTCTACTCATTTCCTTGAATAGCCTTCAACACCTTCGTCGATTCGTCTTTTGGCCCCTTAATACTCTAAAGTATGGCGGATAAGGTGATCTCTTAAGGTCGTCACGAATCAAACGATGTATAATGCTCAAATAATATTCTTTATTCACAAAGCCTTATTCATTACTGTGCTATGAATATTAGTTTATAACTAAGATGAATATTTATTTTCTGTTTTCCCACAAGGTGTTTCATATCTCCTATTAATCAACATTTTTATACAATAAACGTTGTTGTTTGTTGGAGTATTTAGGTTTCTTTCGTATTTAGAATGATAGAAAACTGAAAAGACTCTAATTATTATACAGTGGTATGTCAGGATGATATATTTATTTTCAAGTATTAAAGTTTTCCATAATAACTAACCAAAGTATTTTCTTTTGTCATTATGACAAAGAGAGACAAACCATATTCCTGGTCGTTGGAAAGACGAATCTCCTTGTTAATTAATTTATCGTAAGCCCAACAATGTTAATTTGGCAATTAGAAATATGTTGCTATTTGATTAATTAGTTAGTTTCTCTCAGTGTACACATAACTGCAGTATGGCTGTTGCTTCTTGTTGTTGCTTTTCAATTACTTGCATTACTCGGCTCTTTCTTTTTGCTGTTGCACTTTCTTTTTACCCCATGAGCTTGTCAACAACTTCATTATCGCATGCGACACTGGAAAGCATCTACTCCCATTTCCCCTCCCACTCCCAATTCCAATTCCCATTCCCATTCCCATTCCCATTCCCACTCTCTATTCACTCATCCCATCCTTAGAGCACCCACTAGACAAGCAAATTTAAATCAATTAAGTAATCTTATTGCTGCTGCTGTTGTTGAGTTGCTCTGCCTTTTGCCAATGCCATTGCCTGCTTTTAGGCGTACCCACCCACCCACACACTCACACACACACACACACGCAAACACAGACTTTTTGTATGTCAAGCATTATAACTGTGGCAATTTCCTGCCATGTATGTGCGTCTATGTGTGTGTGTGTGTGTGTTTGTTGCCTGGCAAACTTTTGCTGTGTTGCATATTTTGTGCAGATTAATTAAATTGCTGGCATGAAGGCGGTAACAAGGGACGTGTAGGGGGGTGGAGGGCTCACAGAGACGTGTTAAGCATTTTTGGCAAGTGTTGTGCAAAGATTGAAGAGCATTATTAAGTGTTTTTTCTTAATATTTTATGGGCCAAACACTTGCCTCACTCTAAACTCATCCAAATGGGAATTATTCACGCATTTTTCATACTTAGTCGTAAACAAAACTAAAAGATAAAATGCAAAAATCCAGCAACCTGTATTGGCAATGGTTAAATAAAGGTATCATTCCATTTTTCCATTCCATTTCTTCTTGTTTTGTGATTGCTTTGCTTCCATAATTATCTAATAATGTTTTTAATTCTCCTATTTGTGTTGAAATACTTTCGTCAGTCTTAATTTTTGTTTTCTGGGTGAGTTGATGCCTATTCACCCACACTAGATTGAGTTGCAAGACATTCTATCATTGGCTAAAGAGTCATATGTGCTTGGAACACCATCTACCAGAGGCTGAAATCCATCATATCAAGTCACGACAGGCGACAGATAAAGCACCTTCGGGCGCACTTCATTCAATTCGCCACTAATTTGGTCGTGCACATCAAAGAAAGGCTCCTCGTATAGCTTAGCCCGTCTGAGAACTGTATTTTCGGCAACAAGCCTACAGGTCGCCCTATTAATGTGCAAGCTTCAATCACAAATTTCCACGAAATCGTCGAGGTCCAGCTCTTACTGCAGAATGATGTATTTCATTGTACAACGCTTCCTGGTTGTCTTCATGATTAAGACACTTACGAGTCTAATTATTAGCAAATTCTTGGTCTAATAGTAAGATCATTGTTCAGTTAGTTAAAGTTTGAATAGTTTATATATGGTTATGCAAAAATGTCCAGAAGCTACTGAATCCTATTTCTTAGGAGGATGTTTCAATACAATCAAAATACAAGTTAATTAGTTAAGCTTGCATTCACAAGATGATTAAATGGAGTAGGGATTGAATTTATTTATTAAATAAAAAGGTTGGTAAAAATTAAATAAAAGAAAGTTTTAAAAATATTTCTCAAGATGCGAAATGCAATTTTTTTAATAAATAAATAAATTATAAAGGAAAACTTTGAAAAGAAATTGTTCCACTAATAGTTTAACATTGCTAACAACTCGCATTCCTTTTACTTACAATTTCAGTTTGTCACTCTGTTATCAGAAATAACATTCGAAGAGAGTTGAAATGTTAGTCCTGCAGGGTTAACATATCCTCTAGGTAAGAAGGGGCATTCCGTTAAATGTTACTGAAGCCTTTAAGAGAGAGCCATGCTTAAACTTAACAGAGGCTGTAGAGTAAGTGCAGCGGCTTCTTTATGTTAAGTCAAACATTATGCTATATGTTTTAAGGCTTTTGAAATATCTCTGATGACCATTAAAAAGCCAAGGATCAAGTGAATAATAATAATAATTTTTGTGTTCAAGCCGCTTCCTCTTCCTCTCTCGCTAACCTTTCGTTCAACCACAATTTACTAGAGTTAACTTGTAATGCAATGCCAACTGGCGGCCAATTGTCTTGCCGTTTGGCGTTTCGTTAGCAATTAAATATTTTCACTTGACGACATAAATTTACCATTTACTGTAGTTGCTTGCCCCTTTCTCTCTCTCTCCCCCCTCTCTCGTGGCCCATCCATAAACAAAGGATGAAAAACTACTATAATAACAATCCTTGGCCAAGTTTTCATATGCCAAACGTAAGAAGAGAATCAACAATGGGTCGTTCTATGTAGTAAAGGTGGTCTGGCCTTTGATATCGTTCAAAGTAAAACAGAAACAGGTTCATAGCCTTGGCTTCTTTTTTCACTAAGAATTGTAATAAGTATAATAAGTTTTCAAAACCCCCACCCCTAATTTTACTTTTTTTTAGTTTATATGTTCCCGATTTTATTGTATTCTGCTTGTGGTCCGTCTCTTTTATTTGATTAAAATATTTATAGTTTTAAGGTAATAATTTTAATATATTGAATTTTGTAAGTAATTGAAAGAAAGCTCATTCCATCTGCCATTGTTTATACTTCCCAACCATAATTTCTTTTCGCTGTACCTTAAAGCGATTTCCACTTTCGTCTAAAGGGTTTGCCATCGTTTTTTTTTTTTTTTCAATTTTCAATGTGTTTTTGTTCTCGGTTCTCTGTATTCAGGCTTGTTTACACTCTTTGGTGTTGGCTCTGACTGGGACTGGGTTTGCCTGGCTCATGGTTTGGCACACTTCGCAGCAGCTTACTTACCATTTTAAGTGCCATATAAATTCATTTTCTTACATACACTCATACACACCTCTTTTCACCTACTTTTTATGCAGTTTTCCTGCAATTTCCGGAGCCCATATAAGTATGCTATAATTTTCGTTTGCAGCTTAGCTTTCGCTCGGCTGTGCTTGTTTTTTTCCCTTTCTTCTCTTTTTGGCAATTGTTGCTCTGCGACACTCTGTAAATTATAGTAGGAAATATGTACAAAAGACGTTTAATTGCTGGCCGATGCCATTAGTGAGATAAGGCCAGCAAAACCAAGGCAAACGAAGAATTATCCACAAAGTGTTACAAACCGAATTTAAAGCAAGCGGCAAATTTGTCAATTGCATTTGAAAAATATTGTGTGTGAACGAGCAAAAAACCTCATGCTTGGCAGGCCACACACAAACAAGGAGACTCTTCAGTCCTTTACTCCTTGACTCCTGCAGCTGTGTTTACCTTGAAATTTTGGTTTTCAATAATATTTAGCTTGGGTTTGTGAGTCTGCATGTGTACAGTCGTTTCAGAATGTGTGTGCTTGTGTATGTTTCTCCATGTCTTTTGCAAAAATAGCAAATGCATAAGTGTGGTTTACCCGCCCCACCGAATCAGAGAGAGAGAGAGAGAGGGTGGGTGGGGAAGGTGTGCTCAAAAGTTCAGCGGTGTTAGCGTTATCTGTGCAACGACAGCCATATTTACCTGCCAGCCACAAAAAAAGAGAAATATATATGTATATACGTATATGATATCTACTTGAGTTCAACGAGCAAATTTCTCACATTTTTTTATAATGGAATTTTGTGTTTTCACAGACGTTGAAATTCGTACACTCTATGTTTTGCAACCCCCAAGCAATTAATTATATTTTAGCTTTAAACTTCTACTCTTACATTTATTAATTGCATTACACATACATACATATTTAAAAGTTTTTGTTTATATTTATTCAAGCCTCTATCCCAATGCGGGATTCACCAAACGAAAACTCGAAACTATAATTTAATAAACATTGCTTTTTATTTATCGTTGTTTTAAATTTTAAGGTCCACTCTAATCTTTAATTTAACAGTTTTTGCACTTATTAACTTGTAAGTCCAGTTAAGGCAAATTAGTTTTAATAAAGAAGAACTTTGTTTTTTCTATAGGTTGATAAGTAGAATGAGAATAACAAATTTTGTTCTAATACTGTGTCAAACATTTGTAATGGAAATATCTTCCACCACTTGATCTTTCCACTGGTACCTCAATTAGTGGCTCTCCTGTCAGTGCTTTGCCCTCCGCCATTCCTCTCTGTCCATTTCCATTTGCGTTTCAGCCTGTTTTTGAAGCTATTGCCTTAAGCTTCCTGCCAAATGCCACATTAGCTGTCTATATGGCTAGCCTCTATACTCTAACTCCGGCAAAGAGAAGGGGGCAAACAGAAGGTTGGAGAAGGCTAAGGGAGAGGGAGGGACAAGGGGGATACATTTTAGTTTTGAGCGTGTCTGTTCCAGCTATTTTTATACGATTTGCTATTTTTTCCGGATTTTTGTTTGCCATTGTTGCTACTCCTGCTGCTGCTGCTGCTTCTGCTCTACCTTTTTTTTCTCTCGCATATAACTGACGCCAAATTTCTTTGGCGTCAGCCAATGCACAGAAGAATCCTCCTCCACCATCACACACACCCACACACACTCAACACCCTCCACACACTATTCCCATACTTTTTACAATAACAAAAAAATGTTGAAGTTGTCTCTGTGACTTTTTATACCCTAGATTCTTTGGTTAAAGGAGTGTTTAAAAAGCAATCTAAATATGGTCAAAAGCATTTCGAACCAATTTACATGGAAAGATCATTTCCTCTTCATATTTAAGAACCAAATTTTGTCGCTGTCTCTCAGATAAGTACTTAATTTTATGTTTAATAGAAATTTGTTCAGTTTTACTGATCTAAGAATTGTTAACTAGTAATTATTGTTGTTTGTAATGGCAATTCCATTAGTATTAAAGGAGAATTAACTGGCCAGTTCGAGTGATTTGTTTATAATTCGTTGAAAAGTACCGAATTTTCCCTGGTACAGGGTATCTTAAAGTCGTCTCCTCTGATTTGGGTGTGGGATATTTGTGGGTTCTAGTTTTTTTTGTTGCTTCGATTTTTCAGGTTCTGTAAAAAATATCAAAAAATAATAAATGCGTGACTCTGTGTGTGTGTGTGTGTGAGCAGTTTGTCAGTTTTGGCCAAAATTTGTTCTGCTGCTTCTGCTTCTTGCCCTTCGATCCTTCCTCCTGCCATGCTACCTGACGATGCAACAAAAGTTTTACCTTGCATGCATATTGGTAATTTATTAGCATAAAATGCCAGCAACGCGTAAATAATGCACACGAATTTTTTCCGTATTGTTTGTTTGTTGTTTTTGTTTGCTTTCCATGGCTAGCTAACATTTGATTGCACCTCTGCCACATACCCCAACACACACACACACACACACAAACTTACGCATCGATATATATTTGTATGTATAAATTTTATTGGTCGCTCGCACTTTTTGGCACCTTCAGCAGAAAAATTCATTTCCGCTACATTTGAACGTCGCTCACTTGTCACAGGACATGAAAGTATTTCCAGCATTTTCCTTATTTTTCCTTCTTTTTCCACTTCGTCACAACCACAACCACAGGCATCAGATGGAGCTCTTTTTGCTCGGGTCCCATCCTCTGGTGACGGGTCATTTCGAAACGTAAAGTTCAATATTTCCGTTCAATGGTGGTCGACATGTTGTTTGTGGCTCCCTCAAATCCGAATTCAGAAATCAAAATCCGGTTACCAGTCCAACGACTTCCTTTTGCCTGCTCCCTTTTGGCTTGACACTTCATGAAAGAAGAAATCGTTGCGTTTTTTTTTAAAGGGAATTGCATTATTATTAATAAAATTTATAGGTCGGTGATCTTTGTGCCCTTTGTCGATGATCTCTGGATATACAAAAGAAGAGGAAGTCGTTTTAGGGTCAGTAGTTACTCAGTCGTTTAGGTAATCTGATTTTGTTGTTTCTAAGTATTGTATGCCAAATTTAGGTATTCCTATGTACTTATAACCCTTGCATCTAATTGAAAGCTAATCCATCTAATATACATGCATTAAGACCTTCTTCAGCCATAAGTCTGAGTATTTTCCCCGACTTTTGTGCCATGAATTGGGTCACAGCTCATCATAGGGAGATGGCATTAGATGGCAGTGGCGAAAAGTAACCAAAAATGTTGAGATGAGTCTTAGCGAATGTGGCAAGACAATGCCAAATTATGGCGAATGGCAACAGAATGAGCAGTGACCCGAAATGAGTAGAGGATTTCATTTATTGTTAGATTTGTGCTTTGTTTCTAATCAGACAAATGAGTTTTGCTGCAGCAGACGACGATGGGCGACCTGAATTCCACCTTGTTTGGGCCAATAAATAGTTGGCTAATTGAAGTGTGGCCCACTTAACAAGCCATTTGCATGCACAGAGAAACGGAAATAAAACAAGCATAGCCTACTTAATGGCGCCATGGCGTTAAATGTTACCCAGTTCCAAATGCCGTTTTATTTTTCTCCTTTTTTTTGTTTTTTGGGTTTTTATTGGTTTTTGGGAATTGTTTTAATTGAAATGGAAAACGCGTAAATTTAAGTGCTGCTGCTCATGTGTGTGCGAGTTTGTTTTTCTATTTGCATTCAATTTCACTTTGCAACAAAACACAAATTGCAATGGACACCAGAGGTTGCAGTTGGAGTCGGTTGGGGTAAGTGTTTATTAACTTTGCCTGTTTGATCCACTTTGGCTCTCTCCCCACCCTGCCCTCTTTTTGCAGCTCAGTTGTCTGCTTTGCCAGGATGTTTGACCATGTGGTATGGCCACGAGGAGGCAGGCCCCAAATGAATGAATGCAAAAAAGCAGAAGGAGGAGTGGGGCTCGGGTCGCTGGTGAGGCCCAGCACAGAAGCGGATGATTCAAATGTAATTTACAAAAGCACTCGTTTGATTTGTGTTACTTGTGCAGTTCTCTGGCCAGCAACTCACAGACAGAACCCGGGAGGGAGCTGGGAACTGAGCAGGACAAAAGAAATGGAGAGCGCTTGGGTGGGGGGTGGGTAGAGGTAAACCAGTAAATTAGTTAGCTCTGGCTTTAGTTTTGGAAGGAGAAGAGAATTCTGGCAAGTGAAAAGCCAGCGCTAACAAGCTCCAAAACCCCAAAACCCAAATAAAAATAAAACAAAATGCAACAAAGATCAGACTCTGGGACAATTAGTAGGACGAATTTGTATACCCTTTGCAGTGGCATGATCCAGTTATAATTTGAACGGTTTTTAGACAGCAATAATCACATGAGATTGAGCTAATTTTTATTTTACTTTATTTCTGCCAAATATTCCATGTAATAGATGGACTTTTCTTTTTATTTCAAAGGATAATCACAACTTTCCCCTTTGGCCCTTTGTGTTAGACAAATGGAATAGACAAAGTAAAAATAAATACAAGTAAAAATGCTTTACATGAATGTCCGTATTCTTTCTCTTTTGATTCGTATTATTTTAATTTAATTATCTAACTAATTGGATCGGCAAGCACGAAATTCAACTAATTAAGCATACAAATTACAACAATTAGGTGGCAGATAGATTTACATATAGCATGAAGTATGAATATGGCCAAATCTGAAAGCCAGACACAGACAGAGACGGAGACACGCTCAGACTTTAATTGTCGGCAGATTAAATTAATGCAAAAGACAAATGTGTGCAGATAGATAATACAAGAATACGAATATCAATAGCAAAATGAGCTAGTTTTGGCTTATTGCCATAAGGGATAAATATGTATACATATATGTATTATATTGATGTGTCTGTGTCTGTGTGATGAGTGAGTATTAATGGCCGAGCTTTGGGATAAAAGTTAGCCAAAGCCTTTTGGCCATACAACACGTACGGCAAATTAACTTAATTAATGGTATTCTATGCTAAAGATAACCCAAAGACATGAAGAAGTGTGATTGATGTGGTTTGGGAATGAGTCGCCATTATGTAAATATAGTTTTCGTTGACTTCTGAGCTCAATATTTATGTATTTAGTTCGTTATGTGGCCCAAATGCGAAAGTTAACCAAGGTGTAAGGCAATTGCATAGAGACGATTTAACTAACTATAAAAAAAGTTAATCTTTCAGTGAAAAATCAACCTTTTGAAAAATTTATTGGCATTTAAAATTAAAAAGAAACTGATTTGTTGCTTAACATTTACAAAACAATGTAATTGATTCGATTTTCTAATTGCTTTCTATATTAAATTTATATTTTTTCTGTATTTAATTAAAACTAATTCTCATTCACATTTTAATTTTGTGATTTATCAAAACTGGCACACAAAATATATGAAAGAAAATATTGTGCCATTCCGTTGTAATTGGAAATTTCTGTTTGACTTTAAGAAATTAAGACATGCAAATATTTTCGAATATTGATTGAAGTTTTCTGTACAATTTATCAATAGCCAATTTGCCTGTATGGAACTTTTCTTTCCTTTTCATCTCGTTTTATGTAGATATATTTTTTATTTTGAGAAATTACAATATTTGTATGTAGTCAACAAAATGTGTCATTCATTTGTCGCATTTATTTTAAAAATTTGTCCACAATTTGCTTTGCTGCTTGCCAAACTGGCAATTTAAGGCTAATTTTATTTTTTGTTATTGCAATTTGTCGATTGTTATGTCTGACAGCGACAAATGTCAAAATGTCAACCATTAAAAAAAGGATAAATACAAAAAAGGGACAAAAAATAAAGAACACACACACACACGCGAAGAAGAATCACAGCACAAGAGGCAGAAGGAAGGCAAAATATATTCATTTTGATTTTACAATTTCACGCATACATATACAGAGGCGGCGCCTAAAAATATGCTACGAAAATACATATGTATGCTGTTGCACTGGGACAGAAAAGCAAAAGTGTTGGCACATGTTTGCAAAATATTTTTGTGTGCCATTTTAATCCACTTTTCAAAATTTATTATGCAGAAACGCTCAAAAATGTTTGCCCACCAAAATGTAGACTCTTTTTCGTTGTCCATTCTGTTTCCTTAGGGTTTCATGCATCAAGGAAAAGAAAACCAAAATAATTTCCGACCCTAAAAAAATACACAAAAAAGCATGTCTTTTTTCTTTTTCTCTTTTTCCCTTTTCCCCGCCCCCTTCCCCCCCCGAAATTTAAAAAAAGTGATTTCCCCAATATTATCGTATCGGAATTTAATTCGGCACACTATATATGTTATGGACATCATCATTCCACCAAGTTTCATAAAAATCGAATAAAAGGCCGAGTATGCATGAAACGTTGACCAACACCATAAGGGGAGAGATAGCATATTTAGAAATCACGCATACGAAAAAATTAATATAAAATAAGTTTATAAACTCAAGGAAATTTTTTTCCCCTGATGCATGGTAAATCCAAGTCGGCCCGGCGACTTACTTACTTTTTTTCTGTGTGTGTTGGGTTTGGATTTGTCCTAGTCCGTGTCCACATGTTTCGGGTCATAAATCTGCAATTACCAGTCAAGCCAGAACTGGCCATATATACCACTGCATTGTCCGGCATTGCCAAGAGTTTCACTTGATGAATTGGTTTTTAGATTTTTCAGAATTATACTCAGTGTCCAGCGGTCAGGGCAAAAGTGTTTATTAAAATATAAATATATGTTTGTCAAGCAAACGCAAGTTTTGGCCACTGTTGTCATACTCTTTTACCTCAAAATTACCTGTGAACTGATCCAGTCGTGAATAGAATTTAATAGAATATTCAATTTGAAATAAAAACAAGTGATAAGAGGTTAAACCTAGCTTCACAGATTTTGCATTTTATTTTAGGTGGATCAATTCGGACACATTAATTATGCTTAGTTTGGCTAGAGTTTTGGCTTTAATTTGATTGGAGACTTGGTGAAAATAGAGACAGAGCAAGAGAGAGAGAAATCTTTTTTAGTTTGCTGGCCTAAAAAGCACATACAAAGAAAGAGGAGGGGCAAAAGAAAACGAAAAGGGAACTTGCTAGTTGCGTTTTCTTCTTTTGCCATTTCTTGGGATGCTCGACTAACTTGTATGCGTTCATGCTTGGCAGCCAATTCAAGTCGTGTCATTTTGTTGAGTTTGTGTTGAGAGTTCGTTGAGTCTATCTCCTGTCCCGCTAACCCATCCCATCCCGTCCCGTCCCGTCCCAACCCTTCCCACTCAGCTGCCTCTTACCCTTTCAGCGCTTGTAATTCAAATGTCAGGCAAAAAGTTCTTACCAAGCCCAAGCTCTGCTTTTCCATCTCTTTTCTCTCTTTTCTTTTCACTCGACCCACTTGAATCTTGCTTTGGCTTTCAGTTTTTACCCAGCAGTTCTTATAATGTGGCCAGGTGTTGTCTCATTTTTTTTGTGTGTGCTTCCCATGTGTGTGTGGTGTTCTTTTTTTTCTATCTCCGTCTCTCCACTCTGTGGTTAGCAGGTTGAATCTGTCAGTCGTGAAGTTGCCAACGAAGAATGAACAGAAATAAATTATTTATTGAAATGCTTTTGCACATAAAATTTTCAATGAACAAAATGGATATGTGAGCGCACTGAAAAGGTCTGCAAATCTTATTACTACAATATGTAGGAAAATTTTCTAAATTTTATCCTCTAAAGGTCCAATGGAGGAAATGAAACTTAATAAAACAAAAATTACTATTACTTTGTTTGGTCAATTAAATTTGATCCCTTTAGGGTTTCTACAAAATAAACTTAGGCTAAGAAAAAAGCAATTACAAATTCCTAATAAATGTTCGCAATTTACTCAGCAAAAGTATTATCAGAAGAAGCCCACTTAAGTATGCTATACTTCTTCTTGATCACCATCTCCATCAAAATAGGAAAAGCTTGACTTAACGAATGATAATTTTGCAGCTACTAATAATAATATTGGTTTTCTGTAATATTTTAACCCAATACGATATCCAACGAGCATATTTTGTAACTCAGTTTGATTCGAAAAGATGTTAACTTAAAGATACCCTTGCAGAGGTTATTATAAAATTGGTCAGATGTTTGTAACGTAGAGAAGGAATCGTTTCCGACCCCATAAAGTATAGATATTCTTGATCAGCATGGAAAGACGAGTTGATATAGCCCTGTCTGTCTGTCCGTCTGTCTGTCTTCTTTTTTACAGTTTTAGAGCTGTGGCTTCTCTATACCAGAGGCAGCTAATGTTCAATTTTCATAAAGATCGGACCACTATTTCATATAGCTCCCATAGGAATCATCGGTCGAAAAAAGGGTTTTAGATCAATTACTTCGTTGTTTTTTACGGGATTATCATAAAACTTAATATATGGCAGTTTATTAAGTATATATCTAATGTTTTGTTCCTTTTTTATTTTTGAAATCATTTGACAAACGCTGACCTTGACACGCAGCTTGCACCCAAGTCTGAGACGTGAACTTTCACTGACTCCTTAACAGGAATAAGCCCGGAGCTCCTGTCATGTGGTGTCGTCATCATCATCTAACAAGCGAAAATCCATGATTGATGACCTCAGCCGGTGTGTGTATCGTTTGCCAAAAATGTCAAAATCACAGCCCGAAGGATTCTTGTTAACATGTTGTAGTTGCTGTTGTTGCACCAGGACTTGTCAGCCGAAAGTTTCTTCCTTCTTTTGCTGTCAGCGACATAGTTTGTTTTTTTTGTCCTTTGCTGAAATTATCGAAATTGTATTATGGAAATTTTATGCAAACGAAAATGTTGTTGTTTTCTCCTTTTTTTTGTGCTTTTGATTTTGTTGTTGGAAATTAGTTTTTTCAATTTCTTGCAAACGAAAAAGTGCATAGAAGCCTGGACCAAGTTTTCTTTTAGAGAAACGAGAAAGATGAAGGAGACGAAAGTTATGTACATATTTTTTCGACAGTTGTGCACTATTTTGGATGTTTTCTTTTTGAATATGCAGATTGATTTTGTTTAGCATTATGAATCGATATATATTTTTTTGCTTTGC
The DNA here is from genome assembly GCA_018150735.1 of Drosophila sp. 14030-0761.01. Taxonomy (NCBI): domain Eukaryota; kingdom Metazoa; phylum Arthropoda; class Insecta; order Diptera; family Drosophilidae; genus Drosophila; species Drosophila sp. 14030-0761.01. Next base: position 1,469,867 of record JAECWO010000027.1, on the reverse strand, counting down.
TTTGAGCATAGACGTCGCGTGGGGTTCCAAGGGGAGAGTTATTAGCAGTTAGAGCAGCCGCAGTCTGCAGTTTTTAATTAAAAACTTTTTTTTTTGCTACCCAGAGGAAAAAGAAATGGAAGGAAGAACAATTCTGCACCTCCCCCCTAAAGAGTCATAGATAACGGGCGCAAAAATTTATATGCTAGTCAGTGGAAAAGGTAGCAGGCACACGTAGTCAGAGGTGAAGACACAGTCCAGGACATACCAAGGACTCGGTGGTAGTCCGACAATCAACATGTTGCTGCTGCTCCGGCTGCCCCGGTTGCCCCGGTTGCTCCTCTGCGATGCTCTTGGGCAAGTGGTCGGCACGTAATTGCAATTTAACCCGTTTTTGAGCTCCACTTAGCCAGCATTTTATGGTACTGCTGCTGACCCTCAGCCACACGACTGTTCCAGGCTTATGAAATTTATAAGTGCTGAGCTGACTAAGGCCGCAAATTCATAAGCTCTGCGAATGGTCTTGCCTTGGCCCAGAGTGTGAAGCTGTGCCAAAGGTGTGCAAATAACATAAAGTCCGACTACAATGAAAATAAAGAAAGGATGACGAAAGGGATTCCCCAGCTACAATAACTTACACTTCTTAGTTTCTGCCACCGAGCCAGACGAGATGATCTAAAGTTTCATTTTGCATCTGCTCAAATCTCTTTTCAATTCGAAACGCTATGAACCAAAGGAGGCAATTAATTTTATATTAGACATTTGCATGGCTCCAGTCACAGGAAACTTCAAAGGAATACATTCGAAGTGAGTTGAAAAACATTTTATATTGACATTCAAATGCACTCGAATATAATTCACAATAATTCACATTCTCACTCATGTCAATTCGTTCAGTGCTGCTTCTCATTAGATTGTAATCCATTTTAACAATTGTTAATTACAATTTGATATTTTTGTCACTCTGTTTTATATCGCATATAAGAGTATCTCATTTTGATTCAAATGTGGTTGGAAAAGTGCGTCAAATAAGATAAAAGTGTCACTGGATAAGATCATAGATAAGATGAGAGACTAAAACGGACATATACCATGCAAATTCTTTAATAAAGAAATGTTCATTCTGAATATCCTGATCCTGAAATCAACCCATAGACACAGTAACCTCACACAGGACCCCGTCGATGCTTCTGGGTTCTCTTTCAACTGATATCAGTTTGCATTTTTACTCAAGAGTTGTGTTTGACTTTGATTTTTGGAGTTTGCGTGCAGCTTTCGTCCTTGGCTTGCTTCAATTATGATAATAATCAATGTCCTCCCTGTGCTCCTTTCTCTCACTCTCTGTCATAACATCAAAGTTTGCCCTCACATGGAGGATCCCCTCATGCACTTTGCTCACATTCTTTTGCATTGGCAAAACTTTTGTTGAGAACGCGAGACATGTCACGCTCGAGTGCAGATGCGGATGCGGCCAACTTGGTGTGCGAATGTTTTTGTTGATTTTTGCCAGCGCATTTTTCAACACTGCATCCGTGTGGAGCATCCAACCGATGCTCGGCTTCAACTCAACTCCTGCTGTGATTCCCAAACTATGTGAGCACGCTGACATCATTTGTCATTTTGTATGTTGTCTGCTTGTGCGGGGGTGTGCACTGGGAAAAGAATCAAAAGGGAAAAACAATAGATAGTGGCTAAAGTTGGCATGTGGAAAAAGTAGAAAAATGCAAAAAAACAAAAAAATACAGCTGACAATGCCGTCTGAATAATGCATACATAAGTTTCACTTTGGCTGCAGATTTCATTACAATTTAAACAATTGAAAATAATAATAAAAAGAAAAAAAAAACAAAATGCATAAATCTGTAAAGAACAAAAATAGCATCAATTAACTGTCATCTCATTTGGATGAAGTTAATCGAGTAAGTTAGTCCAAAATCAACTCCATTTTGGCCAAGCAAAGCTCCAACTAGACTGTTCAGTCCATTACACAAATGAATAAACTGAATCCCAGGCATTAGATCCATTTAATTCTCAGGTCAAGAAGAGAATTGGGTTATTCGTTGATTAACATACAAATATAAGGATTTTATTTTTGCCTTTTCTACTGGGATATCTTCCATAAGTTTTCTTCTTGAATTCTTCTTTGATATTCTATCTGAAACATTTTAGAGAGTGCCCGTTTTAGTCTATAGTTTGGACTCAGGTTCATTATCCCATTGCCCATTTCCCTAATTGTTCATAAGTAGGTAATACCCGAATTTGGTGAAACTATTTAAGGTGTTTGTTTATATGTTTACCTAGTATAATTATGAGCTAGTCTTTCTTAAGAAAACAAATCTCATTGCATAATTTTACTACAAGATGAAAATCTCTTTCTCCTCACTTAATGTTTGGTAATGAAAAATGCAAGCTACAATTACATTCTAATTAGGCAAATGCAGGCAAAGATATGCTTGTGCATCTGAAGATAAAGCAGAGACAAGGATATCCATACGATAATCGTCACTTGGAGAGCATGGTAAATGCAATTTGCCGAAAATAGCAGAGGGCGACTCATGGGCGGTTCAGTTTACAAACTTAATGGTCATCATTCTGGTCAACACGGAGCATAATTGTATGTCTCCCTCTTTCTATAGCAACTCAGTGTCTCTTGTGTGTGTGTGTGTGTATGTGTGTGTGTGTGTGGGGTGGGTGTGGTTAGATGTGCTTAATTTACCATAGCCACAAAATCATTTTACAAGTGCTCGAGTCGTAATTAAATTTTGACATAATGCATCTCGGTTTCGAGTCTACCATGGGTAATTACAATTTAGGTATGCAAATAAATGGAAACCTTTTTGCTCTAGTATATTTTCCTACCCTCTGAAATGGCCATCGTCAAGCGATTCACGCTTCGTGGCAGATATGTGTCAATAAGCCAGTCTCGAGTATTCATTTCCAACTTGTTCCTCAAGTTGCTCTCATTTTTCATCTCTCATAAGACTAAGTAAATGTCTGGGCCTGAGCCACAATGCACAAAGTGAAAGCGCAGCCAATTGTCCAATTTATCATAGAAATGAGCTACTTTTCAGACTCATGATGGGCATCGTAGATGCACAAAGAATAAATTGCACAAATAAATAGAAAGAAAGCGAGAAAAGACGCCATTGGAGAACTTGTAAATAAAATATATTTAGTTGTAAGTTCATTGGCAGTTCATTCGGATGCAAGTTGAAAAGGTTACAAGTCAAACAACAAAGTTTCTTCGATCATATGACAGGACTTGAGGGAAACTTGGGCATGAGCAAAAAAGTGTAGTCTACTTAAAAGGGCAGCAAAATTCATTTTCAAACGGGCCAAAGGAAAACAAAAGGCGCACACCTTAAAGTGGCAAACTCCGCTTAATGAATGCCACAGAAGCAGGCGGTGGGTGGGAGTGGCAACTGTGGTATTGCCACTGAAATATCAACCGGCGGATGCCTTTTGGGCAAGTAATTATGTTTGATGACTCTCGCTGTGCCCCAGCGCAGCAGTAAAACTGTATAAGCCCGATAGAGCGACGAGCAGACAAAATGAAACTGAGATTATAATGCAAATATTAAGTGGATGCTGGCCAACCGATTCAATATGAAAGTCATGAAAGTTGCAAAACTCAGTTGACAACTCAGTTCAGTTACTTAATATGTTGGATCTGTAAGAACAAATTGGTTATTTTGTAATTGTTGTCAGCGCGCGATAACTTGAAAAGCTATTAGGAACAATTGGAGCTTGGTTGTCTTCTTCTACTTCTGTCGTGTGGGCACTTGCCAAATCTTTGTATAATTTACAAACAATCACCAAAACAAGACAAGACACTACCTAAATATGTATATACAGACTATTAAAAACCAACTCCAGCTTGATCATCATCATCATTGCGAATTTAAATATTCAGATGGCATATCTTTTGCATTGGCCTTGAGTTGTTCTTTCATTTGAATTTTACTGAACTCCAAATCCTTTTCAAGCAAAGCAGTTTGCATCTTTTGTTCCTTACGGAAATCGTCTTTATTTTCAGCTTCTTTTCAACTGCTTTCCAAGGACTCTTACTCTCATTCCTTGTTCAAGGGTCTTAACTGATAGGTTTTGATTACGATTTAACTGTGCTTTAAGTTCTACTTTCGTGTTTAACAATTTTAATTAGAAACTCTATAATAGAGCGGAAGTAACTGAAAATATTCAAAAAATCAGTGGGCAAGAAAACAAAGTGTAGTCAGATGAGCGCCACGTAGCGGCGAGTGTTCAAACTTGAGCGGCGAGCAAGCAGGGTAAAACGTAGAACATAGAACCCGCAAAACATGGAATGTAGAAAAAGTCATCAAATGTAGAAAAGACGTCGAATTATAGCAGAGAATGGAAACATCGCCAGCGTTAACATGGATGGAAAACGTAGAAAACAGAAAAAAACATTGAATTTACGAAAATCATAGAATTCAGAAAATATAATCATAGAATATCGAAGAAAATTTAGTACAAATCGTGGAATACTAAACATAGAATTGTATAAAAAAAAACGTAACAAAGATGGACAATTTTTCCAAGTTATCAACCGAGGGTTTTTTACATCAAAAAAAATTATGGCAAAAATTATAGCACTTTACGTTTGAGAAAATTAATTTGGAATTAATTTATTACTTAACAAAATGTTCAAACTGTTTCTAATAAATAGATTTTGAATTATAATGGAACACCCTAGAACTTCTTTATAATTAATTGATTTCTATAATGAATTAATTAATTTTCAAGGATGTCATGACCCACCACTTGGACACCACGAAAACCTACTACCAATTCGACTGCAATATGTTCTTGGACTAAAATTTACGCCTGTTTTCGTAAAAAGAATACGATCAACTATAATACTAATTCAAATCTTTTACACAAACTCCCTTGTAGAGATGTTATCTAAATATCTAACCAATACCCACTGAAATGGAATAAATCAAAGCCAAAATGAAATAAATTTGAACCACCAAGTTTAAATTTTTAATGCAATATAAAAGTTTTTTATCACCACAATAATCCGGATTATTATTTCTTCTGTATGACAGTTCATCACAGCGCTGTTCTTCGTTCTTTTGTTTAGAAAGTCATTCAATTCATCAAAGTAATTCAACATTGTTTGACTTAATTCAATCGAAATTAGTTAAATTGTAAAATTATCACAATTAAAAGCTTATTCAGGGAAAGCAGGGAACTAAAGGAAAAACTTACCATACTTACGAAAAGATAAGACTTTCTTGTGAGATCCTTCGAATCCATGGATCACCATTTGAGAGATCATCCTACAATCGAAGCTTCGAAATTGTATTTTCAATGGATTCGTATTTATTGAACGCTCAAATTAATGCGAAATATGTCACAAACATATTATCTCAGATATTATGTGGCCGTTTCGATAATAAGTATATTTAATAACTATGCTTTTTAGCTGTGTGTTTTGCAATATGCTTGGTGAATTTTACTAAACGTCAAACGAAACGATATGCATTTTCTATATTTTGTTGTACATACAAATATATCCTTATGGTAAATCTAATTTCTGGGTAGATTTTTGATATCTAGACGAGATCTTGTTACTCTTGTATAATTTGTTAAGTGCCTGGGTGTAAATATTTAGAAAAAGTTTTGTCGTTATCAAAAACGAAACTGAAAACGATCGAGACAAAGCCAGGTGCGATTTGCGAGGCAAATTATAATGAATTATTTATCGATCGATTGTTTCGATCTGATCTTATATGTACATTATTTTGTTTTCCTTCCAATTCAATTGGATTTCATTTGGATGATATATATGTATGTTTACGAGTGTGTGATCCAATGGAATGGGAATTTTCTGCTTTTTGAGCCACTTTTTTAAACTCCTTTGATCATTTCTTTAAGATTATGGTTATGTCGTTAAAATTATCTAAGCTGCTCTCGATTTTTCTATAACATTTGGTGCATTGATTAGGTGACACTTTTCCTATAGGTAGTAATTACATAAATATTGAAAAGAATCGAAATCGCTGAACTGAAAATCAAATGAAAACACATAAATCACATTTTTCCATATGAAGCACAAAAGTTGAATGTATTTGTTGTATATAACTATTATTTTTGTTGGCTAAACTGCGCTTTGTCTTTTACCATATATGTATATATATGTATATCTAAGAACATATATAAATTTATTAATAAATATTTAATGTTTTATTTGTTTCTTGTTCTTGCTGCTGATTGTTTTTTTTTTTGTTTTTTGTTTTTTTTATTAACTTGAAGTTTATTCCATTTTAATTTTTGTTGCTTATTTCGTGTTTCATTAAATTATATTTATAATTTAAGTATAATACATTTTGTACAGATTTAAAAATTAAATTAAATTATATAAAAATTGGATAAAATCAGAAAAAAAAGAAAGAAATACTAACAGACACAAAATTGTAATAATGGCCCTAAGATACAATGTAATTAAATAGTTGGAAAATTGGTTAGGCGAGTCAACAAGTATTGGAAGGAGGAGGATATTATCGAAATATAATACAGATATATATATCATCATATCATATAAAGTAGAAGTGCACTCGATTTTCATATAATTTAAAGGGTGGTCTTCTTTTGTGGGTAACTTGGTAGCTTGGTCAATTTGGTTTGTCGGGGTCGGGGTCAGAGAGAGATCGACATAAAGGGAAAATAGATGTGTTCCAATCTGTAAACCATTCTAATTGGCCAAGAGGTTTTCAATTGAATGGAGCTTTGATTTTCCATTTTCCGTTTGTGAATCTCTGGCTAACTCCTTCCGGTGCTGGCTTTTATATCGCATTTAGTTTTCAGTTTAAGTAGAAGCATTTCAAGTCTTTGCCTTATGCTAAGCGCCATAATGGTTCAATTTCAATGTGTGTGTGTGTGTATGTGTGTGGGTGTGTTTACTGTTCTTTTATGCGTATAAGTATCGGTATGTATGTATATAGTTCAACATTTAGTTTATGTTTGCGTTAAGTATCCTGGTATCCATTTCTTTAACTACTTATATTCTTGCCCTCTTCATTTTACACTAAAATTTTAAATGGATTTTTTTGAAGTGAACCACACTTTGCCCCACTTGCCCCACTTTGCCCCACTTGCTCCTACAGCTGCACCTGGAATGTTTGCGCTGGCGCCTTGGGCGGTGAGATAAACGGATTGGTACTATGCCTGGCCAGTGGAGATCGCGCGGCTGAGCTAGTGATGATAGTGTTGTTAGTGGTGCTGCTGCTGCTGCTGGTGCTGCTGATGATACTGTGTGCCGGCAAGTCGGGGGACAACTGTTTGGCGGCCGCCACATTGGCTGCCCATTCGGCATCGAAGGGATCATCGGGTCCGCCCGAGCCGGCGCCACCGCTGGAAGCTGGCGCCAAAGTCTGTGCCCTGCCCACATTGGCCAGATAGGTGGGCCGCTTCAAGGGGGCAGCCGCCGGCGAGGTACTGCGCACCACTTGTCCCAGCCATTGCTCGGCATTGGGCAAGTCCGTGGAGGACTCCATGCTCTGGTCAGAGCGAGTGGGCGACTGCGAGGTTAGGGTCTGATAAGTCGGCGTTGTGCTGACGACTCGAGGAGTGACCTGGGCTGTCGGCGTGACGCTGTACGAGATTACCTGCTGATGCTTCTCGGCGGCTATGATGTTCTGATTGACGCTGCGATTGTTGTTGAAGTTCAGATCGTCTTCGGCCACCAATTGGGCATGGGTTTGGGTGAGCAGCGACAAGCCCTGACTCAGTTCCTGGCATAGTTGACTCACCGAGTCGGCAGCGGCGGCGGCGGCATCGCCGGTCGACTTGGCTGGCGACACCTCAGCTATGGGCGAGACACTGCGCAGAGGCGTCTGCAGGGGATTACCCGAGGCGGCCGCCAGGAAGGCCTTCTGGCGATCAGCGTTGGACGGAAGATCGTTGACGCGCAGCGACATCTGGCGCTTGAACGGCGACTGACTACCAATTGTGCTTAGTCTAAACGAGCCCTGTCGCTCCAGCATGACCGGCGTGGCGTGTGGTCGCTCGATGGCGAAGGGATTATATGGTTTCACTGTGGCAGCCGGTGGTCCTGGCATTGCGGAGGAGGGTGGACCATCGACGCTTCGCTCGTGGGTGCCCACTGTGGCCATGGCCAGTCGCTCGGTCAACGTTGGCTGACGGAACGATCCGGTGCGCGTGAATGTGTTGTTCTTGGTGTCGAAGGTCATTGTGACACCGCATTCCTTGTCCCTGCGCTGCTTGCGTTCCAGGCAAACGGCAAAGGCGCAGCCCACCGCATGGGACAGGCGTTCGCCGGAATCCTTGGAGGCCAAGAACCCGTGACACATCCATCGCCGGGTGGTGCCGTCGCGGCAAATGTAGCTGAAGCCACGCTCGTGATTGCGATCCGGGGCACAGAAGCTGACCTTCTCAATGGTTTGATCGACTATCAGGCCCTTCGTTTCGTCGTCCACCACACGCAGGCCATCGCCACTGACATGAAGAAGACCCCGCACGGGACGTCGTCGGGATTGCTGCAAATGGAAACCACATTAAATACTTTCGAGATGATGCGAGAGAGAAAAGGCTTGAAGTCTAGTGACAATCCTTCGCCAGATGTTCGGTGAGGCAACTTACCCTTAGCACCTTGAGGGCCTCTTCACAGACCTGCATGCCGCGTGACTCGAAGACCTCCACACAGCCAAGATATTTGACCGAAAAAGAACAGGTGGCCGAGCGAACGGCCTCCTCGTCGGCCTGCCATTGATGTGGCTTCGAGGACTCGGGCACCCGATCCTTGCGACGGCGAAACGAATCGCGAAATGAGCGTCGCAAACGATCCATTTTTTTGGGTGATTTTTTGCTAAACCGAAACGAGGCCGATTTCTGGGGAATTAAACATTTTGACATATGTACATATTAGTGTGAGTAGAATAGGCTATTACATATATACACTGAGAGAAACAAGTGCTGGGCATTTTGCAACCCCTCAACGCTTACAATTCGGTGTCAACCTACCCCATTCTTGACATCACCGAATTTTCCGCGTGTGAAGCCGCGCTCGAGTGGTTCATGCGTGTGTGACGATGAGTTTCCCATGGTTCAAACTGGTTTCCGTGAGTAAAATGCTGACAATAACCGTTACAAGTTTTTTAAATGGAGTTGCCAGATGGCAAGTTTTTACTTCTCTCCGCTGCTTGCTATTGCTTTTCAATTGCAATTCTATTGATATTTTATTGATTGGAGGATCGCGCAAATTTATTTGTTCATTGAATTTGAGTTATGGATTTTGATTAAATTAAATTGATCACTCTCGATATGGGGGCCCAGCAATCTGCAAAAGTGTTTAGAGAATGTTATAGACATGCGTTGGTGTTGGTGTTGGTATTGGTATTGGTGTGTGCCTCCCACGTGAGTGTGAGTTGTTATCACTTTCGACGTCTTTGATATGCACAATAATGGAATACTGATTGCAATGACTCACTGTAACCTCTATTCATTGACACATAAAAGCTTTTAGGGCTTATCGAATCACTATGACGCCCCTCGAAAACGACAAAAAGAGAAATAATTAACAGAACAGCTGCCTATCCATTATAATGGGTTACTTTCTTGCACAAATCCCTTCCATTAACTGATTATCGGGGACGGAAAACCTTAACACACAATCTCTAAATCGGCCTCGAACGGCCTCCGATGCGACTACGCTTATCGTGGATATACTACATAGCAAACGTTCTTCTCGTCAGTCTCACGTAATTGTTTACACATATTTAACTTTTTTTTTTGCCTTTGTATTTTCCTTATTTATATATTTTTTTTTTTTTTTTCTCTTTTCTTTGCTTTGCTTTGCGGCGACACGGGCTGACGTTTTTGTGACTTTATCACATGTCTCATATTGCGGTACAAAGACGACAATGACTAGAATATGATAAATTAAACGTAGTTCGGCCCCGAAACAACAAATAAAATGGGGAAAAAAAAAAAATTAAAATGTTTGCGTATAATGCGTCAAACATGATTTTGATTGAGGTACAGAGAGAAAATTTGATTATTTGACTAAAGATCTTAACAAAACAAAATATGGCTAACATTGTCCACGAGGAGAGAAAATTAATCAGCGTTATTATACGATATCAAATGCATTTCACGATTTCAAATGAGATAGTCATAAATAGTGTGGCTGCATATTCCAAAGAAAAGGAAAATCCCATGCATACTTGAAGTGATTTTTCTGTTGAAGTTTATTGTTTATTCGCACCTAATCCTCAATCAATTTAGTCGCGGATGTGGTTTCAAAGAAATCTTCTACATTTCGTTCATTGACTCAGTGGTTTATCAGTTCGGTTTCTGTTTCATTCTCCGGAATGGAGTCACTTCTAGGAATCTCTTCCCATAGGCTTAGTCTTTCAGTGTGTTAGCTTAACCCTGTTAAGTGATCTCAAGTCGCCAGCGGGCAAACACTGTCGTCGGTCGCTTAACTTCAAGGAACTAACTTTGTTAACTTTATTTAGTCAACTGATTTTAACTTTGTTGCTAAAATTATGTTTTGTGAAAACTTTTTCCAAACAAAGTTTAACACGAAATGCAACCAAATGGAACTTTCTTTCGCTGTCTGTTACAACAAACTGTAAAACGTTACACAAAACCAGTTTGAATGGTCGCCAATGGACGATTCTATTCTACGGTTTTATAGCTTTTGGGCTTTTACCCGTGATTAATAGAACGAAGGGCGTTGACTTTGCGGTATTTCATGTTTGGGATGCTGTTTGACTGCATTTTTCCCTCAATTTGTTGATGGTTTTGTTTGTTGTTGACCATGGGCGTGAGTCTGACTAATCAAATTGTGGCCCACGAGATCTCTTGCGACTGAGACCCAAACAAGAATCTTATGTGGGTCATGTATAATGCATCATTGTGATTCTTGGGAACAAAATGTTTCTCTTTTTTCCCCCGTCTTAAAATGTTACAAGAACTTTGTTTGTTTGGCTAAAAACATTTTCTGGCAAACGAGTGACAAACGAGTTGGACAATAACCGAATTCAACTCGACTTCATTATTCACAAAAGCTTCAATTGAATGGGTAATTAAAATTTTAGCAGAAATTGTAAAGAAATCACGATCTGAATGTTGATAAGATTTCATAAATGACAACTCACTACGCATCGTTGGGGAAGGTGGATGGTGGGAGGGGATGGGGATGGGGAGGGGGATACACACATGTGTACCAACCGGAAGGGTTCATTCAACCAATAAGCCAGACACGAAACAGGTTTCCACTCGACCAAGAAGAAAATTTATATATCACACTATACCACGTATATCGTGGTTTTATATGAGAGCTCTAAATAACAATCTGATATGGCTGCAGTTTGCTTTGATAAAAAATGAAAACAATCTTCTTTGCTCTTATCAATGTTTATTTTATATAATCATTTAATTTATTGGTTTTTTTTCTGTGTTTTGGTTTCTGCATGAAAATAAAGAGCGAGAGCGAGAACGAGATAGGAAATTAAGAAGAAAATAGTATAAATTTTTCCATGATTTATACAAACAAACCAACAAAAAATAAACAAATTGCCTAAACTGTATCAAACAAATCAAATCAGTCGAAAAATAAAGCAATAAAATAAATCCAAAATATGAAGATGAAAGCAAACCGACTTAATGGGGAACTACACTATACACTCAGAGAAAAATCGCAGTATGAAGACTTAGATTAGTCCTTTGCCTTGAATAGACAAATAGATAGATAAATGCCCTTGAACTTTATTCTTCATACCTTTATGTCCTTCAATTTAATCGGCAGATCCTTCGCATATTAAGTATTATTACCAATATATTTATGCAGCTTAAATTTAAAAATTGTAGAACTATTTCCAAGTGACTTCAATTTGAAATTGAAAAACAGTTTCTCTTACATCTATATGAGTCGAAATACAAAGCTTACGCAGTCAGAAGCGTTTGTTTTTCGCAGAGTACATAAATATACATATATATGAATATGTATTTTTGAGGAATTTTTAATCGTTAAAGAAGATTTTCTGGAAAATCGTCGGGGATGCTGTGCTTCTTGCAGGCACACAACAAACAGACGCCCACAAAAACCGACTGACAGAAAAATCTCAATAGAGACGCCCACTCAGTGAGTAGGTGGCAGAGCAATCATCCTTTGCATACCAAAATGGAGAAAATGGAAATGAAGGCTTTCAGAAATATGTTCGTCTGTATGTTTGGATGGATGCTATAGCCTACTTTTTATTTGTGCAGAATATGAGAGAGAAAAACTCATCTTGATGTCGAGGGAGGCCTTAACAAATAAAGGAAATGGAATTTCAATCGATGTTGATTAAAAAAGGGTGACCGTATACCAGCTTAAACTGACTTGTGCACAGTTCCCAGCGGTTTTATCATTAATCCCCTGGCCCCCACACACACACCCATTCGTGTTTATTATATGCAACAAGTGTCGTTGGCCTTTTGGGGCCAAACAGCAAAATTAATTACATCTGTGACAAATTGCTGTTATGCAATCTAAATTACTTGTACAAGATGTTCATACATGCTCATATCGATATTTTTGCTATCCTCCACTCAAAAGCATCGGGGTTAATTGTGAGGAAAAGAAATAGAGAAAAATTACTACAAACAAAAATTGCCATGCCATTTTACAATTGATAAATTATTTAATTATGCCATTTGTTACTGCTAACAGATGAGAAGAGAGGGAGAGACGTTTAAAGTAAACATTTGGATACCCTTTATGGTTACCATAACTTTAGCCAACCAAATGGACTTTCTAACGTGAATTTATCGTTACATTCTACAATCCTAATTTGAAAATGATGAATGAACAAGGAATTGAAACATTGTTTTAAATCGAATAAAAACGTATCTTGAAGGAATCTTTAAGTTCTGTGATGAGTACATGGATCAGTTATATATTCGATATACCCCATTGCGAGGAGACACTAGTGGACACTTTTTGAGCATGTTCGATTGGACCAGTGCAGACACCATTAATGAACTTAATTAGCAAATTGTCTGGGCAAAGACTGAGAGATCATGGTTAAGGTCAGATCATGGTTGGAGCCACAAAATTACATTCTATAAAATTTCACACGCTTCCTACATGCAAGAGAGAGAGAGAGAGAGAAAAGGGATACACATTATATGGCTTCATTATTCCTTCTCTCTCACTCTTACCTTTTTTTTTTTGCTAGTAGTTAATATGAAATTAAAATTATGCTTGGTTTCTGTCTGCCTGCCTGAGGGACGTAGTTCATTTTATCCACCACCGAAAGCAAAAAGGAAGGAAAAAAGTGCTTCCTTGTCCTCTCCACATCCTATGTCATCCTTTTCATCGAGGGGTTGCAAGACTAACTATAGGAATGTATTTTAATTTTTTGTGTTTCGTGTTTTTATATCGTGGGAATTTTTTATAAAAAATATACAAACTTGTTAATAAATTTGAATTATACACAAGTCTTAAACGTGGGCGCCAAATGACACACAAAGTGGAAGAAAATTAATCCCGGAAACCGAAATTTTATTGGCCTTCCGGTTGACGCAGGTCATAGCAGTATGAAAACCACAAACAACTTTTGAATGAGGAATGTCCTTAATAAAATATAAAGCATATAAGTGAGAATTCAGAGAAAATGTTGTGTAAAATATACAAGAGAATTTGGATGAATTGGGAATCAAGTGAACATTTCTGCTTAATAATTTAAATTGCCTTCGTAAAAATCAGTTAATTGAATCTGTGCTTCCAAATCCCACTTAGCCATAAATCCAAGTTGATCCTTTTCCTCGAAGTTGATAATAAACTTAATTCTTATGAGCTTATCTAAATAATTAGACGAAGCCAACACGAGAAGCGAATCCTATGACGTTTACTTTGGCATCTGTATCCATGGGCATAATAAATCACCGAGTCATGCGAATAACCGCCAACTGACAGAGGAAGTACGCAAAGAGTTTGGCAAAAAGGCAAAAAGGTTTCCCAAAAATCTCACAGCATCTCACACGAAGGCATGCGAAATTTTCGGTGATGCTGAGGCAGTTAACTGTCTTCATTATTTGCGTTGACGAAGAGAAAAAGAGCAGAAGGAAAAAATAAAAGTGAAGAAAAGGGGGTAGGCAACAACAGAAAGGTCTGAAAACAAATTGCGAAATGAGAGAGAAAGAAAAAAATTGTTTGTAAGCAGTTTCTTGAACTCCGTGGGATTTGGTCTAAGGAGGATTTAAAAGAAATCTTTTGGGTCTGAGTAATGTAGTGTAAAGTTAGGGTTACTCAGGCGTAGTGCGTTATGCATAGATATTCACACGAATAGCGAACGCACCCTTAGTTAACTAAGATAGGGGAAGGACATGGCTAGGGTCATACCTATGCACCCATGCAGGCGAGTCCTCATTTCTAATTGCAGAGAGCGCACTACACAAATGAACCGAAGTGGGAAGGGAAGGCACAGGAATAAAAGGAACTGCAATGCCAGTAAGCACAATTATTAACTGTCAATTTGGGGCGTTGATCCTGACCGGCAGGCATACCTGGAGATCACGGTGCTATTTGGGAATCCAGACGAAATGATATTTATGGGAAAGTTGAGGTGTGAGAAAAAAAATTATCAAAATGATTGTAGGAGAACAAATAGTCAGAGGAAAAGGTAGGGATGTAAATTCAATCCTGGAGAGCAGAAAACTGCATATTTCATGCCGAACAATCATTGAGTAACTTCCTCTTAGAAAACTAAAGAATTGAGTTGCAAATATATGGAGATTGCATGGTTGACTCATATTCATAATCCAAGACATTTGTGAAGATTTATACAATTGTCGTTTTTTTTTCTATTCCTTGTGATATTTTTAAAAACAATGACCAAATTGATCTAAATCATGTCCTATCTGTTTTTTAGGTAATTATTTATCCATTCCTCGCTATAAATATAAAGAATGAAAAAAGTGTGGCTGCATATTTTCATACGAAAAATACCCAATGCAATGAATCAATGAAAATTTCTATTTTGGCTTACGCAAATGTCAAGTCTTACATTAAATACAAACATATATGTCCCAGAACCACATCCTTTTCTCTAAACAAAAACCAAACTCCACTTGAGAAACAACTTTAAAAAACACACACACATACAGGAGAGTGAACGGAAGTCACAAAAGGAAAAGAAAGAGAATAAAACAGGGCATTCCAAACAAAAGAGAGAGAGAACCAGCATAACGAAAACCCTACACTTGAAACACGGGAACACGAGTTCGACAAAAACAACAGCAAACAATTCGAAATTATTGTTTGCATCTGCCGTTCCGCTGACATATGTTTTCTGCCTGCACGTGAGTAAAACGGACGCCAGACGCGGCCAGAGACGAGGATTCTCTGCTCCTAGTTAAGTGGAGGAAACACATGCCCGGTCGTCTGGTCTGATTTGCCACACGATTTCATGTAGCGAAGCACTAAAGAAAACAGGACGAAAAACACTTGGTTCGTGTCAGGATATAATGATGCGAGCAGCTGTGATCAACTAAACGCAAAGACACGTTCTCGAACCAACTGGCAAGTCAATATCAATGCCATCGGACACTTTGCGAAACGGAAAAGAAGACTTTGTCAAATTTTTCTGCGGAATTTTGTTTACATTTCAAATGCAAATGAACAGAAACTGAAAATAAAAAGAAATGACTCAACATTGACTTTTGTGAAACCTGTTTGGATTTCTTCCATCTTTCTTTCTTTCATGAAAACAAGTTTGATCGGGCAGGCAGTCGCCTCGACTTGATGTAAGATATAAGTTTTTATAATATATGCAGAAATTGAATGAAATCACTCAGCAATATTTACATGCATAATTAATTAAAAATTCACAACTCATACCAACTACACGAGCGATAAGAAGAAGTCAAAGAATTTTCATTGGAATTGCATTAATATGCTAAAGAATTTTTTACTCACAAGAGAAATTCTGTGCGTAACTGCAGCTACACCGACTTTAAGAGACCCTCTACCGAATAGGAAAGTGGACCTAATTCAATCGAATTGGAATTCGTTACACTTCACCATCTATCTAAGCGAATTTCATAAAAAGGTCTTTGAGTTAGTCAAGAAAAGATGCAGAAATTGTTAGAAAAATATATTTCAATGTAAGGCAATATTGGAGATAGTCATTGTGGAGATATTGTCGAGATCGATTGTTGTTTAAAACTAGCGCAAAACTTTGTCACACACATTTTCTAAATACTTCTATACCCATCTACCTTCTCGAGTGCAGGGTAAAAAGAGAAAAGAACATTATGATATTCCATCGTCCATACTGAATTCTTAAAATTAAAAGAAAGTTTATATAATATTCATAAGGAATCTGCCTAAACAAGCCCTCTAGAATAATTATTTATCCAATAGATATATAGATGTAAAAACTACGTGATAAATAAAGATTAAATTCATGAGAATTGTTAAGAAATTAGAGTTTATTAAAACTGTCAAGTGGGCAGTATAAACTTGATGTCAAGGAAACTAAATAAATCACGATAAAAATATTTACAGACTTTTTATGTCTTTCAAATTTTTATATCTCAAATTATTTGTCCGACATTAGACAAACAATCATTTATCTGATTAAAACAAGCAAAGCAAAAAAAGGAGACGTTTTATAATAAACGAAAGTCAAATTTTTCTCAGTGATTAGTGTCAAATGAGAAATGTTTTTCAAATACTATGATCTAATCGAGAGTTGAGTTCATTTGATTTTGCGAACCAACGAAGCTTGACGGATTGTCGCCCCTTCTGACTCCCGTTTTCTCTCATTTCTCCACCTATTTCTCTCTCGATCTCTCTCTCTCTTGTCTCTCTCTCTCTCTCTCTGCTCTGATTGTCATTGTTAATGGTTTGAAGCTTTCAGGTCTAAATCAATTTTAGGGTGCATAAAACTGTGACAGCCAAAGGCAAATAATTTCATTCCATTTGTTGTTTATTTGTCGCAAATAAACTTGGCTTGTTTTTCCGCTAACAGCTGTTACGCCTAAAAGTAGACAATGAATTTATCAAATAAAGCGACAAAAAACAAAAAAATAAAAATCAATAAAACCATTGACGTATGGTAAACAGCAAGCGACCGAAATACGACGAAAAAAACACAAACTATTTGCGGAAAGAAGCCCCTAAAGGTGGCAAAGTAAGGGATGAGTAGTAGTAACAAATAGAACAAAAATTGTTCCAATTGACTAGAAGAGACATGAAGAGTTCACGAAGCCGACATGACAACTGACAGGTGTCAGTAGGACTAGGAAATGGTAACTTGCGTAACTACCTTAAAAACGAGTCGGCCAGTCTAACTTTAGCAATGCTCTTCATGTCACTAAGCTTAAGTACAAAGAAAACTCTCTTCAGATAGCATTACGGAATCCTGTAATACATCTTTGATTACAGCCTTCTGAGTTTTGCTGTTAACAAAGTAAAGACTCAATCAATCATTCCCTTCATTGGCAAACCAAAAAGTGTCCATCTCTAAGGTAAATGTGAAAGTAAGCCCCTTCAACTGACAGAGCGGAAATTAAACCGCATTGCATGCAAAAGGATCCCAAATATATTTTTCATTTAATTTTTTTCCCTTTTTTGTTTTTGGCCTTTGACATTTGACAGGCTTTTGCGGTTATGAGGCAAACTTCTATCGTTAGCAGCGAATTCAAGGACATTTCGGTAAGTCGAGACCATTTGAAGTTTATGTAATAATTTCCGAGCATACTTTGAGGCTGTTGAGCAGCAAAAGCAAAAGTTGAAATTAGTTAAATGAGCTGTTGAAGCCAGTTCAATGGGAAAATGTCAAAAAGGTCAGAAGTCAGGAAGCTGAGAGAAGGCCTATTGAGCGAACATTTATGGGCTCCATTTCCATTTAAGAAGCTGCTGCCAGTTAATGATGAAATGATGGAAAATCTGCCTACTAATCACGACCGCATTTAAGTATTTTAGCTTTAATGACAAAACGTTTACATGCATAATTAGTCAGGTTTTAATTTCCTGTCTTAGAACAAAGAAGTGCAATAAAAAAAGATATCAGCAGGCAGACTCCTCCCATCCTCGCATCCCTCCCATCTCACACACACGCACACTCTCACACACATTCAGTTAATGGCCAAGACATGGCTCCCCTTGGAGTTGTTCTTAATCATCTGTCTTACTGCATAAAAATAGAAAGGAAATTCCAAGGAAATTAAAGTTTTATGCCATGTAATGCAACAACTGGGATCCAAGTCCAAGTCATCTCTCTTTTCTCTGTCTCTGAACTTGTCCAGCTCGAATTCAAGTTGAAGCTTCAAGTTGGAGCCGTAGCCAAGTGGAGTCACACACACACACACACAAGCGGCAAGTGGCAAGTCGCAAGTCGCGACTAGAAGAATGCAGTTTAGTTATAATCGAAAGGCATGGTGAGAAAAGTGGCAGTCAGTGGCCAACTGAAACTGGTTTTTGGCTTTTTTGTTTCGATCTCCCTGTGCTGGGCCAACTGCACCCAGGCAAAAGCCTCAGCATTTGCTGGCCACATTGTGTTCTTGGCTTTTTCTGTTTTGTCATGACTTGTTACCAGTTTGGTGTGTTTTTTCGTTGTTGTTTTCCTTGTACATTTCTTGGTATTCTAAACCTTTATGTTGGCGTTTTGTTTTAATGTTTTTTTTCCACTCTTTTGCTGCAGAGATTTATAGCTTTCTGATTTCCTAGACTTGTTTCTTTCGCGGAGTGGAAATTAACACAATGGCTCTGAAGTAATTACTGACTTTAGCTCCTATTAATAATATTTATTCCGAGAAGGGGATTCTTTTTCGCAAGCTTTTTCAAACCTTTTCTATTTTAAAGGTAAAAGAGGTATAGTAAAAGAGGTATTTTTGCACAAACTTTTCTTCAACTTTTGTTAGCAAGACAAAGATTCGAACAATCAAATAACCATTAGTTAACCTTTTTTAAATAAATGCTATGTGTTCTTTGAATAAATATTAATTAATTGAAAAGTCTGGCTTGAATTAGGAAACTCTTTTGCTTAATACAAATATCCTTAATTTGTATAGCATACATTTAGGTAAATTTAATTACACATTAAGCAAAGGGCCAATTGTGTTTGGAGTTCTATTTATCTACTTCTTTGGCCCATCACTGATTTTTGTGATAAAGTTTTTGGCCGAGATTCCATTAGACATGATTAGGCATAAAATAACTTGAGTTATTTCCCATGATTATAAAGAAGAAGTGACAACAAAAATAACTCTCTTCTTTTGGTACGTTCTCATTATGTGTATTCCGAAAGTTTTCCCAACTTTTCTAGCTTTCGCTGTCAGCACACTTAATTAGTTGGTAATTATAATTTATTTTCACCCACACTCAATTTCAGGTTTCATTCTCACCCTTAGCCGATTCACTTGGCATTTTGCATGGGAATTTTCGCAGTTGAGAGTGTTTTCGAGTTCTTTTGTGTATGAATGAATTAACATACATAAATAGTTATAACTCTCACATACTAAATATTATATTTCATTTAGTGTTTTGCAATGATTTCTATTAAACCGCCTTGATCGTCTATTCCCCCACCCATCCATCCATCCATCCAAACAAAGCCATACTCAATGACTCATCCGCATTGTGTGCTCGTATGACTAGAATAGATACGTGAGTGCACTCTATAGACAACAGATCATTCATACCTGCTAATTGTGGCTGAGGTTGTTTTTTTTTTGTTCATTTATTTGAGTTAACTTTTTGTTTTGTTCGTAAATCGCCATGTTCAAGTACAATTTAATGAATATTTTTGTTGTTTCACGATGTTAATGGCAGTATTGCAAGTATTTTGTGAGTTTTTGAGGGTCTTGCTACAAATTTACCCAACCATTTGCAAAGGTGTTTCTAGAGAACTTTCAGAACTATGTCAGAGTCTGATCTAGAGATTAAGTCAATTTAGACAGCTGTTATTTCGATGGGTTGCAAAATGTTTGGTTAGAGTTTTAGAATTGTTTTGAAAGCAAATGAAACAAAACATTATAGATCTCTAAATAGCAGTTGTTATTTGTATTCATTTCGAAACCGACATATCTAATTCGCTTTACTAATTATTTCTATTTGAAGATTTTGACGCCCCACTTTTCGTTTTTGTTAATCAATTGGCAAACTGGTTTTTACATGGTTAACTTAATATTTAGTAGGTATAAATTATCACCTCTTACAGATGTCATGAATCATTCTTCCCTAGGGTATTCCAATTTCATTTGAAACTTGTATCATTCTGTTTCCTATTTGGCATATCAAAAATTTCAAAAATGTAACGTATAAAATGTCACAGTAAGAAAAACAAGAATTCAAGATTTGTGTATGCAAATTGAACAGAAAACTTGTTTTTGCATTGAAAAGAGAGACAACATCAAAATTTACCATTTATACTTAAGCATATATATGTATATGTACCTGTATAGTACAGATATATAAGCTTGATGACGTAGTTGAGAGGGAGATGGAGAGCTTTTTATCCAAATGCAGAGAAATCCGGTCAAGAATTTGTTGTATATAAATCCGGTTACGGTATGGCTACGGCCTTATATAATCAAGTTGAATATATGTATTTTTCGCCAACGTTTAATTTATGTATTTCTTTTTTTGTTACTTTGCTTTTTATATTTTCTGCACCAGCACCACACAACGCACCACGAAACGAAAAGCGATAAAGGCCCACAGACGATCCCCCCGAATTAACTACTACAACGACTATATAGAAGAGAAATGTGATTCTTTTTATTATAACGCGGACATTTGGGACAAGGCAGCAGCAGCACCAGACTGACGACGACGACGACGACGGAGACGATACCCACGGCGTTTACTTCGATTTGGGAAACGACGGTTTGCTCGATACGGCGGTTCGAATTGCTCTACTGTACTGTCCAGAGTTTGAAATACATTTCATAGCTCAGGCAAAGAAAGATACGAGAGAGACCGGAGCCGGAGAGCCAGTGTGAGCGAACGTGAAGAGAGCGACGACTTGACAGCTGTTGCAGATACATTTACACAGGGTTGTTTGCCAGTGTGTGTGTGCCAGAGAGTATCTGTGTGTCGCGTGTTTGCATTTGTATCTGCTATTTACTACCAACAACGGCAACTGCCAGTTACGAGCCTTCTTCTTCTTCTTCTACTTCTATTCTCTTCTATGGCTCGGTGACGGCAGCGATAAAATTGCGACGCGGGCAACGTGTGCAGCTTGTAGATTTTTGTAGAGACCAAAGCCAAAGAACGAGAGAATGAGAGAGAGAGAGAGAGACAGAGAGGGAGAATAAGAGAGAGAGACTATGCATATACAATGAGACAAATGGGTTAGGTAGAATCGTTGGGTTCGCTACCTTTGTTCTTGGGTCGCTCTAAAAGATCGCTGCAAGGTTTGCTTTAAGTGGCCTAAAAATCAAAATTCTTAGAAAACGAAATGGATTTTTAATATGTCGAAATGTAATAAGCAAAGTGCAAGTGATCCTAGATAATCTTTAGATTAGCCAAAAGGTTTGCCACAGGGAAAGGTTACGATTACAGGTGTGTGGTAAATCTCACACCCTGAACACAATCTTCTCCTTAACAAAATTCATTTTCGGATCACGTTTGAAGAGAACCCTAAGTCCATTGATTATATAGTAAACAAGTATAACCTATCTAAAAGAATACATCCCAAATACAAAAACAATCCAAATCAAAGCTACTACACTATAATGATTGTTAGACTGTTCGTTAGCGATTTCATGAATATTTTTGAAAATTAAAATTTATTAATCTCTAGTTTTGATTCGTATGTGTAACTAATCATGAGTTTTTAATCCCATTTCATATCAATTTAATAGTTAGTCTTGAACCAGTCGTTTTAAAGTCCTTTTAATGACAGTGGAAGATCAACTTTACGACTAAACTCAAGAATCCTTCCTACTATAGTAGCCCCATATTAACTGAATTTAGGATTCATCGGAAACACGGATTGAGGTAAATAACATTAAGATATAAAAGATTATATGGGAGCATCTTAAAGATAAAATCTCAGTAATGCAAAAATATTTCTTTCTTTCTAGCGCGTTGAGATGCGCAGATTTTAAGGACACCTTTTTTAAAGTCCTTTGAAATTCAAATTTACCTACATATATAGACTCTCATTTTGTTTGTGATAACTGTTGGGTTATGCATATACCCCAATCAGTTGATTGTAGAGGACTGAAAACCAGTTGTTGGTTCTGCAGCTGCCAGTTTTATATTTCTTTCGGCATGTACATGGTTCGGTCTCTTTTTGGAGTGGAACTGATTGTGGCTTAGCCGAAGAGAGTTTGGGCTCCAAAGAAGCAATCCATGGGTAGGTGATATCTACCATTTCAGCCTTATCTCAACTATGCATTGATTAACTAAACAATAATCACTAATCATTCAATGGACACATCGATTATGTATTACTTTTGCCCATCCTAAATTCCGTGACAACAATGGCTAATGATCGATTGGAAAAAGAGAGGAAGAGAGAGATATTGGGAAAGAGATAAAAAAAAAAGAGAAACCCATAAGACAAGGTCGTTATTTGATAAAGAGAATGCCAGATAAATTAAGAGAAAAGCCAGATAAAAACACAGAGAAAAAGTGAAATAGAGAGAATACAAAATCGCAATGCAGTTCTACAGATAAAGCCAGGTAAAATAGGTCTATGGGAAAATGGTAATACAATTTTCTACATATCTTCTTTTGCCTATCAGCTGTGTAGTGCAAACCACAAAAAGAGAAAATGCAAAAACTAATTTCATTTTAGCAATTTGCGTTAACAGACAGACACACACACTCACACACACACACACACACACATACACATGTAAAAGTGCTTAGGTTGAACAAAAATGTGTTAACCAAAACTGCAATTGCACAAAGATAAAGATAGTTGCTTACTAAGAATGTGTTTGTGTGTTTGTGGGTGTGTGTCCCCCTCTCCCCCCTCCCCCATCAACCACACCCACTCAGACAGTTAGCCACAAGACCCAGACAAAAGATAAACTCTATATAGACCCCAGCACACAGACAATAAGAGAATGGCAAAAAAAAAATAAAAGAAATCTAGGGAATGGGAAATGGTAATGGCTCTCGGCCACAAGCTGAGAAATCAATGTCGCCCTTCCCCCCACACTCCCCACCTACAACTCAATGAGATGGGAGCCTCGAGACACAAAAGCCGCATGTGCAACTAATCAAGAATTCAATCAAAATGCGCAAAATGCAGCAACGAGATATACGAGAATTATAAAGATATTACGTTTGAGGTTAGAGACTGTGACTAAGCCAGACTGTAATTGCATTAAAGCAGATATTCAATTTATCGAGGAGTCGAGTCGAGTCGAGGGTTGCAATTAAACGAAATAATGAAAATCACATAATCCCAAAGGTAATTAGAAATCAATCATAATTAAAACGAATTTCAATTTTCAATTTAATAGGCAAAAAGTAATAGGAGAATGTAAGAGCAACAAGTCATCCCCATTTGACAAATCGTTTGGGAGTTGGGAGCATATTCATGTGTCTCTTCTTTCAATTAGTTGTTCGTGGTTGAGTGTCCAGATCTTCCATCAACTGACCACAGTTCGTGCACAAATGGCAAATTTGCTTAAAGTTTTCAACGATTGGGAGTCGAATAACGCTCGTCCAACCACAACCGGCGGATGCTGAAATAATCGATGCCAATAGAACGTCTTGGGTTGCATTCTCTTAACGAGGAAATCGCCTAACGACTCACTGCAGAAAAGCCTTACACCAATTAGAAAGGTTCAATTATAAACCATCCAAGTTTCAAAGAATACTCTAAATTAATATGGGTCTCTGCTGATGAGTCTCTCAGTTGATGAGAGATTGGCGAATTATAAAACTGAACTCTATCATCTTAACTTTATTCACGCAACCTCAGTTTTATTTTAAGTGTCTCCCCAGATTTTATGTTCTCAATGGAAATTGCTTGGAATCCTTTTTGGGAGGTCGCCCCTTTTGTATTTTAAATGCAATCGATATGGAGAAGTGGTAAAATACAAACTTGGGGAGTTGTGAGACACTATTGCATTTTATTATACACATTTTGCAATGTTTTGGGAACCATTTTGGCAATGTTTAAATAAGTTGGATTTTTTGCGCCGCAAAGTATGCTATGAAGTTTGATATTATGCTCAGAATCTACATAATTACTTTGCACTCACAGTTTTCTAACATTAAAAAAATTAGTTGAAATTAAAATAAAGAATAGAAATGGCAATCTAAATATTACATTTAAGATTTTAATGTTAAAACCCAAAACTCGCCTTACAACGCCCCAATCTGCCATACACTTTAATCGTAAAAATGACAAAGAAGAAACACAGAGTGAATCTATCAATATTTTTGATAAGGATGAGTTTCTTACTCTATAACAAGATGAGACAATTAAATGTATTTAAGAATTTAGTAGTATGCTGAGGAGACTCTTTTTTAAATTTTGTGAATTTACGCACTTTTGTTGCCACATGTCCGTATATGTATGTATCTCCATGACTTTCACATTTCTTACTTAATTTCATTTTCGCAGTCATGCTTCCGTTTATTGTCCTTTTATTAAGGCAATTTGTTGCAATGATAGGTATTAGAAACATTATAGTGTCGGTCAAATAGGAAACATAATGGCCTAAATCAATTTAGTGGGCGGAAAGGGGCATGACAAACACTTTGAACAAGTTAATAACACAAACACCCTAACCTAATGGATAGAGGAAATAAATAGAGTAATGTCTTATTAATGAATTTGGTGTGGAAACTCATAAATACAAGATGATTCACAATGTATCTGCGGAATAAATATGAACTCGATTATTTATGAAAAAAATTTGGAAAATCCATAACGCAAATGGTTTAAGTATTACTTTGTACCCAGCACTTGTTTTCTCTTCATATAAGTTACGTAAAAAACAGGAAATAAAACTCACCTTTAAATTTGAATGTTAATTCCGCTCACTGGAAGTTCTGCAAAAAGAAGAAAGGAGAACGTTTTAATTAATAAAAAAAGGTCAGTTATGAAATGCAAACTATATTCTTATTGTCAGCTGATAATGCATCTCGCTCTTAAGACGCAAGCTAAGAGTCTCGGCGCTCTTTACTTTGGGCCAATGTCAGTGACAATTAGACACGGACTACGAGGCCGAGACAAAAAAGTTCCCACAGTCATTAGGGTCATGATGCCATGTCGTTTTTGGTCTCGTGTGTTCACAATTTGTTCACAATATGGCCCTAAGATGTGCGAGAGGTTCTTACACCTATGCGAGTGTGTGTGTGTTGTGTGGGTGGGTGTGCACAGATAAGGCTGAGTGGGACACTCGAGACGTCGGCGGAAAAGCTTGAGTGGTTTTTGAAGCGAATATTGTGGAAAGCTCCAACAAGCAGGTATAAGAGCTTCGCTTCAAGTCTAAGCTTGACTTTAATGGTTGAATGAACTTAAGCTTGAATTGGTTGAACGATAAGTATACACTGAGAAATAATTATTAAATAGTTTATTGCTCTGAGTTGGACTTGAATGTTGCCATGAATTAAGTCTTCAACCGGTTGAGCGCTATCTGAATGGACAGAGAGGAAAATGTTAACGTTAATTTATGAAACACATTTTGTTGACTTTTAGAGTCAGTCGATCTTAAAGTTAGTCTAGTTGTAGTTAATTAACTTGTTTCTTTCCACCAAGAACTTGCTTCTAGTGTAAGTTTCAGTAGTTGTCGAAATTGTATGTTGATTGGAACACTCCGCATAATCTCTCGCATTTCGGATCAGTTGTGTGACCACCAATTATTTCAGCATAATTTACTCTCCCACAGGATTTGCAAGGACTTGACACATTTTCCATGGGGGTTGACAATTTTTTAACTACCTTCAACTTTAACACACATTTCACGCCCATTATTATTATTCTTTGCTTTAGCAAACAATTAGCTAAGGGTTGAACCCGCCTCTATACTCGTCCTCCCTTCTCCCCCCGCAAACTACCCAAAGGCAAATAATAATAGAGGAAAAAAATTCAAGTGCCTGCGACAAGGTTCAAATGCAATTAAAAAGCATTTAGCAGATTAAAGTCTATTAAAAAAAAGAGATTGCTCTAAAAAAGAAAAATAAATAAATATGAGCATGGGTTCGGGGCTAGAAGCCAGCATTATCTTGATATTTAATTGAAAAACGAAGGGGCACTGGAGGGGGGCAAGCGTGTGAACCCAGCAGGCCGGGATTTCATTCGATTATGTCCAAGAACGGTTGTTCAAGGGACTGGGAATTGGCAATTTGTACCAGTAGCCCAAAGCCTTGGCAAACTAATCGATATGCTCTAAGGCGCATCTACATTTAATGGCCAAAATATTGGAAATTTTTCGAGCTGAAATTATTTATTAATGATTGAAAATACAACTTTCGCTAATTAGTTTGGAGTTGGTTTTCATAAAGCAAACAAAATAGAAAGCTTGCAAATCATTAAAAATTTATAAACAATTCATATAAAATGTACACAGAACGTAAAGTGCGATAGCAGACTTCGTAATACCCTGCAGTTGAGTCGCTATTCACGTTGATATTCAGTCTAGACTCTTGAGTATGGAGAGAAGTGTCTAAACCAAATTTGCTGCTTATTCTGCATGACCTAATATAGCCATTTACATAACGAATGAAGGGTATACAAAACGGACTACTATTTATAGGCAAGCATTAAACGATAATGATCTAGCAGCCATAATAGTTATATTCTTAGTTTTCTTTGCTCCCTTATCTTGATAAACATTTTCACAGCCAATTTGTTTTTCATATTATCAACCTCACATTGCACTCTTACCCCAAGTCGCACTAAAATGCGTAATGCAATTCCATTTTACAACATTTCTTCATCAGCGACTTGCCATGCCCTGCCCGTTCCTGCCTTCCATTATATTTGAATTGTCTTGCAACGCCTCTGCAGCTGCGGCAATTCGAATTGATGCCACTGCCACTGCCGCTGCCCCACGGCTCCACTCCAGACTCCACAATTGAAGACGGAGACAGCGGAACGTGCCAAGATACGTTGCATTGTACTCATATACATACATATATCTGGGTGTTGGTGTGAGTGTCCATCCATGAGTGGGTTGGCGATGCTAAAATTGCATTAATATAATTTTTGTTCTCCTTTGGGTTGCCATAAATGTGCCAAGCAACTGTCAAATCGGTTGTATTTTAAGACTTGGAAGATATCATAAGTTTTAACAACATTTACCCAAGTCGACACCATCAGAAATGGAAGTAGTGGGAGAAGAGATTACTAAACACAATGCATCAGTTAATAATAGCAAAATCCATGGAAATTGACAAAGAATTAATCGAATTCTACTTTAATGAAAAGTTTTACATCTTTGTGAGTCAGAGCTTAACAAGATTTTGTTTAAGATTTTATCACATTATGTAGTTAAATGCTCTTAAAATAGTATTATCGAATAAATGGCCCAACATGTACACAAGTTCAATGGGAATATCGAGAATTAATGCATAAATCCAAGTTAAAAACTTATCACTCTTCATTTGCTTGAAAATCTTAAGAGAAATAACCATAAAAATCCAATATTGCTTTGGTAATTTGGAGTCGTATGCCACAACAAAATAGTGTCTCAATATTTGCTTAAGCTCGATTTCCTTTTAAGATAATTTCCTTATTTACTTTATGTCCTCGTGTGAACTACTCTAATGAGTGTGAACAGTTTTATGGCCTCCTGCTAACCAGGGTTGTCACACTCAGCAGAAGTAGATCACAATTTTCTGGTTCACACACCCACGACGTTAGCGAAATCTTTGAAATTCCCACGGGAAATTCGTTTGGAACACGCGCCAATGTCAAAGCTTCCGTTCCCGCCGCACTTTCTTCAGAAGGAAAAGCTGTTCTCAGCGCAATTACACTTGTACGCCTTGCAGGACTCGTACGGACATAAACACAAGCGGCTGCCACAGCGCCGCTTAAGGATAATGTGCCACACGTCGTCGGCCTACAAATGTCTGGGAGTGTCCTTGTCTTTTGGGGTTGTTACCCTCTGTGGGCAGTGGCAGTGGCAGTGCCAGCGGCAGGATGGCTGGCAACGGAAATCATGCAAAAACGTGCCGAACACGAGTCGAGGCGAGTGAAAGAAAGCAACGAAAGAGAAAACTTTTCATATTGCTTGTCTGTTCGGTGTCTGTGGGTGACAGTTGGCAGGACAACTTTGGCCCAACCTACCCTCGAATCCGCTCAATCAGTTCTAAGCCGCTAACTGGCATATTAATTGCTCATAAAGCAGAGTTAACCACAAAAACCGCAGCTCTTGGTGGTTGATGGTAACTCTGGTCAAGCCCCATCCTCCCCCCAACAGCAAAATTGTTGGCTGGGAATTCTTTTTTTAAGCCCTATTATGCTCAAGTGGATGTATCTTCCTGTCGGCTTTACGCCTCACTGCATTTCTGGTGTAAGGACAGGATGAGGACCCTCTTCTCATTAAATTGCTCATTAACTCGATCACGAAGTCGACCAAGAGAGAAATCCATAAATGTATCTCAAACGAACGTGAGAAGCAGCCGAAAAATGAGTTTTAAATTTGGGTAGGTCAGGTTCAAAATACACAATTCAGATTAAGAATTAAAGCAAAGCGTGATATCGAAAATATCGAATGTCCTTTGGATGAAAAAACGTCTGATTCTCATATCCCTTTCAATTCTTTACACTTTTTTCTTAATAAGAAAGAGAGACCGATTAAAATTCCATAAATTTAGCAAACAATAAAATGCCACAAAGGGAAAACTACTAAGAAAATTCATTTGGCTTCGATCAGACTGAGAGTGAATTGAAAGTTGTTGAAATTTTGTAAACCTGTAAAATTGATGACCAATTGCAGTGCAAGTTTTCTTCGATTACTCAACAAAGTTTGAACTTTTAATCGTAAAACTTTCGGCAGCCAATCAACTCTAATCAAAAGACGTCTCCATTTGGATACCTCCCCCAAACGCCATAAACTGAAACTGTGGACCAATCAATAAGCTAGGGAGATTTATGTGTACACTTAGTTCAAGTGTGCAGAGGTCAAAGGAAGTAAATTTAAACGAACACACACACACACACACTAACTCTATATGCAGGTCAATAAAATATTAGATTTTGCAAGAAAAACTTTTCGTTGTAATGGACATCCGTTTGACTTTTATTATTGCTTCAAGGTGTGTTTTTGATGAAGGCGCGAAGCACTTCAAGTGCAATTGAAATGCTGAAAAACCACACGGCAACAACACTAAAAACACTAACAACAGCAACAACAACAATCAGTCTGATGCATGTGCGTTGGCAAAGGAAATGACTTTAGCGTGGTCGAAGATAGGAAAACCCAGAGAATCCAACACGGGAGCACCGAATATTTAATGCCTTTTGCCCTCTGCAAATGGAGATTTTTCTACCCAACTATACCTAAGAGAGATGTCTATCTAACATATAGAGAAGAAATTCCGAAGTAGTAAAATTAACTTTATTTTGGCCACCACATTTCGACTTCATCCTGAATAGTTTAGGATAGTTCCACTTGGCTGTAGATCAAGAAGGTATACACTTCTTTTTCTGTGAGGGTATTAAAGTTACAGAACTCCGAAGGAAGATGAGACGTTTCCGAAGTTGTGTGTGTGTTGGGTGTGGGTGTGGGTGTGGATGATTGGGTGTCTTCCATTTTATTGTGGGTGTCTAGATTAGACACTATTATGGCAAATCATTAATCTTGTGGCATGCCACACCGCCAAAAAGCAGCAGCAGCAACAGCATAACAAGCTCAAAGGAAAAAAAAACACAAAACAAAAGGCCAATCAACATGGCCACGCCTTAGTTCTGCGGTTTTTGTTTTGTTTTTTGTCATTTTATTGATTCACGTTGACGCAGGGGATGATGGGAATAGAGGCACTTGTTACCGAAAGTCAAGTGTAAATTTATCGGGTATGTAAACAGCGAACAAGTGATAAGCTAATTAAGTTTATTAACAATTTAATGGAACAATAATCTGGAAATGCGAGAATAGCAAACAACAAACTGCTTTTATGCATTATATAGACACATTCAATAGAAGACGCCATAGACTAAGTATCCATGAAATTCGATCTATAAAGCCATTAAAATAAATAGTTGGTTGATAGGAAAATTCTTTGTTATTTGATACTACGGATTAATTTGATACTCCTTCGGTTAAAGAGATGATAAAATTAGTTTTTGGGCTGGTTAATCCATTGTCTTTTTAAAACATTGCTTTATATGCTTACTTAATCAGTTTAATCATTAATGCGTCTACCATTTTCTTTTAGATATTCTCTTAACTCTAAAAAAGTACCTAAGACCCCAATGACCATAACTCCAATTTCTTCAATATTTCTAGGCCTAATATTCATTAGTTTAGAATCGCTAAAGCAAAGTTGAATGAAATGGTAAAAGAAATAAAAAACTCCATATCATTGCGTATCTGTAAAAGTATTTTATTCAACCTCAAACAAAAATTGTTAATTTTTATCTTATAGATAGAGGAATATCATTGAATAGGCTTACGCCGTGACCTTTTGTAATGTTTTCGCCTTCAAATAGATAAATCAAATAGTTATTAAGTAGTCAAAACGCTTGCTTAATACCCAGCAGAAGCCACAGAGATATACTTTCGCCCACTGTTTGTCTAGAAATTTATCAAGATTTTCTCGTCCGAGTAAGAGGGAGAGAGAGAGTGTGTGTAGAGGGAAAGAGAGAGAGGATAAGCTTGATTGTCACGCGGCGAACTCGTAAATCTAATGGGATCCAAGCACTATATACATATATATGGATACATTTTATGCGTATACGTTTTATGAGACTACTGAGGCGTCTCTGGCGATTTGAATGTTAAATGTGAAGAAAGACATTGAAGCGTGCTAAAAAATGCCAACTAAGGATAATCATCCGATGGAATACGGAAAAGGGGGAATCGAGTTAAAGTTCTTGCAAGAAAGTGTGGATATTTTATTCATTGTAATTTCATAATATTGCCATTTAATTGGTATACTTAATTGCTGAGTGATTACACTGCGCTCCCTTTTTATTTCCGTATTCTCCAGCTCGCCGCCTACTTACAAATGAAATTAAACACAATTTTTCATGCTCTACTAAGAGTTATGCACACTTTACTATAGACTACTTCTCGCTGTTGTCATCCCATCCCATCATCATCATCATCAGTCGAGTCGACGTCGTCGTCGTCGTCGTCGTCGTCATCGTCATCGTGGGTGCGACAAACAAGCATAGCAAAAAGCAAAAAGTAAAGAACAAGACCACGATTTAAGTCCCTTCCATCTGCATCTATGTGGAGGTTCCTACCGACTGTCATGCTTGGCTGCTCATTTATGACCATAGAGCACAATCAGAATGTATCTCAGAGATACGTACACATGCACACGATGGCTGTGTCTAAGTGGGAAATGCATTGGCTTGCATTTTATTGTAATATAGCGGACACTGTAGCTCATTGCTAACTTTAATTCCCTCCAAGTTCATTGTGCTCTATGTTTTACCTGAGGAAACGAAGGCAGTGATTTGTTCTACATGTCCCAAAGGGGTTACTTCGGTCATGCTTCAAAGTCCAGCTAATTATGGTCAAAAGATAGACCACGTAGATAGACTTCAGTTCTTGGGAATTGTGAATTTCATTACCAACTCCAAAGTAAATCTCCATTATTAGCCCTTTTTCCTCCTTTCTCTAATTCGGTTGATTGCCTCAATTTGCATTTGTCAACACCAAATCTCCTCCGATTCGTTAACAATAAAGGATTAGAATATTTGCCTAATTTTAGTTTATTATTCAACACAATTCAAAGATATTTGTCCTCTCACTAATTTTCATAGTTGATTGAAAGCCTCTCAATTACCAATTTACCACTTTCATTTCTCTTAGTCCACTGTTTCATATGATTTCAATTTTCTAATTGAAAAAAGAATGCAAATTTGTATTGGTTCCCTGCCCTACCCCAAGCGCGCCACCAAACCCAAGACATCAAATAATAATTCATTGTCATACCCCAGCAGACGCCCTCGACAATTTGCCATCTTTAAATTATATTTGACATTTAATAATAAAAACACAAAAAAAATGGTTGAGACTGGAGGATGGGAATTCTGTGCTTCAAGTCGAATTGCCGACTTTGTCGTACCCTGGAATGAGCAAGAAGAATTAAGTTAAGTAGGTATCCATGTTTGACTGATTTTATTCCGATTTGCCACTAAATTGTATGATATTTCTCACTAGAAGAGGCTATAAACTACGTAAATGGATTACTGGGAAAAACCTCCAACAACTTAATAGTTTTAATTCGAATGCATTTCTCTGCCCCGTCGCGAAATTTACTGTTTTATCATAGAGTCACAGAGATTGACCTAACAAATTGGCGACTTCTTATACTCTTCTGGAAATATGGTCACAGGGTATGTTTGTATCTTCCTCCACAGAAATTGTGGCACAGCCTAGAGGAGGAAGATTTTTATTATGCATATAAATCGATTCGCTTGGATTTCCTCTCGATCATTTGTCATTTTATGGCACTTTCAAGTTTCGAGTTCAGTTCAGTTTAATTAGCAGATTCTAATTTACACAATTAACATTTTGTTCATAAATTTATGTATCGTATTGGTCATGCATATTATATATGTGAACTGGAAGGTCATTGGAATCAGAAGTAAGAAGAAAAAACCAGCAAAATCAAAAAGGCGAATTGTTTTTCGAAAGTCAATAAATAATGATTTTGTTCATAAGAGCTTTTGGGTTACCAAGCGCCGCCACATGGCTGGCGGCGGCAACTAACTGAGGTTTTAGTATACTTACTTACATACTTATTATGATTAATCATTGTACACACCATGCCCCACACACACACACTCGCACACTCGCAAATACAGGTAAAAATGGTTTTGGTTTCCACAACCTGAGGTAAAATCCATAGCAAACAAACAAAGCATAAATGAAAAAAAAAAATATAAAAAATAATTATTTTTAAGCTTTTTTTGCGCTGTTTTTTTTTATATGGCATTTTCATGGCTCCTATTTTTTTTTCTTCCCGAAACGCAAAGAAAGAGCCAGAGGGCCATACTAAAACTTTAATTTGGACGTAACTAAAATACCCTTTTCACGGGGTTTTGACCCAATTATGGAACTCAATTTCAATTAGTTCTCTGTGATAAATATCTCCTACTCAATATCATATTTAGAAGCAATGTCTTTAAGCCCGAATCGAATGTACTTAGATACATGACATACTCGAGTTATTGTCAAAACATTTAAAAATAAACTGCAGAATAAAGGACTAAACAAAACTATCCGATTGGCGATTCATTCGATTTAGAAAAAGCTACCGTATAAACGAAATCATTTAGCATACTAAAACTACCAAACCAAAACGAAAAATTAGCATCAGTTCTAGGCATTTAAATTCGCTTAGTTTATATGAAAACATTATTTGTCAGACTGCTGCCCAAAATGCATGTACCCATCCATTTTGCATGGGTAATTCGTAAAAAAAGCTCATGCCCAATTAACGTATTTTTTGTCTGTGGTTTTAAGCGTGGGCTTCTGACCAAAATTGTTAAATAAAACTGGAACTTTTGGGTCTTCAAAAAAAAAACATGTTCTTTAGCTTTTCGAAAAGGTGACGAAATAAATATTATGCCACTTTGGTTTAAAAAAGAAAATGGAAAGGGCAAGTAATGAGAGAATCCAAGAAAAACTAAACTTTGACCAAGAAAATATGCATAAAATGCAAATAAACAGACTGTAACGTCAAACGAATTATTGTAATGAAATGTTTTATGCCCTTTAAAAACGAGCATTAGTAATATTTAAACCTGCTAATACTAAATAATGCAATATAGAATAATTCGAAATACTAACTGTTCCTTAGAAATATATTTAAAAAACTGGTGAAATAATTCAATACATCCAATTTTTAAATATATCACTTTATTAAAATATCTTTTATAATGAATTTAAGCATAACAATTATGATAATGACAGCTTGCAAGACAAAAACTTCTTTCTGGAATATCAGTATTTATACTCTTATATTCCAAATCCGATCTTGCCGAACGTTAATATTATTTGGAGGATGCTGCAATTTCAATTTAGTAAATGGTTCTAAGTACATTTTCCAAACTAAGTAAGTAAAGCAATTTCTTTGAGCAATCAAAGGGCATAAGATCGAGGACCATATGGTGAGCACACTCACACACACACACACACACGCAGATACAAAAAACGCATGTTCGCAAGCGGTGCTGACTGTTGCCTTGGCAATGTGACAAAATGCAAATGCAGAGGGAAAAACGCCTGCGAAAGACTACTGACTGACTGACTGTAAGCAAATTGTTTTTATACCTAGTAACCAAAGAATAAAATGGTATGTATGACATATCGAAATCACTTAAATATCAATAGCATTTTAAACCGCAAAAAATTATTAATCATACTTAACTTGTCAGTCTGGTCGTTTGTTTAAAAATGGGAATGAATCAAGTGCGTTTTTTATTTCAATGGTAAAGCGAACTTAAAACCGAGAATAAATAATAATTACTTAAGCGAGATAGGAAATACCGATATATTGTTCTGTTAAAGCAATTCTTAATCCGCCAACGTTTGACCTAGAAGTACCAGTTACCGTAGGTCCTTGCCGACAACCGAGTTGGAATTTTTCAGAGCAAAGTAACGCCCTGCCTTATAGAGGGTAAGGCGAAGTCGGCGACCCCAATTAAAGTGTGCCATTTGTTCTTCTCTTTTTTGTTTATTTCCCGATTAAATATACGCACACACGCCAACAACTCAAAAGGTCCCAAAAAAAACAAAAAAGAGCGCCAAGCTCCAGAGAAAAGAAGAAAATCAATAATTCGGTGTTTTGGTCGCCAAAAAAAAAGAAAGAAAGACTGAAAAAAATGTGTGGCAAGGAAAAGGAGAGCACGAAAATGACAAAAATTGGAGCAAAAGTGAAGTAAAGTCAAAAACATCGCGTGTGAAAAGAAGCGAGACGAAAGCAAAGCTATAAATATATAGTGAAACCCAACTCAACTCACCTGTGAATTTTCGGACATTCAGTATGGAAAGATGCTAGCTTCAAGTAAATTTTCAAATATTTTCTTAAAAAAAAAAATTATATTTTTTCTTATTTGAAACGAGGAACAAAACGAAGACAAAAAAATGGTAAACGAAACAGAGAACAAAACAAATGGCTTCAAGATCCAGGTGGACTTCAACTGATTACACAACAAACGCAAACTCCACGAAACGAAGTTTCAAATGGGGCGAATAACAGATATCAAGATATCGTCACTAATTCAGATGGCATGCGAATTTGACTAACAAAAACGAAAGCACACAGTTGTTAATTTGAAATAATTATTAATATTTTATTACTCGTTGCCTTTCTCATTCAATTTTTACACCAAACAAATCACAGCAAATGTTTTCTGCATCGCGTTTCTTTCTTCTTTTTTTTTTGGCGAAACTCCGCGACACTAACCAAATGAACGCCAACAACGCGGACCAACAACTGAGCGAAAATCCACTCGGGCTTTGTGCTTGGAGCTCGGAAGTCCCCCCAAAAAAAAAGAGAGCAAAGCAACATGTTGAGTAGCAGACATGAGTGCAGGGTAGGTTCGCAGCGCACATGCGTTTTGAGAACAAGCGAAGTCTCTTGCCACTGTTATTCTCAAAATTGCTTAAAAATATTATGTGTAAAAATATCAGTAGCTGAAAAGCGTGACTTATTGCTCCAAACATAGTCTCGAAAGTACATATGCATGACGAATGAAACACTAAAATGACTTTACCTTGTGAAGTACTCATAGCAAAGTCACTGAAGACATCTCTTCTTGAAGATCTATCGCGGGGAACTCTTGAGAAATATTTAAAATCTTGTACACCTTAAATTGTCATAAAAGTATTATCTCAATTTTAGCTAAGTATTACTAAAATACTTATTGGAATAAGTTTCGAAAGCATAGAAAACTATTATTAACCTCATGGGAATGTTATCTGACTAATTGTTGATATTGAATTAAATCCACATTATATATTTATTTCTAAATTTAGATGATGGCAGTTTCTTTATAATCGTTATATCTACTTTTCCTAATTAAACTTAACTACTAAAATGAATTGTTAATTAATTAGCCAAAAGTCCGCTCACTAAAAGACTAACTATTTTCCTAAACATGATCAGAGAAAGCTTTCAACTCCACTCTCTTTGAATGTTTTTCTGTCTCTCCTTTAATTGTTAACGGTACAGCATACTAAAACAGTAAATTGGAACCCTCTTAGTCACGGAACTGTTACTTTCTGTCTCAAAGCAGTTGGCGCCAAGTTTGAATTTTAACCTCAATTCCTTTTGGCCATTCGACATGACGAACTACCAAAGCTTGACTAAATTGCAGTTTATGTGCGGGTTATAGGGTAAATATATATTTATATATATGGTAACAAAACGAACATCTTTAACTCTCGATTCTCAGGGATTAAAGGGTTCCAATTCATCAATGTCAACTATTTGACCAGCACGGACGGGTCCCTTCACAGCGCGCATTATTTGAGTGCGCGGAGGCTCCAACAGCTGCAAGCGGCATTCTGTGAGGTTTCCACTTGCCCCAATGCGACTCAAAACTTTGATGACACGCGCTTTAGTGGTTGGTGTCTTCATTTTCGAAAATCTCTTGAGCATTTCGAATTTTCAATTATTTTAAACTGTAACTGAAACAATACGGAGTGAATCAGCTTTGGTTTATTTTTATAAACTATATTTACATGTAAGTCATCACTTGCTTTGTTTAATCATTTTGCGCTTCAGATTAGTGAGTATTTTAATTTGATTTTAAATCCTAAGGCAACTTTCCTCCCAAAATAACTTTCTCGTACTGAACTTCTAATTTGAATCGTGTTTGAATACTTGGAAATAGTCTTATGGCTTCCTTTCTTCCCATTCATCGATATTGATTATATCCCCCTGGCGTACGGGTCCCTTGACAGCGCGCATGGTTTGGATCCGTGGAAACTCCAGGAGTTCAACACGGCACTCCGTGTGATTACCACTTGCTCCAATGCGGCTCAGAACCTTGATTACCCTTGCCTTAGTTGTTTTGGGATTCATGTTGCGACTGATGACTGCTCCAATTTTGTTTATTAATACTTTCAAGTAACATTTAACCCATCACCCCCTTTGTTTAGTTTGAAACACTTTCGAATTTGCCTCGCAGTAGAACATCCCTCATGATCCCGGCGAGCTCCTCGTCCTTTTGGGTTCGCATCTCATCGATCACTGGCTCTCGAAAGCCAGCATCTTTAGCTGGATCCTGGGGCAGTTGCTGCTGCTGCTTCTCTAGCTGCAATTGGGGGACTTCCACACCCAAGGTGGCTCCAATTCGCTCAATACTCAAGGCGCCGGTATCGCCGATTTTGGACCAACTGTCCGTGCCAAACCAAATGGACAGGGCCTCATTATAGTCGGTCACATGTGCCCGAAACGGATGCGCTGGACTGCCAAAGCCAAGATGACTTATGGTATCCCTCAGAACCTTTGCCAGTTTGGGTAACTTCTGGGAATAGAAGAGCACAGCGCCGCCAATTAGATGGGCCATGGAACGCAGGCAGCGACAAATGTGCTTCTTTAGAGCGGGATCCAGATCCATGAATACGTCGTATTTGCCACCCACAATGACCACCGGAAACGGCAGCAGGTCCAATGTGATCAAGTCCTCCTGATGCTGTTGGCCAATTCTCTCCAGGGATCGTTGCTCGAGGACTTCCCTCACTTCCGGAGTGGCTTGTTGCAGCATATGCTGAGCAGTTTCCCGCAGTCCTTTGTAGGCACACTCCAAATCCGTCCAGACACGTTGCGGCTGAGATAAGTCCAGCATAATGAACACAGCCAACTGTTGCAGACCATGGGTTCGCATGGGCACTTCCAGCAGTTGCTCCGCATTGTCCAATGATCCCAATTCCCAGACATTCAAGACCTGGGCCGATCTGCCGCTGCCACTGCCCATCCGTCTCCCGAAGCTGTACTCCAAGGCCAGAGTGGGTCGTGTGGAGAGCTCTTCGCGGTCAAAGAACTTGCTAATGGCCGTGGATTTACCCTGGAAGGATTGGGCTCATGTAACCAGTAACTTAACGGATTGCACCTTTTCTTACCACACACTTGCTGCCCAGGACGAAGAGAGTTCTCTCTCTTGGCATCGAAGTGGCTTCCAATTGACGCAGACGTTGCTGCTCCTCTGCCAATTTGCCAGCAATATCCTGT
Organism: Drosophila sp. 14030-0761.01; assembly: GCA_018150735.1. NCBI lineage: Eukaryota > Metazoa > Arthropoda > Insecta > Diptera > Drosophilidae > Drosophila > Drosophila sp. 14030-0761.01. The sequence goes on along the minus strand of JAECWO010000027.1, from coordinate 1,431,565 downwards.
ATACTGGGCGTGGCAGACTCATTTATTTCTTGATTTTTCATTTCGAACATTTTCAGAAACCGTTTTTGTAAATTGTGAAGAATTTTCGGCAAACGCATCGCATGAACTAACGTAAATGGAAAATATATTTGTTTTGGCCACTCAAAAATTTGGTGTTGCCCTTGGTAACGTACACGAAATATGTATAGTCGGCTTTCAGATACCCTGATCTTTAATAAAGAAACTCAAACTGATATTGGATTGGATGAAAGTAATCCAATCCATATGAAGAGGTTAATATACAGGCAAATAATAAAATAATATTAATATAAACTTAAACAATTTTAATATGGATAAACCAAAACTAAAACCAGAAGCAAGTATATTGAATTATAACAATAAGTTAGGAACATAGTAAAAAAAAGAAATTATAATGGGCAAGCTAAAAAAAAACGGATGGATTGGGAATGGATGGATTGATATTGTTAGTGATCTGTCTAGCTACAGTTACCTTCTCTTTCTTCCTTAAAAAAACTGTGTGATTTCCATATACTTATGTATAAATATATAATTGGATATTAGATTATTATATCTACGCTTTAATCATATGTCAATTTTGACGATTTTTGGGCTTAAATGTTAATCGAAAGTGCAACAAAAGTTGTACATAATTTGTTGCTAAATTCCTCTTTATCATTGTTTTTATTTTTTTTTTTTTTTTGCTTGGGCGTTACATAAAATATGCAGTACAAATATGTATATACTATATATAGGTATATACTTATATATAAATAAGGAATAACAAAAATAATGTACAGATTGGGGGAGGGGCAGAAGGATGGGAACATGAAAGATCTAAAAAACAACAACAAAAATATATGTAAGTGTAAATTTATGCCAAAAACTAATAGACTTGTCTAAGATTGCTTACAAATTTTTAGAAAATTATTAAGCAATTGGAATACTCTCTAGTAGAGCCAAATGTCCTCCAAAATGCCATTATCTAGTTGGGGTGGAGGCAAGGCCTTTAATGTACGCAGTGTTTCCATATAGAAGGTCAACTCCGAGGTGACCACTCCATGCTGTGGTCCACCATTATTGTTAATATTGAGCTTGAGCAGCTGCTCTCTCAGCTTATCCTTGAAATTGCGATGGACAACCGCATAGATCTCATGGATTTGCGACTCGGGCAGTACTCCGGCGATGGCCTCATGCAATTTCACCAAATGCCGCGAAATATGGCGGAAAGTTTGCGATGGTATGGGCGGACGAGCATCCCAGGCTTCCAAGTGCGCATTCACACGTTCCGAGACGATGCCATGAATTTTATTTTCGATCTCCTTGATGTGACCCTGATAGTCCCGCTCTATGGACTCGTAGCCACTCATCGAGTGGAAATGTTGCCGCAATTTCGGCAATAGCCAAAGGACCAATTGCAGAGCTCGCGACACCAAGGCGAGATTCGTGCTGGTGATGGTCTTAAGGCCAGCGACACGCATAGCCCCAGCGCCAATGATCAGTTGGCAACTCCGCGAGTTAAACAATCGCAGAAGATCGACTATGTTTCGGGCATGATAGCCAGCCAGAATGGTCAAACGGAGCGAGCTGGCGCCATATTCGTAGAGCATTTGTATTAGCATTAGGGAGGCACTGACCAAGGCATAAGGCTGTTTGCCATCGACCAGCAGGACAGGATTACCCCCACTGCCATTGGCGTTGCCATTGGAGAGATGTGTTAACGATGATGAATTCTTCTCGTACTTGGTGTAATCGGCATTGGCCAAGCGATCGATGATCCTTTGAAATTCCTGCGGTATATCCACTTGGCGCCACCTCTCCTGGTCGAGCAGAAGCGACAGCTTGTGCTTTCTTTCCGCATGGAACTTTTGGGCGTAGCGTGTGGCTTGGACCTTAAGCGACAATTGAAGGGGAACACTCTGGACACCGCATATGATCCGAGTGGTTTCACTGAATTGTTCTATGGTTTCTGTCAGTTCCTTCAATTCCTGTTCACTGGCCGAGCTGCGCTCTAAACTCTGAGTTGAGACTATATTGGCACATCTTTCGTGGCAATAATGACAGACGGCCTGCAGCAGGGAATCCAATTGGGCTTTCAAGTTCTCGTGATGTTGCTGACTGAGGAATGCCTCGGAATCAATCAGATTCACGGCATCTTGGGCGCCGACAGCAGCATCTGCTGTCTGCTGCATTATGCCCACCACGACGCGAATTCTTTCGAGTATGGAGCTCAGAGCCTGACTCGAACGTTGCAGCAGACAAATCCATTCGCCCAATGACAAGTCCAAACTCTGCTCTCCCGCCCCCGTCAGTGTGATCTCCTGATCTCCGCTATCCTTTTGGGTGAGCACTTCGATTAGGAGTTGCTTAATTATGGCTCGAATTGTCGCTATGGCCTCCTGCTGATACATTTGGACAAATGAGAAATTCTGCTTGCGCAGCAGACCCATTATGATTGAAACCAGTTTATCCTCTTCGGCACAGACGCTATCCGTTTCCCGTATACCCTCGCCCAATGGCCTGTTGAGGTCTGTGGCCACATAACGCTCGAATTCGGTGGTCAGCATCTTATCGATCAGTTTTTCCATTTCACTCAATTGCATGGGCAAATGCTTAAAGCAATGGACACCCAACAATTCGGCTGACAGGATCTCCTGGGTGGTGCCAATCAAATCCAGGGCAGCCACATAATCCTGGGTACCCAGGAGCAGTTGCAACATGGGCTGAGTCTTATGCACCGTGGCCATCAGCCGGAGTTTATCCAAGGCCAGATTATAGTGTTGCCTGCGCTTGGCATAAAGTAAGACACGAAAACTGTCAACCACCGATGTCTCATGCAATTGGCTGAGGGATAAACGCAAGTGACGCACCTGCTCGGTGGCCACCTCCATTTCGGCCAATATGGCATGCTGTGTTGTCATGGCATGGAAAAATGCACCCGATTTCTGGGCAACTTGTTGGGCTATTTTCACTTCTACAATATCCAAATAGTGACTAAGTTGCTCCTGCAATTGTCGACCGGTTTGTGGACGCTCCGCTGCTGACGTTTCCATATATTGGGGAAACACTTGCTTAAATGTCGCCGGATGATGGAGTTGCAGCTGCGATTTAAGGAAAATCTCTGGCACTGATTTGAGATCATCGAGCGAATGATCGTTCAACAGAGTCCCATTCTCTTTGGTGTGATCCGTTTCCATCTCCAGCTGCTGCTGCTGACGACGTTCATGCCAACGATAACGCTTGCCTATGGTACCCAAATAGACTGAGAAATCCTTATGGGTTATGTCAGGCAAACGCGACGATCCAGCGATTTGCTGGGGCGAACGTTCCACAAAGTGTTCACCCCATTTTTTGGTAAACAAATTACTCTGCTTGCCCTTTGAGGGATCATTGAGCACAGCCGGCAGATTCTGGGCAGCCGAATAGACTCCCCATTCGGGTGGCATTTCACGGGTCTGTTGATTCACATGGTATTTGGCCACATGGGCATCGTAATCCCGATCCGAGACGCCATCCAAGGGTAGCGAGGCACACACACCATTGAAGCCATATCGACACACATAAGAGCCGCCCTCCTTGGAGCAGTGACGACTACGCAAGTGACTGGAGAGAGGGAAGGGTAAAATAATGAAGTTGTAGAGTCAAATCTATCCTACTTACCTGACAAACTCTGGAACCGATTTGAAGTGCTCCCTGGTGCAGTAGTAGCAACTCTGCCAGCTGGGCCCCTGATTTCCACCAGCACTTTGGTGGCTGGCAGTGGAGAGCTTCCTCTCCGTGGCATCAACTCCTCCTGCTCGCGTTGTGGCCATAACACATGCTACAAATTTGTCCCCTCTCCTGGCTTCTGTCACCCGCTTCCAGTGGCCGGACACACCTGCTCTTTCTTCTTTGCCCCTGTCGACGTGTTCTTATGTCAATGTTTGTTTTTGTTTTAATTTAACGTTTTTGCCACAGCTGTTGCATTTTTGTTCGTGTTGTTCACGCTCTTCCTTTGGGTGTATCTTCTTCTCTATAAGTTGGCTATGAGCCGTGGAGTTTCGTTGACATATTATCGTGTTTTGTTTTTAATTAAGGCTTTTCCTTGTCGCTGTTCGTATCGTTTTTAATTGAGCAATGGAACAATATAATATTATGGTGACGTTATCTAGTGTTGGAAAGCGTGGAAATAGTCACAAACGAAATACACGATACATTGCCCTACGCCCGTATGACACTACATTCGAGTTTTCAATGAACTAATTATTAAATATGCAAAGAAGTATTAATTTTACTCGTTATATATCTGTGTTTTAGCTTAATGATTTTGAACTTTGACTATCATAAATATCTTAAGCCATCATTCGCTACTGTCATTCACTGCTATCTGCTACTTCAAAGTTACACCGTGACTAATGCAGTAACACGTTAACCAACACTAATGCCGACACAAAGAACAGCTGCTTATCATTACTCGACAGAAAAAAAAGCGGCGCGCCGGCTTTTTAAATTGCCCTAAACATAAATCCTCCTAATCAACGCTATTTAATTGAGAAAGGACGGGAACTCCTGATGAAGATGCGTCCTGTGCGTCGTAACACAGTCGTGCTACATATAATTATTTGGCTGGCCATGCTAGTAGTTTGTTGGAACATTTTCTGTCGCAACCACAAATCCGATGAGGCCAAACCCACGGAAATTATGTGGTGGTCAAGTAGCTTATCTTGGAGCTATGACGAGATGCGAACTTGCGGCGTACACAAATGTCGAATCACCAACAATCGTCAGCGGTTGCCACATGCCGCGGTGAGTAATTCCGAAGTCATCCATTTAAACGTTTGGGAGATAAAAATTCTTTCTCAAGATTCATACATGTATATATATATATATGTACTTTAGGATCGCAGGTTGTATCAATGATTCAACTTATCCATATGCCAAATTATTGCTAATCTCTTGAAAGCCCTTTTTTTATGGTCTAGTATATTTATTTATGCGTCTTTCCATTCACAGGCTTTGCTCTTCTATGGCTCAAATATGAAGATCGATGACTTTCCCCTGCCAAGACTACCCCAACACATTTGGGCCTTGTTGCATGAGGAATCACCTAGAAATGTTCCATTTGTACCATTCAACGAATTTCTTAAGCACTTTAATTACACATCGACTTTTAGTCGGCACAGTGATCTTCCGCTGACCACTCAATATCTACCAAGTGCCAGCGATTTGCCCTCCCAGGAATATTTTAATGATTTCTATACAAAATCGAGACATAACAATGAAGTGATTTTTCTCCAGAGTGACTGTGATACCATGTCCGGACGCGAGGACTATGTGAAGGAGTTGATGCGTCACATTAAAGTGGATTCGTTTGGAAAGTGTTTACATAATATGGATTTGCCGCCAAGGTAAGAGACATTACTCATAATTCCATTAACATATCCATAAATACACTATACATATGTCGCTATGCCTGTCCTTTTCATCCGATCAGGAAAGGCAATTAACCAGTATCTATTACATTAATTAATAATTAGAAAAATTTTGCAGAGAGCATTCTTTCAATTAGAATGCAATTACGAAGACTTTCTATAATTCTATCTGTTTTTAAGCAAAAATGTGGTCTGCATAGATTCAACATTTAATTGAATTTTTTTCAATTTCTTCAAAACTTTTTTGGTTACTATATTTGCTGCTTAAAATAGTTGTCGATCTGCGAATTCTTATTAGTTTCTGCGAATTCTAGTAGTCTCTTGGTTATGGATCTTTAGTTGCCTAATAGGTTTCTTCATTTCAACTACTTTACGTACCAACTACCCTTCTTGGATTTTGTGCTTGTTTTTAATAGATTTATTTAAAATTATTGTTGTTTTTGATTTTGTGTCGAGATTACGCTTTATATTTTAATCGAGTTGGTCTAAGATGTTGGGACTTTGGGCTTAACTATAATTGCCGATCAGCATCAGTGATCTGGTGGATCTACAGATGTCTATCTGTCTGTAAACATCCAGAATTGATGCAATGCTCATTCATACTATCACATTCCATTTCACTCAACTTCAAATTGAAATAATATTTTGAATTTTAATAAAGCTTGCAAGAGGATTATCTAAATCGGATGTATTCACCTCAATTGCTACGCTATCTATCCCGTTACAAATTCATGATTGCCATTGAGAATGGCATTTGTAATGATTATATCACTGAGAAATTCTGGCGTCCACTGGTAGCTGGCGTAATACCCATTTACTTTGGTTCTCCCACAATAAAAGTTAGTACCCAATGAACTTTAAATGTCGATTACCGATAAATCGCTCTTACTACATCATCAGGATTGGCAACCACTAAACAAATCGGCAATTTATGTTAACGATTTTCCCAATGCCGCTGCCCTGGCCGAGTATCTACACCATTTGTCCGCCAATGAAATGGAATATGATGCCTATCGTCAACACAAACTAAAGAGAGCTAAGAATATTGATAATGTTCGTTTACTGGAGAATATATTATCACGTTATTATCAAATTGACGAAAGTCAAACGGTAAGTTCATCTCTCTTTGAGAGATTCGAGTGCGCCGTGTGCAAACGTTTGGCTAGTTCAAAGAAATACAAACCGGCTGATATATCGCACTACGAGTGCCCCTTGCCGCCAATTCATGTTCCGTTGGAAAACGGAATCGAGCCTCAGAATGGGGCCGATTGGCGTGCCATGATGGAGGTCGGACGCTGTCAGGCCCAACTGTTGGACAGCTACTTCCAATCCAATCAGAGTTACACACAAAAGCAATTTGAGCAGAAATTATCACAATGGATGAATCTGAATCTTTGCTAATGCCACGCCTCTTGAACTACTAGATTTAACTACCATACATGTGCCAAAGACTACAATTAACTTGATTTATCGACTTAATTCCATCAAATGTGTGATCTAAAAACTTTAATGTTGTTTAATTAAAAATTATTTTGTAAAAGTTAAAGAGAATATTTTTTTAATTTATATGTTTGTTATTTTTTTCATACTTCACTAGGGAATTTAAAAAGTATTTTGTGACTGTCTACACATTTGTTCATAAATCAATGCAAAATTGAATCTTCTTTAAAAATTTTTATTCTTTTAAGCAAAGGTGTTTATTTGATGTTATATAAGTGTTTTCAAAATAGTCCAATAGATCTTTTTTAAAGATTTCTAAAGGAACTTACTAATTGTGACACATTTCTCTGTTACTTTTATTCCACTTGTTCCCATTTGTTAAATTTGTTTCTTGAATTATTTTGCCAACTATTCAAGTTGAGATGCAACAATCCAGTAACCTATTTTAGGATTATTTGGAATATTTATTGTCTTTATGCTTTGATTGTTGTTGCATTTAATTGTATATTTATTTGACATGTCTTCCTAATGGACTGGACTGATTTTCCAGGATGTGATTGACATGAATAGGACAAATCTTAAATGAAGTATGAGATTTGTCACGACTTAAATGGTTTTAAGACCAAGTCGATCTGATCCCAAACTGTTTCCCATAGCCAACAAAATGTAAAATTAAAATGAATGCAATTCGTAGGGAAATATGTTCAAAGTTTTTTTGTTTATTCATGTTATGCTTTACATTTGCCAATGCATCGTGGGCATCACTTCCTTCAGTTGACCCATATTGACAATCCACATGCTGCCATTTTTCATCATTTCCATGGCCTTGATCATTTGCATGGCTGCCTCTTCGGGCATTTGACGTTTGGCACTCTCGATGGCCTCAACCATCGATTCGGAATGATGCCAGGTGACGTTCTCCCTGAGGTTCATCATCATTTCGGTGTTGGTCAGACCCGGACACATGGCCATGAACATGACACCGGTTTTCTGATAGATTAGCTTATCGCCCATGGAGCGTGTGAAGCCAAGGACGCCGTGCTTGGCTGCGGCATAGACAGCGAATGCTGGAGCCGGTTCCAGTCCATAGACAGAGGACAAGTTAATCACCATGCCGCCCATGCCCATTTGAGTTTTGTCCATGTAGGGCATCGCCATCATTGTCATTTGCATCATTCCAGTCTGCACGAGAGGGATAATGAGAATGAGAAAGATTCATTTGGATGGAGATTGTATTGGCTTACCAAATTCATGCCCATCGTTGTCTCGATATCCTTGTCGAGCAGAACATCCTCGCCATTGACCAGGACATCAATGTGGCCCATCATCTGGCCCATTTTCTTCATTGTCTGCTCAATGGATGGCTTATCCATGAGATTCATCTGCATGAAGACAACCTTCACACTGGGATTCTCGGCCTGCAGTTTCTTCATCATTTCCATGTTCTCCATGCGATGCATTATGCCCATCATTTTGATTTTCTGCTGCATCAACTGCATCATCATTTGCCATCCAATGCCAGTGAAGGCGCCGGCATAGACCACATTCTTACCCGTCCAGTCATACATGATTGAGTTGTTGAGTGATTTCTAATACGAACTTCACGTCTGCGGATTGCAATTTGATAATGCAATGCACCAGCTGCCTGCCTTTTATACCCCAAATCTTCCAGATGTCCATCGAATGCCATAACAGATAGCTGCAAGCTTTAGGTGCAATAACAATCCCATAATTCTCCTATCTTCCAGTTCACTTCGGGGTGCCAAAGGTTATTCGATTCGCTGATCTCCATTAGGCTGACGACAATACGTCTCGTTTCTATCTGAATTTCGGAGCGCTGCCAGCTGTGCTCCTCTTGCTTCCAGATAAGACTCGCTGCTCTTCGAGGCGACGACGATGATGATGAGGGCGTTGGCTGATTAGTCAATTAAAATGGGCAGCTTGGGTTTCTTTCCCGTTGCTTCTAAGCAGCGTTTAGGTGTTAGATGTCTATTCTTAGCTTAGCTCTGCAATTTAAGTCGGATGTTTCATCAGATTTATTTTTAAAAACGAGATTACACAACATTGTATCGACCAGGAAGTCTCTTCGCATTTATCTCTTGCGTTTCTGTTTATTCAAAATATAATAAAAAAGTTTTCCATTTGAACAAAGACTTTATCAGCATCAGAATATCTTCTTGAATCATGTTTAAAATATTAATTTTCGCTAAATTAATTACTTGAATCATAATTAATAGATCTAAAAGATCTGGTCTGGTATGTTAAGTTCTCTTGGTAGTTCCAATTATATATAATCCAGTTAATGGCTGATCGTCTGATCTTCATCTCCATTCTATAAATTCGTTTGTGTTTTCTAGCAATTGGGAATAACTTTTCCCATGATAAAATTATATTTATGTCACTAACCAAAAAAGGAAACTTTACCTCAATTTTGCTGCTACAAGAAAACGAAAGAAAATGCGAATGAAAGTTGTTTTTCCGAAAGTAACTTCCATTTGGACTTTTAGTCACATCAACATTCAAAATTGAAGGATTCAGTCAATGATTTCGACATAAATGAAATTTGAGTCATCTGAATTTTGATTTTTATTATACCATGCATTCGTAGAATAAAGTATATAAAGCAAAATGTAGTAACGGAAAGGAAGCTTCCCGACCCTATAAAATATAATTCTGATCAGTATCAAAGCCGAGTCGATGAGACATGTCCGTCTGTCTGTCCGTCTGTCCGCGTCCGTCTGAAGAACATCGAGATCTCGGAGACTAAAGAGCTAGAGCTACCAAACTTGGCATGAGACCCGTTTGCTCTGCAGGCAGATCGAGTTTATTTTTTTTCGCCCCGCCCCCTTCCGCCCCCGCTATTTAAAAACAATATTTGAGCCCCATATCTCGGGAACTATAAAAGATAGAGCTTTCGGATTTGGACATTAGATGCGGCAGTGGCACGCAGACCAAGTTTGTTTCAAATTTTGGCCACGCCCCCTTCCGCCCCCGAAATCAAAAATTCGATTTTTAGCCGAAATATTTATCGTATCGTAATTTAATTTGGCACACTAATACATGTCACGTATATCTATCATTCCACCAAATATCACAAGAATCGGAATAAAAAGGCCGAGTTATACATAGAAACGTTTTCACTCATAGCGGTGCAAGGCGAGCACGCAAAAGGCGAGATAGCATATGCGCAAATCACCGATTTGGTCGGGGGCGCTAAAGTCTCGTTTCCACATAAGAGACATAGCATTGAAAGAAATTTAATATATATCTCTTCACCTAATGCATGGTATATCCAAGTCGGCCCGGCGACTTACTTACTTTATTTAGTTTATTTATTTATGTTTTGGTTTAGTATTTGCTTTCGAACTTGCCTTGTTAAATTAAAAGCTCACTGATAATGTTACGCATCCGCAATGTTGGCCCATATCGAGGCAACGAGCCTTCGTTTGCACGCTATTCAATTAGTGTTTAGTAGCAAATTGAATGTGGATCTCATGATACCGTTCAGATATATAAAATATATCCATGTAAATCTTCTTGCATTTCGTTTAAAAAGTAGTTAGGCAAATAATTTATTTACAGAATATGCTGCTTGATAGACAATCACAGATGTTTTAAGCTAGGATAACATGTTAACTTAGTTTAGACAATTAATTTGAACAATTTCTCCAGTAAATTCCATAACGATGCCAATCAATAAATACTAACTCTAGAGTGTTGTGGGCCTCTCACTTTTTGGCAAGTCACGTTGATCACTAGGATGACGTGGAAAGGAGCAGGAAACTGGCAGCCAGGATTAGCAGGGGCACAGATTGGCTGACAGCTGCACTTCCTCCATTCTCTGTTTCGTGTGGGGCTGCCGTGGAAATACTGCTGGGATCTGCGGACGTCGTGGAATCCTCAGTATCACGGTTGTCGGGCGAGTAATCACCGCAGGTGGGAAAATTGGCGGGCACGGGAAGCATTTGGTCGTGATCTCCCACCTTGAAGACCAGAGCCATTCCGATCTCAGCGTGGAATTCAATGTGGCAGTGGAAGAGCCAATAGCCAGGGTTGGAGGCCTCGAAGCGAATGATGGTGTAGCCGCCATCTGGAACAGTTACAGTGTCTTTGACTGGGGGATTCTCCAGATTGCGCTTGAGCAGGTTGAACTGATCGAGTTGTTTGATCTGGGGACACGAAAACAGATTAATGAACCCTTCCCACAACACTCCATAAAGAGTCCACTCACCATTTCAATGGTAACATTTTCACCCAATCGCTCCAGGCCCACCACGCGAAAGGCATTGCCATGCAAGTGGAAGGGATGATTGGCGTAGTAGGTGAACCCCTCGTCCACTATAATCAGCTCCACCACGGCACCCAGGGGAACTTGGAGCACATGATGGCACTTGCAGAACTCCGTACGGCAATCGATGCCCTGCTCGGCCAGGCTCGTCTCATTGCAGAAGTCCGCGTCGCTCAGCAGGTGCCTGGACGGCAGCAGAGCCGAGGAGGGAAAGTCCAGCGTTATGTGGTTCAGCTGCGGCGTGAACAACAGATTCGGTTGGGTCAGATTCATTTGCATGCCGTACAGATCGTGCGGATGGAAGTCCGGATTGTCCTTGGCATAGAAGTCGTAGTAAACGAAGAACTTGTAGTCGACCTCCGGCTGGAGAGTGTCATCGTCGATGCCCGAAACGTGGTCGTAGATGGGCAGGGCTCGCATCTCCGCCGCTGTTTTGGTGTCCGGATATCCGGGTCCCCGATTCATCACGTTCAGCTCAATGCCCTCGGCCTTGTGGGCATAGCTCAACTCCTCGCTGGGCTCCACGTCCGGAGCGCCTTCGTAGCGCAAAATGGCCACCTGGAAGGCCGAGGTGAAGAGCTCGCTGCAGTCCATCAGGCCCTTGAGCCGTATCCAGTAGTTGCCCACCTCCTGATTGGCGTTAAGGACAAAGTCGAAGCGTTCCCCGGAGTAGCTCACTATGGAGCCCACGTCCATGGCTTCGATGTCGTAGCTATCCGAGTTGATGGCCGACAAATTGTGCTTGTCCATGGACAGGACTATCGGGCAATTGAGGTACTCGGCGTTTATGAGACGGAAACGGTAGCGGAATCCGCGTCGCACGGAGTACACCTGATGGGGCACCAGTTCCAGGGGGATTTCGTTCAGGTTGCCTCGACGCTGACGCGAATGGCTGGACGTCGAGTTGACAGGATGCAAGCGGGTCGTATTGGCCCTGGCAAGACGCGCCTGGCGCGGCAGATTCTGCACCGGATCCACCTCTGACTTGGGGAAGAGCTGCCTCGGCGCCGGAGCACCCGTTCGCCTCTGGTGCTCCTGCTTGGCCTCCGCCCATATGCGATTGTAGTAACGTCCCCTGCCATTGATCAGCAAATTGTGCGGCTTGTTGTCGCCACGGGAATGGTGGTGGAAGGCGAATATGCTGGCGCCCGCATCGTGTATCCAATCCTGGATGACCATCACATGCTCACTCAAGTCAAAGTCGTAGAGTCCCCCGTGGGGCTCCGCCGATTTCGGCTTGCGTATCACCAGGGCTCCGAACATGCCGTCTCCGCGCTGCATCCCCGTGTGCGAGTGCCAGAAGTGAGTCCCGGAATTGTCGGCCGGAAAACTGTAGCGGAAAGTGGCGTGTGGCGTAATCGGGCATTGGGTTATGTGCGGTGTTCCGTCCATATAGGGCGTGCTCTTCTGATGCAAGCCATGCCAGTGGATGCTGGTGCTTTCGCCCAGCAAACTGTTCTGCACGTCCACCACGATCTGGTCCCCCTCACACACTTCGATGGCCGGACCTGGCATCATGCGGTTCACCACGGTGATGCCCCGCTCCAGACCATCGCCCATCACACAATGTGGACGCGCGCAGTCGGTGAGATTGAGCGGACAAGCGTAGCAAGCCTTCGAGAAGGTCTGATACCATTCGACGACAAACTTGTAGTGGCAGTGCATCGGCTCCCCATCGACCTGGCAGTCGCGCACACAAGGATGCTGCCTATACCATTCCGGTGTCCAGGTGTCCTCGGAGATCTCCTCTTGAAACTCCTCTGCCCGTGCTGCGGGACGACAAATGGGACAGCAGTTCCGAGTCTCTATGTGCTGGCAGTTCTCGGCTACAGCAGGACAATCCCGCTGATACGTGTTGATGATGATCTGGCCATTGTCCAGTTTTCCACATTCCAAGAGGGTGCAGTCGGCATCATTGTGCCACGATTGACCCACACTGTAGAGAGTATTGTTGTGCTGGCAGTGAGTCCGAACACATTCGCCGCAACAGCTGCCAGGAACTTTACGTAGCTCCGAACCCTGCGAAAGACCACAACGAAAAATTTAAATAGAAATTATTTCAGGGAGTTCGGGAATCCAATGCGAAATCCTCATCAACGTAATAGAAACATGCGGGAGGGGGGACAAGTGAAAAGTTACATTGCGTTTTGCGGTTTGGGAAGGACGCGTTGCGAAACTTCTTTTGAATTTTTAGAAATGAAATTTTGTGAAAAGAAAATAATTGTAATTTTAAAATACTTTCTACATTTGCTTACCACATCACAATAGAACTCATTGCAATCCACCTGGGTAACCACAATGTGGGCCTGCGGTGCTTGCACCTCCACGCCAGCTGCGCATGTGTACACCAGGCACGGATCGCGGGCACCGAACCACACTGCGCCCAACTCTTTGCGGTGGGTGCTATTCTGCTCCTGGTACAGGCAAAATGTGCTGGCTGCTGCAAATAAAGCGATTTCATTTCGTTGTTTTATTAGTCGGTCGATTGTTTCACATACATTTCATATACATATGTATTTATTTTGTTTGCCCTGACAATAATAAGCCGACTGCACATACAATTCGCATGGCCATAAAAACAAAGCAAAAGCAAATACAAACAGAAAGTAATAACAATTCTTTTGTTGTCTGTGGGCTGAAGAGCAAAGAATCAGCAGAAAGCAAAAACAACAACCCGAAAATTGTCACGCGCTCGAAATTCGTAATTTATAATTCATATAATTGAATACGGAGTGCTGGGGGTAAAATGTAAAATGTGTCTCTACATTAATTGTTTGTCCGGTGTTAATTATTTTGGCCAGGTGATTGAACTGCAAGTGCCAAAAGCGGTAAGAAATCTCCGATAGGATCTTTTGAAAACTATTGATCCGGATTCTTCTGTAGTTGGAGCAGCGATAAGTGAAGACTCCAGTAGAGATCATCTATTTAGGCTTTTTATTTGACTAATCTTCAATTAATCATCTTGAAAGTGACTTCTCTCATCAATCAGTTATTGATTTAACAGAAATAGTCAGATATATATGTATATATATTCTGTCGGACTATTTTATCTTTGTGGCAAATTAGTTGCCATAAAATTGATATAAGCAAGAACTGCAAGTGTATAGAAAGTTCGGCTCTTTATATATATATTTTTTTAAATTGACTTTTATGAGTTTACCCACTTTGAATAAGATTTAAATACTTTTTTATTCGTAAATGTTTTAAAACTCGTTTCTAGCAACGTTTATTTTAATTATAAGTATGCTCTTTAACAAAGTGTCGAATGCACTTCGCCCCTTTGTGTTCAAAATTTATATATTCACATTTAAATAATACAGTTTGACTTTCTGAATTAGCCACTATTAAGTGAATACTCAATAAATTGTCCAAAAACTTAGTCAATATACAAAGTATCTTTCTCTGAAATATTCAATTTAGAACTCATTTTTATTATTTATATCAAAAATACGAAACAGACCTTTAGTTTTAACCTGTTCACTTATATAAAATAACGAATTTTGGAAAATGAATGAAAATGTGTATCAATGGTAATGGATTTCGCTTAACAAAAAGTCTCAGAATTCTCCATTCACACTCAAAGTTAATATCCGTTTTGAATAAAAGGAATTTGTTTAAACCTTTAGATGCTCGAACATCTGTCAGGTTTATAGCAATTTAAATATAGTACACATGCAAATAGGTGAATTGTAAATTAGGTCAGGCGAATTGTTAATTGCTGATTCATTTTAATTCGAGGGAGAGAGAGAGAGGGGCGGAGATTGAGATCCAGAGATCCGGCTATGGGTATAACTGGATCCGGTTTCACCTGCACTTTGAGTAGGCTCATTGCAAATACTTTATATATCGTATTATTTGTTTGTATAATGCGTAAGCATGATGGGAACAATTCCATAACATATTATTAGTATTCTTGGGCGATCTCAAGTGGTTGCTTGTAGCCGGCTAATCTTCCTAAAGACGCCGCCAGTTGGCGTAGTCATAAAAATAAACTTGCTCATAATGTGGTTTTAATTTAGTCCACAAACAAAGAATGCCTGATTACGGGCACGTACACAGACACATACTATATGGACGATCCATCGGTTAATTGTTAATTAAAAGAGAATTACGCTTTGCTTTAGGCTATTAAAAAACACATATTATATTTACAATTCCAACCAATATGAGGTTGTGATTTATACTGAAAGGTTCATAAATTTCTTCTTCCACGGAAAATGTTTTGGAGAACACGCCAATATAAGTCTATATATACATTTATTATTTATAAGTGTTAAAAATGGATTATAATCTTACGATTGGTTTTTGCTTCCTGTTATTAGCAAAATAACTATCTGATTGCTTTCTATATACAATTTACAATTAGATAATGTAGTGGATTTGGGAATTTAAAATCATTTAGTAATAGTCTTACCAGGTGTAGGTCAATTGTAAATAGATTAGAATTAGTTATCGCTAATATTTAATCTATTTACAACAGATCTTGAGTCCACAAAAATACTTCAATTAGATAATCCACTATTGGATCGAAGTTAAGTAATGAAAAAGAAATATGGAATTTATGACTAAAAGATTGATGGATTAACGGATAAATTGAGATAGAGAAAAGATAGTTTTCCATGAACGAGGAAGTCAAATTTAACAGGATATCCCTTCTGTACATGTTTTTTATCAATTAATAACAAATGTTTACAAAGTTCGCTGCGTTATTATCGCTAAGATTCAGCGGAATACTAAACTAATTGGCAGACGTCCATAAGGCATTTCCATTGAGTGTAATTGTTTGATAAAATTTGATGTTGATGACATTAGTTGGCACGAGACTCTTTCTTTTAATTCAAACATTTCATTTATTGCTCTGAAAGCAGTTTGGCCTTGAGGATTTTCTACTTAAATTTTGAAGATATCACCATAAATTCTTTAATATTATACATTAACCCCAAAACGAAAGTCCTTATATTTTTAAAGCATTTCTATTCAATTTTTCAATTTTTTTCAACAGATTATGATTCTGAATTATTTATATGACAAAACATCAAATCAATACATTTAGAATTTGAATGAAAAATGGTTTTCTGTGGACACATGTGCCTCTCGAGTTCATCCTCTTACTGAGCTGTTGTTATTCATTTTTATTTGCTATACCCTTCTGAAATTGGGTGTATACATTGTGCCCATAAACTTGCTTTGAAGATTTAGGTTCCCTCTTTATATTGAAGATACTTATTGTTGGATCTAATCAGACCATTATACATAAGCTTCCATAGTAACAATTTAGATTTATTCCCTTGTATTATTTTTATTAAAACTAAACAAATTTTAAGTAGAGTAATTCTTGTTTCGAATGATAGAACTTAAGATTGCTGCACTAAATACATATTTTACCCCTTGAGGGAATTTATTTTGAAGCGAATAATATAACAAATTTAATTTAATCAGATTTTATTGATTGGAATTCTGCTCGTTTGGTGTAGGGTATACGAATTGTCGATATTCTATAGCTTAGGTTAGCCCGGGCAGCATTGGTTAATGTTTGTTTGCTTTTGTCTAACGTCAGCAGCTGTTTGGCATATAAATTACATATACGAGTATGCGATTTTAACATCCACTCCGTTAGGGCCATTTTAAGCATTAGCGGCTCGAAGCATTTATTGACTACTCTCTTCTCTTGGCTGGTTGGTTGTCGGCTGTCTGACTGTAGCTCGTTATGGCCATTATTATGATTGCTGTTGCGTTTGGTTGTGCTCTTGGTTTTTGCTTGTTTTGTTTTTAGCATTTATTGCCAAGTACAGAAAAAAAGAGTAGCATGAAGCGAACATTTGCCAATAATTGTTTACAATGTTTAAATATTATTTTTATGCTAATGAAGACGATTTATATTGGCCAAGGTCTTTTCCACAAGAGTGTGAATTTATTTCTAATTATATTTCTAAGCCAAGAAACTCATTTAGCGATTCGACTGTGAGATACTCAGCAAAAGAAGTTAAGAAAATGTATTAAACATTAAGTTTTGAATACTTTCGAAATTTGAGTTCTTATAAAATTCAAACTCATTAAATTATTAAAATAGTTGTAATACTTGAAAGCATCTTTTGGGTGAAGATACTCCAACATTCCTTCAATTTACACCCCATAAACTATTTAAAGAGATCAAACTTTGTCTGCTATGATGAAACGAATCATTTTGTTTTCTCACATTTATCTAATCAGTAATTTAAAAAGGAATTACTATGGAAAGACTTTTAGTTAGTTGGATGAATTTCGTTCTGATCAGCTAAATATTTGCTATGACTCATAGACCTTTTATTTATTGTCTTGTGGTATAGTAACATGTGAGAGAAATAGAAACTTCTATGGTTTTAATAGTCGAACAACTCTATAAACTAAATTAATTGCCAATATTTTTATTGCCCCAATGTGGTATCACGATACAATTGCAGGCTACTGGGAAAAACTCACCCTTTGTGGCATTTACAGTTTTGAGGCCATTCGTGTGACTGCCAAACTGTAGTATTAGCATTGCTAACATTACTGTTAGACTGCTGTTAAGCTGCATGTTGCGCCTGCTGTTGCTTCTCATCGCCAACTTTAGTTTTGTTTGTTTGTCGCTCATTTTGTCATAATTATGGTTTACGTTTTATTTAATTTGCGGTTATTTGTTGTTGTAATTGGTTGTTGTTGCTGTTGCTTATAGTTTGTGTTGTTGGGGTCGCAAAATATTATATTAACGCAGTCATCAGGGGGATCCAAACGAGCAAGAAAAAAACAAAACAAAACTCGATTTTTTTTTCTCCTCTATAATTGCCGGTTATTTGTTGTGGTCGTTATATTTGGTTTTCGGCTATTCGGATTGTTATGCGGAAGTGTTTGTTGATTTTGGGGCTTCTAATTGGCGCTGCAAATGAGACAAAAACGATGATATATCATAAATATATACAGGCAATTGTTTAAATTATAATCAATAGTTAATAATCTATTTATCGAGCTGGACAGTTATAATTACTAATAGGCCATAAAAGGAAATGCTTTATAAATCAATACAAACACACACACAGCACATCTCGATGGGGAATTATCCTTGGGATACTCCATACTTATTTGAGATTTGGAACTCAAGAATAACCAAGCCGAATGTTAGAAAATAGAAGACAGTCGTAATCGTCATAATTAATATTTAAAGTCGGAAAGAGGATTTTAGAAGTATTATTTCTTCGTTGAAAACTTCTGATGCGATTAAAACTGCTGAATTAATTTAAGATGATGTTCAGAGATTTCATTAAGATTGATTGGCTTAAAATAACGAAGATAGAGATCAGTTTACAGAACGACAAAATGCAGAATGTGATAGATAGGACTAGAATTGTTCAGATCAACTCTGCTATGGCAATAAGCTTTAGTTTATATACAATTTGGAGGTCTTCATACTTTCTTTTCACGTATATACATGTTTACTGCGTTAAGGAAAAGGCTACCCTTTATGTGCCTGTAAATAATTTTCCTATTGAACCCATAGTAAGGCTCACGTTCATGTCCCCGAAGAGACCAAACATGCTATATGGGTACAGAGAGTAGGCATTTGTGTGTGTATATATTCTGTATATTAAGTTAAGTATGATTTACGGTTGACTGTAAATATCACTCATACGCTCACTGTTGCTATTAGCCAGATGCCAGGGCCTATCAGCACATGGCCAAGTCAGCAGACGAGGCTCAACTTTCACACACACACACACAAGAGAAACAAAGCACGTACAAATTTAATTAATTAGCACGCTGTTCCTTCTACAAACACAAACACACCCACAGCTCACACACACACAGACACACACACGCACAGCCTCTGACTCACGTTCGCTAAAGGGGACGACGGACGCTCATAAGCCAAATGTCCAGCCTGGCTGAAGATGGCCGTGAAGTGAAGGAACAAGCAGATGAAAACCAAACTCCAAGGAGCTCGCGCTCACACACACACACATACAAACACACACACACACAGCGCATATAAAGAAAATTGCGCATAAATTATGAAAAGCGAAAGCAAAGATAAATAAATAAATAAAGAGAAGTAAAGCGAGCAAAAACATCAAAATTGAGTAAAGAATTTTTCATACGAAAAGTTTTTTGGCCCCGGCCCATTTAGTGCACAATTAACCGACTTCCTAATGCCCTTCATAAGCCCCAAAGTAACTCTAATACGCTTATTAGAGTAATAGTTTTCACAGTGGTGTGCTGGGATAATAATTTGCAATATATTTGAGGAAAATGGTTTATTTGTGGAATCCTTTTTTCATATACAACATATACATAAGTTATTGTATCATTGATTGATTTTGATGATTCTAACAGAAATGCTTGTGTATACTTATTAATTAAAACTCCAAATGAGAGTATTCATAATTTGCCCATTCAGTTGAAATATCTTAGTGTACATATATGTACAAATATATCTTAATATATCTTAAACCCAAAGCTTTTCCTTTTCTCTGGGTGTTTGTGTTGTATTTTTTTTCGTTTTTTTGGGCAACACTTAAAGCGCCTTAAAGATTTATGCTTGAACCTTGAGTAACTTGGTCCGTAGGTACTTCCGTTAATTAGGAACTAAGTGACCCAGGTTCCACTTCTTTTAAACATGCTAAACGCGCTAGTGGCGTTTATTAATTTGGGAGATGATTTAATTTTCAGACGGAACTGGCAAAATTCGATAATTAATTTCCTAAAATCACTTTATCTCAATTAAGATCTGAGTCTTTAGGAATGCGATGACTATGGCTAAATGAGCATGACGAGTGCACGTCGCCAATTGTTTATTAATTTAATATACAATCACTTTTAATTAACATCAATCTACAGTATTTTTAACCCAGTCACGTGGCCAGACTATAAGTAGACATCTAGGCTAAAGAAATCCCCAATCAGAAGAAAAAAATCCCTGTGAATTAACACCTTTTTGATACCCTGGAAAGGTATAAGGTATAAGCTGTGACAGGGACAGGGAGAAGAAGGCATTTACATATGCTGAGTTGGCTAAATCGAATTATTTGGTCACTATTATTTGGTTAATATTAAGCCAAGCATAAGAAGATATAGGAAAACCATTTCTTACAGGGTATTCCGAAGTGCGATGCCTAGATTTAACCCATGGGTAATTCCTTTATTAAGGTAATTCCATGAATATTCATTTCATCGTTCCCATTCAGTGACCAGGCTAACCGAAATGTGCACCAAAAAACTCCCGTAATTTACATATTTATTTGTGGGAAATTGGAACAATCATTTTGTATATATAGTTCCATAATGAATCATTCTGATTGATTTCGTAATTGTTGTGACGCTCAAGTAGCAGCACTTGAGATAATCTCTCGCGCTCCCGCAATTATGAACAACAGTGACTTAGATGTCTATCTAAAGTGCGGCCACTTGATGCTTGGAAGTACTTATTGCATTTAATGGGTTATGGAAAATTTTTGGGCAACATAAATGAGAAAAAGTTATCTAAGACAAGTCGAATCTATTGATTTCTAATGCAAATTGTGAGTTTTCCACTCGTTTAACGACCTTTTGGTCGTCGTCTTCTATTTTACTACCGAGTAACTAATTTGATTTAAAGTTTTATTTTGATTGTTCAGTTGTTATGCAAAGTTCCGTTATAAGTTGCATAATATTTTCACATTTTTACATACAATTATGAAAGTTTTGTGAATCTATTTGATTTATTTGTTTGTCCGCATTGTTATCATTTGTAGTTGATCATTATTGCAATTAATTTCGATATGTGGTTTGACCGCATTTTGTGCGGAATTTCTCGCTATGTTTGTTTTTGGTTTTTCGGTTTTACTTATTTGACTTGTTGAGGTAGGTAGAAAGAAATAAAGCAACAGTGGAGAAGATGATGGAATGGAGAAGATGTTAAGCTGCTTAGCCAGGTGAAAAGAGAGGTGGCCATGTCACCGATTGCTTGTCAATTTGTGTCTTTATTAACTACCCTTTGCCAATGGGTCTTACACTTCTCATCAGCTGTTGGTAAAACATGATGAGTTTGAGTAATGAAATGAAGAACTCCTACTATGGCGAATAAAGGTTACATTCATGTTGAGTGAATTTTCAAAAATTATATCGAATCATAGTGTTCCAATAGGAATCCATCGTTACTTGTTGATAATTTATTTGTCAACCAGTGAATTGATGTATTTTAAATTAAATTAAACTAATTTATTTTGGAGAAGAATGTTTAAATTCCCACTAATGGAAATAATAATACAAATACAGAAGAGTATTAAAAAGTCGATGTCACTGAAATCAACCTGTTCCGGCCCTCTTTTAAAAGTTTGTTTTTCTTCAGATCTGTTGGGGATTCCCCCAAATTAGTGTGTGGCATCCTGTTTTTTATGCAAAGCTGGGTATTTCCTTCTGTTTTTATGCCTATGTTCTTATTATTTCTTTTATTCGGTTCAAGACTCGATTTTGGCTACTCACATGACGTGGCTAAAAATAGTTTTCAAAACGAAAAAAACAAAATACACAATATGAGCTACGTGCCTCCATGCAATCGACAATAAACAATAAAGCTGGATTTTCTTGTTTGTTTGCGTGCCTCAATTAGTTTATGTTGATTCAAACAAATTGAACTTTGATTTATGATTTTGATGAGTTATTATGGTGCTATCATCAGAAATGTGTTGTTTGTGCGAAGGTTTTGTTGCTAAGCTTCTTTGTTTCCATTGAGATGCAGATAGAAGAATATCTTGTAAGCCCTAATGGCGGGTAATTTATAGTCGAAGATAAAAAACTGATGAGAAAGAGAAAACCAAAAAATATTAATTGTTGATTTTCAATGTCAAGGGCGTTGGACGGGGTCCAAAATGTGGTATGTAATTAAATACTCGGTACATGTTCAAAGTTTGGTAAGTGGTAAATGGAATTATATATTCTACGATTGAAAACATTTCGTAACTGAGCTGAAAAATTGTATGGAATAATAAACATTCTTGACTACTCTTGACTCTCTGTTAATTGTGATCGCAATTGTTTGAAGGTTCAATCCCAAAAATTGAAGTTAAATCTGTTAAATGAATGTGTGCTAGCAATATGATCAATTAGTTCTTCTTTGTTGGTAGATTGACTAGTCTATGCCATTCACTTTGTGGGCAGATTGCAAATATTTGTATCCTGATTCCCAAGTCAGAGGACATAAAACCAAAACTGAAGCAACTAAATGCCCATGGAATGCTGGATGTTGGTTTTCTTATATAAACTATCTCGAAGTGACTATGATTAATCTGTTTCAAACAATGATGAAATATATTTATAATAAAGTGGAAATTTACAAATGGCATTCATATTCAAAATTTATACTCGTTAGGAAATTGTGTTTTTAATATAATTGAACGTTTTAGAAACTTTTCATCGAATGATACCTGTAGCAATGTTTGGTAGAGAAAGAAATGGAATTTTGGTGATTGCTATTAAGCCGTAAACTTTGTTTGCTTCGTGGAGCAATATAAAATCAAGGTTAAGAAAAGAAAGAACTTTGGATTTGGTTTACCAATAACTTGTTTGCCCCTTTTAAGGACAGGCATTAGTTATGTCAGGGCCTATATAAATATTTGGATAGTTTATTTCCTTAGATATTTCATTACAGAAGCAACGAAACTATTGCACAAGCGTTTTTTTCTCTTTTCACAAAACACTGACAAAATCACGATGATTTCATTAGGTTTTTTCTTTTTTTTCGCTTTCTGTTGTTGTTAATGTGTATATGGTCAATTGTTTATAAAATGTTTATGGACCGCAATTAAGAAACAAATGCTCTGCTCTCTGTTTTCGTCTCTCTTTGGCCCGGTTCACTGGATCCCAAGCACATTAAAGCGACTTATCACTTATGATATCAGGCGCGAGTAATTTTATTGCATTTTAGATTAACTTGAGGAGTTAATCATGCCAAAACAATAGACGAAAAACCAAAAACTTAAACACTTTTCAATCGAAAGAGCCCTGCACAGTTTGACAAGCACTGACCTTAGGGGTGGCAAGGACTTTCACTCTTATTCGTTCTTAGTTGAGCAACTGACTGACTGACTGAGGATGCTGACTGGTGATGCTCACGCGACGAAGTTTTAACCGCTACTAACTCAGGTTGAATGCAACAAAGGCGCTTTTGAAGATCAAGGCATTAATAATATAATATTTTTTAGCCCAGTTTATTAACAACAAAACGACGACGACGACGACAACGACGACGGCCCTCGGACTAACTGAGTAACTGATAACAGTACAAGTTACGAACCAAGTACCCGAGTCCCAACGAAGAGTCAAAGAGTGAGAGAGCGCGCTAGTGATCGAGAGCGCGCTGGAGATTGGGGGCGATCGACGCGTTTCGCCGGTTTAATTAGCCAGCACTTGTTGACAGCTGCTGTTGCCAGCGGCTGTTGACATTGGCCATGTTAACGCCAACCACTTAACAGAGCTCGGGCCCTGTTTATCATTTGATTCCATTGATTGGTCGTATGTTAACAAAATGTCAGTCAAAAGCAGCCGCTGCCGACTTGGCTTCTTTCTTCCGCCTTTTTCTGCTTCTGCAGCTGGCTGCTAACTGATCACTGCTGACTGCTTTCGGGTTCTGCATTTATTATTAAAAGTTGTAGCGCCGCATATTTGCATTGTTATTATAATTATATGACTCCTCCGAATCACGCTCTATCTGCTGCTGCTCCCACTCCCCCTCGAACCGCATGTTTGAGTCTGATTGCTTTTTTTCCCTCCGTATGATTTCAATCTGATTTTGGACAAGTTTTTGTCGTTGTCAACCG
Organism: Drosophila sp. 14030-0761.01; assembly: GCA_018150735.1. Classification (NCBI taxonomy): domain Eukaryota; kingdom Metazoa; phylum Arthropoda; class Insecta; order Diptera; family Drosophilidae; genus Drosophila; species Drosophila sp. 14030-0761.01. Next base: position 1,407,623 of record JAECWO010000027.1, on the reverse strand, counting down.
AGCGAATGTTCACAGAATCTATGGGGAGAGCAAATTATTTTGTGGAATGTTATTGAGATCTTGCAATCAAGTGCGAATTTGTATAAAAGATATCAAATTTTAATCAAAAATAACTTTTATCAAATATTTGGCCATCTGTAGCATCGTTGTAAGCAAATTGTTTATTTCCTTAAAAACAGATTGTCAGAAGTCAGTAAGAAAATGAATCAGTGTTAAAAGAAATCAGCAATTTATAGTAGAATATTATTTATTTTTAAATATTATTGTTAACTTTTTTTAATTCCTTGATAACTGTTATTTTAAGTTAACAATATTTTCTAAAAGTTATCGAATTTACTATTTAATATCCGCAAAACTAATAGCTTGATTTTGTTACAATGATTTATAACTTTTTTCTATAACATTCACAATTTTAGTTTTAGCTATTTGTATCACTCATACGCCATGTTATCAGGGAACACAATTATTTCACCATATTCAACAGGCGTATCAAAAATAATTTAAATGTATTTTTCAGTTGATTATTGAATCTACTCAGATAACATAATCATATAAGTTTTAACCTTTCTTATATGAATAGTGTTCAATGGAATCAATACAATTTCCAATAATTTTCTAAACTTGACCCGACCACTTAAGATATAAATTCAAAAAATGGCAAACGATAATCCCAAATTAAATAAAGATAATGTTGGAGACATAGGACAAGTGTAAGGATATTCATTCCGACCAAACTTCCTGCAACGGTCTCGATAATTGTTCAGATTTCAGACATTTAACCCTTTATAATTAAAAATTTATTGTTAAATTATTCCTTTACATCCTCAATTGTAAGTTGTGCAATTAATAAGTCCTAAACTTATTTATTATTTTTCAATAAGTACACAAGGGCACATGCTAATGGTGTATATGTGTGTTTCAGTTGTTGTTAACAGCCATTTTGATAAGTTTCGCAGTTTTGCAGATTCTATTGCATACTTTTTGGGGAAATTTTCTTATCTAACTCTTAACCCCGTAGTGCTTTAGTTAGAAAACGTTTCGAATGTGGTTGCTTTTATTAAAATATATATTATTTTCTGGTTTTAAGGCATTTTCAAATTCCAATTTTATTTTACTTCTTCTATTCGAAGTTTGTCTCAGTGTAGAAATGAGAATTCACCACACATAAAAAAAGAGAGTAAACGGGAGAGAGCTTTTTCGTAGGACTGCAGCATCCTGCTTCATCTCGAGCAGGAGCTACGACAACAATGGACGAGGACGAACAGGACACGAGGATACCGAGAAGCGTGTTTGGCATATCCTTTTTGGCAGGCTGCGCGCTGCGTTCAATTGTCAGTTCGTTTGTGGACGTGCGTGCGGCAACAACTTGCAATTATTTACGGTCTCTGAAAAACCAATCCGAAGGAATGGAATTGTGTTAACATGCCAGTGTGTGAGTGCGTGCATGTGTACGTGTGAGTGCGTCGTCTGTGTGTATCGGAGTGTTGGTAATTGACAGCACCGGGTCGCGTAGTGTGTACAGAGTGGAGTGGAGTCTCCTGATGACTAACAGGTTTTTCGGCCGCCAAAGAAAATAATAATACAAATACAAAAATATATATTTATATATACATTCCCGTATATATGCATTTCGCACTCGAGATAAAAGGGAAAACAGAAATTTTTTTCGTGCTCCCGTAAAGTTTGCCTAAAGGATTAAAGCATTCAACATTTTGACGGAGAGGTAACTTTGCGTAGTTCGCTTCCTTTTTGCACTTGTTCTGTTGTTGTCCTAGCTTTGTAACTCCATTTTGGGTCTGCGAACCTTTGTTTTCATGGGAACTTTAATGCGGATAACAGCACATTTGCTCTTTTTGGTCCCCATTTTCTTCTTTTTTGTTTTTTGTTCACCCCATTTTTCTGTTCTTCTGTTTTGTGTTGTGTCCTGTGCAACGCCTAGGGACCTATAAAATACAGAATATAACAGCCAAAAATGTAGGTAGCCCTTATTTTTTGTGTCAGCTTCAATTTATGTTTGCTTTCGATAATATAAAACAAAGCGAGCACAAAACTACCAGACACCGACTCTATGAAAGATACACCATAAAATCTTTCAGTGGAGACAATAGATTTGACCATGTATTCATTTTAATAGTTGCTCTATCTAATTGCAAGTGAATTATTTGAAGTTGTCTACAGACAGATTCTAGTTTTAGTTTGGCTCTTAGTTTATGAGAAGTCTTTTATTTCAAATAAATATGGAAATTCTTCTCTCTTATTGTAATTTTTCGATTTATTTGGCACTTGAATTAATTAATATATAAATATATGTTTTTAAAATATACATTTTTCTAGTTTAGCTTTGCAAGTCGTCCATTTGTATTTATTTGGACTTCAGCTTAGATTGTGCTTATTCAACAGTTGATAAGTGGTTTGACCTTTTGACAGAAAGTATAGTTTAAATTATTGGAGAGACATTTGCCTAATGGCTTATAAAGACTACAACGAAATGAGAGCATATATTAGAAGGGTTTATGGTGTAAAATAATATACAAAAGCCTTTTAGCAAATTCAAACCAACCGAACTCTGTCCTCTCTGTGTGTGAGTGGCAAGTGTGTGCCATTATTTCGTACAGCTGAGAACACTTTAGTGTTATGCATTCATTTAAGCAATTTAATAATAATTTGCCATTAAGACTTTCCTAATATTTCCAGCCATTAGGAATAGACATTACTGCAATTCAAAGCATATGGCTGACCAACTTTTGATTCCTGCTGAATGTCGTTCTGCGAACACTATAATTATATTTTCGCATTGTTTGTTGTGCGAGCCATTTTCCAATTTGGTTATAAAATATTCATATTGCTCATACGCCCCATTGCACTGGCGCAACACTCCTAAATAGAATCGGTCATCGAGAGGGCGGGAGAGACGGCGGGAGAGGGCGGAATGTGGGGTAAGCGTCAGCTGCTTGCAGTTCGATTACCAATTCGACCATCGTCGTCGTCGACGGAATTTACAATGCAAAATTATAGGGCAATCGCAAATGCAAACTCACTCCTCCACCCATCCTCCAACCACACACCCATCAAACGTTCGTCCTTTGGGGGACAAAAGATTTTCGCTGCCGCTTTTATTTGTAGAACTCTTTTTGGCTTTAATGCCTCGTAAACCTCACGACGTGCAATAATCTGAACAATTGTAGTTTATGCCTTCATTTTTTTGCTGCTCCTCCGCACAATGTTTTATGGCCACGTTTGTCTCCTGTTGCCATTAAATGACAGGAAGCAGACGAAGAAGGCACAGAAGACGAAGCCTTAATTACATTTCTCCATCTACTCGGTAGTATTTGTCTTTTTATTTCCCGTTTTTTGTTCTATTGTTTGCTGCAACGGTGTACTTAAATAGTTCTAGTCTCTTGATATGCCACATAACTCAATTACCAGGGCATAAGGGATTCCTCAGCCCCCACGAATCCATCATAAAAAGGGACACAAACTTTGATAAATAAGGCGAAAAGTTGGCGGCTCTTTTTATAGTCTTCCTTCTTTTTTTTCCACCCGCCTCTTCCCAACTGTGTTTACTGTGTGTTTGTGTGAGTGTGTTTTTGTGTGATTGTGTAAAAAGTTAAGGGAATCGCACAAAACTTTTCGCTCAACATTATTAGGTTTTGAAAAGTGTTTGTCCCAAATGTGTACACGACACAGGACCAATCCGAATGGCTTGGAAATTAAACATTCTTTCGTTTGGTTAGGGGCAAGGGCACCTAAAACGGGGTAGACGAATGTGTTAATGACACAACATGTTGAACCTGTTTTCAAAAGTTCACATTCTAAAGAACATTTCTGTACATTTCCCAGTAAGAAACTTTGATTTTGTTTCAAAAGATTTGGAAAACTTAGAAGACTTTCGAAGACTTAGTTCAGAACTCTAACATTTAGCTTCATGATGTGCGGATATTTCAATTGTATGACAGTTAGACTAAATATTGTTAAGAAATTAAATAAAAAATTTGCCTTAGGATAAAAAATATTATCATTATAAGTCTGAGTGATATATTTTCAGAGTACTTTTCGGAGTATAAAACCATGTTTTAGGACATGAAAACAATTCCTTTCGAATTTTCCTATTATTATGTGAAAAGTTTTTTTTAAATCATTTATTTTTATATTCTTTATTAACTTTCTATTAAAGTTTGTTAGAATTCCATTCTGTGTTAGGAAAAAGTAGATTAAACATAAAAATTGTGCTATTTCAACTAACAATTAAAACAATTTTTAAATCAATAATTAATTGCATAATTGAGAAAAAAAACCAGAATCATCAATGAGAGTCATTTCAAATGAAATGTTTTTTATCTTTTAGGCCCACTTTTCTTTATGTTGAATATTTTGTTAAATTGTTGCCAGATAACATTTATAAATGTCATATTCAGACTAATGTAATTTCAGACAAACATTAAATAAAGATACATTTCGTTTAAAGAAAATGCATTTGACAATTTCGACAGCTTGAAAATGTCAAACATGAAAATTGCATAAATATTTTGCATACAAATTTTTAAACCTTTGACGTTTTTTCCACATAGTTTTCGGTACTTATTCAACATTCATTCAAATAGCACATTCGCACTCAGACACAAACTAATTGAAAAATGGACTTTTGCCATTTCACTTAATTTTTTGACCCCCTCAGCTTTCGTTTTTTCCTGTTGGCCATGGCTGGGAATTCCCATCAGAGTTAATTTTTAATGATTATTGGCAAATTGCATTAAGCACTTTTACCTTAGCACTCAATTTTTGTGGGTGGAATTTTTTTGACATTCAAACCGAGGAGGGCACGACTCTCTTAGAGATAATGCAAACACTTTAAATCCGCTTGAAGAGAGGGTTTCCCCAATAAAAGATAATGCCAAGTGCTAAATGTGGTGAAATGAATAAATGAATGAGTGAATTTTGGCCCCTCACAGATAAGAAGTTGTTTTCTTTTGTATTTTTGTTAGTCAAATGGGAAATAATCTAATTTTTATTGTGGTAAACATTTTGAATTGTAAATTGTAATCTCAGGTTTAGCCACAGGAATCCCAGAATCAGTTTCTTAGTTTGTGAAAGGCTTTTTTCATTTAACGAATTGGCAAAGTTTGCAAATACCAAATTGATATCTTTAAGCAATGGAGATGTGTTAGTTAAGAGGATAATTCCCAGACATCCATTGGCTCTGTCTTACATGGCCAGGATGTGGTTGTTGGACTCTTTGCAATAAGTAACCCAAAGTCTTCCAAACCTAAACTTTATGTTTGAAACAAATCTCTTCAATCGTTGTTTGACCAGGAAAAGAAAACTATAGATAATATGTTATTAATCGGTTAGGAAAGGCTATAAAGTTATAACCCGAACTGAGTTACATAGCATTGACCAGTTTTATAAATTTGCAAAGAGAACTTTTTTTAGTTCAATAAATTTAAAAACTAATCTTTTGTTATAGTTTTTGTTTCTTTGGTCTTTTAACCATCCATAAATAATTTTTTTCTTCACTCTCTCTTCACACACACACACATATACTAGATGCCATTCATTAAATTTTTCCTCGAATGGAAAACTTTTCGCTTACCTTTTTTGTTTCATTTTCGCACCAGCAGCAGGAGCAGCCGCCGCAAAAACTTTTAAGTTTTTAAGACTTTTATTGATAAAAAGCGGTCTAAAGTCACCTACTAAAAATTTTTGGTGACAAGCTAAAAGGTTGCACAAGACCGGAGAACAAAAAGAACCGAGAAAAACATGTAGAGAGAGAAAGAGGAAGAGAGAGAGAGAGAGAGAAGAGTGAGTGAGATACACAGAGAGATAGAAATGATTTTTGATGGGAAATGGCTTAAGGAGAAATTCCAAGAAAAAGTCAAGCAGAATATTTAATGCTAAGAAAAACAAAGTGAACAGGAAAATTTCACTAGGCAAGTCTTGAGCTTGAGAATAATTTGAAGATTGCCTGGGGCTAAAGACTAAGAAATACTCAAGCTCATTGTTGTAGCAAGGGTGTTGAAAGGGCGTGAGGGGTTAAAGGGGAGGCGTGGTCGTGGCCCCCTTAGGGCCTGTCATTGACAACAGCTGCTTTCATGTCTGTGACCCAGTGACTTGTGTAGCCTACATTCCGGCGCCTGGCAGGAGTGTAGATCCTGGCTTCTGGCTCCTGGCTCCAAAAGGCTGCAGCTGCAGTCCCCCCGATGACGTCGGCACAATTAAGTGCAAGAAAAATAGTTTGCACATTTAATTAAAAGAGGTTGACGTCACCGCAGACAATGAATGGGAAACAAATGTTTTGCCAATGCTCTGATATTTCCTGGTACGAGTATGACTTAATATCGAGTCGTAAGATAATACTTAGATAACGAAATGATATCATGGAAGAAAATATTTCATTATCTATCAATGCTGAAGTGGAATTCTTGTTTGGCAGCCCCCGAGATAATTGTACACCTGTTCAACCTGAAGTTGAAGTAGATTTTCTTTCATCGAATGTTCGATTTTGCATATTTTAAAGAAAATTATTTCAGATCCAAGAGAGACTACTAGAATTTTCCACTTGAGTAGTAAAACAAACACATCATTCATTATCAAGTAAAATCGATCTTTATAAATAATTAGTTTGGCCAAATACTTGAGTGTCAGCAAATGAGTATTCATTATCAATCACTGAGTACTTCAAAACGTGGTAGTCTTTGTTTACTGCTTGAGAATGGAAGGAATCAGTTCGAGTGGCAAATACAATCGAAATCGAACGATTCACTCTAGAGTGAAGGACCATCGATTCACACAAATTTGTAGGACACAGAAGTCATCGAAGTTGAAAGGAAACTTTCACAATTCAAGCATCAATCTGGGGTATCTAAGAGTCGATTGCCCTTTTAATATGCAGATTATTTAAAGTCAATTTAAGCCCGTGGGTTTATTTAACACTTAAATATTTAACACGATTTGGGCGGAAAGACAAGAACCAAAAAACAATTACAAAATCGAAAAAAAACGAGAAAAAACGAGTTTTAATCGTAAATTCTCGAGTTTACCCAGGTAAAGGCTAAAAGCAAACACGAACTGGGGGATCGGGTGATGGTCAGTCGGTTTAGGTTTACATTTATCCCCCAACCAATTGGAATTTAAGCCTCTGCACATGAAAATGTTTGCATCGGTTTGTGCAAATATATTTGCTTTTAATTAAAAACCAAGGGAAATCCGAACAGGGCACACAACCTAAAGGCAATTCAGTTTGAGCATCAAATATAAGATACAATTTATGTACTTAAGCATTTACATATGCATACACTTTTTCTCTCTAACAAATATCTATTAAATAAACATCACAAAACATAAATAAGAAACTGGAAAACACACCCCCTCACACACACACACACACACACACACACACACACACACACACACACACAGTTGTATGCATATTTATGTACCTATAATCCATGTTCCATTATATGCCATAAGTGCAGACCATGCCCCACAGTCCTCCTCATCCACGACTCCTTCGAAAGGGGGAAATGAAAAGAAAATAGTTTTTCTCAGACAGCCTGCCAATGCCAAATGCCTTCACTCTACCCAGCAGCCAGCATAGTTCAAATATTTTTACATGTCAAACATAAAAAAAAGAAATATTTTCTCTTCTCTTTTTTTTCTAGCTTTGCCAACATGAATAAGTAACTCGAGGGAAAGAGAGAGAGAGAGAGAGAGGAGAGAGGGGGGGAGAAGTGGAGAAGTGAGGAACAGTGAGCACTAAAATAAGTTATATATACACACATAACAGTTAGATGTTTTCAGGGCCATCTTTCTTCAAGTACTTTTGCAGTTCAAGAGTTTAAAAAGGAAAGCACAAAAAAATTCAAGTCTGAACTAACTTTGCTCATACCAGAATTTTGTATACCCTACATTAAGAGATATAAAAAGGTGCCTTAACTTTTCAAAGCAAAAGCAGAACGACAAAAAAAAAAGAAATTTTTATTATATCGGTTTAGTTTAAAATGGATTTCTTATCAAAACAGAAAACTGAGCTATTTCTGATCAAATTTGTGAACAGACTCTTTATCAAAATCGATAAACTTTTCTTGAAGCGGTTGGAAAAATGAAAAAGACGGCAAAACTATGGGGAAAAAGATGCTGAAGTAACTGCCAATGAGTTGAGTGATGTTTTTTTCTGGTCAAAAGGAATCTCAGTGTAGTTCTGTATGACAGGGATAATAAATCTTTATGAGTGCTTATCAATGCGATTCACCACGAGCGGAAGGGCAAAAACATGTTTTGCCACTGCATTTTGAGTGATGATTTCAAAGGGTTATCAGCTCTTCTTCAAGGACTAACTTATCGAAAACTATGTCAACATAATAATATCAACATGTGTAATATAAATTACGTTATGAAAAGGTTAAAGCAAATGATAAATAACGATTACACAAGGCAAGCCACAAATTGCATATACGCAGAGTGTGCCAGCTGGACTAAAAATATTCAGCATAAGCATGAGAACTATCAGAATAATGATGCTGATTATCCGTATAGGGATACAAATTATTCGGTGTGTTGTGTGGTGGGGATTAAGCCTGAATCGATGTCCAAAATGTTTATCTTCCTAATACTTTTATGCTTAACTAAACTGATTGATAATGGAAACGTTTCGACTGACTTTTTATGTATTTGGTTTGAGTTTTATCGCCATGATGCTTACGACCATCTTAAACTGTAAGAATAACGTAAACTTTTCGTTATTTTTTAGAGGATTGACTAAAACTGTGTTAAGCTAGTTGTAAATTCTCGGAAATTCAATCAAACTGCTCAATTTATTCATAAGAAGCGGCATATGGCAGCACAATCTGTTTGAAATGACTGAAATGACTTCTTTTGCTACATATTAATGAAATCGATGTATTCATTATATTTAGTTGATGTCACTATCTTAATGTCCATTCGAACGGCTGCTAATCGTGGTTATAAAAAAAAAAAAATTTAGTTGCAATTGCGTGACAATAATTTGGAGGCAATTTTGACTATAAATAAACTATGATAAGCACTTTAATTCATTATTCAATGTATATGGCTCTTTGAATTTATTCTTCTCGCTTCCCCTAACCAATTCCCGAGTCATCTAATTATTTATGCATACATATAATGCAAACATATTTCATATATACATATACATAAAATATCAGCCCAGAGAAATAATAAATGGCATAAATTACAATTCAATTTCTTATGGTCTATTATTTTATGCCTAACAGGAGCAGCGCGAGAGGATGAATGAGAAGCAAATGGAGACGAGACTAAGAATGCGAATGAGCGAAAAAAAAAACGAATGAACGAACGAACGAGCGAACCACGCCCACATGGGCGAAGCCATAAAGTTAAAGCTTGCGCCAAATAGTAATCATATTTTCAGCATAAAAGCAGCAACAACAACAACAACGGGATAATCCCATTCGGTACAGGCCAATGATTTCTTATGCGGTGCATGTCCTCGTCCTCACCCTCATCCTCATCGCAGTCTCTTCTCCTGCTCGCTCTCCTTTGCCTTATTCCGTTTGCCCTTTCTTTCCTTTGACTCGTTCTGTATTCATAATTCGATTTTTTCTTCCTCTTAAGCGCCCGCGCCCCCGCCATTTGCCTCTACCGCCAATGTCTTTGCGATTATGGGCGGGCGGTGTATGCGGTGTCAGGGGCAGAGGCATGGGGTTGAACTGACTTGCCACAAGTCGAGTTGACTAGAGCCGAGTCGAGTTAAGATGGTCGGACAAACGAATTATGGATTTCTAGCTATTATCATGGACCGATGCCTTTTGAGCATTTTATTGTCGTGGACAGGATGAGTTATGTCCGTTTGTGTCTCATGCACGTCCATCCATCCTGTCACTTTGATCGAGTTCCCACTTCAATATTCGCCTTGATTTCTTCATTCCAATTCGATTGGTTTCGATCGGTCATCATGGGTTAATAGTTTCACAACTTAACATTTTTTAATTACTCCTTGGATAATTCGATGTAAACCTCTTGGTAGCAAAAAATAATCTTTGGTTTATCTCTAAAACCCATTATCAAACTCATAAATAATGTATTTTCAACGCACAGAATAAAACTCTGGGGCGGAGTATCTCCTCTCAGATACAGTTGCCCGGCTCATTTACAATCAGCTACTGTCCCTTTGACCCGCTCCCATACAGCCCTCTCCGGCTTTGTTGCCCTTGCCGGAACAATGGCGCTCACTGACCTTGTTGTACACTTCCTGGCCATTGATTTTGCGCCATCATCATTGCAGTTTTGCCTCTAATTTAACAACAACTCATACCCCAATCCCAACCCCAGCCCCAACCCCAACGAGACCCAGCAGAACAGAACTCAACTCTATTTATGACTGCGTTTTGTTGCAACATTTGGTATTGGGGCAAGAAAAGTTTTTCTATTTAGTTTGCCATAGTTTTGTTTGCTTTTGAGCGTGCTGTGAAAAGTTTTTATTTTTCGGTTTTCCTTTCTCTATTTTTTTTTTGTGCTGGTTTCAAATGTGTGGGTGCCATTGTTTTGGATTTTCCGCTAGCCACAGGCACCATCAGCCGGCACCAAAACAGACATGATCATGGACATGGACATGGACTCGGACTCGGACTAGGTTTCTGACTGAGGGACGGGGAGATGGAGACTGACATGGACATTATCTTACTCTCATTGCATTCAGTTTCGGGGTTTGCTCTGTCTCTCTCGGCTGGCAGTTTTTCTTTCCCTTTCAGTCAGTTTGTTCTGCTTTTCTTCTTTTTGTTTTACCAAGCTGAGTTTAATGTGGCATATAACTGACGTTCCTTAAATGCAATTAAAATGATTTTGTATTTCGTTTATTTGATCCCATTTTCCCATTTTATGTTAGCATATTAAATGCCCAGACTAAACGATAGGCTTTCACTTAACATATTTTAATTCATTTTTAAATTGCAAACTTTAAGTGATTTTCTTAATTAGTTTTCAGTTTGTTTTTCAGTCGGTCTGACTAACTGAAACGCTCGTAAAATTTAGAATGTTCTTAAAACAAATAAAGAATTCCTGGGTAAACGATGGATTAAGTTTATTGCACTTGAATCTTATCAACTATATCGTTTTAAGTCATCATCAACCTAAATCAAATTCACACCTCTGAGACACACGTCTTTCCTCTCTACAATTTGGGTCGTCTTTGGGCCACATCTCTTGGATTTTATCTGCTATCCTCATTCTCCATGTGTTCTTCCTACAAATAAGACTTTGCCAAAGGAATAATTTAATAGCTTCAAGCTGTTTCCTTGAAGATCTGTTAATCGTTTTCTATTTACTTCAAAAGATAGTAGTAGTAAAACATTTCTGATGAATTTTTATGAATTTGATTTGCCTACATAAAATGGATACATTCTATATACATTCTATTTATCGGCATTACTTTGCTCAATTTGGCCAAATGTTTTGTTACTCAGTGTTCTAGTTTACAATTAATTTACTATTATTTATATCACATGTAAATAATAATTGTTGTAAGTTCTTTAAAAATGGAATCTTTAATTTTTTAATTGAATGTCACTTGAGATGATTCATTTTGTCTTCTATGTTAATTTTGTTTTGTTATTTCTGAAGGGCAGAGAAACAAGAAATTGCCCATTTCATTATTCCCTTCTCTACACATTTGCACTCTGAGATTCTCTTTGGATTTCTAAGTATTTCAAGCCTCAACTGGCAATTGATTGATTTCGTCGAATTGAAGTTGAGGCCAGAAGTGCCACTGACAGGCGGTGCCACAATGAAAGTAAAGACAAAGCGCGAACTGTCTACTTCTCCTACTCCCCTCCTCCCTCCAACCACACGACCCCTGCTGGTTCTGGTCTTGTCAATGGCTGAACAACCACTTAATGAATAGCAGCAAGACTTCGGTTAAAACGCTGTAGAGATTGATGACGCACTTGATGATGCTGCTTCAGGTTCTGGCACACTGAATCCGACTGCAGTGTCGAGTGTCCTTTTAGTTAGTCTTTCAGTGAGTCAGTCACTCAGTCACTCAGTCAGTCAGTCAGTTAGTTAGTCTGACTTTTGTCGTCGTCGTCGGCAGGTTCGTCTTCTTGCCATTGCACTTAACCAACATTTTGTCATTTTGACAGTGAACACATGGAGCCAGAACGCAGGAGGCAGGAGGCAAGCTAAAAAATTTGCATACTCAGCAAAGTGGCTGGAAAAAGTAAGGAATGGAATGGAACGGAATGGAGACTGAGCAGTATCTTATATGTATATCGCTGCAAGTGTCGCCCATTTCCATTTTACATCTTTTTGGCCATAAAAATGCCGCAATGACGAGACACAATTTTTCGTTTTTCCCTCTCTTATTTTTGGTTCCTTTCTTAGGTTGGCTTAACTTTTACTTTCCATGCTGGATTGTGGTTTTATTTTTATTTTGTGTGTACTGCTTTTTTTTTGGTTGCTGTATTTCTTTTTTTTGTAAATTTTTCACTCAAATTAATTTCGTTCGTTGGTTGCCCCAAGTCGTTGACTTAATGCCTGGCGGAGCTTAAGCGGCGTATACGTAATTTCTGCCTCCTGCCTGACATTTTGATTTGGCAAAGTGAAATGATGAGTTGTGCTTTTCATTCAAAAATCAAAAATCAGCGCGTACGAACAAGTGAGAAGGCAGTCAGTCCGTATGAGCCTGGCCCTAAGGGGACTTTTAATGAATGTATTTTTAAAAATAAATTCAACATGATTTTGTTTATGAAATTAAAGCCTTAAACCACCGACTAAGCATTTCTTTTATGGATCGTCCTTCTTGCCATTTGTCAGCCTGTCCTTAAGCAAAGTTTATGCAAACTTTAAGTTCGTCTTGGGCCATCAATCAGACGGAAAAGTTTCATTCTGGGTCATAACTTTTCCATACACTTCTCTGCTTTCTTCTTTATCATCTTTTCTTTTCTTTACTATATTCAGCAGAAGAAAGAAAAGCCAAAATCATTTTCAAATTTTCAAGGCGAACTGTCAATCAAATTTACATGCTTTGTGACATTTCTGTTTTGTTCTCTCTTTTTATCGTTTGCCATTTTTATTTTTCTGCATATATTGTTTGTCACTTATCCGTGGCTGTCGGTGTGTGTGTGTGTGTAATAAAATTGATGGTGGGAATGAAAAACCAAATTGATTGAACTCTTGATGACAGGTTGAAGAGCAAGAAAGAGCTTTAAAATGAATAACTAAATAAGTATTTTGAATAAACTGTTAGAGAGCTGGCCTAAAGGCAACAGCCCTTAAATTTTCCGATGTGCTCAAATAATGTTTGACATTTTCACTGATGAAACTGAATTCTATCTAAGTTGGAAAACCTAAAACGATAGTCAAACGATATTGGAAACTGGTGGAATGAGGAGACAAAACAGGATTTCTAGAATTTCATTAAGACAACCATGACTCTGTGGGTCGCAGAGATGTCCTTATGCTTTATAATTCATACAATGGCTTTAAATGGTTTCTTTTTGTTGTTTCAACTATATCACGGCGTGTGATTATCGTGCTTGTCATTACTGGTTATTAAATTTGCACCTTAAGTCTTTTATCTAAAACACATTCAACTAAGGGGGCAAATATTATTTTCCTCACGTTCGAGTCATCAAAAATGTCAAATTCTTACGTTTTAAGACGAAAGTTGAAACTATGCAGGGAATATGATGAGAAGAATGATTACTATTTAACGTATGCTTCTGCATGTAAGTATTCGTATATATATATATAGAGTAGCTATAAAAAAGTCCTTCACCCGTTTGAGCTAAATACAAAGTCATAAACTATAAAAATTCCCCAACATCATCAACTGGGGAAATAAAAATCTAATTAAATTATCTATGTCAAAGGCAAATAGTTTTAGCTTGTGCATGGGGCATTCTCTAAAGTTTCGCTAACTGTGGGATTATGCTTATATACAAAATGTACACACAAACACACACCCACACACACACACACACACACAGTATATACTATATATTACTCTAGTTATTAAATTTTGTGCCCGGGTACTAAAAATCCTTGCTAACCAATTTCTCATTCCCTTTCAACTATTTGCAGCTCAAAGGCCACACCAGAGAGACACACACACAAACACACACACACACACGGCATAGAAAGAGACACAGAGAGCGTGAGAGAGAGAGGGACAGAGAGCCCGCAGGAGATAGAGAGTGGGGAAAAGGATATGCAAGGATATGCAAAAACCAGCAAAACCAAATTCGCGAATTGCTAGAGGAGAATCTTAGCAGCGAACGCAACCTGTGACTGCTTGTAATTAAAAGGACTCACTCCAAGGACTTGCATCTGCTGCATGTGTGTGTGTCCGTCTGTGTGTGTGTGAGCGTGTGCGTGTGAAACACTTGCGGAAATTGGCTTCATTTTTGCTTTTATAGAAGAAAATTCTCCTGCTTATTGATATCACACATCGTCATCATCATTTTGGGGGCATGCTGCTGTTGTTGCCACAACTGTTGCATGCAACATGGATGGCGAAAATCGGATTATACTCAATGTGGGCGGCATAAGGTGAGTGAAATAAAATCAAATTAATTTCTATCTCTCTTTTTCTCTAAATAAAATAAACCGAAAAATACATATTTTTCAAATTTAATTAAGAAGAGACAAAAAAAAAAGAAAGGAAAATAAAACCCTTTGTGGAATTGGAAAAATATTTTTTTTTGGCAAATATTAATTAAAATTTGCCATTTGAAATATGCTGAAAGATTAAATATCAATTTAGTAAATTAAATGTGCCTGTGGCAAAACCACTTAAAGCACTTGTGAAATATTTAAAGAGTATTTGCCATCACTTTGGTTATTTGTTGAACATTTTGTTATGCAATTTTCGTTTATTGATTTTTAAAGTTTTAGACCCTACAAGGGAAAGTGAGAAGACGAAGTATCATTATCTATAATGGAAACCATTAACAAAATCCTCTGGGACTAGCTCCTATGTTAAATATCAAACCCAAAAAGGTTGATGTTTAATTTATTTATTTGCCAATTGATTTATTCCAGTTTACCAATGTAGTTTATGAAACTTCGTATATCTGTATCCATGACATAGCTAGATTATCATCATTCATTTCCAAGCGTTGCCTTTCGAATTTAATTATGGAATGTATTCATTGGGCATTGGGTTAGAAGCCTTTGAAATTGATTATCGTTTTGTTTCGTGTTCTCTACCCACAGGTAAACTAACTTTCGTCCAGCAGCCATCCATGCATGAATTTTTCTTATTGTTAAGTTGAATTTGAAAACACATTAGTTAAAGTTGGCTGGAAGCATAACCAAACAATGATAGTTGAAAACTCTTCCCATTGTGCCACTATAAAACTCTGACCAAACTAGAAGAAGCCTTTTTTCAGTAGATTGCAAACATGCAAGAAAAATCTACAGATAAATATACTCAGAGTCCTTCCTAGGAAACTTGGCTAGGAGTCATGTAACAATGGTATGCATGTATGTGTTTAATATATGAGTGCATGTGTGTGTCTATGTGTGTGTGTTTGTGTTGTATTATTTGTGCTAAAAACGTCTGCAAGTTGACAGCATGATGCCAGTTCTGGCCCGCATAAGTATGCTACAAAAGCAAGTTTCTAAAGAGAAGGTAGAAGGAGGCCGACTCTGTTGTAGATGTGTGTTTGTGTGTGTGAGTGTGTGTGAGTGTGAGTGTGTCTGGGTGAGTAGGACATAGCAGAACTCAAACAAGCATTCGAATAGTGTGACATATTACAACACTTACTTCCCCGCCCAAAACCAAAAGCTCCACATCTCTCTCTCTAGTTTGTTCTCTCTGCCGCCCAATCGACAGGCTTTTAGTAGTTCACATTTGTACAGGGAAAATATGTCAATTTAGGGATTTCTACTAGTTGGGCAGATCAATGGGAAACACAGGAAAAAAAGCGATAGGCCATTTTATTATTGGTTTGCGGTCAGTTGTGTGGTTTAGGCCAAAGCATTTTTATTACATCTGCAAATTGCATTGTTAATTTCCAAGTGCGGTTAACCAAAAAATCACAAAAGACATCACAAAAATTTCAATTGAAAAGATAAAATTATAAACGAAAAAGGCATTTTTTGTATATTTCAAATTAGACGACTCTAATAATTTGAATATTAAATTTCAATTGTGTATTTTTGGAGCATTTCCTAGAAAAAAGAAGCATGAACGAAAATAGAACATTGTCAGTGCTGCTCCAATTGTTGGGGGCTATCGATATCCAGTTTATTTGTTTTAGCATGAAATGTTTTTCCGTCGTCCTTTTGGCAAGTCAACAATGTACGGCAAATACACGTATCTATGTCAAATATTATTCTATTGTAGCACAGCGACAGTTGGACAGGATATGTGGCACTCTCTTGTTGTTAGATAAATCTAGCAACAACCAAAATTGTCTGTAATTTCATGTAAATAATGCCACCATATCGACTATAGTTTTTTCGTATCTAAGAAAGGCAAAAGTCCCAGTCCCAGTCTCATCATCCTCATCATCATCATTATCATCCACAGGATGTGTGTGTGTGTGAAAATCCTCCCGTGTGTATATTAGGGCGTGGTCCGTTCTCTGCTTCAACGCACTTTTCCAACTGAGAGCATTTATCCTGCTCCAGAGATTTTTGCGCCTACTAAATAATTTATTATTTCGTTAATGGCCATTGCAAGAATTTTGCCCTCATGTCAGTTGGCTTTAACTTCGTTTAAAGCCGAATTCAAAAATATTTCCCATGGCAAAGAGTTGAGAGTTTAATCAAAAGTAGTTCGAAATCCACACTCTACTCTCCTCTTTCTTTTCCATTTCTAACTAATCTTCCGCCACATTAGCCGGTTAGAAGGCTTCTCGCGCTTGTTGGGGATTACACATCACTTTCATAATGGCGCAAGAGTTACGTCTTATGTAAAATTCATAATCCACTTTGTCATGCCTTGAAATCACAACGATTTAAGCCACACACACACACACCACTACCCATTCAAGTGGAATGCCAATGGGTGTCTGCAGACAAGATAAATTACCAGTCACTTTCTCGCTTTACCATTCATTTCCCTTCAACCAGAACACGACCCAAAAAGGTTCACAAGATGCAAGTTTAAGTTGCATTTGTCACAGAAAACTATAAGTTGTTTGAGTCGAAATCAATACGTGGTCCTTAAAGTCCATTTCTTTCAAATTAAAAAACAGATTGCAGCTTTTAATTAAGGCTTAAGGATGTCTCTATCTCACGGTAAACTGCTTGCTAAGTGCCTTCAATTAGGTCCCAAAGTGTTTTATGAAAAGACTTTTATAAAATCCTTTAAATTAGAGCGCATGAATATACTATATACATCAACTGGAATGTTTAATGTTAATCAAGATATTTATAAGAGACACTAAAAGCTTCAAGGGGTTGTTCTGCCTGTTGCACAGCTTAAAAATATCCTTGCATACCTTCCCAATAGAAGGCACCTACAGGGTATGGACACGCGAGCCTTTTCGTCGAATCGTTCATCATGGCCTGTGGTGACAATGAGATTAGCTTTGACAATACTTAAGTTATCCGAGATTTTGCGGTTTTGCAGTCTACGCAACTAATTGCAGGGGAAAAATGAGCAAGACAATTCACAATAACAAACACAAGAAAAAAAGCAATGCTGACAAGGACCTTTCAGTCTCCTTCTAATCATAATACAGATATAATTCTGTGATTTTTTGTTCTTTTGTTTGTTCTTATTTTCTTGGGGCTCTGTCAGTCCGTGTTTGTTGTGCGTGATGCTTATCATTCTGATTACGTGGCAGTTTTAGTCATAAAAAGAGAGCAGAAGAAACCAAACCAAAAAGCAACGACCCAAGCCAACTCGAGGGAATGACATGTTGAAATGTGTGCAAATCGTGTGAGGGGCATATTAGCGATGAGGCCGTGAATGGTTTCGATCTGTGACTAACTTTTGTGATGAATTATTCATAGAAAGTTTTGGAAATATATTTTTCTATCTTTATCTGGTATTCTTATCTATTTGCAAATAAATATTTAAATTTTAATTTTGGCCATAATAATGAAATTTGAATATTTGGCTTTAATTGCTTTGCGATTAAGTCCTTAATAACAAATTAATTAAAATTAAGTTGCCCTATTTAGGTCATTCGTGAATTTTATATTATTCATGAGAAAAATAATCAATTTATTTTGATCTGGTATCAAAAACTTTTTTCAATATGGTTTAACTATACCTAGTTATTTGAGTTAAATAAATGTATATTTCATTAAGATAAAATTGCGTTTTTGAAAGTGTTTTCATATGCAAATATTTTATTTTCTTCGTAAATGTAGATATACAATTTTTAAAAATATTATTATATTTGAATTCATTTAAATATTTTCTAATTTATGTGAATACGATTAATTGGAATGATATTGAGTTTGTGCGTTAGCTCTACAATTGAACTGAATTTCCATAAACTTGACTTAATTATTTCATTCAAGTATTAGTTAGATCAAATTTTCCCTAATATTAATTACCACTTTATGAACACTTCAATATAAACCCCTTAAATTAAAACATCTTAGGTAAATTAAGGTTTTTGTCAAACTTTTAGACATTTATTGCAGGTGATTTAATGACAGTTTGTTTTGATAGGCCAAATGCATAATTAACATGAATTCCAAGTAAAACTTTTAAAGACTGATCATCATGAAATTCGACTTATTCCTTAACAATTGATGATTAAATTGTTGAAACTAGAAACAAAGTTGTAAATTCGTTTTTGTTTATATTTTCGATTTTTACTTACTCATCTCTAATTTCGAGTAAGTAAAAAACTTTGCAGCTCATCAGGGCAGACAATTGCGCACTGATTGTATCTGTGATATATACACCAATACACACACACACCACAGATACACCACACATACATACACACATTCTGGCAATAAAGTTGCCACTGTGGTTGCCTTTCAACACAGAAATACATTATACTTAGTGCTGTTCAGTTGTTTGTGTTTGTGTCTCCCTCTCTGTGTGTGTGTGTGTGTGTGTGTGTTTGTCTTTGTGATGCTTCTGGTGTTTTGACGTTGTTGTTGTTGTTGTTGCTGTTGTGTATTTCCGTTGCCATTTTCTTTTTTGGTGGCCTGGGCTTTTTGCTATTGTTGGGGCTTGCCTCTCTCCCTCTCTCTCTCTCTCCGTGTGCCTTGTGCCTTTTGCCTTTCAATCTTTAGCCATTGTGTGCGAATTAAACGAAATGGCTAATGAAAAGTTTAACAGTCAATAAATAAAACCAGACAGCTCCACCAATCCAGACCCCCTCCCCATCCCCCGCTGGCCATTGCCCGGGAATGGATAATGGTTTTCAGCAAGTTTGTGCTACTAATAATTTTCAATTTCCAGTTGAAATTCACTTTTTTTCGAGCCCAAAAATTCTCTTTTCCCACGATCGTCGGCCATATATTTTAATCATAACTTCTGATTGTCTGTGGGGTAGGGGGGAGGGGGGCGCGGGTTTTGGGGGCAGGCCTTACCCAAGATGAAATTACATTAAAATATATGAAGAAGGCTTTCACTTTGGCTAACAATCTTTTCCTTTCACTTTTACCCGCCTTTGAGTTTATTCAACGAGAGCAACAACAAGAAAAAAGGAAGAGAAAAAACCCTTTTTAATTAACTCGCCCAAACGCGCAAACAAAAGACAAGCCGAAAGTGCGTTTTTCCTTTTGGTCCTTTTTGTTTTTTGTTTTCTGCAGCAGCAACAGCAGGAGATTTCTCATGCTTTTCCACTCCAACTCTATCGCTCTCTTTCTATCTTGCCGCTTTTTGTGCCGTTTTTCCGTTTCTCCTTCAGCTTTACAAATTGTATTTCAACGGTTTCGCGCTTCATTAAAATTGCTGTTAAAATAACACGCACATGCCGACGGGGGTGGAGAGGCGGAAAGGGGGTCTACACATATAAAGGAAGTGGAATCTCTTCCACAAGGACGCATAGAAAATGGCTAGAGACATGTGAGAGAGTGTGTGTGTGTGTGAGTGTGTGTGTGCCAAGCTGACAAGGCTTACAACATGATTTTGTGGTTCTCTTCATTTTTGTTTGCGTTCAAAAAATGTTTTTTGCGGATAACATACACACACACACACAGAGCACACCACACACACTTACACACACAACATATTCGCAGTTTATACAAACTGGAACAAAAAATAAGAGAAAACATGTCAGTAAACCGAAGTACAAAATGGAATTCGAAATTACAGCGTTACAGTTAACCCTAAAATGGCTGAACGACAAGTCACACCTCGCATTTCGAAGATCCTTGCTATAAAGTAATTCCCATCATCCTAGAATTTGCTACTAAGTATGGATTAGCAGAGCAGAGTCGGATGGAAGCCGCTAAACACACGAGTATCCGTGAGATACTTTGCGATTTCTTTTTGCTGGAATCAGTTATTAGCGGATAACTTTTGAGGCTTTGTGGCAACTTCTTTCATAGGGTTGCCATCTGTGGTTGGAAAAATGCCAAAACGGCTTTAACCGTTTCAGTATAAACATTTTTTTAATAGTTTTGAAATTACTGCTGTTCTGTAATATTTCGAATATCTTTTTCGTTGCTGGGTCGCAACTCGATTGACTTAACCATTTCTTATTTGAAAGCTATATGTGTGACATTTTTATTGAATTATTCCGAGTAGCCAAAGGATATTTCTCTTCTTTTCTGCTGGTTATTGAATTAAAAGCAATTGCAGCACTCATTTCTCATTTCTGAACCCATTTTCAAGAAAACAGAAGTGTCAGTATCACACCTCGACGACCCCAAAAGGGTTAAGGTAGTCGCTCTTTTTTCCTTCTCAGGATTTTGCAAACGGTCGCAGGTTTTCCTTTCGTATTTTTTTTCGCACTGTTTATTTATTTTATAGGCAGCCCCCATACCCCAACTGTTATTTTTGACCCGCGTTGGCAAAAAAAGAAACAAACAAAACAGGAAAAAATGTTTTTCCAATTTCGACACAAAGCGATTCCTCAGTGACACGCCCTCCGTAAGCGCCTCTCTTACCCGCTCTGAAGACATTAACCAATGGAGCTCAAAGAACGCCTCACTGACTGAGTGACAACAGACAACAGAACATTTTTTGTGCCATTTTCTGTACTCTTGGCAGGAGCAGGGAATATCGCTCTTTCCAGGATGTTTGCCACTGTGATGAGGCAAATAGAAATATTCGTTATTATGAAGCTTAAAACTTAATTCTCTGGAAGTTCCATCACAAAAATCTTGATCAATAATCTGGCAAGAAATCAATCATAAGTTAAGATTGCTTTGTTCGAGACTTCAAATCGATCGATCTTATCAAAATATAGGGAAATTGCTAAGAGCCCATGAAGATATTTACGAAGAAGATATTCATTTTGTATCTTTGATATAAAAAATATTTAGTTTCTGTTCTGTTTGAACCAAAGTGAACTTTCATCTCGCATTCATCATTGAATATTTTTAAGGATTTTGATCGATCAAAAAGCGCGTAGGTAAGAGTATAGACCCTTCAGCATAGCGGAATTGGATTAGGGCCCTTTGGGTGTTTTTTTTTTGTTTTTTAGATGGGGATAGAGGGGAAATACGCAACGGAACTTTGGTCGGTCCACGAGTATATTAAAAGCCAAAAAGTTAATGAACCGTTAGGCAGAGAAGCCACAATAAAATAGAATAGAAAGTAAACACAAAACAGGCAAAAGAACAGGAAATTTATTTATTACTTTGCCATTTCCCTCTTTTGTTTTCCCCTCTCCCGTCGCCCGTCTCCCGTTTTTGTTTTTGTGCTTTTTTTTTTTTGCTTTGCAGCGATGAAAATCTTCAAGTTGCTATTTAAAGTTGCTTTGTTCGACACGCGCAGCTGTTGATTTTAAATTGTTCTCCTTGTTGTCTGTGGTTTTGTCTGTTTCGCGTTGCTGGCTCCCGTCCTGGCTTGTGGCTTCTTTCTCCGTGTACATGTCGAGCGCGTCCGCTTTTGTCTTTGGGGCTCGCTTTATGCCATTGTCTTTGGCACTTGGTTCTAAGCGGTTGCTTGAGCTGTGAAACTGGCACGAGCATTTGCATTCTCATTTTCCTCCTCCAAGCATCGTCTCCTCCTTCAATTTCTTTTCTTTTCTTTTTTGTCTGCGGCTGCAGCGCACCAGAATACCGCAGAATGCTTGTCCGTTGTGTCCTTTTGTACCGATTCGTCCTGCCCACAATGTGAATGCTGGACAAGTGGACATTTTTGTGTACAATTTTGTGGCCAGTTGATTTGACAAGAAGTTGAACAGCAAAACGAAATTGAAGAATAATGCCTCTAAATTGAATTTAATTGAAGATCCTGGTAAAAGTGAAATTGAAATGCGGCAAGAATGAAATGGAAATAATGCAAAACAACGATTGAAATGGAATTTAATTAAATTATTGAATTCGAATTGAATTCAGAAGGGAATTAAATTTCACTGGAAGTGAATTGAAATAACATTGAAACGCAAGTTACAAAACTGTTAAATAAAATCTATCAAAACTAAAATAGTTTGAAATTACGAAAATATGTTATTGGAGATTTGTGAAAACGTTTTTATATTCTGATCATAAAGTTTCCTTTCATTCTGCGATTTGCATTTGACTTTGAAAACAAGTTTTAAGTCTGTGGCATAAAACCTATTTGCCTAATTAAAAGGTAACCAAAAGTCTTCCTCCTCGCCATCAAATGCTTCCGAATATTTTCGTCTCTCTTGCTTGTCAAGTTTACGAACATTTTAGAAGCCTTTTTCCCGCCGTATGTTTGTCCATTGAAAATGTTTACGACTTAAAAAGTTCCGTACATACACGAATAGTATATATAGAGTCATGATGTTGCCTCTTTTGCCAGGACATTCCACTTTTATTTCTTTTTTCTCTTGGCCTTTTTTTTGGTGTTTTACTTGTTTACTTTGTGTTGACTTTGTTTGCTGTTTTTAGCGTCGTCTAGTGCAGTGCACGGCGGCTGCCTAAGCAAATATTTGAGCAAGTTAATAGCCAAGAGCGATGCCAATGCAATGGCAACTCATCAGCACATCATCTGCGTATGGCTTTGTGTGTCCCCAGGCTCTTCGTTCTCCGTGTGGGGGAGCCCAAAAACGCCGTCAATGGCTCACGCCAATGCACAATACATTTCCACTTTATGCACATTTCCGGACTCGCGCGATGTGCTGCCGTTCTTGCCGGAGGACGAGGAAGAGGAGGAGGAGGAGAGGGACACAACAAGCAACTACTAGGAATAGTTCCCCGCAATACGCGGCATCCCATCCATACATGTTCTTTTCGAATGAACACGAGCAGAAGTGGCTGCAGGATGGGATGGAGGAGTCGTCGGATGCATCGTTGCGTTTCAATTTGAAGTGGCATCAAAAAGCCGTCGAGGCTCCGTTGTTGTCCTGGAAGCTCTTTTTACTGACTAAACCAGCAACAGAAGCTGCAGAAGCAGCAAGCAGCAGTTTTTGTGCATTTTCACGCGATTAGCGTTTGTTCATGATGCCTGCAAAAATCGATAGCATCTGCAGGCATAATAATAAGTGACCGAAAATAGAAAATACATTTTCGTTGCAGCAGCAGCAGCGGCAGCTGTGTTTCAGGGTCATCCGAATGCATTTAGGATTCGCCAATTCCAATTTAAAACAACTTTGATGTCAGTAATACTTATTATTATAGGTTGAAAGAATTTTAATTACATTTCCCTTGGCAATCTTTTAATTTGTGCCTTCTGACAAAGTGTTTCCTCTTGTATAGGAAAGCAAAACTAATACAAATACGAATGCTTATACCTAATTTTATTCAAATTGGAGCCAGCAAAAGTTATAAGCCATATCAAAAGAGCTCCAAATCCATAGATCCAACTACTAAAACACTTGTAAACTAAACTATCTCCAGTGTTGTACATATTTGTATCTACATTTCATCGAATTCACTTCATTGGAGGATTGAGGATTGTCTTGTTACATTAGATTATATCAACTGGAAAAACCTTGCCATCTCTCCGCTCTAACTTTTGTTCAAGTGAAATCTTTTGCTTTTCTCTTACAGTTCTGTGGGAAAATCACATTATAGCTATAAAATGGCGTTGTGCCCTGTGTAAAAGCATTTAGCCTGCTTAGCTTAGGTAATAGGACATCAGGCGACTGGTGGCTGGGGGCTGGGGGCTGGTGGGTGGGGCAGAGGTTTGCAAAAGTTGAGTGAAAATCGCAGCTTAATGCTGACACACATAGCCCAGCGCCAGTTTATTGGGTTAAGTGTACGGCAATTGCATCAGAGTGAATGTGTGTGTATCTGTGTGTGTGTGTGTGTGTGCATGTGTTAGTGTGTGTTCGAATTTGATTTTCAGCTTATGCACACTTGAAAAGTGTTTTCCCTGCGTTTCGTCGGGGAGCTCGCGCGTTTAAAACCGCTTTTCGTTTTTGTCATGCTTAAAAATAGAATTTATTGTGGCCTACTTTCGGGCTGAATGCGAAAATTTAAGCTGATTGCAAAGCATAAAATGTCTTGATTTGCCCTACCGAAACTAATCCTAGATGTTTGTCCTTTCCTTAAGCCTTTTGTTTACAATATTTCTCTCCACTTTCGTTTGGTTTGCCTTTTTTCTCATTTCATTCGTCGTTTTGTGTGTTTATGCGTTCTTTTTCGTGTGCTTTTGTTTGTGTTTGCCTCTCAGCTTATCTCGTCTGTGTTCTGGGTCATTTTCCGGCTAATGATCAAAGTGTGGACACTTTTTTTTCTCTCTCGACTAGGCAGTTTTTTCACTTTCCTCTTTGGTTTTTTTATTTGATTTTTTCTTTTTTTTTTTGGCAGCCTTGGCTCATAATAATGTAATCGACTGTGCAAAATGCGATAAACTCAAATTGCTGGCACTTAATGTTATGACGAAAATGAGCCAGATATATGTACAGACAAACAGAAAACCTTCGTTTTTGTAATCATCCAATTCTAGGGAATTTATGCGAAACCATTTAGCGTGAATTGCCTTTCATCTTCGAATCAAATAACTCAATAAAGACAAGCATTAAACGCCTTTAGATAATTTTCCTGTTCCCTCTAATGAAGTTGACCTTAATTTCTATATGAAAGTTTTCATATAAAATTAAAACCAAGTTTGCGAAAAGTAACTGGAGAACTAAAACAGATTCGAAGTGTATAAATTTGGTAATATGATAGAAGGAAATGATTCCGATCGACGTTTATTCTGCATCACTTAAGAGTTTGCTTTGAATAGCTTTAGCAACAACAAATGTTTTCTCTCCTAGACTTATTTACCAACCAATCCTTCCTATGCTCAATTTATCCTTAACGATTTCCTTTCCATGTGTAGTACAGTTATTGAACTATATAACTATATATCAAGTTGGTTAGCATAATTGGGCAAGCAAATTGCACACGTTTCCTTTTTAGTTTTTGTGGCTTTTTTGTTTATTAAGCTGAATGGAGAGTGATTTTCAATTATGCTCTCCACTCATGGCTGAAACTAACTGGAGAAAAAAATGGCGAATAATTGTGAAAAATGAAAATATAAACTTCAACGCTCGAGCGCACCTGTGCACTCGCTTGAATGCGCACGGCTGCGCTTTTCGATATCCTTCTGCCCCACCACCCGAAGTCCCCTCTATGCTCTACATTTTGCAACGTTTTGAGCTATTTCTTTTTTGGGGGTTTTTTGGCCACCTGCCATTTGGGGTATTAAAATTGGACATGGATCATTTGCAATTTTGAGCAGTTTTTCTCGGCAGTTTTTGGTTTTTGCCTGCCATTTGAATATGCATGGAATTCCGTTGCAATCGAGTGAAAATCAATTTAAAATTGTCTCCCGAAAAATAAAATAAAAATTGTGAGAGCGAATACCCAGACAATTATGTATACGCCATGTGTTAATCACTCTCCCTCTGCGCCCCACTCGTCTGCTCATTCCCTCCTTAAAAAAGAGAATCAGGTGCGAAAAATATTGAAATATTTACAATTAGTTTGTGATTCAAATCATTCGAACTAAAAACTTTTTGGGAAACATACAAAACAGACTGCTTAATCTCTGAAATTTGCTTAACTTTTACTCTTTTACATTGTCTCAGTAGTAACATTCATTGGATATGGGTTTGAATCGTGTTTATTTGATTTTCGAATGCTTTGGTGTATGTATTGAAATCAAAGATTGATAGATTGAGGCAGAGAAATTGAAATATTCACTCTAGCTTCCCATGACTACAAGTGGAAAGGGTATGTAAGTGGGTACAGATTAGAAACTATCATCACTCACACCTGAAAAAACGTCTCATTTGATGGAAATCAGTATTAGACGTAATAAAAGTTATAAAACCAAAATGTTTTCTGCATCAAAAGTAAAAGAAACAAACAAATGCTCAACGAGATATTTATACATTTTGTGGGTGTAGTTAGATTGTTTTATATATATAGTACACACTTATTCAAATTCAAATGCTATTAGCATACATTTGCCTCAATATTCACGCAAAGCAAATTGTTTTTCCATTTCTTGCTTCCCATTTGAGAAACAGCAAACAAATTCACTTAACTATGCAACTTTTACAACAAACTTGCAACTTTTGTTCTTCTGCGCAAGCACCTCTCCCCTCACACCCGCCCCACCTTCCATTTTTCAACTCCGCACTCCAATCCTATAAATAAATCAAATCCACAATCCAGTAGCAGCACTTTTGCCTTTTGCAATATACATTTTGTATACGCTTTTTCCTGGCCAAAAGCAATTTACTGCCATTGTGGAGAAACAAAACCCATACACACACACACCCCACCCCCCCATACACACACCCACACATAGACATAAACAATTTTATTATATTTTAAATAAATTGCACACAAATGCACTTATTCAATTTTTGTGTTGCTAAAAGAGGGAGAGGAAAAAAGAAAAATTAAATAATCAAAGTGGTAAAAATAAGCAGAGTTTTTTTGCTGTTACCGCAAAACACTTGACACGCTCAGCTGCCGTCGAATGGATAACGCTGTGTCGTCCTGGCGGCATCCTGATGGCATCCTGGTGTGTGACCAAATCCCCAAGCTATGCTCCCATGCAAGTGGCCCACTCGAAAGGATAACAGGGCTAAAACAAAGAGGAACAACAGCAGTAAAATGGATGTGAGCAAATGCCAATAAATGCAAATAAATTTAAGCTTATTCCTTTCGCTTGGACGGCCCGGCCAGTTGCTGTTGTAGTGAGTCCTGTGTGTGTGTGTGTGTGTGTGTGCGGTTTTGTTTTATGCAACAGCAAAAAAGCAATCAATATTTTGTGTACGGTAACCCAACACTATATATCCTATATATAGTAAGCAAAATAATGACATTGAGTTCAAAATGTGCCATAAAGAACACAAGAAGGAAATGCCAAATCCAATATGTAGAGGAGCAAGTTACCAGAAAGTAATGTGAAATGTCAATGAGAAATTATCCAGTGATTGGCTGAGCAATTCAATGATTTAAGTAACTAGAAGTGGACAAATAGATTTTGAAACTAAAAGGGCATCCCAAGCATCTCTCTCTTATTTGTTCCCATCGAACTGAATTCCCTTCATTCTGATGAGGCCAATTCCCATCCCGTTTGTGGAATAAATATGCGAAACTCAATTCATATTGATTAAATTTATTTGCAATGTTCTTCAAGCTTAGTGTAAGACCAAATGGAAAGAGGCCCTAGTAGTATAGTTAAATTTAAGTTTGGTTTTAAAAGTAGATCGAGTAAATGGGGACCTTAAAGCTAACCAGATGTTGACCTCCAATTAAGAGCCACTTAATGGGGTAAACTTCTCGTGGGCGAGTTCATCCTCCCTAGGAGTTCTTCTGCAGCACCTTGACAACGACGCTCTTCACCTCGGTGTAGTTGGACAGGGCATATTCACCGTTCTCACGTCCGTGTCCGGACATCTTGTAGCCGCCGAAGGGAGTCTGCGAGGCCAGCGCATTGTAGGTGTTCACCCAGACAGTGCCAGCTCGGAGGCCACCGGCCAGATAGTTGGCCTTGTCCAGATCCTTGGTGAAGATGCCCGCAGCCAGGCCATAGTCCGAGTTGTTGGCACGCTCAATGACCTCGTCGAGATTCTTGAAACGGATCAGCTGCTGGACGGGGCCGAAGATCTCTTCGCGTGCAATGGTCATGTCATCCTTGACATCGGCAAACACCGTGGGCTCGACATAGTAGCCGCATGTGTCCTTGGGGCGTCCGCCACCGGCCACAAGCTTGGCGCCTTCCTTCTTGCCCTCCTTAATGAGGCACAAGATCTTTTCCATCTGCTCCTGGTTCACTTGGGGTCCCTGTTCGGTCTTGTCGTCGAAGGGATCGCCCACAACGCGCTTCTTAGCCCGTTCCGCCGAACGCTCCACGAACTCGTCGTAGATCTTCTCCTCCACAAAGGTGCGGGATCCGGCACAGCAGCACTGACCCATGTTGAAGAACAGGCCAAAGTGGGCAGTCTCCACGGCGCAGTCCAAGTCCGAGTCAGCCAGAATGATGTTGGGCGACTTGCCACCCAGTTCCAGGGTGACCCTCTTCAGGTTGGTAGTACCCGAAGCCGTCTGAATGAGTTTGCCCACATCGGTGGAGCCTGTGAAGGCCACCTTGTCCACATCAGTGTGATTGGCCAGGGCTGCGCCAGCGTCCCCGAATCCGGGAACCACATTAACCACACCCGGAGGGAAGCCGGCTTCCTTCACCAGCTGGGCAATGTAGAGGGCCGTCAAGCTAGTTTGCTCTGCAGGCTTCAGGATGATTGTGTTGCCCGTGGCCAGAGCTGGTCCCAACTTCCAGGCCATCATCAGAATGGGGAAGTTCCAGGGGATGATCTGGCCGCACACGCCCACAGGTTCGTGGCGCGTGTAACTCAAGAACTCGCCATCCATGGGAATCGTCTTGCCGTGATTCTTATCGGCCCAGCCGGCGAAGTAGCGCAAGTTCTTGATGGACATGGGCACATCCACATTGTACGACATGGCATAAGGCTTGCCATTGTCCAAAGTTTCGAGACTCTGCAAAGAAAGAGACGTCAAATCGGGTATCGAATATGTTGTCGTTCTAGGTCAACTTACAGCCAAATAGACTTGATCACGCTCCATGAGATCAGCCAGACGATAAATTAAACGTCCACGCTCCGAAGCGTCCATGCGACGCCATGGGGAACCAATCCTAAAAGAGAAAAAAACAATAACTATTAATTACACAACTGTACCCATATTTCGGTGGAATATTTTCAATAGAAAATATGAATAGAAACAGGAAGTGAACTTTCTTGAGTTGTAAGCTGTGTCTCCTTTTTCCGCTTTATCTAGTTATAATTCCCAACTAGTTTTAGCGTTGAAGTAGTGGAATCGCCTTGCAATTCTGCTTTGGAGATTACTAACTGCAGAATGATCAGCATGACCCTTCTATGGGTTAAATTCTTACTCACTTGAATGCTTGGCGAGCTGCCTTTACGGCAATGTCGATATCGTCCTTGCCGCCAGCTTGAATTTCGGCAATTGTCTGCTCGGTGGCTGGGTTGACGGTGCCGAAAGTTTTTCCCGACTTACTCTTGTGCCACTCATTGTTGATGAAAAGCTAAAAAAGAAAAAAGAAATTAACAAGTTAATATTATGTTATCAAGATGAAAAGAGACGATTCCAACAGAAGTAATAACAATTATTTACCTAGGCCACTCCCCAAAAACTATCTGATAACCACTTGACTTGCAGTTCATTATTGTTCATAACCGCAATCAGACGATGTATGTATATAAAGTGTGTACTATATCCCACCTTGTAATCGAAAACGTGTGCCCGACCACCGACCGACCACCGACCGACCACCGACCGGCCAAAACTGATTAGAATTGAGTGAGGGAATGCCACACACTTTGTTTATATTAATTTTATATTATTTGTTGTTCCTATATACATTAATATGTATTCCGAACACCTCTCTCTTTCTCTCTCTCGTTTATTTCACAATTTGTTTTCGTCTTATCGAGGAGTGACGCGATCAAATAAAAACTTTCCGCTAGACGATGCCAAGCATAAATGTTTCCGAATCTGAATTAATTTTTTGGCACTGCCGGTCGGAGGCGCGTGTAAAAATCGTCTGAGTAACCGTCTGGGGAACCGGTTCGAATGGCAATCATAAAGAAGCCATCAAAAAGTGTGCCATCTTATCTATCAGCTGTTTTTTGAGCACTCCGAAACGGAGAGTATAATTTAGTAGATTAACCAAAAAACTAGTGGAAGTAACTTTCCGAAGAGGGCCAACATTACAATCTTAAGTGATTAAAGCAAAACTTTCATGTAGATTAAACTCAGAATTCCAGAACATTGTAAGATTAATATTGTGGGGACAGACTGTACTTCCAAACGAAAGCAATTGGTTAGGCTTTCGGGGAACCAACACAAATGTTGGCTGAAGTTATTGCATATAATAACTAACATTAAACATTTATTTCCTTAACATTTTGACTTGATCCTCCCCCGTTAAGCAGTAGCTTAATTTGCCTTATTCAACTTCGTTTTATCTCAACAATTGTTATTATTATTTATCTCATGTCATTCAATTGTCATCGTATTCGCACGCGCAACAATTTTTTCGACCAGATGTTTTAATTGACCGATTCGTTTATAAAGTTTTAAATATAAACGAACTCATAGAATAGAACAAATTTATGCAAATTATCTGCGGCAAGCATAAACATATCGTTATCTGTATACCCTTACAATAATTTCACCATAGATTGACACACTTTTAGTATTAATAATGAGTCTTTGTAGTCCGCCATGATCTTTACACTAAGTTTGCTTATTTCTCCCTTCTCAAGGACCAGGTCTATATTTTCAAATCTCACATTCAATTCGTTTGCTTTTTCAGATAAAAGCAAACCGAAATTCTATGGCTTAACTCTTAGTTAAGGCTGTTGCATTTTTAAAATTTGAAGGTAGTCTCAGAATCAACAGATGATCATGTATTAATTTTTGTACTTGTTCAACTGTGATTAATTACAAGTTTAACTTGATTAATTACAAGTTTAAAATTAAATTAAGATGTATGCTGATAAAAATATAATAATTATACGGAAGAGATGAACTACAGATAGCTTTTAAAAATAATCGTACTAATTTATAGGCAGACAGACATGACTCAATCGACTCTGGGTAGGAGATACCAAACAAACATACATATGACAAACATCTGACAAAAACTCGGCAAGAGAGTCGAAAAATATATATTCCGCAGAGAGAATGCAATCGAATCAGTATTTAAATTTTTGGCGTATTTGCCCCCAAAACTGTTTCACTTTTGTTTGTTCGCGTGCGAGAAAGGTAGTGACGATTTCGGGGGATGGGGGATGTGACATAACAGCAATCGGAACGACGGAATAAAGAAAAAGAGCGCAAAAACAACAACCGGCGACTACAAGGGGTTCTACTATATATACTCACACACACCCAGTCAAAAATATATATGTACATAAGTAGTATACATATACAGATAATATTTTGTGTATGGCCTTTGTCTAACAAGCGTTTTAGCTTTTTATGCCGGTTCTCGGGTTTGCTTAGGCAATTTAATCCCCTACACTTAGGGGTAGACTCACAGTTATTTTTTTTCTTGTGGCGTACGTGAGACGATAATTGTGGGAATATTCTGATTCAGGTAGGGTATGAAGAAGTTGTCTATATGATCAGCTGCAATGTTGCCTCTCTCAAGGTCAAGCAAAGCAAATCTACTTGAAATATATGTCGGAAACGTGCTATAAATTAATTTCTAATGATAACACAAAAGTTTATTAATACATTTGTTTGCTAGTAGTACTTACCCCCGTGTAGAGCACCTCCGGAGCAGTCTGAGGCTTAGGTATGGACGAGTACTTTGCCACGGCACCAGCCAAGTTATTCTTCTGAGCAAGCAATAAGCTGCTGCTGGTCTTCAAAATGCGCTGCATTTTATTTTATTATTACACTTATATACACTAGAACCAGAGCTGGAAACCAGAAATGCTTGCTAATTGCTCGGCGGTCGGTGAACAACTGTGCAGGAGGCCTCAGCAGTTCCACTCGCGAAAGCTATGCTAAAGTGGTTTCTAGAGATGGCTTCGGTCGAGGTGGATTGCCCTGTTCACTCTCTGCCTTTGGCTCTGGGCGTGTGTGCTGATAATGCCAAACACTGTGCGTGTGTGTCTGAGAGCGTGGGGAAGTGCTGCGGACTTGAGTGCTGCTCTCTTGAGTGAGTTCTCTGGCGCTGTGTGGAGAATAGAAGAAATATATATACATACCTATATCATATACAATACTGATATAGTAGAATGAAAACAATTTCTAAGAGTTGTTGACAGCTCTCCGAGTGAGAAGGAGATGAATAAGTGTGGAAAACAAAAGTAAAAATGCCATTAAATAAATTGCATTTTGCAATTTCTCTCGCACAAATCCGTAAAATTTACATGATATGCAAATATTCTACGACATAACTCGTAAAACCCTTTATGTTAGGCACTTGAGTAGACGGAATTTAAAATAAAATTTAAGAAAATTCACTTCACAATTTGATTTAATAACCGCAATTTCACATTTATTGAAGTATTTATCCGAGCGATCGTACGTTACGGGTTTACCGCAGTTTGATACTAATAAAATGTTCTACTTTACCTTTAAGGTCCAAAAAATGATTCACAGGAACTCTTAAATAAGTTAATGTCCAAAAGAAACAAAAAATTTAAACCAAAAAAAATTTAGGGTTAAAAAATGAACTTGTTATTCATCTTTCGACTGAATTACAAATGAAATTTCTTAGATTTTTATCCTTCGTTTTTATCAACCAAGTTTTGAAAATTTTTCCCAAGCTTGCTATGTTTTGCTTTATGGAACATCAGAAATCTGTTCGTTATTATATCTCTTGTTTATATATATGCATTATCAAGCTACAAATAGGATAGCAAATAGGTAGGATAGAAATTGCCATCACTTCTGGAGGTCTTAAAACACTTCATGGGGTCCTTTTTTGCCCCAACTCACCTAGCAGCTACATAAAATATAAATACCAACATTTGTTTAAATCATTCACATCCATCAATAGATTGAGAATTTTAGTTTAAATAATTACAATTTGTTAAAAGTTTACTCAACTCTAGAAATATTAAATGCATAAAGACAACAGAAAGCCAAATACCTCAAATTGCTCTCGCACGAGCAAACAACCTTATCGCCCTTATAAGCTTTATGTACTTATATATTCTCAGTCAATCTGCCACTCTCTTGATTAAAGTTCTCCGACTGCATCGTTTGATTCATTATGTATTTTCTCCTCATGCCTCATGCCTCATGGTTGTGGTATACAGGGTATTAGCCAGTCTGTATTCGTATTATTCAGCTCAAATGCTGCTTTTGCTTTGTCCAGTATACTTCTAGTTGGTTGTGGAGTGTCCACAAATTTCTAAGGTCCATTTGTAAGCAGATAATGAATTTTCTATACATGAAAACCAAAACGAAAACTGAGAAAACAAGAAATAATTATATGAGAAGTAAATAAATAAAATACGTGCATTGGAAATTCTACCTACTCTGCTATTTGCTTTGCTTTAAATAAATTTGACTCGGTAAATAAGAAAATATTTCACTTAAAATAAATCATAGTAGTTGTTAATTTATTTTCCCCATTGTCTAGTTTTTCGGCTGTCAACAGATATATTTAAAAATCTGAAATGAAATCCGATTTTATTGAATTTATGTTTCACTCGTAAATTGAAAGCTTACCGCGACTGTCAAAGTCAGCGAAACTAATTCGCGAATCGAAACCAAATCGAGGAAGACAGAGTAGGAAAAATATTTCTATTTTCATTTGTATTTGGCCCTGTCCAATGGTGTCCCCAGGCTGTCCCTCGAGTGTCCATGCCTGCCATGGTCAATTACCATTGTCAAATAACATCGGATTGCTCCCAAAACATTGCCATAAACTTTAATGGCGATTGTTATGTGGTGGTGGACCCTGTTATTGATGATCATGCTGTCCTCAGCCGAATGAAATATTTAATACCCGAAAACAAACGGCAAAATGAAAGATATACTATGTATATATACATATCGTATATATGTAAGTATATACAAATTGCATGTGGACAAGCCAGCTCAGCAACACTTAAATGTCAACTGACATAAAGTTTAATGCACTGATTTTTCATGGCTCATCCTCAGGCCCTTGGCCGGGTCCAGGCAGGGTCCTGCAGGGCCTCAAAAGGTCTGGTTATAAATGTGCGAATGAAATTTAAAACAAATTGTTGGAAATTACTTCAATTGAATTTAATTATGTCTGGTGGGAGTGCTGCGGCCTGTCCGCCAGCAGCGATATGTGCATATAGAATTTTATGGATGATTACGTAAATGAAGTTTGGTTTATGCGTGCCAGCGAAATATTGATGGGCATATTTTCAATAATTTCCCCCTCAATTGACTTGCCAATTTGTATGTGAAACAGATGATAAATTCATTTTCATAGGGCGAGGTCTATCCGAATGAGTGTAACAGGCGTTGGAAGGAAAAGCATACATACAACTGACTTCAAGGGAAATCAAATTTATATAGAGGAAGTAGATTTATATCTTTAATAATTTGTGCTATTGAACATTCCAGCTAAGTTGGGATCTACAAGGAATACAAAAAACTTCAAGCTCTCACAGTTGGAACTCTTTTTCCATTAGAAACAAACTTTTTGTAGTTTCCTTTTATGAAGATAAGCAACCAAAAATGTTTATTTTATTTTCCGAGTCTTGCGAAAACTATCGAAATGTGTTAAAGAAATGTTTTTTTGTAATCTTTGCATCATTTATCATATATTGCGCATACGACCCGTGACACACGACTAGCATTATGATTATTCCTGTCTTTGAACTTAATACATTGTTGTCCCTCTTTGCATATTGCCCCCTTTCTGTTTGACTATCAATAATAATCTCGAATTTCTTCTATCTAAATTGACCATTTGTTAGCTTTTGTCAACGCAAACAAATAGAGGAAGAGGGAAAACCATTCATTTTCATATATTTTTTGCCTAGCTAATGATCTGTCAAGGCTACTTCAAACAAAGGAATTTATAGATGCCATTCAAATAACTATATATATATACATACATATATATAGAAAAGCATAACCCCCACGCAGATATCTAGGAAATTCGAGTCCACAATGGTGACCCACTTTTTGCATGCGTTCCGAGTTGTGGTTTATGCTTCCTTCTATTCCTCTTTTTTTTTTTGGCCAAAAGGAAGGACAAAAAAAATGGGTATAGGGAGTCCAAGAAGGAAAAAAAGGGTCAGCAGAAATGTATGCAAATGGCTTTTGGCTGGACTTTGCTTACACTTTTGCTCGATTTTCCTTTACGAGAATTGTGTGGCCACGTAAAAAGACCATATACACACACACACACACACACACACACACACACACACACACACTAGGAGGACCCAAAGTAATTTGGCAACTAATTTTGGTATTTATTTGCAGATATGAAACGTACAAGGCCACGCTCAAGAAAATACCCGCAACGCGTCTCTCACGACTGACCGAAGCGCTGGCCAATTATGATCCGGTACTCAATGAATATTTCTTTGATCGTCATCCTGGTGTCTTTACGCAAATACTTAACTACTACAGGTGAGTCAGGTTAATTAACTTAACGAACTAATGAGTTGGTCGTGTCCATGCATACAAAATAAAAGCCAGACTTTCCTTTCCTTTCGAATTCGCTTTCATTATGAATATGTTTTGGATGCGAATATCAAATATTAATTGATTTCTTTCTTTAGATTATGTTTAATGGATTTCTTATCATTTTACTTTTCTTTTTGATACTTTTTAAAGCAATTCATGCTGTCGTTGTATATCTTATATACATTATCATAGATACGTGTCAGATAGTCACCACACTCGAGACGCTCATCAAGTGGAAAATCTTCACTATCGTCTGAAAGAACTTCTGGTGAAGTCGTCTTATCCAATTTGTCACACCTTTCGTTGTTTTCACAGCCAAGTATTTTAAGTAAAAGCCACGATCGAGCCAACTTCTGTACTTCAATCTCAAATTCAATTTTGCTTACATCCGCAGGATCTACTTCGTCTTTGCAAGCCTCCAATCTCTTAGCAGCCTTTGTAAATACCTTGTACAATCGTTTAAAATGTGGGACAATGCATTCCTGAATTGATTCTTCATTAAGGAGACTACTAAAGTTTTTTCCTAGAATGCCAGCTACAAGACACCACAAAAGGAAGATTGTCACCTTCATAGTCATCTCGGTATCAACTGAAGGCTTTGTTGGTTGGATACGTATTAGCTTTCGCATTTCATTAATGTAAAAATTGGTTAGCTTTATGCTAATTAGGTGTGAAATTCACATTTAGACATACAGCGCAGATCTTTCCTCTTTTTGGCCACGTTCTACAGTTGCACAGTGGTTCGTCTGGTAAAAGTTGTGGAAGTTAAAAAGCTCTTTGAATTTCAAACTACATATAAATCAGAAATATATATTTCAAATGAAGTTAGTTTTTAAAGTTATCGAGATATAGGTGTTAACTTAAACAGCGTACACACAACGTGAGTCTACATTCCACATTTGGTAGCTCTAGCTCTTATAGTGTCCGAGATCTCGATGATCATACAGACGGACATGTCTCAATCAGTAATAACTTAATTTTATCCCATGGATGCAACGTGTTCGCCATGGTTATTTTTTCCAGCTGTTTAGATCTAACATGATATTTCATGGAAATTTGACTTGGTTAATTTTTATTTTATATGATTTTCTCTGAAAATAAACTTATCCATGTGCTAAAGAAACTCTTATAAAATTGTTAAATTAAAATCTAGAAGAACATTGGCTCTCAGATTAAATCTCTTATTTCAAGTATCTAAACATCTTTGGCTCAATCTTTGCTTGGCAAGTTAACATTATATGTTTTTCTTGAAATCTTCTGAGCGGATTTCTTAAATAACTTACGCGCTTCTCTTCTGTCTTTTCTGGTTGTTGGCAAATTACAATATAAATTGAATGAAGCTTCTGATATCGATATAATTGGATTATGCAAAAACCCTGTTGGCCCTTCCACTGCCACATCCACATCCTTTACCTCCTGCCCTGTGCCTTGTGCCTGATGCAAAGGAAGAACTCTTCCTTGGTTTTTGCCTTTGACATCGTTTGTTGTTGCTGTTGGTTGGTTTTGCTTGCTCTGGCTAATTGAGTTGGAAAACTGTTTGCCAAAGCCTTTGGCAATATGAGATTGTCTACTATTTTTTTCCCCTACTCTGCTGCTCGGTCGTAATCAATGAAGAGAAGAGAATGAAAATGGAGATGCTGACATTGTTTTCTTCATTTGCAGCTGGCTGCAGTTCCCCGTTTCCCTCGGTGATGGGTGATGGCTGAGAACAAAGTTTCATTAATTTCCAACAACTTAAGTTATCACGACAGACAGACAGACAGACAGACGGACGGACGGACGAGCGTCCCGGAGAACACCTCCAAGATAAATGAGCCCGCTAATGAGCGGGTCTCGTTACTCGCTGCCTCAAGACCCAAAAAATGTAATAAACTTTACCCAAGCTCAAAAGTTTAGATTAATGGCAGTGGCTGAGTTTCGTGCTTCTGTAATTAAAATATTAGTTTATTTATTGTTTGGAGAGCAAAATGTAATGCATTTTGATGAAGCCATCATAATAAATCGGCTTAATAAAAATATTTGCTTAATATTTGTTCTTTAGCAAGTTAAAGTGGAATTAGTTACGGCTTAATAAAATTCACAAACAAATTTTAAATTCAACAAATGATTATGCTTATCTGATTTTAAGAAACCAAAAAAAAAGGAAATTCCTTATAGCACATTTCTATCTGTTAACTCAGTATTGAATTATCCTGTTTTAGTTTCTTTGATCCACTTGAAGTATTCATACACTTCATTCAAATACTTCTCATTTTAAATCTGGACTGGGAGCATCTAAGGTATGCCAATTTTACCTACAAATGCCCTGCCTTACCTGCAAATTGCCCTTCTTCCATATTTATTTTCACCTGGATGCTTCTGATCAGTTGGTCACCAATCAGAAGTGACCAAGCTCAGTGTGAGGAATCCTTCACAGAAGCTATTATTATTGTACCATCAGGCACACCAATTGAAATTGACATCAATCCTTTGAATCCTTTGCCCGAAATTTATGCACAGTTAATAGTTGAAAGCAGATAATCATTGACCTCAGTCGACGGTTATAAAAGTCATCTTGAATATTCATTAATGTTGGTCTCATGCGGTGGAAATATTCGTTATGCACAAGCGAAACAATTCCCACCTACGGAGAGCTGCACCATAAAGTAATTGGCATTCATGAAATATTTCCTGTTGCGGCGTTGAAATCAGAAAACTTGGTGAGAGCTTTTCGCAGATTGGAACTCTGGGGCAGGGCTTATGGCAGGCCAGGATGGGCAGAGATGGCAGGACAATGCATATGGATTTTGCCAATCGAAACCAATCAGCGATTTACGTGAAATGTCATGGAAACGACTGCAGTGCGTATTTAAAGATTAAAGGAAATGCCAAAAAGTGGGAAACAAACGGTTTGTGGTGGAGTATGCGACTAAGCGAGTCCTTGCGAAAGAGTCTCCATGTTCGCATACCGGCAAATTAAATATTTAACATTCATTTAAAGAGTTTAGAAGTCGGGAAAGTCATTCGTATCATTTATTATTTTAATTGGTTCATTTGCTCATAAATTGTTACATCAAAAACAATTTTTTGCAAGAATATAAATTATTAACAACTAAATATTTTTCTTTTATTGTTTATAAGTCTGAGTAGAACTTTCTTGTTATTAAGTCGTATCTTTCGAGAGGCGAATTGAGTTATATAACATTTCTTGGCCCAGTTGGGCAGAAAGTTAACACGTTTCAAATTAATGTGAATACGCAGATCGAAGATGTACAATAATCGAGAAGACAATTTCTGTAGGGAAATGTACCTCGTTTGACTATTAAATAATCTTCTGTCTGATCGAGAAAGAAATATAAGAAGTAAAGAGTATACAATTTGGCAGGGTTAACTTTTGCCACAGAGAGACCTTCCCTCGCTTCATTGCGATTAATTGGGCAACCAAAAGCGTCCCATATCATAACCCAAAAAAAAATCCTTCGATGACTTTGTCGTTTTATAATGAAACCTGCGGCAATTTACGATATCTCACTTATAGGTGGAAGAGAGGGCAAGCGGGGGGACGCAGGAATTGAGGAATCAGGGACTAGAGATCATCATGCTGCTGCCAACATTGACAGGGAAAAAATTGCATAAAATATGCACAAAAAAAAGGGACATTCTGGCCAGGATATGCACACGTGAAGCAGATGGCCAAAGGCGTGTAGCACCGAAAAATAATAAAAATAAAATAAAATGGGAAATGCGAAAAAAATGTGGGAAAAAGGCAAATGAAACAAGGCAAGGCTGGTCACTAGCTGATATGGCATTACAAGTTGGCCAGCAACAACTGTGGACAAGGCCACCTGGCCTCCCCGCCCCTCCCCTCTCTCACTCCCATTTGCTGCAATTTGCACACGGCAGAAAAAAAGAAAGTAGTAAAAATTTGTTGCACATGCAGCAGGCCAAAAGTTGTTGAACGAACAATGGGCCAAGGCATTATTATGAATGTGGTAAATGGTTGAATGGGAGATGGGAATGGAGATGGGGAGAAGGATGTGGTGGCCACACCATGTCCAAGTCTTTACCTTCACACGCACACACACACACACACACACACACACAGCCGTTTACCTGCTGCCATGCATATGCAGGTGATATGAGAAGCATTTTCATTGCTTTCCCCTGCCACTCTACGAATAAGTCTTCACCAGTTTCGCAATTTGTAGCCACACACAGACACGTGCCCTTTTGGCCAAAACCATGCAGAGCGACAGGCAGACAGACAGACAGATGGGTGTGTGTGTGTGTGTGTGGTAAGTCCATGAATTGGTTTAGATACAAGTTCATAAATGCAAAATGCTTCTGAAGAAGATTGAATGATTTAATTGCTCCGACTCTGGTGGGCTTGGCATTTCAATTAATGAGCTACGAGGGTGGAGTAATTACGTTGATCCTCCCTTGCACCAGTGATACGACTCCATTTCCATTTTCAGAACTGGCAAACTGCATTACCCGACAGACGTTTGCGGCCCTCTGTTCGAGGAGGAGCTAGAATTCTGGGGATTGGACTCGAATCAGGTGGAACCCTGTTGTTGGTCGACTTATAGCATACATCGCGATACGCAAGTAAGTGGAGTTAGCCCCATCCAAATGGCCATTTTTAATTGTCCTCCGTTCTCCAGAATACCTTAGCCATATTAGATAAACTAGATATTGAAAATGAGAAACCCACAGAGGAGCAAATAGCACGACTCTTTGGCTTCGAGGAGGCTCTAAGCAACGGCGAGCTTAATTGCTGGCAACGTCTGAAACCCAAGATCTGGGCCATGTTCGATGAGCCCTCGAGCTCAACGGGAGCCAAGGTGAGTGAAATGGTGAAATTGTTGGAGTTCCAAAAAGCTAATCTCTCTATCCATTCGCTCTAGATTGTGGCTGGCATGTCGGTTTTCTTTATATTTGTTTCTGTGATATCATTCTGCCTGAAAACGCATCCCGGTTTTCGTGTAGACCTGCCCACCAGCCACCATTCCGGAGCAGGCGGACCAGCCGGCGCTGGTGGCTCCCCCCACGGCCACGATCCGCTGGGCGGTGAGCCCGGCCTGCCGCCCCATCACGGCACGCATCAGTATCATCAGCACAGCATCACCCCGCCCAGTGGGAGTATCGGGCCCACGTTTCGTGTCACGAACTACACGAGCTACAGCAGCGGCAACTTCTCGGCTGCCCAGTCCACGCCCATAGTGACCATCAAGGGCAATCAGCGCCAGCGACTGAAACGAGACATGAACGGCAGTTCGTTCAACGATTTCATCGAGCAGAAGCTGCTCGGCCACAATGGGAGGCGGCAGCACGGCTGGGTCGAGACCTACGGCCAGCCGCACGAGGCCTTCTTCTATGTGGAGCTGGTGTGCAATGTGTGGTTCTTCATCGAGGTGATCATACGGCTGATTGTGAGTGGCATTGGGACAAATTCGATACGTTGTTACTTTGTTATTTCGGTTTGTTTCTCCCTCCCTTTCAGGTGTCGCCCAATTTGTGGCAGTTCATCAAGTCACCGGTGAACATCATTGACTTCACCGCCACGCTGAGCTTCTACACGGATGTCATGCAGCGCATGGGCGAGTACACGGGTCTCCTGGAGGCCTTCTCCATTGTCCGGATCATGCGTCTCTTCAAATTGACGCGACATTCGCCCGGCCTCCGCATTCTCATACACACTTTCAAGGCTTCGGCGAAGGAATTGACGCTGCTGGTGTTCTTCTTGGTGCTGGGCATTGTCTTCTTCGCCAGTCTGGCATACTATGCTGAGAAATTGCAGGTGAGTTCGATGAATAATCAGATTCCTTCAAAGCCAATTCAATGAGCAATAGTAAAACTTTATCATTAGATCTATTTATTTAATTTGCTTTTCCACTTTGTTCTGCTTCACTTGATAGTTGCCATTCGAGTGCAACCCTTTTCGGTCTGTCTAAATTCCAGTGTTAATCAATGCCACAATCGTGTTGGACAATGTGATCCTCCATCCTTCCTAGTCATCCTTCTGCACATGTTTATTACGCAAAAGGAAAATCTATACATTTTCATTGCATACTTTTTGGGTCAGTTAAAATTCGAAAGTATGCAAATGATTCATTTAAAACGTCCATTATTCATCTATTATATTAAACAAATAGTTATATTTCTTTAAAAAAAAAAAGCTAACCAAGCTTCAAGGTTTCTTAGGAGTTCCATTTGATGGACCTGAATTGTTGAGTAAACGGGTTTCAGGATACCCAAAAATGTCCTTTTATTGGCAACACTTTTTTCTCGATAACTCGAACATATCTATTTTGGTGTGTTGTGTATATAGGAAAAATAGTTTAATTTTCTGTTAATTAATTATGGTTATCTGCCTTCTTCTTCTTATAGTTCGACTAGTTTCTATATCAATTTTGTTTCCATTTATTCTCAGGACAACCCCGATAACCAATTCAAGAGTATTCCATTGGGCTTGTGGTGGGCCATCGTCACCATGACCACTGTGGGCTACGGCGATGTGGCGCCCAAGACGTATCCGGGCATGTTTGTGGGAGCTCTGTGTGCACTGGCCGGCGTATTGACCATAGCATTACCCGTACCTGTTATTGTTAGCAATTTCTCCATGTTCTATTCGCACACACAGGTGAGTGGCAAGCGTTGTTTGTGTGCCTTTGTGATTCACCTGCTCTCTCGTTTATAGGCCCGCTCCAAGTTGCCCAAGAAGCGGCGTCGGGTATTGCCCGTGGAGCAGCCGCGTCGCAAACGGGAGCCGCCGGCTCCGCATCGCGGACGAACGAATGCCATTAAACAGACGCCAGCTGCGGTGCCGGGTGTGCTTGGTGGTGCGGGTGGTGGTGGTGGACATCATCATGCAGGAGCTGGTGGTGCTGGAGCCGGTGGAGCAGGCGGAGGAAGTGGCGGTGGCGGGGGACAGCTCACAACGGCCACGCCCATGTTCAAGGATGCATTTGGCGGGGCGAAAATTGGTGAGTTTTACAACTTTGGGCCAACAATTTCCTTTCTAATTATAATTTGTGGAAAATTGTGTGACATTTCCTGTTTTCCGTTGGCTTTTCGTTTCTTTTTTTTGTTGTGTTGCCTGCAGATGTTTAAAGAGCAGCCTCAGCCTCCACATACTCGCTCACACACACACACGAACACGCACACATACACACGCATACGAAAACAGGTCAGACACACACACACACATTTTCCACATGCCACATGCTGCTGAGTTGCTTTTCGCTTTTCCTCTCTCCCCACTTTCCCCCTTGAGGCAAAAACTAATTTCATTCAATTTCTTGTTTAATTATTTTATTATTTATGCACCCTTCACTAAACGAAGGCAGCTGCGTCCAAACCCTTCCCTCCACCGCCCCCTCCACCATCCCCCCTCAGCTCCAACAAACTCCTCATTCATTCATCTATCCCTAGGGGTCTTGGGCGAAAATTTCCATTTTACTGAGCATTTAAAGATAATTTCCATATGTGTGAAAGACAATTGAGCACGGAAAATGTGGAAAGTGGAAAATTTAATACGCAAATTTAATAGTAGTTTAGCTTTGATTTTCACAAATTAGTGTAGTTTCATGGATGACAAATTTGCATTTCCAGTGCAGCAGTGCAGTGAATATTGGCATTAACATATATTTACGGATAAGAAATTGCATAAATATTAATTTCGTCTGACATAAAATGTGGCTTTTAATCAAAGAAACCAGATGGAAAATAATACGCTAAGCAAAGGCAATGTTTAAAGCTATTGCAGTCTCTCAGTAGTTCAGAGCACTGCACACTACGTCACTCAAATGTCCCTTCGAAGGGAGCTTATGATATACAGAGTTCTTCCCTAAGCAACTCGCTCTTTTAATAAAAAACAAAAAAACAGAGAGGAAGACAATTCATTTCAAAAGATAAGTCTTCATACTAGTTTATTTTTAATAAAGTGGATGGAATGAATGATATGATTTGGCCACTCTTGTAGAAAGTCTCTAAATTCCAATCTTTCATTTGACTTAAGTTTTTATTCAAGAATTTATTCAATGCCCTGTCTAAAGAAAATTCATATAAATGTCTCCTCAAAATAATATTTACTTTAATAGTTTCCACAATTTTCCAAGTTAACATTTTTTTTTGTGATTTCTACCAGTTTAAATATTTCTCCTTTAAATGAAGTAAAAAAGTGAGCCCTAAATACTTCCAACTGACTTGCAATTTGATGATTCTCTTTCCTTTTCGTTTGATTTATGTTCTAAGACCTCGAAAAAAAAGTTCCTTTACATTTTTATTTAAGCTTTAAAACATATTAAAATTATAAATCTTTAAAGGGTAATTGAATTGGGTAATTAATCAAAAAACAATTATTATTTCAAAAATAAGAAGATTAATACAAAATATTATTTCGTAATTTCGTTTTGTGCAATTTTGCGTTAAGAATCTTTTTGTTTGTGGGGAAAAACAATTGCAAAATTCGTA
Source organism: Drosophila sp. 14030-0761.01 (assembly GCA_018150735.1). NCBI lineage: Eukaryota > Metazoa > Arthropoda > Insecta > Diptera > Drosophilidae > Drosophila > Drosophila sp. 14030-0761.01. Next base: position 1,363,472 of record JAECWO010000027.1, on the reverse strand, counting down.
TGCATTTCCCTTTGTTGCTTAAACAATTTGGATCAATTGATGGATTGGTTTGTTTTCATTTATTTGTTTTAATTCCCCTCTTTGCAATATGTATGTATTTGTATGTGTGTTGGATTTTGCTCTACATATGTGTGTGTAAATGTATCTGTATATGGATGTATGTATTATGTACGTATATAAGGCACGGTGAACGGTGTCAATGTGATTGGCCTGCATCATCAGCATAGGCCGAACCAACAAGTGCCTCCTCACCTGACCCCTCAGCAGCAACAGCAGCAGCAACAACAACAGCAGCAGCAGCAGCAACAACAACATCAACAACAGCAACAGCAATACCAACAACAACAAGTGCAACCCTGTCACAGTCATGCCGCCGCCCATTCGATGACTTATGGGCATGGCCAGCCAGTGATGACATCCACATCATCGGCCACATTGATGCTGAGCTCTGTTCCTGGTCCTGGTTCTGGCTCTAGCTCTGTTCCAGCTTCAGGTCCATGTCCCTCATTCATCAGTTGTAAGTGCTCGAGTCCTCCAGTCTTCATTCCCTTTCTCTCTCTCTCTCCACACTCTTCCTCTCTCTGTCTGTGTCTGTTTTATCTAAGCATGGTATTTTGTAACTTTTATGGTATTCGCACAATTAGTCTTATTTCTCCGAGTGTATATACATGTATTTGCAGCGACTTGTTAAAATTTATCGCTCACCATAAATTTTTACTCTCGACTGCTATAACTTTGTCACTTTCAAGTCAATAAAATGTTTAAAAAATGAAAGTAAAACAAAAACAGGAGATGCAACTTTTTATGTTTATTTGCATATTAAAAGCTTTTCGCCCTTCTCAATTCGCTCTTTGTTTTATTTCTCCATTCGTGCCAACTCCTTTTTTATTTGCCATTTAACTTTAATTACAATTTTATTATGCTAGCCGAAAATGCTCTCATCCTCTCTCTCTCTCTGTCTGTCTCTCTCTCTCTCTCTCTCCGTTACTTACTTTTGCACATTTTCCGTTTTGTTTTTGTTGTCATATTTCATATATTCCCATTTATCGTCAAACAAAATTGAAAAACTTTTTCCATTTGCTCGCCGGTCCGAAACCGAAAAAAAGGAGCTCAGACTGGCTCTGAAATTGGAGAGTCAGCCGCACAAAAATTTGTGAAAAACCTGTCAAAAAATTCGAAAAACATATAATGATAAAGTGTGATGACTTTGTAATACTCTCACCTAAGAATCGAAATCACTCTTATTTGTCAAACAATTTTAATCAATATTCCTTCTACTTGAATCGTTTCTAATGCATGCTCTCACTCTAAATCTAATTACTACATCTACATCCTCTAAATCGTTTATAAGATTTACTATATTATTTTTAATTAAAGAATTCAATTTAATAGTTCAGCCTGTTGGGATCAGCAAACTCAGCTTATTTTACATCTATCTATATTCATCTATATTCTGCATTAAAGTCCCATAAAAATAACTCTCAACTAACGTGATTAAAATAAGTTTGAAGCACGTTTTAAGTACAAAATCGAACGACTAAGTGACATTGGACTCCGCAAAGTACTTCGAAATGGGATTTAGAAAATTCGTAACAGTTAAAGCTTGTAATAGCAATTTGTTACTGATAAAATTATATTTATTTCAGAATTGTAAAGATCTGCATTTTGCCACCTTTGATATGCCATTAACTCTGTCCGAGTATAGGGTATAAAAATAAGTTAAGCCTGTTCTTAAATGTTCTTTTCGTTATGTGCTTTTATGTTTTGTGTGATGTGCATTTTAATTGAAGCAACTAAAATAGTTCAAGGCTGCTCGCACTTAAAAGTGCAAAGTGAAAATCCCAAGGCGATTAATTTGTTTGGCTACTTTAATCCTACATACATTCAGAAAAGGTTGGCAACAATTTGAACTTGTTCGAAAAACAAATTTGCTGTTGATAAACTAATCTTCATGGTGGTCAGAAGGGGGCTCAGGAGAGGTGAATCTGATAACCAACAGATTACAATTATCTTCTACTGAACAATAAGATTTTATAATCCATTTGGCCCAAATTCTTTTCACAAAAAATAACTATGTAAACCTTTGAAATCAGGGTGGGAGGATTTACTTACATCTTTTTTGGCAGGTGCATTCCAATTCGACATTAATTTGCACTCACCTTTACGGCAGATTACATTTTAATTACCATAATCATCATCATTTTCTAAGCATGGAAAATGTTTGCCTATAAAGTAGTCATACATTTGATCGATTCACAGATAAAATTTATTCATTGTAAACTTTTGCTTAATTATGGTTATTTTATTTGATCTCTGGCTTCAATGAAACATTGTTTTGTTAATTTCACTTTATGGTAATTATTGCTTGTGCAAAACCTTAAGTTTATTTATTTTTATTTATTTATTTAGTATACGATATAGTTGTAAACTATCAACCTAACAATTTTTTACAAGCACTAGCAACTATGGCCATCGGCTTAAACAATAACTACATCCATACACTAGCCTGGGATTCGAACCCGGATCCTCGTTGTTCAGTTGCCTTTATGACAGGGCCACTTAGACACCTCATCTACCGAGGACTGCAAACCTTAAGTTAGATTAATATTATTCTTTGAAAAAGTGAGTTTTCCATATATGATATACTCAGCTTACTTTGATCTACATTTTCTACAAAGAGAATGATCGAATTGTTATCATTTTTTTGAGTGCAGAAATTCAATTTTAAATTTAATTAAAATTATCATTGTCTTGTGCATATGTAATGCACAATGTAATTATCATCAAAACTTATTTTTATGTAATTTCGTGTTAAAGTTTTTCTCTTCAGTTTCATTCGTTTGCTCTAGTTGCACGATAAAAGAAAAAACTATTTCAAATCAAGGCATCGACTTTGAGATTCCCTCTGATATTTGTGGCTAAGAAGAGGACGAGTCTGACAAATGATTACTCTCTCGAATATACCCTAACATTGTGTGGGAAAGACAGGGTATTAGAACTGTGTTTTGCATACTTTGGCACGTCTGAGCGCAAATGACATTTCTGTGTTTTTTTTTGCCGGAAATGCGCACGAGAGGAAGAATGAAATGCAAAGGAAACTCAGGCAGGCAACTTCTGCCTCGAGGTGTGTTTTTGTGGCTTAAGTCAAGCTCGGCAGTGTTGCAAATTACTGTGGCCAAAGAGCATTTTGCGGTTAAAACGTAGCCAGGGCCGGAAAATGTATAAAAATAGTAACGAAACTAAATCATTAGCAGGCCAGTTGCGTTTCTTGGCGGGTGTCAAGAGATTTTCCCCGTAGTGGCCATTAAAAACACAACACAGACTCAAAAGGCGTGAACAATTTATGTGGCCCACCAGCGAGGGGGAGAGGGAGAGTGGTGAGTGGGGAGGGAGAGGGCCAAAAAGGGCAAGCCAAGAATTTCAATTAAATGCACACACCTAAAGGCATTTTTACTTCAGCTTCAGCTTCGTCTATGTATTTACTTTTTACATACTCCCGGGAAACTTTCGCAACCATCGGAGCAGCCAGGTGGTGGAGGGGGGCGGGGGGGCAGGAAGGAAGGGAAGGAGCGTAAATTAATTTTAATATTTAAAATTCTGGCGTTTGCTCAAATTAAAACTGTAAAAGTAAAATATTTCCACACCTCTCTCCGCTGATAGTTGCGACCTGCCGCGCCTTCAAGGAAATGCCATTCGAGCCAGAAAAGAGTTGACTTTGTGGGGGCTAATTGCCAAAACTTTAAGTTTCCAAGAGGAATCTTGACATTTCACTGGTTATCTAGAGAAGACACACGTACATCAGATAAATTAGCTACGATTAAATATGAAATTCCATGCTCTATTATGCCATAGGATCAACAAGGAAAGAACAAAGATGATTAGGATATTTTAATGATAACTCAGAGGCAATTTTTCAAGTGATTTAATCAATCTAGCAATAAAATCACCTCACAAATTCGAAGAAAATATCCGGTTAATATAGTTAAATGTTCTGAATGTGCCAATTTTCATCTTAAGATTTGCGAATCTGATTCGATTTAGAGTCTGTTAAATTGTTGCAATATTTTATGACTTTTATATCTTTGGTCCAAGGTTCGAACTTGTAACCGAGGATGCAGATCAAAAGTAATATTTTCAAAGTTAATGATGTGTTTTCAATCAAATGCATTTGAAATTTTGTAATATATTCGTAGCTGTATGTAATGAAAAATAATTATCTGAGTTGTTAAAATGTTTGTTCGACTTTTTGTTTGTTTTCTTTTTGGCATGTTCTCATTGATAAGTTATGCGAGAGTTTTGCTTCCCTCGAAGCATTCGTCAAGTGCCTGCTTATGGTAGAAATGATAAAGAAAAAAGTATAAATATTAAAAATGATTTCGCAACTTTTCACTTCTCCTCGGTGTTTCCTTTTTGGCATCGTTTTCTTTTTTTTTTTTTTTGTTGCTTTTGGTTCCTGTTCCCACAAACTTTTTTATCAAAATGTTTGCTGCGTGCCGAGTTCTTGGTTTTTTTTTTTTTGTTAAACTTTTCCCTTTCTATGTTCGTTTTTTGTGTTCTTTTGGTTTGTAGGGAAAACTTTTGGTTTTACTTTGCTGCCGTTACATTGTTGACTTAACGGAACGCATTCGCCTGTTTTCCAGCGGACTACTTGAGTGTGCCGCCAGTGCAGAGTCTGCAACCGAGAGCGGCAACGACTGGACATGACTTTATGCTGCCCCTCCAGCCGAAACTTCTGGCCCCGTTGGGTGAGTTGATAATTTTTCCCATTCTTTTTCGATAGATAATTGCGTTGGAAATGGAATGTGTGTGGGGTGGGGTGGAGAGGGATGCGGCAAAAAGGTGGAGTTCAACATAGTTGAACCCACTTGTAAGCACATCCTCCGCCTTGCACTCGAACACAATCACGTCCACATAGTTTGAAAGCCATTGTATTGTGGAAACTTTTCGCACTCGACCGTAGATAAATATGCTCGTGAACAATATTAGCCCAGCGGGAATTGTAGGGACTCTCGGTCCACTTGACTGAAGCATTCACAGATGCCTGCACATTGTGTGAGTGTGTGTGTGTGTGTGTGGGTGTGCGGGGCGATAAACCAATCGCTGACATGTATGCACTTCCGTTTCCGTGTCCGCATCCTTGACTATTCACTTGACTACTCAACAAATTGAAGTGTTTATTGTCTGCAGGCCTTGGTTTAAGATTTTGTGTTCGAGATTCTCTGTTTTGACTCATCCTCTCTCTATTGATATCTCCATCCATGCAGAACGCAAAGATCAACATCCATTGCAACTGACTGCCCATAATCTGGCCTCGGATACACATCAATTGTACGCCGGTCACGCTCATCCGCACAAAACCGGAACGGTTCTCAGCGTGCCGCCCACTCTGAGCATGACCCACAGCCAGATGCCGCCGGGCATGGCCAGCATGGGTCAGAGGACACCGAATCTAAGCTATCGGGCGAGCCACGCCCAGGCCATGTCCATACAGCAGCCCATCCCCCATGCGCATCAGGCCACGGCCTCCACCAACTGCAACATCCAGATCTCGGTGGCGGGTGCCGGCGGCGTCGGCTGCCCGGACGAGTTGAGGGCCCCAAAAGTGACATTGCTGGACGATCTCAGCGATGAGATTAACTCATCGACAGATGAGTGCGGCGATTGCTATTTGGTGGACGACAGCGACACCTATGAGCCGGGTCGGATGGTGATGGGCAAAACCAATGGCAGGCACGTCGGAGAGAGGGACATGGAGGAGGAGGAGGAGGACGATGATCGCAATGGCGAGGACGACGATGATGACGGGGGCGAGGGCGAGGAGAGTGCAGCTGGCAATGACAGTGGCGATAGCATGGGCATGGGTGGCATTTACCTGGGACCCACTCACTGATTGCCGGCAATTAGATGGGAATTTCCTTGCTGAGCAGTGCTGCCCAAACTGTAAGTGTAACTAATTAAGCATGCAAGAGAAATGGCAATTGCAAACCAAAAACAAAAACAACTCTTGACAATTGTTGTGTTGTGAAGCGGTTTCATCGATATCTTCTTCAACCTTTATCGTAGCAGTGACTCTCCAACTGCCACAGTGCTACTCAAACCTGCAATACTCAAACTGTTTGTCAAATTTTCTGTTTTCACTCGGCATCTGGGGGAAAGTCAAGTCAGTGAAATAGAAAATTCTTAACAATTCTAGAACCGCTTTCGAATGTAAGCACTTTATATATTTTCTCTCTCTATTTGTTAACCTAAAATGCTTCTTCACTGCTTCTCAAACTGTTTCGAAAATGAAAGGGGAACCCCGTAACTCAATCTGCCAAACAATTTAGAAGTAATCTGATTATTCAGATCAATATCCATTTATTGATGAATACCAATCAAAGTATTCGATTCTCTATCTAAACTATTTCTGTTCTTCTTCTCCAATAAGAATTCAATAACTGAAAAATCTCAGAATATGACCCGATTTCTGCATTACCGATTAAAATCCTCTGGGAAAGTTCTTCCTCCAAAGTTCTTGAACTACATAAAACACCGCTTTGCGTTGCTTAATATCAGTGAGACCTTCGTGGGATTCGTGAATCAATCTTTGCTCCAGAGAATCCAAGAAACAAGGAGTAAAAACATCCGTTACATTTGTGTCTCAGTGTCCGTATAACTGTCATGTTGACAACTGCCATTGACAGAGATATATGCTGGGCATGTCCGGATCCAGCTCTGATTATTTGGAGATGACGACAACATACATAACACACACACTCCCCATACACACACACAGACACAACAACAGACTCAAGACGCAAGGACTGGGCTAGGGACAAAGCAAACATATCGTCCATATAAATGTGGCCACTTGTGTGCAGCCAAGCGGCGATAGTTTCTCTCTCTCTGTCTCTTTCTCTGTGTGTGTGTGCAATCTGTGCTGATTTGACTTTGGCCTCTGGCTGAGGTGTTTCTATACATATTGTGCAAATCTTAGAAGGGAAAACTATAAATTTCCACACTTGACTTTCACGCGCCATTTCCCTCTCCCATTTCCAGTCTCTGTCTGTCTGTTCCATTTAAAGAAAAAGTGTCAGTGGGAATGTTTATCTGACACATTTGGATGCCACCATTTCAATGAACTCACAAGTAAAAGAGAAAGGGAAAACTATGTCAACGGCAGCCAAAATGGCGACAGCCAACCTACTCGTCCTGATGACATGGGTTGACCTTGTAAATAGTCATGTAGAATGGCAGAGATAAGCCCACAGTTTGGTTGTTCTTCGTAAATGTAAACTTTAAATCTCTCTCCTTGCCCCCTCTCACTCACTCACTCACTCTGTCTGTCTCTCTCTCTCTCTCTCTTTGTACATATTTGACTTGAAAACATAAGAGGAAAAATTATTAAAATCAATACGGTTCAATGGTAATTTTTGGTCCAAATATTTATAGTTTTTTGATGTGCTAAAAAACCCAAAAACAAAAATGAAAACTAAAACCAACATTCGTTCATTTAAAGTAAACATATTTTAAGTACCTAAATGTATGTAAAATATTAAAAACACAAAAAAAAAACTGTTTTCTATTCAGTTTTCAATCTGAACTATGCAACAATTCATTAGAACAAATTAAATAATTGATTAAATAATTAAATGTAAAAAACCAAATGAACAAATTTTTGTAAATTATAAATGAAAAATTGTTAAATGCATTGCTCAAAAAACAAAAAAAAAAAAGTAAAGAAACATTTTAAAAACTCTAATGAAAATTTGGAAATGTCTAAAAATTAAATAAAAACTCCGGAATCAAATTAACTTTGGAAAGCAGCCAAAGTTTCTATACCCTTGCAAAATTTCTGATTTCAAGGACTTTTGGCATTCGAAAAAACAAATACCAAGTCTTTTATATATAACTCAGGAAACAGAAAAGTTCATCCTTCTATTCGATTCCGAGATAGACACAGAATTGGAATTTTTCCTGCATTTTTGCGAGGGCATAAAATAATGAAATAGTGGAAAAGCCAAGCAGAAATTGTGTCAAAAATCTAATAAAATAAATACATTTTGTTATAAATTGACAAATTAAAAATTGAAAAGCTTTTGCTTAGCAAATAATACTTTTAGTTTAGTTAAATCGTATAGTTTACTTGTTAAAGAAAAAAAACATATTTATAAAATGAATAAAAAATCACCCACCATATACGAGAATGAGAATAGATACAAAATACAGAAAATACATGGAAAACCATAAAAAGAAAAAAAACAGGTGAACGAATTTTCGGATGTAAATAGATTTCATTTCAAACTGAAAACTGAAACAAGAAAAAAATCTGCAAAACATTTCTAGAAGATTTATAACAAAATGAGAAATATACTATATAATTATGATTGTTTACAACAGACGAAAGCGAATTTTTAAATGTTGACAAAAGAATAAAAAGTAAATAAAAAAGAATAGCGAAACGAAATACGAGAAAACAAAAACTTTAAACAAAACTAAATTAATACGAAAAAAACTCTAAACAAAACAAAAAAAAAAAAAAAACAATTGTGGTGTGTGAAATAAATTTCCAATTTTAAAAAAATAAATATGAAAATTCTTTGAAAAAGCAATTCACACGTCGATGTTTTTCTCACCCATCCATAGGACCTCATCCCCACCCGTTCCCTGTTGTTGTAATGGTCCATCAAATTTTCATCTGGGAATCTCACGTACAACATACATACTCCTACATACATACATACATACATACTCCTACATACATACATATGTACATACATATATGCTAATTTTGTTGATGAACAGAGAAATTCAATTTCAGAAGCGGCCAAAAAGCACCGACAGCCTTTTTAATTTCAAATGCAAACACCCGCCACACGACCAGGGGCAAGGCTATAAACAGAGGATCAGAGGACCTGAGAATGGAGTAAGGCATATAGGGATATAATCCCCGCCCTCCTATGACCATTTAGTGGGAAAATTTATGTTTCTGCCACCTTGCCAGTCAAATGGCCTTAACCAACGAAGACGAAAGAAAACGAAAAAGAAGCAACCAAAAAAATATGCGAAACTGCAAGTGATGGCGTCTAATATAGACATTTAGCCACTTACACCCAAACACCACACACACCCACACACCATACACACACAAACAGTTGGCACATCAAAGCGCAAATCCATTAAGCATAAACCAGGTAACTAAAACACACCGAAAACTGGTGAGTATTTCCATGGCAAATTGTTGAATACCCTTTCAGTTTTTAATCCGTTTGTCTAATACTTAACCGATGTCTCTCCCGAGACATTAAAAAATATATTTTTACATCCTATCACATATAGGATGGAAAAATATAAACAATAATAATGAATATATAGAAATCGAGTGGAAAAGTAAATCATTCAAAATGCTAAAACTATGGATCTCACTGTTTAAGATATATCCCATATCACATTTGAAAAACAAACATCAATTTATTTAAAGTTTATCTTCCAGATATATTTTCATAGCAGTGTATGTCTAGGGTGTCTAGGAAATTCCTTAACTAATTGTGTTTGGCCATGTGCTATGCACGAAGAAGAGGGGAGGGGAGTTGTCACAGAGTTTCGATCTAAAAGGGTTTCAATAAAAATTCCGAAATTAGAATTGAAAGCAAAAAAGTGGTAAAAAGAATAATACTTACTCTTTAGGAGAAGAGATCGGGGGCTCGGAGACTTGGGGCTTCCACGATTTTCCCAGACTTTTTTTGACGTTTGTTCAGGGAAACAGTTTCTCAAGGAATTCTGGTATTGTAGGGAAGGCACAGAGTATATCCTGTAGTTAGTTCTTTTTTGGCTTGAACCTGGGAATGAAATGATGGAAGAATGGAATTATATTTCTCTATCACAAGTAAATCGAATGTGTAATTACTTTCTTTTAAGATTCATTTCTCATCTAATTTGCAATATTGTATTGGTGAAGCGGTTTCAGTTAAAGATTATTCAGACTGAAAGTACCTAAGAGACAATAGATTAGTTTCTAGACATTCTTTCATGATTAAATTAGCATCTATATAAATTGAAAACTTCCAGTGACTTTCGAAAGTAGTATGTTTAATATTCACGTTCCATATTTAACTTTCATCTCGTTGTTTAACCCTTGACACATTGTACATGTAGCCAAGGTAAATTTGTTAGGGTATATGCACACCTATAAAAAAAAAAATAGAATCCTTCTCCGAAAATGAAAGGAAAACGGACTACGTGCTGCTGGGCCCAAACTGCTTATCTTTAAAGCACACACACACACATACACACACGTAGATGTGGGTGTGTGTGTGCGTTCGTGTGTATGTTTTTTCAGGGCCCAAGAGTGTGCTAAAGTGTAAGCCTGAGAAGCGCCTAAAAAGGACGACTGCCAAATAGGGAAGGGGATGGGTGAGGGACGGGGAGGGGGGGGGTGTAGCCCCTCATAAGCGAGCATAAGATTAATGAGCCACACCTGCCAGCAGACAAATTACATGGCATAATTCAATGTGACCCGCATAAAGCATATGTAATTTTTTCTACGTATTTCTGCTCTTTGTGGAAAACTTTTCTTTCCTAGACGACTGGCGGCATGCAGTTGTGAGTGGGGGGTTGAGGGGAGAAGGGACTGGGGGGGAGGACAGGTAGAAAAACTCACATGCAAAGTGCTGGCAAATTTATGCAAAATAAATTATTTGCAAATTTCGAAAACCCAGCCAGACAACGGCCAAGAGACAAACAAAGAGAAAAGTTGAGAAGCTTTTTGGAGTTCAAAAGGACTCTCTCTCTTCAGAATCCCCCAGTATAAGCTCTTGATTTATGCCTGACTTGATAAAATGTCGCATATCCGGTTTCCGGTTTAGTCTTACTCTCCCTTTTCTTTTGCTTACTTCTCTCCATTTGCGGAATGGGCGACCCAGGCAAATGAAATGGCGCTCTTTGTTGTTGTCTTTTATTTTATTTTTGTTGTGCCGAAATTGAGACAGACAGCCCAATGGGGGGCGCGGCGGGGGAAAGGGCGGCGAATGATAAAAGCAAGCAAAAGTAATCAAAGTTAGCATATGGCGTTGCTTTTTCCTAGAAATGCATGGCAATCTGTAAATGTGTTTTCTGATTGTTTGCAACTGCTGTGGCACGCCTACTTTTATATGCCGCCCTCATTTTTCCCTTTTTATTTAAATACCCTTCACGCATAGGAGGGCTTAGCAGGATATCTTTAATATTCTTCTCATTTTGTGTTCTAAGTTGAACTTTAATTATCGCATCTTGTTAATAGCTTATTTCAAGTGCTCCTTAAAGTATGCAATAAGTTGAAAAAAGAGCATTGAGACCGCATTAACTTCCATTGAAACTACATAAATTAACTTCCTGCCTAATCAAGCCGGGCTAACTATTGGTATAAATAGTCATATTTATGCAAAATCAAACGAAATAAACAAAAAATTCCCGCCACGAAAAAGGTTAATTTTCGTGGTTTTTTGAACTCCATATAATGACAAAAGACTCTGTCGATAACAAACTTATCGCCCATTGTCTCCTCTCTAAACGATCTTCAAACTCCTTTTTGCCCAAATTCGAGTTAACGAAGATCGGGGTTAAATCCCTGATTCCTTAAGGGTGTACTGCAGTCGGCTTAGCACAAAATCTATGAAACTTTTTTATATTTTGCCATTTGAATGTCGTGTATTCGTACACGACTATAAGAAGTGTTTGTTATGGCAAAAGCAAGTTTTATTTTCTGGATGGCAGGGGCGGTGTCATCCACGGGCGGATGATCCTGCTAACAGGTTGGAATATCCACTTAATTCCCTCACAGAGAAATAGTTACTTTAAGAAGAGGCAAAGGGAAAATCCCATGGCATCGAGATATCTTTCGATAAATCTCTGACACTAATCTGACACTGTATATTCTTAGGCCCGCGTATCTATCGAATCTGTTCCACCCCTGGCCACGGCACACATCCCAAACATGCACGGCATTGGCATTCCTTTTCATATCAGTTTGACTTTTTTACTGCCCATCCCACACAGAGCGACACTGGTGACACATTTTTTGGCAGCTAACTCTGAGTAACTGAAGTTGGGATTTGTTGTTCCGCAGCCAACGAAATTTATTGTTACAGATTGCCAAAAAAGGGGTGGTGGGTGAGGGGAGGTGGAGCATGGAGACAAGAGTATGCAATAGGGAAAGTAAATTTCCGGTGCTAGTCCATAAAGTCAGCGAGAGGAAAAAAAGAGGAAACCAGGAGGAGAACAGGACGGGAATAAATTGTAGTTAGATAAGTTACTGGGCGAGAGCGGGCAAAAAATGTGAGCCAATAATTTGGCACCAAACGATTGGCACTTAACGATTCCTCAGTCGCATCCATTCTCATCCTCATTTCCGCCGCCGCAGTCTCCGAACCCCCCCTCATCCGCCTCACATCCGTCTAAGTGTGCTGCCGCCCGGCAACGTGGGCATTTCGAAGCCAGTTTATAGGCCCGGAGAGCTCTTGGCCTGTTCTTAGCGCCACTCCGCCAATAGCATTGCATCAAATTCTTAAAGTGCCAGGCGCTCGATGTCAGTTTGGCCCAATACTTTTTCATATAATATATATTGTCGGTGGCCCGGATCATGTACCAGAAGAAAACAGCGCTCAACGCGGTGGTCACGGCGCCAAGGAGCCAATACTCGAAGAGCCAGCGCAGGCAATCTCCGATCCCCACCAGCCACAGCAGTTCCACAATCAAAGCGTAGATCACTCGCTCCACTCCGCACCAGATTATCATGGTGCCGATCTCGGCCAGAAAAATGGAGGCCACGATTTCAACGATCACCCGCCAGCAGTTGGCCATGTGCCTGAAGCGTTTCGGATAGAACTCGAAGTCCGACAGGAAGCAAATTGTGGACAGGAGGAAGAGCCAACTCGCCAGGCTGGGAGCCGGCGAGCATTTGTCCTCCGCCTGGCTAAGGAAGAACGAGCATCCGAGGATCTGGCAAAGAGCTGCTACGCCAAAGGCAATTGGCTTAACCATGGTACAAATGAATCCTGTGAAAACTTGGGAAATTTATAAAAATTGAAAGACAGAAAATACACACACAGAGAAAGTCACAGAAAATTGAAGTGAAATCCAAATAGAAATAGTCGAGATGAACGAGGAAAACTCACGAGATGAGAAATCTGTGTAAAGTGATTCTATTTTACGGATATCTGAAAAAAGATTTCGAAAGAGAAACATGAAAATCAACTGCCAACTAAAGGGAAATTCATATTTATCCAGATCCCATGATGAAGACATGATATTAACCATAAAAGACAAAAAGGGGCCCAGGAAGCAGGAGGAGGATAACAAAGTTTCAGATGATATTTGCTTTTATTTTAGTGTTCAATCAGGTTGAAATTTACATTGCAAATATTATTTTTATTCTCTCATTTTTGCTCATTTAAACAGAATTTCTTTTGAAGAAGGTTTGATTGTTAATTGAAAGCTTCGAATGATAGAGAAAAGATTGGCTATTATTAATTGGTTGCAATATATGTAAATTTAAAGCGCACAATTTCGCATGGAGGTTTTCAGTTTGCTGCATTTCTACAATTTAATATATTTAATTTGCAGATTTCAGGCGCAAATTCAGTTTCAAAGGTGTGCAGTGAGGCGGTTTGTATGGTTAAACGAGACCATTAATTAATTAACCGGCAGCAGTCAACAAGAATATTTTGCCATGTACTGCAATTAATTAATTAATGTTTGTCAAGCCACATGAAGCAAATCAACAGTTTGACATGCACTGTGTGCGAGATTAGCTTAGCTCGACAGCGACTCGCCCACTAATAGACTCGCCATTTGTCAGCTTATCTAAAATCGGTAGACAAGGACTAAAACCAAACCAAAAACACAAAAAAGTGCCAACAAATTAACATAACATTTACCGCAATTAATCAAAATGAAGTCCCCTTGGCCATGTCAATGAACCCCCCAATTCGGGGAGAGTGAAAGTGATGCTGATGTCGAGGTCTGTCTGTCCGCCCCCGACGAATGAAAGGTATGCTAACAACCTGCCCCATCCCGACCCCACCCGACCGACCCGACCATCTAGGACTATGGCAGACAAATTATCGTTCTACCTGGATATCTTGGTATCCCACAGTGAACTTGAATCTATCAAATACAGGCTCATGGGGGTGGCGTGTGGGTCAGGTTTTGCTAAAGTGAAAATATCTGAAAGTGACAGGATAAGATAGAGCAGAGTAGGGAGGGAGAGGGAGCAAGGGGAGAGCATGAGAAAGGACAATGAAATGCCTAGACACCGTGGTTACATTTCGGATGTAAAATGTGCAAAAAAAAAGGTAAAAAAATACAAGTTTTATTATTAGTTAACTAACGTCGAATCAAACAAATTAAAAAAAGGATGAATAGAGGTTGCAAATTAACAAATTCAAATGTATATAAAGTTTATTCTCATTTATAATCATAAACTTAATGCAAAATTAAGATTTAATTTCTAGAACAATGTTGTCCTGATGAAAAGTGTATACTTTGGTTTACCATGAATCCCGATTCTCCTAATATTTTATTATATCTATTATAACCTTTTTATGTATTGCCTTCTAATTCGGTAATTAGACTCTTTTGGGTCTCCGAGCTCCATCTAGTTGGCTTACAACTTTGTGGTTGAGACTACATTTAAAACCCTCGTACTTGATTATCCCAGAACATTGGTTAGAAGAATGTGTGGGGCACTGTGCGCTGTAGACACACCCACGGCCACACAGACAGACACGTGCTCGAATGTGGCCGTGTGACCCTCTTCATGCTTGTTGATCGCACCCTTCGTGTCCTTAACCAACAGCTGTCTATTTAAAAATTGATTTGTTGTTATTTACATGCGACATTATTTATCTAAAATCTCTTTTGCCCTCTTCCTCCGTGTTCCTCGTGTTTTTTTTTGGGAGGCATTAACATTGTCGGCCAGATAATTGGGTTGCCTCTATAGTTGGCTCTGCTGGCAGTGTTGTTGTTGCTGCTGCTGTCGAAAATCCAATTTGTAAGTGTCAGTGACAGTTTTAGGCGATGTGTAGCTTTACCTTTTACCATACCCCCTCCCCCTCTCGACCACTCTGCAGACCAATTTTATTGACGTTTTCGCCATTGAACCGAAAATCACAGTTGATTTTGCATGCAACAAGTGGCAAGTGTTGGGATGAAGTAGACCCCAGAATGACTTTTGTTTGTCGGTAACATTGATGTATTTATTTCTTTAAATGTGACGAGGAGAGGAGGGCTTCCATTTTTTCTCGTTGTGTGTGTATGGCGTATAATTGAATTTGTTCGTGTGGAAAAATCAATCAGCAAGTTTTAACCTTTTCCTCACATTTAAATGGGATGCGAGGTGGGAATTTCTATTGAATTTCTCGAGTCTAAACAGGTGGCCTGGTGCCTAATGATGAAATGCAACAAATTGTTGGTATTTTACACATATTTTGCACTTGCTTAGCTTGCAACATCTGCTGCCTAAAGTAATTGCTTCGTTAATGCCCCGAGTTTAGCTATGCAATGCCAGCAGGAGAGGAGCAAAGCCCCTTAAGGACACTTCACTTGTACCTCTGCCACTTATTAGGACCCTTTACCGCAACCTTTTGTTGTCTCCCTGACCAGCATGCAATCCCTTTATCCTTTATCCTATTCCATCCTCATCCTTGCCTCGTGAGCGTGTTAAATGCAAATGTCGTGGACCATCATTGCAGCAAAATGGAAAATGGAAAATGTTTATAAATTATGCAAGGTGTTTTTCGGGCCAGAACCATCTGGCGTCATCCTTTCGGCCAGAAACATCCTTCAGTCGGTAGTCGGTAGTCGGGAGTCGGGAGGAAGGAAGTGTCTCGTTGGTTTTGTTGGCTCTGTTGTTCTCCTAATAGCTGCAAGCACATTGACTTTTGTTTGTGTTTCTGTGGTCTCTTACCGCAAATATAGTAACTAAATACATGGAATACTCCTACAATGTACGAGAGAGTGTGAGATTATGGTCATTGTTGTCCAAGGGGTCGGGGGGTGCTAGCGGGGGCTTTGTTGGCAGAGTCTGCTGGTTTTATTTTACATGTCAAAAGTGATTATTCTCAAGAAAAGAGAGGAAAGAGAGACTGTGTGCTCAGTGACTAATGGCTGCAGATGGGGACTCCTCGTGCTCATCAGATGATCCTAAAGCGAGACATCTTCTTAAGGAATAGCGCCAAAAGTGAATCACTAAAATCACTAATCACTTCGAAACCACTAAAAGAATGTTTAGTTTAAATAGTGAGTTTGGGATTTAACTTCAAAACCATTTCTACTTCAATTTCTTCCGCTCAAATTCTCATTCCATCCAGCAAGGACTTCCTACTCCACGATTCGGTTGGCTGGTGATTGTTTTCTTGACTGCATTTAAATTAATGCAAATGCGGAATGATGGGATGCTGGAGCAGCTGCCGTCTGCAGGCTGCATTCAAAATGTATGCAATGACAATTAGCGTGATTTTCCGCAGTGTTGTTGGCGATGGAAACCAAGGGCCATGCGGCGTATGCGCAATTTGCAAACGACATGCAAAAAAATAAAAACAGAGACATCAACTAAAACAAAAACAAATCGTCAACTGTCGCCGGCCTGTCCACATTTTGCATGCGAAGCCAAAGAAAACACAACATGGAATATTTCCAGTGCTTAGCCCAGGCATCGACCATGCGAATACCCTATATTCCAAGTGAAGGTAGTCACACTATCGAGTAGTTCTTAATGGAATTGCGTTGTGTTCCTCTAACAATTAGCCTATCTACATTAATAATCTCCTAAATTGGGATCTGACCATGGCAAGTCTACCCTTTCGGTCCAGGAATAAAGGGTATGAAAGTGCACGAATTCAATTTGTCTCCTGAGGTCGCTAGGAAGCGGATCTGATGGGTTCGGGCGGAGGGAGGCTCCGCCTTTGACAAGTCGGTAGCGAACTCACGTAAAAAGGACGAGCGCGTGTACGTCAGAGTTCCGGGTCCCGATTTTTGCTTCATCTTTTATTGTTGCTGTTGTTCTTGTGGTTGTTGTTGTCGCAGAACACGTGTGTGCAACTTGCAACAAGGGATCGACAACTTTGTTGCTATTACATCCCAATCGTTTGATGAAGGGCATTTCGGACCCCATTCGCATTGAAACCGAATATATCAACCTGCCTAAGTGAGGTTTTCTTCATCTGTTTTTAACGCTTCTTTTCAAGTTAGAAAGTTTTTCAACAGGGTATTAAATAGTGGCACTTTTATGCCACACACACGCGATTCGCTATCTTTCTGCATCTGTCAGTGTCGCTTGCAAGCCGAGACAGAAGAAAGTTAGTTGGCTGCATGTTTCACTCACTAAAAAAAACGTCAAGTAGAATGAGTAAACTCGTTTCAAAACAAACTTTTAATACCCTTGCCAAGCTAAGACCTTCGCGATGTTAGCTAGACTTGACTGCAGATCGAATATTGTCAATAGAAAACGCTAAACCGATCCCAAAAACGCAATGGGGCAAGTACAACAGTCAGTTTGATATTCTTTGCATACTTTTGGGAACTAAAACCCAAATTTAATAAAATGTTTTCCACTTATTGATAATCTCCCCGAAACAAAAACACACCAAATTGGTAAAATTGTAGTTTCCATGCTTTATTTATTTGTCACCTTAGATTTAATATACATAAAGGTATTCTACGGATAGGTATAGAAATCTGTAAAAATATCCAGTCTGAATAGGAAATATTACACAAGAGATGAGAAAACATTGGAGCCATCTGACAAAGGGTATACAAAATGGTAACTTAGCAGGTAGAAGGCGAAACTTTTCATGGCTAAACATTTATACGCACGATTTGACAAGTCAAGATTGCTGTTGGGTGGATGGCAACCCGGTGGATTGGTTGCTTGGTAGCCTGGTGGGTTGGTGGGTTGGTTACCCGTCCTTCTCTCCTTGGCAACATTCGCACATCGTATGCGGCTTACAAAAGAGCGCCCCAAAAACGGAAGTTAGGTTACCTTTTCTCCCATACGTGTTCGTATTTGTCTATGCAAGGTGTGTGTGTGGGTGGGTGTGGGTGGCTGTGGGTTGGTGTGGGGTTGCATGTTTGTGTAATGAGTGTGAAAAGTTCATTAAAGTTGCACGTGCGAAATTATATGAAATTTTAAGTGCATGACTTGGCCATGGCCACATGGGCAGGGAAAGCAAGTTGTTTTCAGTTAATTGCCATGCCTCATAAAAGTCATTATTAACCAGAATCAGCGAAGCATTATTTAATTACCAAATTTGTCAAGACTTCGATAAAAAGGCATTAATAAGAATAATTTAATTTAACAGATCAAAATTCAATTGATTATCCTTTGATTCTATTGAGTTCCTTGCAACGAAAGGTCTTTTCTGCTATTTATTGTTATTTGGAGAATATCTTCCTCTCTGCTGGAGAAGTTTCCAAGGAGTCCTAGAGAATTTTTGTTCTAGTCTCAATTGATTTGTGAAGTTTCGGGAAAATGTTGGCTGATTTCGATGATTTAGTGCTTTAGAGGCCTAAGGACGAGTTGCATGTGTTATTTCACTTTAAACTGGTGACATATTTTAATGGATTTTCAGTTAGTCACAGCTTTGGAGCACTTGAGAGTGAAACAAATAGACTGTGTCTGACACTTCCACCACCTGCTCGCTCTCGATTGATATTAAGAGGTGTTTTCTTAGTTAAAGTTAGCTCGAGCATGAAATATTTTATTGCCAATATAAATCTTGTTTATGTTGGTGGCCAAACCAAAAAAATAAAAACGAAGGAAGAAACAGAAAGATGAACGAAATGAGAATGGAAGACAAATGGCAACCAAATGCTGCAAAAGCCAAAGTCAGACTACAATATAACGATGCCACTCAAAGTTTCTATTGCTATTCACTTCAAGCCGAGACTGAGTCCCATTCCGTTGATGTTTTTATCGGCAGCGAAAACCTCAATTCTCCAACCGAAAACCAAAAAATAAATTCGATTTAACTTAATCGAATCCGAGAGTGATTCAATTCTCCAATATGTCGCCAATGCCAAACGCCAGACAACAACAGGGCAGGGCGTGGCGGGGCGGGGCAGGGCGGGGTAGGCAGGAGGTCGACAGTCAACAGTCGACATGGAGACAGCCAGAAGAATTGGCAATAAAAAAACATTGATAACAATTGAAAAATGGTTAAGTAAATGTGAAAATCGTGTTTTAAATGTTTTATCAACGTCAAATGTCTCGTTCTGCCGGCTGAGCTTAAGCTCTTCCCCTCCCCCTCCCTCTTGCCCTTCCCCCCACTCTCCTGATGTCTCTCGCTCAAGGACTTTGCATTGTGAAAAGTGAAAAACTGTTTGACACTTTGGCATTTATCAAGCTGAGAACGGAAAATTCGTAATTTGTTTGTTGCTTTCCCCAAACTAATTGAAATGCATGCACGAGAAAATCAAAATGTCAGGGCTACAAAGCGAGAGAGAGAGAGAGAGAGATTGAAGCAGGCCTATCTGGGCCTTCGTCCGGAGGAAAACTGTTAAGACTTTTGATGTTTTATTTTTAGCAAATAAAAAACAATTCATGGAAACTTTATCCTTCCAATTGCCAGGCCCAGGCAGGAGATGTGTGGAATAGGGTGTTGAGGACCTGCCAAGCACCATTGCAGGAAAGGGCCGACCACGAGAATACCAGGCAGAGAGAAACTAATGGGAGGCAAACGAAACTAATGACAGCAAAGAGTAGATTAAATGTGTGAAAAGGATTCTAATACAGGTATTTAGGTTTTTCCTTTCCCTTCTCCTGAAGCTTCTTTTAAACCGAAAAAGTCAGCCATTGAAACCTGAAGTCTAATTGTTTCAACATTCGAATATTAAACGCAAATTTTGAAGACTTAAAAGGAAATAAATGTCAAGCAATGCATTGGACCCCAACTGGGTACAGGGTATCTTCAAGTCGGCACTTAGAAATAGGTTTACACGATTTTTATCATGCCTCTTCAGAATTATTAAAACGTTTTGATCAACTTGTTTTTAGCTTGTCCATTATCTTTATATAGAGAGGCAAAAGCTTCTCAAAAGCTTGTAATACTAGTTCCACGATCGGAAGGGGAAACTTTTGGTCGATAACGTCTTTACGTTTCAGTTCTCGCCGAATTCGGTATACCCTGCAGCAAATAGAGGGCGTAGTTGCCATGAAAAGAACAAAATAAATGGAAATGAGGGAAAGTCAAAGTCGCTCTGCTAGGAGATACGCTAGGTTAATGAGTAAAATTTAATCTTATCGCGGCATGCTAAAGAAGTGATAGTGTTAGAAAGTGATAAGGAATTGACAAGCGTCGAAGGAGTATTTCGCATTTCGAAGGAAACTTGCATCAGGTGCAAGTGGAACTCGAGTTCCTTTGGTTAACCAGGTGATACACTAAGATAATGGAGCGACCTGACGTCGAGGGGTTCGTTAATTTGTTATTATGTCTGTGTGTGTGTGTGTTTGGGAAGCTTTTGCAAAGCTTTTGCTGTTAAATTAATAGATTAATAACAAATGCCGACCAGTCCAGCTTTGCCACCATGTCGCAACTGTTGAAAATAAACCGCGTTCTCTCCGCACTGCAAGCACCAAAGGCGCCTGCCCCTGCCCTATGTGGCCAGGCATCGGTAGGTTGAATTGGTGGAGGGGATTCACATTCCAAATCTGACTCCTTTGTGCTCCACTTCAGCGCTGGCAATCCCATGCAGCAACAGCACCAGCTCCTGGCGATGAGGAGTGGCAACGGGCACGCCCATTTGAAGAGATTCCCCGTGTGAATTCGGTGGATCTTCTACGGAAAATGATGATGCCGGGTGGCAGATACAAAAACAAAGACGTAGTCGAGCTGATAATGGCCATGCATGAGGATTACGGAGACATTTTTTTAATGCCAGCATTGTTTGGAAAGCGCTCAATCTTGACCACACACAATCCGAAAGATTTTGAGGTTGTCCTCCGGAACGAGGGTGTCTGGCCGAATCGTTCGGGCAACGAGACGCTCCTCTATCATCGGGAACACCACCGGAAGGATTTCTTCGAGGGCATCGAGGGACTAATACCGACGCAGGGTAAGAAGTGGGGCGATTTCCGATCCATTGTCAACCCGGTGCTCATGCAGCCGAAGAATGTGAGGCTGTACTACAAGAAGATGTCGCTGGTCAACCAGGATTTTGTGGAGCGGTAGCTGAATGACCCCCGGGTAGTGTTTCCCCCCTCTCACTCCCTTCGTTTGCCATTTCAGTATCAGGGCCATACGCGATCCCAAGACCCTGGAGGCTCCCGATGACTTCTTGGACTACATTAACCGATGGACCCTGGAGTCGGTGTCTGTTGTGGCCTTGGACAAGCAACTGGGCCTGCTGCGGGAATCGGGAAACGATGAGCGGGCCCTGCAGCTCTTTAAGTCTCTGGACGACTTCTTCGACCTAAGTGCCGACTTCGAGATGAAGCCCTCACTCTGGCGTTACATAAGCACGCCCAAGCTGAAGAAGCTGATGAAAACTCTCGATGACATTCAAAATACAACCCTGGCCTTCGTTGACGAGGCGGTCAAACGCTTGGAGGAAGAGGCCCAGCAGGGCGTGGTGCGGTCCGAGAGTGAGCAAAGTGTGCTGGAGAAGCTGCTGAAGATCGACAAGAAGGTGGCCACCGTAATGGCCATGGACATGCTGATGGCTGGGGTGGACACAGTGAGTTTCCAAGATCGAGACAATGAATACGAAAAAGTGTTAAGCCTTTCCCTCTGCAGACGTCGAGCACCTTTACGGCGGCCATGTTGGTCCTAGCTAAGAATCCAGAGGTGCAGGAGAAACTGCGCGCGGAAATCAAACAGATGCTGCCCCACAAGGACTCCGAATTCAGCGAGTCCTCCATGAAGAATGCGCCCTATCTGCGTGCCTGCATCAAGGAGTCGCAACGCATTTACCCGCTGATTGTTGGCAACCTTCGAGTCAGTGCCAAGGACTGTGTGCTCAGCGGGTACAGAGTGCCGGCCGACAACTTGGTCGCCATGGTTCCTTTGGGCCTTCTCAATAGCGACCAGTACTTCCCGCGAGCCTCCGAGTTCCTCCCAGAGCGCTGGCTTCGCTCGGTCGATGCAGAGTCGGCCAATTCCCTGAAGCTGACAAATCCATTCGTGTTCTTGCCCTTCGGTTTCGGGCCGCGCATGTGCGTCGGCAAGCGAATCGTCGACATGGAGCTGGAGTTGGGCATCGCCCGTTTGATCCGCAACTTCAGAGTCGAGTTCAACTATCCCACCGAGAATGCCTTCCGATCCTCGCTCATCAACGTACCAAATATTCCGCTAAAGTTTAAATTCACCGACTTGTCGGACTGAGAAAAACAACAAAACTGAACGACGTCTGATAATAAATTGTGATAACAACTTCGAGTGTCAAACAAATATAAATACAAACAAAACAGTTCACAAAGAATTTCAGAGAGTCACTCGGATTGACCGACTTACAAGTGTTTGAGAGCTTTTATCAAATTGTTTTTTATTTTGTTTGTTTATTAAATGGCCACAAAAGCTCCAAAAAGAAACCATCGAAGGTCAAACTAGTTGATCGGCTCAAAATAGTTATATTTAATTAAAACAGAGGAATATCAACTGAAAATATACCTATTAAATTGGCAGAAGATTGATAAATATACCTGTTATCGAAAGATAGTAGCTTAGATTTACTCTAACCTTCTGAACCATCTAACGAAATGACTTAGTTTTGGCCAGCCTTTTGAAATAATTATTATTCTATATCTTATATCTAGGATGGTTTTTGGAGTCAGTTCAGTTGAATTACCTTGGCTGGCAAGGTGTTGAAATCGCATTTTTATCTCTAATAAGCAGATGGGCTTTAATTGTTGCAAATGTTTCCTCTCCTTGTGTGCATCAAGGAGAAGCTTTTGTATTAATAAACCTACTTGATGACTCGCATCTGACATGAACTTCATCTTGAGACTCCGCCCACTCCACTCTCATGGAACGAGGTGCTCTCCATTATGGCGCATGTTTTAAGTCTTTTGTTATTGTTATCAGGCAAATAGGCTGACTTACAACCTCCGCCTTTGTGTTGTCTGCTGCATGTACAAACAATTTAATGCCCAGGATAACAAGGCAGGATACACAGACACAGGGCAAACACACACACACACACACTCGCAGACACAGCTCTCCAGGGAGGAGGACACGCGCCAAGTCACATGCCTTGAGCATTGCCCAAGCTCATGTCCAGGGAATAACCACCTCAACGTGCACTTTGGCTATGGGAATCTGTGTGTTAGTCTGCTGTAAATGCAATTTCTGTCATTTTTAATGGTTTTATAAATTGCACACAAGTCCGGGGTCGCCTTATATATGCACTAGCCCCTAGATAAACTATATATATCTGGAGATGGAGAGATGGAGATGGGGAGACAGAACGACCACTTCTTGACTGTGCTAGTCCTTGCTCCTTGCTTTCCTTCCTCTTGACTCTTTCCTGAGTCCCAGCATTAGTCCCAGATATTAAGTTTGTTTGCTCTTTGAACGATTGGATGCGACTCTTTCCAGACTCTCCTAGATGGGTATGAGTGAGCCTGCCCACGTGCCCTGTAATGGCAATTTGTGAGTCGTTCTGTGTTTAATTCTGATTAGCCCAATTATTGCTGAGACATCATATGAACGGGCACAGAGAGGGGCCTAGAAGGGCATGGATGCTTTGTGCTTATCTCATCATCAATTAATGCATTGAATTATGGATAAATTGCTAAATTGATTGAATATTTTGGGCGGTAATTACAAGACAAAAGCCATCCCAACAAGTGTGCACCTTCTCAGGGCAACGGCGATGTCTGTGTAAGAAATTCGCTTTAAATTAGAATTTAATTCAATGCAAATTGCATGAAACTGTGTATTTAATTTCCGCTCAAATTTATGTTTCTCCCTCTTGCAGGAGCAGCAGATGGAGGAGAACTTTATTACATTTTCGATGCAGGATTCGAAGGATGCACTGAGGATATGTATGTGATGAATGCAGAAATATGCAAACTAAATATTTAAACAGGTAAAAAGACTGCAACAGAAAGTTGGCAAGAACAAAAGTTTACGTCTAAAAGAAAAGAAACTTAAGTCAAAAAAAATAGCAAAGTTGGTTTCCAGTTAAAATGGGTTTTGAGCATCTTTTTTATCTAACGCCTATAAAAGAAGTTATCAGATTTTGCGTATAAGAACATATTGAAAGGTTTTCCGATTCAATTAACAATTAATCGTTATTCTTTTCGTCTTATTAAATTACAATCAATTAATACGAATTAACATAAACAATTTGGTAAACAGTATTTTCAGATACAATTTTAGTATTTTTCAAATCGTTTACCTAATCATTTTGATTTCTAACATTTTTGCGTATGAATATCTTTCTCTCCTACGAATTTAAAAAGTTTCATCAATTTATTAAGCTCCAACTAAATCTTCATTCACATAAATCTCATTAATGGTGAGTAATGAGAGGAATGACAACTATGAACATAAATTTATAATTATTTTAATCAGTAGATTTATCATCTGGACAATTGAGATAAAGGATAGATTTAACTCCTTGAAGTCCTCTCGATTGCCTAGAAAATTATATAGTAGAAGTTATTTGTGTGATCCATTTCATTCGGTTAGCTCTCCTTTAAATTAGTAGTGAGACTGCAAAGTAAAATATTTGAGGGAAACACTTAAGGATTCGAGGAGATTAATTGATTTTGAAAAATCGTATGCCCAGTGTACTTAAAATTGGTTAAACTTATGCCTGATTGACGGCTTGTCGCCTTGTCGCTTAGTCGCCTCCAGGGCGCATGCTCACCACAACTCTTGGGGCTCTCAGAGATTGGAAGCTGCAAAGCTCGATTCGTTCAATTGCAATCCAGACTGGGCTAGGGCAACAATGCGATGAGATGAACGGAACGGAACCTACACCAACAGTAAAATGGTTGAAATTGCCATCACAATGTTTGCCGGCTTTAAAACTATTTAACGTTATTAAACGCAATGTGAAAAGTTTAATTGAAAACGCTTAAGCATTTTTGCCAGCAGCTGTAGTAGAGAGGAGAGGCTAGAGTAGATAGACAAACGGACAGACAACCACACACAGTGAGTGGAATCCTCTTAGTTGGTGCTGGGAGTCCTTTTGGACCTTCGCATTGGCTGGTTAGATTGGTTGAGTTGCCTCTGGGACATGAATGGGCTCCATCTCTGTCTCCATCTCCGGCTCGGTCTCTGTTGGCGTTAAATGCGCACAATTGAAGGCAATTGAGCGATTTTGGTAGTGGAAGCGGATCCGAGCGCGAGGCGTTACATTTGCATAAATGTATTTAATATTCAAATTAGTTTGCCAGGCATTTCAGTCATGCATTTATGTATGTCAGTGAGTAAGTA
This sequence comes from Drosophila sp. 14030-0761.01, assembly GCA_018150735.1. Classification (NCBI taxonomy): domain Eukaryota; kingdom Metazoa; phylum Arthropoda; class Insecta; order Diptera; family Drosophilidae; genus Drosophila; species Drosophila sp. 14030-0761.01. The sequence goes on along the minus strand of JAECWO010000027.1, from coordinate 1,338,075 downwards.
AGTGTGTATGTATGGGTTTTAAGTGGGTAGAAGTTTCTCCTCCTCCACGGACTCGGAGGCTCCCAGTGGCATAATAAGCGGAGGCGAATCATTTGGCCTGGAATGGATTGCCTGCAGTTATTCTTTCGCAATGATAATTCCACATCGAGGACCAAGCAAAGCAAATTGCCTTTGACATGAAGTGGTAAATGCAGAATCAACCGAAAACTTTCCTAAAAGAAAGACGCTTGATTATCGGTCAATTTGGGTTAAGATAAAGTTGGCTAACAAATTTGAATTGACGTGGCCAACGAATAGAATGGCTGCCACCTTTGTGTAACATTGAGTGTGAAGTCCGTTCAACTTCGCTGATAAAAGTTTATTAGAAACTTTTTTAATAGTCTTTCTAACTAGCATCTAGACGAACTAAATAGGACTCTCTCTTTGAGTTGAAGTTGAGTTGGTTTATCAACGATATGAGTCTATCTATCCACTTCTAAATAAAGTCAACTTGGTCTAGAACTGGTACTTTGCATGTGATACTCTCAATGATACGTTTAATGGTCAGTCTACCATGAGAATGAGAATGAGATTGCATAAATAGAAGATGCAGAATAACTTGTTTACTAAGAAGATTGCCATGATGGGGATTAACAGGCCGAAAGGACGAGTTGTTCGGTATAATCTGAATTTACCGATTTACCTACTTCCAACTACAGGGCAGTCAATTCGATTATTGCTTCATCATTCACAGCATCCAGATTAAAGTTGTGATACCAATCTGCCCAATTCAACAACACTTAGTCGTGAATTTTTTGTGAACTTGTAGACTTTAATTTAAATGTGAGACAACTATCACTTACTGAGATTTCATCATAAGCGCCAAGAAGCTGTCCCACAATAAATATTACGTATACGCACACAAATGTATGCACAGTTGGCTTATTCTCACCTGGCAACTCCTGGCCCCTGCTGCTGTTGACAACTTTGGCGACAGTTTCCCGACTTCTTTTCCGCCGAGACTTTTTGCCGTTTTCATTTCGAGTATTCATTTGTTGTTGCTGTTGTTGTTGTTGTTGTTCTTTTTTCGTTAACATATACCACTCTGTGTAGCATTGCGCTTAGCATTTCCATTTTAAGTATTTTTATAGCTAATGGCCCTTTTAGCTTAATATAAACACACACAAGTGACGCCTTCAGGAACACACACACACACCCACACACACACGCACACTCCGCGTAAAGGACATATCGAGAAGAAATTTAAAAAAAAAGAAAATTTTTATGTGTTTTTATAACGATTTTTATACTCACTGCTGATGTTGCTACTCCTCCTCCTGCTCCTGCTGCTGCTGCTGTTGATTTTTGAGGCCTGTTGGAGGGTGAACGGAGGTGGCAAGTGGCATGTGGCACTAGAGCGGACAGGGGCGGGGCAGTTTCCTGTGCCAACGTCACCTGTTATCAATTGATTTTTATTTATTCCCTTTTCGTTTTGTCAATGGAAATGAAAATTGTGAGAGAATCGAAGTAATGTTTTAAAGGATGAAATTTAAATTTCAACGCTCACTTCAACTGGCCACGTTCAGCACAAAAATTGGCAAATGTACGAAAAGTTCGGGGATCGCAAAAACAAAAGACAGCATTGAGAACGAAGGGGACATTCCGGGTCCCTTGGACTGAAGTGCACATGTTGATTGACATGCTGGCAGTGGCCCTTTGGCCCCAGTACAACACTGCGTATACATTATCTATGCTTTGTCATGCACACACACACACACACAAAGAGAGTGTCTTTTTCCCTTTCTCTTTGCCATTCTCTCTCTCTCCCTCTCTCTCTGTGTGTGTGTGTGAGTGCCGAAAATGGTTATTGTTATATTTATACCAAACTTTCACAGGATGTTCTGGCAGCTGCTGGAAACACATTTTTGACATTAGACACCAAGAAATTTGTATGCTTTGGCCCTGGCGTTCGATTTGATTGGCTAATGTCGTTTAGTTAAATTGCTTAAGAGCCAATTAAGAATGAATTTAAGTAACCAGTGAACGATTATTTCCGAAACCACAGAGCGAAAGCATCTCCATTAGAAGAAAACTGCAATGCAAACACGTCTCGCATTGTCAGATTAAAGTCTTACCATTTGTGGTCTTAAAGATTTCCTCTTTTCATGTCATTCCGTCCAATTGAACTGCCATAACTTATAGTGGCAATAGAGTCCACTTCATTGATAACAAACAAAATGCATACAAGTAGATTAATATTGAAATCAGCTGGCAAATACGTGACTATCGATTTATAGTTTTAACTAGTAATATTCTAGTGATATACAGACTGTAGAAAGAAAGTTAGCTGACAATTCTCTCCCATGATGGTAATTAGTCAAAATATAAACTCTGCAAAAGTTTCTCTCCATCAAAATCAAAACAATATATTTATACTCTTGCAACTGTTGAATCACTTGATGTTGCATTGTCAATTGGAGAGCAAAATATCTCTAACCATCTGATAAGTCTCGAGTATTGTCTTGTATTCACGCATACGCATAAATTGATTAATTCTTATACATAAATAATATTCCCCCTCCAATTTGTACAACTTCTCTTTCAAACAGAGATTTCAATACTCTCTGTTGACACTATAGAAATGGAACTTTCCAAATGTATATATAGGTTAACACAACTCTACACTGAAGGTAACTTCTGGTTTATTTTTTGAGATACTTTTCCAACTACTCACTCCCTTTCCGTCGTTGTGCACTTAACTTTTTCGCATTGGTTCAGCATATTTTGCATATTTTTACAATTTTTCTCGCCGATAAAAATTCTCCACAGTTTTGTTCTACATTTTTTCCCCTGCCAACGAATTGATTTAATGACTTAAACGGTTTTAGTTTTAAATTATTTAATTGTGTAAATGTTGCTTACGTTGCTCGTTGTTAATTGAATTGAATTATTTAGCGGTTGGTTAGTTTGCACCACTTTCCATTTTCCTTTTATCCGCCGTGGTGTGTGTTGGTGTGGGTGTGGGTGGAAATAAAAATGCAAATTGCTGGACAAATAGGGAGGAGGGGTAAATGCATTGCACATTTTCTATAGAGTGCCACCTTTTTTATAAACAGTTTTTGCATTGAATAGAAGAGCATAGAAGCGAAATTTTAAATGCAACTGCAAATTACGAAAAATTTACAAAAGTAATATTTATTTAAAGTCATGAGTTTTTGCTTATATTCAGGCCAGAAGGTCAGAATCTGTGTGTGTGTGCGAATTGAATGGATGGAATTGGACAGGAATATCAATAGAAAACGAGAGAGGGTATTATGTATACCCTCTATAGGCTATTTGCTATAGCCTATCCTCTGCTTTGCTCATATTTTCAGTCTATTTTCTTCAACTTGAATTAAATATTAATTCATTCTCACATTATGCTAATGGACAAGCAATAAGACAATTGTTGCTGCTGCTGCTAAAAGGAAAACCACAAAAGAAATTCTAATAAATTTATTTATGCCACAAAGTTGCTATCTTAGCCAGCCCCCTCTCCACTCCTTCGCATCCAGTGGGAGGGGCCCCACATTTAGTCATCTCTGAACGCGTGTGGTGGAAATCTTTAGACGCACACGTAAATTGCCACACATAATTATGTAAACGAGTTTTCCCTTGCCTGATTAGTGTTTTGCTGGCGGGAGAGAGGTGGGGAACAAGGCAGACACATTTTAATTACCAAGAAAATGTAAATTAACCAACGGAGACAACAAACAGATGACTACGGGGGAGGGGGAGGGGGAGAAACAGGAAAAGGGCCATAAAAACCCATACTCATACGCACATGAGAAAAGTTTTGGCTCCGTCTGCTTGTTGGTGATAACTTTTCCACCAACAGTTGGCCAGCTCCCGGCTCCTTTGGAGCTCCACCCAACCCAACCCAAAAAATAAAACCAGCTACATTTGTGATAATAAAAATGAAATTTAAAGCATATTAAACGATGTATGAGCACGGCCCAAATGCGTCTGTTGACTGTCGCCTCATCTTGTTGGCATTGTGATAATTATGACAAACAGACACATGAGCCGGGACAATCTGACAGGCGATTGCCTTTTCACGCCTCATTAGATGAACTTTGACATTATTCAATGCACGGCCAGGCCATTTCGTTTGCCGTTTCCTTCCTCCCTCTCAGATTATTTTAATTAGTTGACATTTGATTAATTTTTTAAAATGCTCTGCACATAGAATTCCGCATTTCCGGCCACGTAAGCTCTTTTATGGTGCGAGTATATTTCATACTGAAATATTTCATATACTCCGCACCAAATCATTCAAGCAAAAATTCATATCTTGAGCACTCGATTACTAATTAAATTCACCTCTAAGTTTTACAAGTTTTTCCCAGTATTTAAGTATTTGTCTATTAATTTTATCTGTCTCTGATTTAAATTATCCGTGATAATTGAAATTTAGGCCCCTAAGTCATATTCAAAATTAAATTATTTTGATGGTGTTTGTTGCCCATTGAACAAAGTCGAAAAGGAATACCACAATTGAATAAAATGTATTAGCAAATTTCAATGAGTTTTAGCCTGGAATTTGGTAATTTCATTGCGTAGTGTTAATTTATATTGATTATTTGGCAAACTATAAATTTCATTTTGAATAGCCATAAAACCACTGCAGCAGCAAAACTAAATCAAAGGCAATTAAAGCCATAACTCATTTGACCGCAGAGTCCTCGAATCATCCGAACCCATGGAACCTCTTGCACCTGATTTGACAGCGAACAACTGCGACTGTAAATTATAAAGGGACGCCATGGAAATGGATCTCATCATTGTTCTGTATGTAGATGTGTTCACTGTGGATCTGGCCTGCTATTCAATTGCCATTCAAAATGCCATCAATTACACGAAAAGTAGAGAGAATTAGGGAGCGCAGAATGGATGGAATGGACATTTGCTAGTTATATGGCAAATCCACAGGCATTTAACCACAAACACTCGGCACACAACCACTTATATGAGCAAAGTCTGGCCGCATGCCACAAATGCCACACACATGTACACCCACCACACACACACGCACACACACACCAAACACACAGACAGTCGGAGAGGAACTAGCTTTGTCGTGCTTTTTATCGATTCCCCATTATGTTTTTCGCATTTTTCGGGCCATCAAAAACTGATTTTTAATGCCCGAAATCCATTTTCGGTCACTCTCAATGGTCGTATACGCTGCGTATACGCAATGTTAATGTTCATTAAGCTTTATGCCATTTGCACTGCTCCACAAAGGTTGAGGGCAAAGGCAAGGGCAACCGAGTGTTACGGGTTACGGCTTAGCGGTCATTCAGAGTTCATAAACTCCCTATAATGTGGGCCACTACGGATTTCACTATGCGCTGCAAATATGCTTTTCTTTCACACGCCTCTTCCCACCCATCCACACACACTTAGCCACTCACCCACTGATTCAGATCCCAAAATGGGTGTTTACTGTTTTAGCGCACAGAATTTGCTGCAGAATATACTGCAACATTTGATTCGAGCGTATTCTGAAAATTCATTTCGCTAACATTTTCCTCCTTTTGCAGGAAAATTAATCTAGGATAAAAGAGGAAGTTTTCATCGGTAAGAATAGATCAAGAAAAACAATTTTTGATAATTTTATGCCTTTTGGCGATGAAAATTTGACTATACACTTTAATGTTGAAATCGAACTAACTCATAATCTTAATATACGATAGTTCAGTGACATCCATGACACAAAAGCAGATTCGGGAAATTGTTTGTAAATGTAAATTGAGGAGCACAAGGTAAACCAAGATTCTAAGTAAAAACGTAGCAAAAATTTATCCCAAAAAATATTTAATATCAACGTAATCAACTTTAAAATAGATTTCTTTTCCTTATGCTGATATTAGAATATTATCTTCAATCTTCAACTTTGTTGATGATGGATTTATTCATTTGGGAATGTCAGTTTTTTAATTAATATAACAAAAAGCATATTTCGATTTGTGCACTTATCTTTTCTTTTTTTTTTTGTCCATGTCGGAACTTTGTTTCCAATCATCATATTCATATTTATCGGAATATGCGGTTTAATTTGGCATTGTACAGTTTTACATGCATTGGGCTTACAACGGTTTTTGCAACGAGGCTTTTCCGGCATTAACTTCGAGCATTGGTTTTCAATTTGTACACGTGTGAGAGACAAAGTTATTTATATGGCAAAGGATATGGATATACGAATGTATGTGTGTGTGTGTGTGTGTGAATTCCCAATACGCCAATGATATGTTAATGTAAGTACTCTCTCTCTCTCTCTCTCTCTCTGTGTCAGCTTAAGTTGGCTTTTTGAAGGATTTGTAAGCGTGTTTGTTCGCTTCTTTGTGCGCCTTTTTGTTGGGATTACGTATACGCACGATTGGTTCGAGCATTGCATATTAATTTATATAGAATTGTGGGAATATTTAAATGCCACGCCACACCTAAGTACACATTAAACCAAATACAATTTTCGCTTAAAGTTGGAAAATATTAAAATGGACGTTAGACATAAATAATGTAGAATAAATGTTTCGCTCTAAGCCAAAAACTGGTGACCCCTATCAATCGCCAAATGTAGAGTTCATTAACAGGACAAACACACACACAAAAACACACACACACACACGCACACAATATCTATTGACAATGTAATTAATAGAAGCAAGCCAAAAGTGCAAACATCAGTTTCAACCAGAGTTCAATAAACAACACAACGTTCTCTATGTGTGTGTGTGTGTGTGTGTGTGTGTGCTACAGTTTGTCTCAGTAAATAAGCAAATGTGTCACGCCCACTATTACGCCCAGCTGGGGTTTATACAAAGAACAATGTTTATTAAATAATCCACCCGAAAATGAAACCAGGCAAATATTTATATTTGACATTTTAGACAAATGCGCGAAACGTTGCCGCCCCGCCCCTGCCACAGTGCCCCTCCCCCCTATGGGGCAGATAAAAAGGTTAGAGGTGCCACCAGCTGGCTGTTGCCTTCGAATTGGATCAATCAACTTTGGGCCTTGAACCATATGGGTATGACAAGCACACACACACACACACACACTAGCTCTCCCTCATCTGCATACATTTATTTTTGTATTGAATTTCGTTTGCTTGTTGACAACTCCATGACAATAGAGCAAGAATCTAATCCAGATATTCACTCGTGTAATGAGAGACAACAAGCATGTTCAATCGAATGAAATGCAATGTCAAACAAAGAGGAAATGTAAATATAATTAATTATCCCACTCTGATGTGGACTTATCAAGCAAATGAAGGAAGCACGAAGTGCCAAAGATCCAATTATTCAACTATTAGAAATTCTGAATTCTAATCAAATGAAGCAAGTTAGTCGTCAGGCCGACATGGTGAAAAGGCTAACTCAAAGTTATAAAAATAAATTTATATATAAATTCCTTTCACCTGCCGCGCCTGTGTTAGCTACACATGCAATATTGTATATATTGTACACATTTATGTAACTTTCTTTATATATTTAAAGACTTCTTCCATATATTCCTATTGATTGCTATATATCCCCATAGATTTCTATATATCCTCATAGATTTCTTCTACTAGTCACAATTTGTAAGACTATTTCTTCGATCTCACGACTCTTTCAACTACTAATCGAAATGTATTGAAATACATTTTGTAACTCAAACATCGTTGTTATATATATTAGTCAACGGATACACAAAGTGCCGTCATGAGCATTATTTTTGGTGGCATTCCCCGAATAGAAATAATGGGATATTCACTTAAGCCGCTTTTCAATTTCAATGCTAAAATAGGAGCTGAATTATTTGCATACCAGAAACTTCTCTGCCGTAAAATAAAGATATTATATTAAATTTGAATAGAGCCACCTGGCCCACCTAAGCGCACTTACGTTTCACAGGCATTGCCTATGATATCCCATTTCATTGTCACTCAGCCCGCAAGAAGTTCTGGCTCAAGTTCTGCTCTTTTATCAGTCGAGTGCCAAGTGAAAAAGACTTTAAGCCAACCGCAGTCGGCGCTCGACATCAATTTCCCGAAACAAAAAAGAAAAGTGGAAAATATACGAAACATAAAACTTTGTGCGTAATGAGCCTCGTCGACTCGAGGCAGCCTCCCAACGGCCGACACCCAACACCCACTCCGCCCACTCTGAGAACTCCTGGAACCGATATCAGCAGTGTTTCTATATAATATAACAACATAACTTTCTGAACTTTATGCGCGTCGATTGCTGTTGTCATTTCACTTTTGGCTTCCGTTAATGCCACAAAAGTTGAGCACAAGTTTTAGAGCGCGGTTTTTCCCAGCCAAAGGAAAATCCACAAGGCAAAAACCAAAAAAAAAACAAAAGGGGAGAAAGGAAAAACGAAACTTTTTGTCTTTGATTTTGTGTGTTTCTGTTGGCAAAACAACAAAAAACCACTTGAGAAATTTTCCAGATGAAAGTTAAAAGATGATGGTTTACTTTTGCGGTGATGTTGTTGTTGTTTCTATTGTGACATTTACCATATGACCTTGCCGACTGGACACAATCCAGGCTATGAGATTACATCTGATTCATTGATTCAAATGTTAACCCATTTCTGTATACTCTTACGACTTGAGTCCTTTGAATGATCATGGAGATGCAGATCTTCTTGCTGCTGATTATTTTGGGAGGAATATGCGACGACTGAATGGAATCTATCGTCACTTGGTTATCCAGAAAGGAGTATAGTAAAGGTATCTTCTGTAGTTCTCTTTGCTTAATCAATTTGCTTGTATTCAAAGAGCCCACTTGCCGTAAAGTGAATTAAAATTGAAAGATTGGTTCTTGAATCAATTGTTACTGCCACTAAACTCATCATTATCATCATCACCATTTTTGAAAGCATTTTAATCATCATTTCGTTCAGTTTCCAATTAGATGCCGATGTCCTCTGCGGTAGCTAAAAAAAAAATACACCCAAACCCAACTCAAACCCTGAAATATCCTTTTCAATTTCATTTATGAAAGCAAATAAATTTTTCAATTGTGGAATTCTTTTCATACATGTATTTTTCTCTCACATATTTTTCCAATTTGGGACTATGAAACAAATACGAAAAGCAAAAAAAAAAAAAATACCCAAAAGCACAAAAGCAGATATAAGAATCCTTTTTCTTTCCTTTTTTCTGGAATTCTTTTTTTGTGGGTGGGATGGCCTCCCACACATTGGCCAAAAGGAAATGCTGTTGGGCCAATCTGTTTAAGCCAAAGCCTGCTCAATGCCCAGCACACGTATCGGCTGTTTTAAGGGGCGTAAAGTGCCTGGCCATATCTTGGCTACCTTTTCATTTAATAAGCAGGAGAAACTTGAGTTTAAACCAACTGTGACTGGGAGTTGCTGCCGTTGCTGTTGCCGTTGCTGTTGCTGGCGTTAACATGCATATTTCATGGACTCTTTGGCAGGACTGCAAATATCCTTACGTACATACATCACTCAGGCAGCAAAAGTTTGTGTAGCCAGCTTTAAAGCACGCACTTTTCTGGTCTAGCCAGGCCAGAACTTTTCCCCAATTGTTCAGTTTTTCTTGTTGTTGTTGCTGGTTTTTCGTTTTATACCCTGTAGCCTTTAAGTGAAGGGGCATACGAGGCCATTTTAAATGCAGACAGAGGGAAGATCTCACTGCCAACGAAATTAAATTCAAGAAAATTATGAATGGGAATCCCTCTTGATAGAGGATAGTCTGACAGTCGGCACTCGAACTGAATCCATTCTGGCAGTTGCTTTTCGCCTCTTTTGAATACGAGCAACAAGCGTTTGTTGTTGGCCCTGACAGCTTTTGTTTTTCGCTGCTTTTTGTGTGTTGAATTTTAAATTAGTTTTCATTTGAGCGGAAAATATGGACTTGGCACTTTCTCTTATCGACTTTGATGTGTGTGGCCTTTCAATAAAAGAAACCGAAAATATTTTATTAGGTCTTAAGTTGTCAGGAGGAGAATCGAAGCCTTCGGCTAAAGAAAAGAAATATATTTATTTATTTTGCTGTTCGTTTCACTTTGTCAGTTGCTCCCTATTCTCACTTGGGCCATAATGTAATTTCGATTCCACCCAACTTGGCCAACTTTTCCGATACTCTGCTCTTGCCCTCTATCATTCCGTTCCGTTCTGCTCCGTTCTGTTCTGTTTGTCTGAGTGCCCGAAAGCCATTTTAATTTAATTGGCTGTCTAATTTTGTGTATTGTTTGACTCTGTTTCATTGAGATTGTTTCTTTTCTCTTTCTTTTTTTTTTTTTTTTTTGGTTTTTGTTGCTGCTGCTTTCTGGGAAATAGTATTTAACTTTATAATAAATTCTCATTTGTCCCAGAGATAAAGGCGGTTGGCAAAGTATATTTCACATTTATTACTTTGAATTCTGATCTCCGTATTTCTCGTGCAGTATTCTGCGTCTCATCCCTTCTTGTATTTAAAATCTCAAAAATTAATTCGGTCATTAAAACCCTTGTTGGTGCCTTCAACTTTCAAATTAATGCCTGTGATTAATTCAAAGAAAAACTTTTCACCAACGTCTTCTTCTTTTCCTTCTTTTTTTTTGTTGGTTCTTCGAAAATATTTTCTAATTGTCCCCCAAGGATTTGTGTCCCCAACATTCCATGCATAAATAATCAAACAAGGATAACAGCAACACCAGCGAAATGAATAAGAATGAGACCAACAAAAAAATAGACGAATAAAGCGAATGATTTGCCACAAATTAAAATTATTCAAGCGTGGGCTTGGCCAAGGGGCGTGGCACCATGCCATTCATACCGTCCTACATCGCCTTCCCCATCATCTAACACTGGCATTTCCCAATTGTTCACACGAAAAACAAATCTCAATGGTTTAATTAGGCCCATTTCTCAAGGCTCTGCCAATGACAAAGGCGACAACAACTCAATGCAGGTAAAGTAAAAACTCGCAACGGCGAATCGAGACTCAGCTAATCCAAAAATATAAGATCTCTCCTATGATGATCGACTGCTAGATTCCTGTCAAAGTTTGCATCCTTATTAGGTACACAGACTTATCGAAAACATGTCATTTTAAATGTGAATGTTAACTATTAGAAGCTATTCCTTTCGCCAGGACGAAGTCGAATAAATTGTATAACCTTGAAATACTTTGAACTTCTTTGTAACCGACTCATTCGATGAAATAGTGATCCATTTAAATGGGAAACATAATACGAGCAATAATTTAAGAGACTCTGTAGTTAGTCATCACTGTATTGGAGCTGGAACTTTAGACTGCCTCAGAGTTTTTGAGTCTGAGCGTTGTCCTAATTGTTTCTGCCGTTCCATGCCGCCGTCTCCTGGTGCTGTCAATAATTAGAGCTGGGAATTTCCGCTGCGAATCTCCAAAAAAAAACAAAACACAAGAAAAACAAGGGGAAACAAGAAAAACCGAAGTAATAGATGCGGCCCTCGTGCTTGGAACGCGGATTACTTGAAACGTGGTTGTTAAGCGCCTCAAATGCCACTCCAGCAGAAATGAGACTAGAGAAATGTGCGAGGGAGGAAACTTACTTCCACTTCCGGGTGGCTGCCTTTTGTCTTTGCCATTGGGCCACTGGACTGGGAGGGACCGGGCAGATAGAGCAGTTGGCAGTTAGCTCTGCCTGACCATGACCATTTCTTTTCATTATTTGTTGGCATTAGTGTTGACTTATGTTGCTGCTTATTGACTTTGTACACGCGTAAGCGTAAGCGTAAGCGCACTTCCAGCCATCTGCTTAGTTTTTTTTTTTCGCTCTGGACGCCTCCTTTTGAAATGATTTCATTTGGTCCTTTTGTTTTGTTTGTTTGCCGTTGCCCATTCAAGTTAATGAGTGCCACTTCAAATTTGCTTTTGACTATCGGAATCGAATTCCGAGTACTTTATCAATTTGTGACAGCAATCATATTTGGCCCAATTAAATTGATTAGCTAAAAACTAATTAGTTCGAGTTAAAATATGTAATGCTAAATTGTTGTTCATGTCAGTTTAATTATACAACTTATTATCATATTAATTGCATTTTCACAAATCATAAATATTCATTTTCACCATAAATTATTTATATAAGCAACACATATTCAATCATCCACAAAATGCATAAATTATGGTAAAAACGGAGGGCAAAAAATAAAAAACAATTGACAGCGCAGCAAAAAATCAAAATGGATGCGAACAAAAACAAATTTCGCCACATAAAAAGTAAAAAACGCGGCGCGACATCCAGATTTATTTGCCATGCACAATGAATCGACAATATGGGCAGTCTGTACTTGTGTAAACTAGCACAAAGCAGAAAATATTGATTCCCAGAACCCGATTTTCAATGTAATCAAATTTAAGAGCGAATACATTAAATAGAACGCAGGGCGAAGTAGCATGGATTCGAGACTTGGGAGGCCTTTGAGACAACTATCAATAGAAATCCCACCTAGTTGCAGATCAAGTTATAGCCAAGGTGTCATCGCTTGCATTTGCCATTCGGTAGGTCATTAACACATACGAAATGAAATGCAAATGCACTCGATTAAGCCAGCAACCAATGGCCAAGGGGGCCATTTTGAATGGTCTCATTTGAATGTAGGAAACCAAACGTAATTACAATCCCAGTCGTTGCTCAAATTACCAACTAATCAGAGATTAGGTTACTTAACATCGGACAAACTGCAGGATCTAAATAGACTAACAGGATAACATGTGTATATTCCAATATAAGTATGTATTGTAGATCCAATTCATGTGTTCTGAAGTAAATATAAGACCTCGCACACAGTGGGAGCCCAGTCTCTGTGACCAGTAACAGTGAGTTTAGAAAAGGGCTTGATCTCTGATGGGTCTATCTATGATGGGTCTAGTTTCAAAATCACAATCAACAGACTTCTCTCGAATAAATTTCAGATTTCAATAGGTTCGCACAGGTAATACAAGTCTAATTCGCACACAGGTGTTGAGTGTGCAGCATTTGGCATGATAACTCTGCTTTATTTGGCTGCAAGCCCACATTACCCACTCTCTTATTCACTACACAAAGGCAAGCAAAAGATTTCAAAGTTTTTCAGTCATAAACTCAAACAAAAGAACATAAAATGGGCATAACAAATTTAAATGGCTTACACAATTGGCAACAAAACAAAATGATAGCTGTGTCTTTGGCCAAACTAAAAATCGCATGGTTCCTGACTCTGGAAAACGCTTTGGAAAAATGCAGCAATAAAATAAGACAACAAAACCAACGGCGATTAGAGCGGGATGGCAGGAGAGGGCGGCGGCGACGACAGGGGAGCACAATAGGAGCACAAATTGAGACATTCATTGGGGCAATAAAATCCACGAAAAATTACTGGACGGACAGGGAGAATCTCCTCGCTTGAGGTGCTGAGGAGGTGGTCGAGAGCAAAGCAAACTTTCAGTTTGTCTTTATGCCAATTCAATTTACCGGCGAATTGCTTTCACTTTCACAAAATAAACATAAAAATGCTGCAATCTAATTTATATACCCCTCATTAAAAGACATTTTAATTTCTAGAGAAGTCGTAAAAGTCGCAAAATGCCCCAAAATGGTGGAAAACTTTGGCTATGGGCTTCCATATTCAAAGTCTATAAATTTATTTTTGTTTTTGTTGGTTGGCTTTCATTTTTATCATTTACTTTTACTTATTTCAGATATTGCGTGCAAAAGATTTTTACATTTAATTCAATTTTGGCTTCTAATGGTGGGCGTCTGGAGTAGGGGTACTTGAGCAGCTGGGCGTGGCCAGGCGTCTATTTTGTAGCCATTGCGTAAAATATGGTCCCGGCTACTTAGTGACTATCTGTCCTTCTGCTCGGACTCGGTGTTTGCTGAAAATCCGGTGGACGCTAAATTACCGTTACAAATTTGCGCTACTTTGATGGTCCTCCGACTCCGACTTCGACTCCGGCCCGTTCGTTCCTGCGTCATACAAAATTTATTCGCCTTACGTGACTTTGGTGCAAATCTTTGCTTATTCCCAATGGCTAAGCCAGTTTTTTTTCCTTTCCTTTCCCATTCTGTTGGAGCGTGTGGGGGCAGGAGATGGATCTATAGTTGTGTTCATTCTGCTGATGTGGCTAATGGCTTCTTACTTCGGTTTTGTTTGGGGCAGGCTCCCAAGTCTCTTCAAGGTTCGTTGGGCCGGTCTTAAGTGGCGACACAATATTTTCCAACAAAAGCACTAGCTAGCTAGTTATTCATATCCTGTATCCATCATTTAAAATCGGTTCAATAGGCAGAGGTGCCTATAAGCTAAATACATTCGTCGACGATTTTTTTAGTGTTCAAACATTTAGCGTATGCAACAAAAAACGGTTTTTGTTGCACACTTTTACGGCGCAAGCACAAAAGTCATTTTAACTTGACTTCCTGAAGGACTTCCCAGGATCTGGAAATGTCAAGCGGATCACCAAGGTCAACCATCCTGATAATCCATGAATAGCCGAGTTATAAGGACTTTTGAGTAAGCGCCCTGAAGTATGCCACAAAAACTAAAAAATGAAATCAAAATATAAGAAATATAAACATAACTAATTTTGACCCGATTTTTGAAAAAAATTACAGTGTACACTGTTATTGAACTGTTAAAAATTTTAAAAATCCCCAGCTTTGAAATCGTTGACAGTTTTGATGGCATTTTAAAGTAGATAAAAATTCAGAAAACACCACATCAAAACTTTGAATATCGGTAGAAAATTGTCCTTAATACAGCCTTAGGGAAATTTGAATTTCGACTAAAAATTTTTCAAATACTACTCCAAAATCTATGCAAAAACCTCAACTTTGCAAACCCTTAACTGTGCCAATTTTTGTCCGATTTCAAAAAGTCATGTCTTTTTTTGCTGCTCCGAATGTGAATAATAAATTGGCATTCAAATCTGAAAAACTAATTTTGACCCGATTTTTGAAAAAAATTACAGTGTATAATACACTGTCAAAATTTTCAAAAATCGACTCGACATTTTTTTTCGCAAAATTTCTAACTTTTGAAAGCATTTTAAAGTATGTAAAAATGATTTCAAAAAGTCATGTCTTTTTTTTCTGCTCCGAATGTGAATAATAAATTGGCATTCAAATCTGAAAAACTAATTTTGACCCGATTTTTGAAAAAAATTACAGTGTATACACTGTCAAAATTTTCAAAAATCGATTCGAAATTTTTTTTCGCAAAATTTCTAACTTTTGATAGCATTTTAAAGTATGTAAAAATGTAATAAGAATTAGATAAAAAAATTTGAAATCGGTTGAAAATTGTCTAAAATACAGCCTACAGAAAATCGGAATTTGGTCGAAAAACAAACAATTTTTTAAACAAATTTAAAAATCCGCAGCTTTGATATCTTTGAAAGCTTTGAAGGCATTTTAAAGTAGATAAAAGTTCGAAAAACACCACATCAAAACTTTGAATATTGGTAGAAAATTGTCCTTATTACAGCCTTAGGAAAATTTGAATTTCGACTAACCATTTTTCAAATACTACTCCAAAATCTATGCAAAAACCTCAACTTTGCAAACCCATAACTGTGCCAATTTTTGTCCTATTTCAAAAAGTCATGTCTTTTTTTTCTACTCCGAATGTGAATAATAAATTGGCATTCAAAGCTGAAAAACTAATTTTGACCCGATTTTTGAAAAAAAAATTACAGTGTATACACTGTCAAAATTTTCAAAAATCGACTCGACATTTTTTTTCGCAAAATTTCTAACTTTTGATAGCATTTTAAAGTATGTAAAAATGTAATAAGAATTAGATAAAAAAATTTGAAATCGGTTGAAAATTGTCTAAAATACAGCCTACAGAAAATCGGAATTTGGTCGAAAAACATACAATTTTTCAAAAACTTTTAAAAATCCCCAGCTTTGAAATCTTTGAAAGTTTTGATGACATTTTAAAGTAGATAAAAATTCGAAAAACACCACATCAAAACTTTGAATATCGGTAGAAAATTATCCTTATTATAGCCTTAGGGAAATTTGAATTTCGACTAAAAATTTTTCAAATACTACTCCAAAATCGATGCAAAAACCTCAACTTTGCAAACCCATAACTGTGCCAATTTTTGTCCGATTTCAAAAAGTCATGTCTTTTTTTGCTGCTCCGAATGTGAATATAAATTGGCATTCAAATCTAAAAAACTAATTTTGACCCGATTTTTGAAAAAAATTACAGTGTATAAGTTAAACAAATTAATGTTGAGTTGAATTATAACATATATTTATTTAATAATTACTTGATTTTAGCAGCACTATGTGCTTTACAATCATTTGTTAATTATTATTACTTATTAGTTCTGCACGATGTGCATTGAATCGACGTTATATTCAGACTGGTGTGACTATTGTAATCTAATGTTAAACTACGCTTACGCCAAGGCAGAACAATCTGGAATCTGAGATCATCCGATATGATTCGGCCAATCAGATTGTGCCGCGTTTACAAATAAAGTTAAAGACAATACCTAATTACAGTTTCTTGTAATTGGACTACGTGACTTGTGGCGAACAACCGGACAAAGTGGATTTGACAATAATAGTTGGATAAATGTAGCGCATCTTAGGGACGTCCCATTCTATGGAGCATAATGTTAGGTATTAACTTATACACTGTCAAAATTTTCAAAAATCGACTCGAAATTTTTTTTCGCAAAATTTCTAACTTTTGATAGCATTTTAAAGTATGTAAAAATGTAATAAGAATTAGATAAAAAAATTTGAAATCGGTTGAAAATTGTCTAAAATGCAGCCTACAGAAAATCGGAATTTGGACGAAAAAACGTACAATTTTTCAAAAACTTTTAAAAATCCCCAGCTTTGAAATCTTTGAAAGTTTTGATGACATTTTAAAGTAGATAAAAATTCGAAAAACACCACATCAAAACTTTGAATATCGGTAGAAAATTATCCTTAATATAGCCTTAGGGAAATTTGAATTTCGACTAAAAATTTTTCAAATACTACTCCAAAATCGATGCAAAAACCTCAACTTTGCAAACCCATAACTGTGCCAATTTTTGTCCGATTTCAAAAAGTCATGTCTTTTTTTGCTGCTCCGAATGTGAATAATAAATTGGCATTCAAAGCTGAAAAACTAATTTTGACCCGATTTTTGAAAAAAATTACAGTGTATACACTGTCAAAATTTTCAAAAATCGACTCGAAATTTTTTTTCGCAAAATTTCTAACTTTTGATAGCATTTTAAAGTATGTAAAAATGTAATAAGAATTAGATAAAAAAATTTGAAATCGGTTGAAAATTGTCTAAAATGCAGCCTACAGAAAATCGGAATTTGGACGAAAAAACCTACAATTTTTCAAAAACTTTTAAAAATCCCCACCTTTGAAATCTTTGAAAGTTTTGATGACATTTTAAAGTAGATAAAAATTCGAAAAACAGCACATCAAAACTTTAAATATAGGTAGAAAATTGTCCCTTTGGAAAATTACAACTTGGACCAAAAATTTTAGAAATGATGAAAATCAAAGTTTAGACCTTTTTACAATTGTGCAAAAATTAAAAAAAAAAAAACTCGTTTTATTTCAGTTTTCCAACAAACTCGTGAAAGGTCATGCCAGTCGACGCGGTTTGGCTATCTGACCAAAGGACATCCGGATCTCTCTAGAAATGACCGAGTTATAAGGACATTTATGTTTCATTTCTAAGTTTTTATCTGTTTTGGCGACTAACCCCCTTACGGAAATTCGTTGTATGTAAATTTATAAAAAATTGCACATTTATTCATATTTTAGTTACAATAGTTTTTTTTTGTGGCTTACAAATTTGTTTTTGAAGTAAAACTTAATACAAGAAATAACAAAAATGATTATAATTAACAGTGCCTTTATTGAAAAAAAAAATTCTATAAGTTGTTAATTAATTAAAGAAAACAAAGACAAAAACAGAAATCACATTTTATTGATTTTTAAGGTAAAGTATGATTAATATATTTTTAAATAGCTATCTCTTAACTTAAAGTTAATAATAAAAATAAAATAAAAATAACGAAAACATGGTTTTATTTAGACAAAACTTCGCAGGATATTGACCTGTTTCGCTACGTCATATGGCTTAATGCACGTCAAGAGCTGGACTATCGATCTGCATTCAAGGATTCCTGAAATCTTGCCAAAAATTTCATCATCGAGCTGAAATAAAACAACATTTTTGGTTAGAAAAACATAGTACATATCTTGGAAGTCTCATTGCTGCTCTGAATATTGAATAGGTGTCAAACAATCCCCAAAGTCTTAGAACTTCTCTAACTTTGCCAATTGTCCGATTTAAAATACCTCAACTTTGCAAACCCATACCTGTGCCAATTTTTGTCCGATTTCAAAAAGTCATGTCTTTTTTTGCTGCTCCGAATGTGAATAATAAATTGGCATTCAAATCTGAAAAACTAATTTTGACCCGATTTTTGAAAAAAATTACAGTGTCAAAATTTTCAAAAATCGACTCGAAATTTTTTTTCGCAAAATTTCTAACTTTTGATAGCATTTTAAAGTATGTAAAAATGTAATAAGAATTAGATAAAAAAATTTGAAATCGGTTGAAAATTGTCTAAAATACAGCCTACAGAAAATCGGAATTTGGACGAAAAAACATACAATTTTTTAAAAAAATTTTAAAAATCCGCAGCTTTGATATCTTTGAAAATTTTGATGGCATTTTAAAGTAGATAAAAATTCGAAAAACACCACATCAAAACTTTGAATATCGGTAGAAAATTATCCTTAATACAGCCTTAGGGAAATTAGAATTTCGACTAAAAATTTTTCAAATACTACTCCAAAATCGATGCAAAAACCTCAACTTTGCAAACCCATAACTGTGCCAATTTTTGTCCGATTTCAAAAAGTCATGTCTTTTTTTGCTGCTCCGAATGTGAATAATAAATTGGCATTCAAATCTAAAAAACTAATTTTGACCCGATTTTTGAAAAAAATTACAGTGTATAAGTTAAACAAATTAATGTTGAGTTGAATTATAACATATATTTATTTAATAATTACTTGATTTTAGCAGCACTATGTGCTTTACAATCATTTGTTAATTATTATTACTTATTAGTTCTGCACGATGTGCATTGAATCGACGTTATATTCAGACTGGTGTGACTATTGTAATCTAATGTTAAACTACGCTTACGCCAAGGCAGAACAATCTGGAATCTGAGATCATCCGATATGATTCGGCCAATCAGATTGTGCCGCGTTTACAAATAAAGTTAAAGACAATACCTAATTACAGTTTCTTGTAATTGGACTACGTGACTTGTGGCGAACAACCGGACAAAGTGGATTTGACAATAATAGTTGGATAAATGTAGCGCATCTTAGGGACGTCCCATTCTATGGAGCATAATGTTAGGTATTAACTTATACACTGTCAAAATTTTCAAAAATCGACTTGAAATTAGTTTTCGCAAAATTTCTAACTTTTGATAGCATTTTAAAGTATGTAAGAATGTAATAAGAATTAGATAAAAAAAATTTGAAATCGGTTGAAAATTGTCTAAAATACAGCCTACAGAAAATCGGAATTTGGTCGAAAAAACATACAATTTTTCAAAAACTTTTAAAAATCCCCAGCTTTGAAATCTTTGAAAATTTTGATGGCATTTTAAAGTAGATAAAAATTCGAAAAACACCACATCAAAACTTTGAATATCGGTAGAAAATTATCCTTAATATAGCCTTAGGGAAATTTGAATTTCGACTAAAAATTTTTCAAATACTACTCCAAAATCGATGCAAAAACCTCAACTTTGCAAACCCATAATTGTGCCAATTTTTGTCCGATTTCAAAAAGTCATGTCTTTTTTTGCTGCTCCGAATGTGAATAATAAATTGGCATTCAAAGCTGAAAAACTAATTTTGACCCGATTTTTGAAAAAAATTACAGTGTATACACTGTCAAAATTTTCAAAAATCGACTCGAAATTTTTTTTCGCAAAATTTCTAACTTTTGATAGCATTTTAAAGTATGTAAAAATGTAATAAGAATTAGATAAAAAAATTTGAAATCGGTTGAAAATTGTCTAAAATGCAGCCTACAGAAAATCGGAATTTGGACGAAAAAACCTACAATTTTTCAAAAACTTTTAAAAATCCCCAGCTTTGAAATCTTTGAAAGTTTTGATGACATTTTAAAGTAGATAAAAATTCGAAAAACAGCACATCAAAACTTTAAATATAGGTAGAAAATTGTCCTTAATACAGCCTTAGGGAAATTTGAATTTCGACTAAAAATTTTTCAAATACTACTCCAAAATCGATGCAAAAACCTCAACTTTGCAAACCCATAACTGTGCCAATTTTTGTCCGATTTCAAAAAGTCATGTCCTTTTTTGCTGCTCCGAATGTGAATAATAAATTGGCATTCAAAGCTGAAAAACTAATTTTGACCCGATTTTTGAAAAAAATTACAGTGTATACACTGTCAAAATTTTCAAAAATCGACTCGAAATTTTTTTTCGCAAAATTTCTAACTTTTGATAGCATTTTAAAGTATGTAAAAATGTAATAAGAATTAGATAAAAAAATTTGAAATCGGTTGAAAATTGTCTAAAATACAGCCTACAGAAAATCGGAATTTGGTCGAAAAACATACAATTTTTCAAAAACTTTTAAAAATCCCCAGCTTTGAAATCTTTGAAAGTTTTGATGACATTTTAAAGTAGATAAAAATTCGAAAAACAGCACATCAAAACTTTGAATATCGGTAGAAAATTATCCTTAATATAGCCTTAGGGAAATTTGAATTTCGACTAAAAATTTTTCAAATACTACTCCAAAATCGATGCAAAAACCTCAACTTTGCAAACCCATAACTGTGCCAATTTTTGTCCGATTTCAAAAAGTCATGTCCTTTTTTGCTGCTCCGAATGTGAATAATAAATTGGCATTCAAAGCTGAAAAACTAATTTTGACCCGATTTTTGAAAAAAATTACAGTGTATACACTGTCAAAATTTTCAAAAATCGACTCGAAATTTTTTTTCGCAAAATTTCTAACTTTTGATAGCATTTTAAAGTATGTAAAAATGTAATAAGAATTAGATAAAAAAATTTGAAATCGGTTGAAAATTGTCTAAAATACAGCCTACAGAAAATCGGAATTTGGTCGAAAAACAAACAATTTTTCAAAAAAATTTAAAAATCCGCAGCTTTGATATCTTCGAAAGCTTTGAAGGCATTTTAAAGTAGATAAAAGTTCGAAAAACACCACATCAAAACTTTGAATATTGGTAGAAAATTGTCCTTATTACAGCCTTAGGAAAATTCGAATTTCGACTAACCATTTTTCAAATACTACTCCAAAATCTATGCAAAAACCTCAACTTTGCAAACCCATAACTGTGCCAATTTTTGTCCGATTTCAAAAAGTCATGTCTATTTTTGCTGCTCCGAATGTGAATAATAAATTGGCATTCAAATCTAAAAAACTAATTTTGACCCGATTTTTGAAAAAAATTACAGTGTATACACTGTCAAAATTTTCAAAAATCGATTCGAAATTTTTTTTCGCAAAATTTCTAACTTTTGATAGCATTTTAAAGTATGTAAAAATGTAATAAGAATTAGATAAAAAATTTGAAATCGGTTGAAAATTGTCTAAAATACAGCCTACAGAAAATCGGAATTTGGTCGAAAAACAAACAATTTTTCAAAAAAATTTAAAAAACCGCAGCTTTGATATCTTTGAAAGCTTTGAAGGCATTTTAAAGTAGATAAAAGTTCGAAAAACACCACATCAAAACTTTGAATATTGGTAGAAAATTGTCCTTATTACAGCCTTAGGAAAATTTGAATTTCGACTAACCATTTTTTAAATACTACTCCAAAATCTATGCAAAAACCTCAACTTTGCAAACCCATAACTGTGCCAATTTTTGTCCGATTTCAAAAAGTCATGTCTTTTTTTGCGCTCCGAATGTGAATAATAAATTGGCATTCAAATCTAAAAAACTAATTTTTTGACCCGATTTTGGAAAAAATTACAGTGTATAATACACTGTCAAAATTTTCAAAAATCGACTCGACATTTTTTTTCGGAAAATTTCTAACTTTTGATAGCATTTTAAAGTATGTAAAAATGTAATAAGAATTAGATAAAAAATTTGAAATCGGTTGAAAATTGTCTAAAATACAGCCTACAGAAAATCGGAATTTGGACGAAAAACAAACAATTTTTCAAAAAAATTTTAAACATCCGCAGCTTTGATAGTACAGAGGTTTTTGCATAGATCTTGGAGTAGTATTTGAACAATTTTTCGACGAAATTCAAATTTCCCTAAGGCTGTATTAAGGATAATTTTCTACCAATATTCAAAGTTTTGATGTGGTGTTTTTCGAATTTTTATCTACTTTAAAATGCCATCAAAGCTTTCAAAGATATCAAAGCTGCGGATTTTTAAAATTTTTTAAAAAATTGTATGTTTTTTCGTCCAAATTCCGATTTTCTGTAGGCTGTATTTTAGACAATTTTCAACCGATTTCAAATTTTTTTATCTAATTCTTATTACATTTTTACATACTTTAAAATGCTATCAAAAGTTAGAAATTTTGCGAAAAAAAATGTCGAGTCGATTTTTGAAAATTTTGACAGTGTATACACTGTAATTTTTTTCAAAAATCGGGTCAAAATTAGTTTTTCAGCTTTGAATGCCAATTTATTATTCACATTCGGAGCAGCAAAAAAAGACATGACTTTTTGAAATCGGACAAAAATTGGCACAGTTATGGGTTTGCAAAGTTGAGGTTTTGATAGGGTATTTTAAATCGGAAAATTTCCTAAGGCTGTAATAATTGGCAAAGTTAGAGAAGTTCTAAGACTTTGGGGATTGTTTGACACCTATTCAATATTCAGAGCAGCAATGAGACTTCCAAGATATGTACTATGTTTTTCTAACCAAAAATGTTGTTTTATTTCAGCTCGATGATGAAATTTTTGGCAAGATTTCGGGAATCCTTGAATGCAGATCGATAGTCCAGCTCTTGACGTGTATTAAGACATATGACCTAGCGAAACAGGTCAATATCCTGCAAAATTTTGTCTAAATAAAACCATGCTTTTGTTATTTTTATTTTTTTTTATTATTAACTTTAAGTTACGAGATAGTTATTTAAAAATATATTAATCATACTTTACCTTAAAAATCAATAAAATGTGATTTCTGTTTTTGTCTTTGTTTTCTTTAATTAATTAACAAATTATAGAATTTTTTTTTTCAATAAAGTATTTAGTTAAATTTAATAATATACATTTGGAAAAAAGGAAAGGCACTGTTAATTATAATCATTTTTGTTATTTCTTGTATTAAGTTTTACTTCAAAAACAAATTTTTAAGCCAAATTGTTTTATACATAAAAACTATTGTAACTAAAATATGAATAAATGTGCAATTTTTTATAAATTTACATACAACGAATTTTCGTAAGGGGGTTAGTCGCCAAAACAGATAAAAACTTAGAAATGAAACATAAATGTCCTTATAACTCGGTCATTTCTAGAGAGATCCGGATGTCCTTTGGTCAGATAGCCAAACCGCGTCGACTGGCATGACCTTTCACGAGTTTGTTGGAAAACTGAAATAAAACGAGTTTTTTTTTTTTTTTATTTTTGCACAATTGTAAAAAGGTCTAAACTTTGATTTTCATCATTTCTAAAATTTTTGGTCCAAGTTGTAATTTTCCAAAGGGACAATTTTCTACCGATATTCAAAGTTTTGATGTGCTGTTTTTCGAATTTTTATCTACTTTAAAATGTCATCAAAACTTTCAAAGATTTCAAAGCTGCGGATTTTTAAATTTTTTTGAAAAATTGTTTGTTTTTCGACCAAATTCCGATTTTCTGTAGGCTGTATTTTAGACAATTTTCAACCGATTTCAAATTTTTTTATCTAATTCTTATTACATTTTTACATACTTTAAAATGCTATCAAAAGTTAGAAATTTTGCGAAAAAAAATTTCGAATCGATTTTTGAAAATTTTGACAGTGTATACACTGCAAATTTTGTTCAAAAATCGGATCAAAATTATTACATTAAAATTAAAATTAAATACTTTAAAATTAAAATTGAAAATTAAAATTAAAATTAAAATTAAAAATTTAAAATTAAAATTTAAAATTAAAATTAAAATTAAAATTAAAATTTCACAAATTAAAATTAAAATTAAAATTAAAATTAAAATTAAAATCCTAAAATTAAAATTAAAATTAATTTTTAAATTAGTTTGAAAAATTAAAATTTAAAATTAAAATTAAAATTTTAACCAATTAAAATTTTTTAAATTAAAATTAAAATTTAAAATTTAAAATTAAAATTAAAATTAAAATTAAAATCAAAATTAAAATTTACACTAAAAAAAATTAAAACTAAGATTAAGCAATTAAATTTAAAAAATAAAAAAGACAGATATAAACTTCAAATAAAATGATAAAAATTTAGTTATTACATATATTTAGAGTTTTTAATTTTATTATTAATTTTTAAATTTGTAACTAAGACAATTTTCTACAAATACTTACTCCAAAATTTTGATGGGTTTTCAAACTTTTATCTACTTTAAAACCTTCAAACTTTGCAAAGCCATAACTGTGCCAATTTTTGATCCGATTTCAAAAAGTCATGTCTTGTTTTTGCTGCTCCAAATGTCAAAATTTTATTTTAAAATTTTCGACCTTTTCAAAATTTAGTACCAATTCTTATTTTTTTACATACTTTAAAATTTGCTAACTTTTGATAACATTTTAAAGTATGTAAAAATGTTATAAGAATTAGATAAAAAAATTTGAAATCGGTTGAAAATTGTCTAAAATGCAGCCTACAGAAAATCGGAATTTGGACGAAAAAAAGACATACTTTTTCAAACGAAAAATTTGAAACAGTCCGCAGCTTTGATAGTACAGAGGTTTTTGCATAGATCTTGGAGTAGTATTTGAACAATTTTTCGACGAAATTCAAATTTCCCTAAGGCTGTATTAAGGATAATTTTCTACCAATATTCAAAGTTTTGATGTGGTGTTTTTCGAATTTTTATCTACTTTAAAATGCCATCAAAATTTTCAAAGATATCAAAGCTGCGGATTTTTAAAATTTTTTTAAAAAATTGTATGTTTTTTCGTCCAAATTCCGATTTTCTGTAGGCTGTATTTTAGACAATTTTTAACCGATTTCAAATTTTTTTATCTAATTCTTATTACATTTTTACATACTTTAAAATGCTATCAAAAGTTAGAAATTTTGCGAAAAAAAATTTCGAGTCGATTTTTGAAAATTTTGACAGTGTATACACTGTAATTTTTTTCAAAAATCGGGTCAAAATTAGTTTTTCAGATTTGAATGCCAATTTATTATTCACATTCGGAGCAGAAAAAAAAGACATGACTTTTTGAAATCGGACAAAAATTGGCACAGTTATGGGTTTGCAAAGTTGAGGTTTTTGCATAGATTTTGGAGTAGTATTTGAAAAATTTTTAGTCGAAATTCAAATTAAAAAAAATAATAAATAAGGCTTATTATTATTTTAGGATAATTTTCTACCGATATTCAAAGTTTTGATGTGGTTAATTTTAATTTCGAATTTTTATCTTACTTTAAAATGTCATCAAAACTTTCAAAGATTTCAAAGCTGGGGATTTTAATTTTAATTTTAATTTTAATTGTAATTAATTTTAATTGTAATTTTAATTTTCGTCCAAATTTTAATTTTCTTGTAGGCTGTATTTTAGACAATTTTCAACCGATTTCAAATTTTATTTTAATCTAATTCTTATTTACATTTTTACATTTAACTTTAATTTTAATGTTAATTTTAATTTTAAGTTAGATTTTAATTTTAATGATAAAATAATTTTGAGTCGATTTTTTTTTAGAAAATTTTGACAGTGTATATTTTTAATTTAAATAAAATTTGCAATTTTTTTCAAAAATCGGGTCAAAATTAGTTTAAAATTCAGATTTGAATGCCAATTTAATTAATTCACATTCGGAGCAGCAAAAAAGGACATGACTTTAAATTAAAATCGGACAAAAATTGGCACAGTTATGGGTTTGCAAAAAATTGAGGTTTATTGCATAGATTAAAATTGGAAATAGTATTTGAAAAAAATGGAATTAAAATTGAAATTAAAATTAATTCCATAAGGCTGTAATAAGGTTACAATTAATTCTACCAATATTCAAAGTTAAATTAATGTGGTGTTTAATTAAAATTTTTATCTAATATTAAAATGCCAATTAAAACTAAATTCAAAAACTATCAAAACTTAAATTTTAAAATAAAAAATACAAATATTAAACTTCAAATAAAATATGTAAATTTAGTTTTTTCGATTCAAATTTCTATTTTATTTTAAGCTGTAAATTTTGACTAAAAATTTTCAAATGATTACTCCAAAATTTTTTTAAAATCTAATTTGCAAGCCATATTACCAATTTTTACATATTTCAAAAAATGTCTTTTTTTCTCAAAAATGTGAATAAAAATTGGCATTCAAATCGAAAAAAAATTTCGAGTCGATTTTTGAAAATTTTGACAGTGTCATACATTTCAAAAATCGATAATTTTTTTCAAAAATCGGGTCAAAATTTAGTTTTTCAGATTTGAATGAAATTTGAATTCGGTTTAAAATTTTCTAAAATACAGCCTACAGAAAATCGGAATTTGGACGAAAAAACATACAATTTTTCAAAAAATTTTAAAAATCCCCAGCTTTGAAATCTTTGAAAGTTTTGATGGCATTTTAAAGTAGATAAAAATTCGATAAAAACTAGATCAAAACTTTGAATATTGATAGCAAATTGTCCTAAATACAGCCTTAGGAAAATTTGACTTTTGAATCAGTTGAAAATTGTCTAAAATACAGCCAAAGGAAAATCAAAATTTTGACCAAAAAATTAAAAAAAAAAACCAAAACTTTCTTTGTTTTAGCTCCCTTATGGACCTTCCACGAGGTCATAGTGACAATCGACGCGGACTTTAAGCTGACTAAACGACCACTGAGACGTTCTTGAAATGGCCGAGTTATAAGGACTTTTGTGTTTATGTATGCAACAAAAATTTAAAAATAAAATCAAACTTCGTGTTTGTTGTAGTGTCAATCGTTGCGAATCACCAAGCTCTACAATTCGCAAATCCTGCCGAAAGGACAAGGTTTTCTATGCTGTGCTAAGAAAATTCCTTTATGTCTCAGCAACACGCAGGACTATCGAGAGCGTTTATATAAAATATTATATCTATCTATTTTATTATATTTTCGTTATAATAGAATATTTTCTTCGAAATTTAGTCGCTCTTGGTTACTTTAGAGACATGTTGTTGCCTCTGCTCAATTTCTAGTTCAGTTTTATAGGCAATGTATGCACAAACTTTTCACCCAAAATTATACCAAACAGCTGCTGTAGTTGTTGTTTATGTTTAGCTCGTTGTTGTTGTTGTTGGGCCAACAAAAACTTTTGAGCCCCACTCTTTAAGCTAATGACCAAAATCCAACATGGAATGAAGAGAAAAACTTTACTTAACCACCCAGTAACCCCCTATAAATCCCCCGCTCCCCCCGTCAGAGCAATTTAGTCGTATCTGAAGGAATTTGCAATTTTGTAATTGACTCACAATCACTCGTGTGGAAGTTGTTTAGCTATGCAATATGGCTGCCAATGCGGCAAACGGATGCAATTTGTAAAATATGCACGGAATAAGATGACTACGACTCTAAAGAGTCGATGCTTGATGGGATGGCACTGGGAGGCATTGCTGGGAGGACACTAACCTAAACCACAGATAGGGATTGAAATGTCAACCTATTTTCGGTACGTGCAAGTAACCGAAGGTTGTGCTTTTTCGTGTGTGTGTGTGTGTGTGTGGGATGGGTGTTTCTCAGCTAGTTTTGGGCTGCGCTTTTTGCAAGCCGGCAAATGCGTTTAGTGGCCAAAGGAGTGGGCGGGACCAAAATGCATTTCAGCCAAAATGTCGCGCGACAGTCGCCCACATGTCTGAGCAGAATGTTGACAGATGTTTCACATTTTGTACAAGCCTTCAGGGTAGCAAGCAAGCTTTCAAACCCGGACTCTACCCTGTGAGTGTGTGTGTGTGTTTGTGCGGTTTTCGCTAAAATTTTCCAACAATTTGTGTAATGCATTTTGTATAGACAAGAATTGGTTTTTCTCTCTCTCTCTCTCTCTTTTTCTCTGGACTTTGAGCTTTGTTAGAAAAACGGACATTGAAGTCCGGCTAAAAGCAAGACTTTCGACATTTCCCTGTCCTGTACGTTTTTGCGGTTTTCACATGGAAATTGGTTTTTCCCTCACACACACACACACACAAACACACACATAAACACACACACAGACTAAAACAGGAATTATCTATTACCATAAAAATGTTGCATGAAGATAGATGATGGCATTTCACAAGCTTGCGGTTTTGATAATTCAAATTTAATATCTGTAATGGATACAGTTATTTTTTCTACTCAAGCCTTTGCAATTTATGCTGAGGTTGATTCAATTTATGAAAATTATAACCATAAACTATGCAGAAAAATTGTAACCAGTTCGAAACCGAAAAGAAGATAGGAGATATCTCCTCTTGTCAGTTTAAAAATGGAAATGTTTCTAAAATACTCTCAATAGCTATTAAGTAAGCATAATTAATATACGAGAAGCGTTTAAAGCGTTATACTTTACGATCCTTACGATCATATAATTGAATGATTTTTACTGTCCAATAAAGATGGAAGCCAAACTTTTTTACTCTTTGTTTTTCTCAGGCTCTTTCTTCGTCATTTCTTTACATCTCTTGCTCTCTTTTTTTCCCTTGTTCTCTCCGGCTGGATTTCCTTCCTGTTCGTCGGAGTTTACCTCAAAGTTGTCGGAGAACGTATCGAAACTGAGTGTTGGAAAGGGTAAAGGACAACTTTTTTATTTGATCACAACTAGGAGTCAATTGTATCAGATATAGTAATCGACTTTTAGTCCACTAAAATAAACGTTTCCAATTTATATATGCTATAGTTATTGAAATAAGAGAGATGTTTAGTTTAGTGCTGCAATAAATCAAAGGAATTAAGCGTATTTCATTTTGCCAATTTGCCAAGTTTGTGGCAGTTCATTGGCCACTTCCCACCAGCCAACCAGCCAACCCTTCCCCCCTCATTCAGGCCTTGAGCGAATGTTAATCAACTTGAACAAATGCTCACTTAACCAACTTCTACACAAACAAACAAATAAACAAACAAGCAGAGAAAGGAATAACATTTCTCACAAAGTTTGCCTAATTAATAAGGCAAAAAAATGCTTAACCCCATCTCTGTAGTGAGGCACAAGTTAGCATAAGAACAACCTCCATTTCCATTTGCATTTTTATTCTTTTTCGCCTTTATTTTTTGCAAATGTCAACAATTAATTTCCAGGCAAAAATATGCAGAGTCTTGCAAAACAAATAAACAGGAAAAATGCTTAAAAAAAAGGTAACAGCCATGTAGGTGGAGGGAGGGGAAAAGGCAGCCAGGCAGGCGTGGCAAGGAAATTGCCTGGCAATTAAAGTTAAAAGAAAAACACTGGCAGGTGGAAGTTGCAAGCACCTCAATCATCATCATCGTCATCATCATGAAAGAGAGATTTATTTAAGTATGCAAAGTATTTATACCATGTATCCATTGGATGAAGTGGATATTAAAGAAGCCAAAATGTATGTAACAGTGAGAAGGACTCGATTGAGATATGTCCGTAAGAGACCAAAGATCTCTCTTTGGGAATGTATAGAAATCCATAGCAATATATAGAAATGTATGGTAATATATAAGTAGAAATATATACAAGAATTCTCTAAATATATAACATAAATATGTATATACAATATGGCATATGTTTGCTATTGCTATTCACTTGGTGCATGGTATATCTGAGTCGGCCTAACGACTTGCGTGCATCATTTTCGAATATTAACAAGCTTATAATGAACATGGAGGACTAACAGTGGAGAAATTCTAAATGTTAGTTAGCTAATTAAGCAGACAAGTTTATTCAGAAAGGTTGAATTCATTCGTTTCGCAAGCTCTTCACCATATACAATAATATTAAGTATACGACACGTTGCTGTCGTAGCTCAAGTTGCTCAAGTTAAAACTGATCAAAACACAAAAAAAAACTTTTAAGAGGAAAATGTTCAATATCTAAAAATTCTTTGCACTAACGAATATTTAAAAGGGGTTCGAAACTGGGAAATTTGGCCATTAATTATGCCTGCAGATTCTCAAAGAAGATTAACTTGTCTGAATTTTTAATGGATGCAAACTCCACATGGGTGCAAGACTTTGCCCTTGCCTAGTTGAGTGGCGAATAATGGAATAGCCCATAATAGCCATCATGTTGGAGGCTTTAACTTTCTCACATTTGCATGGCCCTTTGGGTCTAACTGGCTTGAACCCAACCAAAAGTATTTCTGTCAGTTTGGATATTGATTGATTTGTTGTTGCCCAATTTGCTGCTGCTGCTGCTGCTATTTCCGTTTGGATGTAAATGTTTTCAGACATGAGCATTATCCATGATTTATGCCATCCAAACATATCATAAGGGTCAATTGCTTATTCAGCTGTAGATTGTCAGTTTTTGCCTTTTGGACTTGCCTTTGGACTTCTTGGAGGAATGCCGCATCATCAATCAAGAGAAAGTTGTGTTAATTAGCCAAATGAATTTGCACGACAATTGCATCTAATTTGGGTCAAGTCCAAAAGAATTGGTTAAAGGTTAGACAACTCAATGGAGTGACAACCAATCAAGGTATAAAACACCTGTCCCAGGAAAACCTAGTGAATTTTAACTAATATGAACAACAATGGATACAATGGAGAATAGAAAGACAGCTGAAAAGACAGCTGGTCCTTTGTTTTCTATGTCATTCAATGGCTTATGGAAACACTCGGATTACCACACGTATACTTGATTTTGAATAGCTGCTATATCGCTAATTGCCCAGCCACTAAGCACGTTAATGACGCCGCCATTATCTTGTTTCTCTCGTGTTGTCTTTTTGCTGCATTTCCTTTTAGCCATACTAAACACAAAATCCCATTTTCCCCTTTTCGCTTCCGCTCAGCTAATTGGCAAGCATTTGAGGAAAAAACGCTGGCCATTTGGTCAATTGCAACAGCAGCTGCAAAGAGAGAGAGAGGCGAAGGACAATACAATCTCATCCACTGGTTGAGCCAGGCGAATGCATTCGATGTCAAAACAGGACAAATTGACAACTGATTAACCCGGAATGTCCTTTCAAGGACTTGTTTGAATCGGGGTTGGGACTTTTCGTTATTAACAGTTGACTGACTTCGGGTGCGGGTGCGATGGGGGGGAAAACTAAACAAGCCAAATGATGGCAAACAAATTTCAAAGCAAACGAGAAATCGTTTCCACTTGGAAATGGAAAATTTGATTTCACTTACTTTGTCTTACTTTGTTGCTTTATGCTGATTGAATTGAATGATTAGGCAAATATTAATTGATATTTTCATGAGTCTTTTTTTATGCTCCTCGACTATCAAATAGAGTTAGGCTAATTGAAGCGACATTTTCTTTTAACCTGTCAGAACTTTCTTTCCGTTTTCTTTCTCCATCTTTAGTTGTTTTTTTTCTTTTTGCTTTTTGCCCGAATCCATATCCGTAGAAGGCCATTGATTGATTGAGTTCTCAGTTTCTGTTTTAGTAAATGGATCAATGGTTTTTTGTTTAGTTTGCCTTACATGCGCTCGTGTGCTTCTAATGAAATTGAATCGAAAGTTGTAGGAAAAACGAAACATCTTTTGTGCATGGAAAGGAAATCTTACTTGGAAAGAATTGGAAACAGGGCCAATGCAATATCTGTGGCTGGAAGAATTTATTTCTAAAATTATCTATGTATGGCAATCTCGTAAAATTTGAAAAAGTAATTAGAAATTGCTCTAGCGCTTAAATCTGGTACACGATTTAGCATTGTTGCGACCCATCATCATTGACCATGGTGTTCTGTTCAAATCCATGTCCAATTTGGATGTATTTTCAATGCAATTGTAGACTGGCTTCGACTGCGTAACCCATTCAACTGGCTTCAAAAACTCCTTGATCGCAGGATCCGGCTTAATGCCGCATGGACCATGATCGCGAAATCTAGACGGTTTGTGCAGCTTATTGTCCGGATCCCGATAGTAGTCTCTATAGTCCTGGCAATCCATAAAAAATGTGTCCAGTCGTCGCATCATAGTGTAATCAATTTGTTTGTATCCAGGAGGATTGAACCGCAGGATCTCACTTCGCTGATTACGCGAATTCCTCGAGACCTGCAGCATGTCCACTAAGGGTATATGCATCCTGATGATTAATTCATAGACACATGAAAAAATCTATAAATGTTTCCCTGAATATGGAACTAAATTTCGTATGTGTTTGTTGAAGAGATTCCAGCACTTGAATGTGCTCTGTGATCAGAAAACTTCGACAAATACAACTATCTAAAAGTCAAGGGTAAACTGATTTTCTCTCCAACTCGAAACAACTTTTCAAATTAAGAATTGCTCCAAACTATATAACTAACTTCCTCCTACACAACTCGAATACAAAATATCAAAAGAATAAAAGCTTTCAACTACATAATTACCTCTGTACGGACTGGTCACAAATCAAAGGAAAAGCAGCAAGAGAACCTTGACTAGCCTGGCTATTGAAATGGAAAATGTATCCAGATGCGTAAGTCAGTACAATTTTCTTATATATTCCATTAGTTATCCGCAAAGTTTCTTGAGGAAATCTGTTGAAATGAAATCTTATATAACTATTAAATTTATCACATTTCCCTCTCTCTCTCTCTCTGTCGCTCTCTCTCTTTTCTTCCATCACGTTACGGTCATATGGCAGCTGTTTGAGTTAACTTTTCCCACTTCGGAAAATTGCATTATCTTAGCGGCGTTCGGTCTGTGGCTTGGCATTGTTGGGTGTTGCTGCACTTTTGGCGTGCAAATTGCTAATGAATTTAATTTCCCTTACCACACACTCACACACACACACGCGCACAAGCACGCACACACATACATATAGATGGCGACAGGAGCATTTTCCAACGACATCTGATGTAAAGAGTCGGGTGAACTTTGTCCTGTTTGCTGGAAATCTAATAACGGACAATGTACAAACAACAATAACAGTTTGTTCTCCTTGTTGCTGCTGTTGTTGTTGCTGCTGCTGATGCTTCTGTGTATTGCACAGTTTTAATTTGTGTTGGGCCCTGCATATTAAGTAGAGGTAGTGGATACCCCCCCAAAGACCGGAACTGATTGAATTCGGGCAACGAGAGGATAGGGGGCGGGGGGAAGGATGTGTCCATGGCCACATGGCATAGGCGACTATTTGATCAGGAATCACACATTGAGCCCCACAATTGACACACAATTGACACACACTCTCTCTCTCTTCCTTGTTTGCAAGGTGTAGGTGATAAAGTATACGCCGTGTGGGCTAATGAAAAATACATTAAATGCAAATTTAAACTGGTGGGTAAAAAATTCGGATTTTCACTAAATTGCCTAACAGTTTTCGATACTTCCTTTTGATCCGGACACATTGTTAAAAGACAATTTATTTATTTGCGAAATATAAATCGAAAATTTAAATTTAACTCCATCAACCATAAATCACCGGCAGTTAATTTAAATTGTTGCTGAAAATATATTTCCACTTTGCAGACGAATCGTATTGTTGCGTTATCGGCCAACTTTTTGCATTTGTAGTTTTGGTCTGGCAACTTTTAAATCAACTTCTCTCTCTCTCTCTCTCTCCCCTTTCTCTCCCTCATTGTATGTGAAATGCCGAATTTTGAATTTTGAACTTTCCCCAGAATTGTAGTCTAACTTATGCAATGCTTAATGCAATCTTCTTCGCTGTCAAATATATTTTTTGTTTCGCGGCAGCCGCCATAGACGAAAGCTTTGCATTCATTCGTCTCCTTTATGTAGTGCCACATTTGAAATAAAGCCTTGCAAGGACCTGTCTCACTGGGTTTGGCATCGCACTTCTCTGAATAATAAAGAATTTGATATATTTCTTAAATCAGTCGAAGATTTTGCTAACTTACTTTTGTTATAGGCCAATGTTAGCTCCCAAAAAAGCACACAAACTAGCAAAAAGAGCAGCAAGACTTTCATACTGTATGGGTAGAAGCGAAAAATATATAGTTCAACATTTGACATATGAAACAAAGATATCATCAATTCAGTTTATCACTCATTAAAATGATAAATATAGATAAAGAGTTGGACCATCGTTCCAATCGGATTTATCAAAGGATACTATAACCTCTAGTTTGCGATCTCAAATTTTGTTTGTCTTAATTTAAGCAAATGATTAAGACATTACATAAATTAGTGGTATACTCTAACTTTGACTAATAAATCCCAGATTGTTATTACTTATTAGTAATACCTTGCCATTTATAGATATTTTATATATGAAAAATATCAATAAAATAATTATTTTGATTGAAAACAAACGTGTTACACTCTTATTTTTGATTTTAATAGTAAATGTTCAAAATAATTTTCTAATTTTTCTCTAACCTTCCCCGGTCCAAGGGAGAAGCTCTTCGTTATTTTCAAATAATTTCATCAAATGTAAACTTCCCAATGACTTGAACACGTGCCGGAAAGGTTATCAAATCCTGCCATGACAGTGTCTTTCCATTTAGTTGCTCGTGTAAATTAGTTATAGACTTAGACCCGGACTCAGAGCCAGAGCCAGAGCCAGAAAGCTCTACAGCAAACCGAACGAAGGAGGCGACCGCCACCCAATGGCAAAGCAAAACGAAATAAATACTCTGAGATACAAGTGCTGTTGCTGTGTGTGTTGATTTTACGACATTTAAGAAGATTTATGGCTACACCTTGGACTGTAAATGGGCGCCAAGTGCCTGGCAGCCACGCGATCCAGAACTGAACCGGGCGGAAGTTGCTACAGAAAGGACCATGTCCATGTCCATGTCCATGGCCACTCGGACTCTGGTTCTACGCCCATAGACTATAAGAAGATTCCAAGTTGGGCAAATTGCCGAAAGTCATTAAGTTTGCGCATCAGTGCAACAGCGATGAGATTTCCTCACCAGGTGGCCAGCGGAAAGGTAAATGAAACAGTATGGCACTAAAGCCTTGGCTGGGCCTCCAACTGCAATGGGCAACAGCTCATTTTTTTTATTCAATCTCATTTTTTACGTGTCGGTTGGGTTTTTTTTGTTTGCCTGACTTCCACTGAAAGTGCATCAGTTTGCGCAGGGCCCAGTGGGAGATTGATGCCTTGCCGTAAATATAATTACACTTTCATTTCCCTTTTAACTTGCAAGAATGGCAACATAACCACATGGCGTATGAGTAATGTACGCAAGGCCAAGCAATCTACTTGAAATTAAACGGAGACGAAAACGATGTAACAAAATGTTACTCAGATTACTGAGAAATGTGCGAGTGGAAACGAGATTGATCGGGTTAGGCCTCGATAAAGTTCTCAGCAATTGCTTCATTCATTTAGAACATTAAAAGGATCTTTCAAATTTACAGTAACAAATATAAAATTGTGGCCCAACTAAGCCAATTGGAGTAAAGTCATCGATATGTCAACATTCACCATGACGACTCTCGAACAGCTGCGGCAGCTGAGCGATGCAGAATTGTGCGTCATGTGTCACAACTATCAGATAACACCCGGTTACATAACACACGAAAATCGAACTCAACTGGAAATGAAGCTGCATGTGGCCATCATTACCGAGAGTGCCCAACAACGTGCCAAGGACTATATAGCCAGGGAGAAGGACGAGGAGTATCAACGCGACTTGTATGCCAGAAGCAGAGGCTCGAATATCTTGCCTCCCCGCCCAGAAAGCTACACTCGCTCTCCCTCTCCCGGAGCATACGAGATCAGGCGCTCACAGAACGCGGGAACTATGACAACGCCCTCAGTTTACGATGTTGGTGGTAGTCGAACCCTCTGGCCCTCGCCCTTGCCCTACACCACGCGTCGAACTTATAAACCGCAGCGAACACCACAGGAGACATCGATTTTATCCTCGGCTCTGTCAAAGGCTCCCGGCTTTGTCTCGTCATTGGCCAAGGAATTGTCCGTAATGATTTGGAAGGGATTGGAGGGGCAATGGTCACCTCGTTTTCGTGGGGGAGAGCAACAGAATGTGGAAAATCAGTCTTCTGCCCCGCAGGAGGACACCAACCAGCAATCGTACAACAGGTACGAGGAACAAACGCAAAGCTATCCCTATGGCCTCGACTACGAAGAACTTCAGCAATATACTGAGGAAGCCAACTTCAGAGATCTCGGAACGGATAGAGATGATGATGTTGTAAGTGATTCTTTCACCAGCCTCAATAGCTCAATCAATGAGGTTGTCGAGGAGAA
Organism: Drosophila sp. 14030-0761.01; assembly: GCA_018150735.1. Taxonomy (NCBI): domain Eukaryota; kingdom Metazoa; phylum Arthropoda; class Insecta; order Diptera; family Drosophilidae; genus Drosophila; species Drosophila sp. 14030-0761.01. Next base: position 1,301,615 of record JAECWO010000027.1, on the reverse strand, counting down.
AACCGTGATCAAAACAGCGCCAAAAGAGCGCACAATGCGAAGTGCTTTCACATTTGAAGACGATCGCATCTCCGAGCATGAACAGGAACTGAATACCTTCGAGTATCTGAACGAGGATCAAATCGTGGATATTATGGGTCGCGTGGACTTGCATGACGACAGCGAGGACGAAATAGCGACGATACTACCAACTCGACGTCGAGGATTCGTAGGATCGTGTGGTGCCTTTTGCAGGAATATCTACGAGTTTCTCTGTTGCGATCGTCACGGTGCTTGGAATGCTGAAAAAGTGCGCTGCACGGTCTTCTGTTTTGGCCTGCTGGTTTTCGTCGGTCTCAGTTTTCAAAGGATTCGATAACCAAACCAACGAATCGTAATGAGAATCGAGTCACTCATCGAATGTGATTTTGATTTAAGTTGCCTTTAAAATATCATTTCCTTGGAGCTGTGACTGCTTTTATGCTTGTCCTTTCACATTGTATTCTTCGCTTCTGCATGGCACTCTTGTTGACTATAAATAGAAGACACTAAATTCGAACTTTATGTCTGAATATCAGTGAAAAAGACAGACATAGGTATATGAGAGGAGAAAGCTGACAGGGAAAAGTCGTCCATTTTTTTATACCAAGTGCTTGTTTTTATTTTTTTTTTTTTTTTTTTTCTTTTTTTTTTTTTTTTTTTTTTTTTTTTTTTTTTTTCTTTTTTTTTTTTTTTTTTTTTTTTTTTTTTTTTTTTTTTTTTTTTTTTTTTTTTTTTTTTTTTTTTTTTTTTTTTTTTTTTTTTTTTTTTTTTTTTTTTTTTTTTTTTTTTTTTTTTTTTTTTGTTTTTTTTTTTTTTTTTTTTTTTTTTTTTTTTTTTTTTCTTACTTACTTTATTTTATTTTGATAGCTTGCCACACTAAAACTTCAAAAGTTTTTCAAAAACTGTTGACAGTTTAAGAGGCGAGTGTGATTCTCTTTCAAATGTAACTCAACTTGAATCATTTATATTTCTTTTTTATGGGTTATCAATGTCATGGAAGCTATATCAAACCTCTTATGGACCGTAAGCGTAGATTATAACCAAACCACAAATAGGAAAATAAATAAGTTTGCAATGTGGTAGAAAATGTGGATGCTGACTAAAAGTTTGTATGCAACAATAAAGGAATCGATTTCATGCTTTAAAAGAAGGTTTTAGGTTTCCTCCTGCAAATGCTGCATTTTTGCTATCATCTATTATTATTCAAGCCCTTCACTTTACGATTTACATTAATTTCCACAAAATTTAACTCGAAAAGAAAGTTTTAAATTTTCACACAATTGATGAAAGACATAAGAGCAACAATGTATAGATGAAATATGCTGAACAGTTTGTTTTTCAAATTATAGACGCGACTGCTAAGTGGCGCCCTCTACAATAAAATAATGGAGTCTTTGAAAAGCTTTACTTAGTCCAGATATACACCTAAAGCGTTTCAGATTTATTTAAAAATTTTAACGTTTCAAAAAGTGCTTTTGTCTGCTATTATTAGTCACTACCTAAGAAACAAAGCCCAAATGATGCGGTTTATTAATCTATTTTACTCTATTAGTTGGGCACTATCATCGAAATTGTATAAATTTGGAATTTTGGATTGAGTCATCTAATTATAAAAACTTTAATTGCTTTCTAATCATACATTCCATTTTCCTGTGATATTGAAATCCCATCTAAGGTAGTGAAATGTTATACACATCGACCAATTAAAGGATTGTGATATATTATTTTTATGCATTTCTAAAGATAGTAAATCAATTTTTATTTTGATTTATTTAAAAGCTAAAAATTGCATATTTTAGCTTAAAGATTCTTTCCTTTAGTTCAGACAAAGTGATAAAGAATCAAGAAAAACTGTAAATAGACAGGAGCTAAGTGAATAAATGAACTTCTATAAATTGCATGACATACATTAAAATCGAAACTTCAATTACTTCTCGTTAAATATTCATAAAGTTTTATTAGTAAACATATATTTAGACTACACACAACTACAAACATTTCGTTTTAATTATTTTTTGTTTTGGTTTTTTTTTTCCTTTCCTTTCGTTTTTTTTTTTCTGTTTTTTCTTTTCATTGATTGTTGTTGTATTTGAAAAATTATTTGTTATTATTTTTCTTTTTTTGTATTCTTGCAATTGCTGTTGCTGTGAACTAGTTTAAATTTAGTTAAATAATAATTATCATAGTAAATAATGTGTTACGTATAAATTTGACTGGCTGATTAGCAGAATACTAAAATATGTCTTGGTATTATTGTCATTTGAAAATTTCTTTTGCTTTTCATAATAGAATTTTCTTTTGGTTGAAATATTTGTATTTTTTTGCTGATGTTTTGTTTCTTTTTGTTTATTTTTTTTTTTTTTTTGTGGTTTTTGTATAATATATTTTTATGGTATACTTAAGCTATTAAGTATTTACAAAGCTCAACTATGAACACGAACTTGTAACGGCATTTAAATCCTGTTCTGATTGATTTTTGAATATTTATTTTGTTGTTTTTCGCTTTCTTGATATATTTATTTCTAGCTTCTAATTTGTTGTCTTTGTTGTGCATAATAACTGTTTAACAAATACTAATTATGAATCTAATTCTTACGGTTTTTTCTGTTCAAAGTGAAGTTTTAACAAAAGACCTAACAAAATGCAATTGCTTGGCTTTCGATTTCTTGTTTCTCTTGGGTTGTTTATTAATACTAATTTTATGAAAATGTAATGCAAATTTGAACTGAAATTAAATTTTAATTATAAATATTTAAAAATTATTTACACCATGAAAGTATTTCTAGAATTTAGAAGTAAAAATGTGTTCCTTGCTCTCCCTCATTCTTTCTGTCTGCCTTACTTTCTCGTCTTGCTTTTCTTTTATGCTAATTTAACAAACAATTTCAAATAAATTCGTTGCTGTTTTGTTGCTGTTTCTTTTGTTTTTATGTTTTGTTTTAGTACTTGTACTTTAGCAGCTTCTCATTGTGCTTTCTCAGTGTTGCTGCTGCTGCTGCTGCCTCGTTGCAAAAATTGTATTATCGGGAAATTTAGATGCGTCTTGGTCGCCATTCAACAAAATCGATGATGTGCAGCCCCTTGCCCACCCACGCCCCTCTAGTGATAGCGATCATAATATTCATCGTAATCGTCGTCGTCGGAATCGCTGTCATTGTTGGGGAGTATGTGGAACCAGGCCCACACTTTGGACAAGTCCACTCATCGCTTGCGATTGTAGGCGCCAAGCGAAGACTGCCTTCATTCCTTCATCTCATGGCCATTGGGACCAAGCTCGAGGAGCTCATGGGGCTCGGCATTCAACTGGAAGGAAAGAGGAATGTTCGCAAATGGAAATTTTGAGTGTGGCAGTTCAAATTCGACTCTTTATCGGCAGAGAAATCGTATCACTCACCCTATCTACACTAGCCAGATCGTTCTTAGACAGATGATTGACCAGAATTGTGCCCAAAGCATCGCACATGACATTGATGGTAGTGCGGAAGCGATCCCTGGAATGGGAATTCCAAATGAGCATTATGTTATCTTGTTAATTTGTGGTTCTCCTCTACTTACAGCAACCAATCGACGGCGATAATCAATGAGACATCTTTGGGCTCGAGGCCCACAGTGTCCAATACCATGACCATTGTGACCAACCCAGCTTGCGGTATTCCCGCAGCTCCAATCGAAGCTGCTGTGGCCGTTATACTCACGGCCACAATGGTGCCGAAGGAGTAGCTCATCTCGCGGTATTGGGCAATAAAAAGGGCGGCCACTGCCTCATAGAGAGCAGTTCCATCCATGTTAATGGTGGCTCCCACGGGTATGACGAAGCGTGTCACCCGGGGATCTATGCCCATGTTATCCAGACACTTGATGGTCAGGGGCATGGTGGCCGAGCTGGAACCAGTACCAAATGCTGTGGCCAGCACTTGGCTGAGCTTGGCAATAAAACGATACGGCAGACGTCTTGTGCCCAAGAAGAAAATGACGGCGATGGTTCCTAATGAAAGGTAAGCAATTGAAAAAGGGTTCCAACAGTGCCCAATAGTTGGCCCCACTTACCGAATCCGTGGAGGAAGAGTCCAATCATAACTGTTATAAAATACCAACCCAACGATTGTATTGTAGATGCTATCGATTCCATTTCAATGATCTTGGCGGCTATTAGGAAGGCCACGCCCAGCGGAGAAATCCTGGTGATGTTCAATATAATGAATTGAATCTTAAGCAACGAGATCTACTCACCAAATCACCCAAGACGTAATGGTCATCATGGCCTCACTTAGAGTGGTAAAGAAATCCTGCAGCAATTGTCCCTTCTCCCGCATTCGGCCAATGGTCGTGCCCAAAATCACACTGAACATCACGAGACCCAAAACGTTGGAACCCTCGCGTTGAGCAGACTTGAATTCCCAGTTCTCCATGGGTTCTGTTCGAGAATTAGCAGCGAGTTAAGACATTATATTAACTAATTAAAGAGAGTAGAGAAAAACTTACGAGCTGGGCTAATGCTGGTATTCTCAAAGATCTCTGTGCGATGCTGAAAAGGCAAAATATTTGTATCTTATTGGTACACAATCGGTTAAGAAATATATATATATCGGTTAGGTCTTGTTTCGTTATAAGAGAGCTGAATAAAGAACGCAAATAAATGGTATAATACATTATTAACCCGCTGATCTGTCCAAAGGAGTTTAGTTAAAGGTTTAAGCCTAAGCCGATAGTTTAATCATAGACTCACAGGTGGTTAGTTCAGTTAAAACCACACGAAAACAGCTGTCTATGTGGGAACCAAAAGCACAGATATGAGATATAAGTGGAGGAAAGGTTCATTCGAATATCTAAACATTCTCAGAGTAGATTAATCTTTCCAAGACGTACTTCAAATATATCCAGCATACACTTAAAGTAGATTAGATTGCCAAATCCATAGATAAAGTAACATGATCCAAATTGTTTGATGGAAATCTACTTCAAGCCCGAGCACTACAAATTTTCCCTTGATTGAGTCAGAGTCGTGAGTCGTATAAAAGCGACAATAATCTAATTGTGCGCATGAATATTCATTTGAGTTGCTACCTAAGCCAGCATACAATTTTGCGCGAATACATATATATATATATATATATATATCTCTGTGTATAGGTACAATCAGCAGAAGCAAACTAACTACTCTGATTCAATTTATGTCTGGGGAGCCTTCAGTTGTCTGTATGTGATAATTGAAATTTAAGCATACAAGTGTTTGTGTGTGTGTGTGTGTGTGTGTGTGTGTGTGTGTGTGGGTGAGTGAGTGTGTGTGTTTCGTATGCTTTCGTCACTAGGGTGATTGTGAAAACGATTCCCCCAACACGAAATCTGTGAAATTGTGATATCCCTCTATAATGTCAGTTTTGATTGCGATGTGTCGCGCTTTGTTTCAATCAAAGACTTCCAATTGAATAATTGAAGCGGATCTTTGTAGGCAGTCGGGAATGGAATGGAATGGATTGGGGTTGATAAACAGGGAAATTAAGAGAGAGAGCATACCTGAAACATGGTGGACTGTATGATATTATCCGTAAACATGTTTCTATAATGAACCAGAGACAATATCGATTAGATTTCAATCCATCACCTTTGCCCTCATTGTACTTACCGCACTAGATCCATGAGGGTGTCGGGAGTCAGCACCTTGGATGCCTTGTCAATGCTCTCCGTTTGGGTCTCCACAATTTTGGCACCCTGACCGGGTCTCAGAGTGGTGACTAGACAAATGCCCAAAATGACAGCCGAAATGGTTGTGACAAAGTAATAAGTTATGGCCCTAAAAGAGGCATAGAGACATAATATAAATGTATCTGCAAACAAGTTTAACTGACTCCTGCTCTCACCTGGTGGCAATTTTGCTGGACATGCTCAAGTCCAGGCCGCCAATGGCACTGGTGATCGATGATACCAGCAATGGCACAATCAAACATTTCAGCATGCTAAGACGGAGAGGGACAAAAGACTTGATTTCAATGCTGATTCGAGGGTAAAAACGTTTAACTTACCGCAAGAAGATCTCACCCGGAAACGATATATACATAATCTCTCGCTTCGACCACTCCCCAGTGCTGTTCTTGATGATGAATCCCACCAGGCCACCCACAAACACACCAATCACGGTGGCCATGGTGAGGACATTCTCCTGCATGAAGCTCTTGAATTTGTTTTCATCCTGCTTGGGTCGCGTCATTTTTGCCAAGCGATTTCAATGTGTGCGGGGAAGGGGTTATGGTTATGGGCCTTGACCCCACTCCTGTTCTACTTGGGCCCCGACGCACTAAAAAGTGCGTTGGCAGTTCAGTCGAGAACTTAGATAAGGATCAAAGCTTAACTGATTGCGGCTGATTCTCAGATGTGTCGAGACAATTGAATCTGTTGAGACAAGTACAACAAAAACATTAACACAAATTCAATTACATTTTGTACTTTTAACTTATAATTATGATTAGATCATATTACTAAGTATGTGAAAACACTTTAGCTATAAGTTTGTATCCCAAGAACTTCTTGAATCAATTTATTTCAATTTTATTGAACCAATTGTCCAACACTTTGATTACTTAAGTTTTTCTTTTTATATTCCTATAAACTGAAATTTACTGGCATTTTGTTTTACACTGAAAATATTTTACAATAGAAGTTTGATTATTAATAAATTTGGGTTAGAGAAAACCCTATTTAAGTCGATTCCAAGAATTGTGTGTTTTCAAATAACAGAGGTTTGATTCCAGAAAAGGTTAATCAAAAAACAAACATTTGCATAATTATAATGTTTCAAGATCTAATCCTTTCATAAGTTTTTACTTGGAAATTTCGTAGTCGAAATAAGTATTTTTATTACATCATTAGACGAAAATGATTCTATTTTCGCTTCACCTTAAAAAGAAATATATTTACTATGCACATGTTTTCCAAGTCACACACTGTTTATGGAAATCGGTTTTTGCAGTTTTTCGAAAGCTTCCAGTTTTATAATTTCGATTCGTTCCGCTCTGGTCAACAAACCATCAACGACTAATCCGTCAAACATTCGCACAGAAGCTTTTGCGCATCCAGAAAACGTGAACCGTTGCTCGCTGAAAATTACAACCCCTATACCTATACAAATGTGGGTATATACATATGTATATATATTTGTGAATGATCCGCACACGAGTCCGAGTCCAATTTCGATCCGCATGGCAGCTGGCAGAGCTTTGCCTTTGTCATTCGGCTCCTCTCCCTTAATGCCCCGTGCTAATGATTACACACTTGGTGGTGTTACTTCTGACACAGAACCGGAAGTTGTTTTGTTTCGCTTTTTTCTGGTTCACTCTCTGATTGTTTTGTATTTTTGTGTTTGTTTCCAAATCAAAGCAAGGAAGTTTTGCAAAAATATAAAAAATTAGGGGTATTTACCAAGAACAAACATTTAACACACTTATTAACTGCCTGGCTTTTAACACCAATTACAATTTCACACTGTCCCTTGAGTTGTTGTTTGAGCACCGACTTAGGGATATCCTACATCAATTTTGGAGTACTACTAATAGACTAGTTACCAGACTGGAGACCCACTCCAAAGTGCCAAGTAAGCTTACTAAAGCTAATGGAAACTAAATGGAAGTCAATGGTGAAAATTATTTTAAATTATTATTTACTTAGTTGTCATAAAAACACAAATATCAATATTTTAGAATGAACATTTAAAACTAGTCATTTAACAATCCAAGGGGCCATATAGGGTATTGCAAATTGCTCACCAAATGCACTTCAATTAATAGAATTGAGAGAAAACAACAGCAATAAAACGTGGCAAACAAATAAATTTACATAAACGAGGATGATTAATGAAATGTTTTGTAGTGGATGCAAGGGCAATATGCAAAACTGTGTCATAAAATTCCCCAATAGCACGGAGATCAATGAGATCCATGGACCAATGATATCCACTGATCAAGATAAAATCCCACAGATCATGTGTGACCCAAATTGAGGGCTGTCAATTGGTCGGTTAGCCAATTTAAATAGAGAAAAACCCTGGTATTAATCAACAAATATTATCACACTTTTTTCGTGTGCAATTGTTTACTCAATTGCATTACAATTGTCAAAGAATACGAGAGTGAGAAACAAACAAGAAACACTTTGAATAGGCTTAGAATGGAATTTTACGCCCACACCTCAGTTAAGTTTCCTATGGAACCTTTGAGTCCGGGAATGATTTTATTATATACAATAAAAATTAAGCATTGAAGGATAGAAATTCATTTAAGCAATTGAACCTCATAAGAACACATATAAATGATTATTTTGTATAGAATATAGTGTTAGGTAATTCAGAACAACTCAAAACTAGAAGTAAGCAATGTTGAAATTATCGTTATTGTCGTTAGCTTGTATTTCGTCATTAGATATTCGATACGACGTTAATATTGTGTTCATCGGTTAAAATGAGTGGAAAAATGGTCATTTAATTAATGAAATGTTTAACACTCGAGATTCCATTGAATTTTTAATGAGAGATAAGAAATTAAGTAGCTATGAATTTGATTAATAAGTGTGAGCATGTGCTCGGGAATGCAGTTATACAATCAGTCAGCCGCAGTGACCGACTGACCGACCAGTCTGCCTATATGCATATCGCTTTCTGTTTTGTTTTGCGTTGAACTTGACCGTGAATCATGTAAATGAATTTGTTTACACACATGTATATGTCGACACAAACTGTTTTCTATGCTAAAAATTAAAAATAAGTCACCGAAATGCTCCATCGCCCCTCTTTGCTATCGATATGACTTTGCATATTAATTGAACGGAAGCTGCAAGTTGATCTATTCGGTTGGAATAGAGTGTGCCAAGTGTGGGCGGAAGTCGAACTCAAACGGTGGTGTGTAAAAGGATCTGACACTGAACTTGAAAACCGGAAACTATTGCAATTAATATATGACAATTTACTAGTACAAGTTCATGAAAAATGATTAAAGTGCTGATATGAAAATGAAATATTGCAAATATTTATGCAAATTAATTTAAACGATTCAACTTTAGATTAATTAAGCACTAGCAATGTTATGAAAGAATGTTCATGATAATCAGAATGCTCAAGTTTATATGTAAAAGGCTAATATAGGAAACTCAATAGAATATTAAATACCTAATGCATCAAGTGATCTACCTTTTTATCTATAATGTTCAAACGCTTTGGAAAATTTTTGTAACTAAAATTTCAAGTAACTTTTTGTGCTACTTATTAATACATAAATACATTTGATACTATCAAATATTAAGCGGATCCTTTTTGAATCGATCAGAAAACGTGAAATCTGAATAAACTTGAACTTGAACTGTCTAATAAAGTATTTATTAGCACCCCGATCAGAAAAACGACAAAATAAAAGGTCTAATCAATCATATTTTCAAAAAGTTCCATGTCAAATCGAAATTTTCCCATCGTTTGTGGGTGTTCGAATTATAAGAATCTTTTTGTTTTTCGACTTGATTGACAGACAGTTTACATCAACAAAACAAATGTTATTGTTATAAAACAAAGACGGCATTCGTTGCAGTAGGGCAGAAAAGAATTAGTTTTCCAAACACGAATTTATATAACACAAACTGTTTTTTCAAGTTCAGCTAATTAATGCATTTTCAGTCTGTAGTTAGTTGAAACTAAACGACAAGTTGCTGTTAGCGGGGTAGGGAGGTAGGGTGGAAGAGATGGGGTGTGGGATGCAAATATGTAATGTTCACTTCCAATGCAAATTGATTTGTAATAGGTAAGAGGGTCGCTAGGGGTGAACAGTGTATGGAGAGGGTATGTAAGCGGGGACAGCTGGACCCAACCCATTTGTCTTTGAGACAGAAGGAATAAATTAAATGTGCGGAAAAACCAGTTTCGACTGAATGAAACCGCCTAATAAAAAAGGCAAAAAAAAAAAAAACGGAAGAAATTATTATCATACATATAAAAATATTTCAAAAGTAGTAAAAACATTGTAAGAAATTATAACTAATTATTAAAAGTAGACACATTAAAATTGGTTTAAAATTGAGCGACAACAATCAATATGTATATACATCTATATATCGTAAATTTCTATAAATCGTACAGATTATACTAATTGGTTTTTAAGAGTATACATAAAATATCCATCACGAATCGAAGCGCTTAGGAATTTTGATAATCACTGTACTCTTGATACTTCAATACTGAATAATATTTTTGCAAGACCCTATAAATGCATTGAAATTTGCATCTGTTTGATTAGATTTGACATCGAATGATTAAACCATATATGTATGTATGTAAGAGTATATACAATCATATATAGATATAGATGACGGCACGAAACTCGATTCGCGACTGAGAGACGGCCTTTGCCACCTTGGCTAATCTAGACTGTCTGTCTATCAATCTGCTTGGCATTACCATTTCGAGTTCATGAAATTTCTGCCTTATCAACGAATAAGAAAAAGTTCCGCAAAATTGAATCATAAAAAACCACGCAACTGAGATAATTGATAAAAACCATTTAAGTGCAGAAACAGAAAGGTCTTGATTTCAAACAAATAGATTCCCCTCTCTGGATTTACTGGATCTGTATCTTAATTGAAGGTTCACGCACATGTAATAAATATATGCATGAGTATCTTAATTTTTATGAGTGAGAAAATGTTGTATATTTCGGCGTTTGTTTTTTGCGAGGGCAGGTCGAAAAGTTGCAGTTTTTTATCAGTTTTAAATATAGACAAATAAGTAAGTTATTTTTATCCCCACAATTAAGGAAAAACACACGAAACTGCATGATACAGAAATCTGTGCTAAAAATACAAGTAAAAATAAACTTTCCGCTGTCTGCAATATTTAGTGCCACGCCCACAAACAACTTACTTAGATTTTAGCCTCGTCAAGGTTAATCTACCCCCCTTTGCCCCTCTTTTAATTCTGTGGTCCATGAGCTCTTATCAGCATCAAGTAATCAAAATTATTCACGCTCTTCTCCCCTCTTAAGCTCAAGAAGCTAAAATCGATTTGAACAAAAAAAAGTAAAATAAATAAAAAACTGTTTAATATTGGATAAGCTCAACTGTCCTATATCCTCAAAATACCACATTACAAGTTAATAAACAAATGTATATTAGTTAAGGAAACGATTTTTAACTTTGTGATGTGATTAGCATTGACAAGGAAGATTGCATCGTAAAATGGACTACATAAAGAGTATAAATATATATTAAATTATTCAATTAAGAATAGGTATTCCAACATAATTAGTCAATTAAGTTAGCTCTTTCGTTTATGATATTAACTTTTCTGACAATATGATTTTATTGATGAGAATCGGATCACTTACAATAAAATTTATTGTGGAACGACACATCCCAAAGTAAGTCGGAAGGACGAAAAATATTGTCACTTCCTTTTTTTTAGAAATCTGAAATAACAAATAATTTAACCGTTTCATATTGTTCATATTTTCAGTGTTTGGAATTGTTTTGCATTCTTCAGTGCAGCATGGTCAATGCATGAGCCAATCTACCTTTGCTACGCTTTGCCAAGTAGGGTATCATTAAACAGATGATGACATTGAGCCGGTAAAACAGAAAACTTACCGATTGGATACAAGATAAAATGGGTTAAATTGTTTCATTTGAAACCTCTTACATAAAATAATGTACAAAACTGAGGAAAGGATTTCAATCTCAGCTGGGAGTTACGTATCCCTCCAACCAACACACACACTCGAGGATAACTTTATATTATCTTTATAGATTTTGTTATTATGTTTTCATTCTAGTTTTCATTTTCCATTCGTTTATGGCTTTTTGATTTTCATTTTTGGCAGTTGTCTCAATTGAAAATTATTTTTATATTTTGCTTGTGTTTTTTTCTAGCGCATTTCTTTCAGCATTTCCACTTACAATTCCCATGCATTCACTTGTGCTATGTCAGATTTGCGTATTTGTCTAAAACCCTTCGATATTACTCGACACACGAGACTCCGACTCGGACTCGGACGCGACGATGTTTCTATATGTTTTGTCAATCAACCTGATCAGGCATCCACGACGATCCACACATAGAAAGCGAGAGTCTATAGAGAGAGAGCAGACACAACTTGACTCGTCTGATTATAAAATAGTACTAAAAACTAAATCGAAATCAAATTCGAAATATAGCCAACGACCGCGACTGCAACAGCAGCGACCGAGGCAGAGCCAACTCTCATCAGTGTTGTCGGTGTGGGTGTGGGTATGGATGTGTGGGAGGGGTGTATGGGGTCGCTTGGCTGCCTTTCATTCATCAAATGTTGCCCACTGCCCGCTGCCTCTTCTCACGTAGCTCATACGACGCGTTGTCCGCGCGTAATTTGCCTCCTTGTTCTCGCTTTCCTTCCATGTTTCTTGAAAGGAATTCATTATACTCGAAAGTAGTTCAAAGTTTTCAGGTTGTCCTCCATTTCATTAGCCGCTGCATTGTGAGAATGCGTTGTGATCATCCGAGTATTGTTCCAAAGACGCCAAGATACACAATTAGCCCGGAAAAGGATTCCATTAATTTGCTGCAAAGAAAAACTAGAATGTTTCTTCAGAGTATTTAAAATCGATCAGTACATAATCTTGGCAAATTTACTTTTCTTTCTTCTTAAACTATTTGGACTCTTCATTTTAGGAATAAATTCTCTAAGAATTAAAAACAAGTTTTTAATCAACATTTTCCAAATAATTTTTCGAGAATTCTTTGAGCAATTATTGTTGTTAAAAAAAATGGATTTAAGTCTAGTATTTAAATTAAATGTAGACAATACCTATTTATTATTTAATATTGGCTATCCCAGAATATGCTATAACGTTTCGAAAATGAATGGTGATATATCTCTAGACTTAGAAAGTCGCGATTTCTATGATACATTTATAGTATTTTATATTTTAAAAATGCATTAGTCAGACAAATTTGATTACAAAAGTTTACTCACTATTAGGTACGAAAGAAATATGTATAATTATTTCTGCTTATAGTATTCTTCGGACTGATTTTTTCTAATATAATCGTATAAATCTCACACATCACTAGAATTTTATATTCATCAAATAGGAGAAAAATTTCTGATAAAGTTCTGACTTCTTTTGTTAGCAGACATATCTCAAGACTTGTTCCCCTCATTCGCATATTCTTAGTGTAGATCAGTAAAGCTTTTACCCTAAACTAGATGAAGTTTGTCTTTAAGCACACTGTCAATCTCCAAGATAAAGAAATATATTAATGACAACCATTACCGCGGACTACTTGAAATCAATTAGGTCTGTTGGACCCGCATACAAAAGAAAGTTGTGACAGAGCAGAGAAGGCAAAGTGTTGAAAATCAGAAAAATGTTAGTTGGGCATTTCCGGTTTCTATTTGTTTTGTACTTTTTGTATTAAAAATAATAAAAATCAGCAAAAACCCAGCTGCAGCTTGCCTTTGATCTGTTTCAATTCGATTCGCCTTGGGGGCTAGTTCTCTCTAGCTGATGGGAAGTGGGTATGGGTATGAGAATGGGTGCCATCAGTGTTCGGTATGGAACCGAAAGGGGAGCAGTAGCAGCAGCTTAACACCGTTGTCCCTTGGCATGGCAGTTCAGTAAAAATCGCTACCCTTGTGCCAAACCAAGCGATTCTTTCTCATATATATATATATACACAGATATATATAATATATATTTATGCATATGCATGTGTGTGTATGTGGTAACCAAACATTTGGACCGGAACTGTCGATCTTCATTTTTGACACTGGAAATTTCAAATATCACCAAGTCGAGATCTCGTTTTCCCCGTGTATGCTAGTGTGTGTAAGTGCCGTGAGGCAAAGTTCGTTTAGCAAAACGTTTTTGCCATAATGAGGATGAGCCTTTGGAGGGGGCATAAGAATAGTAATAACTAGTAAAGCTAATCACTAAATACCGGAACAGTGGGAGCAGACCGAAGTCCAGATACTCTTAGTTCCACAAAAAGCCAACAATCGATTGTTTTAAGACTATTAAAAAGGATTGTTTTAATACAAAAAAGAGTTATTCGAAGGTGTTTGCTCAACTAACTAACTATACCCATAACGTCTATTCATCTGTAAAATTTGGTAATAAGTTTGTATGCAATAACAAGAAACTTTTTATAACTAAATAATTTGAAAAATCTTTAAAACCCGATTTCAATCAGTGTCTGTTTTACTAAATTTTAAATCTATATACCAGTTACGACTTTAAAAATTAATCGGTTCTGGTTTCGATGAATAAAGATCGTTGATTAAAATTGCGAACTAACTTTTTTGCTTTAAAGTAACGAATATCGAGATAATCAAGCTGCTCGAACCGTAGCTAGTAGGTAATGGAACTCAATGTGATTTCTAAGTGAAGCACGTTTTAGTTTGGTTGTCTCTAAGCACGATGTCAATCTACAAGATCAAGAAATATATTAATAACCATTACCCTTTAGCCGCTCCTTGTTAAAATAATTTGATTTTAACTGAATAAAATTCTCCGTTCTTTCAGTTAGGACCGAGACTTCTCTGGAGGATTTAATAGGACGACCTCTAAGATGAACAACTACAGTGAGCAAAAATACATAAATGGATTACTAATGCAAATTATTTCGAAATTGTACCCTTATGATATACGATAGATTTAGAACTTACACCAATTAGGAAGCTTACTCAGAAACTAGCTGGGATTGATGTTGATTAAATATTTATAAGTGTATGTAATTATATATAACACTTTCCGATAATGGTCATCATATTAAGAGCCGGTATGTCTGATCTCCCGATGTAAAGAACTGAAAATGTTAATAAAAACAATTAAAATGTTTATATATATATAATGGATTTTATGTATGCATACTATGCGCTTACCTAGCTTTAATATTTTACATCGAAATTGTTGCAAATAATATTGAAGTGCGATCAAGAACAAGATTCTTTTGGTTAAATTATAAAAAACTTAAAGCAATCAACGCCTCAAGCTTTTACATTATTTAATATTTATTATTATTTTTATATTTATGTGTTAACATAGGTAATATATTGATTAAAATTTTCAAAGATCACAAGTCAGATTTCGTTTAACATTATATAAAGAATTAGAATGAACGAGAGAATATGCAAAGGTGATGATTTTGTTTTTCATATTTGTTCCTCTTATCTAATCTTCTAACATATAATATTATGGCAAAAAATAGAATATATGGCATAAAATACTAAAAGATTCTTTTACTTTGTATCAATATGCAAGGCAAACTGAAATAATTGAATGTAAGAGAAGGGTGGAGGGGGAGCGGATATAGTTGAAGGGGAGAATTATAATAAAACTGTGCCTGTGCGGAAATAGAGGTAAACAATGTTGTTGATGATAGAGATGATGATGATGGAATTACGGGGTTGGGGGTAGGAGTCTTCGTCGCTTGCAACAGTTGGTTTTTCATTGAATGCCTCAGCTACCACCGTTTTGGCAGCAGCAGCAGCTGCCGGACGTGAATCGGTAAATGTGAGTGTTTGGTGTGTATGTGTGTGTGCATCAGTTGTTTTTTACATATGTATGTGTGTTTTTACGCGAAGACGACCCCTTTTCTTCATGCCCTTGCCAAACGAGGACTGCTTCTTCTTCTTTTTCTGGTTAGGTTCAACTCCTGGACTGGGCTGGGCTGATCTGTATGGTTTACTCCTCCGTCTTCGGTCGCCGAAAGAGTAGAATATGCGGCTCTGGTTTATGTATCATATAATGAATCCATCCACGGGATTGCTGCACACCAATCGATCTCCATTCCGTTTCGGTCATTAGATGTGTTTTCGGCACCAGTTTCACAAGTTCTTTCGGCAAGACCACATGTCTGCAAAACATAAAGAATACCATAAGATAAAAGGAAAATGTCTCAAAGTCACTCACTCACACACACACACACACACGCTAGGATTGGCAAATGAATTTACAGTTAATTTAACACTTTCACTTACCTATACTCGAATTTCTCATCGAAATATTTGTCGGAATAGTATATATCTTTGCTCATTTTTGCTGATTTACTTTTATCTGTCTCTCCGCTTGGTCTTGAAATTCGCGGTCGCTGGAATATGGGTTAGTTTGGCGTCCTTTGCTTCTTTCGTTGGTGGCTTTTTGGGTTTCGCACAGTCTATCGCATTGACTTTCGTGAGTTGTGTGAACTTTATATTTTGCAATTTTTTTGTTGCTTAATTCAATTATTGTAATTAATATTACTGTTTTAAATATTATTAATTTGCAAGGAATTTTTAATTTTTGGCAGATGGCCGCGGCACACAATAAGGGGCAATTTTTTTTAATAGGGCTACGCGTTTATCCGAAATAGGGGCAGCCAGCAAAAAAAGTTCGGTCACACTAAATATGGTTATTTCTAAATCCACCAGAGGGCTAATCAAAGCGTTGCCACATTGTTGCTCTCTGCTTGCGCCGTGGCGCCGTCGACCAAGTAAATTGGCGCGCATTTTTCGCTATTTGAATTTAGGGTTTTTTGAGGTTGCATATATTAAAACAAATAAATTTAATTGAAGAGTTGGCCTTATCATCATTAAAATTAACGTTAATCATGTGTTTTATTTGCTAATGGTTTACAGTTAACCATATTTTCAGAAACCTTCGAACGGCTTTAACAGTTCTGCTTATGTGTTCGTGGACTTAAATTGATTATTGAATTTAAATACCCTTTCAACTTTAGTTTCATTTAAATTAAAATAATTAATTTTATTACATTTTTAAGAAATCTTAAGCTGAAGAAGATTCAGTGGTGGTTGATAAATCGATGGCCTCTGTGGTGTTTTTCACATTATTGAAGGGTATTGATGAATTGATGGCATTTGGTGGTAAGCCCCACAGATGATTTGGTTCACCTCTTGATCCAAGGGTTTTGTTATTGCTGTCAGTTTGATTGAAACAATTCGTTAGATTTTGAGCAGCGATCAGAGAAATCATCACGACAAATATTATGAATTTTAAGGAGCGCATTTTCTTTTAATAATCTTTGCCTTAGGTTGACTTGGAGCGACTTGTAATTATCTACTTCACGTCTTGTCTTTATATAGTTGAACTAGAGTAAAATTCTTTCAAGAAGTTCCCCATCAAAAACAAATATTCGTTTACTATAAACAAAGCCAAGTCTGGTTAATCAACAAATTTGGCTGCGTCTCTGTTTGAAGTGCGTCATAAACCATCTGTTTAGTTTATTAATGTTATTGTTTATATACAAATTTGTATTAGGAAATGTTTGGGAAATAACGTATCGATGTTCAGCTCGTTAATCCATTTAATAACGAACTTTCATTGCATGTTTTTGGGAGCAAAATTAATGTTATGAGTTTTGGTCATGTCGAAGAATCGTTGGAAAAATAAACCACAACAACCTTTTGACAAATTAAAAACAGAAAATAAAATCTAGTGTCACTTCTGTTAGGATATGGAGATTGGTTTGTGCTTTACAGACCGGTCTATCTTTCTTAAACTGGAAAATGCTTAAGGCTTAATGATTTTCCAACTCGTAATTGAATATTATATTGGGAGGGTTCCCAACTTGTTTTATAGTGAGACCTTTCAGTATCCTATTTACTTAGCTTTGTTCTCAATGTCCAAGGATTCTCAAATTTCCTAATTTTATCCACTGTCTGGTTGTGGAAAGTTTTTACAATTAGACCATTATCATATCATATTTGGAAGCAATTAGGGAATTCAACAAGGGACTTAAGATTTTCAACACATTTGTTAATTTAGATACTATATGTATACTCTGACCCCACCTAAAAGACCTTGGTTCGACATGTTATACTTAGTTTTCGGGCTGATCAAAATGAGGTCTCATTAGAGAGATCCTCTGCCCTCCCATATTTCCCCAGTGGATCCTCGAAGGAGAGAATAGGTGCGAGGTTACCCCTATTAAAACTATGAACTTGAGTTTAACTTGGCGGGCACTATAAACTGGATCCCCACTAATCGGAGGGTATCGCTAAATCGACACCCGTTGCCCTTGGTTTTTGTTTGAGTTGATTGTGTGTATTTGAACTTTCGGTTTCACATCCTCGAATGCCCAAACTGGAGGCGAACTCGAATAAATTGTCCGAGTGGAGGAGTTGGGGGCAACTTTTGGGCCTTCTTGGAGGGTGCATCCGACCATTGCACCGGCAGACACATAAATTGCATGGGACGGCTGGGTTTGTGCGAAATCTTACATAAATTTCGTTGCTGTGGGTGTGGACAAGACAAATGGTTGGCGCTCCTTCAAGTGTGCCGGAAGGAGCAGAAGGGGAACGCACACATTTGCGGTTATGAGATGGAATTTAGTCAAACAGTTGAACACAGGGAATAAGGGGAATCGCAAGTTAATTGGACTTATCGTAGTACTGCGGAGGGATGAACATCCAGTTCTTGGCCAGATCGGAAATGCCCTCCTGCAGGAGACGCGTTAGAATGTCCATGACAGTGCTGAAATTAGGGGAAATGCTTAGCCAGAGAGTGGGATTAGATTAGTGGGATGATCTGCTTACTTGCGGTCAACGGTCGTGGAGCACTCTGGTTGGGGCGTCTCTTTAGTGGGATTTATTACCTGCTCGTAGGTCTTGGTGAACTCGTGTTTGGGGCGATCCGAATAGATTCTCATGAAGTTCGTCTTGCAGAGGTACTTCCAGAAGAGTTTCTCGAAGATGGTCACTCGCTGATCGATGGCCATGCTCAGTTCGATGACTTCGTTTGAGTTTAGTTTGCGTTTACTGGTCAACCGCTTGATCACCTCGTGGCGTTCCATCTCCTTGCGCTGCTCCTCGGTGAGCTGCTCCTCATTGGCACCGTCTCCGCCGTCCGGGCCGCCACAGGGCGAGAGATCAGCCTGGGACTTCTTGTCCACCACCAGATCGCCCTGCTCCTCGGGATCTTGTTCCTCAATGTGCTTCGCATTCGTCCTTATGTTCAGATGCAGAAACACATGCTCCACATAGCTGTCCTCCTTCCACTTGGGATCGTCTATCGACTCGACTTCGGACAACTCCGCTTTGGCTATTTGGGTGGCCCGATCGAGTATGCGGTGGGCCTCCAGCACAATGGGAATCCGACGGAAGTGCAGAATGCGGTCGAACGAGGCGACCCTAATCTCGCAAAGCTTCGAATGATGCCCCTTGAGGAAGAAGACGGATGGATTGAAGGTGACCGCAAAGAATTCACTGATAATGTAGCTAAAAAAGAAACCACTTTTGAGTCTGCAATGAGTGGGGAGATTTGGGGGGATCTTTACTTTTGCCAACGGAACTCCATGCAGTTTTGTCCGTAGTTGTGCACATTGACCATCTGGGTGCGCTTCTCTTTCAGGCACTGGTTGAAACTCAAGCGATTCGGATAGATGACATACAAAAAGTCGGCACATTCCCTGTCGTGCAGTGGGACATCCGTCTCCTCCTTGTCGTCGGAGAGAACGCCTCGAGCCTTGATCTTGTAGAGGGCCTTCGTGGACTCGTAGGTGAGTTGGACCTCGACCTGGAGTTATGGGAAATACTAAGGAGGATTGGTCTTCACAGTTTCTCCTGGCTTACCTCATTCTCGTAGTCCATGGGTCTGTAGTCCACCAGGAGGGGCCACACACTTTGCCTGGGCACTGTGAGGTTCACATTCAACAGCTTCATTCCCCGATCCCGCGACGAGAAGGTAAAGGGCAGATGGTTCATCGTTATATTCTGAACCCAAATCGGTTGAGTGACCCGATAGTAGTTCTTTATGTTAATCGGAATCAGCTCCTTGGTCAGCAAACACTTCTCAATGTCAAAGGCAGAGATCTCCAGTTTGAAATGCCAAAGAAATTTGCGTTTGTCCGACGATCTATGACGACCCAATCAAAGGGACTGTAAATGAATCTCGAGGATTACTCACCCAACTTCATAGGTCAGGTAATGCTCGCCATAGAGGTAGAAGTAGGCAGTCACTGTGAGGGCCACCACCTCATCCGGCTGGATGCGAAGCAGCTCCTGGCTCACGTGTATCAGGCGACGATGCGGGCAGTGGAACAGTTGTCGGAACTGGTTGAAACCCACTCGGGTCTGCAGCGGCTGGCACTGGCAGTTCTGTATGCGCTTCACCGTCAACGTCACTTCTTTCGACGAAAGGTTTTTCACCCAGAACACCATTTTCAGAGGCTGACTGTGGATTTGCCTCACTGGCATCACAATCGTGTGCTCGTGCGCTTGTCGGTTCGACTTGAGTTTCCTGTTCAATCTGCCAATCGGCAAAGGAAATGCAGGTGAACAAAGGACGCGACTCGTCCCCAAGGATGCGACTCACCCTGGAATATCGAAGCTCTCCCAAAAGTAGACCTTCAGCATGGGCGGACGAATCATTGTTAGGTTCTCCACCATTAGTTTCTGATAGATCGGCGGCTCATTGAGCACTCCACAGCAAGGTTTCTTCGACATCTCGATCGAGTTGAAAATATATATCAGTTCTCTTACCTAAATAAATATGTACACAGTCTGTATGGAAATTTAGTTCAAGGAGAAAGTGATCGGTTAATACTCGCCGATTCTATAAGCAACACATTTAAAAATGCAATTAATAAAAAAAAACAAAAACCAAACACGATGTTTACATTTCTACACCATTCATTGTAGATTAATTCGTCGATTTCTCGGAATGTTTCAAAAGTGATGCATAACTTTGACACTCTGCAAATTAATTAAAAACAGAGTTCTCAGAGTCAGTGCATCCTACGCTAAATCTAAAAACAAAACCCGCATCAATTAATTAGCTTAGTTCATAATTTTTGATTAATAATCTTTAGGAAAATTGATTAATTCGCTTGGACGTGAAGTTCCACATGGATTTGGGCCAATTAAATGATAAAGAATAAATTAAGCTGTGAATATTATTTTCTCGATTTCAACGGATTGTAATCGAATTATCTCTTGTGTCATTCAACAAGGCATCTAATGTGCTGGGATAGCAATTTATTTTTCTGAACCGATAGAGGGTATAGCACTCATCCACACCTCTGACATCTGCCAGTTATTGAATGCGCCTTCTTCGATACTCCAGTGCACTTTGTTCTGTGTGTCAGTTGACAAAGTGCCAAAGGCGGTCAGGTGAAAGAGCATCACAATGCGTATGGAAGTGTGTGTTTCTCCCTCTGAGTGTGCCACAAACAAAACGAGCAAGAAAAATACATTAGTGCCAGCTCCTCGAATGCTGTGAAATACAAATCTACGGAAGAAACAACCGGCCCCCCACGGCAGTTCCTCTGCCTTATCATCCGGACCGTATTATTGCGTGTTTGCAGCTAGTGCGATGACATTCGCAGGCAGAAAGTAACAATTAGCATTGAAGTACAGTGGAAAACATGGGAAATCAATCGATTATGGTATGGATAATATGGTAATGTGGATAATTCAAGGGTTTCAAAGGTTTTATTGCCAACATAAATAGTTACGGATCGGAACTTAAGAAGGCAAACTAATAGATGTTTTGAATATCTATCATTCCACTAAATTTCTTAAAAATCGGATACAAAATATTCAAGTTATGCTTAGAAAATTGAAGTTGATATTTGTACATTATACATTATATTGGGAGGATGTTGAATAATCACTGATAACATATAAGTAAACAAATGTTTATTTTGATAAGCGCATTTGTTAAAACTTTACTGAAAAAGGGCGAAATGCACTCAAAGAGTTAATACGAAAAAATGCTTAAGAAAAATCTTCCACAATATGTTCTATATTTCCCTATATATTCTTAAAGTAAATTGTAACTTTGAGTTAACTCCACGATGAGGTGCACAGTGAAAGTGTATTTTTATTTATTAAGAATGGAACATTTTGAAGACCATCCTGATCCACAGACGCTACTCATCGAATGCCCCTCGCATCATATAGTATTGTTTCGAATTTCATTAAACCAAATAATCACAAAATAATTCACATACAATGTCAGTATGCTATTATCAACTCCCTGTGGAATGTGATGTCACTTCTACAGGGGGGGACTTACGTTTATGGGGCCCTATAAAAGTCTCAAAGAAATATAAGTCCTAGTAGCTGTAACTCGTTTAAGGTTTGGTGGTAATTTGTAATTATTAATATAAACAAAATAAATAAAAAATCATTTCATGAAAATAAAATGAGAATGGAAAATGGAAACTTTCAGACAAAGATCTATGATGAGTGGCCCCCAACCGCGGTCTCCCAAGTCCACCCCATGTAAGACGAGCTGGGTAAGGCTATGGAAAAGCAGATTCAATGGGAAGACTTAGTGTTAGTTCAATTTGAGCGGTCCAAGAGTGAAGTTCAAGATGAAAGCCCTGTTCAGTGTACTCACAATCTATCCACTCCTTTTACTCCTTCAGAGAACAACAGGCGATCCTTTGCAACCTCAAAGTGCTGTGAGTGCCAGCGAAATCAATTTAATCTATAAATATTTACGATATTTGTAATGTTCATTCCAGAATGATCTCATTTGGACCCAAGATCAGTGCGACAGTTATTGTTTCGGGATCGTTAGACCCCTAGTGAGTCATTTCGAAAGAGTAAAGGATCAGATCGATGCTAGTGATGGATTGAAAGAACAAATCAAGAACCTAGAGAAAGAGTTGGAGAATTTCAAGTTGACTCTCAAAGATAGGGAGAATCAAGTGAAAGCCAAGGACGAGCAAATTCAGGACCTAAGAGCGCAAATAAATAAGGAATCGGTTATTTTGGGCGAACAAAGTCATCAGTTGCAGCAGCAAGGGAATCTCACCATTTCGGGCCTCTATTTCGATGGCATCCACCGGATGCAAATTGCAAATTTGCCGCCCTTCGAAGTGTCTTATGTTTCGCCTTCGTCTGATTGGACTGTGATTCAAAGGCGAATGGATGGAAGTGTGGACTTTGATCGCGGTTGGAATGACTACAAGAATGGATTCGGTGATGTGCGAGGAGAGTTCTTCCTGGGCCTTGAGAAGCTTCATTTGCTGACCCAATCTAGACGCTACGAGTTGTACATTCAAATGAGAGATGTCAATGGAACAACTAAATATGCTCGCTACGATAACTTTGCTTTGGGCAGCAAAGAGGATAAGTATAAACTTAATTCGCTTGGTAAGTATTCAGGAACTGCTGGAGATTCATTAGGTAAACATGTGGGCTATATGTTTTCAACCAAAGATAAGGATAATGATATACATAATTATAATTGCGCTGGAAATGAACGCAGTGCATGGTGGTACATTGATTGTGGCTATAGGTATGAATATCGTAATTTTCTGCATACAAACTAATATTTAATTGGTTCACTTGCAGTCATTTAAATGGAAAGTACCATGATGATGGTTTTGCTGCCAATAAATTGGGCATTGCTTGGGGTTCTTGGAGCGGATATGACTATAGAATATCACTCACATTCACCCAATTGATGATACGGCCGATGCAGCAACTAAATTAAGTTGTTCCAATATTTTAATTAACACAAGCACTGTAATTGCACTGGGTGCATCCCATACAAATTATGCTTTCGAGTCTTAAAGAAATCCAGGAGGTCCTTCAAACATTTATTTAATTAAGATAAATTGTATGTAACTGGAAAAACATTTATTATCATCTTTTATATTTAATTTTTGGACTAAAACTTGGTGCAGAGTATATCCAAGTCGTCGCGACGTTTTACTTACTTTAGTTCATATATTTTTCACAGTTTTATTTTTAATTTCATTGATTGGTAAATTCAATTACTTAAAAAGCATTTAAACCTCATCTTTATTCATGGGACTTAAATGTAGATTTTAGCTTTTCACTATTCATTGGATTTGAATGTATTTTGTGCCTTCGGTAGCAGCATTCAGAGAAGTTTTCCATGGAATTTATTATTTGATGCTTGTTCTCCTTCAGTCAAAAGAGTTTTAGTTATATCCGCATCCCCACTGTAACTGACAAGCGGCAACCTGTGCATCAATCACAACCTTTGACAGCATGACTGCCACGCTTATCAGGCACACATTCCGGCTTCATCCCTCGGCATCTTCCATCTATTGCATTCCCGACCATTCCACGTTAAATCCACACCATTTACTCGATCTGCAATCTGGTACAACAATGGACAAGAATGGTCTATGACCAGAATACAAGTCAGCTGCAATTGACGATGGACACAACGGATGTCCTTTCCCCCTCTTACCCCCTAACCCTCCGCCCCTCGTTCCTCGTTGGGATACGAATATTCCCAGCATTCCATTTCACTCAATTTTGCGCTCTTCTGTTCCGTTTGCCAGCGTTTCAGGCCAGCTGCGGCGCCCGCAAGTAGGCAGCATTTAATTTGAAACTTAAACATTACTCGGTTTGGCATTTTTTTTTTTGGTTGGCTCGTCAACAACTTGTTGGCCAATTGTTGTGGGGGCCAGAGGAGAGTGGAGGTCAACACTTCATGGTTCAGTCAACCATTTTTATGGCGACATTTCGTCCAACTTCTTCAGACCAATCAAAAGACCAACACAAAAAGCGAATAGAGCAGTCGCCGGTTGCATAATTATGCCATAATTCCCAGCCCCAACTATGCGCGCAACTAATTACAAAATATGAAGAAAAAGAACTCTTGCATACTTTTTGGCTAAGAGCATATGGCAATTAAAAACTTTTCCATGCAAAACATTACAGGTGAAGCTTATGGTGGGAGCGGGGCACGGCGGACGGAGGACGGCGGACCAACTTGCCTCTGTCGCCATTCATAATTGAAAATCACGTTGAGCGTGAAGCGAGAAAAAACAGTTTCTCCGTGGCATAAGCAGCGCGAGAGGGAGGGGAAGGAGACGGAGGCGGAGGCGGAGAAGGAATTGACAGGCAGCTCATCAGGGCCATGGGGTCCTTGAGTCATAATAAACTATTTAATTGCTTATATGAGAGATAATGCATGTGCACGATTTAAGTGAGATATGCCATATGCCTCGCCCAACATGATTATTTTTTAAATGAGAAGAAAAGAAGCAAATCAGAAGCACAATTTACTAATTATATAAGACTTTGTATTCTTATCCTTAAGGAAGTCATTTGCCAGAAAAGCTCTTTGACCATGTTATGCAAATCGAAATCGAAATCTAATTAATTTATGTAAATGAAATATATTTTGTTAGAGATTATATGGTTAGATCACACTTTACAGAGATTGCTAAATAACCCAACGAACTATATCAATGACGGATATGACCTAATCCAATCCAGGAAACTGAATTGGTTTTGAACTAAACGGGCTTCCAGAGGCCAACAAGACGCTGGCGATTGCAATTCGGGTGACTTAGTTAGGGTGACACTCAGGATTACTGATTATGGAATGCAGAATATTCTGCAAAACCTCAACGTATATCCATCTAACAACCTTCTAATTAGATCGTCTTGAGTTTTTTAACACTTTTGGAATAAAAGAATGGCTGGAAGATGGTGCAAATTGAATATTGTTTGGTTAACAGAGACCAATGCAAAGCTTTAAAGAAAAGATATCAAAAATAAAAAATAAAAGTTATTTATTTAGTTTTCAAAATTGTTGCCACTAGCCAACAATTGGTTTAGAGATAGGCAACCGAGGAGAATGGGGAGGAGCTGCAGTCACTGACACTCAGCATCCGCTTTTTGCCATTTCCATGCGAGGAGGAAGTGCAAGCAAAGGAAGAGATGGAGATGCAGTGGGAGAGGGAGATGCAGAGGGAGACGGAGGTGGTCATGAAGGTACCGACAAGAGCAAGAATTGCCAAGCCACAAAACAAAGCTATACAATAAAATAGTTGCACAAAGAGAGAGAGAGAGAGAGAGAGAGGGGCGGAGAGGCGTTACGCTTTGGCTGGGGGTTTGTGCTGTGGCTGCTGCAAACAATTATTGTTATTTCAATTGAAATGCAGCTTCCCCTGCACCCCCTCCCCCTCTCCAGGCTGCCATATCTCTGCCATGCCGTTCGCTTTTGTCGAGGTCCCCGCTATCAAAATTATACACCTTGCATCCATGCAGAAGGGCTGAAGAGTTGGGTGGTGGGAGGTGGGTAGTGGGTTGGGGGTGGCAGCGCATAAGAGTTCATTGTAATGCAAATTACGTATACGCCATGATGGAGCCATAAACTGGACCTCCGACCCTTAGACCACTCCCACCCCACGACTCTTGGTCTTGCTTCATCTTTATGTCCATGTAGAAGTGCTCTCTGGGTGTGTGTGTGTGTGTGTGTGTGCATTTTTGACCCTTTTCCCATTGTCAGTCCTCGAAAAATAATAATAATGAAAATACGAGGCCCTTTTGAGCGTTTCTGCTGTTCTGCTGTTCTGTTGTTGTTGTTGTTGTGCAACCCTCTGTGTGAGTTTTTGAGGATTGTTAGGAAAATGCAATTAAAGCATTAAACAGTGTGGAAAATTCTTGCTCATGGTACTTATATATGTACCTATGTAAGGGCCCACTCCGAATGCGGCAGACAATCAAGTTTAGAAGCGAATTGCTAGAGCTTTCAAAATGTAAGCATCATTCAATTGCTACACTTTGATATCAAGTTTTGAAGATATCCTTTTGATCTTGTTTTAGTCATCTGAAACATATGAGTAGACCATACTATTTTTCATTCTAAATGTTTTCGTATTCATTGAAGTAGCTAAAACGTCACAAATTTGGTTAAAGTTAAATGTATTTTGTTTTTTTGTCAAGATAAGTTTCCTAACAACTTAAGTAAACAATAATAACAAATGTAAACCGAACAGCTGGCTTTTGACGCTCTTTAAACTGCGACTGAACCAAATTTGTTGATTGAACTAGACTTGGCTTTGTTTGTACACTTCAAAGATGACGAATATTTGTTTTAGATGGGGAACTTTCTAGGAAGAATTTTACTCTACTTCAACTATATAAAGAACAGACTTGGAGTAGATTACTACAAGTCAACCTAAAGCAAAGATTAGCAAAAGAAAATGCGCTGCTTAAATTTGGTAATATTTTGCGTGATGATTTCTCTGATCGCTGCTCAAAATCTGACGAGTTGTTCCAATCAAACTGAGGGCAATGACAATGGCATTATTTTTAGTCAAAATCATCCGTGGGGCTTACCACCAAAAGGCATCGATTCATCAATATCCTTCAATAACGAGACATCCACCACAGAGGCCACCGAATTGTCAACCAGCACTGAATCTTCTTCATCTTAAAATTAAGTTAATGTTTTTCCATACGTCACAGTTAAATAAGAATTAAAGCCACTACATTAAAACATAGAAATCACATGCTCTTATTTATCCAGCTTAAAGTTTTCACTTAATTCAAAACCTAACTAAATGTAATGTAACAATGGAGATCTCCATCAAGTCCTACTACTAATCCGCTCTGTAGTCCAGGTAGGATATACTTCTAATATATTTTCCGGCCTCCCTCTTCTGTGGTAGCTCCGGACGTATTGATAGTTGGTTCTATCAAATTGCCGCGATTTGTCATGGATAAATCCTTTTCCATCAACTCCCACACAGGACTCACATTTCCTTGTGCTCAGATTTGCGTGAACAACAAAAATTGCCAAACTTAATCATGAAAATAAGATTAAGTTTAAAACTTTAGCTTGGCAGTTTCCTTTCTGCACTCACTTTTATGGTCATCGCCGTCCAATGTCCAGTTTCTAAATAGGAAATGCAACATTTTGTAGCCGGAAATGCAGTTGAGTAACTTTTTTGCTACCAAAAAGCTTAAGTGCCAAGCAATACAGAGACCAAAGGAAAATGAATATCTCTCTTCCTTGCCCCGCCTCTTTTTAAATCTCCACGCTTCACTTTCTATATCTGAGTTTATTCAGAAAGTGGCAGGAAGTTGTCGTATTTAAATGGGAAAACTTTAAATAAATGTATAGGAAAACAACATGAACGAATAGAATTTTATATGTTAACAGCTGATAACAACAAATGGACACAGCTTAGCAGCAGTTGATGGTAAACGGATGCCGCATCGACATTCGAAAGGGAGCCGCGTGGAGGCAAATGCCAGATGCTTTTATGAGCCTCGCGAGCCTTTCGCAAATACACACACCTCCCGCACACACACCCAACACACAACAACCAAACACACATTGTGACAGTCGCTAGCCAAGCAATCCTTATTCACTTTCCGTTCTCTTTTCCAATTTTTAATCCACCGCAAGCCCATTGGGAACTTTTTTCGTGTATTAAAGCCATTCAAAGGAAAATAGATTTCGATTTTGTAAAACTGTTTTCCTACAGAAAAGAAAGAAAATTTATCTGAATATTAGTCGAGGAATATTGAGACTCATTATTATAAGAGAAGAAAGGCTACATTTTTTAAAAGCCTTCACAACTTTCGGTGTATTTTTTCGTAGATGAATCGCTGTTTCAAATAAAATTGTTTAGTGAACATAAAATAGTAGCATAAATTTTGTATAAATAAAAACGCAATTTAAGTAGTTCTATCATTGTGCGACACATTATTTAAGAAAGTCCGAAAATTTAGGACTTCTTACGAAGGTTTCCTCATGATAATTTGCAAGGACTTAGTTTATAAGAGTTTCACGAAGCTCGAACTTTAAGTTTAGTCACTTCTTCATTTGGAGCTGAGACTGTGAACATTTATTGTAATTAATGCCATTTTGAATGGAAATACATTAAATTCTGCACACACTTTGTTTGCGGCTTAGTTTCCAGAAATCTTCTTCGTGCTTAAACCACAATCCCCCCCCGGCCCCCTCGACTTCGAGCCTGGTGTTTTGGTATGACTTGTTCATGCTCATGTCTCGGGATGAAATAAAAGCAAACTTTTTACTTTTCGGCATTTCGCATTTCGCTTTTTCAGAGAACCAGCAAAATATTCGCTCTGAATATTTAATTGTGCGCGTTCCATGCATTTATCTCATGTCCTGCTGCGTGCCATACACTCTGACTATGTAGTAACTGTTCTGTGGGTGTGTGGGTGGGTGTGGGTGTGGGCGTGGCATGTAGGAAAGTTCGGTAGAGTCTCTCGTTGTTTGGTCTACATGCGGTTACATATTTGTGGCTCTTTTGGGTCTTTTCGATTTTCGAAATGCGCTTTTAGTTTTTTTGTTTGTTGTTTTTGTTGCATTTGTTGTTTGCATTTCCTTGGCAATGTTCGAGAAGTTGTTGTTGCTGTTGCTGTTGCTTTTACACCGAAACTGGCAACTGTATAAATAAAATTCCTTTTGCCATTTTGCCGTTTTTCTGTTGTTTCTTTTTTTGTTGCTGGCAGCCATGTCTGGCATATTGTGGGTGTGTGGGTGTTGATGCTTGTTAGATGCATACTTTTTGGCGCTATCGGCTTATCTTTGTGACCGAGGTGTGCGGGTGAGTGGGTGTCTGATGGCATGGGATTAGATTGCGGTACGAGTTTATATATATAATGTGTATTGATATGTAAATGCTGTGGCCTCAGATGTTGACGTTGCGGTTTGTATTTTGTGTTAACGGAGAAAACAACAAATCATTCCACACACACAGACACACACACACACAATGATAAGATATTGTCTGTTCATTTTTATGTACTTTGTGGTTTAAAGTCGATTTTTCCCCAATGAGATTACACGTTGTACTTATTTTCTTCTCCCTATGTAACGTCTCAGCATATCTTCTGGCCATGGGCTGCATTTCGCCTGAAAATTAAGTTCAATCATTTGACTGATCTTGCCACTTCACCTCACCTTATTTTTCTATGATTTAAGCCTACTTATATTCAAAATATCATCTCCTAATTGTCAACAAAGTCTGAGGAATTAAGTTTAGTTCACTGGCTGAGTCTCAGGACTAGCGTTTGCTACAAATCTCAATTTTTTCTTTATTTTTTTGGCCATAATTTTTGTTTGGAAGGAAATCAATGTCTCAATTTACAGAAGCAGAAACAGAGGGAAAACTAAAAATTGATGTCTAACCAATACGAATTGCACAAGTCATGTTGTTCTCGTTGTTGTTGTTGTTGTGGATGGCTGTGGAAAATTGCGAAAGCGTTGAAAATGCTTCTGGTCTCTATGGCCATAAAGCTAAAAATTGTCGTAATTAATCACTTTAGAGGTAGCTAAAGCTTTTTGGCCTTTGGGCGGTAGACACGTCAAAGCTGTAAAAATCATGTGGTGGGCGGAGGGGGAGATGGGAAAAGGGCGAGGGCTGGCTTAGTGGACCAGAACTGGGGCAGCTGTTGCACATGGGAGTTAACTTCATAAGCCATTTAATTGATTTATATGCGTTTTAATGAAGTTCCAGGCTAGCCAAGTCAAAGCCAAAAGTATAGAATCCAGGCTTATCCAGGACTTTGAGGCACAGCTCACCCACACCTCTGCCTACGTTAATGGCGCAATGTGTGCGTGCAAAATGCTTTAATTGAGCGTAATTAATATCAAAATTATGACCCAAAGCATGTAATTCTCACCTCATTTCAACACACAGACACAGATACAACACACACAAACGATAACGTGTACAAAATTGAGGAATTTCCAAATAATAAGCTTTTGCCAATTTCGTTATAAATCATTTTGTACAGCTCTAATTAAAATCAGAGTTAGCTGACTACACTTGGGCCAAGCCGAAGTCTGTGTGCCCTTCCAACTGTCCAGTCTATCAGAATGTCTTCGAATCGATCGTATTCTCTATAATATTTCGGTAGATGTATTCTTGATTAGCAACATAATATAACTCTGTCTAATTCTCTTTATGCTTTCAATATAATATTGCTCACAAAGGCAATTGGTTTTAGATGAATATCTTTAGTAACTTTTAAGTGACTGTCATTAAATATGGTGCTTGTGCTCGGCATACTTCGTGTACAAGCTTAAACAGAATCAGATGTCTATAACATATAGACCCCAAAACAAAGGAAAGTTCGAACATTAAGACTACATGAAACTTCAAAATTATATGTTAGTTTCCGCTTTTATACCAAATAAAATTCCCTGATATCTATTTTCAAAATATACAATACTAACACTTATTCCCATTATCAGAATATTCCGGATAATAATCATTAATTTTAACAAAAAGCAGTGTGGCCATCTATTAAGAAGCTCTCAAATGATTGCATAAATTGGCACCCTTCTGGCAACGTTATGAGAAATTGTCAAAGGCACACAGCCAACACTAACGGTAAAACGCAAAAAACCACGCCATCCGGCATGTCCGGCAAAGAAAGCAAGATGACTGGGGACAGTGACGAGACGCCATCAATCAGTGACACGAGGAAAGCTAAGTTTATGTGTGGGGTACGATCCGTAAGTGAATCTTAGACAGGGCTAGATCGAGACAAAGCGTCGATTTGGTCGGTTTAATTTGTTTTTTAATTTGTTTACTACTTGCATCTTATTACCTACTTGTAGTCCATACAAAATAATATGCTTTTGGTTTATATGCCTTCAGCCAAGTGTTATGGCATTGATATAACGTACGACAAACCTGAGGCATTTGAAAGTGCTGCTGAAGAAACTGCTTGGATGGACAAATCACTAGAAAAGGCGATGAAACTAAAAAACAAGCTGGAGTCAGAAACAACTAAACCGGAATGTATACCCGATCGGGTTTTAATTGCTGACCCGAAACGTAGTGAGATGTCCCCGAGGGAAGTCGTACGTTTTAAGGAGGAGCTAATCGGCGAAAAAAGCTCATTACTCGTGGAACGGTATTTTGTCATATTAACGCAACAATTACGGGAATCCTTGGGCTTGCGTAGTGCCAATTTGAGCAAATGCTTGGCCATTCTTGAAGACTATAAGCAAATTACATTTTCGAAGTTGTTGCTTTTGCGAAGTCCCCAATGTGTGAGCGTAATACGGCGAATGCAAAAATATAAAGGAAATTTGAAAGAGTGGAAAATGAGCCGTGAAGATGAGATCCAGTTCGAAACAATTGCTAAAATAATCCGGAAAATGTCGGTAGAAATATATAACATATTCGCGAAACTATTTACGGGACCTCAGCCGGTGCAGGGATATAGCTTTTGGAGTGACTTTTGCGAGAAAGTAAAGGTCTACAACACTTTAGCAGAAGTCGACATTCACTTCCGGATCCATTGAAGGTCAAGTGACCTACATACATATATGACCTTTTAACAGCCAAGAAAGTTGCATTGTTCTCATTTGCCTTACTAATTATGAAAATAAATAAATATTGCTATTCTGCATTCATATTTAATTGGTATCTTTATTGAAGACTCGACAGGGGTTTTTATTCAGTCAAACTTTGAAAATCACCGTTTCAGTGTGACCAAGGTGGACTAATGCCAAATACCTCAATCAATCATAGCTATCACATGTTTGGCTAAAATCTCAAATTCCGATTTCCAACACTGAACTCACCTTGGGCAGCATGTCTCGAACAATTTCGTTTGAAAGTCAAGGTCGGGCCAGGGCCCAGGATGAAGCTCAGGATCCGGTCCAGGATACAGCGGCACCCGTAAAAACAACAAACCAGATCATCACCGATTTTCGTGCGCTTCTTGGAGAACCCAATAGCTTGGACGAGGCTGTACTCTATTTGTATGAGACACTCGTCGATGATGTCACAGTCGGCATTTTCACGGAGACGCATCATCTGCAAAGGACTGGGAAGCTCGCGGCTTTGGACGGGATAGCTGAAGGGCCAATGCCAATATCCGATGTGCCAGATTTCGATATATTTGGCATATCGACAGCGATCAAGCCATTGAGTTGCCGTTGCCCCAACTGTGAGAGGATGGTGGCGACTGCTCGCTTCGCTCCGCACCTTCAGACTTGTTTGGGCATGGGAAGATCCTCTTCGAGAGCCGCACTACGCCGGACGACAGCCAGTTCCAGTTCGAAAGGTGATTCCAGTGAAGAAGACCCTGAGGATAAAGACGATGTGGATTGGTCGTTAGACAAGCCCAATAAGAAATCCAGAAATCCTGCACGTGTCAGAAAAAATAAAACTAAATAAAAGGCTTTTAAAGACCCTAACAACATGGCAAAAATATTGCCAACAAGTTCTTAACTAAGTAGTTTTTGCCAACTGATAAGCTAAGTCAATATGCCCCACTTTTCGGGTTATTATATCACATAAATTAGCTCTCGACCAGTTGAAATTATGTTAATTAGTTTGCAGCCAAGCAGAAATATTTCAAATACTCGGTGTCTGTGCAATTTTTAGTAGCTGAGGGAATTAGAAACATTTGCTATTGAACTTGCAGCTGATGCAGCAAAACCGGGATACAAGGACTCTCAATGCAAACGAATCTGTCAGAATTGAATGGGTTTCAACAGAACCAAGATCTTTTTTAGTGTACTTTGACACATATATTTTGGTATACATATACAAGATGGTTATGGTGCTTGAGGATCCAAGTTCATCGTCCAGACATCCTGCCAGTTAGCCGTTGAATCAGCTCCATTCGTCTTCTAGTCTTTCTTCGCCTCTTCAATCGCATCTAGAGGGCCTTTGCACAAGGGACATGCTTGGAAATCCATCAGGTATATCACCGACACATGAAGGGGACATACTTTCGCCAGACGTCCCTGGAAAGATTGCCGGCAGTATCCGCATTTATAGGTGGCCTTGCTGCGAAAGCAAATGCACTTGTGCTTTACGTTGCCACCAACCGACAGATGAGAAGTCAGCCCAGTGTCCTGCCAATAGCTTTTCTCCATGGGCTCGGCAGAATCCTGTTTTCCAGATTGAACGCTCAAATGACGAGTTGAACGGAATGAATTCATGCTATTTTCTCCAAGTTTTTAATTTGATATTTGGCTTTAGCCGATAAGATTTTCGATAAATGATTTCTTTCAAACAGAGTTACATTGACGCGTCAATCGAGGTGAGTTTGGGGAACATTCAGGGCACAAGTAAAAGTCGCATTTTGGTGACAAATTTTTCACAGATTTGGTTGTCTATGTGAGGCTTTAATCAAGTGAAAAAATGAAACTAGATAATATTGCTGAGCTTAAAGAGAACTCTTGTATTCTTGCTTTTAAACTAACCTAAACAGTCCAATGAGTAACTTGAGTTTGATATGAAACTATTTCCCTACATTTGTGCAAACTCATTTGAAGTCATTGTCCTTCCTCTCTCCGCCGTAACGGCCTATAGGCGTTAATTATACTTGTCATACAATTGTCATTTGTCTTGCTTACATTTCGAACGTTCCAGCAAATGAACTTCATAAAATTTCACCTACACACACATTCTGGCAACTTTTTCGCCTAATGAGCTGTCCGTCCATCGTTCTACCTGGCGCCTTCCCCACACCGCCGCGCCGTGCCGCTCCCTGCAGCTGCAACTCAATTTACAGTCGTTGTCATGCATACGAAAAACATTATTAAGAGTCAGGAATTGCCTCTCCGATCCGCTCCTGCTAGTCCCCATGTCGTGGCTTTCGTCCTCATCCTCGTCAGCTAGTCCTGGCCATGACAGGGAAACCAAACAATTTATCTCAAAGTAAATTTGGCGCAACAACTGTTGAGGTTCAGACTTGGGAAGTTGCGTAATTTTTGAGTGGTGAGGAGTGGAGTGGAGATGGAGGTGGAACAAAGCCAGGGGGGGGGGACATTGTTGTCTCGCTGGCAAGGCCATAAGCGTGTAACCAAATGTCAACAGGCATTAAATTAAAATACCGTAAAAATATAAACCATAAGCCAAAAAATCAGCTAACCAACAAAGTGACTCACAGATTTTCAAGCATATGAGATGGGAACCGGGAAGTGGGGGAGTGGAGCAGGAGGGAGGTGATAGCAACAGCTGCTGGTTGATGGGATAAACTCTTGCTCGTTAGGGTTTCCAGCCATTAAGGGTACCGAAAATTGGAATATTATTTCTAATTATTATGACAGAGGGAATTACATTTTGTTTTCTACTCTTTGGTTGGATTAATAATGTGATGGTTAAGTCGAGTGGTAAATTAAGTTACATTTGATTGGCCAGCAATGGGCGTATGAGACCAACGAACATATCTCACAATCATGAGTTCAAAAACATAGCAAAAACTAATGATGACAATGATGCTATCAGCTCATGGAACAAGTGCCCATCTGTTCGACTCAATGGAATGGCTATCTAAATTTATCTAAATAATTAATGTTTTCATGATTCAATGATTTCACTATAATATCACCACGAATCAAACCCATTTTCATGTCGGGGATACCACTCAACTGGGAATTTTATTTCGCAAAGATGATATCTGATTGAATAACTTTTTAAATGAAAATTGATTTAACTGCTAACTCCCAAAGTTTTTTTTTTTTTTGGGTAAATTAAAAGCGAAATGTTATTTTAGTTACATAACTCAGCGCTGAATGTTTTGCGAGCCCCTGAAAGTTAGATGTTTGTTTTTCTAAACACCATTTTTGTTTGCGTTAAAAATTATTAGTATTTTGTTGCCATAAAAGCAAACTTGTTCTTATTTTTAAATTTTAAAATAAATATGTGAAACACAATGTAAGGTATCTTTAATAAAATTAAATTT
The DNA here is from genome assembly GCA_018150735.1 of Drosophila sp. 14030-0761.01. NCBI lineage: Eukaryota > Metazoa > Arthropoda > Insecta > Diptera > Drosophilidae > Drosophila > Drosophila sp. 14030-0761.01. The sequence goes on along the minus strand of JAECWO010000027.1, from coordinate 1,266,168 downwards.
GTGGCTTTATGGGTTTTAGTTTTGTGTTAATTTAGTTGATCCTAGTCTGAAACCAATTTTGTTTCGTGGACTAAAATTAAAGGGCGATTGTCTTCGCTTTTCATAACATTTTTGATGCAACTTTGTTCATTAAAGTGTTCTTCTCCATATTATTTTCTTTTGCGCTAATATATATGTGTTTTTCTGTAACTTGGCATTATGATGGATTCAGGATTGAAAGTTTGCCACATTTTCCACTTTCCTCTGTTAGCCAGTCCTCTGCAGAGATTTCTCGCATGCAAGAATTTCCCGTTAACAGTCTGGATTGCGGTTTGTGTCTTGGCTAATGTTAGCCAACCCCTAAAATCGTTCGAATTCATTTTTGTTATCTGGAAAAGTGTCAAAAATTTGATCATTATTGAAAAGAAAATCCAAATCATGTGAATTTCTCAATTCTCATTTGTTTTTCCCAGTTGTGGGACTTATTTTTATAAATCTCCACCGTGGAATATTAAACTAAGACGATGAATGGCAAACCGTCTTTCAGCTGCACTGAAATAACCGGGTAACAGCCCGAGAGAGACAGATTGAGTGCCCTCTTCTCTGCAGAGAGAAAGTGAGGAACTAAGAGACCAAGTGAGAGGGTGGGTCTATCCTGTTTTTGCCATAAAAATGTAGCATGCTCTGGCTCAGGCCGTTTGTTTTGCCTGGCTGGCCGCCTTAGTGGCGACTTTAAACATGGAGTTTTAACTTAAAGGCAAATGCGCCCTTTTGTTCTCTTTTTGGGATTCACCAAAGACAATTGCAACTGATTAGAGAGGCTTTAAAACAGTTCATTCGCTTGTCGATGGCGAGAGAATTATGCAGCTGGCCTTCTTCAATCTTAACGAAGTGTCAAATCTGCTTAGGGTTCTGTTTAAGTGGATTTGATTGGGGGATTGGGAATGGGATTGGGATCGGGATAGATGTATTCCGTTTTGGCCGAAATGCAAACTGCTTGAAAGTAGGTGTTATACGCTTCGTGACGCCCATTGATTGTCAGTCAATTTGCGAATTACGTTCTTTCACCTGCCTGAGGGTTAAACCGGCCTGTCCAGGCTGTCTTGTCCCTTTTCCTATCAAAGTGGAAAGCTGTGTATGTGTGTGAGCCACTACCATCTCCATTCCACCCGTCAAAGAGGAAAAGGTCAATGGGCTTAGGTCTCTTTTTTTTTTGGGTTAAAGGCAACAACGGAAGGCATCAGTGCGATGGAAGCTAAAAATAAACTGAAAATAATAGAAATTGCCTTAAGCGAACAAGAAGACAACAGCAAAAAGTTTAATTTCTCCCCAAAATAAGTAGAATGGACAAAGAAACGGGAGCTAAAAGCGCTTTCACATCATTCACTTAACTTTCCCTTTAGCATTCGCATAATTATGATGCCAAATCTCGCCCAAAAATTGGACGCCTGTAAAGTAAAGTCTACAAATTCTTTCGGCATACTTTTGCAATCATTTTTGTTTGGTTTCGTTTATTTTTCTTTTGTTCCCCGCTGACGTTGCTATTAAATTTCATTGCATATGCGCATGGCTAATGAGCCAGGTTTCCATTTCTTTCATCCTTCCCTTCGTTTTTTTTTTCACTTTTGTAAATGACTTTGCTAATTACATTTGTACATTTACATTTCGGTGGCAAAATGGAAAAAAAAGTGGGAGCAACGAATGTGCAACAGTTATTTAAAGCAGCCTTAAGCAAACAGTTGAGGCGCCAAAAACGTATGCAACACTACACAACATGCTGCTAATGTTGACTAACTATGTGTGTGTGTGTGTGGGTGTGCATGGGTGTGTGTGTATGCGGGTTGACACACTTGCTTGTTTTTTTTTCCCCCTTCTGCAGCACTTGAGGGCGAGAGTCTGCTCGAGCAAGCTTTTCACGCTAGACTGATGCGGGGGAGTCACATAGTCAGTCATTTGACATGTTCCGGAAAATGAATTTGTCTCTTCTGCGCTAAATGACTCTACAGGCAAGTACAGTCTAGTTCGGTAATACTGAAATTCATATGGTTATAATGCCATTGCAAATTGATACCGAAGTCGCAGCCAAAACCAATTACATTTGTTCACTGACTCTATTGAGTCGATAGCAATATTTCCCATAAGTATTTGCAACTCGTTTAATGTCTAACTATTTGAAATTGAACAAAATCAGTTGATACATTTCTACCAAAGATATAAAAATCATCTCAATAAAGTTATGTCACAGTATCTAAACTAAAATTATTTTCCAGGATAAGGATAATTTCATCTTAGGTGGCACCTAGTTCATTATTTTCTCTTACAATCAAGAGTTAGATCAGCCTAAGCTGCATATGTAAATTGTTGGGGGCAAGTCCTTAATTTTTATAGAGCAAAAAATGACTCTGTCTTATGTAAATTTAGAAGAATTGCATAAATTTACTTTCCATTTTATTTAAATTTTTTGTTCTGTTTTGGAACGCTCCACATTTTGTTTCCATGGAGCATTCCGTGAGTATTCCCTTAACGGCCACTTGGGGGTACTGGGGATACACACACACACACACACATAGAGAGGGAACAAGCTCCAAAACTGACAACTGCTTTCTGTGCCCGCGCTCAGTGCTTGAGCTCGTTTTTTATGGGCACTTAATTGGCGCCAACGAGACCACGCCCCCAAGACCCGAGCCCCCCCCTGGTGCTGGCAAAACTGATTCGATTCAATGGCTATTGATTGATACCCCGCCCCAATGGCCCAACGCCCACTTGATTGAAGTAAGATTTGTCGTCAGACAAGGTCAGCTTTTAGTTTTGTTGCCCAAGTGCCCAAAAATATGTACTAGTAGAAGCACCAGGTCAGGGCCCAGTTAATAAATATAAATGTTGCCTACTCCTCACCAGCAGTAGATCACTGTCAGAGGCAGGTCTCCTTAAAGTTCTGCAGATTGTCCCACCAACTGATGGATGTGGCCATATCAAAAGGCATTGCCTACACTCCAGCGCATCCGGTTAATGTCAGCTTTGGCTTAGCTGCCATTTGGTTAGTTAACCATTAGCCATGTCAATAGATTATTGTGCTCCCCGCCGCCTCTTTGGGCGCCACGTGCGTGCGATGTTCATAAAAGTGCAGCTCAGAAGCCTGGAAGGGGCTTCTGTTTGCTTTGTTGCATGTTTAACTAGCGGTTTAGTGGCCAATAAAACCTGGCTGCCATTTAAGTAGCCATTAGCTGACCAATGTTGTGTGTCAGAGCACTAAATAAGCATGTATTAGGCATAAAAAGATATCGCATCTAACATTTTATGCGATGACAAAGCAACTGGCTGGAGATGGAGCTGGAGCGGGCTAATTGGAAATTCAACAAAATGGCTACGAATATTTGCACCTGATAATGAGGTATTAATTGCACCTAAGTTCAATCCAATCAAACGGGAATAAATTCGTTAAATATTGAGTATTTATCAGTTGCTTCAAGGTGCTGGTAAATTGATTAATTTTCACTGGAAAAGAAAGTGTTCGATTAATTTGCTTTACTTTCTTTTTGACTTCTCAATGGGACAGAAAGAAATTATGCATCTGGGTGTTCTTTCTTGGCTCTCAAAAGGTTTCTATTTATTATTATTTAATCAAAGAAATCCAAGTTTCCATTATTATTTTGATCTATGCTGATGCTGATCTGATTATGGAATATCTTAATCTTCTATAATCTTTATTGCAATCGTAAGCTAAGTCATATAATAATAAACAAATATTATTGAATTGAGTGCAAATAATATTTATGCATTTGTCATAAAGTTGGTAATTCAATTTATATATTCCATAAGACAAATTCAATTCATTCTCTTTTCCTTTTCCAATTTATGTTTGTTTATGAGAAAACAATCGAAAGAAAAGAATCGTGTATCGATAATATCGATGTTTTCATCATTTGATTTGATTTGTTGACTGCACTCAACTTTCCGAGTGATATTTATGTTGTGAGCCATTCAAAATAATTTGCACCGAATTGCCAAATACTAAATTGTAAATAAATCTTTAAAATAAAACACAAAAGAAAACCTGACAGGTTGCCTAATCTCAACTGACTTTGGGCCAACAAATGTCAGTCATAAATCATGAGAGCTTCAGTGCAGCTGCAGAGAAATCGAAATGGCATTGATATTCAAAAAGCATGCTATATACAAACATACATATATATATATATAGTTAATGTACCCCTCCATCACCCTCCATCTCCTCCTTCCGGTCGATGGCATTTAAATCGTTGTAGCCTAGACTAAAGCACGGGATCAGGAAAAAGAAAAAAAACAGCAAATATTTATGCGCTCAATGTGCGTAATTTATGATGCAGTCGGCAAACGCGAGATTTGGCTAAAAGAAAAGTTGCTATAAAATAAATTAATCTGCCACACAACACTTGTCAGGAAGTGGGCGTGGCCCACCTACCTCCACTCAGTTGTCTGGCTCATTTGGGGCAGCCATGTCATCATCATCATCACCATCATCATCATCAGTTCGTGGAGCTTCAAAAGCAGCTGCTCCTTGTTGGCGGCGCGTCATCCTTCCTTCCTTCCTTCCCTCCTTCCCTCCTTCCCTCCTTCCCTCCTTCCCTCCCTTTTGTGCTGGCAGTTGACTGTTCCTTCATTTTTTGCTTTCGTCGGTGCCAATGCGACTATTGTTTCCCTTGTTTCGACTGTGTGCTCGTGATTTTACTTTACCATCTTCCTCCCCATACACACACTTTTCACACCAAATGTGTTTACTTCTGCGCCATTTATCTTGCTTTGGCGCCTTCAACTACAATGGCTGACAGAGTGAAAGGGAGAGAAAAGCCAGAGAGACCTAGAGAGAGAAAGAGAGAGAGAGGGAGCGAGCGACTTGGCCTTGGCTTGGTCTTTTGGCTAGGGCTAGGGCAGCGTCTTTTTTGTTTCCCCTCCACAAAAGTCAACGGCAACGAATTTCTAAAGTGTCCTTTCCGACTTCTTTAACAATTTCATTTTTCTCTCATCTTTGCTACTTTTCATTCTCTTAGTTTTTCCCGCTTTAAGCAGAACAAATTAAAATTGTGGATTAATACTTGGCTGAAATTATCCATGCTTCAAATTCAAATGCAAATTCATTTTGAAGAATATTCGAAGTGATAAGACGTCCCAGACTCCAGTTTGTATTATGGATGAACACACAAAAATATGGACAGCTTTGTATTCATTCATAATATAGAAAAATATTGGAACAAATTAATTTAGTAGAAGAGTTGGCCGAATCATCATTTGGGAGAATGTTATTGCATTGCCGTCAGCATGATACAAATATAAATATACGTAAATACATACTTCTAACATATAAATGGAATAAATATTTAATTTGTTTTAAACATTTTCTGTTAGGTTCCAATATGCTTGATGAAATGAGTTAAAAAGTGATATAAAAGTGATGCACAAAAGAATAACATATGCAAACAGTTTTTGGCAAAAGGCATTTCAAACCAAAAAAAAAAAAACTTATACGCAGGGTGTGCCAGCAGATGATGATGACCATTATATTGAATGAAAAGTTAAAGAACTACATTTCCATAGATTCTTCTCATTAATCTCATTGAATCTCAATTTAATTGAATTTATTTATATTCCATAATTAATTTGGATTTGTGTTTCTTGATGTAAATCTCAATGCCTTAAATCTTTAGTTAATTATTAGCACTTTTTGCACTTAGTGTTAATGCTAAACTTCTTACTGAGAGTTTTATGTATATCTATTTTCTCATAATATAGATTTTTGAGGAGTAAATTGATCTCCCTTTTTTATATATTTATAAGTAAGTATTAAATTTTATTTATGTTAAAAATCATAAATCTGAGTGGAATCTATGTTATGGGCTTAAGCAATTATTGTATGTTTGCTTCATAAAGAAATCATTAATTAATATAAGTTTTCTTTGATAAAAACTTTTCAAAAGAGTATTTCTTTCACGAAGATGACTATTTTAAAGTTTATGATCATAACAAGAATAATATATAAAAGTTGAATGTCTTAATTTTCATTTAATTTTCAGCTTTTTGTGAGTCTTCATTCACTGGCATCCATCGCTCATCGTTTCATCGACTTGAGACTTTGTTTTTATCTATTTGGAGAAAAAGTTTCTTGTTTAAGCTGGCTGGAACTGTTTAGGTTCATTACTATGGGAATACCATTCCGAGCACATTCAAGTCAGACATGGTGGATGTAGGATCCTTATCCTTGGCTTTCTCGCTTTCCACACACGCACGGACCCACACCCAGCCACTCGAGTGATGACTCAACTCGCAATCAGCCTTAACCCTTTCCCGGGCAGGGAGAAAAAACTCTGGGCAAACAAAATCCAAAATGAAATCCCGCTTTTAATTATATTTATGCCCAAGTGGCCAATACTAAGCACATACACAAACACACTCACGCACACAAACACACACACCCAGAGCCAGTGTTCAGTTGTTCAACTACGCCTCGGGGAATTCTAGTAAGTATGTGAAAGAAAAACATACACAAAAATAACAACAAAAGATTGAAAATTGTTGTATAAAAATCTAAAGAAAGTTTCTTGGCGAGTGAGAAAAGGTTAAGAATATTTGCAACTCTCTTTACTTAGCAACTTCGAAGGGTTATCTGGCTCGGGTCGCCGTATCAGAAGTTAATCAAATCAATGTTTGGTGTGGCCCATCTCGATTTTAGCAGGCGTCCATCCAAGCATTTGGCCATTTGTCTATTTGTCAATCACTAAGCTACTTTATATATGTCAATATGCTCAGGTGGGAGTCGAGAGCAAAGTATCCACAAATTCCTTGGCCCTGCTCGGTGGCTCGGGGCTCGGTGGCTCGTATACAGGTCGAACTGACTGCAGTGGTTATATGCCCTCGAGTACTTTGTTCTTTCACTTGACTGACCGTGTCCTCTCTGTCCTGTATACACACAGTCCTCTGACTCTCTGTGTGGGTGTGGGTGTGTGTCTGTTTGTATTTGTGCACGCTTATAGAGGCTTTCTGTCAGACAGACTGAGCTCAGCCTGTGTGTGGATTCAAGCGAAGGCTTCATCGAGCCCCACATAACACCATTTCACCAATTTGAACATCGAACTGCGACACAGATATTAAAAATTGAAATCAAAAGCAGGCCAAGAGAGCTCAACGAACATGAAAGAAAGGCAACTGGAAAAACTTAAAGAACCAATTGTTCAAGTTTTTTTCGAGTTATATTAAAACTTTCATTCCACATTTCACACAGTCTTAGAAATTACTGGATTCATTCAAAGGCCACTTCGACGAGTTTGTATTTTGTGAGTGCAGCTCAAAAAAATGCAAAGACAAATTTAATATAAAGTTTCATGAATATTATTATCATAAAAATGCAACTAACAAATAGGGAAAGTATCAGAATCTTAATTCAAATCAACTAATATTTTTCCCATGGTTGGTGGATCCAAGTTGGGTGGCAATTTGACTTCTAGAGGTCACAAATGAAATGATTTGTAAAAGTATTCTAAATTAATTGATAGAAATTAAGATTAAATCCAAACTGACTATTCGACCATGCCCCCAAAGTGTGTGTTTCACTTTTTTCTACTTTTTGTATTCTAATTAATATGAGAATTGTGTGTGTGGGCAACCCAAGGGCTGGACTAAGAGAAATAAATGCTCAGTGAGCTCCAGGTAAACTCAATTTGAGTGTCCAATTTTCATTTGAGAACAAATTTAATTGGATTTGCCCAAGGGCGTGTACAATCCCCGCCTCTCTTTCGCCCATATGTACACACCTCCTCCGCCTGGCCCTCTACCTGTGACTCTCAACTGTGGCACATTGTTTACCGTTTTGAAATCGCATGTGGTTTACAATAAATTTTCAGTAACGTTTTCTTCATTTTCGTTCCTTTCATCGCACACACACAGCATCTGAGAAGGAAAAGTTGCCCTTTCAAATTGGCTGGCTGGAACATTTTTCGATGACAAATGCAAAAACAACACACCGACATACACCGATACACCCATACAGGTACACACAGAGATTTCAGGTGAAATTCTCCAAATTCTCAAGAGTATGCAAAATGGTACGCGCCATGCAGTTGAATCCCTACAAGATTGAGAGGGAGGAAGCGAAAAGAAGCGGTTACGGGGGTGAAAGAAAGCGAGGGCAAATATGTCGCAGATTTTTCTTCTTTATGTTTCTGGGGTCCTTCGTTCTGTGTACCATACATACAAATATGTTTGCACGACTTCATGGGCGTAGGGGAAAATATCAACTAGGGTAAGGTTGATCGATCCTCCATTCAGACCCTTTGGTGTACTCCATTTGGTTTCCCATTCGTTGCGCCCATCTTCATGTGGAGTTGTTGTTGGCTGGGAAATCTGTAACCATTTGGTTTTCTTTCCCTTTTACTACCCACATATATACAATTTGTGTGTGTGTGTGTGTGTTTGAATTCAAATTTTCTCTGGCTGGGAAGTTAGTTATGGCTATGATTGCTTTCATTGCAATTATGGTAAGGGAAATGGTATAGTATGATGGTATGATAAACAGAGTTGAAAAGTGCAAATTATGCCAAGCGTAAATAATACAAAAATAAATCCTAGATTAACAAAAAGTTTTAGTAATGAGCTTAATAGGTTGCGATTTCTATTAGGTAGAAGTGTGAAAATGTAAAATGATTTACTTACACTGCAGCCTTAATTTTGTCTGTTGGTCTCTTGGCAACAAGAATTGAAATTCCTCTGCGGTCCGACGTGATTCGCCTCCTTTTAGGATGATGATGATGATATCGACCAATGTTATGAACATTTTCTGGCCTTTCCAATGAATCTTCCACTTGAAATTAAACAAAATGTCGAGTAATATTAATAATAAAAGAAATAAAATTTATATAGCATACTTATGTGGATAAAATTCAGTTTTTTGGATTTTTTGGTCCCCACTGTATAAGTGAAGTTTGACCAATATATTTAATCTAATTCATATTTTGTGAATCAAGATTTTTTTACATATGAATTACATACACTTATTATCAAAACAATACAAAGGAAATATCAATCTTAATAAAAGGAACTAAAAATTTACTAATTTAATCATTTAAATAATCTTTCTTTAGGTTAAGGTTAGGTTAAGGCTAATTTGATTTGCTTTACGGCCTTTCAATAACCAAAAAAAAGACAAAAAAAAAGAGAATTCGCATGTTAATTTATAAAAAGTTTCACTCTAAATGTAAGTCGATGTTCGTATTTGGTTATTAAAAGTATTCATAAAGTATTAAGTGCTTTAATGCAACATTTTATTTTTCATGGCATGATTTTTTATAGTCATCTAGAATCTAGATAAATTAGATGAAGTAACCGATGAAGAGACATGTGTCTTCTTTCAGCATTCGATACCCATCAAGGATTGGATAGCATTTGCTTACTTTATTGGATTTTTGTTTATTTTTTGAGCCGTTTCAAGCAAAAAGCTTATTGGAAAACTATTTGCGCTTTGATTAATATTTTTATTGCCCCCACAGGGAAAAGTATTTGGTTTCCGCAAGCAGAAATCCCCAGCATCTAGACAAAGGCAAACAAAATAAAATCGATCAAATTCACGCAGAAAAAAAAATGTAATTTCACGTTATTCCATAACTACAAAAGTTTTACTACTCATTTTGGCTGTTTACAGCTTTAAAAAAAATTCCCATAAATAACATCGCCAGATGGTTGGGTTGGTGGGTAAAAATTTTTTGGTTGCTTTCGTTTTGGCAATTGTGAAAAACTTCTTGAATCGAAAGCGAAAGCAAACGCTTGGCCATTGCCAGTGGAAACTTATAAAACAGCATGCACACACAGCTGAATTTTTTTGGGGGATTTTATTAGCCAATGTCCCCCTTTTGGAAGTCTACCCTAACCGCATTTTCCCACCTCCATTCGGGCCCCTTTTCTTGTTAGATGCCAAAGCCACAAAATGTGCGGCAAACTAAGCTAGTCCTTTTTTATATAGCGCCTGAAAGTATGTGGCACACCCACCCACACCCTCACACACACACACACAGTCATGACAAAAGTGCAGCCAAAAAAGAAGAGAGCAAAAATAGGATTGGCATACAGAGAGGGTGGAGGTCGGGGGGAGGAGGAGGTGGGTTTCCTGTACAGTTGGCTAATTTTTTACGCAGTTTTGAGTGCAGCCACAAAAGATGCCTCTAAGCTGCAGAAAATAGGAAAACAACAGCAAAAAAAAGAAAAAGAAACCTGAACGAGGTCAAACTTGTGCAATTTAACCTTTTGCTGGCGACTGTACCTGAGCGAATGTTGAAGTTTCTGGCGTGACTGTACCAATTTGCATGGAGAGTTGGAGTCGAAAATTGAATTGTTTCCCGACACGCGCGCTGCGAAAATGCGCTGACACCGTAAAGTAGGAGAATATGGCGATTTGCTGTGTACCTACACCTGCTCGCTAGGTTAATTAAGTCGTGGTGTCGATGGCGATGGCGATGGCGATGGCTAGTTCTGGCTAATTAAAAGGCGGTCGCGCATACGTGTATCCAATGCCAAATTAGAAGGCTCGCCAATTTTCGTCCTTTTGGCATGCAAAACACGTGCTTGCCGCCCAAAAACAATTAAAACGAAACGCCAAGGTCGGTGGTAAGGACTAGTTGCTGTCCTTCTCGTGATGCTGCTGCTGCTGCTGCTGGTCAAGCTTCAATGTCATCCTCAATTGCTCGCCCTGAGGGAAAACGACAACAAGCTGATAGAGGAGGAGTAGTTGGAGGCGGACAATTAATGGTTTCCGCTTTGCGCTTTGGCAAACAAATTGGCGGCCCCAGAGGTATATATGGAATGAAATTTTCAACTTTGATTCAGCAGCTAGCGTAACCTTCATAATCCATAAAGTGAGAGACTACATTAAAGAGAAAGTTTCACCAAGTTTCAGCCCGGAACGGATGTCCTGATTTGGTTTAATCGAAGCTTACCGATAGTAATCGATAACCGATACTCGACACAGATGGCCGTGCTTTTCATAAGAAGAAGAATTCCGACGACGTTGCCAGATAAAAGTATATTTTATCTGATAGAATTGTAAGAAAATGGAAGACAAACGACCAGTGAAACCCCAACGAATCTGCTTGGTTGGAAGTGCTGACTGCCGTAAGCTTTGGCATTCCGTTGATAGCCTCGGAAACCGGTGAGAATATTTTAGACAACGATGATGCGAAGGAATGGCGAACATTCTCAATGAGTTTGAGGGACATTATTTTGATGTAATCCACAAGCGAAATGAATGTGTTCTGGGCGGAGATGAAAGAGTCGCTGGGAAGGAATGCTCGGCCCATCTACAACCAGCCTACGCTCTAAGGATGGCTGCCCTAAAAGGGATTTAACCAGAGAGATAATTACCAATTACAGTGTTCAAGAAAAGTATCGGTACGCAAAGATCTTCCGCCTTTCTGTAGTGCGTCCAGCCTTATTTATATCGCCCATCGTTGGTATCTAAAGAGAGACCTTTTCTTGGTGGAATCTCATTTGGACTGGCCCAGTCTCCCCTGGTCCCGACAAAATGGTTGACTCAAAGCTAAGATTAGTTAATTATTTTGAAAATTTAGGGGCGAACTACTTCTAGCACATAGAAACAATCAGAAGAGAAATATTTTTCCACTCAACTTCAATTAATAATAGCCAGAAGAAGGCATCTCCTCCGACTGGGAAAAGCATATATAAATATTTTAATAATTTCTCTCGTTTTTCTGCCTCGCTCTTTGGTGGCAAGCAATTAAAAAATTCTCCAGCTACATTTGAAGTAATTAAGAAACTTTAATTCTACAACTTTTCCCATTGCAAAAAGTCAAGAGAAGCCAAGTTGTCGTCCATGGCTCTGGGGGCTGCACATACATATATACATCATCCTCCCACAGCCATCGCTCGGTGGCAATGCATAAAAATCTAATGATAACATGGAATGGAATGTGGTCTCCGTGTTAGTCAGCTGTGAAATGAGTTGAGGCTGATATTCCGGGGGTTGGGGGATTGAGGTTTCTGTGTAAGAGATGCCAATAAAATGTCAGCATCAAATCAAAGTCTGTCCTCTCCCGACCGTCCTCCAGTTGCACCATTAGATTCTGAGCTGCACCTGTGCTAGTTTATCGCTTCCTTTCTGCAATTTCATAGCTTTCCATTTCGCTAAACATAACAGGAGGAGGAGGAGGAGATACACACACACACACCACACATTTTAGCCGTGATAGGAATATGTTCTCACGCTTCGCCTACTTTACACGACATTGTCATTATAGCCCCTGTGGGGAATGGGAGTTGAATGCGTTTTATATGATATTCGATACCCTTTGATTCGGCATTATAGTAATCGCTTTCGATATAATATGTCTCTTAATTCAGATTATTAAACATTTCCCTGGAAATTTCACCGAACTCTCTATTTTTAATGTCATCTTTTCACACCTGTGGCAACCTGTTTTCGTTACCCTTTTTATTTTTTTATTTTTTTGCCGTTTCCTTCTCACATCTGTGACACATTTGAATATGCCAAAAGCAGCTCCAGGCCTTTAGCTGACACGAGGTGCTGGTGGCTGGTGGCTGGAGGATGAGTGGCGAAGTCGTCGAGTGGTGGACTGGTTGGTGGGTCGGTTGCTTGGTGGCATGTGGCAGATAAGAACGGGTTGTGAGCGTGGCTTTCATTGTGCGGTTCGCATTTTCCATTTTCACATGACACACACAGACGAGAAGCAAGGAAAATGCTTAAAATCGTTTTGTGTGTTCGAAGTTTCCTCCCACTAACCGGGGCCTGACACAGATTTCAAGGCGATTTATTTGCCCGTTTTTGGTAGCCTTTTGATTCCTGCATATGCTGGGCTGGTCTTAATGCTTTGAATATGTGCGCAGGCAAAACGACTGGATTTATGATACCGAGAATTGGCAACATTTCGATAAGTGCGAATGCGGCTGCAGCGGCTCCTCTATGCCAGATTATTTGCTGCATTAAACTTAAGTTCTTGTTGATAACAAATTGACCATAATGCCTCGGGATTTTATATGAAATCGAGCACTTTAAAGTCCCACCATCCGTTCAAGCCAACTCTAATGCTCTTTATTGTGTTATCTATCCTCTTCGTTGGCAGTTTTACAAGTCGAGTCAGCTCCGATTACCGACAGGTGAAAGGAGGTCAGTTTGCATATTCAATAAATTGCTTATAGCCATCTCTTAAATGGCTCGTATCGTTTGTCCTCATGATTTCCATTCCTTTCGCTGGAAAGCAAAGGGAATCGCTGAATGCGGTCAATGATATTTCTTTATGTAAAAATATTAAATTACTTTTCAAACTTAAATGAAATTTAATTTAATGTGTTGTCCTATCCTTGGTATAAAATGCCCTAGACATAGCTTAGAAAACATTTTATTAGATACTGAATAATTGTAATTATATCTGACTTTTCAGAGCAGCATGAATAACTGAAATTGCTATGTCATTTTATTAAACCTTTTTAGAACTTCTGTAAATTTTGTTGATGCACTGCACTCGTAGTCAGAGTTTTCGTGTCAAGTGACTTTAAAAAATATTTAATCTCTATTTTTTGAGCATAAAACACTTGCTCAAGCCAAACCCAAAAAATGTATATATAAGTACATATTGCTCTTAGCATCACGAATCGCCCATCACACAACACTGCGTATACGTAATCACATTTGTTGCCACACTGTTGCCAACTTGTTACAGCAAGAGAAAGAGGAGAAAAAAAAGAATCATGTCCTCATTTATTTTCTCATAGCCGTTGACTTTTACATGACCATAACAAAAATGTGTCAAGAATTTTGTGTGCAATTGTTCCGCTGGCGAAAAAAAAGAAGGAAAATAAGTAGAAGAACCAGAGGAGAATAGAAACTAAAGTAGCTTGCTCATAAAATGTAGTTGAAGGAGGCGGTCGTGACTACGCGGCTGGCATTAGAAATAAGTGTGTAAGATAAAGTGTTCCTCGATACGGAATCTTCACAATTTCACACACAAGCAAAAAGCTCTCTTACATTTCTGCAAAATATCGTTAACTATTTAGATTTAGCTTCAATGAACTTCTAACTCATTAATAGTAAGGGAAATTCAAACATCTGTTCACCGAATCCTCCTCCAAGTATCACAAATTTAGTCACTTATTTTTTAAAGTTGAGAAATTCATTTATTCTCAAAGTGGATCGAGAAATGTGTCAGTTTTAGTTTCTAATCTTTCCAACCTTTTTCAACTGAACAAAATCGTCTGCGGAAATTCTTTTTGATATCCCTCAAGAAAGTTTCTCGTGAACTCTGTAATCTGGTTGTCACGATTCTTTTTAAAGTAATTTCATAATTTGCCCTATTATTTTCTTAGCTGATTCAAGTGTTTACCTTCAAATGAAATTTAGTTCTCTGGCACTTTTGCCCACTGTTGCTCTCGACCGTTTTCCTTCGCTCGACAATGGGACTCTCGAAAGCAAAGGCAAACAATGAAGAAAAAGTTCAATGCGGCTAGTTAGCGCTCCATTTGTCCCTGGAAATCGTAAAGGGCATGAAAAGGCTTGATTGAAAAGTGGCCTCTGCAGGTGTGTGTGTGTGTGTGTGTGTGTGTGTTGGTTTGGCGGCAAATGCTTAGAGACCCCGCCACACCTCCATCAAAAGTTATGCCACCACTTGGACGATCTAAACTTTTTGGTTTTGGGAGAGCGAACGAATTGAACTTTGCCATGGCCATTGGCCGCATGGGCGGAGCACTTGGAGATGCCACGAGAACTTTTCCTTCTCGATTCTGGGCAAATGGGTACCTTTGGTTTTTAAATTGTTTCGCGTTGAAATATATGTATAAATTTTAATCACTCAAATGAGTTCCTTTTGACGCCCATGTCCTTGGGAGTGGAGTTGCTAGAGCATTTTATTGCGGGCCAGGACCAAGCCTAGACCCAGTTGGGTCTCGGTTTTATTTTCTCGTTTGCCCTTATTCGGTTTTCGAGGGGCGAAAATCCTTTGCTCTGGGCGTGGCACGCACACAGCAAACGCCGAACGCATTTTCAAGCGAAAGCCAACGAAATTGCAACGATGGTCGATGGTCACAAAGGGGATTGGCATTGTGTACAGTGTGACGACGGTCCGACGGTCCGGCGGTCCGGCGGTCCGAGTACGTGCACGGTAAAGCGAGAATGCCCGGATTGAATGCAAATGAGTTCGAGGTTTGGATCCAACACATAGGAAAATACAGGAACATTAATGCCACAATATAAAATCTGAGCATAAAGTGCGATTGAATTGACAGCATCCTGCATATGACATCGTCGCTTTCTATCGCCACAATGTAATCAGTAATCAGTAAAAATGCAATGGCTCAATGTCAATCCAGGTTTAACCACAATACATTGACGCGGGGTGTGCCCCGTCCCGCTCCGCCCGTCCACCTTGAACAACTGCATTATAGCATATGCAATCACAATTGTCAATTGTACAAATGACAGCGAGAATAAGAGGGAATGATAGAGACAGAGAGAAGCAGAGAAGGAGAGAGAGAGAGAGAGCGACACAGAAAAGACATTGCAGACATAGTCGACAATTACGGTTAGTGCCACAGTTTGACTGCGGATTCCCCTCCTCTCCCCGTCCCATCCCACCTTTCCCCCACAGTCGTCATTGCAATCATTGTTAGTTGGGTGCCGTGCCGTGCCGTGCCTCCATGCCAGTCGCCTGTCCATGGGTCTTAATGTGATTGTCAAGCGAGTGAAAGAAAAAAGAACGGCAAGGAAAACCTGCACACAGAATAGAGAAACGAACTGACAGCTCGGCTCCTGCTGCTGCTGCTCTTTCTACTCTTTCTACTACTACTTACTTCTTGGAATGTGTGTATAATGGGCATGAATGAGAGAGCCCATGTCTGAGCCAAGAGCCAGCGATGTATGCCAGGTGAAAGAACACTGAAACACTGAGAGAACAGAATGAAAAGAGAAAACATTGCATACTGACAGGCATTTGACAGCGTAACATTTGGCGGGACAACCCAGACCCAGAGAGCACACACACAAAAAGCGAGTAAAGGAGGGAGAGAGAAGGGGGAGAGGGGTGGGGGAAATGTGCATTATCATTGCAATTGAATGAATGAATATACATTGTATGCAAAAACATTCCTGTCCAGCGTTTGTTGACAAAAAGCTTTTAAAATAATCGAGTAAAAACCCTCGGGGCAACAAATACAGATTTTAGTAAATTGCTAAGCAAAAAAAGAACCGTACAGGTTTTTTTTCTCCTCTTCTCCTTCGCTTCGGAGCAGTTTACAAAAAAATATGCAACGCTCGATAAATTCAAATTAAAGGCCTTCTTTTTGCTGCCGGGTCGAGTAAATAGCGCGTTACAAAAATGAAAACTCCATGGAAAGCCAAGGCAACGAAGCATTTTTGGTTCAGACGAATGTCCTTTACCCTTTAGCCTTGCTCGGAACTTGGATAAGTATGGATTCTCTCCTTTTATATAAAATAAGTAGAATAAGCACTAGACCCCTAAACAACATATTAATCGTAAAGTCACTTAAACCGATTAGTCAGGAAAACTCCTTAAATCAATTAAATAAAACATGAATTTAAGTTGAGTCACGATTTGCCTGCATACCTTGTTATTTTTCACTTACTTTTATTTGGGCACACACCGAATTGTAATTTGATATGTATCTAGATTTCAGATGGTTTTTTCGATCATAAGATATTTTGGGATTTATTTTGAATTTCAGACGTTGGAAACTTTTTGCTTTGGGATATGAATCGATCGACTCTATCGTGGACTTTTTAAGGAAGATCCCTTTTAAGGGATATTTTAAGGAAGATTTTAAAAAGTTAATTAAAATGGAGCAACAGGAAAATTGTAATTATATTAAGTGGAACCTTTTTGAATATCTTGAATAAGCTATTATATTATATTATATTTAAAATAAAATCCTACTCAATATTATTCTAATATTATTGGTCTTAGCAAATAAGGAGTAAATTAATAGTCATGAGATAATAAAATTATTTGAACAATGCAATCGTGCGTATTTATTTTTATTATTTTAACTTTTTAAAAGCGTATTTGATTTTCGGTTAACTGCAACCAACTACTTATGTTGGCCTTCTGGCTTGGATTTGCATATTCGTCTAGCATTGTGAGAAACATGTACTTAAGCCTTTTGTGCTCACATTTCATTTCTCCCCTCTTCGTACACGTGAACATGTCGATGTACATCCCCATGGATGGGTCCTACGTACGCCATTTTGGCGCCTTAGTGTCGCCATTTTCTATGTCATTTGCTTGGCAGCTTGACTTCTCCTCCTCCATGCGCTTCGCCCCCGCCCTCCACTCTCCACTTGTGTCAGCAAACGCTCATTAAATGCAATTTCTAATGCAATTGACGTGGCTCGGTTGTCCTTGTGTTTTTTTTTTTTTTCTGCTTTCCCATCAACTCTGCGGTGCTGTGCCATGTGATTTTCAATTCGGTTTTGTGTTTGATTATGAAAATGGACTCGTTGCGGCATCCAGAGTTGATTTATGCAAGAGCCAGGGCTTAAAGCCAGCCAGCCGGCGACTTTATCTAACATTTTCGCCAAAAAGTCACACTAATTAACATGTCACGATGAGTTTTTTCCCTCTTTTTAGGCATTTTTATCAGCGAAGTTCAGGTGAAAGCGAACGGTGAGAGAGGGAGGGGCATGAAACTGTCGGCACAGGGATTTCTTTTGACAGTCAGGCTGAGTTACTGACTGACTGACTGACTCACTGACTGACTCACTGACTGACTGGTTGACACACTGTAACCGCAACTCAACTCAACTCAGACTTCTGTTTCTGGCACGTGTCTAGATTTATTTTTATAAAATAAAAAATTATCAGAATTGTTTGTTTGTTTGTTTGTTTCGCGAGGCTCTTTGGTTCGGCTTGAGCAAACTTTTTCTTTTTTGCGCCGTTTATCTTGCGGTTGCTTTTACGCTTTTTGCCTGACCTGGCAAAGTTTCTTTCCGTATGATACCGAATCGTTAAATGGCGGCAAGGCGAATGGCGAATGAAGACTGCCAAAAAGTTGCAGCGAGTTTAAGTGAAATTTAAATATGAATAATGAAACAAGAAATTTTGTTGATGGCAAAATTGTGAAAAGAGGTCAAGAGGGTGAAACATACCAAAAACGAACAAAATGAAACTTGCCAAACAACTCCAACAAGTCTTCGAACTCAATATCCTTCATAAACATGTAAAAATGTATGTAAACCGCTTAAAATCGATGAGGCGCAGCTTAAAGATTTCACAAAATTTACTAAGAAGGCATTTTCGCCCACATGAAATAAACATAAATTTAAGCGAAAATAGTTTTACCCTTAATATCGTTTTGTTTATGAAGTTTTGTTAATAAAAGAAATAAAAACAAACATAACATTTATTAATAATATTAATAAACATTCCCATTTCCCTTTCAAATGTTTGCTTTTTATTCTCAGCTCTTAAAACTATATTTTATAATCACGTATACGCAATGTTGTCATATATGGGAGGGCTGTCAAATTCATTTTGTTAATTTTTTGAGTCTCAGTTGTACCAAGTCTTAGCTCAATAGCTGCAACATTCGACTTTATGGCCATTGCGCATTGTGTAAATCAAATCCCTGGAGGCTCAGACTAATGGGGAATACAAATATTGGGTAGACAAAATGGGGAATGATGAGTAGACTCGCCCGTAAATCTATCTGCAGCCCATTCGACTAATGGGATCTGATCACAATTGGCCTAACCCTGCGATTTCTCTCTTTCAATACCATTAACTTCGATTCTAGGCTATTTACGTCGTTTCAAAATATGATTTACAGTATGTTGATGCAGAAGAGCAGCTTCACTTTGAAAACATATGACAGGGATCAGCATGGGATGGAGCAGCCAGGCGTAAAATGGTGGCAAAAACTCAAATCCTATAATCATTAATTCTCATTAAAATTAATTGCAGTTAACTTGGTCTCGCGCCTTCGTCACCAAATAATGTATTCGGTGACCTGTCATTTCGCTGCTGATGATGATGATGATGATGATAATGATGATGCCCATGTTCTCTGCACAATTATGCAAATTACTTTTCGGATCTTTTCCTTTTGATTTTACCCTTTTTTTTGTTTCGCCTTCACTCAATTAGAACGCGGAAAAATTAGAGCACCTGTTAGCCCTATTTGAATCCCTAACACTTAACACCCAATTGTTATCCGCGGTGGAAGAAAAAAGTTTTCTCCGAAACCGAAACTAAACCGAGTGTGGGAAAAGGGGCACCAGGGGGGGAAAAATTTGTTTAGCGCCAAATTTTCAAACGAATCCATTGCGTGAGCAAATTAATTTCCACTTCCATCCCATTCACATCCCTTCCGAGCTCCTCTCGTGCGCTCTTTCAATTAATTTCTCTCTGCTACAAGTTGGTAAATTTCATGAGCGATAAGCAAAAGAGTGGAGCCAAAGAAGATTGGGGAGACAGAGACGGAGATGAGGAGATGCCGAGCTGTGAAAGTTGGAGCAGAGCTGGTTTCATCTGTGTGGTTTGTATATTTGCTTTTTGTGGTTTCATTTGCCAACAAATTCTGGCAATAGTTTTTCCTTGCACGACCTTTTGTGGCTGTCTGTGTCGGGTGGGGGTTGGTGGTGGAGGGGGGAACTAGAGAAATTAAGCAAAATGTGCTTCGAGGTTACAAGACCATCAAATTGATAGTCGTCGGTGTAATGAAGTGTCTGAAATGGGGAAGGCTATTACATTCGGATGAGGTCATGAAAACACGAAAAAATGGCCAAATGATAAAGAAAATAAAAATACTTAAATACTTAACCAAACTAGCCAAAAGGGCGTCATCGAGGAGCCTCAAACTAGATTGATAGGTTTTTCTAAATAGGTAGGTGATATCTCGAGTCAGAGAACTGGAAAAATATATTCTCTTTTCTGTTCATTAAGTGAATCTTTTTCGTCTCCTAACTGAACTAATTCCAAAAGAAAGACTTCTTCCTTAGAGTCCAAATATTTTAGAACTAGAAGTAAATTTATTTTAAGCCATTTTTTAGTCCTCAACGAATTCCAAGTAAAAAACCAACATGGAGAACCAATTTACTTGGTTTTGACAAACTTTAAAGCTCTTAAAAACATAAATCGAGGAAATAAAACATATTCCGCTCACATATCCTTGCCCAATCAAGCGTAAGGATATTTAGAACGAAATCCGTTTACTCTGCCACACGCACACACAAAATGCAAATCCTTAAAAAATAAACAAAAATACACACACACACACACATCCATGTACATATATAGATAAATAAATTCAAATTGACATGTTGGCAAAAACTATTCAACCATCAAAAAGTCCACTAACAAGTAATGAAAAGTCAAAAGGGCGAGCTCCATCGCTGAATACGAAATGCGAAACCAAATGTAGAGCTAAATAAAATTAAGCGGAAAAACAAGTCAACCAACGAAAAAACGAAAGCCAAGAAAAAAATGCAGCCACAGCGAGAACAACTTGCTTGACATTTTTAATTATCTAGGACAAGTGCATTTAGTACACACACACACACACACACACACACACACACACACATATATACAGCCCGCCACACCCCCCAGAAAAAACACATATACACGACCAAATGACTTTTGCAAAAATGATGAAAAAGCAACGAGATGAGATCCAAAAATAATCGGTTTAAACAAATATTTATTTAGCTTTTTTTAATGTTTATTTAACGATGTTTATATAGGTGGAATGTGTTTCGATTAACTATCGATAGCTATCCCAATATATGTTTAGCTTTGTTCAATGTTTATTCAAAGAGATGACTATCGATAATATCGATAACAGTTCTTATCTAAATGTGTAGTGGCTTCTTTGCAGTAAGGAAAAACCCAACACAATTGGAACCAATTGAAACATATCGGCTTATCGACCATTCGAAGTGCTACAATTTTGTTTTTTTTTTAAGGTCACTTACTCTTGAGTCAACCCTCGCAGCTTGCGGGTATTTAAAAAGAAATTTTTTCTTGTTAACTGCAACTGAACAAGAAATAATGAAAAGAAAATGACGAATGCGAGTGTGGAAAGTTGAAATGAAATATATTTGCAAGTCAGACAACCATTTCCCTCCACCATTTTCTCGTTTTTTCGAGTAAATTGTTAATTAAAGCTACGACACTGACTTCAATTTAAAACTTTCATTCCATCCGCTGCCGGTGCCGGTGCCGCCGCCGAAAGAGCTTCATAAAATTCAGGCCGGTTAAAAAATATGCCTTTCTTAATCAGCCATGCCTTTATTTTTCTCACATTTATTCAACCATTTGGTGTATTAACAGAGGAAACAGCCCAAGGGGTAGAAATGGGTGTTAAGAGAAAGCCTATAAAAAATATGCTTTTTATGGCAACTTCTGTTTCCCTACGCGAGTGTATGTGTGTGTGTGTGTGTGTGCAGATTTATTAAAACATTTCACAGAAAACTGCGTAATGAAAAGGTTAACAGAAAGTTGCAGCAACAACGAATGTGCAAATACTCTTTTAAAATACTTCAAGAAGAGAAATCTCGCCAAATTTAAGAACTTTTTGAGTCTTGCAAATTGATTTAAAATCGTATTTTTTGGGGGGCACCTAATTCTCTCCTTAAATCCATTAATTTCTCCGATTAGCTATCGTCTTTATATGCTTTACTTACCGAAAAATCGAAATTAGGGCATCTGAAAGTCATTGTTGGGAAGGATGTAATTTTTGGCTTTTTGCAATTAATAACACGAAACAGTTTTCAGCTTTCGCTCTGCCGCAGTGGCCAATGGGCCATGTCCTGTTATTTTTGCTGGCTTTCATCCCGATAATTTGCATATTTCACCGAGAATAAAAGTGCGTAAAGAGAAATCAAATTAAAAGAGCGGGCAAAAATGGAATTTTAAAAATATTTTAATAATATTAAATCTATCTAACTTAAAGCAATTGAAAAGTTTCGCCTTTAGGCCATGTCTCTGTCGCTCTCTCTCTCTCTCTCCCTCTCTCTCTCTCTCTCTCTCTCGCTCCCGTTATTTGCCGCTTTCCTTTTCTCGTTTTGGTTTATTTGCGTAACACTTTACTAAAAAAGTTTCGAGTATTTTGAAGGAGTGTCGACTCTTAGATACCCTTTTCCACCGCTATCTCTAATGCATTTTTCGCATCTTTTCGACGTGTCCAATAAACCCTTTCACTCTGTGGCTAAAGGGTAGAGAAATATAGTTGAAAATCAGTTTATATATAGTATTTTGTGTGCATTTATTTGCTCCAGTAATAGCCAAAAGCTTAAGAGAGCAAAAAGGTAAAAACTTTCTGTGAATATTTGCACGGCACTTAAAACTCGGCGATGGCGAAATTTATGACTCCAAGCCAAAGCCATTCCCATGCAGGACCCTTTACCCTGTGCCGCAGACATAATGGAGGATTGTTTGTCTCTTTGATAACATTATCAACATGAAATTTTCCATGCATCATTGGGCAGAAGAATGACACTGACCCCAATGGAAATATGTTAATACACATACTTTCAATGGAGAGACTCCACCGCCTCCCTGCCTCCCTCCCTCCCCCTCTAATGTTTCCGCACATTGTTTGGCCTTGCCCTTTTTTGTTGGATTTGTTTGACTGGTTACTTAGCCGATGTTGTTCTTGTTGTTGCTGTGCTGTCGGCTTCTGTGTTTATGTTTGTTGACATGGAAAAGCCTAAAGTTATTGTTTGTATCACCCAACACCAGCCACGCCCATAAAAGGCGATGCTTGGCTGATAGCAGATGGAAGTGGGAGTGGAAATGGGGGTGGGTTAAGGTGCTGGTGGCGGCTTTATGTCCATCTTTTGCCTTGTTGCCTAATAAGCGGCTCAAGTGTTGGCCTGGAATTAATGTGATCCATCGCTCTGTCTTACTCTCTCCCTCTCGCTCATCTCTTCTGTCTCTGTCACTCTGTCTGTTTGTATGTCTATATGTGTGTGTGCTTATCATTGCCGGGTCGAATAGTTATACAAGCCGGACACCAGGGCGTATGCACTATATGACATGTGGGTGTTTATGTATGTATCTCTGTGTGTGTGTGTGTGTGCATCGGAGTGTGAGTTGTTTGTTTGCCTATTTGGGTATCGTTAATATTCCCTAGGCTATCCTAGTTATTGAAACTAAAGGGCGTTCATTAAGTCACCCCTGGTTACGTTTCGCCAACTAATGCGCTAAGTGGATAAATACTTCAGAGCACTGGTCAACAAAAAAAAACAAAGCACAAATCAATTTCACATCCGAAGTTTCCCCTTGGTCGTTTGGTCAATAAAATATTTCGTTTCTCATGTATAACAATTTTTTAGTTTCGATTTAATTTAAACCGAATTAAAATCTGTTTAAATGTCACATTGATAGCCCGCAAAATTAAATGGTCGATGAATTTAACGGGTCAATTGGTTTTCTATCTAAATTAGTTTCTATATATTCACTTACTTTAACTAGGTCTTGAAATATTGGTAATATATATTTCCCATCTCATATTAATACGTTTTTTTAGTGTTTATACCATGCATCCGTTTCACAAAGAACAAGACATTTACATATGTATATATTTATATATGTTTTCATAGATTCCCTTAGATTTCTATATAATCCCATAGAGTTCTATATATTCCATTGATTTCTATATATTTAAATTGATTTCAGCTTACCTGTATATCCAGAAGTGAATTTCCAGTCGAATTCCAGAGGTCCGATCATGCCGACACCCGCCCACCAACTGACCTTGCAACCCAGGGAGGCGCCTTTTATATGCTCTGGAGACATTAAATTTTTTATGCGCTATCGGTTATCCATGTTATCCAGGTTATCCAAATTTCGGTTAAGATTCAAAATTTCCGTTCAAATGTAAATTTTTTTTAAATTTTCAAATTTTTCTAAATTTTAAATTTTAATTCAACATTCACAGAAAAATTAAAATAAACGGAATATTTAAATTAGCTGAAATCAATTTAAATATATGCAAATTTATGGGAATATATAGAAATCAATAGGAATATATCAAAATCTATGAAAATGTATTGAAATATAAAAAATGCATGACATACGACCTAACAACTTACTTGCAGAAGTTTTAATGAATCGATCAAGCTATTCATCTGCTGAGTAATCGATCTGAAAGCTACTTTCAAATATTTAGCATTCTCTGTATTTGATTCGCATTCTATCCATTACATTTCCGGCAAATTCGATTTGTAGTTTGGGATGTGCAATCCCGAGTGAACAACATTCCGTGAAATTTCCTCATGACTGGCTCGTCCAGTGAGTGTTTCCCAATCTGTTTACAGTCCATCGCCCAAAAAGTGGCTCTCGCGCACTCTCCACTTGCTCCTCCATTCCCCTCCTCTGCTCCCCGAATTGTCTAATCTGTTTCAATCTTGCCTTTTAACGAGCTCTCACTCACTCACTCGCCTCACTTTCGCATTCCACTCGAATAACAAAAGCTTTTGATTGATAAGCGGCCATAATAAATTTGTTATTAGTGAATGAGAATCGGGCAGAAAGAATAAAGCCAAATGACAGACTGAGGACCAAATGATGCGTAAATAAAATTCCCCAATCCCAAAAATAGCTCGTCACTGGCAATAGATATTAGACAAATAGATTTCTGTTCCGAAAATCGTTTCATCGTTTGGCAATTTGATTAGAAGCCAAACGAGGGACAAAAAAAAAAAGAGAAAATGAAAATCGCCATCGCGGAAAAGTGTGCAAAGGCAAATAGAATAGTTTGCGCAAATTGGCGCCTTCTTTTTGTGTGGTCTGATGAGGGCCTTTCTGGACTAGATTGGACCGTTGCCAGGCGGCCTCCGCCTCCAGTCCATTGTAATTATGAGTTGGCAACAACAAAAAGAAGAACGGAAGTCACGGAAATTGGCCCAAACCACCAGCCGCAAAAATTCCATGTTTCATGGTGGCGTCAAAATGTTCTATGCTAATTTCAATTAACAATTTTCGCCCTGGCCCAGCCTGTCATCGCAGCTGATTGATGTTCCTGCTCCTGCTGATGAGCCTGAACCGAGGCCACAGGCTAAACCCAGGCCACAAAGAGTCCGTGGAAGAGTGGCGGAAGGGTGAAGGTGAAGGTGCTCGGCTTAAAGCTCAAAACTCACAAAGATGACCTAAATAAATAGGTATAAAAGATAGCTACACAAATGCTTCTCTCTCTCTGTTCATAAAGTAAATAATAGTATTTACGTACAATTGAGCTGCGACTCAGCAGGATAGTCGGTGGTCCCCCAGTCATCATTTAATATTTACTCTAGCTTAAATAGTATTTTTTTGTTCGCTCCTCCACCCTGTATCCAGTGGGCAATTGGGCATATTTATCCATAGCCATTTGTCTTTCCTATTGTGTCTAGATTCTGGAGATTAATTTGGAGAACACCTGCTTCAAGGTGACTCAAAACATCCGTTCAAGCCAAGTAGATTTTCTTTTATTTATGAAAAGTGAAAAGTTAGCTTTAATTTTTAGAGTTTATCAGACTTGTGACCCTCGATTTGAAATAAACAGATCCATTAGAAGAATGTCTTCTGATTTTATAAATGGTTATAAGAGTGGAGAAGGCAGTCCCAGTTAAAACTAATAGGTATCACATAGTCGACGCCTCGGTGTGTGCACGTTCTCTTGGCTCCTGTGAACAATTGATCAATATTTTGCCAGCGATTCGTTTTTTTTTTTTTGGATGTATTCATAAAAAATAAACACAATAAAATACAATACAAAGGCATAAATAAATAGGATGGTGAATACCTCGTAAATATATTTATAGAGATGAGCAATCAAACTTTAACTGTGGCATTAAATTCAATGCAGACTCTGAGAGACAGTCATGGTTTATTTTATATTTAATAATAGTGAGTAATTTGGTGAATAAAACAGACAACTGGCTACTCTGTTGCCTCAGTCTGTTCTCCTTCCCTTTTTATGCTGATCTGTTCCTGCCTCTGTCGTCTCTTCTTACTTACATATATATTTAAATAGTGTTTATTTCGATCTCTGAGTTGCTTTCTTCTGGCCATAATTGTTGTCCCCACGTGTCACGACACAAGAATCAGAAATGCCTTCAACATCATCTCGATGGATGTCACCACCAGTTCGACTTCTCCCTCGGGGGTTTTACCTATTGTTTGGTCTCTTCCTCTTGCCATACGTTTTCCTTTATTTGTTTTGTTGTTATTTAACAATTGGTCAGACATTCAATTTGCTTTCAACTTGTTTTCAGTTATTTCAGTCCCTTCTTCTGCCTCTTGTTGTCCTGACAATGTAACTTAGGTACACACCGCACCCCCACACTCTATCTCCCATCTCCACTCACATGGAAACAGGCTTTTGATGAAGGTTTTATTGAAATTGGTTTCGTAATTGGAGTCAATTATTTGCCATCATTTGAACAAATCATGGGATAATCAAAACGCCATAATTAGGGGACAACTAATTGAATTGTCCCAAAAACTCCTTCGAACACCACCGACAAAATCCTCCCAAATCCGGCGGCTGGACTTCGACTTCGACATATGTCCTGCGGTCCTATAACTTTGCTGAATGGCCTCATCTGTTTTGGCGCTTTGTTTGTTATTTTTATTTTGCGCTTTGCGTTAAGTGCATTAAATGATTATCGCACATTAAACGCATCGTCAACGTAATTGTCGTCATCATCATTTGAGTAAAAAGCCAAATCCACAAAAAGCCGCATAAATAATGGAAAAATTCTTTCATGTCGCCACACACACCACACACACACACACACACACACACAGGAGGTGCACAACACAAGTACAACAGAAATTTAAATAAAAATAAAAATTAATGGCCAACGCACATGGCCAGAAGCGTTTCGTTTAAAATAATTGTTATCAGAAAGAGCCAAATTAAAATTGAAGCAAAACGACTTAAAGTTACCCTAAATTTTGAAAGGAATTGGGGAAAAACTCAAAAGTTTAATATGTTAATTAAAATATTCTCTTAAAAATGTTATTTATTTTTTAGCAGATATCAAAGTTATATTATATGATCCAAATCCAGCAGCAGCCAGCGATTTCTTCTGGTTCGCCATTTCATTATACTCAAATGGAGAAAAATCTCGAAACTAAAGTTAAGAAACGGTGTTAAAAAAAAGTTATAGTAGTAAGTATGACACTCATAAGTCTTTTCCTGATTTCAAGGATAGAAATAATCGTATATGAAAATTCCCCACAAGTTAAGAGTATCTAAGAGTCGGTCTGCAAAAAGTGTCTCTTGGAAATTCTTGAAACTTTTTCTTGCATAGTTAATATGCCTTTTGTTTCGGAAAGTAAAAATGCTTAAACAAGTCGCTGTGGCGGCTCTCAACCTCCTTTTGGTACGCCATTTGTCCTTCAGTTGTTTGTCCTTTCGTTCGTCTGATTTATGTGCCTTAATTTTCCGTTTTTAATATATTTTCCCCGTTTTTCTCGTTGCGTTAATTTGCCGAAATGACGTGGGGCAATATTGTATGTCAATTTTAGTTTTAAATTGTCGTTTCTTTTGTAACTTTTATTTCCTTCCGTGATAAAAAAAGTTAATTTTTCTAAGAGCTGGTGTCGGTTTTCAAAGTATTTCTATATGCAATTTCTTTTTATTTTGAATACAACTTTATAGATCATTCATTATTATGATGTATGACTTTATAGAAAAAGAATAAGTCAACAAATTTTTAGCGGTTGCGAAACCTTTTTCCAAGTTTTTAATTTGAACAAAGACGTTAGACATTGTTTATAAATTTTAGCATAAAATCGTTCTTGCCATAGTCAGTAACTGAAATTGTATTTTTAATTCAAAGTTTTATTTACTTTTAATTTAGAGTTTCCATCAGGACTCCCCCCTAACCAGTCATCGATTTCGTGAAACTTTTGTGCATTTTCATTGTTTTAAATACTCGTTTAGAATGTATTATCTAATTTATCTCTCGCCTGAAATGACAATATTATTTGATGCACAAAAATTCAATGGAAAACATTGGGAGTTGCACTTTTCAATTTGGCAAGCAAAGTGAAATAAAAACGCCAAATTTCCAATTTGCATATGAAACTCGTTTATTTTCGATTGGTCGCAACAATTGTGATTATCATTTATGGTAAAATGGGGAGAAATGTGGCAATGTTTAATCAATTGAATTGCAAATGAATTAAGTGATTTGGGAGAACTTTTAATTTATACAAAGCGTGAAACGTAAAAGGACGTGGCTAACCATGACCACGACGATGACGTTAGTAAAATATTTTAGTTACTCGACCCACTAGAGGATATGAAAGGATCCATTTGTAGTTAAAAATTGGCTTTTTTGTTCGGCATCATAAACTTGATTTTCTCCTGAGTTGTTCAGCAATTTAATTATATCATCCGCAACAATTGTAAGATCTATCTATCTACATCCGTTATATATGTCCGTATATCTGTATATGATTATGGAAAATAATGAGAAATCATACTACAAATCGGGAAAATGGAAATTAATTAATTTAGTGGAAAAGTAGGACAATGTAAATTCATTCCTTTCCATATATAAGTGCAAAGGTGCTGCATTGTGTCGGATATTGTGTCTAATGGCAAATGGAAGTTATAGCTCAAACTTGAAGCTATTAATTGTTAACAGTTTAATCTTCCACCCAATAGAAAGTTACCTCGGACCATCGATAACCTTTATTAAGTAGAGTAGTCATCCAGTTCAAAGTTTACTATAGTTAGTATTGTTGTCAAAGAGGCTTCTTAATACCCTTGCAAGAGTAGTGTCATCAATTTGAAAATTGCAATATAGCATCCCCAGCTACAGAGAGAACAAAAGGAGAAGAAGAAAAACTAGTTACATATATTTCTCTCATCGAGTTGGGCACGTGTTCTGGAGCTCGTTCCATCTCCAGCTGTGATTCAGTGTAGGCCACACGACTGTCAATCGTCTTGGAATGAATGAATGAATGAATCCGAAAGGGAAGACGACTCTATGGAATGAATACTTGATGTGTGGCCCATGACAATGACGAGCAATAAAAACTAACAACAACAACAACAGCAACACGAAAAGACTATGTGAATAAAAGAGATTTTGCTCCTCCTCCTCCTCTTCCTTTCCCTCTGTCTAAGCTTTATTCTCGACCTACTGTTGTGCTCTTTTTTCCCTGGCTTCATGGTAATTTAGGCACTTCCGCTTCTGCACACACACACACTCACAGAGAGAGACAGAGATACACTCAACCACATGAAGTCTCTATCTTTTTGGGTTTTTGTTGTTGAATCACTCGCCTGGGTCGCATTAATTTCGCGCTGTGGCAATTGGCATATAAATTTCAACAAGGTTGCCATTTTTCCTCCTTTTTTTGTGTGTGTGGTTTTCTTGGGTCAATTTGCATATGAAATGTGTGTCTAAATATGGAAATTTTCTCGGGTTCTTGAACGAAAATCGCTTTCCCTTTGGAGTGAGATATAAACGACATGGTATCTCCATGTGTGCAGGTATATAATTTGTTGCAAGCTTTTAGTCAGCCACTTAAGGTGCAACATAATTTGGAATTTTTAATGAGAAGCTGGAAAAGTGTTGTCGATCAAATTTTGTACTTACCACACCTGAAATTGCCCTAAATGCCATTAGGATGAGGCAGCAGCTTTATAATTTCGCAACCCCAAGAACTTTGTTCGAGTTTATCACTCGATTGCCTCGTGTACTCTCTGACAATGTGTCAGAATGGGAATTAAGACAAAGTCAAGCATCAATTTAATTTCAATTTCTAATCATCACATTCAGATAATATGGTCCAGTCGGTTTGTTGTGCACAGTTGATTGACTCTCTATTGACTTGCACCAGAGTAGAGCGACACAAAGGCGTCCAACCCATTTGCCATTTGCCATTTGCCATTCGCCATTTGCAATTTCCATTTCCATTTTATTTTTATCCAGACAAATATTTAAACATCTAACTTAATTGAATTGTCGCTGGCCAGTGGAGGGCATTCATTGTTTGTTGTTTAAATCGTTTTTCCTTTCAACTCAGTGTAATGTACTTTTCCTATTACATCATTTTATTACGCATACGCACCGTTTGCTAATTACAAACAATAAACGGAAGAAAAAATGAACGAAAACAAAGTCAAAAACTTTAAGTAAATACAAACTCGGCAAACAAAACGAGAAGCGAACAGAAATAGTGTAGAAACTTTGACTTGCTGAAAGTTTATAGAAATTTTCTTATCATCTGGCTCGACAAGAAGAAGCCAGAAAGTTACGTTCGGGAGCAACAGCCATGACAGATGCAGTTGAACACACGAGGGCAGTCTCAAGAGTTAACCGAATAGCCAAGGAGGAAAAAAAAAGAGATTGAGGGCCCAAGCTACATCATTTCTCCTCCCATCTCTTTCGATTAATTCCACTTTTCTCGAGGGGTCATTGCAGACAAACCTTTAAAGCAACATCTCCAAATCACTGAAAAACCAACTCCTCAAACTATCCGTAAGACATTTCAACCTGCCCTCGATCATGAAATACTTACTTTAAGCTGAAACTTTGTACAAGAAATACGGCAATTATTTACAGCCTGGAAAATAGAAAAGCTAAAGGGAAATATGCAAAAGCGAAGCGTTTTTTTAGGTATTAGCATTAAATGAAAATGGAAGCAAAAGCCAGCAGCATCATCATCATTAACACAATTCTCATCATCATCATCATCATCATCATCATCATTATAATTATTATAAGATCATACGAGGGAAAGGATTCGTAGCATAAATACGCCAAAGAAGGAGATTTTGGATGTGGGATTAGTTAAAATAAAACACAAGCAATATTTTTGTTTTCTTTGTTAGTTTTTAGTTTCTTTTTTTTTTTTTTTTTGTTTTTTTTATAGAGAGGGTAGTTTTTCTCCGCTAAGGATTTTCAAAGTTTACTTTTATTTAGAGAAGTTCCTTTAATGATAATCATACTTATGGTTTTTTGTTTTTGCTTTTGCGT
Source organism: Drosophila sp. 14030-0761.01 (assembly GCA_018150735.1). NCBI lineage: Eukaryota > Metazoa > Arthropoda > Insecta > Diptera > Drosophilidae > Drosophila > Drosophila sp. 14030-0761.01. Next base: position 1,235,207 of record JAECWO010000027.1, on the reverse strand, counting down.
TTTTTGGTTTATTTTTTTTTTTTTGTTCTGTTTGCCTTTTGTTTTAAAAGTGGTTGGGTTTTGTTTTGTTAAGTAGTTGTTGTTGTTTTAACAGCTAAATACATTATATGTTAATATATTTTTTTTTTGAGTTAATGTTTTTGACCTTTGGTGTAGTTTGGTTTTTTTGCTGCGTTAAAATTCACTTACTAACTAGATTTTACTTTCTTTTTTTTTTTTCTTCTAAATTATAATTGTTTTTAAGTTTTGTTTTTGTTTTTGGGTAGCCCTCGGATGTTGTTTGGGCACCCTGTTTGGTTCGCATTTTGACAAGTTTAAGAATCAATCAATTTTCTATAATTATAATGTTAATATATATTTATATTTATGTCCATATACCTTAATGATTACGTGACTTAATACCCTAAATTGTAACAATAAAGTTTTCTTTGTTTTGTTTCTTTGTAACTTTTACACACATATTTCAATAATACACATATAGTAATATATTTGAGTTATATAATCCATTAAACGTATTGTATATATATTTTATTTGAATTTGCTTTGGAATGAACTGTAACGCCATCTTATTTGCTATAGAGTATATTCTTCGGTCTACTTCCTTTGCCTTCTTTGCATGTTGGCTTCAATGCTTGAATTCTGACGTGTGAATTAGGCCTCAGTTATGTTGAACATTTGGCACATACTGTACTTGTACATACATACGTCGTTTCGCAACACTTTCTTATCAGCTAGACTTTTTTGGTAATTGAGTTTAAGATGTCCTTTTGTAATATATAATAGATTTCCTCATATATATTTTGTTTTAATATACCTTTTGTAATGTATAAATGATTATTATTAATTTTAACATTTATATAGGTTTCGCTTGCATAAATATTTGTGTAAGGAAAAATCACTAATAATATTATAGAATATATATTTTGAATAATCCATTCCATGTTTCTTCACAATACCCTCAAATGACCCTCAACATTAAATATTTTTTATTTTTAATTTTAAGAAGAATTTTTTTCGATTTTAATTAACATGTTGTTCGATTAAATACTGAGAATGTGTTGTACATGTGCTAGTGGGAAAAAAACCCTTTGAGGCAATTGCAGAGCTGTTCCATAACTTTAGGCTAGACAAAGTTCTGGTTTTGGGGTGGAGAGGGGAAGAAAGAGTATGACTTTTCGTTTTGCATTGTGAGGAGACTTCTCAATTGGAAATCAGGTTCAATTTTGTTGGCACCCTCACACCCGTTTCGGATTTTGGACTCAATGCCAGAAACCTACTCAGCGTGCTTAATGCGCTCTTGAACCCTAGAAGAGTGTTGGAAATTTTTCAAAAGTCCCAACTCTGTCTAGACTAAATTTAGTGGAACGATCCGAATATGCTCAAATTGCTTTCCCGACACACCTACAACTCCATGTTTTTTTTTACGACTAATAATTTATCTTGAACTTTATACTTTGATTTCCACGTTTCAATCAGACAATCAATCGTCTAGTAGATCTGAAGACACAAGCGTGTTGCAGCTGTCTGGCAACGCTGCTTGTGTTCCATATGCCATAACGTTTCTCTGATCGTCTGTTGAGAACTGGCCGGGACAGAGTGTCAGTGTCGGTCCTGGGCCAGTTTTCAATGCCTTTTTGATTATACTTTCCCTGGTTCTAATTTTCTGTGTTTCTAATCATTTTCGTTTTTAAATTTAACCACCAATACCTTAATTTATATATTTCCTGTGTGTGTAGTATATTATTTGTAATTTGTTTGAAGTACAGCATTCGTTTAGCTTGTTGTTTAGTTGGTGTTTGTGCTTTTGGAGAGCTAAACATCTTCCATGCAAGTCCAGAAAAATTGTTCGTTGTTGCCTTAGGACCATTTACTTTACCACTACATAATTATAGTTCGATCGTTCTTCAATTGGCTTCGAATTCTCTTGACCTTTTGTTTTGTATTGAGTTCCCTAGACTTTTGTTTTTGTAGTTGCTCATTCCACATTTGTTTCTTAAGATTTATCACTACTTGTTGTTCTATTTGATCTACGTTCATTTCGGGTAATGCCGCCGCACTCATTTCCCCTCTCGGCTGAAATAACTCCGTTCGATTCCTCGTGTTCCATTCCATTTACGGTTCGTTCCATTCCATTGCGTTCCTTAGCGGGTTGCGTTTCTCGGCTGCTTAATTTTAAGTACTCTTATTTGTTTTATTGGAATTACTTATACATAATTAGCTTCTCGTCTTTTGTGTCAAATTGCTACATATTTTTGTTGTTCTGAGAACTTAAGTTTAATGTGCTTGCTTTGTCGCTAATTTATTGATTTTGTATTCATTTTAATTTCGTTTTGTTTCTCATGTATCTTCGTATATATTCATTCATTTGTTTGTGATGATTTGTTCTTGTTTTTGGTAACCTCAGTGTTTCGTTTTGTGAGTGTTGTTCTTGTTTTAAATGTATGTTGTGTTATGTGTTTGTTGTCTTTTAACTTTCTGCTAAAAACTAAATCACTAAGTGTTAATCAAAATTATATATTTTGTAGTTTAGTAATTGAACTTAGTATTTTATTAAACGTAAACCTGATTTTTACTCGTTTTCCCTCGTTTTTAAAGCAGCTGAACAGCGTCGTTATAATATTCATTTTTGTAACGGCTACTTTCGGTTTAGATCGCCGATTTTCGATTTGCGTCAATATAAGTACGTATATAATAATAGTTAATACATAGTTTTTGTTTTCTTTTCGTTTTATCGTTTGGTTTCCGGAAATCAGCTTCTCAAGTCCATTTTGCAGAGTTTTTTTTTTGTTTTCCTGTTTGTTTATATATAACATATAAAGTTTAAGCTGATTTCCATATTACTGGGGGGGTTCGGGATTTCTTCTAAAATATTTTCTCTAAAGTTTTCAACTATTTTTCCCATATAAATATGTATGTTTTTGCTACTTCAATAGTTTAGTTGCTTATACTTGTTTTAATCGAGTGTGTTTGTGTGTTTTTGTGTATTTTGTTGTTCTTGTTCTTTGTTTTGTTGTTGGTGTTTGCGTATATAATAATATCTTTTCACTAGATAATCATAAAACTAAATAAATATTTATCATCAAGTAAACTACACAGCGTCTGCCTTTAAATAGATTCATATTACGTTTGGTTTTTCTCTCGTATTTTGTTTATGTTGTTTTTTGTTTTTTTTTTTTTCCTCCTAACATATAATTATGCATATATGCATGTTGTATATCAAATTATATAAGTTATTTTATTCTTTGTTAACTAAAGCAGAAATTGTAAATTAAATTCCATATACGAGTATGTTTTGTTCTACATTAAACGTTTTGTAATGCAGCTTTTTCGAGTCAAAAACTTATTTTCCTGTTTGGCAAACTTAAAAAGTTGTTTGTGTATTCATTCGGTTCGATTCGACTCGAATGCTGAATCGAATCTGTGAATGAGGGAAATCTTAAGAAAGTAAAATTTGCTTGCTAGGGTTACCAAAAATTGGATGGTGGGTTACATTGATAGAGGCTTAGTACATTTAGAAAAGGTATTACTCATTTCTGGCTGGATGATATGATTGACTAGTTGTTTGTGGGTATAATTGTGGGTGATCGAAATGGGAATGATGATGATGATGATGATAAGAGATACTGGGAATGCTGGAAGTGATGTTAATGATGACGAAAAAAGAAAATGGTGGAATGCCATGCAATTAAGGACTACGAACAATAGCTAGAGGAAAGAAACGTTGAGATTACATGAACGAGCTGAGCTGAAATAGCGGGGAGCGAGAAATATAGAGAAAGAGAGTGCGACATATACATTTAGAAGTAGAAGTAAGAGTGTAGAAAGATTGAGAAAGACGATCACGACAACGATGAGAGCGATGCTAGCGAGCGTACGATAATGAAACGAGTTGCGAGTAGCGAGTAACGTGTAGCTTGTAACGAGTAACGAGTACACATTAGCTGAAGAAATTCTTATCCCAGAGTTATCGTTTTGTCTTGATGGTTTTTCATTTGGTTTTTCGTTTTTCTTTTTTGGTATTAAGCAGCATAAATTTTGATTAAATTTTATTAATGTGATTCGATTTGGTTTTGTTGTTTTTTTTTTTTCTGTTTCTCAACTTAAGCTTAGATCGCAACCTGACCACGCCTCCATCCATCCATCCATCCATTGCATTGCACTCCCCGAACTCCCATCATTGTCACATCTCAGACTCAATGCCAACGTCTTCTATGCATCACCTGCTCGTTCACGATCTGCCAGAATTTGCCATGCAGCCAGACGACGAGGACCACCAATTGCATCAGCAATGGCCATTGCTGCAGTTCGTATTGGGTCCTTCGCTTCAATTGCTGCAGGCTCCCGAACTTAAGGAGTCCTCCGCCTCGGCCACCGCCTCTGCTGCTGCCTCTGAGATAGTAATCAGCTGGCGCATAGCTCAGATTATAATTGTAATAGTAGTAATAGTTGTTGTTATAATGCTGCTGTTGTTCTTGTTGCAATTCTACTGGAACTAGTTCTAGGGAATTTATGTTGTTGTGGTTATAGTTGGAAATTGATTGGCTGTTGTTTCGGTTGTTGTGGGAATTGGTATTATTTAGACAAATCTCATTGTGATTTTGATATTGATTTGTTCTTGTTGTTGTTGTTGTTGGTGTTGCTGCTACTGATGTTGTTGCTGTAGTTGTGGCTGTTGAATTGGTTTTTATATTGCTGTTTGGCTGGTTATCATAGCTATTACGGTATTTCTGTGGTTTACGATAATATTACATGATAACACATTTGCCTTTTTCAGCCCACGGATTGTTCTTTTTATCCGGCGCATTTATCAATGGATCGTTTTTCTCATTCTCCTCAATGAAGGAGCGCATTCTGTGAAGGACGAAAAGAAGAAGCAAAAAACATATTATATATATAATTATATTAAAATATATATGTAATATTAGACATATGAAAAGTGTAATTTGAAATGTAAATAAATGGATTTATACATATTTAGACAAACCAAAAAAAGATCCAACAGAATTTATTTAAATTAATTAATCTAAGCATATCCTTTTACCATTTCTAATTGCTTTTAATTTTGTGTATCACATTGAGAGCTTTATCTCATCCTGATCCGCGATTGCTGCTCATTAGTTAATGCTCCACTTTGTCATATCATAAAATGTTGTAAGCAGATCAGAAATCAAGCCATTTTGAAAAATTGCATAGAAGTCCCATTGGCCATTGTAGTTAAAGCTAAGCAGACATAAAATGACGCCCCACGTTCTCGACTGGAAGTATCCTTCAAAAAAGGGTCGCAAAGAGTAACACAGAGAGAGAGAGAGGTGGGAGAGAGAAAAACGTGGGAAATTCGTTGAAGTTGAAGCTTTTATGCTAATCCACACGGCAGATGGACATTAAAAATGTTGAAACGCTTTACACGCGCCACAGACAAACTAAACCTGATTCCCTCGCCCTTTTCCCTCACCCCTTTCATTCGCATTCGCTTTCGCATTCTTTATCTTCTTCTATATCTCTATTTTCTCCCATCGTCCTTTCTCATTTTCTCATGTTGTTGCTATTGTTATTGTTGTTGTTGTTGCTGTAATACACTTATCCTTTCGGGCCATAAAAATGGCTGTCCTGTCGTTTGCATTTGCCCCATTTCCATTCTACATTCGCTCTGTTCTATTCGGGGTTTGGTTTAGTCCTTTTCGTTACTCTTGCTCAAGACAAAACATTCAGCACGTATATTTTTTTATATCTTTTTTTGCAAATTTTGCAAGAATTTATTCAGTTTTTTTTTTTCTTCTTTTACAGTTGTCGGAATGGCAGCAGCAGCAGAGAAACAAAGACAGTCGAGTCGAGTCGAGTAGACAGACAAACGCACAAGCTTTGCATTTCAATTTGTTTCATTTTGCTTTAGTTTTTACACTTTTTAGAGATAGATATATTTATACACTATTCGAAAGAGGTATTCTTAGATTTGAGAGTTAGTTTGCCAATGCAGTTAATTGAGTTCATTCTTGATGACAATCTGAGGTAATCCACAAAGATGTCGCATACTCAAGGATTAGTCATTCCAATCCCATAGAATTGTTTAATATTTTAGTGAAAAAACTTTCTCGCTTTTCTTTAATATATTCAAATTGGATTCGGTTCGATTTGTGTGTACTCGAGTCATTTGGAGTCAGTTTCTTAAAAGTTATTGACATGGCTTAACATGAAATGTTCAAACTAGGCAAATCCAATCACTGTTTGGAAATGTCTTTCCTTTTGAACTGATGGGACTTTTCTTTAGAAAGCGAGAAGTCTATGAATTTGTGGAATATAAATTTTCTTGTGAGCTTAAATTGTTATTAACGCATCTCTACAACAATTTAATACCAACTTAACCAAAAACTGACAAATATATGTGAGGGTCAAGGGTTTCTTTCTACACTCAAAATGAGAAATTGACCTTAATAAGACCAAAAATATTAAATATTGATATTAACTAATCGATTGCACACAACTCTCACATGTTGCCGCCTTGTGTTGGCTAGTGTAATTTGGTTGAACAAATGTTTATTTGCCTTTCAACATATTTGTATTGATTGCTTTTGAGTTTACCGTTTTTGTTTGTCTATTTGCTTTACAGTTTGCCGCAAAATTTGTTCAGAATAAAGTGTGTTGTTTGTTTGGAAATTAAATGAAATTGCATAATAAGTATTTACGAGGAAGCGTGACCAAAATTGAATCGCAAATCGGTTGGGTTGAACCCATTCTAATTGCCAGTTGGCTTCTCAATTATCACTTGCAAAAGGTGCAGGCTTCAGTCCCGCCTTATCCACACACACACACACACGCATTTATGGGGTGCTGAAGGGGCGTGGCATTTATGCATAATTTAACTAACAAGACCTTGTCAACAATGCTGTCCTTGTTGCTTTGTGTGCATGAGCCTTTACTCTATTTCCATGCTCATTTTCCGCATCAACAGAGCATAAGGCAATGTCATGCTACTGCTGATGGGTGGGGGATGGGGGAGGGGAGAATATTGCTGAGACTGAGCCGAAAACTGGCTAAAACAATACGCCCCATCTCGCTTTTTAGGCCATGCTAAATGGGCTTATGACTTTGCGGTTTCTTTTTTGCCAGTGCAACCGCAAAATAAGTATACTACATATATACAAATATTCTGTATGTAGATGTGTTTGTGGTTCGAAAACAAAAGGCCAAGGGTTTGTTTTTTTCGACATCGAGTCAAGGCCAGGTTAAGGAATACATTCGAGGTAAACAAAGTTGTTATGATGACGTTTTCTGTCCTCTGACCTTAAGGTGAGAGAGCCTTATCTAACTTCTTGCTCCGTTTCTGCCTCTCTTTTGATGGGAGATTAGTGAACGTTGCTTATCATGTATTTATAATGAGAGACCCATGAAACAAAAGCAAAACAAAAACGCACAAAAACATTTTTATATAAAATGTCAGAAAAGGTTACAAGCTTTTAAGTATCTTATAACCAAAAGGGAGAGAAAAAAGAAAGCGTCAGTCACAACAGAAACAGAAACGGAGACAGAGACAGAGTAAAGAGAGATAGTAGGAGGAAGGGAGGGGGTTAGGGAGGGGGCGGGGAAGGAGGCAGTAAAAAGTGTTTGGCTTAGGGGGATTTACATTTTGGGTTTTCGTTTATTTCTCTCGCTCTCCGTCTTCGTTTTCATCTTTTTGCATTGTATTTAAAATTTATTGCCTACATTTCGGGGCTTGTTTTGGTCTCTTTCGCTTTCGCTTCGTCTGCGTCTTTAAAAAGGGTTTTCTGTTTGGCTTAGAGCTGTCAATCTGGAATTTATAAGTGAAAAGTTCGGCTAAGAGCTTGAATTATTTAAAAACCAAAGTGTTCGACTCGAAACACTTTGATGTAGAATTGTTTCTTAATCTCCAGATGATTACATCATTTCACCAAGTTTTCGCAACTTTTCCCATAGGAGCATAAACTTTTGAATGGCAGCAGCTGCAGCTTGATTGAAGTATCCATTAAAATTGGCACCGCCAGCCAAAGAGATGCCCGCACAACGCAACACATTGAAAACTAATTCAAAACCGTTAATTAAATATATACACACGGACACACACACACACGTAATAAGAGGCACTCACCATCAACGAACCGCATACAAGGACCACCCTGTGCTTTTATGTGCTAATTAAAAGCATTTCCGTTAAACAGAGAGAGAGAGAGAGAGAGATGAAATGGAATTGTAAGTCATTTCAACGCCATCATCAAGTGGGCCCTGACAACATTTTGCTTTTAGAGTTGGGTAATTTATTTTATAATGTTTTTACACAAAAGTGAAAGTGTTAGAGGGGAAGTGTTATGCCTCTCCCCCCCCTCTCTCCTCATGGCAAACAGACGAAACACATAGAAATCAAGCAGAAGGAGACCCAAATAAGCAGTTAAAGATTTATTGATTTTCCCTAAAAGCATCTTAACTAAGAATAACAAATTCTATTTAAATACTAGATGAGTAAATGTGTGAAAGGCAAGAATTATGAATTCTGACTAAAGCATTTCGGCTCAGAATATTGTGTGAAAAACTGCCTCTAAAGAGCTTATGCAGAAAGCATAAATCTGGCTCTTAAATCTTCCTGCAGATTATTTGTCTTACTGAGATAACGAAATCACCTCAGGCCATGTTATTTTAGGACAACAGAGAACTTTCAAGCAATCGCAACTGGCCTGACAAAAGTCACATTGGCTTATATCCCATTTTAATACATTTTTTCTAAAGGTCTGCAAAGAATTGTGTAGAAATTTGCTTAAACCGTTAGTCTCTTCTGCCGACTGCACCCACTGTGGGTACTTATTTAATCTGCATCCACCAAGTTGGCAAAAAATTTGCATATACCAGCACATGCAATTTATTTATGCTGAAAGCGAACAAAAAATTGCTCTATGCCCTAACTCAAAGGGGGTGTCAGCACTTTAGCAAGAAGTTTGCAATGCAAAAAGCATTTCCAGTTCATATTTAATTGATTAAATGTTCCTCTGAATCTGGCTCTTCCCACTTGATAAATTTTCTTTAGTTTGAATGAAGGAATCATTGTTCGAACCACGCGAATTGAAGGGTATACAAACTATGACATATCGAAAGTTAGTCGACACCATGGGTTTTTTTTTTTTGTGTTATGCATAATTCCTTGTGGAAAGCCCCTCAAAGTATGCAATGGCCAGCTAAATAATGCGCATTAAAATGCAATTAGCTGGAAGCACACCCACATAACAGGAGACAAAGCGAATGCTAGTTGAGGTGTGCACAACGAGGGGGCGGGGAAGGGTATGGGGAAGGGCAACACACATATGTATGCAAATTATGGCAACTTGTGGCAAGGTCTTTAAGCTTTAAGTGGCACAGTTGTTTTGTTGGATGTTTTCTTCTTGTTCCGAGCTAAATTTAACATAGCCAGAAGGCCGCGATCCAAACAAAAACAAAGACAGAAAGGCAAATGGGAAATGGGAAATGGGAGATGAGCAAGTTTTGCGGCTTGTGTTTGGGTGAAATGAGCTAGAAATTAGTTTATGACGAAGGTCAGATACATATAAATATGTACATATACATATGTATGCATTATGTATGTGAGAAAAGTTGGCAACAATTTTTGGTATTGGATTTTCGGGGGCCATCGTTCGCTTCGTCAGGACCTGAGGCAATTATGTGCAAACAATTTTAATAGGCTCGAAATGAAATTTTAAGCCTTACCCATTTGTGTCACATGAGCGCGACAAAGATAAGCCCCCAATTTCTATATAAAGATATATAAATATATGTATGTATGTACACACACACAGAGCGTGCGAGCGAGCGAGAGAGAGGGAAAATTGACATGCTGTCGCATTTTGTTTACACAAGTTGAATATGAAATTTATGTAGACTGCCACCTCCATCTAATGTATAATGTTGCCATCGATAAATAATGCCTTCCAGCCAGCTTATGATTGCGTGTGTGCATGTGTGTGTGTGCATGTGTGTGTGCATGTGTGTGTGTGTATGTGTGTTTTGTTGTCATAAATCAACATTTACATTGTGTTTATGTTTTTCTATTGAGGTAGCCGACAGACCGGAAAAAAAGGTAGAACTAGGCACCTTAACTTGCCGAAAAGGTAAATGATTGAGCATACATTCCGCCCAATCGAATGGCGAGAGAGGGGGGTGGAGAGGGGGAAATATTTGGAGAGGTAAATGGGCGCTGAAGGTATTTAATTATAAATATTTCCATGTGCTTTTCCTATTATTCCATGGCCCTCAAATATGCTCATGTAAATTTGGGATAAATTTAGTCATTACTCGATTAAATCTAAACTCATTTGGGTCAGCAATTATAGCTAATATGTAGCTCTATTTTACAATACATCATGTTTCTGTGTCTCTTTTTTGTATTACTAAAAAAAGCACGAGAGATTAGTGCCCTGTCAACCTTGAGTTAAATCGGCCAATTTTATATATTACAGGGTCAATCAATTGGCCCTCTTTGCAGTTGGGAAATTGTAATTCAAGGAAGTCGTGCCCATGAAGTCTTTTCATTAACAGAGAAATTGTACAAAACTAAACTCTTTAAACAACGTTTTGAATATTGAAAATATAAAAAATATATATATTAAAAATTTATGATCTCTCAACTCCACCGAGCAAAGCTTTTTTCTACCCAACAAAAACTAAACAATATATAAGATTTATTAAGACCAACTCATTTGTCGTCACCTTAATTTTTTTTAAACAAATTTTAACGCTCAAACTCAGGGTTCCCATTTTAATAAATATCATATAATTATTATAAAAAATTATATTTCCATTAATATATTTTAATTTGGCTAAGGCTTCTTTCTATGAAGAGAAATGTTTCAGAAAACTACACCACGAAATGCTCAACAGGAATCCAAAGAGATATTATTGATTTATGGCCAATACAAAATGATTTTCTGAATGTTTTGGGTAGTTGAATACTTTCTTATGTGAATATTAAATGCTTTGACCTCAACCTTCTTTGTATTTCTCGGTAGATTCTGCCATTAAGCCTCGTCTATGAATTTTAAGTAATTAAAACATTCGCTAATGATCAAAAAAGAAAAGTTATCTGCCAAGAATAATGATTAAGAGCGAATACCTTGTCCCCTATCAGGTCTTTGGCCTTCGTTAGTTAATAAATTTCAAATTTGTTTTCTCGCATTTTGAAAAATTCATCTACCTAACTGCCTACTTAAAAAAGGCAAATCACTTTCAACTGTAACCTTCCATCGTATTTATTATTTATGTTCATTTTCCGTTCGCCTGGTTCACTCTTTCGCTCACCTCGCTCCGTGTTCGTGTCCGTGTCCGTGTCCAGGCTGTCTCTATCTGTTTTGCATACTCGAATATCCTTGCAGGGAGCTTGCAGGATGCTTGTCACACGTCATTTGATTTGCTACTTTTTCTATATTTTCTGTGAAATGAACACTGAACTGAAATGAATTCTATGGCCGGCCTAACCCGAGGCTCAAACTTTGACAAACACTTGAAAAGACTTGATGTCGACGACGACTCAAGTTGCAACTGGAACTGGGACTACAACTGAGACTGCTAGAGAGAGTGAGAGAGAGAGATAGAGAGAGACAGAACTGAGAAACTGAGGCTCAAGTGTTTTTTGCACAATTTCTTTTCAATTCAGCAAAAGTGGACCAGAAGATTCTCTGTGTAGTGCATCCGTCCGTCCGTCCGTCCAACCTTTTGCCATGCTAAACATATTTTTTGTTGTTCTGCTTTTTGTTTTTAGGGTTTCTTCATCATCATCATCATCGTTGGTTGGTTGGTTGGTTGGTGTCGTTTTTTGTATGCATAGAACTTGCGGCTTTTGGCCGCCCTGACCCCCCCCCCCCCACCTACCTCCCACCCTCCCCCAGAGGCCCCTTCAACGACCAGACTGAGGGGATTTTGTCTTTTAGCCTGATTTGTTATTCATGAAAAAGGCAAAAGCAAAAGAATGCAAAACTAGTGTTTGGTAAGAGCGAGATAGCTAGAGTGAGAGAGAGAGATGGTGATAGTTCGTGGGTGAGACAAGAAAATGGTTAAGAAAATGCCAAGCACACTTTTGCGGTTAGAATGAGGGAAAAAGTGCTGGGTATGAGGGGGACTGCATAATAAAGATGTTTGCTTGTCTTTTGAGGGCATTCTTTCTCTTCTCTTCTCTTTTTTTTTTTTGGCCATATTCTTGCTCGGCCTAACGATTAGCAGGCTTTAGTTTTGGGTCAGGAATCCTTCTCACTGATTCCCTTACCAATTGAAATGCAAACAAAAATCACTTTGCCACAAGACAGACAACTGCAAACAGAGCAGATTTCATTGCACAATTTAGGGATTTTTCACTTCCTTTTTATTCTCTCGTTTTTATTTTATTTTGTCTTTTTTTTCTGTTGGATTTCTCTGATTGCAAGGGCGCAAATCAGTTACAGCTCGGGATATTCTCTCAATGTAGAAATTGAACTGATTTTCGGATTCTAAAAAGCCATAAACTCAAAGGTAAATTGGTTAGCTTGGTTCGACATTGTGGGAAACCTTTAAAATAAAGCCATAAAATGTTTCACATCGAATTCACTCGAATTGTTTGCAATTGCTTCATCTTAAAAGCTTAATTGAAGGCATATTTTGTGATTGCAAAATACAATTTCAGTGAGTTAAGTAAACCAAGTAAAAGCATCGACTTGAGGAAACCCTATATTAATCAGGACTATCTTGATTTTAATGAAGTGAGAGAAATACTTTAATTTCTATTAAAATAGTTTGTAATTTTCAGAGTTCTTTCCCAGTGAGGTTTTCCTTAGAAAAAGAGGGACATGGCAAAGAGTTGAGTCTATTTGTGAAGCCATCTTCAATGAAGTGTTTTCCTTTTCCGTTTTTAGATATGCTTAGAGGGTAAACCAAATATAAAATGTGAAATTTTCCATTGAAAAAATCAATGCAAAATGCAAACAAGCTTGCCACACGTATCATTATATTGAATAACGACACACGCACTTCGTGTGCGAAAGGCCAAAGTTCTCCAGGGTTTAATCTATATATTTTCAAAATCCCCACATTCCCCCCCCTCCCTCTATCAGAATTTACTGCTCCCCTTTAGGCCATGCTTAAAACATTTGCTGAGGGGGAGAAAAAAAAAAAACCAATTGAAAAATCTCTCGCTCTGTCGTCTTGCACATGGAAAATAAAAAAATAAATATATAAATGCTTAGCATATGAGTTGGCTGGAGATGTTTGCTTATGCCAGGCACGCAGGATTCGTGACTCCTGCTCACCTGTAAGCACATAATTCCCACAGCTCTGCCCTGCAACCCCTCCCCGCCGCCCACTCTCCGTCTCTCTCTCTCTACAATAATTACAGATCGTCAGAGGTTTTTGGGGCTAATGCAAATGCATATCGATGGGACGATGGCTGGGGGATGGGGAAGACGAGGGCGGCTAAATAATTGTGAGGCGGAAATTTAATGCCAGAAATTGCAAATTTCCTGCTATCAAAAACTTGTCGAGGATGTCGTAGGATGATGAGGACGATGCCGATTGACTTCTCTACCTAGATGCATAACTACACGAATGGAATCCCAGCACAAGTGTTTGAATGGATGGTTTTGATGGTTTGTCAAGTTGTTGATATTTGCATATTTGATTTGCAGTCTAGTTGAAGTTATGTTGTCCCTAGTTTATCTGTTTGCCTCCCCCTCCCCCGCCTGCCCACATATGTGGGGATGTGTGACACAATTTTGCACTCTGCAATAATGTGGTACAGTTGTGTTCGACTCAGCTGGCTTATGGAAAAGCTCATTAAAATGGCATTGCCTTGAATATACGGCTTAACCTCAAATTATAGCATTTTCGGACTTCAAAAGCAGCTGCTAAATGTCAACCATCGTTAGAGCATACACGAAATTCCATCATTAAAACATGCCCATACATATACCCTCTCTTCCCCTCCCTCCCTCCGTCTCTCTCGCTATCTCTCATGCATATTTGATGGTAATTTTCGAAACTTGTGTCTATTAACTGTCAAGCGAATAGTGGATTAAAATTTAATTAAGCTGACATTTCAATTGTAACAAGGGAAAATTCAACAATAGCTAGATGAATGATAAAATTACGTCACTAGCTTTTCATAAATGGTAAATACCGAACGAAGACAGCTAATTGAATAATAGACTTCAATACACATTTCTCTCAAGATGAATTAAATAATCTGTGGACCCATTAACAAACTCAATTTCAGATAGGACTCCTCTGACTCTACTTAACAAGAGTCAGAGACAGTCCAAGACTTACTCCAGAGACCAGACAAGCATCAACTACAATGACAAGACACTTCGTGGTTCCAAACTCTCACTTAGACTCTCTGCTGAGGCAAAACTAAAGCAGAACTTGGAGAGTTCGCTGGAAATTCCTCTAAAGCATAGTTAAGTTAACCACAGGAAACATTTTCACACAGACTCATTGCTATTCATTGAATAAATTTGCTCGACAATGTTGATTGGAAGTTCGTAGACTTTCCACGGCATTTTATTGTTGCAAATTTCAAATGTTGCACCATCTAAATACTTGTCTTTGATTCACAAAGTAAAAGGGAAACCAACTAACATTGGTGAATTTGTTCAATCGATCTCAATGTATTTCAATTGCAATTAATTTGCTAATGCTTTGTATGGATTTTCCCCTCTCTGTTGGAAGAGGCAAAAAAATATCCATTGAAGAGCAATCGAACTCAAGTTGCCTTTTGTTTTTGGCCACACACTTGACTAGTCCGTCGGCTTTTGCCTGTGTCGTCTGAAAGCCCGAAAAAGTAGGCTAAGCATTTTCTGCCAGCGACTGATTAATTGAAGTGGAAAATTGCAAAGCCAAGCAGCAAGTGGGTGGTCGCCCAGTCAGCCAGAGCCCATGATTGATAGTTTAAGTTGGGTTTAATGAGCCCTAGAGGGCGACCACCACCAACCAGACGAGTATTTTTTATTCCTTCTCTCGATACCCTACACAGATTACAGTGGGTCAAAGATTATATGAAAATTGTTCGAAAGTAGTGCGAACCTAAAGAGTTTATATATGTTTACTCGTATGTTTAAGTTCCTTATTTAATAAGGTTTTTTCTTTTAGTAAATTTATGAAATTTTCCTTTAAGCAAAAGTGAGCAGTTTGCCTGTAAATCTCTTTTTTTAAAACTACCAAGAAGACTCTAAGTCATTACACTTTACGAAAGCCTAAACTAGTTGGGAATTACAACCAAATGAAACGATGATTCTTGTTATAAGCTCATAAAGTAGCGCTGATACGATGATTTTTTGTCTTTTTAGGCCTGCGGAATGCAGAGAATTAAAAGTTCTATCCATTTTATCACTTGGCACTTGGGATTTTAATGATTTTTCCAAATGTGCCACTTTTTATGTAGTTTCGTGTACTTTTAAATGCGTCATAATCTAGCTTAAAAAAACGGTAAACCTATGTAGATACCAAGTGTATACGAACAGCGTCTGTTCAAGTGAATACAAACTTCGTCCTGTGCCTCTGGTCTTTCCGGTTGGCCTTTTCGGTGGTCTTAACGAGCCAGCGGCACGCTCGGACTATGCTATTAATATTTACATATTTAATTACACTCGCAACATCAAAAACTTATGCATACAATGCGGTTGACAAATTGCTAAAGAGATGGAGAGTCGAAGAGCTGGAGGGCTGGAGAGGGGCAACGGCAAACCGAGCAAAAGGCAATTTTGCGGCAAAATTCCGAAATGCAATTTTTTGGGGTTATTTGTGACAATTAATTTGTGCAATGCAATGGCGTACATAACTGTACTTAGTTAGCATGGCAAATGACAAGAGCAAATGACTCTCTCTCTCTCTCTCTCTTCCTTCCCCAATCTCTCTCTCTTTCACTCTTACTTGTGTATCTTTGCTGCGGTTGGCATTTTAAACATTGTATTTTTGCTCTAGATCCCAGCGCTTGAAAACTTTTTGCGTATCCTTTTAGCGTTAACTGTACTTTTCAGTTAGTTATGTTGTTGTTGTTGCTGTTGTTGCTTGTGCTCTAATTCGCCGTTAAGTGGCTTTTGGACATTTGTTGCAAAACTTTTCTACTCTGCTTCGACTTCACCTCCCTCCCTCCCCCCTCTAGGATCTTTTATTGGCCTTGCTGTTGTCGATACTTTTAGCATTTGCGGTTGTGCGCTGCCAGTGTTGGTAAATGCCATCGACTGAGCATCGAGTTCTCTGCCAATAAAGTAAATGATTGACAAATTAAAGATGCGTTTAACGTTCACATTAATGGCTAGAGGGGCCAAATCCTACGTTTTCCTTTTACATATCGCCCTGATTCCCTTTCGCTTTCGAAACTTGCACATTATCTGCAATGGCAATCACAGTTTGATGACCATTTCTGTTTCATAAATAAACCAATAATTTCATTTAAAGCCCCGCACACAGAAAACGCAGACCCATTGGATCAGTACCTGCACCTGAGCAAGCATTCCATGCTGGGGGCTATGAATGCCAAATTGCAAATGGGCCAAATGGAATGGAGTCTCCCTCCCCTCCCCCCATTACAATCGTTCATTCATATGTATATGTGTGGGTTCTGGTGTGTGAGTGTGTGTGTGGGGGGGGAGGGGACGGACAAGTCGCAAAGGTTTACGAGCCAGGACGATGACGACGAGTTTGCTTCATTGTTATGGACAATGATGCAGAAGACAGCGAATGCTGGAGAGATTTTATGACGCAAAATTTTGATGAGCAAAAGAAAGGAAGAAAAAAGTACGAAACACAGGAGAAACAGAAGAAACGAAGAAAAAGTTGTTTTAATTACACTCTCACACACACAGATACTCACTCACCTACAATCCCACACATGTTGGCAGCAGCATCTTGTCCGTATAAGAAGTGTCTATAGATACACGAGTAGTACAGTCCCGACAAAAGATCCTTGGCATGACCATTACGTATGCAAAATTTAATTTCACAAATGAAAATGTGGGCTGAAGTGGGCCAAAATGCTATGATGTCTGACTGTGACTGGCAAAAGTCAGAGCTTTGCACTTAAAATTAAAATCGCCTAGACCACCCCATCCCTCCGCCCAACCACCCCAACCCCTCGCCAATCACCCTAGCCCTAGCCATATGTGTGTGGGCTTTTCTCTTAGCTTTTCTTTCGACGCTGTCTGCCTTAAAGTCCTTCCCTTTGACTACATTTCGGAGCGGGTGACGAACAGGCCAGACACAATTTAACAAATTAAAAAATAAAAGGGCAAAAAAAAAAACAAATGGAGGCAAAAATGGAAAACGACTTTTCTGCAAGCGGAGCAGCAAGACTGCCAAACCGGAAGGGACACTGAAACGAAACGACCGTGACCAAAAACGAGTGGAAGATTTGCCAGGCGTTCAAAATATCTGCATAAAAATGGGTCACGACAAACATGAAGAGCATCCCCTCTGGCAGAACGCAAATACCACCGAGGGAAGAGACCTTTAAACGCTTTAATTTGGCTTCATCCCGTTGGAGTACTCAAGTTGTGATTTTTATCTACTTACTCAGTTATTTTCAAGGTACTCAAAATTGCTTATACTCACCTGTAAGAAAAAGAAGGCAAATGTTTATGGTTAGAAAATTAACGATAGACATTAGAAAAATTAGTTTGCTGCTTAGAATTTGAGAGTAGTTTGACCTAATCGAGCGATAATACTATTTATAGCAAATAATCCATCTAATAAAAATGCAATTTTACCTATCAGAATTGTCGATTTAAAGTAGTTTCCATGTAAATTATTATTCTCGACCTTGCTCTGTGAAGGGAAATGATGGCTTAACCACCATCATCATCATCATCAGCGCTCATCATAAATTCCAAACCAGAAAAGAAAAACCCATTAACTAAATTCCCTAGGCATTATTTTTCACCATTTCCTAACACACGAAAAACTTTTCGACCCTTTTTCCGGTCGGTCATATGTGTGTATATATAGAGTAGATATAGTCGGACATCGAGGGGATTTATGCAAGTTGTTGTATTTTGGTTTTGGTTTCTGTATTTTGTTCTTCTTCTGTGCATAATTCATTTGATCGGGGACACAGAGGCACACAACATCTGAGGGCTTTAATACGGTATTAAGTCATTTCATTTATTATTTAAGCCACGAACTGTGTAGGCTGTCAAAATGCAGCGAGGAGAAAGAACAAATGAGACCTTTATATGGAACGTACATAGTTGTATGCAGTGAAATTCAATTACGCTTCTGATGCTTGATATGTTGAAAACGAAGCGGAAAGCAGAGAGGGGGGGCTGTGGGGTGGGGGGTGCGGTAACGAGACGTAACCGTTGTTTGCACATAAACTGTTTGTAGTTATGTCAATAATGTGCGCCAATGCCGATGCTCGTATACACACACGGCAAATGGCAAATGGCAAACAGCAGTCGACATTTTGCTGCCATGTGTCAATGCAAAAAACAAGGAAAAAAACGAAGGAAAAATGAAACAACAACACAACTGGAAAAGAAAAATGAAATTTTGCAATAAAAATAATGCCATCAGTTCAATCAGCGACTCCAAAAATACCCTCTCTAAAGCACTTCCTGACCGGAAATAGAGACGGACAAAAGAGGAAAGAGGAGGAGAAGAAGGATATGCTCTGACAGTTGAAAGTTGAAAGAAAAGAAACTTTCACTAATACAATAATAATGAATTAATTTCAAAGATACGTGCGACTGGAGAACTATTTCCACCTTATTTCCCTTTTCCAGAATTTTAGTGGCAAATGTTCGAGATTAACCCGATCTGTTTATGCGAGCAAACAATTTGAAGATCTGCGTATACCCAATTTTCAATTGCTAAAGGGTATGACAAAGAAAGAATTGAAACACTGAAGCATCGCAATTTTCCAGGGCAATTTATATATGCTCTCTTCTCTCTCCCTCTTTGCCTTTCTCTACCTTTTTGCCACTCCTTCTCTCTCACGCTTGCTCCCTGCCCCTCCCTACCACGGTCTCTGTCTCATATGTATGTGTTCATAATTTCTGTTTTTATTAACAACAATGCGAAGCGCCGGCGAGAGAAGCATCGGGAGAAAAAATGGCTGGCACCAGCAAAAAAAATATATATACAAAAATATATATAACCAGCAGAGAGACAGAGAGAGAACGCAATAATATTGTACAAATAATGCCATAAATATTTGAAAAATATGGCGTAAGCATTGTGTTTGGCAAACACAGCGAGAGTGGATTGTAAAGTACTTGAATCCAGTGAAGTAAACGAATGGAAAGCAAGCAATAAGAATAGATTCAAACTTTCATTTATTATCTTTATTTATTAGAAAGAACTAGTTCTTTAAAGAACATTATTGACTCATGTGGGAGGCAAAATTAAACTCAATCCAGTTCTGGACTTCTTGTTCACAATTCTATTACAAAGTTTTCTTGTTAACTAATTTAATTAGTTGATTTTCTTTTAGCATTCGCTCTCATTGTCAATGACCTCACTTTCCTGGTGTCCTGAGCAGCTCATAACTTTTTAATTAACCATCCATTACTCCCTTGCCTCCACTCGTTTGTTTTCACTCGCTGGAATTCACTCGCCCGTTTCCGTCCACCGCGCAATCCATCAACTAATTAACTGTCAATTTTAATGCACATTTCTCCAGTAAGCACTTTACAATTGGCTTGCTAATTGCCACTTTATTATAATATTAACAAAACATAATAAAAAAGAAAACGAGTGAAGAGAATTTACAACTCAAATGAAATAAAACAAAATCAGCCGCAGTATTTATTTTAATAACTCCACAGACGAAGAGGCACAGAGAAAGCGAGAGAGAGAGAGAGAAAGAAACTTTTAATGAGCAGCAACTATTTGTTCGCCTAATGCCCTCATCTAGAAGTTGCTAATGTCTGCAATTTAATAGTTTTCTTTTCTCTCAGTGTCTTTTCTTCTTGTCTTTCTCTCGTCCCCTCGAGCCAATTGTTCAATCATTCACCTAATCAACGTTCAGCTAATGGCGAAGGCGCTTCCCATGCGGGGCGGTTAACTGTAATTGCACTATGGCCAATGGGCGTGGCATGGCATATTGGCGTGCAGCGTGAGATTTGAGCCAGACAACTGCTTAATTGGCTTTTGCTGCAGCACACGAATCTCTAGCATAGCTTTGGGCGCTAATTGAATGTTTCTGGTTTGCTCTGTCTCCGTTGCGGCGGGGGGGTTGATGGGGGGAGGATGGCAAATTCTTCAAGTGTTTGCCTGTGGCATGCAATGGCATGTTATTTATCAAAAGTTAACTTTGAAACACCGCTTTCTGGTTGATTTCGGTTAAGGCTCTCCCCTTGATGGCAGAATGCCACAACTAATTGATTGTGAATTTTGTGTCCTCCGCCCCAAAAGAATGCCACAATAAGCTAAACTTAATTTGATACACTTTACGTGGGACAAGAAATTCGCAGCTAATTTAATTAGTTTACCTAAGATTCAGCAGGGGCACATTGTGAACAACTTTTAAATACTCCAGTTTATATACAGACGATTTGACTCAAATCGAAACTCTTAAGAGAGATATGTAGTATATCTTGCTTATGATTAAAAGAGTCGAATATTTACTTGCACTTTTAATATAAATTTCAAGACATTTCACCTCAACCAACGATGATTATTTGGTTGGGGCACTTTTGTGGTCTATGCAGATGTTAAAAATGGAACCACAAACTCTTTTAATAGCTGCAATAAATGAAGAAATTTTAACTGAAATAAATTCCCATATAATGTAGACCCAAAAGTTTGCTCGCGTCTTCTTGATGCCTGTCAACATTTGCCATGGCAAATAAATTACACACGACCACGCGGTTGGAAGTATGACAAACACCTGCTGATTGCTTTATGTACTACCTTCCTCACCCACTCGATCTCCACCTCCGCCTCCACCTCCATCTCCTCCTCTATTTTGCATTCTCCATCAACTCATCCTTCATGTTATTTTTGCCGGCGCCCACACATACCCAATCACCATTTGCCGCTGTCTTGCGAAGCTATTTATGAGCTCTTTTCGCTTTTTATTTTGCATACGCCAAGGCACTGGGAACGCTTTTTATTTTGTTGTTGTTGCTTGTGTTGTTGTTGTTGTTGTTGAGGTTGTTGCTTTTGTTGCTGTTGACACTTTTAATGCTGATTAATGGCTGGCCGAGCTGTGCTGCCAAGTAAGTATGCCATAAAGTATGCAATGCCATGCCACATATAAATGAATTGTAATGTGGCAATTCAAGAGATGGCAACAAAATGTATTCTATACACACGTGTGTGTGTGTGAGAGCACATAGTTTGCTTATCAGCTGTCTCTCTACTTCTGTGTGTGTGTGTGTGAGTGGACACATTAATCTTTTGTTATATGTGAGGAACTATGAATTATGAGACTAGGCTTACGGTCTTTTTTTTATTTAGAAGAAAAACAAGCACATTAAATGATAAACGTACCAAATGCGAGTTCACTGAAGAGATATTATGACTTAACAAGCAATTTAAAGCATACTTTTGGGGAGAACAAACACACTAATTGAAATCGAGACATACAAAATGTGTTTCAACTGGTAAATGGTAATATTATTCGGACAGTCTTTGAAGTTTTGTTTGAACAAACGTTCTTCATAGTTGTGATTAGGATTAAGAAAAGCTAAAAGTTAGTTATTAACGAAAAGATTTACGTTTTCTAACGATTCTTTTAGCAATTCAATGTTATTCATCAATCTTATACTAGTCTTAAGGACTCTGGTTTATTCTTTGTGTTAAAATTAAGTAAAATTGAACATTAATCAAATTTAACTATTCCTAATGAACATTGACAGAACAATGAAAGAAAAAGTAAGGGTATAAGCGATATAAAAAACTCGAGGACTATTTTAATACATTTTGTATATCATTACTACAGAAATTGTGACTTTTCCCATAGCAATTTAGAAAGTTTCAATTGTAGAGAATTTGCAAACGAGAATTTCCGCCAAAAATTGCCAACGAAAATAAAATTTTTATCACAAGGTGCTTGAACATTTTGTTATTCTCTACCCATAAATGGCAAGGGTATATGCAAATCGAAAACATGATTGTGACAGACAGAAAATAGAAGGAATAAATATATTCTTGTACGCCATCAACTGTTGAATTTATCTACCCAATTGCGATATCTCATAACGTTGACAGAATCAACAGCAAATTGAAGTTGATTTAAATATTTTATTCTAACTCATACTACTAAGTCAATTACAGATACTTTTTTAATGCTGAATCGATACATCTAAATAGACTTGAAAATGTGAAGGTATAAGTAGAAGTGAATATTTATTTAGGCTCTTATGATTAGGAACTAGTTTTGTATACTAATTGCCCACAATTGTTCAATAAAATTCTCTTTAAATGTGAGAGCTTATTACACTCATTTCGCTCTGCAGGGTATCTCATAGTCAGTGACTCGACATGACGTCTTTTTTGTTGGTATACAGCGCAGAGTCAGCGATTTACAGAATGTTTTGCATTTTAAATTAAATTGAATAAACCGCTAATCCAATTCACTGGCCACACCCCCTCATAGCCCCCCAGACCCAGGAGGAACATAACACACAAAGGCCAAAGAGAAAGCCAAGGGTGTAACAGAAACAAGAACAATCACCATTTTTCTGTGCTCCTGTTCTCCCCATTGTTTGGCCCAGCCGTGGCAATTAATTTGCATACGAAACCATTTTAAAGATTTTCATTCACTGCCAAAAGATTTTCAACATTTTTGTTTTGAGCCAAAAAATTCTTTAAAATGCCAATCAGCTGCGTGTGTTTAATGCTCCGTGACAACAAAAGGATTGGGAGCATTTCCTTTTTAGCCATTTTGACTGCACTCTCACACACACACACACACAGGGAGAGAATGGCAGATAGAGAGAATGTCAGCCTGAAAGTTAATCAAACTTGATTGTTCTCTCCATTGTTGTTGAGCATTTTGGCATTTCTTCTCGATTTCATTCAAGAGAGAACCTCTTCTTGGGCAACTGGCCAAATTCTTGGAAACCGAGAAGTTATCTTTATCGCTGAGATGAGTGCACCAACAAAAAATGAATAGCAAAATTGTCAATTCCTTTCAAGTTTGTTGGGTTTAGTGCAAGAATATGAAATTTCGAATATGCGTTAAATTAAATCATTCAATTTAAAACGAGCGAAACTAGTTTCAATCAAGTTGCCACTGGGAATGCGTTTTAAATTAAAAATCGTTTGTTTTTTGCTATATTTAGAGGCGATATCGATGACATCGCTATGGATAATGAAGCTTGGTTTCGGAAGTGCTATTATATGAAGGCGAAACAACGTATTTTCTATACAACAAACTCTGTTCCATAGTCCGGAGATAAAAGCTATTTTTGAGGTTTTTCATTTTAGCCATAGTTTTGCTGTGACGATAGATATAACTCTATAAATGGGTTTTAAAAAATTGCTAAGATAGAAATAATATCTACTTCTTATTCTAATATCCTATTCTCAAGATTCAAAATTTTAGAAAATATTTCTCAAGCAATAAAAAAACATTTAACGGAATAAGAAAATAATTTCTTATTTCTTTCTCTCAATTTTTGCAAAATACCTAAATACAAATACTAACAAATACTTTTGTAAATTTCACTTTAAATTCTGAGAATTAGACTGTGCTTTGTACTGCCATGGATCAGAATGAACCCATCTGGGTTAAGGTAATAATTTTACACATTCTCAAAGATAAACTCCCATAGAATATGTTGCATAAAATAATTTAATGGATGACCCTTTGGGGACTTTCATAAAAGTATACTTAAAATTAGGATTCGTGAATTTTGCTTTTGAATATTTAAGCTCTTGCAAGTACATAAAAACACAGAGGCCCCATCAATTTGATAATAATATAATTTGAGTATGCAAAGATACTTGGAAAACAAAATATTATTCGAGAAATGCGAAATAAATCTGGCTCGGACTCAATCAATGGGACAATTGATGTTTTTCCAAAGAAAAAAATAATCCCACACACAAACACACACACACACACACATACACATAAATTGCAATTCTCGTTTCTCATCAAAATGTATGCACTTTATAACCAGACATAAAACATGAAACACCATAAAGATGTATAAAAAAATGTATATATATCCATGGGCCATGGACCAGGACCAAACAGCCGCAAAAGTAACATAATTTTCTGCCTGAAATGGCGAGGCTGGAGAGAGGGGGTGGGGGGAGGGATACATACACAATACATACATAAATTCACAGTAAAATTAAAATGCACAACAAAAACAGATTTATATGCAGGAACTCAAGGAGTTGAAATTTATTTGATGTTGGTTAGGTAAAGTAAAAGTTTCCGTGTGGTCGACCACCTGGGGGCCCTGCCCAGGAGAAAGTTTTGCGCCTTCAGGTAGGCAACATTTCGTGTGCATGTGTGTGTGTGTGTGTGTGTGGCGAAATTTGCCCTTGGCATGCATGTGTATGGTTTGTGGTGTGGACACACCAAATGATAGGAGAGTCAGCGAGAGAGCGGAGGGGGAGAGGGACAGACACATAAAGGGTGTCAATCAATCAAGGATAACAGCAAAGAGGGAAGTGTGCGTTGGTTGAGTTTCGGTTACGGTTACGGTTTTGGGTTCTCCATTTCATCGTTTCGCTCGGTTGCAACAAATCGTCGTAATGTGCGGTGTTTGGTGCACTTAACGAGTACACACTGCCCACCCACCCATCACCCACCCACACCCACACACACACACGTCACCGCCAGTTCATCCGATTCACCCATTCATCTGGTCACTACAATTTGGCCATCAATCATTGAGCGGCAACATTCCGTTTCTGGCTCTCAAAATTTAATTGACTTCGATTTTGTAAACTTTATCTCTCTCTGTCTCTCTCTCTCTCTCTCTCTCTCTCTCTGTGTGTGTGTGAGTCTAATTTGCTTGCCTTTTGTAGTATTCCTGATGATTGAGTGACAAATTGTTGAAATTGAAAAAATTCTAGTAACAAATGACATTTGTCATGCCTTCACTTTGTTATTGATTTCTGTGTTTATTGCTCATGATTTTTCGGTTACAAGGAGTCTGTGAGAAGTTCAATTATGCATTTTCCGACCAAAATATGTTTTAGCCATTCACAATGAAACATTTATTCAGGCAAAGTTACTCATGTATAACTGAAATTTATATTTCGTAGAATTTATAGTTTGAAATCTTTT